>CM066034.1:904952764-906239239 GCA_033557465.1 Ichthyophis bannanicus
ATGGATATTCAAATTGCAGACTGTGGCACCCAAGGGGTTAAATCTTGAACTTGATTGTTGGAATCTTTTATGAAAGAGATTTCCTTATCGTTCCCCCAGTTCAGTCCTCTACCTCTGGGTTGTCAACCTCCTCCTGCAGCTTGGAGACTGGGCATGTCAAAATCGTGACATCACTGGATATAGTCTGCTGACCTCTCCCATCAGCCCCAGTGTTTCCAGTCTCCATGCAGCAGGAGGATGTGTGAGCCTAGGTTTGGGCTCACTGGAGGGCTGATAAGGAACTGTTAGAGTAGCTAGTTTGGTATAGATTTGATTTCTTGTGTTTGTTTTGAGATGATTTTTGAGTTCTGTTTGATATAGCAAACCTGGAGCCTGTCCCTTTAAAAAAAAAAAGGCAGATGAAAAAGCATTTCTGCTTGCACCGGCCCCTCTCTGTCTTCTGTGTTAGCTGTGTTTTATTTCGCTGATGTGCACTGGGCCAGATCTCTCCTCCCTGCCTGTCCGGAGGAGAGCTTGCCGGTAAGCAGTCCTCCCCGGCGGTCTCCCTCAGAGGCAGCAGACCCGCTGCAGCGGAGGACAGACAGAGCTGAAATCGCTAGCAGCAGCTCGCTCGCTGTACCGGGGAGCAGAGTCGCGCAGGCGGGAGGCTCTCTATCTTGACAGCAGGCTGAGCAGCAAGCAGGTATCCGCGCTTAGCAGCGGGCGCTGGGGATGAGGGCCGGCATCAGCTGAAATCCTTGCGGCTGTGATCGTAGCGGGGTTGGCGCCATTTCACGAGTGCACTGAGTGGCGGCCATTTTGAAACTGCATGTGCACGGCGTGGCCGGCGCTCGTGTCTACAGACTCGAGGAGTCGAGTTGGGGGCCCGAGGTCAGAAATAAGTCTAGGGGCTTAGGGGGAACGGCTTTCCAGCGGTAGTATTTATTTTGGGTGTTTTATAGTGGCTGTTTTTCGCGGTTCAGGCCTGGGGGATTGCCTTTAGGTGAGCAGTGTCAGGTCATAGTTTGTTTAAAAAGGGGAAGTTAGTTTTTTCTCTGGGCATTTTTCTTTATTTTGTCGTGTTATTTAAACAAACAAACAAAAAAAAAATATATATAGCCAGTGCTCGGCTCTATGGTTGCGCGCCCGAAGTGTGTCATCTGCAGTACTTGCAGGGGTATGGCCGCAGACTCTGGAATCTGCTGGGGTTGCGTACTACTTTCTATAAGTGTTGAGCAACAGATGGAGGTCAAAGTTGCGCAGGAGTCCCAGGAGCCCGTCCCCGGGGCTGAGCTCGAGACCTTGAGGGCCACAGTGCCGGGAGCTGACCAGGAGACGGTCGCTGGCACGTCCAGTTCACCTTCGGCCTTAGGGGTGGGGTCCCAGTTAGGAGACTTTTGCCCAGACTTTGTTTTACTTATGCATCAGGCTTTTTGCCTGCGGCGTCAGGGAAAGCTGCCAGAGGCCGGGGAGATGGTTAGCCAGGGGCAGCTTCCCGCAGTAGGCGACGCGGGCGGTTGGACTCAGAGAGCCCCTAAGAGGCCCAGGCCGAGTGAGCTCTCGGTTACAGAGGGCAAGTGGCCAGAGGCAGAGGACGCGAGGGGGAGCACGAAGACGGCGTGGAGGAGTTGGAAGTAGGAGAAATACAAGAGCCGGAGGATCAGGCAAAGATTATTCGAGTATTCCGGAGAGAGGAACTGTCAGTGCTGATCACGGAATCCCTTCAAATGCTCAATCTGGCTACAGCACAGCCAGGCGATGAAGATGAAGGGGTAGAAGATCCTATCATTCAGGCGGTGAGGCAGGCACAGGTGGTGTTCCCTGTTCCCTGTTCACCGGGTGTTGGACCGAATGATCCAGGAGGAGTGGGATCAGCCGGAGGCTGGTCTAAGAGGAATTAGGACTATGAACAGACTGTATCCTTTGACAGATGCGGTCAGGGAGAAGTTCAAATCTCCTCGTGTCGACGCAGCTGTAGCAGCGGTCACTAAAAATACCACTATCTCGGTGGAAGGTAGCACAGCTCTAAACAATGCGCAGGATAGGAAGGTAGAGGCCTTATTGAAACAATCATTTGAAGTGGACGCTCTGTCCCTACAGGCTTCCATTTGTGGGGCCTGGGTGGCGAGGGCGTGTCTTAGGTGGACCCAGCGCTTACGACAGTCCACGCGCCTGGGGTAGGAAGAGGACAGCATATTTGGCAGATGTGCATTATGACTTAATTCAGGTGCTGGCCAATAGTACGGCTTCCGTGGTGGCTGCGCGATGGTCTATCTGATTGAGGAATTGGGCGGCCGATGGTTCTTCCATGTCACGACTCAGTAAGCTGCCGTTTAAAGGAAAGTTGCTGTTTGGTGAAGATTTGGACAAGCTCAAGTTCAAGGGGGGCAGACTTCCGGAGGATAAGCTCAAACAAGGGAAAGTCTTCCAGGGCTCTAAAGGCCCATTTCGGGACTTCCGAAGATTCCTTGCTTCTCGGCTGGGTGGTTTGCTCTGCATCCTGTTGGTTGTCAGCTTTTTTGTATTAAGCGATGATTTTGCTTATCTTTTTGACATCATACACTGTAGCTGGTATCTTTATATAAGAGCTTTCTGCTATATGACTACAGTTTGGTTTGATGCTGGGTGAGCGAGAAGCCTCCTTATGTAGCCCCCTTATGCAGCTCATATTTATGTATTGGAGCTCGAAATGCAGTTCCATGTCTGCATGTCAATGTGACCAGCTTCTTTCGGCTCATAAAGATTACAGGCTGTCTCAAGATATGAAAAGATAAATCTTGACGGATAAGTACTATTCTTTTTATCTTTCAGATTTTGTTTTGCACATAATTTGTATTGAACATGTCACACTGCTTTTGTGGTTTTCTTACCACTATAAAAAAAATTAAAAGAAAATGTTTGTTCTTCGAGAGGTCTCAACTCCTTTCCAAACAAACGTTCCAACAAAAAAATTTAGCTCATAGGTTTGGTCTGACCATGTGTGATGGTGGCACCTCGAGTATGATTTATTTTAAATTTTTGGGACCCCCCTCCCTATGGAAGGCCTGGGACCCAATACTATTTCTAATGCCTCTCCTATAGTTTTCCTGCTTGCAAGATCTGTGGCCATTTTGGATATCTGCATGGTCTCTGTAGAGGAGGAACATGGTGAGGAAGCCACAGACTCTAGGCAGCAGGGGTCCCTGGGTCATTTTTTCACTAGTTTTCAGGAGCAGCTTCTGAAGCAGCTCATGGGCTGCATTCAAATCTTCTTAGCTGCTTGGCTCCATAGGGGTCTGGGCTGAGGCCTTCTCTATGGGGATCTGAAGTCCTCGAGCATCTCTGCCACTGGCAGTAAAGGGACTAAATGTCTCCTCATTGCCCCTTCACCCACCTGTTCCTCCAGGAGCCCAGCCTTATCTCTCATAGGGGTTGCCTAAGATGATGAAGAGGCATCCTTTTCTCCAGGAGTGGTCTGAGAAAGAAGGGAAGCTTCCCCTTCTAGAAGATGGGAAGCTTCCCCTTCTAGAAGATGATGATCTGTCTGTGATCCATCTATTTCACAGGAAGGGCCTTCCTTTGCCAATTCAGGATGTGATGGCAGCTCTGCATTTCACTGAGCCTGCTCTTGTTCAAGTTTAGCAAGTAGACCCCATTATGGTGGGCAGCTGGCATCTTTCTGGATTTTTTCCTCTTCCTGAGCCCATGTGTCTGTCCTTAGTCTCCCAGTGGGAGAGATCTGAAGTGGGCTTCAGGGGCTTTATGGTCCTGTCTCGGTTATACCCTCTGCCTCACAGCAAACTGGATCAGGTTTTTGTGTTCCCTTGGGTGGATACCCTGGTCACAGTGGTGACAAAGAATACAACCATCCCAGTGAAAGGGGGCATTATGCCCAAAGTATGTCATGATAGGAGGGTAGAGGCCCTCCTTAAGAATGCCTTTGAGGCCTCTGTTTTGGGCTTTCAGGCAGTGCTATATGCAAGTCTGGAGGCTTTAGCTCTCTTGAGATGAGTCCAGCAATTGCTAGACAACCTCAAGGCTGCGAAGCTAGAGTCGTTCACTGTATTTCTGGCAAATGCCCTTTGCAAATTGAGCAAGATCTCCTCCATCTCTTTGGCAGAAATTGTTGTGGCTAGGACAGTGGCTGTGGCTTCACAATTGGTCTGCATACCCTGCCTCCATGCTATGTCTGAACAAACTTCCCTTTAGATGCAGGTTGCTCTTTTTCGAGGATCTTGAGAATTTGGTGAAAGACCTTGAGGAGGCTTATCCTCAAAGACTCCCTGAAGACAGGCCAAGGTGTGGCAGGAGTGTACCCCATAGGGCCTTACATGGAGCCTGGTGATATCCTTGGACTGCGAGGAGTCCATATAAGGCTTCCTCTGCCTGTGATGCTAGGTTTAAAAAGGCTCACTCTTTTTGGAGCTCTCAGCTCTCTCAAGATGCAGCCACAGTTCCCGCTAGAGCTGATAAGCCCCATCGCCTATTAGTGCTGATAAGCCCCAGATATGTGGGTCCCTTCCGAGGTACAGCTAGGTGGGGGCAGTTCCAGCTGTTTCTCTCATAGTGGACCTAAATAACATCAGACCAATGGGTCCAAAATAAGGGGTACACACTGGAATTTGCAGAACCTCTGCAGGATGCCTTTGTGCAATGGAGTTGTAGCCTAATGGTTAAAGCAGTGGGCTAAGTACCAGGGAAGTCTAGTTTAAATCCCACTGCTGCTCTTTGTGACCTTGGGCAAGTCACTTAACCCTCTGTCTCAGGTACAAGCTTAAATTATTAGCCCTCTGAGAACAGGAAAATACTTACTGTACCTGAATGTAACGCATGATGAACCTTAAGAAAGGTGTGAGCTAAATCCAATTCTCTATTCCTTTCCCTGTGGCTCCCCACTCAAGTAAGTGGTAGTCAAAGAAACTCTACAGTACCTCCTGCAGTTGCAGGCTATTCTACACGTGCCCTCCACAGAGTAGGACTAGGGGTGTTATTACATTGATTTTGTGGTGCCCAAGAAGGGAAGATCCTTCCAGCTTCTTCTGGACCTGAAGGCAGTCAATGCCAAACTCTGAGTTCCACACTTCCACATGGAGACCATTAGACTGGCCATTGTGTCATTTTGGCAGGGCAGTTTCTTACCTCCCTAGATCTTGTCAAGGCTTATTTTCATATTCCCATCTGGATGCAGCACCCAGGGCCGGCCCGTCCATTGAGCAAGAATGTTTTTTGCACAGGGCTCCACGTTTCAGAGGGCCCCACGCAAAGAACATTCTGCTTTTTTTCAAAATTAAATAAATAAAAAAAAAGCTGGCTGCTACCACTGCCGCTGCCGCCGCGGCAGACTGGAGTGTCCCGCGGGGCCCCCTCTGCCCGGCTGAGTCCCTCCTTCCCTCTGCGACGACTGAGCCCCTCTGTGCCGGCTTTCAGATTTGCGAAGGGAGAGTGTCTCCCTCGCGTCTCTGTTAAGCCTGCAGGGGCAGATGGGAAATTTCCCATCAGCCCCTGCGGGCTTAACAGAGACGCGAGGGAGACACTCTCCCTTCGCAAATCTGAAAGCCGGCACATTCCCATCTGCCCCTGCAGGCTTAACAGAGACGCGAGGGAGACACTCTCCCTTCGCGAATCTGAAAGCCGGCACAGAGGGGCTCAGCCATCGCAGAGGGAGGGACTCAGCCGGGCAGAGGGGGCCCCGCGGGACACCCCATTCTGCCGCTGCCGTGGCAGCAGCGGCAGCGGTAGCAGCCAGCTTTTTTTTTTAATTTTCCTTGAGCCGATGGGGGGGGGGGGGTTAGGACTGGTAATGGGCTATGGAGGGGGTTAGGACTTGACTTGAGGTGGGCTGTGGGTTGATGGGGGGGGGTTAGGACTGGTAATGGGCTATGGGGGGGCTAGGACTGGAAATGGGCTGGGGGGGTTAAGACGGGGTGGGCTGAGGGGGTTAGGACTGGTAATGGGCTGTGGGCTGTTGGGGGGGATTAGGACTGGTAATGGGCTATGGGGGCTAGGACAGGAAATGGGCTGATGGGGAGGGGTTAGGACTTGAGGTGGGCTGTGGGGGGGGTTAGGACTGATAATGGGCTATGGGGGGGGGCTAGGACAGGAAAGGGGCTGATGGGGTTAGGACTGCTAATGGGCAGGGGGCGCTCCCGGGGTTAGACCAGGAAACGGGCTATGGGGGGGTTAAGACTGGTAATGGGCTGTGGGTTGATGGGGGCTGTCTGGTAATGGGCTATGGGGGGGGTTAGGACTGATAATGGGCTATGGGGGGGCTAGGACAGGAAATGGGCTGATGGGGAGGGGTTAGGACTTGAGGTGGGATGATGGGGTTAGGACTGGTAATGGGCTGTGGGCTGATGGGGGGTTTAGGACTGGCAATGGTCTAGTGGGGGCTGAAAGGAAATGGGATGATGGGGTTAGGACTGGAAGTAGACTGATGGGGGGTTAGGACTGGTAATGGGTTATAGGGGGGCTTAAACTGAAAATGGGGTGATGGGGGTTAGGAATGGAAGTGGGTTGATGGGGGGCTAGGACTGGTATTGGGTTGGGGGGTTGCTAGGAATGAAAATGGGCTGATGGGGGGCTAGGACTGGAAATGGGCTGATGCAGGGACTAGAAGGGAATGGATGCTGGGTGAGGCTGGAACTAGAAGGGAGCTGATGTTGGGGGAGGATTAGAATGGGATGGGGCTGGGAGAGTAAAATGGAGAGGGGAAAAATATTTTGTGTGGGAGGGATGAAAAATCTACAATTGGCCGGGAATTGGGAGAGTAAGTGGGGATTGAGGATGGAGGGGTAAAATTTGAGTGGATGAAATAGGAATGAGGAAAGAGCAAAAGGAGAAAGATTAGTATGTTAAAGCAGATGTAGAGAGAGAATGGAAAAAACTAGGAGAGAAGAAAGGACAAATGGACAGCAGACGATGGACAGTTAGCAGAAGACACGAAGAAACCAGAAGAAAGTGGCTGGAGCAATTGCAGCTGACAAAAATGCACAAAAGGTAGAAAAATATCTCTTTATTTTGAATTTATTAATTGGAATATGTCAGCTCTGGGAAATGTGCATCATTAACGTCTGCGCTTTGTTTAGTACAAGAGGAAATTAATTTATAGCTTTATTTATACAGTGTTGTTGTACATTCCAAGTTTGGCTTTTGGGGTTCCCAGTTTAATTATTGTCTTCCTATTTCTAAATTGTGATTCCTTGTTTGGTGATGGTCTATGTTCTGCATGTGTAATTGAGCTGAGGTATTCTGTTTATGTAATTCCTATTTGACATTGCCACTTGTTCTCTTTCCCCAGTAGGTCATGTATTGTTATTCTCTGAAATGTATTGATTTAATATTTGCAGTGTTGCCTTTTGATAGGTAGGGTCTGGTGCTTTGTGAGTCCTGGTAGTGCTGTTAGGATATGGCGGGTTTGCTATGGGTTCTAAATGGGCAGTGTTTGTAGTAGTTCCTAATGTGTCTGGCGGTTGGCACTGGATTATAGTAATGTAGAAATCTTTTAGTCTTTCTTTATCCATACACTCATTAAGAGGCATGTTTACTAAAAGTTAGTATATGGTAACATTATGCAAATATTTATGCAAATGTGGCCTCTTATGCAAATGAGGCCCCACACCGAGTCTCTGCACATGGCCCCGCACCCCCCTTGGACCGCCCCTGGCAGCACCAATGGTATCTCCGCTTCTGTGCCCTGAGCCACCATTTCCAATGTCGGGTTCTGCTCTTTGCCCAGGCCATTCTCCTTGTGTCTTCTCAAAATTGGGTGATGATGATTTTCTAGGTTAGATGATCTAGGACCATTGGATTCTCCCCAGGAAGCTTCCTGGTCAATCAACAGGTTGGAGACCAGGATAGTCTACCTGGTTCTAGAAAGGTTTTAGCCACTTTTAGTTAGAAAGCAGTCGAGTACTCACTCCACTAGGGCACAAGGCTCCTCCTGGGTGGAGACCATTTTGGTGTCTCTGAGGACATCTTCAAGGTGGCTACCTGCAAGTCTTTGAGAACCTTTATGAAATACACAGGTTGTATGTGGGAACCAATGCAGATGGCACCTGTGGCAGGGCAGTTCTGGCCAGTGCATTGTCATCCTCCTACCCTGGGTCCTAACTGCTTGGGTACGTCCCACTCATCTGGGTTGATCTAGCAGGAGGATTATGAAGGAAAAATTTTACATTCCTGATCATTTTCTTTTCTTGAATCCTGCTAGACCAATCCCAGGATCCCTTTGGCTGTGTTCCAGGGCTAGTGCAAGGGTATTAGGTACCCTAGGCAAACATCAACCTTTCAGCCCTTTGCAATTAGACTTTAGACCCCCACCCCCCCCCCCCCCCACCCCCCAGATCTTTGTTATTAAACTCAATTGTAATCATCTCAACATCATCCCTCCCAAAACAATCCTATGAAAATGCATATTTGGATATCATGCCATTAAATAATAAACAATTTTGTAAATATATTCATAATGAGGGTGATTTCAAAAAGCCACTTATAAGGGTTAAATGGACTATTTGCATATTGCCCATTCCTCCTGCAGATAAAAGTACGCACTGATGTCGCTTTCAGTTTGTGTGGCTGCCAGGACCCATTGCTTTGCTTTGACTGTAGCTTCTCTTTGCTGCGCCTCTCCAAAAGAAACTGCTGCCTTAGGTGACTACCTAGTTAGCCTAGTGATTGGGCCAGCCCTGCTGTGGTCTGATAGGCAAGCGAGAGCACTGTGTATACCTTGTAGCATTATATAAATATTTAATACTAGTAATAGTAATAGTCTGACAGTCAAGGTATTAATTTCTTTGTCTGGGCCTGTCTGGTTATTGTCCTTGACACTCTATCCCTGTACTGAGCTGAAAGGAGACCTAACTTGCACTGCAATTTAACATCCAGTCAATCAAGAAGTACCACGGCTACATTTGCTTTGTGTAGTACAGCGTCAGCTAGTTTAATGCTGCAGTTCAGCATCCAGTCAGTCAAGACACAGCACAGTCACACTGGCTTTATATAGAACTATTCATCTAGGTTGTTTGCATATGCCATTATAGCTGAATAAAGGGAAAGGAATGGTAGTGCTATGGAGGATGGGAAGGGTGTTTAGACAGAGGGCCTATATCTGGTAATCTTATTTCCAGAATCCAGAGCAGGAGAATATTAGTCATCTCGCCAAGTCCTGAGTTGATATCCCATCCATTGATAGAGCAGGTTGTATTTTTAGTGTTCCGTTTTCATTGCATAATATGTGTCTGAGGATATGTAGAGAATAATTGCTGGAGATTATGATTCACTGAGCTTTATAATTCTGCAAGGTGTAACCTTGTTGATGCTCCCATTCCATAGTGGGTCTAAAGAGCTTGTATGCAACTGTCATTTCAAACTATTATTTTAAGCCTGTGAAATTTGGTGGCAAACCCATAAATGAATAAATAAATAAAATACACAGAGAGAGATGGATTGCTGCTTGAAACTATTTCTTTGAGAGGATGGTAGATGCCTGGAGTAGCCTTCCAGCAGAGTTAGTGGCAATTAAAACCATGGCAGTATGTAAACATACCTGGACAGATACAGAATGCAGAGCACAGTAGTTCTCCTAGGACAAGCAGGATTCGTCAGCCACATCTGGTGACGTCCCCCGACGGCGCCGTATACGGAAGTGCTCTCAGAGCTCAGACCTTTCTGAGCATGAGCCAGAGACCCAACCCACGAGCCCGCCCCTAGCCAGCCAGTCTTTTTTCTTCCGCCATGCCTTACACACATGGATCCTGCTCTCTCTAGCCAGAGAAGATTTTTAAAGTCACTTACCAACAAGAAGATGCCATCTAAACCCGGTTTCAAGAAATGTAGCCGCTGCTCTAGGAAGATGAGCAGCTCGGATGAACATGATCACTGCGTTAGATGCTTGGGAGCCAGCCATCAGGTATAGGATTGCCAGCACTGCTCCCGGATGTCCCCCAGAGCTCTAAAGTCCAGAGGTCACGCTCTTAAGGACTTCCTTGCTGCGCAGAACTCTGAGGGTCTCAGGCCCCCCTCACCGACACGGGATGCACCCCCCAGGGCCTCCATCCCTGGTCGCTCAGCCACGGACCACTCTCCTGCCTCCGGAGCTCCCGACAAACTTCAACCTTCCTCCACGAGAACTTCTGTTGCCCGCGGCTCAAAAGGTACTGTTCAGCCTTCCTCCGCGAAGCCTTCTGACACATGCGGCTCAGGAGGTACTGAAGTTAAAAAGCACTCTTCTAAACACTCCATTGAGACCCCCCGGGGAGACCCTCCATGCTCCAGCCACGTTTCTCCTGGAGGCGGCCATCTTGTCGACGTCATCGCAGTTAGTCCCGCCTCCCTCTCTCCCATTGGACAACGGCAGGGCTTCACTAGCTCCTCCCACCCACTTCCTATTGGACTATCTAGCCCCTCCCAGCCTCTGCCTATTGGACAACATCTCCTAAGCTCTCTTCGACGTCACAGGGCTTCCCCCCATGTTGGCACCGACCCAGGGCCGCCTCTCCGCAATGGCTCCGTGTCTCCTGTTTCTCATTGGAGCCGGGACAGCCACCACAGGAGCGAACGGAGCAGCGGCCATAAGAAGGGCAGACAACGTGATCGGAGCAGAGAGCACGATCGCTGCAGCAAGAGTTACACGAGGCACAAAGACAATTGCAATCTGCATCAGCACAGACACCGGGACCGCAGCAAGCACAGCGAGTATGGCAGCCCCCGCAGTCCCGGTGCCTCCGGAAATGACCATTGCTCCCGTAAGCGGAAGCATCTCAGCCCCAGCTCTTTGTCCAGGACAGCCAAGAGACCCTCAGATCCAGCAGCACAAATCTCTGAGTCTGTCTCCCCCACACCTACACTACCCAATCAAGGAGCCATTCTACAGCTCCTAAACAACCTCACTGAACTTTTACAGGTCGGCTCCAACAGTCAAACCCGGACTCTCAGCAGGATGGCCCTGAAGTCGTCAAGTACCTTGATGCTCCGAAGGCCCCTATTACCTTACCTATACATCAGCGCCTTCTGGATGCACATACGAAACTGTGTCAGAGCCCAGCTTCTTCGCCAGCATGCCCTAAGAGATTGGATGTAAAATACCAGGTCCAACAAGCCCCTGGATTTGGAAAGAGCCAGTTACCACATCACTCCATAGTGGTCTCCTCAGCCCTGAAGCGCGTGAAATCCTCACGCAACCATGCTAACTCACCGCCTGGCAAAGACCCCAAACTTCTGGATGACGTCGGAAAGAAAGTCTTCCAGGGTGCCATGCTTAATGCGCGCATTACTGCGCACCAGTTTCAACACGTGCTCTTCCAGGACGCCTTACTGGCGACTCTCAAGGACACTTTAGCATCTGTTCCAACCGAGGAGAAAGCGAAAGCGCTATCATTGATAGCTGGCTTAAATGAATGCGGGAAACATCTCATCCGCACGGTACACGATGCTTTCGAAGTTGCTACGCGCACAGCAGGCACCGCCATCTCCACCAGGAGATTAGCATGGCTACGAGCCTCGGGCCTGCGTGAAGACACCCATGAGCGTATAGCAGATGCTCCCTGCAATGGAGAATCGCTCTTTGGTGGCAAAGTTGCAGATACTGTCAACGACATGAAGGAACATTGTTCGACGCTACAGACACTCGCCGACGAAGGCCTGGAACGTCGGACCGGTAACAAAGGAACGTATAACCGCAAGTCCTACACCAGCCACCAAGGGTATCACTCACACCGCAAATGGCAGCCACCCCGCTACAAACAGGCTTCCTACAGACCCTCGTATGGGGCCCCGCATCATCAGAAGCCACAGGACAGGAAACAGAAGAAAAGGCCACCCCCCTCGGGCAAAAACACACCGTCTTTTTGACAACCAGCCTGCGGTGCCACTATCAGCTCTCCCGGTCGGGGGACGATTAACCGCCTTCTGGTACTCCTGGCAACTTATTTCATCAGACACGTGGGTCCTACAAATCATTCGGGACGGCTACCGCCTGCACTTCCAGTCCCGCCCCTACCAACAACTTGTGCCACCACCTCCCGATGACAGCATAACATCCCTTCCTCTGCACCCGGAAATACTGCACCTCCTGACAATCCAAGCCATCAAGCCGGTGCCTCCGGATCAAACCAATCTGGGATTCTACTCCCGCTTTTTTCTTGTTCCGAAGAAGTCGGGAGGGATGCGCCCTATCTTGGACCTGTGGAATTTAAACATGTTCATCCTCAAGGAGAAGTTCCGCATGTATTCTCTGGACTCAATCCTACCTCTCCTCCAACCAGGAGATTAGATCGCCTCCCTGGACCTACAGGACGCATACACACATGTCACAATCCATCCTCAAGACAGGCAAAACCTGCGTTTTCAAGTCCTCGGGAATCATTATCAGTACAAGGCACTCCCCTTCGGGCTTTTACCAGTGCCCCGGGTGTTTACGAAGTGTGTAGGAGTCGCAGCGGCTCACCTACGGAAACAGGGAATCCATGTCTTCCCATACTTGGACGACTGGCTCCTAGCATCCCCATCTCCACAGGAGACTCGCTGGGCCATCAAACGGACAATCCGCCTACTCTCTGCCCTCGGTTTCCTGGTGAACCACCAGAAGTTGCATCTTGTCCCCACTCAGCGTCTGGAGTTCATAGGGGCCGAAATATATACCGTTGAGGTGAAAGCCTTTCTTCCAACCCAGAGGGCCAAAAAGTTGGCCTCTCTAGCCATGACGGCCTCTCTTCAAACGACTTCAACAGCCCGGTCCCTCCTATGCCTTCTGGGCCATATGGCCGCCATCACACACGTGCTGCCCGTAGCAAGACTGCACATGCGCACCCTTCAGTGGCGCCTACGTTCGTGCTGGAACCAGCGCGCCCAGCCGCTCTCTGTCAAAATCATCCTCGACGCCCGCACCAAGAGGAGCCTTCAATG
Organism: Ichthyophis bannanicus; assembly: GCA_033557465.1. NCBI lineage: Eukaryota > Metazoa > Chordata > Amphibia > Gymnophiona > Ichthyophiidae > Ichthyophis > Ichthyophis bannanicus. Next base: position 904,965,623 of record CM066034.1, read on the forward strand.
GTGGACAGTCAAACGAAACCTCATGATGGGGAAATGATTTCAACAACCCAGTCATCAAATCACCATCACTACCGATGCATCCCAGACTGGATGGGGAGCTCATATGTGCCACCTTCGCACGCAAGGGGCCTGGACGTCGGCAGAGAGGGACCTCCACATAAACCTTCTGGAACTCAGAGCCATACAGTATGCCCTACATGCCTTTCAGCCACATATCAAGGGCAAATCAGTATTGATACTGACGGACAACCAGGTGGCCATGTTCTACATAAACAAGCAAGGAGGAACAGGCTCGCGACGCCTATGCAGGGAGGCGCTCAAGACATGGACGCTAGTTCTAACGAACCACTGCTGGATAAGAGCATCTTACCTCCCGGGCGACCAGAACTCCCTGGCAGACAAATTGAGCCATCAGCTGAGCCCACACAAATGGACCCTGAGCCCGCAGGCCACCGCTCTCATCATCAAGCGCTGGGGCCAACCGGAGATCGACCTCTTTGCTACAGAACAGAACAAGAAATGTCCCCTATTTTGTTCCAAACATCCGTCAGCCCTCAGCGTGGCGTCGGATGCCTTCGCCGTGTGCTGGGGGGAGTGGTCTCTTGCATACGCCTTCCCACCCACTCCCCTGATCTCCAGGACGCTGCAGAAAGTTGTTCAAGACAGAGCCCAGATTATCCTAGTGGCTCCATACTGGCCCAGGCAGATGTGGTTCCCGACTCTGCTACGCCTCTCGCAGGAACCACCCCTCCGCTTCCCTCTCCTTCAGTCCTTGCTGACCCAGGACGAAGGGCTCATGCTTCACCCCAACTTGGGGTCCCTGGCGCTGACAGCGTGAAGATTGAGCGGATGTCTCTCTCGTCGTTGAGCGTCCCGGAGGAGGTACAACACATCATCTTGGCGGCCAGACGGCCTTCCACAAGAAAATCTTATGGCCTCAAGTGGAAACGCTTCAGCCTCTGGTGCACTCCTAGAGGGCTCAACCCCTCTGACTGCCCTGTCCCTTGTGTCCTTCAATACCTGGCCTCGCTCTCGAAGCAAGGTCTCAAAACAAACTCTGTCCGTGTACACCTGTCTGCCATTGCGGCATTCCACGAACGCACGGCAAGTGGATCAATCGCCTCACTTCCTTTAGTCGTGAGCTTCATGAAAGGACTGCACAACCTACGGCCTCCTATATGGGCCCCCGCCCCGGCCTGGGACCTGAACCTTGTTCTACAACAGCTGACCAAGCTGCCCTTCGAACCGTTGCTCACTGCCACCATGAAGTACCTGACATGGAAACTCTGTTCCTGGTGGCCATCACATCCGCACGCAGAGTGAATTTCAGGCGCTGGTGGCCCATCCACCATACACCCAGTTGTTGCAGGATAGAGCCACTCTTCGCACTCATCCCAGGTTCATCCCAAAAGTGTCCTGAGTTCTCTTCGCACTCATCCCAGGTTCATCCCAAAAGTGTCCTGAGTTCCACATAAATCAAACCATCGAGCTGCCAACGTTCTATCCTGAACCACACTCTTCTCCCGAGGAGGAGAGGTTGCACACTCTCGACTGCACCAGAGCCCTCCGAGCCTATATCCTCAGGACAGGACCTATCCGGCAGGGCTCTCAACTGTTCGTCTCCTACGACCCCAACAAGCCAGGGCGCCCGGTCTCTAAGCGCACTATGGCCCTATGGATCTCGGGCTGTATCGGCTTCTGCCACGAAATGGCAGGCGCACACGTGGCTCCGAACGTAGGGCCACATAAGCTCAGAGCGCTTGCAGCCACTATAGCTAACCTGCGCTCCATCCCTCTTATCGAAATCTGCAGAGCCGCCACGTGGTCCTCCACTCACACCTTCCAGAAACATTACTGTCTGTACTTGGACACACAAACGCGTTGCGCCTTCGGACAGGCGATCCTTGCCACCGCCAACGGGACGTGACTTTGGTACAGTCACATAAAATCTTTCATTGACTTATGCTAGTCCCAGTTTTCTTCGGCCATGTTGGCCTTATCGTACGGCCATGTTGGCCGCTATTCATTAGTGCTTGTGTAACCTGGCCATGTTGGCCACTGCTCATTAATGCTGTGTGACCTGGCCATGTTGGCCACTGTTCATTAGTGTGACCTGGCCATGTTGGCCACTGTTCATTAGTGCTTGTGTGACCTAATATGGAATGTTTAACCTGTTGTTGCACTGAAAATAAAATCTTTTTGCCTCGGCCTCCCTCTCCACTGCTATTCCACACTATCGCGCAGCTAGGGAGGCACCAGGTGTGGCTGACGAATCCTGCTTGTCCTAGGAGAAAGCGTAGTTACTTACCTGTAACTGGAGTTCTCTGTGGACAGCAGGATGAGTCAGCCACACATTCCCGTCCACCTCCCCAGACCGAGGTCGGCCTCCGCACGCCCCTAGCCACGGATATGCCGGGCACAGCTAGATACTCACTGGCTGGCTAGGGGCGGGCTCGTGGGTTGGGTCTCTGGCTCATGCTCAGAAAGGTCTGAGCTCTGAGAGCACTTCCGTATACGGCGCCATCGGGGGACGTCACCAGGTGTGGCTGACTCATCTTGCTGTCCACGGAGAACTCCAGTTACAGGTAAGTAACTACGTTGTGGGGGAGGGGATAGTGAGTAGAAAATGGAGTGGAGGAGTAGCCTAGTGGTTAAAGGAGCAGGCTGGGAACAGAGAAATTATACCTGGTGACACAGAAGATATAAATACACCTAATCCCAGTCAGGAACTCCTGTATCTTCCAAAAAAGATTTTTTTTCTTTCACCACAACATTAAGCCAACCTTAATTAATGGAAAGGAAAAAGACCTGAGACTGCTGTTGATCCAAAAAAGGCTTCTCATGTCTCTAACATCATGGGTCAGAAAAAAACTTCCACTTGCGTTTTGTATGTCTTAATAGACTTTCTAATTTTACTGTATATATTAATGAGCTTTTTATGCATTGGAGTACGAGGTGTGATCAAAAAATATAGAGACTTGTTTTGTAGCTATATAACAATACGTCTCACTACAATGAAATTAAGCATGCAGTGACCTAGTTATGTGCTCTGCATGTGCAGAGTGTAGCATGGCTGCAACGCGCCTGTACATTTTTAAATCACATGATGTTTGATATCGTGCAAAAGCAGTTCATCAGATTTACGATGACTGAAAAAATTGGAACAGCGAATTTGCATTAAATTCTGCCAGAAACTTGGAGATTTGTGCAATGAAACTTATGACAAGTTACAGCAAGTGTATGGTGCTAAATGCATGAGTCATGCTTGAGTTTGATTGGTAAAAACATTTCCAAGAGGACCGCCAAAGTGTTGACAATGACGAACATTCTGGAAGGCCATCCACGAGCAGGAATAAAGACAAAGTTGAAGCAGTGCATGCCACAATATACTCAAATTGTCAATTGACTATCAGGGAGCTTGCTGAGGCATGGACATCAGTTTCGGGTTGGTACAGTCCATTCTTACTGTTGATTTGGGGATGAGATGTGTGTCTGAAAAATTTATGCTGAAACTCCTGTCCTCTGGCCATAAAGAAGATAGACTATCTGCAGCCAGAGTTGTTGGAATGCGTTGAAACGACTCAAATTTCATCAAAAAGATTATTACTGGTGATGAATCATGGGTTTATGGTTATGATCCAGAAACTAAGGCTCAGTCCTCACCATGGAATACTCCAAACTCTCCCAGATCCAAGAAAGCCCATTTGAGGAGCAATGTCAAGGTCATGCTTACAGTTTTCTTTAATTACCAGGGTATTGTTCATCATGCGTATGCTCCAAAAGGCCAAACCATCAATAAGGAGTACTATGTCCAAGTTCTGACTCGTTTGAGAGATGCAGTTCATTGTAAGAGGCCAGAGTTGTAGAGGAATGGTGAATGGTTGCTTCATTACGATAACGCCCCAGTTCACACATCACATCTTGTTCAGCAGTTCTTGGCCAAACATCAAATCGAGCAAGTCCGTCAGCCTTCGTACTCACCTGACCTCGCACCCTGTGACTTTTTCTTGTTTCCAAAACTGAAATTGCCATTGAAAGGAAAGAGATTTGATGACTTGGAGACCGATCCTCAGTCCCACTCGAATAACGAGCACCTCAACAATAATAGTAGTCAACTAGGCAAGCCCTCGCAACAGGCGTCCCCCACAATGTAAACACCAAACATTATCCTTTCTCAGTACACCTCATATGTATATAGTGTACCCTTTTTCCAAGTTGCATTTCCTGTTTAATGTAATGACCAGACATATTTAAGTTGTCGGATGTTTCTGTTCCATGTGAACCGCGCTGATTGCAAATAGTGTGGTGTATAAGAAATATAAATAAATAAATAAATAAAGCAAAATTCGACACAGCAGCTTCACAGCATAACGAAATAGGCATTTCAAAATTGTTTCCAGCAGTAGCAGGAACACTGGAGGAAGTGTGTTTTATCAGAAGGGAACTACTTTGAAGGAGACTGAGTGCAATAACTGTCAGTGTTATACTTCTTGTGTTATTGTATAAGTCTCAATAGTTTTTGATCACACCTCGTACATACACCATTTAAAAGGGAAGTACCCTACCATGGTGTTTTTCAAGCACATGCCATAGATTAGTTCAAGGTCATTGGATAAGCTCATTGATATATAAAATTAGAAAGTCTATTGACACATACAAAAAAACAAGTGGAAGTTTTTTTCTGACCTGTGATGTCAGAGACATGAGAAGCCTTTTTTGGCTGAACAGTCTCTCGGGTCTTTTTTCCTTTCCTTTAACTTGAGGTTGGCTTAATGTTTTGGTGAGACAAAAAAATCTTTTTTGGAAGATCCAGGATTTTTGGATTGGGGTTGGGAACAGGGAAAGCCAGGGTTCAAATCTCACTGATGCTCCCTTTGGCCTTGGGCTAGTCACTTAACCCTCTATTGCCTCAAGTACAAACTTGGGTTGTAAGCCATTTGGGGACAGGAAAATATCTGCGGTATCTGTATCTGAATGTAACTTGCCTTGAGCTACTACTGAAAAGGAGTGAGCTAAAATACAAATAAAAATAAGAAATAGGGAGAGAATTTGCATGCTTGCTTAGTCGAAAGAAGAACTGAAGAAGGGAGATAGCCTTGGAAGCCTAATGTAACGGATAGTGGCTACACTAGGCCTCCAACACTAGAATAATTTGCAGGGTACAGCCATGCTTACAGCCCTAATGTGGGTGGCATGTCTGTAGAGGAGGGAATTAGGACTTTCTATCACTCTGTCTGTAAATTTGCATGGCTTTGTCAGTTAGGTGCTCAGATTCTGCATGAATATAATATATGCAGTGAGATTTTGGTCATGTGTAATCAAAGCCTTTAGTCTGCTGTATTTCCGTGTCTGCAGCTACTGCCAAAGGATCATGGCATTTGGCTCTGTGCAGCTTCATCCAGTGCTATTCACTGCTACTGCGTTTTGTCTCTTCATAAAGAGCCATTGCTTGCTTCTTTTCACTGTTGCCACTTCCTTTTCCTGTCTCCCTCTAAATTTCTGCTTTCATTTGCTCACCCTTAACAACCAATGACTGTAGCCGCTGCTCTTGCTTCTCCTGGTTGCTGCATCCTTTGGCAGTCAGTGCCCACTGCTTCTGACCCTGGAATTCTAAGGATTTAATTTACTACGCATTCTTCCCATAGATGCAGAAGAGAAGAACACCCCCTCTGAAGCAGGCTCTAACTCATAATTGTGCAATATGACAGTATCCCCATGTTCTAAGATGTATACTTCACGTCTTATAGCACCACATTTAATGCAACTCACTCAAGTTAGCCCCAGTCATGGTTTTGCCTTATTGCGTGCATTCAGATGTAGCCCTGCTTTTCTTAGGGCAATCAGAAATGCATCTCCAATGCGTGCAGTGGGCTGAAACAGAACAGTTCAACCTCTTTGAGTTGACTTGAATGAGCCGACAATTCTATTTGGGTTAGTCAACAGAACCATACATTTGGCAAGGGTGGAAGAAGATTCTTGGTGGGTTCAGCAGCAGTAGAAATGGAAGGCTATGAGAAGTGAGAAACATGATCTAAGAGGAGACACTTGAAGTAAAGGAGGGGGCGTGAGGTGAAGTCCTCCTCTTTTTCTCTCATTCTACAAGGTCTTCTCTTCTTCCTTCTCATCTCAAATTGCCTATGTTAGTGGGGGGAGGGGACATGAGACTTCGAGGGTGAGAGAAAGGTAAAGAAAGCATAGTGGCAGGGAGGAGAAGGAAGAGATGAAGGAAGGAAAAAGGGAAAGTGGAAGGAAGTCAGGAAGAAAAAAGCACTTTTAGAAAGGGGTGAGAGTAAACAAGTGGAAGATGCACTCAGGTCAATATTTATCTGCAGCTGTCAGTGTTTTTTTTTTTTATGCTGGCTGCCACAGTTAAATAAAATCTGAATATTCAGCCTCAGTGTCTGGATAGTTGCCACAAGTGATTATCTAGATTAAGCACTGGCTGCCAGTTCTATCCAGACAGCGGCAATATTCAGGCTGCAAACCAGATATAGCAAACTGCATAAAATTAAGACATCCTTTTTGCTCCTGACTTCATGTGGTTTGTTATTAGGATAGTGGGATGACTATGACTATTTGGAGAACTTTTGTCTCTGCCACAGCACTGCCCACAGATTGCCACTGGACTATTTGAATAGTGCTGAGGCGATCAGGGGAAATATTCTGCAACACTGCTGTCTGCATAGTGCTGATAAATATTCTTCTTAACAGCCCTTAACTGGTACTTCCTGAGCCAGAGCACGAAACTGGGAGCCTTATGCGTATTAATAGGATTGATAACCTACTCCTTTTTGTCAGGTCAGCCAATCCTGGTTTTACATCACAGCATGCATGGACTTGTAGTTCTCATGCGCCTAAGAGCAGTGGGGCTGTGATTTCATGGGGTAAAACCAGGGGGGATCAGCCTATCCTGGAAACAAATGGATGCCTTGCTGCATAAATGTGCACTTAAACTTGCTCGTCTTCTTACCTGGGTCCACCCAAAGCAATTGATCCAGTACTGGTTTGGCTTCATTGCATGCACAATATTGTAGTTCTCCAGGAATAAACAGGAAATCAGTCCTCACATGTGGGAGATGTTGGCGCCAACGGAGCCCACGCCAAAGCATTTCCCCAGCTTTCAGAGAAAGCCCTTGGGATATGCTACCATGCATGCGTTGCTCCCTTCCTGCCCAAGGGTTCCATCTTGCTCAGTCTCCTTTTTTCCATGGAGCACAACAGACATGAGTCCTGTTTCCACAGAAAAATTCTCAGTTATTTCCTTAAAAGTTATGTTTTTCCTGGTTAACAACCGATTCCGCGCCCCACCTTGAGCCTGCGCCGTTCTCGGCCTCCTTTTTCATCGAGGTTTCCTCGACCGATGTTCTCCCCTTTTTTCACCTGGAGTTCATCAACCCCATCCAGGTGCTACACACCATGTCTCCCGGTGGGTTCAAAAAATGTGACCACTGCAGTGGAGGAGTAGCCTAATGGTTAAGAACACTGGCTTGGGAACCCAGAGACCAGGTTTCAATTCCCACTAGCACTCCTTGTGGCCTTGGGCAAGTCACTTAACTCTCCATTGCCTAGAAAAATCCAAATTATCAATGTCCCTGTTTAATGTACATTACCAAGTTTAACTGCTTTGGTTGAAATGATAAAGCAGTATATAAAACCTGTTAAATAAATAAATAAACCATGTCAGTAACTCACACCCATGACTGCTGCTTACACTGCTTGGGCCCAGACCATGACAGCACCTCCTACAACCTGTGCTAGGCCATGACACCTAAAACCAATGGAAAAAGGTCAGAGTTGCAGGAGAAATTGTTCCCCAGGTCCAACTTGGCCCCATCCTCTCCAATGCCTAGCTCCAAGCCCAGCACATCCCATGAGGCCTGAGCATCCTTGGAGTCCCATGGCAGCAGCTCCTCCAAGAAGACCTCAGACCTGGAGAAAAAGAAGAAGCCAAAGTCTGCCAAGGTTGCACCAGAGAAACCAAGTAAAACCACCCAGAGGGACTCCAAGAAGCACCCTACCAAGGTCCTCTAGAAGGATTCCTCTGCCAGTGGAGACTGTGCAGGGTTCCTCAAGGCCATAGTCCTTGTTGAGGACACACTTGCAAGAGTGCCGGAGCTGGGCCCAAGATCCTCAGTACCCACACCAAAGGCTGCAGAGCCTTCTGACCTGGAAACCAGAATGGCAGCCTTGGAGCAAAACTTCACTGCTATCCTGGCCATGCAGCAGGCAGTGATGACCAGTTCATCTGCCCTGATGACTGGACTCTTGACTGCAAGGGAGTCTCCAGTTATTCAGCCAAGCTCCAAGCACCACAGCCTCAGAAAAATCCTCTGCGCTGGTTGAGATCCTGGTCCAATTTTTTGGCATTCGGTACTCGCTGGCCAGTGTCTGTGATTTGGACCCCAGGTCCTTGGCAGGCCACTGGCTCCTTGATGCCGGCCTCGAGGCAAGGAATCACAGGGCCTTGGACTCATTGTCACTGCTTGACTTCAAGTGGGAGACGGATGACGAGGCCTCTCCGGACACCAAGCAGCACCAAGATGTTCCCTCGGACCCATTGTCCCCAGCACCCTAGTGCCACTCTCCTCCAGAGGAAGACCTGTACACTGAGGAGTAAGAGATCCTCCAGTATGAGTCTCCACCCAAGGAAACCCTCACAGTGCCCGTGCAGCCAACCCTCGAGAGGCTACTGCTTCGGATGTGGGAAATGCTGGTGTCGGTGCCGGTAGGGAGCTGGTGCCTCAATGCCATGTACCATGTCCGGAAGGGCCCAGGGTTCCACAAACCTTGCCTCCCACATAACTTCATAGTCATCGAGTCGACCATGCAGAAACTCAAGATCCAGAAGACCTACTCCTCAGTTCCCCCCAAGAGGGAGGCCAGAGCTCTCGACACCTTCAGGCGCAAGTGCTACCAAGGCTCGATGCTTGGGTGCCGGATCCAAGCCTACGAGCTTTACATAGGCATGTACCTAAAGGCTCTGGTCCAAGAGCTGTCAGGGCTTACGGCAGGCCTCATCGAGGAACCCCTCCAATGGTTCCAGGCCCTGGCCTCTGGGATCTAAGACTGTTCCAAGTTCCTCTCCCAGGCAGCCTATGATGGCTTCGAGTCAATGACTCAGGTAGCCATGGCCGGCATTGGGGCCCGATGCCAAGCCTGGCTGCAATCCTCCAACCTTGAGCAGTGGGTCCAAGACAAACTGCTCGATGTCCCCTGCACTAGGAAGAGCCTGTTTGGCAAACCCATGGCTGACAAGGTGGCCGAGATTGAGGCTGACATGGTGACCCGCCAGAGGCTCTCTAAGAAGACCTCATCCCATCCCCACAAAAAGCTACCGGGGAAGAGGTCCCTTTTCCCGGGGAAAAAGGGGTCCTTTGGGCAGGGTCACCAATACCAGCCCTTCTCAGGCAAGCAACAGCCTTCTCACTCCAGAAGGCAAGGGGCTCAGAAGTAAGAAGCACACAAGGCAGCTAGTCCCAGGCAGAATCCTGGCTTCAGATCAATCTCCTGGAGCTCAGGGTGATCTCCCTGACCCTACTGGCATTTCACCACTGCCTGCGACACCATTCCGTACTGATTCAGACGGACAGCCAAGTTGCTGTTTTTTACATCAACAAGCAGGGGGGCAAGGGGTTGTACTCCCTCTGCCAGTAAGCAGTGACCCTTTTGTTCTTTGCAGTGCGCAACAACATGCTGCTGCAGGCGGTTCACCTCCCGGGCCAGGACAACCTCCTGGCAGACAGGCTGAACAGGGTCCTCCATCCACATGAGTGGTGCCTGGGCTGCGGAGTGGCCATTCAACTCTTCCACCTCTGGGGCAGGCCTGTGATGGACCTGTTTGCCACCCCAGACAACACCCAGCTGCCCCACTTCTGCTCACGGCAACCACACCCATAGAGGGTGGTGGCGGATGCCTTCCTGATCCCATAGACAGAAGGGCTCTTCTGTGCTTTCCTGCTGATCCCTCTGGTCATCAAGACCCTCTTCAAGGTCCAGCGTGAGGGGGCATCTCTAATTCTAATTGCCCTCAGGTGGCCCAGACAGCCCTGGTTCTCACTGCTGCTCTCCCTGATGGCAGCACTCCCAGTCCCGCTGGGCCGTGCCCCGGACCTCCTGAACTCCAATCTTAGGTCTCTAATGCTATCAGCATGGCTGCTGAAAAGATAGCATTGGCCCCTTTCAACCTCCTAAAGGAGGTTGAGGAAGTCCTGCTAGTCCCTGAAAGCCCTCCACCCGGCGAGCTCATGCCTTCAAATGGCGAAGATTCTCCATATGGTGTGCAGAGAGATGGAAGAACCCGTTCTCCTGCCAGGTACAGTTAGTGCTCCAGAACCTATTTCATCTGTCACACACTGAGCTCAAGTTCAACTCAGTGAAAGTGTACGTAAGTGCAATAGCTGCACACCACCACCTTATTTAGGGCAAACCCCTCTCGAGTTAGACCCTAGTCTGTCAGTTCCTCCAGGGCCTCCTGTCTGCCCTTCGGCGGCAGACTGGGACCTCAACGTGGTGCTCTCACAGCTCACCAGACCTCCTTTCGAGCCGCTAGCCACTTGCCATCTGCGATATCTTTCATAGAAGGTTGCCTTCCTGGTGGCCTCACGTCCACTCGGAGAGTGAGCAAACTTCAGGTCCTGTTGGTGGAGCCACCATATACAAGATTCTACAAGAACAGGGTGGTGCTCTGCACCCACACCAAATTCCTCCCAAAGGTGTTATCTCCTTTCCACCTCGACCACCTTCTTCCCACGGCCTCACGCCATTTGTGAGGAAATTGTATTGCATACACTGGACTGTAAACAGGCCCTGTCCTTTTACCTACAGCAGACTCAGGGCCATTGCAAAGCTCCTCAGCTTTTCGTTTCTTATGACCCCAGCAGACTAAGGCTCCCCATGACTAAGCAAACTCTGTCCACTTGGGTGGTAGACTGCATTACCCTCGCCTATGAGCAAGCTGGACTCTCCCTGGAACATTGGATCACAGTGCATCATGTGAGAATGATGGTCACATAGGTGGCAAACCTGCGCTCTGTGCCGGTGACGGAGATCTGCAAGGCCGCCACATGGTTTTCAACTCACATGTTTGCAGCTTACTACTAGGGTCTTGCAAAGTCTCTCGGTTGGGGACTCATCTTCTGCAACTGATGGCTGCCCGATTTGGCCACCATTGGTGCTGTCGTGGTTCGGTCCTCAGCAGCCTGGAGCTAGGGAGTCCCATATGTGAGGACTGACTTTCTGCTTGTTCCTGGAGAAAGTATAGTTATTCACCTGTAACAGGTGTTCTCTAGGGACAGCAGGAATCACTCCTCACAACCCTCTCTCCTCCCCTGGGAGTTGTCGTCCTTGTTTTAGTTTTTTACTATCATCCTAGCTATGTCATCTGACTGAGCAAGATGGCACCCTTGGGCGGGAAGGGGACCATGCATGCATAGTAGCATATCCCAAAAGCTTTCTTTGAAAGCTGGGAAAATGCTTCTGCATGGGCTCTGTCAGCACCGATGTCACCTATATGTAAGGACTGATTCCTGCTGTCCCTGGAGAACACCTGTTACAGGTGAGTAACTATGCTTTCTGGTTTCCTTATGAAAAGCAGGAGTACAACTCAGTCAGACAATGGGGCAACCAGGATTGATCAGCCTGTTTGAGTCAACCTGGGTGATATGGCAATCTTAAATTAAATTCATATTGGATATGTTTAAATAAGATTTACATCAGACAGAGAATGGTACAGAGCCAGTGTAAGACCAGCAAATATCCTTACAGACTTTAAGAAAAACAAATATAAAAATAGTATCAATTACATTCTGAATCCTCCATGAAAATCTCCAGTGTCATCTATTTCTGTCATTCTGCTTTGCCATATTTTGAAGCTTTATTCTGTGCTAAAATATTTGTTCTGCTGTCATCTAGTGGCAAAAGAAAGTAATCCTTAAAACCTCAGGATCTGCAAGTAACAGAGATATATAAGGAGGGTGATTTTATAAGATGACACCTAGTTAAAACACAGATTAAGTTGCTGTGTTAAACCTATTTTGTAACGACAAGTGGGTGCTTATTTTTATTTATAAAGTACTAGTGTAAGTGGCAGAGATTGTGCCTTAAGTGAAGAGCTGGTGGAATGCCAGAACCTGTATTTTGAATGTACATGCATACATTTCAGTTTCCTTTTTGTTCCTCCAGTTCATTCCTCCACCTCTGGGTAGTGTATCTCCTCCTGCAGCTTGGAGACTGGGCATGTCTATCTGTCCTCTCTTTCTCTTCCCTTTCTCTGACTCGGTTCAAGGGGGGAATGGGAAAGGGTAGGGTGCAGTTCCCTTCCTTCTGGAGGGGGGATTAGTTTTATGGTTATAGGATTATAAGATTAGTTATAAGATGGGTTATAGAGTTGAAGTTTATATGATAGCTACTTATTTGTTGCTCCTTTGAGTCTGCTTTGTCAATAGTTCACTGGGGCTGATGGGAGAGACCAGCAGGCTACATCCAGTGATGTCACGGTTTTGACATGCCCAGTCTCCAAGCTGCAGGAGGAGGTACACTACCCAGAGGTGGAGGTCTGAACTGGAGTTCCTCAAGGAACAACAATTAGCAGATAAGTGTAATTTCCATTTCCTTATTGTCCCTCCAGTCCAGTCTAGACACGTGGGTAATCTCCCCTCATCAGCAGCTGGAGACTGAGCCATCAATGTCCTAAACCAGGGATGGGCAATTCTAGTCCTGGAGGGCCGCAGACCAGTCAGGTTTTCATGATGCCCCTAATGAATATTCATGAGATCTATTTGCATCCACTGCCTTCCATTGTATGGAAATAGGTCCATGAATATTTATTAGGGACATCATGAAAACCTGACTGGCCTGCGGCCCTCCAGGACCGGAATTGCCCACCCCTGTCCTAAACAAAACAATATCTACAAGGGAAGAGGTGAAATACTGGACAAGAATTTGAACTTACAATCGCATATAAATAAAACCGCAGCGAAGGCATACCACCGTTTAAAAATCATCAGGAGGCTCCGACCAATCCTCAGTCAGGACAAGTTCCGCACCGTGTGTCAGGCAGTAATCACCACTATACTGGACTATGGAAACTCATTATATCAAGGACTGCCCAAGCAACCCACCCACCCACTCCAAATGGTGCAAAACACTGCAGCACACATCATCACAGGCACAGCAAAACATGAACATATCACACCTGTACTGCAGCAACTCCATTGGTTACCTATAACAACATGGGCAAGATTCAAAATAACTCTAAACATTTTCAGAATCATACATCAATGCTCAGCGAATGTCCTGCACAACACATTGATCAGAGAAACAACCAGCAGACCTAGACGAGCCAACGGCATCAACAGACTCCGCACACCCACCGGATACAAGAAGTCAAAACAAACTACCTCCAACAGAGCTTTTTCTTTCTCGGCACCAGCTCTTTGGAACTCCCTCCCGGACTAAGAGCCCTAAACGACATCAAGGACTTCCGCAAATCACTCAAAACCCTCCTGTTCAAAGAACACTTTTTACATGTAACGTAGGATACTTATGCCCCACTGACATGCATAGAGGAGAATAAGAACCAATTGACTGAAGTCTATATGTACGTCTCGTCGCCCCTTCTCTCTCGTTTAATGTAGACCCATTGTATTTGTCAACCACTTTGATTGAAGGATAAAGTGGTATACAAAACTGGTTAAATAAATAAAATGTCAGATTCTTTTCTGATGTCATAGTAGAAGAGCACCCTGCATCGCCTCCAAAGACCAGTATTCTCAATCTCCAGCAGCTTGTGAAGATCTTCTGTACCATCTGGATTCCACTGATGGACTTTTTAAAAAAGAGGCAAGAGCATTTATAAAACCTTTAATGCTTGCCTGACAGTCTTAAATGTGCTGTGACAGGGTACATGCTGTGGCAAAGTACAGAGAAAGAGTATTATGTTGCTCTGAGTACCAGGGTCATTGAGTCATCTTCGTTCTGTAGGGGTGGTCCATATTCCTCCTCCACCCTGAGGGGGCTAGTGGTTCTTCTTTGCCTGCAGTGAAAAAATAAATAAATAAAAGACAGCAATCGCCAGCGTAGCAGAGCCCTGCACTTCAATTGGATCTGGCTGTCAGGAAAATGCAGTGGAGGGCCTTGCCAGCTTTGGGAATTTATGGTGAGTTGGTTTGCTTTTCTTTTCCCTTGCCTTACTTCATTGTGTTTTGCGCTATTTCCAAAGGTGCATTTCAATGCCACAGGAAAAGTTGGTGTGTGCGGTGTGTGGGATCTGCAGGGGCTCAGTCTCAGTGGCTGGGTTTTATAGGATATGTGAAAAAGCTGGCCAGACTATCGAGGAAGTTATAGCAGGCACTAAGGCTGCTATGGGGAAGATGGGGGAAAAGCAGGATCAATTACAAGCTGTATTGAGGCAGCATCCAGAGCCGCAGTGAATTCCTGTGGTTTTGGCGGGAACTGGGGCCATTTTGCACATGTTTCCTGAAAGATGCTCAGTGTCAGCTTCTCCCTCCGGGGAGGGGGGGGTTAACACACATTTACCCTTCTCTAGCCCCTTAGTCTTCCATTTTCGCCGGATTTCATTTTATTGCTATAACAAATCTATTGTCTGAAACAGGGGCTAGGGATCGCCTCAGGACCTACAGACTGTGTGGGAGAAACAAAAGAAAGACTCCATGCCTGGGTCTTCTCAGAGAGTGACTGCTGACACAGGGGAGCCTACGCCGAAACGTAGATGGCTGGAAGTTGATCTCTAGGAGGAGCAGGGGTTGGTTCATTCTGGGGGTTCAGAAGACCCTCTAGAGGGCCCCTCAGATCTCTGGGGTGAGGTCACAGCTTGCAATCTGGAAGAAGAAGAGATTCCCCCTTGGGAGGACCCAAACATCATACGAATATTCTGGAGAGAGGAATTGGTGGCACTGATTGCTCACTCTCTCATGGCTTTGAACATTGAGCAGCTTCCACAGTCTTTGGAGGATCCTTTGGAGGATTCCCTCTTACAGGGCATTAAAACCTCCCAAACGGCTTTCCCTGTGCACAGAGTGATTAAGCAGATGATTGAAGCTGTATGGGAAGTCCCAGAGACTGGTTTAAGAGGGGTCCAGCCAGGGTCCATCTGTATCCCATTCCGTAAACAGAGAAGGATCTCCTTAAGCTGCCCAAGGTGGATGACCTGGTTTCCATGATAACAAAAAGAGACCACTATTCCCATGGAAGCAGGGCGGCTCTAAGACATTCAAGACCGTAAGCTTGAAATCCTTTTGAAGCAGGTGTTTGAGACCATCGCTCTAGCTCTGCAGGCCTACATCTGTGGAGCCTATGTGACCAGAACATATATATGGTGGGCCCAGGCATTGCCAGAAGCGGACTTGGGATCCCAACAGCTGCTTTCATTAGCCTCCAAATTAGAATTGGCTTCCGCTTACTTGGCAAATGCCTTTTATGATTTGGTATGAGCCTCGTCTAAGAGTATGGCATTGGTCGTTGCTGTGAGGGTTTTTTTGTGGTTATGAAACTGGTCGGTGGATGTTTCCTCTAAGATTCAGTTTAGCAAGCTTCCTTTCACGGGCAAGGTCTTGTTTGGGGAAGCCTTGGACAAGTTGGTTAAAGATCTCAGAGACAGCAAAGGTGCCCACCTCCCGGAGGACAGACCAAAGTTTGCCAAGTCCCAAGCCCCAGCCAGGGGACAGTTGCATGATTTTCGTAGGTTCCGCACAGTTTGTTTTGCCCCCTTTCAGCGGGGGCACTATGCAGCATGAGGACAGTCCTTTCAGAGTCAAAGAGGAGGAAACAGAGGATATTATTTGGGTGCCCTGGGGGCCATCAAAAAGCCACAATGAGGTGAAGCAGGTCCAGGTGGAGTTGCTTCCAGTAGGTGGTCTGCTACAACATTTTTTCTCTGTCTGGACCCAAATCACCACCGACCAGTGGGTTCTGGCAAAGTCTGCACTATCATGCCAACATGCAAGTTTGCCCTACTGTTCTCTGATGCCTTTATGTGGTCCCCCTGCAGGTTGGCGTCCAAGGTGCTAGTGGTATGATACTCCATTTATTTTGTAGTTCCCAAAAAAGAGGGCACTTTTTGATCAATATTGAACCTCAAGCATGTCAACAGAGCCTTGAGGGTCCAGCATTTCCGCATGGAAACTCTGTGCTCAGTCATTGTGGCCATTCAAAAGGGTGAGTTCTTGACTGTGCTCGATCTTACAGAGGCTTATCTCCACATTCTAATTCACCCAGACTATCAAAGGTTTCTGCAGTTTGCGATTCCGATGGGGCATTTCCAATTTTGGATGTTTCCCTTTGGTCTCACCATAGCACCTTGAAGCTTTACCAAGGTAATGGTGGTCATATCGGCCGCCCTGAGGCATGACAGAATTCTTGTGCATCTGTATCTCGACAACTGGTTGATCAGAGCAAAGCTGGAGGAGGAGCACCCAGATTATGAAGTGGGTGCTGTCCTTCCTGCAATAACTCGGCTGGGTGGTCAATGTAGCCAAAATTCATGTCTGTGCAGCACTGCGTGCGACTTGTAGCACTATATAAATGTTCAGTAGTAGTAGTAGTAGTAAAAGTCAGTTGCACCCCTCTCAGGACTTAGTTTACCTAGGGGTGCATTTCAATACCAGCGTGGGGTTAGTTTCCCTGCCCACTGAGCAGGTGGCCAAGATTCAGGAGCAGGTAAAGTGTTTTTGGGGATGGCGGTGCCAATGGCCTGGCATTACCTGGCTCCTGGGATCTATGGTGACAACACTAGAATTGGTCCAGTGGGCCAGAACCCATGTGAGACCCTACAGCATGCCCTCCTGTTTTGTTGGTCCCCTCAGAAGCATCCCTTAGCGAGGCGTCTGGTTTGTCCTCTCGATACCAGGCTTCATCTCTATTGGTGACTGCGGCCAGAACATCTGTTGACAGGTATGCCTCTGGAGCCTCCTGAGTGGGTGCTCATAACCACGGATACAAATTTCTTGGGTTGGGGCCCCACTGTCAGTCATAAGTGACACTGGGTCTCTGGTCTCAGGAGGAGAGGACCTGGTCCATCAATCACAAGATTCAAGTGGTGGTCCTTCCTCAGAGGTTCTTCCATCCTCTGATTCATCACAAGACAGTGAGAGTGTGTTCCGACAACACCACCACAGTGGTTTCCATCAATCGCCAGAGCGGCACGGGGAGCATGGTCCTGGCACAGGAAGTCTGGCCCTTGCTCCTTTGGGCAGAGAAAAATCTCCTAGTGCTTTCGGCGGCACACATAGCCGGAAAAGAAAACATTCAAGCAAATTTCCTCAGTCGGCACCGCTCAGATCCCGGGGAATAGTCCTTGGATCCCTCAGTGTTTTGCATCATTGTTCACCGTTGGGGCGAGCCATTTATGGACCTGATGGCGACTGTGTAAAATGCCAAGGCAAACAATTTCTTCAGTCAACACACGGAAAGAAAGTCAGAGGGTCTGTATGCCCTAGTGCAGAAATGGCCAATGGAGGAGCTTCTTTATGTGTTCCCTCCTTGGGTTCTGATCGACTGTCTCCTTCACAGAATAGAGGCCCACCAGGGTTAGTAATATTGATAGCACCAGATTGGCAGCGCAGACTGTGGTATGCAGATCTGATGTAGTTACTAGTGGTGGACCCATGGCAGTTTCTGAAAAGGAGCAACCTGCTTTTGCAAGGTCCCATTTTCATGCCTCAGGTGGATCGATTCTCTCTTATGGCCTGGCTAGGTTGAGAACGAAAGGTTATTCGGCACAAGTTATTTCTAATTCACATAAAGCCTGTAAGCTGTCTACGTCTCTCTCCTGTGTCAGAGCGTAGCGAGTATTTGAGAGCTGGTGTGGTGACGGGGAACTTTGGGCTTTGTCGGCTTCAATGCTGGATGTGCTTGCATTTTTACAGGCTGGTTTGGAAAAGGGATTGGCCCTTAATTCCTTGTGGGTGCAAGTGGCTGCCTTGACATGCTACTGTGGCTGCTGCAGGGAGTTTCCTTGGCTACTCATCCGGATGTTGTTCATTTCCTCTGGGTGGTGAAACAACTCCGCCCTCCAGTACGCCTGTTGGTACCGCTGTGGAACCTTAATCTGGTTCTTTCGACCCTTTCTGAGCCTTCTTTCGAGCCAT
The DNA here is from genome assembly GCA_033557465.1 of Ichthyophis bannanicus. NCBI lineage: Eukaryota > Metazoa > Chordata > Amphibia > Gymnophiona > Ichthyophiidae > Ichthyophis > Ichthyophis bannanicus. Next base: position 904,983,727 of record CM066034.1, read on the forward strand.
TGGCTCAGGCCACTCTGAAGGATCTTGCACTAAAGATGGTGTTCTTGGTAGCTATCTATTCGGCTAGGCGGATTTCCAAACTCCAGGCGCTGTGGTTCAGGGAACCCTTCCTGCTCATGAGAAGATTCTCTTGAGACCAGTCCCTTCTTTTTTTGTCCAAAGTCATATCAGAATTTCACTTGAATCAGCCCATGTCACATCCAGCTTTTCATCGGAAGAAATACTCCGCAGGATCACCAGTTGCATCTGCTAAATGTGCAGAGTTTTGCACAACTATTTGAAGCAGACACAGCCTTTTCGTAATTCGGATCACCTTTTTATCTTGTTTGGGGGTCCATGCCGGGGTGAAGTGGCATCTAAAGCATCAGTGGCTAGGTGGTTGAAAGAGGCCATTGCCGCTGCATACCTTTTGAAATGCAAACCCTTTCCCATGGGGTTACATGCCCATTCGAAGAGGGTCCAGGCAGTGTCCTGGAGATTGGCCTGGTACCACCTGTTGACATTTGCAGGGCAGCAACCTGGCCGATCCTGCATACCTTCACGTAGCACTGTTGTCTCAATGTACGAGCCCAGAAAGATGTGCAATTTGGGACCATGGTGCTGCAGACAGGGCTCGCCGGTCCTGCCCATCCTTGAGGTACTGCTCTGGTGCATCCCACGCGCCTGGACTGGACCGGAGAGACGATAAGGAAGGTGAAATTAGGTCTTACCTGATAATTGCATTTCCTTGAGTCCCTCCAGTCCACTCCAGGACCCACCCTTTCTTCCTGTTCGTGGAGCGAGCCGGAATGTTTCTGTTATGACAATATTCCAGAACCGGGACCTGGGATACAAAGTTCACTCCTATCAGTACAGAGGATTTAGCTGATTCTCTTTCTTGACTGTATTGCTATATATAGTTCTTTTGTATTTGTATGTTTCAACCACACTTCCTCAAACTCCGCCTATGTGCATGCCCAATGGCAAAGTTTGCACCATCATATCAGCACGCATAATTTTACAGTGATTGGTATTTTATAAAAGGCCATTCATGCACGTATGTGGCCATGTACAAACATAAATGTCTAAAATACCATGAAGGATGCATATACTTTACTGCTTAAAGTATGCATCTGTTATGCGTCCGCCATCTTGAAAAATGGCAGCGTCTTGCCCCATGTGATGCATCCTGGGATGCACCGGGTGAGTTCAGACTGCCACATAAGGCATAATCTACCTTATAGTCTGACCTACCCGGTGCATCCGGTGCATCCCAGGATGCACTGCAGGGAACCAGATGCCGCCATTTTTCAAGATGGCAGACGCAGAGCGGGAGCGTGTAAGCAGCACTCCCACTTATTTTAAGATACCAGGTAGGAGGGGCTGAATTTAGGGGCTGCTAGACCACCAGGTTATCTTTTTTTGTATTTAATGGGGATGGGGGGGTGCAAGGGTTGCTAGACCACCAGGTTATTTTTTTTGTATTTAATGGGGGTGGGGTGGTACAGGGGCTGCTAGACCACCAGGTTTTTAAAGAAAATTTAATGGGGGGGGGGTACACGGGCCACTAGACCACCAGGGATTCTTTTACTGTCGGGGCACCAACCCCAGAGAGTATTTTGATGGCATCGGGGGCTTTTCCCGATGCCGTGATCATCCTCGATGCCATCAAAATACTGTCAGGGCTAATATGCAAATTAGCCACACGGTGCCCGGAGAGCAAGCCAAACTAGTGCAGGCTTCTTGAGCGCATGTGTTTGGCTTGCTCTCCCAGTTTTATGCTGCAGTGACTCATTTGCATGCACATGGTTAATGCAGGGGTCATTTGCATACCCCATCCTTCCTGCATCAGGAATGTAAGAAATTGCTTTGGTGCGGGTCTAGAGCTGGCTTTCTGCATCAGCCTGTAAGTTTGTACTTGAGGCAATTGGAGGGTTAAGTGACTTGTCCAAGATTTCAAGGAGCACCAGTGGGAATTGAACCCAGATCTCTTGGTTACTAGGTTGTGGAAGAGCCCCACAGACTGCCTTGTCTCTAAATGCTTAGTGCTAGTGCTGTCCATGGGCAAGGCTGGGGTGCATAAAGTTAGGACAGGTCAATTGACTAGAATAGATTGATTAATCTTGATTTGAACTAAATCTTTTAAACTTATTGGGCCCAATATTTGAAAGGCATTTACACAGTTTACAGCCCAATAAATCATGTAAATACCTTAAACTGGAATATTCAATGGCACTTACACAGTTAGTACAGTTGAATATCCCCATCTATGTCCTCCACGCACCCCGATGCTATCCAGTCGGGGGCATTCTGGGGCAGAGCGGAAGTGGGGCGTACCGATAACTGGGTAGTGGTGATACTGCACCGCTACCCGGTTAGTGATCCGCAGCTAAAAATAGGCAAGCTTTTGGATTGCCTAGTTTTGGCCACAGATGCTAACTGGGTAGCGGTGCAATATCGCCACTACCCAGTTAGCCTCGGCGGCTCCAGGGCTTGTGCGGTGATACCAGATATTCAATGTTGTTGTCGCAGCATTGCCTATCCAGGGTTAGGGGTCAGCGGGCAGGGCTATGTGCCGACGTGGCACATAGCCTGCCCAAATGAATATGAGGCCCATTAGGTATAGTTGGATCAGTATAAATATCCCTAGCAACTTTAAGTAGACAACGTAAATAGCTAAACAAAACCTTAAAACTAAGATGCAGACAGCAGTCCAGCAGCAATTTGGGGGCTATCCAGTCTTTTGCAGTGAGTGTCACATGTACAATTTAATTCCAGTTGGTGTCTTAAGTGTGCACTGGGTGCAGGGAGCTCTTTACCCTCTGGAAATGACTCCAATCTCTGGATGTTAAAGTGGCAAACTTGGAGGACATAAGGAAGACAGAGAGGTATAAAAATAAGACCTACAGGCACATAGTACTGAAGTGCCATGGAGGAGAGTGGTCGCGTGAAAGGAGAGCATAACCTTGGTGTGGCCAGAAGAGATCCTGTAGTTAAGATCTGTTCTGCAGGTAATGTAAAACCCTCTTGCACTGAGGAAGTTTCTTCAGGGCCATGTGCCTATGAAGGAAGGATTAGGATGGCCATTAGAATTGCCAGTTCGATCATTGGGCATATAGATAGCTGAGTGGCTGGTGGATGTAAGGATCGCCTGGTAACATGTCTGCCTGGTGCAAAGGTAGCAGACCTCACGCACCACCTAGACAAGGTTTTAAATAGAGCTGGGGAGGAATCTGCTGTCTTGGTATATGTTGGTACCAAAGACAGGAAAGTGCAGTAGGGAGGTCCTGGAGGCCAAATTTAGGCTTTTAGATAGGAAACTGAAATCCAGAACTTCCAGGGTAGCATTCTCCAAAATGCTTCCTGTTCCACGCATAGGACCCAAAAGGCAAGCAGAGCTCCAGAGTCTCAATTCGTGAATGAGATGATGGTGCAAAGAAGAGGGTTTTGGATTCATTAGGGACTGTGCAACATTCTGGGGAAGGGAGGGGCTTTTCCGAAGGGATGGGCTGTACCTTAACCAGGATGGAACCAGGCTGTTGGCATTAACCTTTAAAAAAGGAGAGAGAACAACTTTTAAACTAGATAATAGGGGAAAGCTGACAGTCGCCCAAAAGCGTATGGTTCAGAAGAATGTATCCTTGAAGGATAATAGCAAAAGGTGGAAGATGGGCATCTAGAACCTCTCTGTCGGGATGTCCTTTAAGTACAGAGCTGAAAGATTCCAAATTATCCCTATCAACTGATAACCAGATTAATATTTATTTATTTATATTCTCTTATATACCGTGCTATTCTGCATCAGTGCGGTTTACATTGAACAAACTGAAATTACATTGAATAGGGTATTATAACTTGGAGATAACTATTTTACAGGGAACATGGGCTATGGAGGGTTAAGTGGCTTGCCCAAGACCACAAGGAGCACCTGTGGGACTAGAAACCCCAGTCCTTCCAGCTCAAGGTTGCTGTCCTCTAGTGGGATTTGAACCCCTGACCTTCTGGCCTGAAGTACCTTGCCCCAACCACTAGGCTACTCCTCCACTCCATATTTAATATGAATAAAATACAATTTCTAAAATGCCTGTATGCAAATGCTAGAAGTCTAAAAAATAAGATGGGAAAGCTAGAATTTAGCACTACATGAGATATGATTGACATCTCAGAGACCCACTGGAAAGAGGACAACCAATGGGACACTGTGATACCTGAGTTCAAGCTATATTACAATGATAGGGAAGAACAAATTGGTGGAGGGGTTGCACTCTATGTTAAAGAGGGCATTGAGTCACAGGATTAAAGTTTTACAGGAAACAAAATACGCTGTAGAATCTCTATTGATAGAAATCCTATGTAAAAAGGGAAAGGCGATGGCAGTGGAGGGGTACTACTGACTGCTTGGCTAGAATGAACAGATGGATGATGAAATGCTAAGAGAAAGCAGGGAAGCTAACAAGAGTTACAGCATGATAATAATGGATGATTTAAATTTCCTCGGTATCGACTGGGTCAGTGTCACAGCAGGACATGCTATGGAAATTGTTTCTACTGTAGATTAAATAAATGACTGCTTCTTGGAACAGCTGCTTCATGAACCGACAAGAGGGGAAGCTATTTTGTACCTAGACCTTAGTGAAGCACAGGATCTGGTGCAAGAGATAGAGGTGTTGGGGACAGTTGGCAATAGTGATCATAGCATGATTGCATTTGATTTAATAAATGGAAGCAGGATGGCAAGGAAATCCACAGTACTACCTTTTAACTTTTGAAAGGGAAACTATGATAAACTGAGGAAAATAGTAAAAAAAACCTAAAAGGAATAGCTGCAAAGGTTAAAGATTTATGTTAGACATGGGCGTTGTTTAAAAATATTATCTTGGAGGCCCAGCCTAGATGTATTCCACGCTTTAAGAAAAGTGAAAAGAAGGCCAAAAAACTGTCAGCATGTTTTAAAGGCAAAGTCAGAGAGACTGTTATAGTCTAAAAAGCATCTTTCAGGAAATGTAAAAAGGAGCCAAATGATGACAATGGGAAACAACATAAGCACTGACAAGTTAGATGCAAGGCATGGATAAGGCAGGCAAAGAGAGAATGTGAAATAAAACTTGCCATGGAAGCAAAAATGCATAATAAAAACTTTTTCAAGTACATTCATAGCAAAAAACCTGTGAGATAGTCAGTTGGACAATTGGATGATAGAGGGATAAAAATGGCGCTAAGGGAGGACAAGGCCATAGCAGAGATACTGAATGAATTCTTTGCTTCAGTCTTTACTGAAGAAGATGTAGGGAAGTTACCTTTGCCTGAAATGGAATTTAAAAGTGATATATCAGAAAAATTGAAAGAAATATCGCTAAACCGGGAAGATGTATTACAAGTATTTGTTAAACTGAAGAGTAGTAAATCACCTGGACTGGATGGTATACATTCGAGGGTGTTAAAGAACTGAAATATGAGACTGCAGACCTACTATTAGTCATTTAATCTGTGAACTATCATTAAAATCATCTGTAGTACCTGAAGATAGGAGAATAGCCAATGTAATGCCAATTTTTAAAAAGGGTTCCAGGGGTGATGTGGAAAACTACAGATTGGTGAGCCTGATGTCAGTACTGGACAAAATGGTAGAAACCATTATAAAGAATAAAATTACTGAACATATAGACAGGCATGGTTTAATGTGAGAAAGCCAACATGGATTTAGCCAAGGAAAGTCTTGTTTTACTAATCTGTTATATTTTTTGAAGATGTAAATAAACAAATAGACCAAGGTGAGCTGGTTGATATAGTGTATCTGGATTTTCAGAAAGCATTTGAAAAGGTCCCTCATGAGAAACTCTTGGCCAAATTAAAAAGTCATGGGATTGGAGGCAGTGTAGTATTGTGGATCAGGAACTGATTAAAAGATAGAAAGCAGAGAGTAGGGCTAAATGGCCAATTTTCTCAATGGAGAAAGGTGAATAGTGAATTACCCCAGGGATTTATGCTGGACCTGCTGCTTTTTAACATATTCATAAATGACCTGGAAGGTGATCAAATTTGCAGATGACACAAATTATTCAAAGTTGTTAAAACATAAGAGGATTGAGAAAAATTGCAAAAGGACACAAGAGGATTGCAATTGATAAATTGGAAGGCAGGATGTCTAAATAGTAGATGAGATTTAATATGGACAAGTGCAAAGTTATGCACCTAGAAAAGAACAACCCAAACTATAGTTACACGATACAAGGTTACACATTAGGAACCACCACCCAGGAAAAAGATTTAGGAGTCATCGTGGATATGTTTACACCATCCACCCAGTGTGCAGCGGCAGCCAAGAAAGCAAACAGAATGCTTGGAATCATAAGGAAAGGAATGGAGAATAGACTTTAGGCCGTGGGGCAGGGTCCTTGCAGGCCGCCATTAACTAGGAGCATGGCCTGGTGTGGGGTGCCTCCTCCGTGGCATGGGAGTGAGGTCTGCTGTGTGGGGGCTGGGGGGTGGGCGTGATGCAAGGCAGCAGGAGAGGCATTTTTTTAATTCATTGGCTCCTTGTGCGTTCTGATCCCTGCTGTCTGTTGTGCCTTTGGGGGACCTCCACTTTCACGGGGAGGAATTTTCCTGCAGCGCGATGGCCGGCTTTTGTTTTTCTCCATCATTTCACAGCATGCCGTCACGGAGTAGAAAAAAGGCAGCAGTAGCCCAGGAGGCCTCTGCTCCCCCGCACTCAGTCCAACCCAGTTCCAGTCAAGTGCAGGACCAAGTTGCTCACAGGTGCACCCCTACAGGACCATTAGGGGATGCAGGGCAGGAACTGCAAGAAGGGATAAATATATTGCAGTCCACGGGTATGGTGGGCACAGATGGAGGTTTGGGGCAAATTCAGGCTAGTGCTGGGGGGCAAATTGGAGCCAGGGCAAAGTCCAAGGCTAAGTCTCCCTGGGGTAGAGGTAGAGGCGGGGCTAGGGGCAGCAGTAGAGGTAGAGGCAGGTCTGGCTCTAGGGCAGCAGTAGTACTTAGCCCAGGGCAGGGATTAGTCACAGTTGCAGAGGGCAATGGAGGGGCAGGAGCTTTGGCAAGCCCAGGCAACTATATGATTCCTTCCAGTACAGGTACAACTGCAACAGGGGTGAGTTAAGAGAAGGGGTCATGGCTGCTTTTTCAACATGGGCAGGGCCTACTCCAGTTCCCAGCTTAGTTGAATGACCTCAAAACCTGTTTTTCCCAGCATCCCTTGGTAATACAGAGGGGTGCTTCGTTGGATTCCCCCTCCCGGGGGTTGGAGTTGGCTGAGGCTTCCAGTGCAGGCACAGAGCTGGCTGGGCATGCAAATTGGCTACCCTAATGCAGGAAGTCCATACTGGGACTATTGGGCAAGGGGGGGGGGGTCCCTGGCACTTCCAGGGCACCATGGTTTGGGGATGCACCCATAGCATGGTCAGTTGCCGGTCCCCTCCCCCCTTTGTCTTCCTTTGTTTCTCCACAGATGGCTGAAAATACCATGGTGCATGTAAAAGGGAGTGGACTACGACTGGCTGGTGATGAAACCCCTGAGAAATCAAGTATTCAGGGGGCAAACTGCGAGGGCAGCTCTAATGGCGTGGCACCTTCACAAGCTCCTGATTTCCCTACACCGGCTCCAGTTCCCTCCTCAGCAGGTGAGATATTACATGGGACTAAGGAGGGTACTGTGGGTAGTCAAGGGTGCGGCCTAGCTGAGCGACCTGCAGGCAGAGCTTCAAAGAAACAGAAACACACACGTCGATGCATGAGGGATTCCGATTCTTCCTCTTCCACCTCTCGGTCTGTTTCGTCATCAGGTTCAGCCAACTCCTCGGGGGCACAGCGGACACCCAAGGCTGGCATAGCTACGGTCATGAGTGGTCAGGCACCTTCCTTAGCTACCTTCTCAGAGCTCTGGAAGAGCGTTCCTTGGGCCTTACAAAAGAAGATCCTCAAACGGTGCTATATTGTTATCTTCTGGCTTCTCGAGGGGCACAAGAGGTCTAGTGAGAGTAGGAAGAAGAGGAAAGAGGATGAGAAGGCCGGCAGGATTAAAAAAGTCTTGTGTAGTGTTGTCAACTGGACTAGGGCCTTCTAGTGGTTAGCTGGTGTGTGGGGGCATTATGCTTCTGAGCATTACGAGCCTCTATTGGCTTTTGCTGACTCCATATTAGAGGCTTCGCAGACGCATGAGGGATGGACCTGGTTGAATTACAACAAAAAGTTCAGGGATAAGATGGAAGAAAATACTCATTTATCATGGGGTACCCAGGACATCAATTTGTGGCTGACACAAATGTCAGTGTGACCAATTTTGGCCACTTAGGGAGCCGGAAAGGGAAGGCTGGCGCCAACTACAGGGGTGTGCCATCCTTTTCGGCAAGGGGTCCCTGGGTCACAACAGAAGGCGACTGTGGGTAGTGCAGGAGCCTTGTATTGGAGAATCAACTTGCTCATTCCCTGACTGTAAATTCCACCATGTTTGCTCGCTGTGCTGTCGAGCACTCGGCAGTTAAGTTCAACAAAAAAGGGTCTCAAGTTGTCCCCTCAGCCTCCTCCAAGTGATCCCGAAGGCTTTGGCTGGGCTCCCACCCCAGTACGGATTGAGGCCATGCGGCCAAGGCTCCTTCGTTACCCGCAATGAAGTGACAGAGTAATTTTAGAATGCAGTTTTCTATTTGGTTTTCAGATACCAGTGCATGGATGGGTAGATTCATTACAGGTGCGCAATGCACTCTCTGTCCAGCAATTGTCGTCCCTTGTGCAGGAGATGTTGGAGGTCGAATTGGGCTTGGGTAGAGTGGCAGGCCCATTCATCGACCAACCCTTTAAGGAATTTGTGGCTTCCCCTTTGGGGGTAGTTCCCAAGAAAGAGCCCTGGAAATTCCACTTGATCCATAACTTATCATTTCCCACAGAGGCATCCGTCAACGATCATATCCCAAAGGTGTCTTGCATAGTTCGCTATGCGTCCTTTGATGATGCTGTCTCATTGGTCCAACAATGTGGTTCTGGGATGCTTTTAGCCAAGGTTGATATTGAGTCCACATTTTGTCTGTTAATGGTCCATCCATCCGCCTTCCATTTGCTGTATTTTCAGTTTCAGGGCCAATTTTATTTCAATAAATGCATGCTGATGGGTTGTGCCGTATCTTGTGTGCATTTTGAGAGGTTCAGTACCTTTCTGCATTGGGTGTTGGTGCAATAGATTGGGGTCCCCAATATTTTGCACTTCCTTGATGATTTTTTGTTCGTTGTTACTGCTCATTCGGATGCATGTATCGTCCTTCTGCAAGGGTTTCTGAATCTAGTCCGAGAATTCGGCATTCCATTAGCAGTGGACAAAACCAAGGGTCCCGCAGTCAAACTTACATTCCTTGGGATTGAGCTCGATTTGGTAGAGATGTTGGCACATCTTCCATGATCAAAGGTGGTGAAGCTCAGGGTGTTGGTGGCGGCGGGAGCTTCGAAGCCCCATCATCACATCAGGGTGATGAAGAATATGCTGGAGGATTTACGAGTTTGGGATACTTTCTTGGCAGATTCCAATGGGACCTCAGTCTTCCAGGATCCTGAAGTTTCCAATGTCGACCTGCAGTTGTTCACCGATGCGGCGGGCGGCATGGGTTTTGGTATCTACCTTTGAGGTGCCTAGTGTGTGGACCGCTGGCTGCAAGAGTGACGAGATTTCGGTCTCACTTGTGGCATCACTTTCTTACAGATTTTTCCAGTAGTGGTTGCATTGGAATTATGGCCAGAGAGATTGCATAATTGTAAGGTGTTTTTTTGGTGTGATAATGCCGCAGTTGTGGAAGTCATTAGCTGTTATTCTCCATGCTGTGTGCAGGTGGAGACTTTGATGCGTGCATTTGTCCTATCCTGTTTGCGTTTAAATGTCATGGTTAGGGCACAGTAGATCCCTGGTTTTATTAACAAAATTGCTGACTCTCTTTCCCGTTTCAAGTGGGATCTGTTCTGGATATTGGCCCTAGACGTAGATACAAATGGGTGCATGGTCCCGAAGCACCTTTGGCTGATTGGCTTGCCGGAATGTTGAGTCTCCTGAAGAAGTTGGTGGCACCGGCTACATGGTCTGCTTATTGCAGAGGTTATGGTTTGGTGGCATCCATCCTGTTGGCTCATGGGTGGCAAAAGGGCAGAGGCCCCGAGCAGGTCATTGGTCAATACATTGTGTTTGCCAAAGACAGAAGTTTCTCCAAGATTTCTGTGTATGCTCAATTGGCCGTTTTTGCCTTTTCCTTCAAGGTAGCGGGCTGGGGTAGCTTGGCTGGGAGATTCCTGGTTTGCAGGCTTCTACAAGCCTGGAACGATCCTGGCCGACTCCATGCGATTCGAGGCGTCCAGTTATATACCAACTGCTCCTTCGTCTCTGTAATGTGCTGTTGGAAGTAGCGGAGTCCGCATATGAGCTAGCCCTTTTCAGGGCAGCATTCTCATTGGCCTTCTTTGAGGCTTTTTGGGTTTGTGAACTGGTGGCGAATTCCGCTCACGGTGGGCTGGCAACTGGCATGTTGCAAGAACATGTGAGCATTGAAGCCGGTCAAATTTTCATACGATTAGGCTGATCTAAAATGGATCAGCTGAGAAAAGGGCATTGGGCAGTATTGAGTGCGGTAGACAGTGTTGTAACTTGCCCAGTTGCCAGCATTCAACATTACCTGGTCGTGCAGTCGGAGGGCCCGAGTCTGTTCTTCATGCACCAGGACTCTAGCCCTCTGATCCATTTTCAATTCACAGCTTTGTTATGGCTTGCATTTCAGTCCTTGGGTAAAGATCCTCGTCGGTATGCCCCCATTGTTTCTGTATTCGGGCCGCTATGGAAGATTGGTAGATGGCATGCCCAGGCTTTCGTGGGCTGCGTTTGCCTATGAGTGTGGGAACGGGTGGTAGCTATCCTTTATTCAGTCCTAACTTTCTTCTCTTTTCTTAGGTGTGTGGCGCCAGCCCCAGCATTGTTGGCTAGTGGGTCATTCGTTTGTGCACTGGGCCAGTCAGCAAGCGGCAGGGCGACTGGCAGGGCTTAATTTGGTCCTCCCATTGGCAGATGTTTCTGTCCTATGGTTGGTGAGCGTGGCCTATGCTGGAGCCAGCTCTTGCCTTTGCTTCAACTTCATGACCGAATCAGAAGTCGCCCTGCAGCGATTCTGCTCCATCTAGGAAGCAATGATCTCTCGGCTTGGACCTGTAAACAGATTATCAGAGCGGCGAAGAAGGATATGACAGAGATGTATTGAATGTTTCCTTATCTTCTATTATTATGGTCTGTCATCATTCAGCGGCGGGGTCAAGAGGGTTAGCCAAAATTAACTGCCAGATAGGGTACTGGGTTTGCGAGCAAGGGGGCTATCAAATATAGCATGCATGGGCAGCTTTAAAGGGGGTCTGCACAGAGGCTCGGCTCTCACCCTGCGCCGGTGGCGGGGTCCCGGAGGTTACTGAGATCCAGTGCCATATTTAACTCTCTGTTTGAACCCAGCCAGGGAAACATGACAATATGGGGCCTGGGAGGGCCACCCGAAAGCCAGCCTTCCTTTGCTACTAATATGGCGAGGTTGGACCAATACGGGAGGGGAGGAGATGTTGTGATTTGGCCACTGAACAGTTTGGCGTGACAGGCGGTGAGGGTCTCCCCTTGCTAGTAGTATGGTTGGAGAGTTACCTGATCCGACGAGGCTTGTTAATTCTGGTTATTTCAGTTGACTATTCTTGAATTGTGATTCTGAATAAAGCTGCGACCAGTTTATTCCCAAGCCTGTGTTATTGTCTTGGTATGGGTGTTTGGGATACAAGGGGAAAGTGGCACCGGGTCTGGGCTGCTCCAGTTAAAACCAAGGATAATATAATGCCTCTGCGACTGCACCTTAAATATTGTGTGCAATTCTGGTCGCCATATCTTAAAAAGGATATAGCGGAATTAGAAAAGGTACAGAGAAGAGCCACCAAAATGGTAAAGGGGATGGAATGATACCTCTATGAGGAAAGGCTTAAAAGGTTAGGGCTTTTCAACTTGGAAAAGAAACGACTGAGGGGAAATATGATAAAGGTCTATAAATTAATGAATGGAACGGAACGGGTAAATGTAAATTGGTTGTTTATGCCATCAAAATGTAGAGAGACTGGGGACACGCAATGAAGCTACAATGTAACCCCTTTAAAGCTAATAAGAGGAAATATTTGTTCACTCAATGCATAATCAAACCCTGGAATTCATTATCGGAGGATGTAGTGAAAGGCTATTAGTGTAGCTGGGTTTAAAAAAGGGTTTGGACATATTCCTGGAAGAAAGATCTATAAACCATTCTAAAGAGGACCTGGGAAATCCACTGCTTGCCTCAGGACAAGCATTATTGAACCTGTGTGCCTTTTTGGGAACCTGCCAGGTACTTGTGATCTGTATTGGCCACTGTTAGAAACAAGATACTGGGCTTGATGGACCTTTGTTTGACCTAGTATGGCATATCTTATGTTCTTATATTCTTACTGTATGTTCTTATGCTGTCCTAACTTTATACGGTTTTGCTGTCCAATTTGTGACTGAATATCACTCCTGACCGAATAGCAAAACTATTGGCAGTGAAACCGGATATTCAGCCCCTGATGCCAGATAGTCTCTGATGCTGAATATCTGGATTCACTTTTGCCTGAAGCAGTTAGGTGTCTTAGCAACGCTGACTATTGCAGGTTCAATATTGGGCCCAAGTCCCTGCACGCTGTGAAGAGCTGCAGAATAACCTTGCCAGATTTGAGAACTGAATGTCTAAATATCAAATGAAATTTAATGTGGATAAATGCAAAATAGTGCATATATGGAAAAATAATCATGACTATAAATACACAATATTAGGGGTCGCCACATATAATAAAGATTTTGGAGTCATTTTGGACATACATTGAAATCCTCAGCTCAGTATATGGTGGTGACCAAAAGAGCAGATCAGGATTTATTAAAAAATTAATGGAAAATACAATGGAGAATGCCATATTCTTGCTTTAAGGGGTTTTCCTCCTTTAATGCACTTTTGGTTTGTTAGCGCACCTTACAGAATTTAGTGCAAAGTTGATTTAAGCAGATTAACCTACAGTATGAACTAAAACATGCACAATCAGATTTGCTTGTGTTGTTCTAATGTGTGTTCATTTTTTTTATTATACTGAATGACTGAAATGAATAAAAAAATCCTTGAAAATCTGGAAAAGATAAAAAAAAATCTGAAAATGATCCACAGAGTTTTTGCCTGTGCACATCCCTAGCTCTGTATAGATCTATGCTATGATTAACCTTGAGTAGAAAGGGTACAGATAAATGGCATTCATTCTGAGAAGAATGTTACCAGTGATGCGCTGCAGTGATCTGTCCTTGGTTTGATTCTTTCAACATTTTTGCAAGTGAAATTGCGGAAGGCTAATGGGTAAGGTTTATGCTTGTTTTCTGTTTTATTGTGCTTAATATACCGTACCTTCACTAGGGCAGTAGGGCAGTATACAAATTAAATATACAGTACAATAAAAGAGTGAAAAAAGAAAAGAATGCCATAGTTGTGATAGGAAAGTTAAACACATACACAGGGCAGAGGAGGACAGGACAGAGCAGGAGGGAGAGTTAGGAGTTGGATGGTGGAAGGTCAAAAGCTATTTGAGAAAGGTGAGTCTTGAGCTTGGATTTTAGGGAAGGAGAGCGCATGATGGAGGTCAGGAGATAGGAAATTCCATAGGGCAGGTCCAAGGTTTACCACTTTGTGGATGATGCCAAAATCTGCAGTAGAGTTCTACAAGGTAGACCCCCATCAAGACTAGTCATATCTTCTCTCGTGCACTGTCCCTAGGCCCCTGACAAGAACTACCACATTACCACAAACCCTAAAATCCATTGGAATAAAGTCACTCAGATTCACCGTTTCACACTACCATTATCGTTTTTGTAAATAAGTTAATTCCTCTAAGCCACATTAACCTGGTTAATGCCTTATTTTTATTGCAACCTAGTACAGTATATTAGTTATATCAGTTATACCGTTCTACATTAATGTTATTTGTACTCACATATCTTGTAACTAATTTCATTCAGATGCACTGAGTTCATTGTAAACTGCCCTGATTGGTAGAAAGATGGTATAAAAAAGGATGCTAAATAAATAAAATAAACAGAGGAGACACCCAGGAAGGTGTAGATAACACGAGGAAGGATCTAGCGAAGCTTGAAGAATGGTCATGAATTTGGCAGCTGAGATATAACGCCAAAATCCAAGAGTTCTGGTATAGTATAGAGGTTGAAGGGCTTCTGTCCATGAAAGAAGAGCGGGACCTGGGGGTGATTGTTTCTGATGATCTTAAGATGGCTAAACAGGTAGAAAAGGTGACAGTGAAAGCCAGAAGGATTCTTGGGTGCATAGGAAGAGGAATAGCCAGCAGGCAGAAGGAAGTGATAGTGCCTGTGTATAAATTTTTGGTGAGACCTAATTTGGAGTGTTGTGTGCCATTCTGGAGACTACACCTTCAAAAGGATATAAACAGAATAGAGTTTGTGCAGAGGGTGACTACCAAAATGGACAGTGGGCTTCACCATAAGGCATATGGGGACAGACTTAAAGATCTCGATATGTATACTTTGGAAGAAAGACGGGACAGGGGAGATACGATAGAGACTTTTAAACACCTCTTTGGCATAAATGCAGAGGAGAGCCTCTTTCAATTGAAAGATGTGCTGCAATGAAAGAACATAGGATGAAGGTGAAAGAAGATAGACTCTGGAGTAATTTCTGGAAATATTTCTTCATGGAAAGAATGGTAGATGCATAGAATAATCTCCCAGTGGAAGTAGTAGAGACAAAAACTGTATCTGAATTCAATGAATTAAAGGAAATAAAGGACTGAAGAGCTTAGGGGTATGTTTACTAAACACCGCACAATTGCGCATCCGCGCAATAGCACATGGAAAGCAGCACTTAAGTGCTCTTAAGCGCCCTGCACACGTGCGTGTCACCCCCGCACAAGTGCGCGGCATACTAACGGGCCCCGCACAAGTACGGGCCCGCAAATGTCCGATAGAGGCGTGGAAAGGCTAACGGAGGGCGGAGGAAGGCTCCCGAGGGGCGGAGAGACGGCTGCAATGGGCGGGGAAGGGGAGGGGAGAGGCTCCTCGCACATTTACGGGGCCGAATATACAAGTAAAAAATACCGCGAGTGAAACACTCGCGGTAGAGGGCATTTAAAGGGAAGAGAAACCATTTACGTCAGCAATGTACAGGAAAACCGGGGAAACCTACAAAACGTGAGCAGTGTGATACATGTGCACAGAACAAAAGTGCAACTAAAAAGCGAAAATGACCACAACAAAAATATTAAAAATAGTAATTCAGCTGGGCAACAGTGATATTAATGGGCAACAACAAAAAACACTCCCTGGAAAGCTCCATAAAATTAGAAATGAATTTTGGAAGGGTCTACGGAGTGGAGAACCTTCCAAAAATTATTTCTTGCTATTGGAGCTTTCCTTGGAGTGTTTTGTATGGTTGCCCATTAATAACACTGTTGCCAAGCTTGGCTATCTTTTTTCCCCCTTTTTTTGCAGGCATTTTCGTGGTGTATTTGCACTTTTGTCCCCAGACAAGGTGAACGAGCCCACAGTAAAAATGTGCAGAGCATGGCTTCCGACTCCTTCTTGCCAGGTTTCCTATCTCCAGGGACTGCACTGTCTCTGTGGCCACAGTGTGGTGCAGCGGACAGAGCCAGTATCTCTAGGACCAGAGAGTCACAGGTTCAAATCCCAGCTGGGGCACCTGCCAGCCCTGTCCCCATATTTTACCCACCACTAAACAGAGATAGTAAAGACACTCCTTTATTGCAGAGAACATAAGCATGTTGCAAACACCCATATTTTACCATACACCGCTCACACACCATAACAATGGGCATTACCTACAGCCGAGTCCCCCAAATGCAGGCCTAGAGTGCCACAACTCAATCAGGTCATATGGTTTTACTACGATAAGGACATGCCAGCATGTTGGCGGAAGGGTACAGGTGGTGGAGGGGCAGTGGCTGCTAGCCACAGAATACAGTGGCCTAGCCATGTGCAGGATGGCACCGTCCACTGCAACAGACAGGCCCTGTCGGATGTACAGTCATGGACCTCCCAGGGAATTCAGCCAATCTGTGGCAACACAGTGGTGCAGTGCACACAGACAGTGTGTGCAAGAACAGAAGGTCACAGGTTCAAAGCCTAGCTGGGGCTACTGCCAATCCTGTCCATATATTTTTCCCACAACTAAACCGTGATAGTAAGGACAAACCTTTATTGCTGAGGGCATACGCATTGGTAATATGCCTGTCTTTTACCACACCGAGCACAGATACCATGAACAGGGGCATTACCTAGAGCAGAATCTCCGAAATGCAGTCCTGGAGGACCACACACCATTCAGGTTCCATGCTGCCTCTAATACAAATGCCTGTGCTGCATATCTATGCACCACCCCCATGGCATGTATATTTATTTATTTATTTATTTAGTAAACATTTGTATACCGCTGCTTCCTACGATCAGCAGCGGTTTACTCTACAGAATCGTAATGCTTTGTACAGCACATTGAGATCTTTCAGATTTACATTTTTGATTGGACAATGATTTACATAACACGGGAGAATCAGTTGGGAATCAGTTGAGAATCAGTATATGTAGCTCATGCATATTCATGAGGGACAAAATTCAACAAAAACAAAAAACCTGGGTGACCAAGAAAGCCCGTATTTCCAAAAATGAAATTAAAGCCAAGAATTAATTTTTTTTGTCGGAGGGGCCAGCCAAGGAGAAGGAAGCACACCTTGTGCCGTTGTGGCCCGTCCTTTTAATTAAATAAGATATAAATCTTAATCTTTCATTAAAAAGGCAAAAGATGCATAACTTAGCTGAATCCGTAGCAAAAGGCTGTAAGTTGAAAGACTTTGTTTTTGTTGAATTTTTGTTTAACTTGGTGGTTGGTATTTGGATATTTATTCATGAGGGACAGCAGGAAAACCCGAACAGTGTTAGGCACACCAGGACTGGAGTTGGGAACCTCTGCCGTAAAGCAGCAGCCAACAGGGGCAGACACACCCACACCCACAGGCCCCATTGGCCAATGCCTCCTGGCGAGGCAGGACATTGGGCCCTGCGTGCATCTCCCAATACTAGCACCTGCATACCTTAGCAATGCCACCCTACACCTGGGTATACGGTACACAGCTCTCAAACGTTTGCTATGAGTACTGGCAGATAGACATTCCTACGTTAAGCACAGTTTGCTCTTTGAGCTCCATCATAACAATCTTTCTGATGTCTGCGGTGTGTGCTTCAGGTCTGGCCTCTGACAGTGGTCACCACCCTGGGGAGTGACCCCCAACAGTATTGCGTACCATATCCATGCCTGTGCTGTGCCCAGGACTGGTGTGGTGGGCAAGGCTGATAAACTCCTCTATAGTAGCACAATGCTGGCATACGTGTGGGAGTGTGTGTCTGTCTATACCAGGGGTGGGCAATCTCGGTCCTGGAGGGCCGCAGACCAGTCAGGTTTTCGGGATATCCCTAATAAATAAGCATGCGATATATATGCATTACAGATATCCTGCCAATCTGACTGGTCTGCGGCCCTCCAGGACCGAGATTGCCCACCCCTGGTCTATACAGTGTGTGTTGGCTGCAAACACCTTCCACAGCCCACACTGCCAGCACTGTTGCCATTATTGGCCTGTCAATGTGCATAATGAGCAGCAAGGTACCATGGGTATAGCTCAGACAGGGTGGGCTGGCCAGGATGCATCTGCACAGGGCATAGGGCACTGCCTGGGACATTGTCGTGGCCGGCCACCACCTACACAGACAGGGTGACCTCTTTCTGTCCTGCTGGGGGATCACTCTCACCCTGACTGTGCAGTGACCACAGCATGTCTAGGCACCCCCATAGTGCTATATAGTATTTCTCTCATGTGATATATATGGGTTTTCTTTTGGGGCCCAGTCACTGACTTATTTGCTGGTGTGCACTGCCATCCCAGTTCTGGGTGCATGTATTTCCACCAGGATTAGCTAGCAGACTGTTTTCAGCTGGTCTGTGTCGTGATGGAGCGCCTTGCAGGGTGCAGCGGCTGAATGCTTGCTGCAGGAGAATATCAGATAGTGGTGGGGTGCAGCTTAGCATATCCAGGCCTAATGTCTGTCTTATATTGTGTTATGGAGGTGTATAGAGCTGCTTTGACTGCCCTGTAGGGTGTCTGTTCCCCAGCAGGACCGGGGTTGATGGTCCACTTTACTGTCACCATTGCAGGGAGGTAGAATGTGGATCTGTTGATAGGAGACCCTGTTTTTCAATCTTGGGTGGTGGTACATAGCCCACCTAGTTGTCCATAAGGGGTTCCCCTGACGAAGACAGAAAGTGATATCCAAGGTGTTTCTGCAGAAACTACCTACCTCACAGATTAATACTGCTATGGAGCTCTGGCATGGCCTCTTTCATCCATGGAGGGTGTTGTGGACCTCGTCCTGAGCGCCTCTTCACACCCTCAGGGTGAGCACAGTACCCGCACAATGTGACGGTGTGTAGCTACTCTGTGCCAGTAAAACACCTGGTCAGTACCCCCTACCAGGCCGAGGTGCTGTGTGGGTGCACACGGCCACTTCCCCCTACCATGCCGGGGAGCTGTTGGGGTGCATTCCCCATCTTGTGTTCATCTGTGGACAGCTGATTTGCAGTGCATCATGGGTACGGTGGCCTAACCCTATCCTGGCTACCACAGCAGACTGTCTGTGTGGTGACGTGCAGGCTGTCTGCAGCCAGCCAGGGGCTTGCTGGCAGCTATAGAGCTGTAGCCCAATGGTTACTTCACTGTCTAAGAAGCCAGAGGTCATGGGTTCAAACCCACAGTAGGGTGATTTGCTAGGGTTGTCCAAAGTTTTTTTTATTTAATGTACATATGTTGATGCCAGCAAAAACACCCGCAGCGTACTGTACCCAAAAGGTGCCGCTGAGGGTGCTTTATAGGGCGCCCTATAGGGCACCTTATGGTTGCCGTCCATATAAGGTGCACTATACATTATTCTGTGACGCAACATATATGGTGACCTATAGGGGACATTCTAGGGTGCCTTGGCGGACAGTGAACTTTAACATGTGCCATATGGGCCGCCTTATGTTAACACGCTTTGAGAGTGAGTTTGCTAGTACTGATAAATAAAATAGAACTAATATGCCTCCTACAGCACTCATCCCCATAATACGTTATGCCTCAGCCAGCCTTGTTCACTGGGCACTGTGAGAGATTGAACCTCTGATCCCTGCACCATTGGTCAGTGTCTTAACCATTGTACTGTGGCTCTATTCCTGTGTTTGGACATTGCCGCACTGCCTTAGGCCTTCATGACGTAGCAGCGCACAGCCTTCTGCCGCCCAAACCGCACAAACTTAACAGTGCGCCGCCTAATGCCCACTATTTACAGTGCTACGCCTTATGACGCCCACACCTAACAGCGCACCGCCTAGTGTCGCCCAAAATTAACAGTGCGCCGCCTTATGCCGCACAAAATTAATATGCCTCCTACAGCACTTTAACCCATTACAGTTATTGCCTCAGACAACAGCTTTTGTTGCGCACAATGGGGGATTGAACCCATGGCCCCTGCACCATTGGTCAGTGTCTTCATCGTTGTACTATGGCTCTGTTCTTTTCTGTGCCTAGCAGCGCGCCGCTTAGCCTTCCCACACGCTAATGTGGACCCCGCACATTAGCGCGATGCACACAAGTACGGTTGCTTTCTCCCGGTTTTTTTCTTTTCTCTGCCTGAACTGCCCACTCCTTATATGGCACAGGCACACTACCGCGGCCCCGCACAATTTCGGAGTTTAGTAAACATACCCCTTAGTGTTGGTGTGGAAGGGCAGACTTGATATGCTGTATGGTCTTTTTCTGCTGTCACGTTTCTATGAATATTCCTGTATGCGCCATTCTGATTGCCTGATCTCAAAAATATATAGAGGAAGTAGAAAATGTATAGAGAAGGATGACAAACTAATTAAAGGAAATGAAACAATACTCTTATGAAGAATTATTTTTTCAGTGAGTGAACAATCAGGCTCTGAAATTTGTTGCTGCAGGATGTGGACAAGTTCTTGAAGAAAAGTCCATAAATTATTACAGACCATTAAGAATATAATCAAAACCCTTCTGATTGTTTTATAATTGATAATGTATAATTACACTAAAACTAAAGGAAGGAAAAGATCTCAGAGTAATTTAATAAGCCGCAGTGTAGCTTTAAGCTTTTCTCTCATATTATTGGTCATAAAAAACCTTCCAATGTTTGATAATTCCAGTACTTAATAATTTTCAAATCCAAATCTTATTTTTTTTTTATAAATTTATTTAGATTTTCCATGGTGAAGGAGCATTGCTGTGTGATACGAAAGAAATTCCGAAAAATTAACACCGTCTTTCTTCCATGGAAGTTTAATTTTGCCAGCGTAATGCACGGTTTCTTCCCTTTCCAGTCTTAAATGCTATTATTTCAGCATTACACGTGTTTTATCTTTTTCATGGTGTGCATCCCTGAAATGCTTCAAAATTACTCCGTCTCCAACCCTGTCAATGTTTTGCCATAGCTGTCAGAACTATGCAGTTATGTGGATCACGGTTATATAATTCTCCCTGATTCAGCTACAGTGAAACGCTAACAGCATCAGAGACTGAGTAGTATATTTACTAAGCTGCACTATCTGATAATGTGGTGGAGAGCGCATGCTGTTGACCCACTTTATAAAATAGCATAGCCAGAATGCAGACTGCACAGCAGTTTTTCAGCATTGTCTGCACACCACACTATAAAGGGATGAATGGGCAGGGAATAGTCAGAAAATAAGCATGGTGGCAATGTGTGATTAGAGCGGCCATCGACAGCGTGGGCTCTGTGTCAGCAATACAGACAGCACCGGTGCATCTAATGCAACCTCAGTGCATGGTGTTAGTTGTATCTGTGATGTTGCCGGGCTGCGCCCTTTGCATTTGCAATGCGCTATCTGCTGTGGAAATATTGTGCACGCCTCCAAAATATATTGCACTGTGTTTGCAGCTAATGCATCCCTATTGCACTATAACGCCGCATTAGTTGCAGAAGCCTTACACGATTTAGTAAACATACCCGAGTGATTTTGAAGGATTTTGAAGCATTTTAGGGATTCACACTAGGAATAAAATAAGACATATGAAATAATAAAATTATAGCACTTAAGAGTGAATGGGAAAAGATTTGGATTTGAAAATTAAGTACTGAAATTATCAAACATTAGAAGGTTTTTATATGACCGGTGATGTGAGAGAAACGCTCAAAGTGTGAAATATACACTGCGGTTTATATTTCTCTCTGAGGTCATTATCCTTACTTCATTTTTAGTTTTATCATTGATGGTGAATAATTACACTGTCAGAAGGATTTTGTTTATATTCTTAATGTCTATACCAATACCTTCTGAGTCACTTATATTTTTGGCATAAATAATTATTAAACAGATAGACTTGGAAAAAAAGCATTTTTTTAATCTCTGGGAGTTAGCAATAAGTATTGAATCTGCTTGTTTTCATCTGCTGGTTACTTCCTAGTGACTCTGATTGGCCCCTGTCAGAGACAGGATGCTAGACTCAAGGGACCTATAGTCTGACATAACATGGTCCTTCTTTTGTTCTTATGTTCAAAATGAAATACTGTAGCACTAGTTAATTTGGATTCTTTGCAGTTCGCACACTGTCCTAGTAAATATCATGTTCATTGTGTACTGTACTGAGAACATGACTAAGAAATTACAGAAACAAATGTGCTAATCACTTATGGTATTTTATAGCAATTCTGTTGGATTTCAGTCAGCAGTATCCTACAAAACAATCAAGAAACAGTAGGTGGCGCCATATCCATTGCTTTGATATTGTAATGTGGCCACTTTCAACACGCTACTTTAGTATTATATGCCCCTTCAGCCATCAGTGTTTAAAAACAAGATAGTCAGTTAATAACACCTGTGAAAAACAGAACAAAAAGCAGCTGGTAAATAAAGCCAAAATACATTCATCTGTACTTGCTCTATCACATATTTGCCTGAACAACATCTTTCAACTAAATATTAACAGGCCAGTATTCAAAAGGAGTTATGCATTTATCAATGGCTGAGTATAACTCCTCTAGCCACCGATGCTGGGTGAAAATTGCTCTAACTGCTCCAGCACGCTGAGGGTAAGTTTATAATAGGGCGCCGTGGGTAGGGAAAGTGAAGGGGAAGGGATTTCGGATTTAGCTTATGCTCGTTTAAGGAGTAGCTCAAGGCAAGTTACTTTCAGGTACAGTAGGCATTTTTCCTGTCCCAGGAGTTTGTTCCTGCAGCAATGGAAGATTAAGTGACTTGTCCAAGATCATAAGGATCATTGGCATTCCCTGGTTCTCAGCCCACTGCTCTAAGTGCTATTTTATATAAAAAAAAATACTAGCAAATGTGGCTATGATCACTTTTACACAGGTATTTATTTATTTATTTATTTAACAATTCTTATATACCGCGCTATTTGTTATCAGTGCAGTTTACATTCAACAACAAGAGAGCTCAGTGCAGTCAAGACTGTTTGAGTTTTACATTATAACAGGAGTTAGAACTTGGACCACACAGGGTAACTATTTACATGTTGCAATAGCTTTAAATGATACAGATAAAGATTAACTATTTACACGCTGAGTTTATGCCTACAGATTAAGATATTTTATAATCTGTGCATGCATATGAAAACTCTACCATGACCACCCATACTATGCCCCGGCTATACCTACCGGTAAAGTACACACCTTCATACCAAAACGCAGACTTTTACACTATTTTGTAATTATGCAAGTATGTGGCCACATACGCATGGGAATATCTTCATAAATATCTTCCGGTGTGTATTGTGCAATGAATATCGGCAACTGGAGGAGTTTTTCATTTACCGGCCACTTGTAAACATATAATTCTTTTGAATATTGACCCATTATTGACCCATTAGTATTTAATTGAAAGATGTTGGTAAGGTAAGTATGTGACAGAACAGCCACAGATGAAAAGCTAAAAAGCAGTCCTAAAGTAAACCACACAGACTAGATAGATAGCTGTTGGCAGTCACCGCATTATGGGGCATGTTTACTAAAATGAGCTAAGTTGGTGCACACTAAGGCCTGTTTACAGCACATCGGCAGGGCCAACCCACGTTAGCTGAGGGGGGCATGATCAGCTAAGGGTACCGGATTTTTTGCAGGCAAATCTGGGACACTTCTCTGGAGGGAAGGGATGGGGGAGAAAGGGCCACCTTAGTTCCAGGTTTGAACATGAATGCATGGTGGAGGAAAGAGGAGCCATTGCCCCCCCCCCCTCCATCCCATGACAGTAACAATATCACGTCCAAGCAGACAAACCAACAGAGAAATAGAAACAGTGATGCATTTCCCCCCGTACTGTGCAAAATAGAGAGATAATGGATGTAAATTCTGAAAACTCACTAAATTGAGAATAAATTGTTTTTCTAACCCCTCTCTCCCTATAGGTGGGAGACAGGGACACAGCTCTAAAATCAGGAACAGTCCCTGAAAATCGGGGCTTTCTGGTAACCTTATGTTTGTTATGTCCTCATGCAGTTTCTGTGAGTTCAGACCTGCTCCTGTGACAAGCCATTTGCTGCAATTAACATGGGTGCACTTACCATCACCCATCGAGGAGGCATAAGTGCGCCTGTGCTGATGATGCCCACACTAACTGCAGTGGCACACTCCGCTTAGTCTCCTCCCAACTCACGTTAAGTGGTTAGCGTGAATTTTTAACACAGCTGCATTTTTAGCATTCAGAAAGCAAATTATCCTGGCATGCTTAGCGTGTGGTAAACCCTGTGCTGTTACTGAACTTTAGTAAACATGCTTAATATTATTTTCAGTGCCAATGCCTATCTGTGTAGTGTTGGTGTTGCTGAATATATGGATTTTTTTTTTAAACATCACGGCTGGTGTTTCAAAAAGATAGGTGACCACTGGCTTGAATATTGACCTATGAATGCCTATTTAGCCCAAGAATAATTTTGGCTTCTGTAGAATAAATGTGAATTATTTGTTTGTGTCAAATAGTAGTTGCCAGTATAGGAGATACTAATGAGCTATTCCATGATGTCCTTACAGTCCAGTCCAGACTCCTGGGTTGTGTCCCTGTTCCAGCAGATGGAGACTGAGCATTCTAGCTTTTGGTGATGCCACACCATAAGGAACGAGTGCTCCTCCCACTGTGGTGACAGTGCCATTTGGTTTACGGTAGAGCCCTGGGAGGAGTGAGGCTTTGGTCCTTCAACTCTCTGATGCAGTTCAGACCTTCTGCCCAAATTCTTGGCACCCTTCAGTTGGTTAGAGGCTGTTGGTCTCACTGCCACAAAAAGAAAGCATTTGCTTTTGGGGCGGTCACTCGCTGCTTGTAGAAAGTGTGTTGCGCAGAGAAGTGCAGGGTCCAGTCTGGGGGCGGTTAGGATTCCTTTCATACCTAGGAATGCTGGCCGGCAAAGCGGTTTGTGTTGGCTGCGGGAGCAGGTGGAGCCATATTTTGACGATCGGTCTGTGCTGGGCCTGTGAGGCTGAGGACCGTGTGGCGGGAAACAAATTTTGCAAATCACCGGCTTTGGAAGGGTCTCTTCTCAGGGCTCGGAGGCCACGGGTGGCTCAGTCATAGCTTCAACTTCTGCCATGGCTCCCATGCTTTTGTTGGGAACTGTGGCCAACAGATAAGTCTAATTACACCATTGGCCAGAAAAGAAAACATTCTTTATCGTTCCTCCAGTTTAGTCCTCCACCTTTTCCTGCAGCTTGGAGATTGGGCATGTCAAAGTCATGACATCACTGGATATAGCCTGCTGGTATCTCCCATCAGCCCTAGTGTGTCCAATCTCCAGGAGGACGTAGTGAGCCTAGGTGCTGGGCTCACTAGTGACGAACAGATAAGGAGCAGCATAGTTAGGTTTAGATTTACAAATTCCCTTTCAAATTCCTTTTGTTCCCTTTGTCTTATTTCCTTTGGTTTCCCTGGGGCGCTATCACTTTAAGAAAAAAAAAAGTCTTTCATCGTTACCTTTCTTTTCAGCCTTTTGTAAGTACAGCGACCGGTACAGATCTCTCCCCCTGGATGGTATGGGGGAGAACTCTACCAAGCGAGGTCCCGCTTCCTCTGCTGACCCAGGCATATCGGGTCTCCGCTGTGCGACGCTTTGGGTATGGTGATCATTGTTCGGTGAAACAGCCCTCGCCGCGAACATCGCTCGCAGCAAGGCTGAACAACATCGCGGCTAGTAGGGCTGCCTTCAGGAGGTAAGCATGCTTGCAAGTTCAGGGGGCAGAGAAGAGCTACGGAGCCGAGCGATGGGGGGGGGGGTTGTGTCTGTCGGCGTTCACGCGGCTGTTTTTTGGCGCCAAGAGGAGCTTTTGAGGATCGCGGCCATTTTCTCTACCCCGTCTGTGAGGCAGCCCATGCTGCGTTGGGAGCTACTCAGCATGGAACTAATTTGGGGCACTCGTCTTCGGGCATCTCTTCTGGTTATTATAGGTAATTGTTGTTTGAGTGGTTTGGTGCTCAGTTAGGTTTGATTTTCAGGCTTAGGCTGTCAAGTTAAAAAAAAAAAAGAGAGAGATAAAAGTACAGTAAAAGGAGAAAGTAGCTACTTTATTTACCTCGGGTCTGTCACAGAAATCACTGGGTGCCATAGCCCATGTCCTCTTGCCCTCAGTGTGTGGTCTGTGGAGCCCGCAGAGGCACGGTCGCGGACACCGGTATATGCCAGGGCTGCGCTATAGTTTCTACAAGCGTGGAACAGCAAATGGAGTGTAAGGTGACCCAGGACTCCCTCTCGGCATTGACATGGAGTGAGGGAGAACACTTGACAGGGGCTCCGGCGGCTCCATGCCTGGTTGTCCCAGTGGGGCCTACGGGGGCTCCACCGGCGATGCCAGCAGTGTCGTCTCTCGGAGACTTTTCCCCGGACTTCGTTCTTATCATGCATCAGGCCTTCTGTTTGCAGCAGCAAGGGAAGGTTCCGGAGCCCTTGCCACTTTCTTTAGTGCAGCAGCAGTCTCAGCTGCATGAGGGCCACGATAGTTTACCAGAACCTGCGAAAAGGGCTCGTCCTTCAGAGCCTGAAACTTAAGATTTGGAATGGCAAGAGGTGGATGAAACCGACTTCGAGCTCGAGTCCGGTAGGGAACAGCTGGAAGAAGGAGAAATACCGGAGCCTGAGGACCAGGCGAAGATTATATGAATATTTCGTAAGGACGAACTGGTGGCTTTCATTACGGAATCCCTACAGACACTTAATCTCGCTACGGCTCAACCAGCTGAGGAGGAGGAGGTCGAAGACCTTCTCATTCAGGCGGTGAGACAATCTCAGGTGGTGTTCCCGGTTCACCGAGTGGTGGACCAGATGATTCAAGAGGAATGGGATCAGCCTGAGGTAGGGCTAAGGGGGGTCAGAATAATGAACAGGATTTACCCCTTAGCGGACAAGGATAAAGAGAAGGTCCATTCCCCGTGGATAGATGCCGCGGTGTCGGTGGTTATGAAGAAGACAACTATCCCGGTGGAAGGTAGCGCGGCCTTCAAAGATGCGCAAGACAGAAAAGTGGATGGATTGTTGAAGCAAGCCTTCGAGGCTAATGCATTGTCCTTGCAGGCTTCCATTTGCGGGGCCTGGGTGGCAAGAGCGTGTCTCCGGTGATCTCAGCATTTAAGACAGGTTACCCAGCTTGATCAGGACAGTGTGAGGGAAGTGTCACATCTCTAGTCTGGGTCAGCTTATCTAGCAGATGTACACTATGACTTGATCAGAGCATTGGCAAATAGTATGGCTTCGTGTGGCTAATAGTATTGGCAAATAGTATGGTCCGTGTGGCTAAGAAAGTGGGCAGCCGACGGCTTGTCTAAGTCATGCCTCAGTAAGCTACCGTTTAAGGGAAAACTGTTGTTTGGGGAAGATTTAGACAAATTGGTGAAAGAGTTGGGGGAGTCCAAAGGAGGTAGGCTCCCAGAAGACAAGCCTAAACAGGGGAAGCCTGGTCCAACACCAAGGGGCCAGTCCAGGGATTTCAGGAGATTTCATTCTTCTCATTTAGGAGGATTCCAGAGAGGAAGGTTTGCTTCAAGGACCCAGGGGTTTCGTGGATTTCGTAGAGCCAGTAGTCAAAAGCAACAGTGAAGCGAGGTGAATCCAGGTAGGAAGTCCACCGATAGGGGACAGGCTTTGGGAGTTCGTTTCTGCCTGGACTCGAATAACGTCCAATCAATGGGTACTGGAGATAATTCGAGAAGGTTATGCCCTAGAATTGGCATATCCGGTTCTAGATTCGTTCATGCTTTCACCCTGCAAAGAGCAGCAGAAAACCCTAGCAATTCGTCAAATGCTGGATCGACTCTTGCAGTTGGGAGCAGTAATGCTGGTTCCGGCAGGGGATTACGGCATAGGTCGTTACTCTATCTATTTCGTGGTGCCAAAGAAGGATGGGTCGTTTCGGCCTATCCTGGATCTCAAAGGGGTAAATCACTGTCTTCGAGTACCGCATTTATGGATGGAAACCTTGCGGTCCGTTATTGAAGTGGTCTGCCAAGGAGCGTTCTTGACGTCTCTCGATCTCGCGGAGGAGTATCTGCACATTCCCATCAGGGCAGCTCATCAAACGTTTTTGAGGTTCACCTTCCCTTGGGGACATTACTAATTCCAAGCTTTGCCCTTTGGCCTGGCGACGGCTCCGTGCACCTTTACCAAGGTCGTGGTGGTGGCAGCAGCGTTGCGGAAGGAGGGCGTCTTGGTAGACCCCTATCTGGATAACTGGTTGATTCATGCGAAGTCGAGGTCGAGAGTCGGCAGGTTACAGACAAGGTGGTGCAGTTCCTGGAGGAGCTCGGCTGGGTGGTCAATCCAGCCAAGAGTCGATTGGTCCCGACTCAGGATCTCGAATACCTGGGAGTACACTTCGACACCTGGAAGGGAGCTGTGTTTTTGCTGGAGCGGCGAGCTCAAGCTCTTCATCAGCTGGCACGCAAATTCTTATCCTTCCCGGCACCATTGGCCTGGAGCTACCTGCTCGTGCTGGGCATAATGACGGCGACCCTGGAAGTAGTCCCTTGGGCCAGGTTTCACATGCATCCGTTGCAACGAGCACTGCTGCATCGTTGGTGTCACCAGAGCGATTCACTGAACAAGCATCTTCCCTTTCCTCTCCAGGTCAAAAAGTCCCTGCAATGGTGGTTGGCTCCGGAGCATCTGAAAGTGGGACTTCCCTTGGAACAGCCGCAGTGGCTTCCAGTTGTGACAGATGTGAGTCTCGCGGGGTGGGGAGCACAGTGTGGGGCTCCCTTTGCACAAGGCACTTGGTCAGTGCAGGAGAGGCATTGGTCGATCAACCGTCTCGAGCTGCGAGCAGTGGTTCTGGCCCTTCAGGCGTTCGAGACCTCGGTAAAGGACCACGCAGTTCGGGTGCTTTCGGACAATTCCGCGACGGTGGCCTACATCAACTGGCAAGGTGGAATGGGAAGTGTGGTCATGGAAGAGGAAGCAGGGGAATTGTTCACTTGGGTAGAACCCCAACTTCTGTCGATATCGCCAGTGCACATTGCAGGACAGGACAATGTGAGGGCAGACTTCCTCAGCAGGGTCCGGGTGGATGCCGGAGAATCGTAGCTCCATCTGGAGGTGTTTGCTCAAATAGTTCGCAGATGGGGTCAGCCGATTATGGACCTCATGGCAACTTTTCATTCGGCAAAGACAAATCGCTTCTACAGCAGGCGTCGAGAGGATGTCGGAGGGGATAGACGCCCTGATCCAGCCGTGGTCAGCGTCAGGCCTCCTCTACATCTTTCCTCCGTGGGTGCTCATCGGCCGAGTGGTTCAGTGCTTCGAGGCTCATCGGGGAAGAGTTGGTCAGCACAAGCACTGGCAAGTCAAATGCAAGGCATTGATAAGGCAGGCAAAGAGAGAATTTGAGAAGAAGCTTGCTGCGGAAGCAAAAACGCGAAATAAAGACCTTTTCAAGTACATTCGTAGCAAAAAACCTGTGAGAGAGTCAGTTGGTCCATTAGATGATAAAGGGGTTAAAGGAGCACTAAGAGGCGACAAGGCGATAGCGGAGAGACTGAATGAATTCTTTGCTTCGATCTTTACTGAGGAAGATGTAGGGATGTTACCCATGACTGAAGAGGTATTTAAAGGTGCGGAAGAATTGAAGGAAATATCGATACATCGGGAAGATGTCTTACAACTATTAGATAAACTGAAGAGTAGCAAATCACCTGGGCCGGATGGTATACATCCAAGGGTGTTGAAAGAACTGAAATATGAGATTGCAGACCTGCTATCAGTAATCTGTGAACTATCATTAAAATCATCTCTAATACCTGAAGATTGGAGGATCGCCAATGTAACACCAATTTTTAAAAAGGGTTCCAGGGGTGATGCGGGAAACTACAGACTGGTGAGCCTGACGTCAGTACCAGGAAAAATGGTAGAAACCATCATAAAGAATAAAATTACTCAGCATGTAGATAGTCACGACCTAATGGGAGACAGCCAACATGGCTTTAGACAAGGAAGATCTTGTCTTACTAATCTGTTATGTTTTTTTGAAGGAGTGAATAAACAGGTGGACAAAGGTGAGTCGGTTGATGTTGTGTATCTGGACTTTCAGAAAGCCTTTGACAAGGTCCCTCATCAGAGACTTTTGGCAAAACTAAAGAGTCATGGGATAGGAGGCAGTATACTATTGTGGATCAGGAACTGGTTAAAAGATAGAAAGCAGAGGGTAGGGCTAAATGGCCAGTTTTCCCAATGGAGAAAGGTGAATAGTGGTGTACCCCAGGGATCTGTGCTGGGTCCGCTGCTTTTTGACATATTTATAAATGACCTGGAAAGTGGAATAACGAGTGAGGTGATCAAATTTGCAGATGACACAAAACTATTTAAAGTTGTTAAAACCCAAGAGGATTGTGAAAAATTGCAAGAGGATCTTGATAAATTGGAAGACTGGGCATCAAAATGGCAGATGAAATTTAATGTGGACAAGTGCAAGGTTATGCACCTAGGGAAGAACAACCCAAACTATGGTTACACAATGCAAGGTTCCACATTAGGAACCACCTCCCAGGAAAAAGATTTAGGCGTCATTGTGGATACCATGTTAAAACCCTCGGCCCAGTGTGCAGCGGCGGCCAAGAGAGCAAATAGAATGCTAGGTATGATAAGGAAAGGAATGGAAAATAAAACAAAAGATATTATAATGCCTCTATATCGTTCCATGGTGAGACCGCACCTTGAATATTGTGTGCAATTCTGGTCGCCGTATCTTAAAAAGGATATAGCGATTTTAGAAAAGGTTCAGAGAAGAGCCACCAAAATGGTAAAGGGGATGGAAGGATACTCCTATGAAGAAAGGCTAAAAAGGTTAGGGTTCTTTAATCTGGAAAAGAGACAGCTGAGGGGAGATATGATAGAAGTCTATAAATTAATGAACGGAGTAGAATGGGTAAACGTAGATCAATTGTTTACGTTATCAGAATATAGAAAGACTAGGGGACATGCAATGAAGCTACAGGGTAAACTATTTAAGACTAATAAAAGAAAATATTTTTTCACTCAGCGTTTAATCAAACTCTGGAATTTGTTACCGGAGGATGTAGTAAAGGCTGTTAGTGTAGCTGGGTTTAAAAAAGGTTTGGACAAGTTCCTGGAGGAAAGGTCCATAAACCATTATTAAGAAGTGACCGAAGATATCAGTGCTTGACCCAGTACAAGCATTGTGGAACTTGTGTCTCTTGGGGAAACTGCTAGGTACATATGACCTAGATTGGCCACTGTTGGAAACAGAATACTGGGCTTGATGGACTTTGGTCTGACCCAGTATGGCATATCTTATGTTCTTATGTTCTTAAGAGTTCTGTTGGTGGCCCCGGATTGGCTGAGGCGACCATGGTATGCTGATCTGGTTCAGCTACTTGAAGGAGAGCCTTGGAGATTGCCGATATGGAACGACCTGCTACTTCAGGGTCCACTTCAAATGCCTCAGGTGGATCGGTTCTCACTTACAGTTTGGCCATTGAAAGGACGAGGTTAAAGAAAAAAAGGCTACTCGGGTGTGGTCATTGGAACCCGTGGGGGTCGCGACCCACAGGTTGAGAACCGCTGCTTTACTGCCTTTTGATTGCATTGCTTGTATTAGTGCCTGACACAGAGTTAATTCTGGTAAGAGAGCCAAATACCTGCTCATGTTATTTGTTGCAAAGTTGAGTTTTTCAATTTACTGCTTAGAAAATGTCATAATAGCTTCTATAAGTGCTGCACTAGCATGTATACTGTAAGTAATGATGACAATCACTGAAATTTGTTCAAGTGTGCCTCCACCTGCTGACAAGAGAGCATAACCCACCAGTCTGGACTGGTCTAGCAGGTTTCAAGAAAAACAACCATCAGATAAAATTTCTCCTTACTAACAATGTTTTAACAGAGATTTGGTGCTGTGCCCATTTCTTGCTAGAGCATCATTCTCCCTCATGGGTACTTCCAGTTTTTTCTTTTACACCAAACTGTCTCTTAACAAATGCAAAGGCTGAATGTTTTCTGAGTGAAGTAGCAAGTGGCACAGATACTTGTATTCTGCATATTTAGAAAGGCTGGCATACTGTTAGAACTGATTGCTATCAAATTTTGCACTGTTCTAAGAAAGTCTCTCCCCAAAAAAGATTATCTTGTAAATCGTGCCCTAAGGGTGTAATATTATAAGGAGTCTCCTAAATGTATATACAACATGCATAAATTCCAGAAGTTTAGTCATTTGCAAATGTAAGTGATAACTTACATGCATAAATGACTTCATATCAATGACTGGTTAGTGTGAAAGTGCGTGTGTGGTTTGCATCATGCATACTTTCATTGTGGGTGTGAATATGGGTGGAGTTTGTGTGGTGCGTTCAATTACACACCAAGATTATAAAATTATTTAATTTACATGTGCAATTGCAAAAATAGAGGCCATCATAATAAAGTAGGCATAAAGGCTGCGTGCTAACTAGGTGTCAGTTTATAAAATTACCCCATTAATACTTTTTCACTGAAAGGGTGGTGGATGCTTGGAATGCCCTCCCGATGGAAGTGGTGAGGGCAAACACAGTGACGGAATTCAAAATGGCATGGGACAGACACAGTGGATCCCTTTACAGCAACAGGATAAAATCAAAATAAACTGAACCATCTAATTTCTCAACAAATAGGGGTGTCCTACATGGAGCGGTGGGTTCACCCCTAAACAAAGACATGGGGAGGAGTGGCCTGCACAGAGTGGCAGGTGCACCTACTCCTGCCATCTTACTGGGCAGACTACATGGACCATACTGGTCTTTATCTGCTGTCATTTACTATGTTACTATAATGTCTACTTTCCTAGACTGATAAAAATAGAACTATGAAATGTGGAGGATGATCTAATGTAATTTAATATATGCTTATATACCGCTACACTCCCAGACCCAGTGGTTCTGTGCAGTTAACAAAAAGCATGAAAAATTTCATGACTAAAGTTTGCTAGTTATTGAACAGCCAAGATTTAAGACTGTTACGAAAGTGTAAGAAAAACAGTAGATTTAATCTCTTTTGGTCATAGTTCTACTGCCCTATATGGAATTGTCTGTTTAAACCTGGATTTTAATCGAATGCAGTGGTTCCCAAACTTGGGGTCAGGACCCCAAATAGGGTTACATCATCGGTGGATGGGGTCACAGAAACATGAGCCGTTTCCCCTTCTCTCTGGACTTTCACTGTGACCTGTGCCAAGTAGTGGTAGTCACCAGTCAGCATGTGGCCTGTGAGCCCGTGAACATTCATAGTCCCTTCTCCCCTCCTGGATAAGCTTCCTGTTAGATGGGAAACCCACATGGATTACTGGGGTCTATAATCACACACTGCGCCCTGATACAGAGGACCCTGTGCTGACTGCCGCTGCTCTTGCCCCTACTGTTGCTCCGTCTGCCTGCTTTATATGAGTGGAGGGAGGGGAAGGAGAGTGGAGACCTGCTGATTTGATTTCATCATTATCTGGGGTCACGTGAATTTTCAGTTGTTAAAATGGGATCATATGGAATAAAAGTTTGGAAAGCACTGGTCTAATGCGTTTACATGAGGGAAGCAAAATAACACTAGAAGCCTGTAGGAATTAGTTGTTAAATTTGGGGTCAAAAGTGAGGAGAGATATTCAGACACAAAGTCATTAAAAATTTATAAAGAATCATGTGACATTTAAATTTAGTCAGATTCAAGACCCTAAGCCAATGCAATTAATGAAACAATGAGGTCACTGGGGTGTATCTAGATGCACATTAAATAAGTCAAGCCACAGTATTTGACAGTGCAGTAGACATTTCATCTGTCTCTGCGAACAGTTCAAAAATAAAAGATTTCCATAGTCCAAGTAAACAAGACTGGTACTTTGAACTAAAAACTGAAAGTGAATTACAAAGAAGAAAGATTTGATTCTACATAATTGGCGCAGTCTGAAAAAGGACCTTGCCAAAGCACAGCTATGACATGAACAATATTAATTCATTACTATTAAGGTACAAATGTTAAGAACTGAGAAGTGCAATTTTTATTTTAAGCAATGTTTATAATGTGTATTTGAGATTTGATTCTGATAATATATGGAGAAAAACAGTCATTAAAACAACGGAAAAGGTATGTTGTCTTATTCAAATGAACAATTGAGATATTTTTACATTGCAACCATATGACCTTTGATTATACTGTAGTGTACCTTGTGCTTGAGTTGGGGGGCAAGATGGGAGCAGGGAGGTTATGTGCTGCGGGAGGAGAGGAAAGAGATGGGTGTGCATTTGCTGGCAAGGGGAATGGGGAGTGGGTGGGGGGGTCGTGTGCATGTGAGAAGGAGAGAGAAACCTGGGGAGGTGAATGGGGGTATTCAGAATGAGAGTTATGGAAGGATGGGTTTGAGAGAAAGCTATGTGGGGTGTGCACTGGGAGAAGATTGTGACAGAGCTGTAGGGTGTGCTCGGGAAGGGGGGATTGAAAGAGAGCTATGAGGGTGTATGCAGTGGGGGAGAAACATGGTTTCAGAAAGAGCTATGCAGGGATGGGAGGGGGGGGGTGTTCTGGAGAGGGGAAGTGGAATTTCAGAAACAGAACTATGGGTGTTTGTCTAGGGGGGATGGAGTTTGAAAGAGAGCTGTGGGGATGTGCATGTGTGCCCAGGGAAAGGTTTGAGAAACAAAGGGATGGAGAGAGAACCGGGGGAGGGGGGGGAGTTCTTTCTGTGGGAAAGAGAGAGAGAGGAAGCAAGCTGGGGTGAGCACCCTAAAGAGTGGGAAGAGAATACTGTGCATGCACTGTGTCAAGAGGAGGGGAGATTAAGCCTCGTGAAGGGGTTCATACTACTTGGGGAATGAGACTGTTGGAGGGAGGAGGGGTTCGAGCTTGAGCACGGATAAAGCTGGGGGATAACAAGCTGGGAGCATGGAAGAGTCGGGCCTTTATGATGTGGAGTTATACACAAAAACATTTTTAGAAATAAAGAATGCAGAATTTTGCAAATTTTTCAAAGGTTTTGCACAGAATTCTCTGCAGAGTAACTTTTCGAATTAGCCAGAAAAGCCTAGATATCAAAACCTTTTCTCCCAGCTCACCAACTATGTTTTGCCTGGGGA
Organism: Ichthyophis bannanicus; assembly: GCA_033557465.1. Taxonomy (NCBI): domain Eukaryota; kingdom Metazoa; phylum Chordata; class Amphibia; order Gymnophiona; family Ichthyophiidae; genus Ichthyophis; species Ichthyophis bannanicus. The sequence continues at coordinate 905,018,463 of CM066034.1, forward strand.
AATTGTTGCCCCTAAAAAAAATTAGCTATATAAAAATAGGAAAGTGTTACTAGGAGCATTTCTGAGCTGCAGTTGAGCTTTGGTCAGTCAATGATATTCAACACTGACAGGCCAAACAGCTATTCTAAAATGTTAACCAGACAACATTTTCTGGTTAACCACAGACCCCGGAGCAGGCTGTGGGGGATGCGGAGGGATGTGAGGCCACATGCAGAGACTCACTTTGGAGTCTCAGTAGAGGCTGAAAAGTGGGGACATGTATGAAAAACAGTTACTCAGTGGTAGGACCGGCTCTGCTTAGACTGAAGATAGAGGCTTAATACCTGGATAAAATGAACTGGACAGAGTTGTCTGGTTGACTTTTCTGCTCAGCAGATTTCTGAATATGGACCTCTGGCAAAGCTGCAAACACCTATTAAGCTAAGTACTTTTATTTACCTTTGAGAATCTTCAGTAACATATATATTTACAGTACTTCTGCCTGGGGACAGTGTAAGTCCAGATCGGAACATGTTTCTTCCATGATCTTATGTTGGACTCAGTTTCATAGTGAACACCTTAAAGATAGGTGGAATGAATCCTCTTCTTTCATTCTATGAGATAAAATAGGAGTGTGTTGTTAAAAAAGTATGCTAAACCCTACTTAAAGCTTCCATTTCAAATATAATTTTTGAAGGGCCAGTATCACTTTTCCCACCAGAGATGATAGTGCATTTTTTTCCTGCCCTATATACATTATTCACACTGACTTATTCAAGTCTATTTTCCTAAACCAAACACATTCATGCTCACATATCACATTCTTTGTAGGTTCTTGCCAATACTTTCTCACATATAATCCTTCCATCTTCTTTGTTGCTGGATTCCCAGGACCATATAGAGATCAGAAGAGTGCAGTAATTGTCATACTGCAGTGCTACATTAACAAGCGTGAGTCACTTACACTGATTACTTGTAGCACTACATAACACTACTCTGTTCAATCAATTCTGCATCACTCAGGCTAATTATGTTTATGTTTATTTTGAATTTGATATACCACTCAGGCCAGAGGAATTAGAGCGGTTTACAATACTATATCATTTGAGGAAAAAGGAAAAGAACGCCAATTATATGATAGGATAGAGAAGGACAGAGACAGTCAAACAGATAGAAGAAGAAGAGGAACATGGAACAGCAAATTACCACAAAATAGCAGCACGTCACCCCAGTCCACATCATGTCATCAATGCCACCCACAGCAACGGACGCCACGGACCAACGCCAAAGGGCCCTCTGGCGAGGCCCTCAGGCGCGGGCCCGCAAGGCGCGGGCGCGCCTCCGAAGCGGCAGATTTAAAGCCGTTGGTGTGGCAGGCAGGGGAGATGAGGAGGAGCTAATTAATATATATATCACTCGCATTCTTCCAGTTACACAACAGACCAGCCCGAATTTCTCCACTCATATCTGTCATGCTAAGCATAGCACTTTAGAATGTGTGACAAGAAATATACATACTGTAACGTAAATGTTTTATTTATTGGGGAATAAACATCAAAAAGACCTCTTGAATGCTACAGCTGCAGGCTTTTTGTCAGGGCAAAAAACAAAAGATTAGGTGCTAGCACAATAAAGTGAACAGAAATGGAGAGTACACCAGGAACCAATAATAAAATGATAAAAAAAATGTAATCAAATGAGTAATATAAAATTGATAGTTAATTTTTTTATTGTTTATTGTGTTTTACAGACATGACGGGCTAGTTACTAAGGTGAACTAATGCCAGCTTGTCTTTATTTACCATAATGCATGCTATTTTAGCACAGGTCCCATGTTATTCAATGGGACCTAGTTACTAATAACGTGCACTAACATTTAATTAATATGCATAAATGTTAGTGCACCCCTTAGTAAGTAATCCCCATAATATCAAAATTATAAATATTTTATCTATGGAAAAATTGGGGGGGGGGGGATAATCAAAGCGATTAGTGTGGTTAGCAAACCATTTGCATGCCCACAGTGAAAGTACATGTGATGCAAACAAGCATACTTTTGTGCTATATCTATTTTAAAAGAGGTCATTTATGCTTGGAAGTGGTCACTTTCATGTGGAAATGACTAAAATACTGACATTTAAGTGTATTGCTGGTACCTAAAAAGAGATGGCTCCATTTAAAACTACCCCCAATATGTCCACATTTTTGCAATTAATGTGTTAAGTGCAAAATGTTAGCCCATCTGGTAAAGTAAATAGAGGCCTTAGTGTGATACTCTTTGGAAGTCTTTTACTAAAGTGTGGAAAGGTTTTGCGGTTACTGTCCCCTAATTTCAAATATGACTCTACACAGCAACTTCATATCCTCTATGTTAACTGTTGGGGGTTTGCTCGTGCAAACACAAAGAAAATACACTTAGCATCCATTAACTGCACTAGATAAAACAGATGCACTTAATACCACCTGTCAAGGTGGCATTAACTGCTCTGTATTATCTGCTGCCTTAACAGTTAACGCATCATACCGTGGCATGTATTAAGTATAAGGAGTTGTCCTTACCCAGTCTCCAACCCATTCTACGTTATACATTTAATACAGGGATTAGTGTGCACTATGTATCATCTTGCTATGTTAATCGTTAATACAACATGCACTAATTCCCTCATTAAACGGCTAACACAGTTTAGTAAAAGACCTCTGTTTGTTTTGATAAAATAACTTTACAAAGGACTCTCCAAAGCCCTGAAGAGCTCTTGAGAGCATTGTTGCCTTGAAGATAAAGATAGGTTTTGATAGGGAGGAACATTCTATAACAATTAAGCCTCCTATTTTGTTTTCATTATTTAGATCTCATGAACATGTGTCCATTATTTTAAATATTTTTTGTTACATTAAATTGTGGGGCATGTTTACTAAAAGTGTTGGCGCTAAACAGACCACAAGTTAGTTCCTCTATATCTGCTTGGTGTAACAGGGGGCAGGATCAGGGCGGAGAGGGGGGCATGTTGGCCGGTGTCATGACTGCCAATAGCGTAGCTGCACATAATGGCACCTCAAAAGACAGCATTAACTGTAGCGGTGCCCATTAGCAGAGCTGCTGCCAATGGTTCAATGGAGGGCCAAACCGTACGGGCACCCTTCCAGATCAAGCCCCTATCGAAACCTATCTTTATCGTCAAGGCAACAGTGCTCTCAAGAACTCCTCAAGGCTTTGGAGAGTCCTTTGTAAAGTTATTTTACAAGCTAATATTGTCGCTGTCCCCCAAGACCCTCAATTCTACCTCAGGAAGTCCTCTCCAGCCCCTCTTTTGGGTTTTAACTGGGGGGGTGGGGGGCGTTCCTTGGTGACCAAGTTGTGAGTGATGTAGGAGCAGGCACACTATGCTCTTGCCATGTCTCCGGCTGCTTTCAAAATGGCACCAATCTTGTGGTATTGACCCTTAGCAGTAGTATGTGTTACTGATAGGGGTCAGTACTGCAAGACTGGCGTTATTTTTAAATCATCCAGAGATGCAGCAGGAGAGGAGAAGGAGTGCCTATTCATCACAAGGCCACCAGGGAGTCCCCCAGTCTAGGGGGGGTGTCTTAGGGGATGGCAATCATGTTAACCTGCAGACCAAGGGTGGGTGGTGCTGAAAGCCGGGGGGGGGGGGTATGATCAGTCAAGAGGGCTTGATCGAGGGGGGAGGAAGAATCAATCAGGTGGGACTTGATCAGGAGAAGTTGGGTCTTCGGAGGAAAGGAGACATCGTGACTACAGCCATGTGTCCCTTGTATTTTGTTGTTCTCCGGGCCCACGTTCCCAAGATCAACAGATAGAGTCAGTGCTCCCACACAACCCAAGTTATAATACCCTGTTCAATGTAATTTCAGTTGTTCGATGTAAACCGCACTGATGCAGAATAGCGCGGTATATAAGAGAATGTAAATAAATAAATAAAACCTGCGGAGGAAGGGAATACGGGCCTGTGCAGTAAATTTATTTATTTATTTATTTAACATCTCTTCTATACCGCGCTATTACAATCAGCGCGGTGTACATTGAACAAAATACTGTAATGCATACAGGCAACATTGAGTTTACAGAGAACAGGGGAATATATAACATGGAATAACAGGGATAACTGTGTACAGCCAACATTATATTATATATATACTTTAACTATATACAATATTCAAGCTCGAATGGATATTGTGCGTGTATTCATGTGGGTGGTACGGGTAAATGGTAGTCATGTGGGCTTTATATCTGTCCTTTGTGTTAAATGCAGGACAGATGCTGGGCACTCCTGCTTTTACCACACAGGGTTAACGCCGACTGCATGACCATTTTTTCCCGCATGCTGTGTGGTAGGTGCCCTTATATTTATAGTGATTCTTAACTTTTTATTTTCTGATCTCTTTGTAATTTTTCTTGCTATAATATTAAATTCAGCTAAACAGGTGTCTAAAACAGTTCTAGGGCCATTGCTGTGATCAGCTTGTGCAAGGAACCATGTTTGCACCATCCTTAGCACCGATGTAATCAGAGGTACACTGGGATCTTCATTTGAAATCTCGCACCCCAGGCGGATCCTATCTAGTGGGTACCAGCTAAGGGGCATGGCCAAGGGGCATGCCACTTACCACGCCACTTGTAATGCCACTAAATCTTCTAGTAATATTGAAATTAAAAGTTAGGGGGTTTTGTTTTTTGGGTAAGCATTCTAAAGTGTGTGGAGGTGACTATGTTTTTCTAAATTGTGTTGAGAGAAAAATATTGAGGCAGTTAGGGGAAGGGGGCATTATGGTGTAGATGGAAATATATATCATTGGAAATGTCACAAGAGGGCTAGGGTATTGGGGTATATTGTATGTAATGGGCTGAATGAGGGAAAAGGTATGGAGAAAGTGGAGATTAAATGTATACTGATTACAGAATGTGCATTAAACAACAAATAGCATGTTTTTGTTACTATGATTTTATTGTTGATGGGGGTTTGTACTTTTTATTTATTATGGAAACCTGGAGTTTCGGAAGGGGAAATTTTAATTGTTATGTCCTACTGATTATGTGTTCTTTCAGATGGGGTGGGTGGGAAAACAAGGTGGGAGGTGGTATTACTGGGCATAAACATTGGTGTGTGAGTCAAAAAGATTGGGAGGCCCCAGAGGGATGTGAGGAGGTTTTGATGGACTGCAGGGTGAGAATGGTTTGGGTTTGTTATTATATTGTCCCCTGGGGTTAGGTATGGGGGGAGGTTGGATTTCAAAGTTTGTTAGTTTTTTGGTAATTTTAATGCCCCTAGAGATAGTGAATGTGGTGGACAACTGTTCTCTGTAATGAGTGATTTAGGATTTCAGCAATGGGTGGTGGACCTGACCTGTGTAAGGGGTAATACTTTGGATTTGATATTTGGAACAGAGCAAATTCAGGCTGATTATGGGAGGGGCAAAGGTGGAATTGAGGAGAGTTAAATTGAATGAGGAGGTGTTTTGAAAGAAGTACTCAGGCAGAATATTAGTCAGGAAATGACTACTTATCATTTGTATAGCACTAAAAGGCATATATAGTGCTGTACATGTACATGTAAGAGACAATCCTGCTCAAAAGAGCTCACATCTGTCCAAGACAGACACATACAACAAACAAGAGACTAGGGTAGAACAAAAGGGAAATAGTTATAGCACATAAGGGTAGTAAACAGGAAAAGGAAGAGTTCAGGATCTAAAAGCAGCCTCAAAGAGATTGGTTCTTAGCCTAGATTAAAAGACTGGATGGATGCTTTAGGAGAAACTGTGGAATAAGTGGCACTATTAAATGAGTGAAGATAGGGGGCAGAAAAGATAGAAATAGAAGGTGGTATATAAAGGTTAAGAGAGAGTTGGGACATGCAGAGAGGAGAGGATGAAAGTTGGGATTACGGGAGGATAGGGGGTGTTCGGAGGAGGAAGGCGAACAACCATCAGTGGTTAGTATAGAAAGCAAAAAGAAAATCTTGTTTGGCTCAGATATAGATCTAGCAAAACACTTGTAGGGATTTGATCTCATCTTAATGAGTTTCTCTCTGAACTTACCTTGGATTTTCACCTAAAATAGTCATGTCTTCTGCACCAGTGAACAGGTACTTCTTCAACACCTTCTGCTCTCTGCTGTGAAATTGGGTTCTCGTGAGAAACTAGCTCAACTTAAAGTAGACAAAGCGATGGGACCGGATGGGATACACCCTAGAATACTGAGGGAACTTAGGGACGTTCTAGCAACTCCACTGACTGACCTTTTCAATGCCTCGTTGGAGTCGGGAGTGGTGCCAAAGGACTGGAGAGAGGCTCATGTGGTGCCTTTACACAAAAGCGGAAGTAAGGATGTGGTTGAAAACTACAGGCCGGTTAGTTTAACTTCAGTGGTGAGTAAATTAATGGAAACGCTGTTGAAAGAGAAAATAGTGAGGTTTCTGGAGTCCAGCGGATTACAGGATCCGAGGCAGCATGGATTCACCAGAGGCAGGTCTTGTCAGACAAATCTGATTGATTTCTTTGACTGGGTGACCAGGGAGTTGGACCGAGGGAGAGCTCTAGATGTGGTGTATTTAGATTTCAGTAAAGCCTTTGACACTGTTTCCTCACAGGCGACTTATAAACAAACTGAGCACCCTAGGGATGGACCCTAAAGTTACTGCTTGGGTTAGAAATTGGTTGGGTGGGAGGCGACAAAGAGTACAAGTAAATGGAGCTCACTCTGAGGAGAAGGATGTTACCAGTGGTGTGCCCCAGGGATCTGTCCTTGGTCCGATTCTTTTTAACATCTTTGTTAGTGATATAGCGGAAGGGCTGTCGGGTAAGGTTTGTCTCTTTGCGGATGATACCAAAATCTGCAATAAAGTAGACACCCAGGAAGGTGTAGATAACATGAGGAGGGATCTAGCTAAGCTTGAAGAATGGTCTAGAATTTGGCAGCTGGGATTTAATGTTAAAAAATGTAAGGTCATGCATTTTGGCTGCAGCAATCCAAGGGAGCAATACAGCATAGGAGGTGAAGTACTTTTGTCCACTAAAGAAGAGCGGGACCTAGGCGTAGTTGTGTCTGATGATCTTAAAGTAGCTAAACAGGTAGAAAAGGCGACGGCAAAAGCTAGAAGGATGCTTGGGTGCATACGGAGAGGAATGGCTAGCAGAAAAAGGAGGTGATAATGCCTCTGTATAAGTCTTTGGTGCGACCTCATTTGGAGTATGGTGTGCAATTCTGGAGACCGCACCTTCAAAAGGATGTGAACAGGATGGAGTCGGTGCAGAGGGTTGCTACTAAGATGATTAGTAGTCTTCATTATAAAGCATATGAGGACAGACTTAAGGATCTTAATATGTACACCTTAGAGGAAAGGCGGGATAGAGGTGATATGATTGAGATGTTTAAATACCTCCGTGGCATAAATGTTCAGGGAGAGAGCCTCTTTCAATTGAAAGCAAGTTCTGCGACGAGGGGACATGGGATGAGGGTGAAGGGAGATAGATTCAGGAGTGATATGCGGAAATATTTCTTTACGGAAAGAGTGGTGGATCCGTGGAATGGTCTCCCAGTGGAGGTGGTAGAGATGAGGACAGTAACTGAATTCAAAAAAGCATGGGACCAACACAGAGGATCTCTAAAGGTAAAAAGTGGACTGTTGTAGTTGTTGTTATGGAAGGACAGACTAGATGGGCCTTGTGGTCTTTTTCTGTCATCATGTTTCTATGTTTCTATGTTTCTATGTTTGCATGCTACCTAAAAGATCTCAGTAGTGTGCCAAGTCTGTATGAGATTTTGCTCATTTTCTCTTCTTTGACTGAAACAAAACTGCCATGTCACTCACAAAAAGACTTCTGATGAATTTCCTAGTATCCTTTTTCATTTTTATTATGAACTTAGTGCACTTCTTATCCCCGAATCAACTATCATTACCTTAGTACTACTATGTTACCCGCGGTTTCCCCTAACCTCTGCCTTACAAAGTGCTGTCTGCAAGGCAGCTGCATGATCCTTACTTCATACCTGTCCCACTGCTGCATCAGGCAGGTCTTCATTCTTCACAGTGCCCTCTGTTAACTTGTGCTAGCTAATTGGGCTGTATAAACTTTCCGCTCACATTTTATAACTGTGGGTTGTTCCAAAATCTGAATAATGCAGGAGAGCTGAGCAGCCTTATGCTTGGGAGTCACCCACTTGTGTGCTTGATGTTTGTCGATGGAAAAAGTAATGTTGCATCTCCAGGAACAAGCAGGAATGAGTCTTCACATATGGGTACATCGGTACCGACGGAGCCTGCGCGGGAACGCTCCCCAGCGTCCAATCAGAAAGCCTTTGGGAGCATCCCACAGCGCCTGCATGCTGCCTTCCCGCCTTTCCCAACTGTCTCTCCTCAGTTCTTCTTTTTCCATGGAGCCAGCAGGTTGTGTTCCTGTCACCGCAGAAGAATTTCCTTATTTTTTTCTTTATTTCTTTTGTGTCGCGTCTGCCTTCTTCGACGCTGTACCGGTACCGCCGGTCTTTGTTCTTTTCTTCTTGTAAAAAAAAAAACAAACCACCTTTTTCCGTTCTTTTTCTTCAGGTGCACTTGCGTTTTGGGCCTTAGGCCCAAAACTTTTTTTCCTTAAATATGGAAAAGCCTGCCTCAGGATTTAAGAAGTGCACAAAATATGGCGGTACCATTTCTGTCACCGACACCCATGACTGGTGTCTAAAACGTTTAGGTCCTGACCATTCCATAACAGATTGTATGTCCTGTTCTATGATGTCTAAAAGAGGTTGGCAGAACCGAGCTGCCAAGTTCAGTACCCTGTTTCCCTCTGATGCGGCTTCGGTGGCATCGACGTCTTCCAGGGCTGCTTCTTCCTCACATGGATCTCAGGTAACTAAACATAAATCCAGCCGGTCCTCGAAGGGTAGATCTCCTTCTAAGCATCGAGATGCCTCTGGTGATGCCCTCGAGGATTCTGCACTGGCAAAATTACCCCGGCGGGAGGCTTCGGCCTCTAAAGCATCATCGTCGTGGTTTCAGGATGATCTCGATGGCATGGCCTTGACAGATCTCCTGGTGCCATGCTCTGGGGTACCGATTTTCAGGCATTGGCGGCGTCGATGGATCAGAGGATCCTGTCCATAGAACGCAGTCTGGCGGCTTTCCTTGTGGCATCGACGCCCGTGGTACTGCAACAGACTACTCCGCCAATACCGGCTCTAGCATCGCCATCGGTACCGATCCCGGTACCGGTGGCATCGACATTGGCATCTGTGTACGCTATGCCAGTACTCTGTCCTCTGAAGCCCTCCGGTACCGATACTCCGGTACCGGTTATTCCCGATACCGATCCTGGTCGGTACGGGTATCGGGCTTTGCAAGAGCATCCGGACAGACGATACTTCGATTCCTCTGAGGACTCTGAGGATTCTGAAGAGTCGGTCGATGCAGTGATGCTTATTCCACAGGAGGAGTCCTCTCCTAAACGAAGGATGTCTCCACCAGAGGACTTGTCTTTTCAAGACTTTATCAGAGAGGTGGCTCGGGGCCTCTCTATTACAGTGGCCCCTAAGACAGAGCCCAGAGCCAAGGAGTTAGATATTTTACAATATCCTAAAACTCCTAAGGAGGCAGCTACCTTGCCTATTCATGAGATTCTGTATGATCTCATGTTGAGGATGTGGGAAGCACCTCTAACCACCTCTCCTCATTCTCGCAGGTTGGATACCATGTATCGTGTCCCTCCTTGTCCTGGTTTCCATAAAACTCAACTTCCTCACCACTCTATTGTGGTTGAGTCTGCAATGAGAAAGATTAGAAGTGCCAAAAGACATGCCTCTAATCCTCCAGGACGTGAATGTAGAACCCTGGATGCTTTTGGAAGGAGAGTCTTCCAAGCTTCCATGCTTGCTGCGAGAATTAATTCTTATAGTCTCTACATGGGAATGTTCTTAAAAGAAGTCACTGACCATTTGCAGACTTTAAGTCCTTTTATGTCTGAAGATAAAAGGCAGGACTTTCTCACTGGGCTCAAACATGCCCAAGATATCTCCAAATTCTCCAACCGTGCAGCTTTCAACTCCTTTGAATGTGTAAGCAGAGCCTCAGCTATTGCCATAGGTGCACGTAGGATTGCTTGGCTTCAAGCATCTGATTTGGAGATCTGGGTTCAAGATGAATTGGGAAATATCCCTTGTACAGGTGAGAACCTGTTTGGTAAGGATTGGCAAGCAAAAGCCATTCAGATGGATGCTGAAAATTCTGCTTTGGATAGACTATCCAAATCCACAGCTGCTCCTGCTAAGAAAAGGTTATTCAAGAAAACACCTTTTTCTAAAAAGGGAAGATTCTATCCTACTTATGGTCAGCGGGCATCTTCTGCAGCTCAGTTCCCTACCAAACGTCAGCAATCCTCCAAACAGAGCAAAGCAAAGGCTGTTAGGCCTGCTCCAGCCCAGCAACCTCAGCCCCCTCAGGGCCTTTGACTTTCCGCTAGAGAACTTAGCCTTCCTGGCTCTAGAAGGACCAGAGCCCTCCACCATTCCAGGAAGGTTATGTCACTTTGCTCCCAGGTGGGGGCAAATTACAGCAGAGCATTGGACACTCTCCATCATAAGAGAGGGGTACAAACTTAATTTTTCAAGCTTGCCCCCTCTCACAAGAGTGCACCAGTTCAATTCTCCAACCTCCCTCCTCAACCTGTTGGAGCAGGAGGTTGCCACTCTTCTCACCCAGGGGCTATAGAGGAAGTGCCTTTTCAACAACAGGGCACAGGGTTCTACTCCCCCTATTTTCTTATTCCAAAGAAAACAGGGGGCTTCAGACCCACCTTAGATCTCAGAGAGTTGAGCAGATTCCTAGTCAAGGAAAAATTCAAGATGGTTTCTCTAGGAACTCTGCTGCCATACCTTTAGAGTCAGGATTGGCTTTGTTCTCTAGATCTCAAGGATGCGTACACTCATGTTCTCATCCATCCAACTCACAGAAGGTTCCTTCGGTTCCTTTTTCAAGAGAAGCACTATCAATACAGAGTGCTCCCTTTTGGTCTGGCCTCTGCACCAAGGGTGTTCACGAAATGCATGGCAATGGTAGCTGCTTTTCTACGCACCCTGGGAATATTCGTCTTCCCTTACCTGGACGACTGGCTCATTCGAGCTCCCACTCAATCAGAGGCCAAGAGTTCTCTAAGCTGCACAATGCATATCCTTCAGTATTTAGGGCTGGTAATAAACATCCCAAAATCCAATTTGATCCCTACTCAGTCCCTGGAGTTTATAGGGGCGTTGCTGGATACCACAAGGGCAAGAGCCTATCTTCCCCAGGCCCGTTGCCTTCGCTTGGTGCAGTTAGCTTCTCAAGCAGAGTTGAAGCCCCTTCTAACTGCTCGAGAGATGTTACAGTTGCTAGGCCACATGGCATCCACCGTACATGTGGTACCATATGCTCGCCTTCACATGAGGGCAGCTCAGTGGATTTTATCCACCCAATGGACTCAGGCATTAGGCTGCCTGTCAGACAAAATAGCAAACACAAGTCGCCTCATTTTGTCCCTCCAGTGGTGGAAGTCCCCTCAAAACCTGTTGCTGGGGTCCCCCTTTCAGTAGCCTCTACCCCAAGCAGCTCTTACAACAGATGCTTCTCCAATGGGGTGGGGAGCTCATCTGCAAGACCTCTCCACCCAGGGCATCTGGTCCCCACAGGAGACTTGTCTACATATCAATCTCTTGGAACTCAGAGCAATCTTCCTTGCTCTGTGGGATTTCCACACCCTGCTCAGCCACAAGACAGTCCTTATCCATACGGACAATCAGGTAGCCATGTTCTATGTGAACAAGCAGGGAGGAACTGGCTCTCTGTCGCTTTGCAATGAAGCTTTGCGACTGTGGGCCCTCGCCAGAGAGCATCACATTCATCTTCTGGCAGTTTATCTTCCAGGCGTTCAAAACTCTTGGGCAGACAGGCTCAGTCGAGTTCTGCTTCCACACGAGTGGTCCCTACATATGGACCAGGTATCCAAGATTTTTCAAATTTGGGGAACCCCGGACATAGATCTCTTTGCAAGTCCGTGGAATGCCAAACTTCCCCGGTTCTGTTCCAGAACTCTAGCTCAGGGAGCTCAGGCAAGGGATGCTTTCCTCCTTCACTGGGGTCAAGACTTCCTCTATGCCTTTCCACCCATTTCCCTAATTCCCAAAACCCTGTTCAAGCTTCAGAGAGACAGAGGCCACATGATTCTCATAGCTCCACATTGGCCACGGCAGGTGTGGTACCCTCTGCTTCTGCATCTCTCTCAAGCTCCCTCCCTGGAGTTAGGGTCTGCTCCAGACCTCCTCTCCCAAAAGGACGGAAAGTTATGGCATCCCAATCCCCAGTCTCTGCATCTCAGGGCTTAGTTGCTGAAGGCCTAGATTTCCAGGATCTTCATCTTTCTCAACAAGTGAAAGATGTTCTTTATGCTTCCAGAAAACCTTCCACTAGACGTTCTTATGCTTTCAAGTGGAAGGGGTTTACTATCTGGTGTTCTGGGAAGGGTCTTAACCCCCTTGCCATACCTCTGGAATCTTTGCTGGAGTATCTCCTCCATCTGTCTAATGCAGGCCTTAAGACAAATTCAGTAAGGGTCCATTTGAGTGCTATTGCAGCTTCCCTTAAGCCTCTAAATGGACAACCTATTTCCTCTCATCCTCTTGTAGCAAGATTCATGAGAGGCCTCCTTTTAACAAAGCCTCCCATTACACCACTCCCGGTGGCATGGGACTTAAACTTGGTTCTTGGTCAGATTATGAAGCCGCCTTTTGAACCTTTAGCTACCACCTCCTTGAAATACCTTTCTTGGAAGGTTATCTTTCTTATTGCAATCACATCAGCACGTTGTATTAGTGAATTGCAAGCACTCGTAGCTAATCCACCTTATACAAGTTTCCATCATGACAAGGTGGTCCTTAGGACTAATCCACACTTTATGCCTAAGGTGATCTCGCCTTTTCACCTCAACCAGGAGGTCTACCTACCTGTCTTTTTTCCAGGACCTCATGCATCAAGTGCAGAGAGGAATCTTCATACCCAGGACTGTAAAAGAGCTCTGGCTTTTTACTTACAAAGGACACAGCAACATAGAAAGTCTTCTCAACTCTTTGTTGCTTTTGATCCTTCTCATTTGGGACTACCAGTCTCCAAGAGAACACTATCTAACTGGATTGCCCAGTGTATTTCTTTCGCCTATCAGAGCAAGAACCTTTCTCTGGAGAGCCATGTCACAGCTCATAATGTGAGAGCCATGGCAGCCTCAATGGCTCATCTGAACTCTGTGTCTATTGACGACAACTGTCAAGCAGCCACTTGGGCCTCGGTTCATACCTTCACAGCCGATTACTGCTTGGACAAGGACTCCCGCTGGGATGCCTTGTTTGGTCAGGCTGTTCTTAAACACCTGTTCCATACTTAATCAACTCCTACCCACCATCCCTCATGGGATGCCAGAGATCCATGTGGGGAAGTGCAGCCCTGTCCCAGGGACACACAACTTCTGGGATCTCTCCTTGGCATCTAAAGCTAGGGAGCCCCCATATGTGAAGACTCATTCCTGCTTGTTCCTGGAGATAGCACAGTTACTTACCTGTAACAGGTGATCTCTGGGAACAGCAGGAATAAGTCTTCACAACCCACCCACCTCCCCTAGGAGTTGTCTCTCTCTATCTCTCTTTCCTTTCCCTCTCTCTCTCTCTCTCTTTGTCTCAACTCTAAAACTCAACTGAGGAGAGACAGTTGGGAAAGGCGGGAAGGCAGCACACAGGCGCTGTGGGATGCTCCCAAAGGCTTTCTGATTGGACGCTGGGGAGCGTTCCCGCGCAGGCTCCATCGGTACCGACGTACCCATATGTGAAGACTTATTCCTGCTGTTCCCAGAGATCACCTGTTACAGGTAAGTAACTGTGCTTTACCTGTAATAGGTGTCTCTCATAGATAGCAGGATTGATAAGGTAAACAATCTCCTCCACCTCCCCGAGGGTTTCTACTGAGCTGTGAAACCAACCGAGGACCACTGGGAGAGTGCTGCCCTGGCAAGGGCTTCACATGCTCAGAACTTTACATTGGGGTTCTCAGCTGTGAGAAAATTATTTTGTCCCTGCACCATTGGATGATGTTGCCGACTTATCAATCCTGCTGTCAATAGAAAACACCCGTTACAAGTAAGCTACATTGCTTTACAGAATGCATGACCTTCATTTTCCCTTTCCTGAAGTAGAGTTGCTCTCCTGGTGTTACCAACATCTGAAATTGGATATAGCAAATGAGAATACTATCTCTGTTACTTCAGTTCAAACAAAGAACAAGAAGCCAAATATACTTGGTAACGTTTTAGTCACCACAGTGCCCCATTTACATATATACAAGAATATTTATTAGACCTTACTCCATAGGATTGAAAAAATTAAAACACCACACCAGTCCTGGGCACAGTACAGGCATGGATATGGTACGCAATACTGTTGGGGGTCACTCCCCAGGGTGGTAAACACTGTCAGAGACCAGATCTGAAGCACACACCGCAGACATCAGAATGATTGTTATGATGGAGCTCAATCAGCAAACTGTGCTTAACGTAGGAATTTCTATCTGCCAGTACTCATAGCAAACGTTTGAGAGCTGTGTACTGTATACCCAGGTGTAGGGTGGCATTGCTAAGGTATGCAAGTGCTAGTATTGGGAGATGCACGCAGGGCCCAATGTCCTGCCTCTCCAGGAGGCATTGGCCAATGGGGCCTGTGGGTGTGGGTGTGGGTGTGTCTGCCCCTGTTGGCTGCTGCTTTACGGCAGAGGTTCCCAACTCCAGTCCTGGTGTGCCAAACACTGTTCGGGTTTTCATGCTGTCCCTCATGAATATGCATGAGCTACTTCTGCATACCATGGGGGTGGTGCATAGATATGCAGCACAGGCATCTTTATTAGAGGCAGCATGGAACCTGAATGGTGTGTGGCCCTCCAGGACTGCATTTGGGAGACTCTGCTCTAGGTAATGCGCCTGTTTATGGTGTCTGTGCTCGGTGGGGTAAAATATAGCCGTATTAACCATGCATATGTTCTCAGCAATAAAGGTTTGTCCTTACTATCACGGTTTAGTTGTGGGAAAAATATGTGGACTGGATTGGTAGTAGCCCCAGCTGGGCTTTGAACCTGTGACCTTCTTTTCTTGCACACACTGTCTGTGTGCACTGCACCACTGTGTTGCCACAGATATGCTGC
Organism: Ichthyophis bannanicus; assembly: GCA_033557465.1. Classification (NCBI taxonomy): domain Eukaryota; kingdom Metazoa; phylum Chordata; class Amphibia; order Gymnophiona; family Ichthyophiidae; genus Ichthyophis; species Ichthyophis bannanicus. The sequence goes on from CM066034.1 coordinate 905,033,660, forward strand.
ATTCCCTGGCGAGTCCATGACTGTACATCCGACAGAGCCTGTCTGTTGCAGTGGACGGTGCCAGCCTGCACAGGGCTAGGCCACTGTCTGCTGTGGCTAGCAGCCACTGCCCCCTCCTCCACCTGTACCCTTCCGCCAACATGCTGACATGTCCTTATCTTGGAAACAGCATATGACCTGATTGAATTGTGGCACTCCAGGACTGCATTTGGGGGACTCGGCTGGAGGTAATGCCCATTGTTATGGTGTGTGTGCGGTGTAGGGTAAAATATAGGTGTTTGAACCATGCTTATGTTCTCTGCAATAAAGGAGTGTCTTTACTTTCTCTGTTTAGTGGTGGGTAAAATATGGGGACTGGGTTGGCAGGAGCCCCAGCTGGGATTTGAACCTGTGACCCTCTGGTCCTACAGGCACTGGCTGTGTCCGCTGCACCACACTGTGGCCACAGAGACAGTGCAGTCCCTGGAGATAGGAAACCTGGCCGAACGAGTCAGAAACCCTGCTCTGCACAATTTTACTGTGGGCTCATTCACCTTGTATGGAGACAAAAGTGCAAATAAATCTCAAAAATGACCTCGAAAAAAGGGGAAAAAAACATAACCAAGCTGGCCAATAGTGATATCAATGGGCAACATTAAAAAACACTCCCAGGAAAGCTCCAAAAAAAAGAAATGATTTTTGGAAGGGTCTACGGAGCGTATGTTTTTTCCCCTTTTTTCGAGGTCATTTTTGAGGTTTATTTGCCCTTTTGTACCGTGCACATGTATCACACTGCTCACGTTTTGTAGGTTTCCCCGGTTTTGCTGTACATTGCTGACGGAAATGGTTTCTCTTCCCTTTAAATCGGCTCTAACGTGAGGTTTTCACTCGCGGTATTTTTTAGCTTGAATTTTAGCCCCGCTCCTGTGCGGGGAGCCTCTCTCCTCCCACTCTCCACCCATTGACCCCGTCCCTCTGCCCCTCGGGAGCCTTCCTCCGCCCTCAGAATGCCTCTCCACGCCTCTATCGCACATCAGTGCGCCGCGCACTTGTGCGGGCCCGTTAGTGCAGCGCGCACGTGTGCGGGGCACAAAAACGCACTATTAGCATGCGCTAAGGTACCTTAGCGCACGCTCAAGTGCGCCCCGCACAATTGCGCGATTTAGTAAACATACCCCCATGTTTTCTTAAGACAGAAAATATCTCTTTCCCTTTAAAAGAGATTTTTGCATAGAGAAATTTAGCTGTGTTTAAAAATAGAAGAAGGTTGTTAATGTTTTTTTAGTAGTGTTATTTTTGTGAAAGAAAATTTGTTCCAGGTTGTGATAATGCTCCAACATGGAGCCTTGAGCATGAGTTAATATTGTAAAATCTGAGAGCTGCTGGAGGCAAATAAAAGTATGTGTGCATGTGAATGAATTGGTGTTTGTGGGCATATCTCTGGGTGATCTGGCTGATATTAATGGAGCAGCTATGGTAATTCCTATCTTTTGTTCAGAAATGTGATCACAGATATTTGCAGAAATAAGAAGAAGATGTAGAAATAAGGCTCAAACTGACCTAAATCAATTCAGGGCACTTTAACCTATGAATGAATGCATATTCTTTATCATCCTGCTGAACCAGTCCAGACAGTTCTCACAAATGTCAGCAGTGGAGCAAGTTTTAAACTACCTGGGGTGCTTCCAGGCATTGGGAGCTATAAACCATACCACGTCATACCACGTTATTAAATACCTTCATGTTAAATGTTGCCTCAATTGTACTGTCTAAATGCTGTTAAGTAACTGTACTGTCTAAATGTTTACACGTACCCTAATGTTAAATGTAACCCTCCAATTGTTATGTGACGTGACCACCTTGATTGAAGGAAAAAGTGGCATGCAAATCTGTCTAAATAAAAATAAATAAATAAACGCATTTTCACAGGGAAACCTTGTGTGAGCTATATCTTTGAAAATCTGCTGGCTGGGGGGGCAAGATGCCATTCTCGACAAGTATATTTTGCAGATGTAAATGTATGTGCAAAAATTACAGGAGGACTTTACTCTCCAAGCCTAACCCTGCCCCTTCTCAACTTATTTTTCAATGCAAGTAAAAGTAGCACAGGACCTTCTACTTGCAGTGGGAAGGGTACAGTTTTCAATGGGCTTTCTCCCATGGGTAAACCGCTATTTACCCATGATAAAAGCTTTGAAAATTCCCTGTAATGAATTGGTCCAATAAAAGTATATCACCTGCAACTTGTTTGTTGATTCTTGATTCAACATAGTTATTTTATTAGGAATATGGATTTATTAGCATGCATTTGGTTCATTAGTGCTTATTAACAAATTCGGTGCATGCTAAATCAATTCAGGGTACTTTAACCTATGAATTAATGCATATTCCTTATCATCCTGCTTAACTAGACTAGACAAGTGTGTTATGCTTCCATGTCAGCAGGTTTAGGCAGACTTGAGCATCTTTCAATGATGTCTTCAGAAGGTTTAACTACTGGGGCAGCACTGAGAGAAGCCAATAAATGTCTGGCTCCTGCAGGTGACAAGATGTTTGGACTGATGCTTCAGTTCAAATAGGCCTGACTCTTCTGGCCCACACTATGATGCAGTGGCCTTAGGATTGAGTCCTGAAGGGTCTAGCGGTGCTCAGAGTGCAGGTGTGTCTTGAATCTTTGAGCTGATGGCCACTCAGGATTATTAGCGCTTGGTGGGCTGAAGAGAAGCAGGAGGATCCCAGGGGGCCCCTGAGGGGAGCCGATAAGTTGGGCCAAGGCCCCTCTCCCTCTTTTGTCTTATCTCCAGGAACAAGCAGGAATGAGTCTTCACATATGGGTACGTCGGTACCGACGGAGCCTGCGCGGGAACGCTCCCCAGCTTCCCAAAAAAGGAAAGCTTTTGGGAGCATCCCACAGCGCCTGCGCGCTGCCTTCCTGCCTTTCCTAATCGCCTCTCCCCAGTTCTTCTTTTCCGCGGAGCCAGCAGGTCGTGTTCCTGTCACCGCTGAAGAAGTTCTTTGTTTTATTTTATTTCTTTAGTCGCGCGTCTGCCTTCTCCGATGTCGGACCGGTACCGCCGGTCTTTCTTTCTTTTCTTTAAAAAAAAAAAAAAAAGAACATATTTTTCCCTCACTTAGTGTGTTTTTCCTCTTTTGGGCCTTAGGCCTCACGAAAGAATTTTCTTCATGGAAAAACCAGCCTCCGGGTTTAAAAAATGCACTAAGTGCAGCGGTACTATTTCTGTTACCGACACCCATGAATGGTGTCTCAAATGTTTGGGTCCTGACCACTCCATTTTGGATTGTCCGTCCTGCTCCTTGATGTCCAAACGAGGTTTACAGAACCGAGCAGCCAAGCTCCATGTTCTGTTTCCCTCTGATGCAGCTTCAGTGGCATCGACCTCTTCCAGGGCTTCTTCTTCCTCCCATGGATCTCAGATAACCAAACATAAATCCAGCCGGTCCTCGAAGGGTAGATCTCCTTCCAAGCATTGAGATGCCTCTGGGCTTGCCCTCGAGGATCCTGCACCGGCAAAACAACCCCGGCAGGAAGCTCCGGCTTCCAAAGCTCCACCTATGGGGTTACAGGTTGACATCGATGGCACGGCCTCGACCGATCACCTGTTAGAATGCTCTGGGGTACCGGCACAACCTTCCGGTACCGAATTCCAGGCATTCATGGCGTCGATGGATCAGAATGTTCTATCCATGCAGCAGGCTATCACGGCCTTCATTCAAGCTGCGACGCCGCTGATACCACAACAAACTCCGTTGTCGGTATCGGCCCAGGTACCGGCACCAATGCCGGTACCGGTACCGACTGCATCGACGTCAGCCATGGTGTCGTCTGCAGCGGTTCCCTGCCTAGGGATGCCCATTGGTACCGAACCGGTACCGATAACGCCCGATGTCGATACGGCTCGGTACGCGTATCGAGCTTTGAAAGAGCACCCTGATAGTCGATACTTTGATTCCTCCGAAGACTCTGATTCATCGGAGGCATCTGCTGAAGTATCCATAGCCCTTCCTGAAGAGCCTTCTTCTCCAAAAAGAATAATGTCTCCTCCAGAAGACTTGTCCTTTCAAGACTTCATAAGAGAAGTGGCTAAAGGGCTCTCTATTTCAGTAACCTCTGAATCAGAGCCTAGAGCTAAAAAATTAGATATTTTAGGTTATTCTAAGGCTCCTAAGGAGGCAGTCACCTTGCCAATTCATGAGATTCTTTATAATCACATGATTGACTTATGGGAGACTCCTCTCACTATCTCTCCTCATTCTCGTAGGTTGGACACTATGTACCGTGTCCCTCCTTGTCCTGGTTTTCATAAAACACAGCTTCCTCACCATTCTATTGTGGTGGAGTCAGCTATGAAAAAGATAAAGAGTGCAAAAAGACACTCCTCTGCTCCTCCAGGAAGAGAATGCAGGACCTTGGATGCTTTTGGTAGAAAAATCTTCCAAGCCAGTATGCTCATTGCCAGAATCAACTCCTATAGTCTTTATGGGAATGTTTCTGAAAGAAGTTGCAGATAAGCTGCACACTTTCCTCCCTTTTCTTCCAGAGGATAAAAGGGAAGAATTTCTTATTTGGCTTAAGCATACTCAAGATATTTCAAAGTTTTCCAACCGTGCAGCTTTTGACTCCTTTGAGGGTGCCAGCAGAGCTTCGGCCATTACCATAGCTGCACGCAGAATTGCTTGGCTCCAAGCTTCTGATCTAGAATCTTGGGTCCAGGATGGCTTGGGAAATCTTCCCTGTACAGGAGAAAACCTGTTTGGCAAAGATTGGCAAATAAAAGCCACTCAAATGGATGCAGAAAATTCTGCTTTGGATAGACTTTCAAAGTCAACCTCCATTCCTGCCAAGAAAAAACCTTTCAAGAAGTCTTTTTTCAAGAAAGGCAGATTCCATCCTGCTTCTGGCCAACAATCATCTACAGGTCGTTTTGCTGCTAAGCGTCAGCAACCTAAACAGGCCAGGCCTAAGCCTACAGGGGCTGCTGCAACTCAGCAGACCCAGCCTCCTCAGGGCTTTTGACTTGATGCTAGAGAACTTAGCCTTTCTGGCTCTGAAACAGCCAGAGCCTCTCACCATTCCAGGAAGGTTAGCTCATTTTGCTCCCAGATGGGAGCAAATTACAGCCGAGCAGTGGACCCTCTCCATCATAAGGGAGGGCTACAAACTTCATTTCTCCTACCTTCCTCCTCACACCATGGTGAGACATTTCAATTCTCCAACATCTCTCCTCGACCTTTTAGGTCAGGAGCAATGTTCCCTCTAATTTTCTGTAGGTTGTGTGCGCATAAAATATCAGCTGTGTGCAACTTTTGAAGGAAGGTTAAATTTTTGTGCGCCACATAACGACACTCGGATTTATATACTTTAAAATTTGACTACACATCAGAATACAGTATGTACACCACTTTGATTGCACTAGAAAATATTGTAGAACTTGTGAAAACCGTAAATACACAACAACTTTTAAATTTTAAGACGTCTGTGTTGTTTTCTATCAGAATCAGAACCGTAATTTTTGTGCGCTCTGTTATAAAGTATGTGCGCTCGCTCAGCAAGGTGTGTGCGCGCGCACACGCGCACAGCTTAGAGGGAACAGTGGTCAGGAGGTGTCTGCCCTTCTTGCCCAAGGGGCAATAGAAGAAGTACCTCTTCTTCAACAAGGGTCAGGGTTTTACTCCCCCTACTTTCTGATCCCAAAGAAAACAGGGGGCTACAGACCCATATTAGATCTCAGAGAATTGAACAAATTTTTATGCAAGGAGTAATTCAAGATGCTTTCTCTGGGCATTCTCCTTCCATACCTTCAGAGTCAGGATTGGCTTTGTTCTCTAGATCTCAAGGATGCATACACACATGTCCTCATCCATCCATCTCACAGAAGGTTCCTCCGTTTTCTTTTCCAAGGAAAGCATTACCAATACAGGGTGCTTCCTTTCGGTCTGGCCTCTGCTCCAAGAGTGTTCACCAAATGCATGGCAGTAGTAGCTGCATTTCTACGCACTCTGGGAATATTTGTATTCCCATACCTGGACGACTGGCTCATCCGAGCTCCATCTCCGTCAGAGGCCCAGACTTCCCTGGACTGCACAAGGCGCATTCTGCAGTATCTGGGACTTGTGGTAAACCTCCCAAAGTTCCAGCTTACCCCTACTCAGTCCCTAGAGTTCATAGGGGCCTGGCTAGATACTACCACTGCAAGGGCCTATCTTCCTCAGGCCCGTTGCCTACGCCTAGTGCAGTTTGCCTCCCAGATTCAGTCAAAGAGCCATTTAACTGCCCGGGAGATGCTACAACTGCTAGGCCACATGGCATCCACAGTGCATGTGGTCCTCTATGCTCGCCTTCACATGAGAGCAGCTCAATGGACTTTGTCCACCCAGTGGACTCAAGCATCAGGGGCTCTGTCAGACAAAATAGCAACCTCCAGGCGCCTCTTTTGGTCTCTCCAGTGGTGGAAGTCCACCCAAAATCTGTTGCTGGGGTCCCCCTTTCAACAGTTGTTGCCCCAGGCAACCCTCACAACAGATACCTCCCAAACAGGTTGGGGGGCTCATCTACAAGACCTCTCCACTCAAGGCACTTGGTCTCCACAGGAGACCTCTCTACATATCAACCACTTGGAGCTCCGAGCAGTTTTTCTAGCTCTCAAGGTCTTCCATACCCTGCTCAGCTACAAGACAGTCCTCATTCATACGGACAATCAGGTAGCCATATTTTACATAAACAAGCAAGGAGGAACTGGCTCTCTGTAGCTTTGCAACGAAGCTCTAAAATTGTGGGCCTTCGCCGGAGAGCATCAAATCCATCTCCTGGCCGTATACCTTCCAGGAATCCAAAACTCTTGGGCAGACAGACTCAGTCGAGTTCTGCTTCCACACAAATGGTCCCTGCACATGGACCAGGTACTCAGAATCTTTCAAGAGTGGGGAACCCCGGACATAGACCTCTTTGCAAGTCCGTGGAATGCCAAACTTCCCCGGTTCTGTTCCAGAATTCCGTGTCAGGGAGTTCAGGCCAAGGATGCCTTCCTCCTTCACTGGGGTCAAGACTTCCTGTATGCCTTTCCACCCATTCCCTTAATTCCCAAGACTCTGTTCAAGCTCCAGAGGGATCAAGGATCTATGATCCTCATAGCTCCACGCTGGCCACGCCAAGTGTGGTACCCTCTACTTTTGCATCTCTCTCAAGCTCCCTCCCTAGACTTGGGAGCTGCTCCAGACCTTCTGTCCCAGGAGGAGGGGACTTTGTGGCACCCAAAACCCCAAGTCCCTTCACCTCAGGGCTTGGTTGCTGAAGGCTTAGACCTTCAAGGTTGGAATCTTTCCCAGCAGGTGAAGGATATCCTCCATGCTTCCAGAAAACCTTCTACTAGACGTTTCTATGCTTTTAAATGGAAAAGGTTTTCCATTTGGTGTACTGAGAAGGGTCTTGACCCTCTGGCACTACCTTTGAATTCTCTATTGGAATATCTCCTGCATCTCTCCAATGCAGGCCTTAAGACGAATTCAGTAAGGGTCCATTTGAGTGCTATTGCAGAATCCCTTAAGCCTCTCAATGGACAGCCTATTTCCTCTCATCCTCTTATTGCAAGATTCATGAGAGGCCTAACTTTAACTAAACCTCCCATTAAGCCTCCTCCGGTGGCATGGGACTTAAATCTGGTTCTTGGTCAGCTTATGCAGCCACCTTTTGAACCCTTAGCCACCACCTCCTTGAAATTTCTTTCCTGGAAGGTTATTTTCCTCATTGCAGTCACCTCAGCTCGCTGCATCAGTGAACTGCAGGCCTTAGTGGCTAATCCCCCTTATACAAGGTTCCATCATGATAAGGTAGTCCTTAGAACCAATCCACACTTTATGCCTAAAGTGGTCTCACCTTTTCATCTTAATCAAGAGGTGTATTTACCTGTCTTTTTTCCAGGTCCTCATGCATCAAGTGCAGAGAGGAATCTTCATTTATTTTATTTATTTATTTATTTATTTATTTTCATTCTCTTATATACCGCGCTATTCTGCATCAGTGCGGTTTACATTGAACAAACTGAAATTACATTGAACAGGGCATTATAACTTGGAGATAACTATTTTACAGGGAACATACCCTGTATTGTAAGAGAGCTCTTGCCTTTTACTTACAAAGGACACAGCAACATAGAAAGTCTTCTCAACTCTTTGTTGCTTTTGATCCCTCTCATTTGGGACTTCCAGTCTCTAAGAGAACACTGTCCAATTGGATTGCTCAGTGTATTTCTTTCGCCTACCAGAGTAAGAACCTTTCTCTGGAGGGCCATGTCACAGCTCATAATGTGAGGGCCATGGCTACCTCTATGGCTCATCTAAATTCTGTGTCCATCGACCAGATCTGTCGAGCGGCCACCTGGGCCTAGGTTCATACCTTCACAGCCCATTACTGTTTGGACAAGGATTCCCGCCGGGATGCCTTGTTTGGTCAGGCTGTTCTCAAACACCTGTTCCATGCTTAATCAACTCCTGCCCTCCTTCCCTGGATGGATGCCTGAGATCCATAGGAGGAGGTAGAGCCCTTCTCAGGGTCTCATAACCTTGGGGATCTCCCAGACATCTCTAGCTAGGGAATCCCCATATGTGAAGACTCATTCCTGCTTGTTCCTGGAGATAGCACAGTTACTTACCTGTAACAGGTGATCTCTGGGAACAGCAGGAATAAGTCTTCACAACCCACCCACCTCCCCTAGGAGTTGTATCTCTCTATCTATCTTCCTTTCCTCTCTCTCTTTGTCTCAGCTTTAAAACTCGAACTGGGGAGAGGCGGTTAGGAAAGGCGGGAAGGCAGTGCGCAGGCGCTGTGGGATGCTCCCAAAAGCTTTCCTTTTTTGGGAAGCTGGGGAGCGTTCCCGCGCAGGCTCCGTCGGTACCGACGTACCCATATGTGAAGACTTATTCCTGCTGTTCCCAGAGATCACCTGTTACAGGTAAGTAACTGTGCTTTATCTGCTTGCTGGAATTTTTTCTTCATTTTTCCTTAATTTATTCTCTTTTAAATTTTGCCCATTGACTCGTATTGGGTTTTATTTGGCTCCTTGTCTCCTGCATAAAGCAGCTTTTATTAAAAAATTTAAAGAATTGGCTTTTTTTGGCAGTACAGCCTCCCAGATCTGTGTAGGCATTTGGGAAAGCTCAGATTGGGTTTCTCCAATAGGACTCCTGATTGGGACTCCCTTTTCACTGCAGCTACAGTGCTTTGCTTTGGCGGTCTTTTTTTCTATGGCTTGATCGTTTTGTTCGGTGGGCCATTTTCACAGCTTTTCGTGGTCTTTTTTTGTGCTTTTTATTTTTCCCTCACAGCCACAAGGAACCGGGCAAGCATGCCTTGTACCCCATGTGGCAAGTGATGCTGTTAGCAAAACACCCAAAGCCTCCCATTTCCTCAAGGGAGTGAAGCAAATCTGTCCACTGGTACGTCCGGTTGTTTCTCAGTGGAGTCTTTCTGCTGTTGAAGTTATTGAAAGAGCCTCCATTTGAGCAAATTCATAAGTTCTTTCTCAAGAATTTGATCCTTAAGGTAGTCTTCCTCATGGCCATAGCATCCACCCTGCAGGTGCCATCTTCATGGCCTCTCTCTCATTACAGACTGTGCTGTCCTTTCTTCCAAAGGTGCTGTTCTCCTTCCATCTTAACCAGACTGTGGTTCTGCCCTCCAGAACACCAAACTGAAACATGTTGCACTACCAAAAGAAGACCTTAAATTTATATGCAGCAGAAGCTAAAAAAACTGCAAAGATATGAAGAAAACAGAAAAAAATGTTATCAAAATAAACTATTTAGAGAGAACCCTAAACAGATCTACGGGGGATTGGGGAAGAGCGTTTATATTGTAAAAACACCACCAACCAAAGTTGAAACAAAAACCTTCTGGAGAAAACTATATGAGGACCCCATAGAGCATTTATTTTTTATTTATTTATTTACAGTCTCTTTTATACCGCGCTATTCGATATCAGTGCGGTTTACATGAAACAAACGAGTTTATATGGGCAGAGATCTACACCGTATTTACAAATAACAGGTGATTCAACTTGAATAACCAGGGTAACTATTTACATATTTATGGTACAATATCAGTCCATGTCACCAGGGTAACTATTTACATATTCATGGTACTATATCAGTACATGTCACAGGTTAATCATAGCGCGTTATTGTGTGTGAGGTGGGTTGGGGCGCCTTTCCTCTGGGTAGCACTTGAGGAAGAGGTGGTGCTTCAAAGGCTTCCTAAATTGTGTTATTTCAGGGATTGCCCGGATGTTGGGTGGCAGAGCATTCCAGCATCTAGTTGCACAGAGCCTAAAAGCCCTGTTCACTGTTCCCTGGGTGCATTGAGTCACTGTTTTGGGGATTACCAGAGTGTTTATTGCTGCAGATCTTCTGGCCCTATTGGGGGGAGTAATGTGAATAAGGTCAGCGAGTGAGGAGGAGGAGAGACCGTTAATGGCCTTGAAGGTTAGAAGTAAGGTCTTGAAGGAGAGCCTGCTGAAGATGGGGAGCCAATGAAGCTGTTTCAGGATGGGCGTCACGTGGTCACGCCTGGAGGCGCCATTCAGAACTCTGGCCGCAGCATTCATGGCGAGCTGGAGCGGACCCAGAGTGGATTGTGGGAGTCCTTGGAGGATCGTTTTGGCATAGTCGAGATGTGGAATGGTCAGCGCTTGATAGATTGGTTACCCTGCATACGGAAGCATTTAGAAAAAGCAAACATCAAACCTATGGAATGGTCTGTAGTAACAACAAAAAGAGTTAGAAAGCAGGTTAAAACAAGCCCCAAGCTGGAAGAACCCTGGCCTAGATGGAGTGAGCAACCTTTGGCTCAAACAGAACATCGCTCGACCAAGACCTGGCAAACTACAAAGATCAATTGATCAAGTGGCCAGACTTAATTCCACAATGGCTTATATCAGAAAGAACATTTCTCCTTCCAAAGGGGAATCCAAGTAACATTCCCAATAATTACAGACCAGTAATTTGTCTACCTACAGTCTATAAGCTGTTCACCGTAATGAAAGCAGACCGAATATATGATCGTATTGAGTCCAATAACATTATGGCAATAGAGCAAAAGGCAATAAGAGGGAAGAAGATGAAAACAAAGATAAGTTAATGTTGAGTAAAGCCATCATGGCCAGAGCTAAGAAAAGCAGAAATCTTAGTATAACATGGATTGATTATAAGACAGCTTTTGACAGCATGCCATACTCTTGGATAATATATTGCCTTGAAATGTATAAAATAAATCCTGGTTTGATAGAGTACATGAAGTTCACAATGACAATGTGGCAAACCACACTCTTCTTGAAGTATGAAGATGGTCAGTACATCATTCCTAACAGGATACAGCGAGGAATATTTCAGGAAGATTTCCTGTTGCTACATCTGTTTTGTATGGCACTTAATCCATTGAGTACTCTTGTCAACTCTTTGGGATATGGATTTAGCCAGAATCCTAAAGAAGGTAATAACTTGGAAGTAACGCGCGTTATCAGTAACGATGTACCGCCCATGTCCTTATTTGGGATTTCTGCCTGTACCGCGGATACTAACGCGGATCACACTAACGCAGTTTAGTAAACATACCCCATGAAGTCTTTATTTAAATTTAATTAAAGAAACAGTACGAAATTAATATAATGATAGGGGAGAAAAGAAAAACCCATAAATTAACTATCCTAACAAATGCTCCCTATCTGTTCCACTAGTGAGCCCAGCACCTAGGCTCACTACGTCCTCCTGCTGCATGGAGACTGGACACACTGGGGCTGATGGGAGAGACCAGCAGGCTACATCCAGTGATGTCATGATTCTGACATGCCCAGTCTCCATGCTGCAGGAGGAGGTACACTACCCAGAGGTGGAGGACTGAACTGGAGGAATGATAAGGAATGTTACAAGGCGCCATAAATTAACGAGAGTTACATGGCACGTCACCGCGCGTTAATCTTAAGAAGGCGCACAGACATAAAACACAGAAACAGAGCTGTAGCACAATGGTTACTACATGGACTGATGGCACAGGGGTCATGGGTTTGATCCCCCAGTGTGCCAAATGCATAAGTCTGGCTGAGGCAGCACCCTTTACATTTAAGTAGTGATTGTGGAGGCATTTTACGTTTAGTTTCAGTAGTGCTGCCAGCAAACACACCCTCACAGTGACGTAACCTAAGGTGCCGCATAAGGCACCCCATAAGGCACTCCATAGGGTACATTATAAAGTGCACTGTCCGCCAAGGCACCCCATAATGTCCCCTATAGAACACCTTATAAGGCACCTTATAGGGCGCCCTATAAGGTGCCTTATGGGGAGCCTTATGAGGCACCGTAAGGTTACAGTACTCTGAGGGTGTTTTTGCTGGCAGCACTAATGTACATCAAAAAGAGACAATGCCTCAGACAGCCCTATCAAATAACCCCACCATGGGTATGAACCCATGACCTCTGCCCGCACAGGCAGCGACATAACCAGTGGGCAACAGCTCTATAGCTGCTAACAAACCCCTGGCTGGCTGCAGAAAGACTGCACGCCACCACACAAACTGTCTGCTGTGGCTACCAGGATACAGTTAACCCACCCGTACCCATGATGCACTGCACATGCAAATCAGCAGTCCACAGATGGGCACAGGATGGAGTATGCACCCCCACAGCACCTAGGCCTGGTAGGGGGTACTGACTGTGTGTAGTACTGGCACTGAGTAGCCACAGACCGTCACATTGTGCGGGTACTGTGCTCCCCCTGAGGGTGAGGTGGGGCGCCCAGCACCAGGTCCACAGCACCTTTCATGGCTGAGATACACCATGATGCAGGTCCCCATCAGTGTGTGATAGGTAGTTCCGACACACCTAGGAGACATCTGTGTCCCTCTGTATTTCTCAGTCATGTCTTGCCCTTATGGGCTATGATGCACCCAGAATAGTGCATATTTTGTGTTGGTGCCATGGTAAGGAGGGGAGGGGGTAAGGAGGGGGTAAGGAGGGGGGGGAGGAGGGGTAGGGGAGGGGAAGGAGGGGAGGGAGGGGGGGAGGGGGGGGAGGGGGGGGGGAGGGGAGGGGCGTAGGGGGGGGGGGGGGGGGGGGAGGGGGGCGGGAAGGAGGGGGGGGGAGGGGAGGGGGTAGGGGAGGGGAGGGGAGGGGGGGGAGGGGAGGGGAGGGGGTAGGGGGGGGGAGGGGGGGGAGGGGAGGGGGGGGAGGGGAGGGGGTAAGGGAGGGGGGGGGAGGGGAGGGGATGGGGGGAGGGGGTAAGGGGGGGGAGGGGGGGGGGTAAGGGAGGGGAGGGGAGGGGAGGGGGGAGGGGAGGGGGTAAGGGGGGGGTAAGGGGGGGGTGTTTGGACCCATAGGCAGATTATGTACCACCACACAACCCACCCTCTGGGGCTCAGGGTGGGAAACAGGATCACCCACCAATAGATCCACATTCCACCTCCCTGCAATGGTAGCAGTAGAGGGGATCATCCACTTTGTCCTGCTGGGGAACAGGCACCCTACAGGGCAGGCAATGCAGATCTGTACCCATCCATAAAGCAATAGCAGACAGACAATAGGCCTGGAAATGGCCAGCTGCCCCCCACCACTATCTGACATTCTTCAGCAGCAAGCCTCCAGCCGCTGCACCCTGCAAGGTGTTCCAACCAGACACATACTAGCTACAGGCAGTCTTCTAGCTAGTCCGTGTTCCTGGAGAAGATGTGTGTACCCCAAACTGGGATGTCAGCATACACACCAAGCAGATAAGTTAGTGAGTGGGCCCCAAAAAAGAACCCATAAATATCAAATACAAAAAATACTATATAGCACAATGGGGGAACCTAGCCATGCCGTGGTCACAGTTCAGTCAGGGTGAGAGTGACCTCCCAGCAGGACATGCTGTGGCCACCCTGTCCGTGCAGGTGGTGGCTGGCCACTACAGTGTCCGAGCCATTGCCCTATGCTATGTACAGATCAATCCAGGCCAGGCCATCCCATCTTGGCTATTCCCACAGTACCTTGCTCCTCATTATGCACATTGGCAGGCCAATACTGGCAACAGTGCAAGCAGTGTGGGCTGTGGAGAGTGTTTGCAGCCACCACACACTGGATAGACAGACACACACTCCCCACACCTATGCCAGCATTGTGCAACTATAGAGGTGTTTGGCAGCCCTGGCCACCACACCAGTCCTGGGCAGAGTGCAGGCATGGCTGTGGTAAGCAATACTGTTGGGGGTCACTCCCCAGGGTGGTAAACACTGTCAGACACCAGACCTGAAGCACACTCCACGGACATCTGAAAGGTTGCTATGATGCAGCTCAATCAGCACATTGTGCTTAACTTAGGAATTGCTATCTGCCAGTAATCATAGCAACCTTTTGATAGATGTGTACCGTATTCCCAGGTTTAGGGTGGCATTGCTAAGGTATGCAAGTGCTAGTATTGGGAGATGCACGCAGGGCCCAAAGTCCTGCCTCTCCAGGAGGCTTTGGATAATGGGGCCTGTGGGTGCGGGTGTGTCTGCCCCTGTTGGCTGCTGCTATACGGCAGAGGTTCCCAACTCCAGTCCTGCGGTGCCAAACACTGTTCGGGTTTTCATGCTGTCCCTCATGAATATGCATGAGATATATCTGCATACCATGGGGGCGGCGCATAGAAATGCAGCACAGGCATCTTTATTAGAGGCAGCATGGAAACTGAATGGTGTTTGGCCCTCCAGGACTGCATTTGGGAGACTCTGCTCTAGGTAATGCGCATGTTTATGGTGTCTGTGCTCTGTAGGGTAATATGTAGGTGTTTTGGGCATGTTTACGTCATCTGCAATAAAGGTTCTGTCTGTATTAGCACGTTTTAGTAGTGGGTAAAATAAGGGAACTGGGTTGGCAGGAACCACAGCTGGGACTTGAATCTGTGACCTTCTGCTTCTGAATACACTGGTTTTGTGCACTGCACCACCATGTTCTCACAGAGTCAGCACATTCCCTGGTGATACCATGACTGTTGGTCAGACAGGGCCTGTCTGTTGCAGTGCATGGCACCCACCTACACAGGGCTAGGCCACGGTCTGCTCTGGGCAGCTGCCACTGCCCCTCTACCATCAGTGACCCTCTGCCACCATGCTGACAGTCCCTTCTGCTGGTGGTGGTGCTGGTGGAGTGCAGTCTCAGGCCATCCAGTGTGCAGGTAGGCGGCTGCCTATGGTGCGGGTTCTGGGGTAAGGGTGCCTGCATAGGTGTCCACACTACCCCCCAGCACCGCCTGCCAATGTTCCGTGCCCTTGGGGGTACTATCCCCTGTGACACTGTGGGAAGCACACTCATGCCCATGTTGGGCCTTCAGCAGTTGCTGTCTGGCTGCTCTGCTGTTTCAGCATTTGTATGGGCCAGCTAGGCATCACCCTAGTTCGCACTGTGGCCCAGCTGCACCTCAGCATGTGCCGCCTGCGGCCCTCTGTATCCCCTTTCCGGTATCTGTCCAGTTGCCATTCCGACATGTCCACCCTGCTGTTGCCGCACATGTGCATGCCATAGGACACCTGTCCAATGGAAAGGAAAACCCTGCACAGCGCAATTTCACTGTGGCTCATTCACCTTGTATGGGGATGGCGCATAGACCCTTCCACGGTTTATATCTTTTCTATGGAGCTTTCTCGTGGGGGGAGGGGTTGATGTTTCCCATTAATACCACTATTGGCCAGCTTGGTTATGGTTTTTTTCCAGTTTGTTGAGGTCATTTTCAATGTTTATGTGCCCTTTTGTTCTGTGCACATGTATCACACTTATCACAATTTGTGGGTTTCCCTGATGCTGTACATTGCTGACACCTAAATGGTTTCTCTCCCCTGAAATGTGCATTTAACGGCAGGTTTTCAATCGCGTTAGGATTCAGCTCTTCAGCGCGTTAGTGTGAAAGGAGCTTCTCTCCGCCCACTCTCCGCCCATTGACCCCTTCTCTCCGCCCTCTCTCCACCTTCTGCGGTGTTTTACTGCGCCACGGAACTTAACGATCATTAACGCATCATAACGCGCGTTAACATAAGTTAACGATCGTTAACGTTACATAACACGCGTTATGTACCATTACCGCAGTTTAGTAAACATCCCCCCATATGTAGGACTTGAACCAGCTTCTTTTCTGCCCCCTCACCTCTTTAGCATTTTTCAGCAATTTGGGCTGCTCCCCCCTCCTTGATGGGATGGAGGGGAGTTCAGCAGGGCAGAAGGTCTGCCACCCAGCTCCGGGGCTCTCAGTATCTCTCCGGATGGCACAGCTGGAACCGGGAAGCTCTCTCGGATAGAAGGGCTGACGATTGCACCGCCGATCGAGAGAACAGCTCGGGGGCAGAGTTAAAACGGAGCGCAGGTGAGTGCCTTACTAAGCCCAGAGGGGCTGGATGGCTTAGGAGCCCGCATTGGGGTCGAAGGCGGCAGACAGGCCCGGTGGTGTTTGCGCCCGTTTCTCCAGTGCTTTTTTCTGGCCGCAAGGCAATGGCAGTTTTTCTAATACCTTAGTTTCCTGGTGAGACAGATTTAGCAAGGATAAGTTCAGTTAAGTCTATTTTAATTTAAGTTAATTTGGTTTAGTTTATTTAATTTGGTCTTAATTAGGGATATTTTGGAGTTTTAGTTTTTTTGAGGCCTTGAACGAGGTTCTATATTTAAAAAAACATTGTGGCTTAATTTCTAAGAAGTTTTTTATTTAATTTTATTTAAATTAAGTTAATTTTATTTCATTGCTACATGCCATCACGCCCACAGTGCTTGCTGTGTGGCACGCACAGGGGTGCAGTCTCGGGCGCCGGAGTTTGCCGATGCTGCGCTCTGGCATCATCCACAATGAAACAGGAGATGCAGGATAAAGCCAGAGAGGGGACTCAAAGCCCATCGGCAAAGGGAGAAGGTGAGTCCTCGCTGGAAGGTTCTCCAGGGTTCCTTACGGGAAGCGCAGCGGCGGCGGCTAGTGCCGTGGCATAGACAGGATCTGGGGCGGCTCTAGGAGTTGTTTTTCTCCAGATTTTGTGCTAAGTATGCATCAGGCGCATTGCTTGCATCAGCAGGGGGCGGTGACGGAGCCTTTGCCACCACGGGACAGCAAGCAAGCGCAGAAAAGGCCAGCAGCAGTCTCGTGAAACCTCTTAAAAGGGCATGATCACTTGACAATCAGCTCTTGGATTCGGAAGGGCCTGATACGGGAAACATAGTTGTAGAACCAGAATCAGGAATGGAAGAACTTGAGGAAGGAGAGATTCCGGAGCCCGAGGATCAGACAAGGATCATAAGGGTGTTTCGGAAAGAAGAGCTTATGGCACTCATTACTGAGTCCCTTCAGGCGCTCAACCTTGCTTCAGTCCAACCGGCGGAGGAGGAGGGTCTGGAGGACCCTCTCATTCAGGCGGTGCATCAAACGCAGGCGGTGTCTCCTCTATGGGTTTCCTCCATGGGTGCTCATAGATCGAGTGGTTCAGCGCATCAAAGCACATCGGGGGACAGTAGTGTTGGTGGCAGCGGGTTGGCTGAGCTGTCCATGATATGCCCATCTAGTTTACTCGACGGGGACCCATATCAATTGCCGGCAACGGCGAATCTTTTAATTCAGGGTCTGCTTCGAATGTCTCAGGTGGATCGGTTCTCGTTTACGGCTTGGCCATTGATAGGGCGAGGTTAAGAAAAAAAAAAAGGCTATTCTGGAGTGGTGATTGCGACTCTACTTCGGGCCAGAAAGAGGTCCACGTCCCTAGTGTATGGGCGCATATGGCATACTTTTTTTTATGGACTGGTGCTCTCAGCGCCAGGTCCGTTCTTCCACAGCCCCGTACCTAAAATATTGAGTTTCTTTCTGTACGGTATGGATAAGGTGGCTGGCAGCCAGTTCCCTAAGGGTCCAGCAGGCAGCTCTTTCTTGCTATAGAGGTGAAGTTCAAGGGGTGGTCTTGGGCTCTCACGTCGCCGTGGTTCATTTTCTAAAAGCGGTGGCTCAGCTATGGCCTGCTCGCAGAATGGTGGTGCCTCCAGGGGATCTCAACTTGGTGCTGGTGGTATTGACGAGAGAACCTTTCAAGCCCTTGCATCAAGCTTCAGTTAAGAATTTGACCTTAAAGGCAGTGTTTTTAGTAGCCATTTGTTTGGCTCGACGAGTGTCGGTTTTGCAAGCTTTGTCCTGTCGGGAGCCATTTTTGTCTTTTCTAGGGAAAAGATGGTGTTGCGACCAGTACTGTCCTTCTTGCCCAAGGTAGTTTCTCCTTTTCACATGAATCAGTCGGTTTCATTACCAGTATTAGGGTCCACGGAGGACATCACCGCGGATCGTAGTTTGTGTCACTTGGACAGAAAGAGAATACTGCATCAATACTTAAAGGTTTCAGAAACTTTTCGCAAGTCTGAACGCCTATTTGTTCTGTTTGGAGGTCCCGTAAAGGGGAAGCGGCGGCCAAAGCTTCACTCTCCAGATGGGTCCATGAAGCAATAGCGTCCGCATATATTTTGCAAGGGCGTCGGGGCCGTGGGGTTGCGGGTTCACTCTACTAGAGCGCAAGCGACTTCATGGGCGGAGCACAGTTTGGTTCCGCCAGTGGAGATTTGTAGAGCGGCCGTCACTCCATACCTTCAGTAAGCACTACCGCCTGGATGTTCATGCAGCCAGCGATGCCTGTTTTGGGTTGGTGGTGTTGCGATCTGGGTGGATAGGTCCCTCCCAATGATTACTGCTCTTTTACATCCCAGAGGTGGAGGACTGAACTGGAGGAACGATAAGGAAAGAGAAATTAGACTTATTATTATTATTTATTATTATTTATTACAAATTCTTATATACCGCGCTATTTAGTATCAGTGCGGTTTACATAATAACAACATTTTGCATTAGAAACAAGATCTTTTGCTTACATTGTAACAGGGATTGTAACTTGGAAGTAACAGGGTAACTATATACAGTTCAAAACAAAGGAGCTTATAGTTATTTAAGTAATATTATTTAATAGAGTCATAATGTAATAATGCTCATTGAGAATGTGCCTACTGTTGAGTTTCTTTTGTAAATCATGAGAATTATGTTGTTGGTACGTCAGATGCTGTGTGGGTGAGATGAGGTGTTGGATGTGAATGTGTTAGGTTAGTGTGGGTAAAGTAAAGACAGAATAAGTGATGTTTAATAGCTTTTCTGAATTGTGAGAGGTCAGCTATTGCTCGTATATGAGGTGGGAGATTGTTCCAGCACTTAGGAGCATATAATGTAAATGCTCTGTTTCTAGTTGTTTGGGTACATTTAGTGGACTCAGGTGGTATAGATAGCGTGTTGCTAGTTGTTGACCTTCTTAACCTGTTAGTCGGGGTACTGATCAGGAGTGAAGAGAGGGATGTGGCAGATATCCGGTTAATTGTTTTAAATGATAGGATTAACGACTTGTAGGTGATTCTGCATTGTAATGGTAGCCAGTGTAGATCCATAAGTATGGGTGTTATGTGGTCTTTCCTGGAAATGCCGCAGAGAATATGGGCTGCTGTGTTCATCGCCATCTGAAGGGGATTGAGGGTGCTCTTGGGGAGTCCATGTAGGATGATGTTGGCATAATCAAAGTGTGGCATTATGAGTGTCTGGAATATTGTCCTGAAGTCGTCTGGGGTTAGTAGAGGTCTCAGATGTCGTAGAGTTCGTATTTTGTTGTAAATGGATTTGGTGGTATTCTTTATATGCTCTTTGAAGTTGAGCTGCTGGTCAATTGTAACCCCTAGATATCGTATTACAGACTTGCATGGGAGCTCAGCGTCACAAACTTTCAATGAGGCAGGAGGAGAGAAATTTCCGTTCCTGGTTATTTATTATTTTATTTATTAACAATTCTTATATACCGCACTATTATCCATCAGCGCGGTTTACAATGAACAGAAATATCCGACAATTTACATATGTCTGGTCATTACATTTAACAGGGAGTATAAACTGGAGAAACGGGGAAACTATATACATTGGTGGATCACCTGATAATGGACATTGTCAACTATAGACATATGTGGTACAACCACACAGGAAACTGCTTGTTATTTACATGGTGGGGTAAGCCTATTGTCTGTTTGACTACTTCTGCTGGACTTCAGTTTTCTTAAAGTTTATGCGAAGATTTTGGGACAGGAGCCAATCAGTAATTGCATTGAAGCATTCAATAAGTGGAACAAGGTTTGGGTGCTTGATTTTAATTGGAGCGAAGATAAGTACATCATCCACATAGATCAAACTGGAGATGTTAAAAGAACGTATGATATCACAAATGGGTTGCATATAAATGTTAAAGAGTAGAGCCGAAAGGGATGATCCTTGGGGTACTCCTTGTTGCTGATGGAATGGGTCCGAAGTTGAGGAACCTATCCATACTTGTTGCACCATTCCCAGGCAAGACCATGAATTCCCTTTTCCTGGAGGCCGTAGAGGAGTTGTACATGGTTAACGGAATCAAATGCAGCTGCTATGTCAAGAAATATGAGTACAAACCCATTCTCAATTTTGTCAATACCTCTGGATAATGTATTGATGAGTATAGTGAGTAGGGTCTCTACACCATGTGACTCTCGGAAACCATGCTGACAAGGATCAAGAGGGGCTGATATATCGATGTGTTGTTGTAGTTGCATTTGAACCACCTTCTCTATAAGTTTGGCTATATAGGGTATACTTGAAATCGGGCTGTATGAGTCTGTCTTTGTTGGGTCAAGTT
The DNA here is from genome assembly GCA_033557465.1 of Ichthyophis bannanicus. Lineage (NCBI taxonomy): Eukaryota > Metazoa > Chordata > Amphibia > Gymnophiona > Ichthyophiidae > Ichthyophis > Ichthyophis bannanicus. The sequence goes on from CM066034.1 coordinate 905,054,353, forward strand.
TGTTGTTTTTCAGGAGAGGGCATATTGAAGTTTGTTTCAGGGTTTCTGGGAATGTTCCTGTTGTGAAGGAACGCTCCATGATGTAGGATAGAGTTGAACTGAGTTCTACACGCATCGATCTAATCCAATGAGCAGCACAAGGATCATTCGGAGCTGTGGTAGTGTTGATGGTGGCAATAAGGTCAGCAATGTACTTCTCTGGCGGAGAGGTAAAATTTGTTAATGGTTGCTGTATCTGGGGGAAGAAGCAGGGTGTGGAGCTTTGTGTAAAATTTGTCTTTATGATTTTAGATTGTAGGTATTCAGCGAAGGACTGAGGATGGATAGCTACTGCTTGATTGGAGGAGGGTGTCTTGGTTAAAGCTTTAGCGATGCTAAAGAGGTCACGTGGTTTATTTAATGATCGAAGGAGGGTTTCCGTGTGGTGCTTTCTCATTTTTTTGTAAATTTTCTCACATTGTTGCTTTAGAGTGTTTTCATAAGTTGATTTGTCTGATGTAGATTGAGATTTGCGCCATTTCCTTTCTTGACTTCTTAAAAGCTGAAGCGATGCACGTAATTCAGCAGAGAACCAAGGGGCTGGTTTTCTGTTTCGTGGTAGTTTGGCGGATGTTGGTGATTTTTTAGACGAAGGTAGCTGTGAGTAAGAGATGAGAGTGGAGTTCCATCTATGGATCATGTCGTCAAGGTTCTGCGCTGGTTGACGGAGTGTTGGAAGAGTGCTGGTGAGGAAGTCATCTCTGTCTAGAGATTTGAAGCAAGTTTTTGATCCAGAAGAGGCTGAATTTGATTGGTTGGTAAGAGTTTGGATATGTTGGTATGGGATTTGGAAGGAGATTAAATTGTGGTCTGACCATGGGACCGGAGTGAATGATAGGCTGATATTCTTGGTTGATTCTGACTGAGGGGCAAAGATGAGGTCAAGGGCGTTTCCCTTAATGTGTGTCGGAGAGCTCACCAACTGAATATAACTAAGGTCCTTCATGGCATCGAGGAATGCGTTAGAGTAGGTAGTTTGCAATGAAGCGAGGTTAAAATCTCCAATCAGCCAATTAGGTTTACTTGGGCTTCCAGGGTTACATGCAAGGTCTATAATGTTGGATAGCTCTTCTGAAGGTGAAGAGGGAGCTCTGTAATGAGATTTATGTTGATGTATTTGTTGGCAACAGATAATGTGTCCATGTGCAGGGTACTCATTGAAGATAACGATTGGAGCTGGAGATTACTTTTTGATAGGATGAGGACTCCTCCTCCTTTCCGGTTGCTTCTATGGCAAGCATGCATCACATAGTCGTGGGGGATGAGTTGATTCATGACAACGGTATCTGTGTCTGATAGCCAGGTTTCTGTGACCATGAGGATATCAAGGTTCTGACTGGTGATAAGGTCTGTGATGGCTGGCCATTTTTTTCGAATTGAACGTGAGTTGATGAGAGCACATTTTAGGTTGCCCTGTAAGAGATTGTTTTTAGGCTCTGGACTATAGGAGTTATTAATGGGAACATATAGTAAATGTGAATGCCTGATATGATGTGCATGTGGTTGTGCGTGATGGTAATTACTATTGTTTCTATTTCCCAGACTATGCAGGATAGGGATATAGTTATAGATGGGTGAATAAGCTGATGTATATTGAATGGTGTCGGCTAGGAGGTAAAAGCTAAATATAGCAGCTAAGTAGATGGCCATGTTATGGTAACGGTATAGTGGCAACAGTATAGCAATTGAAATAGCAATGGTCATTTACTGGCAACAATACAATGGTGACTAGCAAGGGCAACAGTACATTGATTCAGATAGCAATGGTCATTTGCTGGCAACAGTAAAATAGTAACTAGCAATGATAAGACTACTGACAACAGTACATTGATTCAGATAGCAATGGTCATTTGCTGGCAGCAGTAAAATAGTAAGTAGCAAAGGTAGTGCTACTGATAATAGTATAGTGATTGAATAGCAATGGTAAGCGGTGAGAGTTTGTTCGGGGGGGGGGAGGAGGGGGTGGTTCGTGGTAAATAGAGGTGACTCACTTTGTTCCGTTGGCGTGTATGTGCTAGAGAGGTGGTGTTGGCTGAGCAAGTGCAGAGTATCCTTTTAGGGCAGCGTAGATGTCAGAGGCTTCTGGGATGCGTCTTGAGCGATTCAATGTGGGCCACTGCCTAAGGGCCACGCCCAAGGGCCCTCTGGTGAGGCCCTAAGGCGTGGGCCCGGTAGGCGCGGGCCTGCGTCACGGCAGCTTCAATTAATAGTGCTGCTGCACTCCTGCCACAGCCCCGATTGGGCTGGAGTGTCCGGGCTGGATGTCGGCTCGGGTGCTCGACCCCTCTCGGGGGAGATTTAAGATGGTGCTGTTTCCCACCTCACGGCGGCTTGAATTAATAGTGCTGCTGCACTCCTCCCACAGCCTCGATTGGGCTGGAGTGTCCGGGCTGGATGTCGGCTCGGGTGCTCAACCCCTCTCGGGGGAGATTTAAGATGGTGCTGTAAGATGGACTTACCTGCTAATTGTAGTTCCTTGAGGAACTCCAGTTCAGTCTTCCACCTCTGGAACTATCCTGGTTCTCCTCCTACCTCTCCCATTGATCATTCAGTGTATGCTCTGGTGGCTTCTTCTCCTCCCCTACCCTGCTCCATGTAGGTGTACCCCAGGGATCTGTCTTGGGCTCCCTCCTTTTCTCTCTCTATACCCAAGGCCTTGGCGTGCTTATCTCCTCCCATGGCTTTCAGTACCATCTCTATGCCAATGACTCCCAAATCTACCTCTCTACACCCAATATTTCTCCGGCAACCCAGTCCAAGATCTCTGCTTGTCTTTCGGACATTGCTGCCTGGATGTCTCATTGCTGATTGAAACTGAACATGGCCAAGACTGAATTCCTTGTCTTTCACCCAACTCCTTCCCCCCACTTCCCCCTCTCTCAGTCCATGTGGATGGATCTACTATCCTTCCTGTTCCCTCGGCCCGCAATCTGGGGGTTATCTTTGACACCTCTCTCTCCTTCTCTGCTCATATCCAGCTTGTAGCTAAAACCTGCCGCTTTTTCCTCTACAACATCAGCAAGATCCGCCCCTTCCTCTCTGAACATACTACCAAAACGCTTATCCACTCCCTAATCTCCTCTTGCCTTGATTACTGCAACCTGCTCCTTGCTGGTTTCCCCGTGAGACACCTCCTTCCCCTTCAATCTATACAAAATCACGCTGCTCGACTAATACTCTGCCAGCCTCACCATGCCCACATAACTCCTCAAGTCACTTCACTGGCTCCCTGTCCAACTCCGCATCCAATTCAAGCTTCTCCTGCTAACCTATAAATGCATTCACTCTATGGCCCCTCAATACCTTATATCTCTTATCTCTCCCTACATCCCCTCTCGAAATTTGCGCTCCACTAACAAATCGCTTCTTTCAATACCTTTCACCTGCACCGTGAACTCCCGACTCCGCTCCTTTCACCTTGCTGCGCCACACACCTGGAACAGCCTTCCTGCATCTGTGCGCCAGGCACCCTCCCTGGCCCTCTTCAAATCCAGATTGAAGACCCACCTCTTCACCGTTGCATTCAGATCCTGATTTCCATCCTCATCCTACCCTAACCCCTATTAACATTTATGACAAAACTTTAGACCAAGCTGTACCAAACTGTACCACACCATACCTTCCACTGAACTGACTAATGCTCTGTACTGCTCTAACTAGATTGTAAGCTCCGATGAGCATGACTCTGACGGGCAGGGACTGTCTCTTGTATGTTAGCCACATCTTGTAGGCTAGGTGTTTTAATTTGCTGCACCTGAATGAGTATAAAATACTCCTTAGGTGGACAGTCCGCATGTGCGGCGTCATTTTAAGCAACCAAGCTGCTGTGGGAAAGGTGCAGCCAGCAACATTGGTAAGTTTCTTTCCTTGTTTCTTACATTTAACCCACTAATGGATTATTGGCTTACGGTTATGGATGTAACAGCATAAATCTCTTTTGATTCTTCACATTGAAAGAAATAATGGAAACATAAACTGATTGATGTGCAAATAATCCCTGAAGAAACATACCGAGTGAAACGCACAGCACTGAAGTTTTGGCGTTGGAAAAATTCTGAAAATTCAATTAAGATAAGCAGTGATAGAAATTTAATTAAGATAAGCAGTGATTTCTCAACATTTTTTCAAGATTGCTATGTTATAAGTTAAGATAAGCTATTCACATGGACATTAGTAAATTTAGTGAATTTGAAATGTATTTGAAGAGATTTTGGGAACACTTTTGAACACTCTGTCATGACAAGCAAAGATTTTTCTTGATCGCCATAAGTTAAGTTATTCACATGGACATGAGTGGATTTAAAGTGATTTTGAAGTTGATTTTGAAGCTGTAAAATTATAAAAAAAACATAAAGCAACACAAACGGTTGTTGATGCAACTGGGGGGCAGAAGTTTGGTATAGACTTTAAGAGCCCCATTAAGTCTGAGACCGGTTGCTTATGATACAAGTTATAAATCTTGTTCATTAAAAATGCCAATGTGAGGTATAGCATCATGAACGGTATTAGATTTTGCTGACAAGTTGAGTAGTGGAGCGTTTTTTTTTGATACTCAATATTTGATTTGCTCTGTTGAAAGGACCTTTTGTATTCACCTCTTGTAGGCTAACTGTGCAGCGCTGCGTGCGTGGTGCTTTATAAATGCTAAATAGTAGTAGTAGTAGTAGTAGTAGAAACAGTTATGGGGGAGGGGAAAGAGGAGTGGTGTGTAAGAGAGTAGGGTGCTCTTGCTGGGGTTGGTTGCAGTGAAGATACCATAATGTTCTTCAAATAGGAATGTTTTAAGGTGTTTCTTGAAGAGGGTTTGGGATTGTATGCAGCATAAGGTAGGAGAGAGTTGGTTCCACATGGTGGGAGCATAAAATTCAAAAGCTCTGGTGCAAGTTCGTTGGAGTTTCTTGCAGATTTGCGTTGAATGAAGTAGAAGATTGGATGTATTTAATTGACAAAGTCTGTTGTTATCAGGATGTTTGATTAGTAATTGGAGCTGTTCAGCAGAGGTATTGAAAAAGGCTCTGTGAATGATGGCAAGAATCTTAAACTTGATTTGGGATGCAATGGGGAGCCAGTTAAGATATTTTAAAGTGGGAGTGATATCTTGGAACTCCGGCTATGATGCAGGCAGTGGTGTTTTGAGCAAGCTGAAGAGGAGCAATGGTGGACTTAGGGAGTCCATGGAGGATGGAGTTACAGTAGTTGAGTAGTGGTGTGATGGAGGCTTGGCAGACTGTACGAAAGGTGTCAGGTGATAGGAGGGGTCGTAGGTTACGGAGAACTCGGAGTTTGAAGTAGATGCTTTTGGTGACATTCTTGATGTGAGGCTGGAAGCTCAAGTGTTGGTCCAGGGTAACACTGAGGTATTTAGTCTGAGATTTGACTTGTATGTCTGTGTCTCTGAGCTTAATACTTGAGGCAGGTGTGAATGTGAGATCTCTGGACACATGAAGAATCTCTGTCTTGTTGAAATTTATTGCCAGATTATGATGCTGTAGACAGAGAATGATTTCTTTGAAGCATTCAGTGAGACAGGAGTAGTCTGGGGAGGGGGTATGGAAGGGAGTGAAGATCATAATATCGTCGGCATAGAACTGGTAACCAAGTTTGATATGACCCTAGCATTGAATATCCAGGGTTTAAGTTCAGCGCCGGCGGCTACCCACATCAGCAGCATTTGCTGACAGCAGTGAATCCCCCCCCCCCCCCATGCTCTTGACTGTCATGGTATGCATAAAACTAATAACTTATACAATCTTACTGCCAAAGGGTAATTCTAAAAATATCCACACAAAACAAATACCCTTTATACCACCAAAAATACAAATACTAAAATAATTACAAACCTAACTTCAAAAAATTATTCAAATTACATTAGGGAATAAAGAGACCTCAGGAAAGCTCTTTCCCTACATCTGGCGAACTAAATCACCATAGGTTTGAGCAGTAAATCTACACATCATAGGTCTCACCCTTTTAATTTCAAAATGTCACAAAGCCAATTACCCTAATAAATTGCTATATCCAAAAAAAGTACTTTTAAGGGATTCTACCAATTTTTTAAAAAAAATTACTTAATAATTTATTCTTCACATTCAAAAACTAAAGTTGGAAATCTTCAACAATTAATATACTACTTAATAATTCATTCTTTATATTCACAAACTAATGTTGAAAGTCTCTAACAACTGATTTACTTCCTGAAAAGAAGAGAAACAAAATACATTCAGGAAGGGTTAACACACACCATTCAAATAGTATCCGATTACTTATCTGAAGGTTTAACAGCAGTCACACAGCCTCCATAGAAGTCCCGAACTGCTCACAGCAATTAGCTTCTGTTTCCTGCAAACACCCGTCCTACAAAAGCTTTTGTTTCACCCCACCAGGCTTCGTCAAGGATTCAGGTATTGAATTACTTATATAGCAACTCTCTACAATTTACTTCAGGCATCACCAGTACCTCAAATGATTCTAAAGGCGTCTGACGTCACACCTCTTTTAAGGAAGAAGCACAAAAGCTGATTCATTTACACAGAATGATGTAATCTCACTACAAAACCAGCTTTATTATACAACACACTCAAAACCTAATCACTTAACTATTAAAGAGCTGAAAAGTAATTTAAAGGAAATGAAAAAGAAGACCAAATAGGAACTTCAAAGCTTCTAAGCTGAATCAAAAAATTACCTAAGCTAAATATCTAAGCTGAATCAAAAAAATAATGTCCATTCAATTTTATCATTTAATCCATTGGGATCCAAAGTTCTCAAATTATAAATCCATTGCTGTTCTTTCTGAAGAAGTAAACAACCTCTGTCACCTCTTCATATACAAAGAAGAACTTGTTCCACCACAGTGCATCGGAGTTCTTCAAATTTATGATTCGCTATTGTACAATGTTGCACTAATGGAGTTTCAGTTTTTGCCTTAGCAATACTGTACTTATGCTCTGCTAATCTAGTGCGCAAGGGACGTGTGGTTTTTCCGATATACAGCAATGGGCAAGGACACCATAAAGCATAAATCACAAATGAAGCATTACAGTTCGTATGTGTTTCAATTTGCAACGTGTATTAGCAAATTTAGAACACAGTTGACTCACCATCATGTGAGTCACCTGTTTGGTCTTCTTTTTAAATTACTTTTCATCTCTTTAATAGTTAAGTGATTAGGTTTTGAGTAGCCAGTCAGCGGTGTGTTGGACGCTATAGAGATGTAGCCCACTGGTTATATCAATGAGTGTGAAAGTAGAGGTCATGGGTTTGATCCCATAGTGGTGTTATGTAATAAGGCTGTGTGAGGCTTTTCCTTTTAATTTAAATCAGTGCTGCCAGCAAAAACACCCTCACAGGGCCGTAACCTAAGGCGCAGCATAAGGCACCCTAGAAGGCACTCCATAGGGCACATTATAAAGTGCACTGTCCGCCAAGGCACCTTATAATGTGCCCTATAGGACGCTTTATAGGGCGCCTTATGAGGCACCTTAGGCTACGGCACTGTGAGGGTGTTTTTGCTGGCAGCACTGATTTAAATTAAAAGGAAAAGCCTCACACAGCCTTATTACATAACACCACTATGGGATCAAACCCATGACCTCTACTTTCACACTCATTGATATAACCAGTGGGCTACATCTCTAAAGCGTCCAACACACCGCTGGCTGGCTACAGAAAGACTGCAGGTCACCACACAAACTGTCTGCTGTGGTTACCAGGATAGGGTAAACCCACCCGTACCCATGATGCACTGCACATGCAGATCAGCAGCCTACAGCTGCTCAAAAGATGGTGTATGCGCCTCTATAGCACCCCGGCCTGGTAGGGGGAAATGATGGTGTGTGTTACAGGCACAGAGTAGCTACAGACCATGATATTGTGTGGTTCCTGTGCTCACCCTGAGGGTGAGGTGGGGCACCCAGCACCAGGTCCGCAGCACCTGGCTTGGCTGAGATAGGCTGTGCTGCAGGTCTCCATCAGTGCCAGTGTGTGATAGGTAGTCCTTGCAGACACTCCTAAAATACACTTGTGTCCATCTGTATTTCCCAGTCACATCTAGTCCTTGTGGACTATGATGCACCCAGAATAGTGCATAGCCTGTGTGTTTGCTATGGTCACATATTATAAGAAAATGGTGGTGGTTGGACCCAAAAGCGAATTATGTAGCTCCACCCAACCCGCCCTCTGTGGGTCAGGGTGGGGGACAGGATCTCCCACCAATAGATCCATATTTTGCATCTCTGCAATGGTGGCAGTAGAGGGGACCATCAACCCCAGTCCTGCTGGGGAATAGGCACCACCTACAGCGCAATCAATGCAGATCTGTACGCAACACATAGGGCACTGGCAGACAGGCAGTAGGTCTGGAAAAGCTCAGCTGCTCCCCACCACTATCTGACATTCACCAGCAGAGGACACAGTCAGTCTCCACCAGCTGCACCCTGAAAGGTGTTCCAGCCATACACATGCTAACTGCAGACGGTCTGCTAGCTAATACATAGTGCATGTGCCTGGAGGAACTGTGTGCACCCACAAATGGGATGTGAGCACACACACACCAAGCAAGTATGTCAGTGATTGGGCCCCAGAAAAGGAAACTCATAGATATCACTTGAGAGTAATAGTGTATAGCACTATGGGGGAACCTAACCATGCTATGGTCACTGCTCAGTCAAGGTGAGAGTGACCTCCCAGCATGACATGCTGTGGCCACCCTGTCCGTGCAGGTGGGGGTCAGGCACTACAATGTCCCAGTCATTGCCCTATGACCTGTGCAGATGCATCCTGCCCAGGCCATACCCGCAGTACCTTGCTCCTCATTATGCACATTGGCAGGCTAACACTGGAAACAGTGCAAGCAGTGTGGGCTCAGTAAGGTGTAGGCAGCCACAAAACACTGGATAGACATACACACACTCCCACATCTATGCCAGCATTGTGCAAATATAGAGGTTTTGGCAGCCCTGGCCACCGCACCAGTCCTGGGCACAGTGCAGGCATTGCTATGGTGGTAAACACTGTCGGAAACCAAAACTGAAACACGCTCCACAGATATCAGAAAGGTTGCTATGATGCATCTCTGTCAACAAATTATGTTTAACTTAGGATTTGTTATCTGCCATTAATCAAAGCAACCTTTTGATATATGTGTAACGTGTTCCCAAGTTTAGGACGGCATTGCTAAGGTATGCAGGTGCTAGTATTGGGAGATGCTGCTCCGCGCAGGGCCCAACAGCCTGACTCTCCATGAGGCTTTGGATAGTGGAGCCTGTGGGTGTGGGTGTTTGTGCCCCTGTTGGCCGCTGCTCTAGGGCAGAGGTTCCCAACTCCGGTCCTGGTGGGCCAAACACGGTTCAGGTTTTCATGCTGTCCCTAATGAATATGCATGAGATACATTTGCATACAATGGGGGCGGTGCATACAAATGCAGCACAGGCATATTTATTAGGGACAGCATGAAACCTGAATGGTGTTTGGCCCTCCAGGACTGCATTTGGGAAACTCTGCTCTAGGGATTGCACATGTTTATGGTGTCTGTGCTCTGTAGGCTAAAATATAGGCGTTTATGGCATGTTTATTTAATCTGCAATAAAGGTTCTGTCTTTGGGGTATGTTTACTAAACCGTCTTAACGTGCGCTCTGTAACGTTATCGTGCAATAAGGTACCTTATCGCGCGATAATGGCGCTTTACAAGGCGCACAGGTACCTTATCGCACGATAACGCGCGCTGCGGTGCAAACGAGCGCTGAAGGCGGGGAAAGGCTCCCAGAGGGCGGAGGAAGGCTCCCCAGGGGCGGAGAGAAGGGGTCAATGGGTGGAGAGTGGGAGGGGAGAGGCTCCCTGCACACTAATGCTGTGAAATCCGAGGCTCAAAACTAACGCCAGTGAAACCCTGGCGTTAGAGCAGATTTAAAGTGAAAAGAAACCATTTCCATCAGCAATGTACAGCAAAACCAGTGAAACCTACAAAAAAGTGATAAGTGTGATAGATGTACACGGAACAAAAGGGCAAATAAACCTTGAAAATGTACAGCAGAAAATGTAATAATAAAATAACCAAGCTGGCCAATAGAGATATCAATGGGAAACATAAAAAAACACCCCCAAGAAAGCTCCAAAAAAAAGATATGAATTTTGGAAGGGTCTATGCTCCGTCCGCATACAAGGTGAATGAGCCCACAGTGTAATTGCGCTGAGCAGGGTTTCCGACTCCATTGGCCAGGTTTCCTATGGCGTTCACATGTTCCACAACAGCAGGGCGTGCATGTCGGAACGGTCAACTGGACAGATGCTGGGAAAGGGGACACAGAGGGCTGCAGGCGGCACATGCTGCGGTGCAGCTGGCCCACAGTGCGGACTAGGGTGATGCCTAGCTGGCCCATAGGAATGCTGAAACAGTAGAGCAGCCAGACAGCAACTTCTGAGGGCCCAACATGGGCACGAGTGTGCTTCCCACAGTGTCACAGGGGATAGTACCCAGCAGGTACCCCGAAGGGCACGGAACATTGGCATGCGGTGCTGGGGGGAAGCGTGGGCAGCTATGCAGGCACCACTATCCCAGAACCCGCACCATAGGCAGCCGCCTACCCGCACACTGGATGGCCTGAGACTGCACTCCACCAGCACCACCAGCAGAAGGGCATGTCAACATGGTGGCAGAGGGATACTGGTGGTGGAGGGGGCAGTGGCAGCTGCCCAGAGCAGACCGTGGCCTAGCCCTGTGTAGGTGGGTGCCATGCACTGCAACAGACAGGCCCTGTCTGACGAACAGTAGATGCCCAATTTGATTCGGATGTAGTCAACCTTATTACAACTTACTCTCCGATGAGCTTCCATTTACAGAAGGTATTGCGTAGACATAAGAATATCCTCGCAGTAGTTGGGCTTACAGGCCAAGCGAATTCGATGCGTTTGGCGACGAGGTCGTAATTTAAAGGAATATCTCAGCCCTATGGTGCTTTCCCCATTGGTACGACAAAGAGGAGGAGGTGGCCATAGCAAATGCGGTGAATGCGATGTTTGTGATGTCATGATAGAGACTTCACATTTTAGCTATCGGGGTATGACTTTTGACCTCCGTTCGCACACGACATGTAGTTCTGAGGCGGTGATTTATAGCATTCTGTGCCCTTGTGGACTTATGTATGTCGGTAAGACAATAAGGCCTTTGAGAACTAGATTGCAGGAACACAGGAGTCGATTGAAATGCTGGAGATTGAAGGCTCCAATTGTAGCACATTGTCAATTACAAGATCATAAGTTTGAACAACTTCGCAGTTTTGTTATACAGCAGGTTATTAAAGCTATGGGGGGTAAAACAGTAGATGAGACGCTTCTTTTGAAAGAACAAAGATGGATTTATAGGTTGGGCACTGTCTCCCCGGGAGGTTTGAATATAGCCATAGAATGGCCGGCTTGTACCTAAGGGTCAAAGTGGGCATTAGACATCATATCAGATATCGACAATTTTAGATGTCGTCACTTGTTGGTGTAATAACATTCAGGAAATAGTGACTCAATGGTACTATGATGGTGCACTGTTTTGGTACTAAACATATATCTAGTTTTAAATATATATTGAATTCTAAGAACAAGATAATGAACGGGATTTGTCGGTGACCTCTTCAGTGGTTCCTCAGGCGTTCCGTGGAAGTAGCGCTAGAGAGCATGTAGTCCTGTGGATGTACAGCGATGACCAATGGGCCACAGGCTGTTGAAAGTTAGCTCTTCGAAGTTCAGCATGTTCAATTTAGTTCATACTCGGTCTGATAGGTTACTGTTTCACAGAGCTTAGACCTGATATACAGGAAACGCTGGACGCACGGGGGTAGTCGGTACGACGGCTTAAATCAATTACATAAATTAGCCATGGGCTTTTAAATACTGGTAGCTAGTTCTATCTCGCATGCGCGGCATCCTTAAGAACATGGTACACGGAAGTTAAGAGAAAGGGAATGTGGGCAGCTTCTTTATAGCTTGTAAGTAGTAAAGTCTTTAGTTTGTTTAGTCTTTTTAGGTTTTTAGACGATGATATATAGAGTGTGACACATAGAGAATGGGTTTTTATGTAGTAAGTTAGTTTGTTTGTTTTGTAGATCAAACGAGCGGATCTCCTGATGAAAATATCGTATTGAAACGCCTTTATGGCGCCGGAATAGAGCGTCGGGATCCATACAGCTCGCTGGCCATGACTCGCAAGAATGGTTAAGCTAAGTTTCAATTCAATGTAGTTTTCAAGAGTCTATACAGTGTGGTAATAAGAACTGATCTCAACATATATAATTTGTAAGGTCGTTGATGCAAATCATAGCACCACATGAATGGACGTAAGTCTGATATCATGTGCTATATAAGTCTGAGACCTTAATATAGTGCTGTAACAAGAATCAATGAATAGATTTTACTAAAGTGGTTTGAGTGAACGTGCAGTCTTTCAGTTATATACATTTATACGTTCGGAAGAGAGACCAGTAAGGCTTGACGAAAACAGTCATGGCATCACCAGGGAATGCACTGTCTCTGTGGCAACACAGTGGTGCAGTGCACACAGCCAGTATGTTCAGAAGCAGAAGGTCACAGGTTCAAGTCCCAGCTGTGGTTCCTGCCAACCCAGTCCCCATATTTTACCCACTACTAAAACGTTCTTATACAGACAGAACCTTTATTGCAGATGATGTAAACATGCCCAAAACACCTACATTTTACCCTACAGAGCACAGACACCATAAACATGCGCATAACCTAGAGCAGAGTCTCCCAAATGCAGTCTTGGAGGGCCAAGCACCATTCAGGTTCCATGCTGCCTCTAATAAAGATGCCTGTGCTGCATTTCTATGCGCCACCCCCATGGTATGCAGATGCCTCTCATGCATATTCATGAGGGACAGCATGAAAACCCGAACAGTGTTTGGCATACCAGGACTGGAGTTGGGAACCTCTGCCGTAAAGCAGCAGCAAACAGGGGCAGACACACCCGCACCCACAGGCTCCATTATCCAATGCCTACTGGAGAGGCAGGACATTGGACCCTGCATGCATCTCCCATACCTTAGCAATGCCACCCTAAACCCGGGAATACGGTACACAGCTATCAAAAGGTTGCTATGATTATTGGCAGATAGCAATTCTGATGTTAGGTACAATTTTCTGATTGAGCTGCACCATGGCAACCTTTCTGATGTCTGTGGAGTGTGCTACAGGTCTTGTGTCTGACAGTGTTTACCACCCTGAGGAGTGACCCCAACAGTATTGCGTACCATAGCCATGCCTGCACTGTGCCCAGGACTGGAGCGGTGGCCAGGACTGGAGCGGTGGCCTCTATAGTTGTACAGTGCTGGCATAGGTGTTGGAGTGTGTGTCTGTCTATCCAGTGTGTGGTGGCTGCAAACACCCTCCACAGCCCACACTGCCAGCACTGTTGCCAGTATTGGCCTGCCAATGTGCATAATGAGGAGCAAGGTACCATGGGTATAGCCAGGACAGGGTGGCCTGGCCAGGATGCATCTGCACAGGGCATAGGGCAATGGCTGAGACATTGTAGTGCCCGGCCACCACCTGCACAGACAGGGTGGCCACAGCATGTCCTGCTGGGAGATCACTCTCACCCTGACTGAGCAGTGACCACGGCATGGCTAGGTTACCCCATAGTGCACTATAATGTTTCTCTCATGTGATGTTTATGGATTCCCTTTTGGGGCCCAATCACTGACTTATCTGCTTGGTGTGTATGCTGACATCCCAGTTCTGGGTGCATGCATCTTCTCCAGGAACATGCACTATGGACTAGATAGCAGACTGTCTGCAGCTAGTATGTGTCTTGCTGGAGGCTTGCTGCAGAAGAATATCAAATAGTGGTGGGGTGCAGCTGAGCATTTCTGGGCCTAATGTCTGTCTGCTATTGCTTTATAGATGTGTACAGAGCTGCATTGACTGCCCTTTAGGGTGTCTATTCCCCAGCAGGACTGTGGTTGATGGTCCCCTCTACTGCTGCCATTGCAGGGAGGTGAAATGTGGATCTGTTGGTGGGAGACCCTGTTTCGCACCCTCAGCCCCAGAGGGTGGGGTGGTGGTACATAATCTGCTTATGGGTCCATAAGGGCTAAACCTGACTGAGACATACAGATGTATCCAAGGTGTGTCTGCAGGAACTACCTATCTCACACACTAGCACTGCTGGGGACCTGCAGCATGGCCTATTTCTGCTATGGAAGGTGCTGTGGACCTGGTGCTGGGCGCCCCACCTCACCCTCAGGGTGAGCACAGTACCCGCACAATGTGACGGTGTGTAGCTACTCTGTGCCAGTAACACACAAGGTCAGCTACCCCTACCAGGCCGAGTTGCTGTGGGGGTGCATACCCCATCTTCTGTTCATCTGTAGACTGCTGATTTGCATGTGCAGTGCATCATGGGTATGGGTGGGTTAACCCTATCCTGGTGATCACAGCAGACTGTTTGTGTGATGACATGCAGTCCTTCTGCAGCCAGTCAGGGGCTTGCTCACAGTTGTAGAGCTGTAGCCCACTGGTTACTTCACTGCCTGTGGAACCAGAGTTCATGGGTTCAAACCCACAGTGGGGTTATTTGATAGGGCTGTCCAAAGCAATTTCCAGAAACAAGCAGGAATGAGTCTTCACATATGGGTATCATCAGTACCAAAAGAGCCTGCGCAGGAGCACTCCCCAGCATCCAGTAAGAAAGCTTTTGGGAGCATCCCACAGCACCTGCACGCTGCCTTCCCACTTTTCCCAACTGCCTCTCTCCAGTTCTTCTTTTCCGCGGAGCCAGCAGGTCGTGTTCCTGTCACCGCAGAAGTTCTTTATTTTTTCTTTATTCTTTTGTGTCGCGTCTGCCTTCTTCGACGTCAGACCGGTACTGCCGGTCTTTTCTTTTCTTTCTTTAAAAAAAAAAACAAAAAAAAACCTTATTCTTTCTTCACTGTGCATTTTAGTTTTTGGGCCTTAGGCCTAAAAATCTTCTCCTCATGGAGAAGCCCACCTCTGGAATTAAAAAGTGCACAAAATGTGGCGGTACTATTTCTGTCACCGACACCCATGATTGGTGTCTAAAATGTTTAGGTCCTGACCATTCCATCACGGATTGTGTGTCCTGTACCATGATGTCTAAAAGAGGTCGGCAGAACCGAGCAGCCAAGCTCAGTACCCTGTTTCCCTCTGATGCAGCTTCGGTGGCATCGACGTCTTCCAGGGCTTCTTCTTCCTCCCATGGATCTCAGGTAACCAAGCATAAATCTAGCCGGTCCTCGAAGGGCAAATCTCCCTCTAAGCATCGAGATGCCTCCGGGCTTGTCCTCGAGGACTCCGCACCGGCAAAGTTACCCCGGCGGGAAGTTCCGGCTTCCAAAGCATTGTCTATGGGGGTCACAGGTTGACATCGATGGCTCGGCCTCGACCGATCACCTGTTGCCGTGTTCTGGGGTACCGGTGGCTCCCACTGGTACCGACATCCAGACTTTGGTGGCATCGATGGATCAGAAGATTCTGTCCATGCAGCGCACCCTGACGGCATTCATGCAGGCTGCGACGCCTCCGGTACCACAACAATCCCCATTGCCAGTACCGACTCCGGCACCGGCATCGTTCCCGGTGCTGGTACCGATTGCATCAACATCGGCTTCGGTGTCGACTGCAACGGTACCCTGTCCTATGATGCCCATCGGTACCGAACCGGTACCGCTTACTCCCGATGTCGATCCCACTCGGTACGCATATCGGGCGTTACAAGAGCATCCAGACAGGTGATGAGTCGGATGCTTCTGTCGAGGCATCGGTACTTCTTCCTCAGGAGTCTTCTTCTCCAAAACGAAGAATGTCTCCTCCAGAAGACTTGTCTTTTCAAGACTTCATTAGGGAAGTGGCTAGGGGCCTCTCCATTACAGTGGCCCCTGAGTCAGAGCCTAGAGCCAAGCAATTAGATATATTGCAATATCCTAAGGCTCCTAAAGAGACAGCTACTTTACCTGTTCATGAGATTTTGTATTATCTCATGTTGAGCATGTGGGAGACACCTCTTACTACCTCTCCTCATTCTCGCAGGTTAGACACCATGTATCGTGTCCCTCCTTGTCCTGGCTTTCATAAGACTCAGCTTCCTCACCACTCTATTGTGGTAGAGTCTGCCATGAGAAGGATAAAGAGTGCAAAAAGACACTCATCTAATCCTCCAGGAAGTGAATGCAGGACCCTAGATGCTTTCGGCCGTAGGGTTTTCCAAGCTAATATGCTTGCTGCCAGAATCAACTCCTATAGTCTCTATATGGGGATGTTTCTAAAAGAAGTCACAGATCATCTGCAGACTTTAGCTCCTTTTATTTCAGAAGATAAAAGGCAGGAATTTCTCACTTGGCTCAAACATGCCCAGGATGTTTCCAAATTTTCCAACCGTGTAGCCTTTGACTCTTTTGAGTGTGTAAGCAGAGCCTCGGCTATTGCCATAGGGGCACGCAGAATTGCTTGGTTACAAGCCTCTGATTTGGAACTCTGGGTCCAAGATGAATTGGGAAATCTTCCTTGTACAGGTGAAAACCTTTTTGGCAAATATTGGCAAGTAAAGGCCACTCAGATGGATGCTTAGAACTCTGCTTTGGATCGACTTTCAAAGTCTACCTCTGCTTCTGTTAAGAAAAGATTGTTCAAAAAGACATCTTTTTCTAAAAAGGGAAGATATTATCCTGCTTATGGTCAGCAGGCATCTTCTGCAGGTCGTTTTTCTGCAAAACGTCAGCAACCACCTAAACAGGCCAAGTCAAAGGCTGCTAGGCCTTCCACGGCCCAGCAGCCTCAGCCTCCTTAGGGCCTTTGACTTGCAACTAGAGAACTTAGCCTTTCTAGCTCTGGAAGTACCAGAGCCCCTCACCATGGTGAAACAGTTCAATTCTCCAACATCTCTCCTCAACCTTCTGGGTCAGGAGATTGCTACCCTTCTTGCCCAAGGGGCAATAGAAGAAGTACCTCTTCTTCAACAGGGCTCAGGGTTCTGCTCCCCTTATTTTCTTATTCCAAAGAAAACAGGGGGCTACAGACCCATACTAGATCTCAGAGAATTGAACAAGTTTCTATTCAAAGAGAAATTCAAGATGATTTCTCTCGGTGCTCTGCTTCCATACCTTCAGAGTCAGGACTGGCTTTGTTCTCTAGATCTCAAGGATGCGTACACCTATGTCCTCATCCATCCAACACACAGAAGGTTCCTTCGGTTCCTTTTTCAAGGAAAGCACTACCAATACAGGGTGCTTCCTTTCGGTCTGGCCTCTGCACCAAGGGTGTTCACGAAATGCATGTCAGTAGTAGCTGCATTTCTACGCACTCTAGGAATATTCGTATTCCCATATCTGGATGACTGGCTCATTCGAGCTCCATCCCAGACTTGTCTAACTTGCACAATGCGTGTCCTTCAGTATTTGGGACTGGTAATAAACATCCCAAAATCAAATCTCACCCCTACTCAGTCTCTGGAGTTTATTATTTATTTATTATTTATTTATTAACAATTCTTATATACCGCACTATTAGACATCAGCGCGGTTTACATTGAACAGAAAACATCCGACAATTTACATATGTCTGGTCATTACATTTAACAGGAAGTATAAACTTGGCAAATAGGTGAAACTATATACAAAGGGGCCTTGCTGGATACCACAACTGTAAAGGCCAATCTTCCTCAGGCCCGTTGCCTACGCTTGGTGCAGTTAGCCTCCCAGATACAGTTAAAGTCCCATTTAACTGCTCGAGAGATGTAACAACTCTTAGGCCACATGGCATCCACCGTGCATGTGGTTCCATATGCTCGCCTTCACATGAAGGCAGCTCAATGGACTTTGACCACCCAATGGACTCAGGCATCAGGTTGCCTGTCAGACAAAATAGCAAACTCCAGTCGCCTTTTTTGGTCTCTCCAGTGGTGGAAGTCCTCTCCAAATCTGTTGCTGGGGTCCCCTTTTCAGCAGTCACTACCCCAAGCAACTCTTACAACAGATGCTTCTCCAATGGGTTGGGGAGCTCATCTGCAGGATCTCTCCACCCAGGGCATCTGGTCTCCACAGGAGACTTCGCTACATATCAATCTCTTGGAACTCAGAGCAATATTCTTAGCTCTCAGAGTGTTCCATTCCTTGCTCAGCTACAGGACAGTCCTCATCCATACGGACAACCAAGTAGCAATGATCTATGTAAACAAGCAGGGCGGGACTGGCTCTCTGTCGCTTTGCAACGAAGCTTTGCGACTGTGGGCCTTCACCAGAGAGCATCACATTCATCTTCTGGCAGTATATCTTCCAGGCATTCAAAACTCTTGGGCAGACAGACTCAGTCGAGTTCTGCTTCCACACGAGTGGCCCCTCCACATGGACCAGGTAGCCAGGAGTTTTTCAAATTTGGGGAACCCCGGACATAGACCTCTTTGCAAGTCCGTGGAATGCCAAACTTCCCCGGTTCTGTTCCAGAATTCCGTGTCAGGGAGTTCAGGCCAAGGATGCTTTCCTCCTTCACTGGGGTCAGACTTCCTTTATGCCTTTCCACCCATTCCCCTAATTCCCAAAACTCTTTTCAAGCTTCAGAGAGATCGAGGGACCATGATCCTCATAGCACCACATTGGCCACGCCAAGTGTGGTACCCTCTACTTCTGCATCTCTCTCAAGCTCCTTCCCTGGACTTGGGCTCTGCACCAGACCTTCTATCCCAGGAAGAAGGAACGTTGTGGCACCCAAACCCCCAGTCTCTCCATCTCAGGGCTTGGTTGCTGAGGGCCTAGACCTTCAAGATTTTCATCTCTCTCAGCAAGTCAGAGATGTTATTCATGCCTCTAGAAAGCCTTCTACTAGACGTTCCTATGCTTTCAAATGGAAAAGATTTACCATTTGGTGTTCAGGGAAGGGTCTTAACCCTCTTGCAATACCTTTGAATTCTTTACTAGAGTATTTCCTGCATCTATCACATGCAGGTCTGAAAACGAATTCAGTAAGAGTCCATTTGAGTGTTTTTGCAGCGTCCCTCAAGCCTATCAATGGACAGCCTATTTCCTCTCACCCTCTTATAGCAAGATTCATGAGAGGCCTTCTTCTAACTAAACCTCCCATTAGACCACCTCCAGTGGCATGGACTTAAACCTGGTTCTTGGCCAGCTTATGAAGCCACCCTTTGAACCTTTAGCCACCACCTCCTTGAAATTTCTTTCTTGGAAAGTTATTTTTCTCATTGCAGTCACCTCAGCATGCCGCATCAGTGAATTGCAAGCTTTGGTGGCTAATCCACCTTATACAAGGTTCCATCATGATAAGATAGTCCTCAGGACCAATCCACACTTTATGCCCAAAGTGGTCTCGCCTTTTCATCTGAACCAAGAGGTATATTTACCTGTCTTTTTTCCAGGACCTCATGCATCAAGTGCAGAGAGGAATCTTCATACCTTGGATTGTAAGAGAGCTCTCGCCTTTTACTTACAAAGAACACAGCAACATAGAAAGTCTTCTCAACTCTTTGTTGCTTTTGATCCTTCTCATTTAGGACTTCCAGTCTCTAAGAGAACACTGACCAACTGGATTGCTCAGTGTATTTCTTTCGCCTACCAGAGTAGGAACATTTCTCTGGAGGACCATGTCACAGCTCACAATGTGAGAGCCATGGCAGCCTCAATGGCTCATCTAAACTATATGTCCATCGACCAAATCTGTCGAGCGGCCACCTGGGCCTCGGTTCATACCTTCACAGCCAATTACTGTTTGGACAAGGACTCCTGCCGGGATGCCTCGTTTGGTCAGGCTGTTCTCAAACACCTGTTCCATTTCTAATCAACTCCTACCCACCTACCCTAGTTGGATGCCAGAGATCCATGGGGGGAGGTAGAGTCCTTTTCAAGGACACACAACCTGGGGTCTTCCCCTGGCATCTGCAGCTAGGGAGTCCCCATATGTGAAGACTCATTCCTGCTTGTACCTGGAGATAGCACAGTTACTTACCTGTAACAGGTGATCTCTGGGAACAGCAGGAATAAGTCTTCACAACCCACCCACCTCCCCTAGGAGTTGTATCTCTTTATCTATCTTTCCTTTCCTCTCTCTCTCTTTGTCTCAGCTTTAAAACTCGAACTGGAGAGAGGCGGTTGGGAAAGGCGGGAAGGCAGCGTGCAGGCACTGTGGGATGCTCCCAAAAGCTTTCTTACTGGACGTTGGGGAGCGTTCCCGCGCAGGCTCTGTCGGTACCGACGATACCCATATGTGAAGACTTATTCCTGCTGTTCCCAGAGATCACCTGTTACAGGTAAGTAACTGTGCTTTATCTATTTTTAATGTACATTAGTGCTGCCAGCAAAAACACCCTCAGCGTACTGTAACCATAAGGTGCCTCAGGAGGCGCTTTATAGGGTGCCCTATAAAGCGCCTTCTGAGGCACCTTATGGTTACCGTCTATATAAGGTGCCTTATAAGGTATCCTATGGAGTGCCTCATAGGGTGCCTTATGCTGCACCTTAGGTTACGGCACGTGAGGGTGTGTTTGCTGGCAGCAATAATTAAAATACAAATAAACTGCCTCAAGAAACAATATTTACATATCAAAGCTGATGCCTCAGCCAGCCTTATGCATTAGGCACACTGGGGTTTGAACTCATGACCCCTGTATCATCAGTCAGTGTATTAACCATTGTGCTACACCTCTGTTTCTATGTATGCATGTCTGGGCGCCTACTTAAGATTACCGCGCGTTAACGCGCTTAGCGGCGCTTCGCCCGATAATGTGCGCAGCAGTGCGCGTTATCGCGCGAGACTCCCATTTTGCTGCTTTAAGACTGAAATGCCCACTCCTTTTATGGCAACCTGCACACTATCGACGGGCACACATTAGGATGGTTTAGTAAACATACCCCTTTATTACCATGGTTTAGTACTGGGTAAAATATAGGGACATGGTTTGCAGGAGCCACAGCGGGGACTTGAACCTGTGACCTTCTGCCCCTGAACACACTGGCTGTGTGTACTGCACCAAACTGTTGTCACAGAAGCAGATCATTCCCTGGGGATACCATGACTGTTTGTCAGACAGACCTTGTCTGTTGCAGTGCACGGCACCCACCTAAATGCGGCTTGGCCGTGGGTTGCACCTTAGCGCTGCCGGAGATGTTATCGCGCGATACGTGACGTTTTCACACGGTAATCTGTCTTTATCATGCGATACTGTCACGTATCGCGCGATAATGTCGCAGCTGCAACGTTAGCGCCATTTAGTAAACATACCCCCAAGTCTCCGGAGGAAAGTTAACTTTTCAGGCCTATTGTGTGCTGAAAAGGGTTAATGCAAGCTGGGTAAGCCCTTTTTATATATTACTGAGCTATGTTTGCATTCATTTAGATGCAAAGTAGCTCAATTTTTTACTAAGTTTGCATTGATTCTTTGTGCGTTAAAGGCCGTTCTAATGGCAGTTAAGGTGTGTTAATTGCCACAAAACCTGCATCAATGTTACCTATTAAATACAGTTTATAGAGGGCTAAATTGTAGTATCTGGTTTTATCGTGAGTAAAGGCCCTGGTGCCTCGGCTTTGGAGAGTCTCTTCAGAAATGGAAGTGAATAGGATTGGAGTACATTTGATTGGGCCAAAAGCCCATGGAGTCAGAGGAAGGCCATTAGTATAGGACTACCTTTCAAAACTCCTTAGCAAGATGGACATTATGATCTGCTGAAGTGCGGGAGGGGGGGCGATTTTTCAGAAATTTCTAATCAGAAATTGCTCAGGGGAAATTATTACATTTCAGAAAAGCTCAGGCAATATCAGGGATTAATTGCTTTTAAAATTGGAAGTTAAAAAAAAACATATTTCCAAATGAAGCAGTAATTTTCAAGATTTTTTTCACTGTCATAGAATTCAGTGCTGGTTGCCATGAACACTGTACCCATAGTACCACGTGAGCTGCAGATAAAGGAGCACTTGGGATAAAATTAAAAACAAGATATTTAAGAGTTCACAACACTAGCAAAAGGATGCTATAGCAAGTCATGAACACAATAGTATATAAATCTGGATTTTGAATGTTCCCCAATTTGACACATTGGAACAAAGAAACATTATATAATAAATTGATGTAGTTCTTTTTTTTTTAAATTTAACAGCCTTGATTGAATTCTGCAACAGTTTGTCACATCATGGTTTTATTTATAGAAATAGGATAAAGAGTGCTCGCCTCTGAACAAATGGCAGTAATAAAGTACGGAAGGGAAAACGTGGATGCGAAAGCTATAAATCTGTATAGCACATTTTCTCTGTCCTAAACCAAAATGCTGAGCTTTGTCCAGGGACTTTAATAACAACAAACAGACCTTTTTTAGGTGCCAAATGATGCTATGAACGTACTCTTTTCTGTGTGGAGAAAAGAGCACATTTGTTTTATTTAAAGTTTTATAGTCTGCTGTTTTGTATAGGGGTGGTAATTTGTAACAGCATCTTTTTATATGCGGCCAGTTGCACATAAGTAACACTAATATTCAAAGAAAAATTATGCACATACCTTATTCCCCTGCAAAAACATCCTTTTTACCTAGTAGTTATTTGGAACCACTGTTACAGGAATAGATGTGAGATGGGTCCAACTCAAAAGATACTCCTTGCACGTAGACCCCCCTCGAGTACTAGGCCTCCATGGCCACTGGCACTGATTTCCCAGAGCTCAAGCACTTTCCCCGAACCGTGGCGTTCTGCAGGAAAGGAAGAGAGGAAATTCACCCCTCCTAAAACACCAACTCTGAGTTCTGTTAGCCTCAAACTCCTTCCATGACATAGGGGTATGTTTACTAAACTGCATTAGTGCGATTCGCGTTAGGAGCCGCGTTAGAGACAGAAATCCCAAATAAGGACATGGGCAGTACATCGTTGCCGAGAACGCGTGTTACAAGGCGCCATAAATGAACGATCGCTACAGGGCACGTTACCGCGCGTTAATCTTAAGAAGGCGTGCAGGCATACAATCACAGCAACAGAGCTGTAGCACAAATGGTTACAACACTGACGGATGGTACAGGGGTCATGGGTTCAATTCCCCAGTGGGCCTAATGTATAAGGCTGGCTGAGACAGCCCCCTTTACATTTAAGTTGTGATTGGTGAGGCATTTGACATGCATTTTAATTTGTGCTGCCAGCAAACACACCCTCATGGTGGCATAACCTAAGGTGCCACATAAGGCACCCTATAACGCACTCCATAGGGCACATTATAAAGTGTACTGTCCGCCAAGGCCCCCTATAACGTCCCCTATAGGACACCTTATAAGGCTGTGAACAAAGCCCTGGCTGGCTGCAGGACTGCACGTCACCACACAAACTGTATGCTGTGGTTACCAGGATAGGGTTAACCCACCCGTACCCATGATGCACTGCACATGCAAATCAGCAGTTGACAGATGGGCACAAGATTGGGTATGCACCCCCACAGCACCTCGGCCAGGTAGGGGGAACAGACCGTGTGTGGTACTGCCACAGAGTAGCCACATACAGTCACATTGTGCGGGTACTGTGCCCACCCTAAGGTTGAGGTGGGGCACCCAGCACCAGGTCCACAGCACCATTCATAGCTGAACTACGCCAGGCTGCAGGTCCCCATCAGTGTGTGATAGGTAGTTCCATTAGACATACCTAGGATACATCTGTGCCCTGCTGTATGTCCCGGTCATGTCTAGTCCATATGGGTGATGATGCTCTCAGAATAGTGCACATCCTGTGTTGGTGCCATGGTTACCTGCTGTAGGTGAAGGGGGGGTATATGGACCCATGGGCAGATCATGTACCACCACACAACCCACCCTCTGGGGCACAGGGTGGGAAACAGGATCACCCACCAATAGATCCACGGTCTACCTCCCTGCAATGGCAGCAGTAGAGGGGACCAGCAACCCCTGTCCTGCTGGGGAACAGACAGAGCGGTACACATCCATAACACAATAGCAGACAGATGGCAGGCCTGGAAATGCTCAGCTGCCCCCCACCATTATCTGATATTCTCCAGCCGCTGCACCCTGCAAAGACACATACTAGCTGCAGACAGTCTGCCAGCTAGTCCATAGTGCATGGTCCTGGAGAAGATGCATGTACCCAGAACGGGGATGTCAGTATACACACCAAGCAGATAAGTCAGTGATTGGGCCCCAAAAAGAAACCCATAAATATCACATGAGAGAAATACTATAAAGCACTATGGGGGGAACCTAGCCATGCCATGGTCACTGCTCAGTCAGGGTGAGAGTGACCTCCCAGCAGGACATGCTATGGCCACCCTGTCCGTGCAGGTGGTGGCCAGGCACTACAATTGCCATTGCCCTATGCCGTGTGCAGATGCATCCAGGCCAGGCCACCCTAACCAGGCTATTCCCACGGTACCTTGCTCCTCATTATGCACATTGGCAGGCCAATACTGGCAACAGTGCTAGCAGTGTGGGCTGTGGAGGGTGTTGGCAGCCACCACACACTGGATAGACAGACACACACTCCCCACACCTATGCCAGCATTGTGCAACTATAGAGGTGTTGGGCTGCCCAGGCCACCACACAAGTCCTGGGCACAGTGCAGGCATGGCTATGGTACGCAATAGTGTAGGAGTCACTCCCCAATTTGGTAAACACTGTCAGACACAAGACCTGTAGCACACTCCACAGACATCAGGAGGGTTGCTGTGATGCAGCTCACTCAGATAATTGTACTTAACCTAGGACTTGCTATCTGCCAGTAATCACAGCAACCTCTTTAAAGATGTGTACCATATTCCTAGGTTTAGAGTGGCATTACTAAGGTATGCAAGTGCTAGTATTGGGAGATGCACGCAGAGCCCAAAGTCCTGCCTCTCCAGGAGGCTTTGGATAATAGGTCCTGTGGGTGCTGGTGTGTCTGCCCCTGTTGGCTGCTGCTTTACGGCAGAGGTTCCAAACTCCAGTAATGCGGTGCCAAACACTGTTCGGGTTTTTATGCTATCCCTCATAAATATGCATGAGATACATCTGCATACCATGGGGGTGGCACATAGAAATGCAGCACAGGCATCTTTATCAGAGGCAGCATGGAACCGGAATGGTGTTTGGCCCTCCAGGACTGCATTTGGGAGGCTCTGCTCTAGGTAATGGGCATGTTTATGGTATCTGTGCTCTGTAGGGTAAAATGTAGGTGTTTTGGGCATGTTTACGTCATCTGCAAGAAAGGTTCTGTCTGTATTAGCACGTTATAGTAGTGGGTAAAATATGAGGACTGGGTTGGCGGAAACCACAGCTGGGACTTGAACCTGTGACCTTCTGAATACACTGGTTTTGTGCACTGCACCACCATGTTATCACAGAGATAGTGCATTCCCTGGTGATACCATGACTGTTGGTCAGACAGGGCCTGTCTGTTGCAGTGCATGGCACCCACCTACACAGGGCTAGGCCACGGTCTGCTCTGGCCAGCTGCCACAGCCCCCTCCACCACCAGTATCCATCAGCCACCATGTTGACATGCCCTTCTGCTGGTGGAGCTGGTGTTGCGCAGTCTCAGGCCATCCAGTGTGCAGGTAGGCAGCTGCCTATGGTGCGGGTTCTGGAGTAGGGGTGCCTGCATCGACGTCCACGCTCCCCCCCAGCCCCGCCTGCCAATGTTCCGTGCCCTTGGGGGTAGCTGTTGGGTACTATCCCCTGTGACACTTTGGGAAACACACTCGTGCCCATGTTGGGCCTTCAGCAGTTGCTGTCTGGCTGCTCCGCTGTTTCAGCATTCGTATTGGCCACCTAGGCATCACCCTAGTCCGCACTGTGGCCCAGCTACACCACAGCATGTGCCGCCTGCGGCCCTCTGTTTCCCCTTCTCCGGCATCTGTCCAGTTGCCGTTCCGACATGCCTGCCCTGATGTTACGGGACATGTGCATGCCATAGGAACCCTGTCCGATGGTGGGGAAAACCGTGAGCAGCGCTATTTCACTGTGGGCCCATTCACCTTGTATGGGGACGGAGTATAGACCCTGCCACGATTTATATCTGTTCTATGGAGCTTACTCGGGGGGGGGGAGGGGTTGATGTTTCTCATTGATACCACTATTGGCCAGCTTGGTTATTGTTTTTTTTCCAGTTTGTTGGGGTCATTTTCAGTGTTTCTGTGCCCTTTTGTTCTGTGCACATGTATCACACTTATCACTTTTTTTTGGTTTCCCTGCCTGGGCTGTACATTGCTGACACTGAAATGGTTTCTCTCCCCTGTAATGTGCCTTTAACGGCAGGTTTTCATTCGCGTTGGAATTCAGCCCTGAAATTCAGCGTGTTAGTGTGAGGGGAGCCTCTCCCCGCCCACTCTCCGCCCACTGACCCCTTCTCTCCGCCCTCTCTCCACTTTCTGCGTTGTTTTACCACGCCGCGGGGCTTTACGATCGTTAGCGCATCATAACGCGCGTTATATAACATTAACGATCATAAGCGCAGCATAACGCGCGTTATGCAGCGCTTACGATCATTAGCGTTACATAACGTGTGTTATTCACGATTACCGCAGTTTAGTAAACATACCCCATAGTGTCATCAAAACTATATACCTCTCATTACGAATAAATTACTGCCAGTGGTGGCGGGATCCTGGAAGCTACTTTAGTAGCACTACCAACTGCAACATTGTTGAAAAGATAGGCAGTGGGGGGGAAATATTCTGCAGCTGCGGCTAGCCGTTCTAACATGACTAACTGTCGCTGCTGAACTTTAAGCCCATATCCGGCCCCAGCATTGAATATCTGCATTGCCCAGATTGCCAGAAAGCTAACCAGGCAGCGGTGATATTCAGCCGCTGCCCAGTTAGCTTCCGCAGTGAAAGTTAGGCCAGCCTTTATTGCCCCTGACTTTCACTGCATGTTGATAACTAGGGGTATGTTTACTAAACTGCGGAAATGTCATTCGTGGTAGGTTCCGCAGTAAAGGTAGAGATGCCCATATAAAGGCATCATTACAGCAAGCTGACAGCTAACGCGCATTACAAGGCGCCTTAGAATAACGAGCATTACAAGGCGCCTTGCAAGGTACCTTGCAAGGCGCCTTGTAAAGCGCCTTGTAAGGTGCCTTGTAAGGTGCCATGTAAGGTGCCTTATAAGGTGCCTAGTAAGGTGCCCTGTAAGGTGCCTTATAAGGTGCCCTGTAAGGTGCCTCAGAAGGCGCCCTATAGGGCCTCCTAGGCTAAGCGCCATATTAGGCACTTTTGGACAAGTCACCGCAGAAGGCACCCTGGGCTATGGAACCGTAGGTTAAGGTGGCCAGCAAGGTTATTGTGTCCTAGGTTAGTGTGACCTAGGGACTGCAAGGTGCCTCAGGATGACATGCATGACCTGTGCAGAACAGAGACAGATGTAGCCCTAACACTAGATAGAGCACTCAGGAAAGGCAATGAACAGGTGAGTGAAGGAGGGAGAAGTGGGAGCCTCTGGACCTGCCATATCTGCGGGCATCCCATGTGCCTGCCAGTACTGATGACAAACATGATGGGGCAGCTGTACCACAGCACAGGGTGTTGTCAATGTAAAGTACCAGAAAAACAGTTGGTGGCAGACGATGGGAATACGTGTCCCCCAGTGGAAGCGGAAGTGGAGTATAGTTACAATGATGGGTGGACAGAGGAGTGGTGGTGCCATGCAGATCAGGCACAGGTGAGGCAAGCATGATGAGGCGCAATGCAGGAAAGGGTAGCAGTGCAGGACATGGGCTGGCAGACTGCACAGGCAGACAGGACTCTACACAGCTGACAGATGCAGATAGATGGACCGAGGGAATGTTGGCAATTGTGGCAAGGGTATTATGGGCTGGAAGCACAGATCTGCAAAAATATGACCTCTACAGGCATGCACACTATTTGAGTAGGACAGGCATGAGAGGAGGGAACAATGAGGAACTGAACCAATGAACACTACCAAGAATGGCAATGTATTAATCAGTAGGCTATACCTCCATGGTGTATGTCACAGCAATGTCTGGGTACAGAAGGCCTGCAGGTCACCGCACAAATTGTCTGCTCTGAGTGCCAGGATAGGGTAACCCCACCATACTCATGATGCAATGCACATGCTGACTAGCAGTCTACAGCTGATCACCAAATGGGGTCTGCACCTCTCCGGTACCTCAGCTGGGAAAGACAAACTGACAGTGTGTGATACTGGCACAGTGTAGCTACAGACCATGCCATTGTGCAGGTTCTGTGGTCACCCTGAGGGATAGGATTGGTGCCCAGTACATGTGGTGCTAGAGATAGGTCCTGCTGTACATCCCCATCACTACCAGTGTGTGACAGGTGTTCCGTGCAGTGCAGCCAAAGGTAATTTGGTGTCCATCTGTATCCTGCAGTCACATGTGGCCCTGTGGGACCAGACACCAGCCAGATTAGTGTGTACCCCGTGTGAGGGTCTGGCTGAAATGGGCAGCTGTTATCAGCGGAGAGGAGTCCCTAGAATTGCATGAGGTGTGTGTAGTAGTGGCTGTATATGTCACAGTGGTATACACTACATACCCCAAAGGGCCCACATCACCCTTTTGTAGGTAAAGAACAGTGCTCCCACCCCAGGGAAGCAACCTCCATCCTGATTATACTGACAGCCCTCCAGGGTTGGTGGGCCAGAGCCATACCTATGACGGGGACAGTGGTAGACCAGCAACAATGCTGGGGTTAGCTCTGGAAACCACAAGTGCCTCCCACCACTCTCTGCCAGTCACCAACAGACATCACAGTCAGACTATACCTTAAAAGTGTTCCAACCATGCACAGTCTAACTGCAGACAGTCCACCAGAAACTATGTACAGCAAGCAGGCCTCTCAGTGATTTGGACCCAAGCACTGGGAAACACAAATATATCACTAGAAACAAATAGTGTAGAGCGCTATGTGGGAACCTAGACCTGCCATGGTCACTGCTCGGTCAGAGTGAGTGCCCTCCCAGCATGCCATGCTGTGGCCACCCTGTCCATGCAGGTGGTGGTCAGGCACTACAGTGTCCTAGCCATTGCTCCACACCCTGTGAAGATGCGTCCTGGCCATTCTGCCCTGTCCGGGCCATACCCAGAATACCTTGCTCCTCATTATGCATCTAATCAGGCTAACACTGGTAACAGTGGGACATTTTGGGCCCAGTGAAGTGTGGGCAGCCACAGAACAATGGATAGACATACAAACACGCTCACTCCTTTTGCAGCATTATACAAAGATAGGGGTGGTTGGCAGCCCTGCCCACCACACTAGTCCTGATCACAGTGCCGACATTGCTAAACTGTGCAGGGGGTAGCAGTAGTACTCTGGTGATAACATCATCCCAATGCTGGGGCCAACAGCCTGCTGCTCCATGCATCATTGGATTGTGGAGCCTGTGTGAGTGGGTGTTTGCACCCCTGTTCGCCACTGCTTTGGGCTTTGCACATGTTGCTGTTGTATCTGCATTGTAGGGTAAAATATAGGGACATGCTCTGCAGGAACCATAGCTGGGACTTGCATCTGTGACCCTCTGCTCCTGGACACACTGGCTGGGTGTACTGCACCACACTGTCGCCACAGATGCATGGTAGTCCCTGGGGCTACCTGCACTTTTCCTCAGCCAGACCTTTTATGTTGCACTGCACACCACGTGCTGATGCAGTGCATGGCCTAGGTCCACTGCAGGGAGGTGGCACTGCCCCCTCCAGTACGGGCAAATGCCCCCCTGCCAAACTGACGTGGCCATTTGCTGTCGGTGCTGGTATTGCGCAGTCCCAGGCCATCCACTGTGTAGGTAGGTGCCCGCCTAGGGAGCGGGTTCCGGGTGGGGGGGCATACATGGACATCCTCACATCCCCCCATCACTGCCTACCACTATTATGTCCCCTCCACATGGGGGCGGGATGGCTGGGGGGATTTCAGGTCTGTGCCCTAGCGACTATTGGCTAGGGTGGACCAGGTAGATATTGGTGGTTTGTTTTTGGCCTTGGTTAACTGCTGTCTTGCTGATCTCCGGTGTCTGTGTTCCTATGTGCCACCTAGGTGCCCGCCTGGTCCACCCTGTGCTCCAGCTGCCCATGCTACATGTCCCGCCTGCGGCCCCCTATGCCCCATTTGCACCATCATACTTTGGCACTATGGTATTGCTGTACATGGAGCACTACTATCACAGTTTTTGGGCTCCCTGCCTGGGCTGTACATTGCTGACACGTAAATGGTTTCTCTCTCCTGCATATGTGCATCTAACGGCAGGTTTCAATCGCGTTAGGATTCAGCTCTTCAGATCAGTGCGTTAGTGTGAATGGAGCCTCTGCCCGCCCACACTCCACCCATTGACCCCTTCTCTCCGCCCTCTCTCTACCTTCTGCGGTGTTTACCGTGCCGTGGAACGTCAACGATCGTTAACGTTACGTAACGCGCGTTATGTAACGTTACCGCAGTTTAGTAAACATACCCCTTAGTCACTCCCTAAATGTCACAGATGAGCTCATTCCATTAAACCCATATAGCTCACAGGTAGCTACTGATCTCCAGGAACAAGCAGGAATGAGTCTTCACATATGGGTACGTCGGTACCGACGGAGTCTGCGTGGGAACGCTTCCCAGCGTCCAATCAGAACGCTTTTGGAAGCATCCCAAGACGCCTGCGTGCTGCCTTCCCGCCTTCCCAACTGTCTCTCCTCAGTTTTTGTTTTTCCGCGGAGCCAGCAGGACGTCCTCCTGTCACCGCAGAAAATTCTTCTTTTATTTTTTAGTTTTCTTGTGGTCGCGACTGCCTTCCCCGACGCCACCGGTACCGCTGGTGTTTCTTTTTTCTTTTCTTGTAAAATTTTTCCTTTTTAGGGAATATTTTTCCTCATTAGTGTCTTACGGTTTCTCAGGCCTGTTAGGCCTCTCCTTTTTCTTTCATTGAACCGCCAGCCACTATCCCCAAGAAATGTATAAACTGTGGCGGTACAAACTTATTTTTAGACACTCACAATTGGTGTCTAACCTGCTTGGGTCCTGACCATTTTCCTCCAGAGCCCTCTGGTAATAGTATTGTAGGAAGAAGTTTTCAACATCGAGTTTCCCTCGACATGTGGTCCCCATCCAATCTCAGGGCACCGACCATATCTTCTTCTACTCAGGATCAGGTAACCCAAAAACAGCCTGTTAAGACTAGCCAGTCCTCGAGCAGCAGTTCTCATGCACAGCATAGAGATGCCTACGGCCTTGCCCTTGAGAAACCACTGGCCTCAAAACCCCGGTGGGAGTCTTCGGCCTCCAAAGCCTGTGTGGGGTTTCAGGTTGTTCCTGAGGTTCACCCCTCACAGAACATACCTGAGCCATGCCTGGTGGTGGCATCTGCTTTGAGCGGTACCGATACCCCGGCATCGGCAATGGTGTTGGATGAAACACTCCTCACCAAGGATCATTGTCTGGCGTTGGCTATGCTCCAGACTGACCTTCCAGTATCGGTACTGGTACCGATACTAGTACCGACGTTGGTACCCTCCAGACGTGCATCGATAGACTCGCTTCCTTCGATGCTGAGTCTGGTATCGATCTCTAGTCTAGAGGACTGGGTACCGACTCGCCTGGGTACTGACACCAGATGGTACCGAAGGCTCGGTTCCGATAATTCGGATCCGCAACTCTCGGTTTCTTCGATACCGTTAGAGTTGCCACCGGCTGGCCTTCTTCCACCGGTATCGGATATGGTACTGAACTCGGTACCGTTATCCACATTACCATTGCTGTCGGTGCCTTCCATGCTTCTCTCCTCAGGCTCGCTTCCCTCGATGCCGAGTTTGGAATCGATCCCTAGCATGGACGAGGTGCTACCGACTGACGCTGGTCCCGACCTCCTGTGGTACCGGCGACCATCCTCTAAGGATCCCATACTTCACCATTCAGGATCTTCTATTCCTATAAAGTTGGATAGATCCCTCGGTGCCAACGCTAGTTCTTCAACAGATCTAGCCTATCCAAAAGAATTTACCTCTGGGGATTCTTCTTTTCAGGCTTTTCTCCTGGAGATGGCAAAATCACTTGCCATTTCTATTCCTGGACAGGATCCTACACAAGGGAATACAGGATCCCTGTGTATTCCTGGGAGAGCAAAGGAGAACATCATGCTTCCTTTGCATCATTCCTTGCAGGATCTCCTTCTACGAATGTGGGAAGCTCCTTTAAAGGTACCCCCACCTTCTAGAGCAGGGGTGGGCAAACTTGGTCCTGGAGGGCCGCAGGCCAGTCAGGTTTTTGGGATATCTCTAATGAATATGCATGAGATATATATGCATTAGAGATATCCTGCCAACCTGACTGGTTTGTGGCCCTCCAGGGCTGGATCTGGAGACCCCTGCCTTACACCTCTGTCATTTAAGATTGTGAGGGGACAAGGTGCAGATGTCCAAGACATCAAAAAGGTTAGATAGAATTTGTCACAGTCCTCCTCACTTCTCACCAACACCAAAAAATTGTCTATTAGACAACTCTTTGGTGGTGGTGAGAATCGAGGAGAAATGTGACACATTCTATATACCCTTTCAATGTCTAGGACATCTGTACCTTGCCCACTCACGATCTTAAATGACAGAGGTGTAAGGCAGGGGTCTCCAAATCCAGCCCTGGAGGGCCACAAACCAGTCAGGTTGGCAGGATATCTCTAATGCATATATATCTCATGCATGTTCATTAGTGATATCCTGAAAACCTGACTGGTCTGCGGCCCTCCAGGACCGGAGGTGCCCACCCTTGTTCTAGAGCAACTGATCTTCTATATCAGGTGCCCCCCTTTCCAGGGTTTCAAAAGACTCTGGAGGAGTGGCCTAGTGGTTGGGGCAAGGTACTTCAGGCCTGAAGGTCAGGGGTTCAAATCCCACTAGAGGACAGCAACCTTGGGCCAGAAGGACTGGGGTTTCTAGTCCCACAGGTGCTCCTTGTGGTCTTGGGCAAGCCACTTAACCCTCCATAGCCCATGTTCCCTGTAAAATAGTTATCTCCAAGTTATAATGCCCTGTTCAATGTAATTTCAGTTTGTTCAATGTAAACCGCACTGATGCAGAATAGCATGGTATATAAGAGAATGTAAATAAATAAATAAAAACTCAACTTCCTCATCATTCCATTGTTGTAGAATCAGCAATGAGGCGGGTGAAGAATACTAAAAAGCACTCTTCTTATCCGCCAAGTCGTGATTCTAAGACTTTAGATGCCTTTGGATGCCAAACCTTCCAGGCATCCATGCTTTCAGCAAGAATTCTCTCATATATTTTCTATATGGCTTTATCTCTTGAGGAGGTCACAAAGAAATTACTTTTTTTGACTCCTTTTCTTCAAGAGCCCAAAACTGCAGACTATTCCTTACTGGTTAGTCATGCTCAAAATATCTCTAGGTTTCTTACTCGTGCTTCCCTAGACTCCTTTGAGTCTGTTAGCAGGACGTCTGCTATAGCTATAGGCCAGGGGCACGACGTAAAGCCTGGATCCAGGCTTCAGACTTGGACAAATGGGCACAAGAACGACTGGGAAATACTACTTGCACTGGAGAAAATCTCTTTAACAAGGAGTCTTTATTCCAGGTTGCTCAGTTAACCACTGATTTTCCTGCTTCTAGAGGCTGTTCTACGCCTTCTTCTTTCCCACTTGGTAGGAAATGTCCTGCCAAACTTTCTTCCCCTAGGGGGAGAAAGTTTTATCCATCTTCTGCCCATCATACAGATGTTCCCAAACAGGGGAAACATCGCCCTGGTCTGAAGAATCCACAACATCAACAGGGTCAACAAACCCAGCAGTCGCAGGGTTTCAAATAGATCATCTTTGCCCCTCTTGGTTGGTGGTTAGAGTGGCAGTCTGCTTCTTTTCACTTGAAGTATCTGCACTAATTTTATCTTAACCTTCCTAGATATCTCTTCATGAGACATCTTTTCTTTAACTCTAAGGGGTATGTTTACTAAAGTGCGGTAAATGTGAATAACGCGCGTTGTACGACGTTAACGATCGTAAGTACAGTATAACGCGTGTAATCACGCGCCAACGACCGTTAACGTCATACTACGCACGTTAACCGTAGTTAACGATCGTAAAGCCCCGCAGCGCGTAAAAACAGCGCAGAAGGTGGAGAGTGGGCGGAGAGAAGGGGTCAATGGGCGGAGAGTGGGCGGGGAGAGGCTCCCCTCACACTAACGCGCTGAATTTCTGAGCTCAATTCCAACGCGAATGAAAACCTGTCGTTAAAGGCATATTAAAGGGAAGAGAAACCATTTCCGTCAGCAATGTACAGCAAAACCGGGGAAACCTACAAAATGTGAGCAGTGTGATTCATGTGCAGAGAACAAAATTTCACCTAAAACGTTAAAAATGACCACAAGAAACATTGTACAAATTATAATCCAGCTAGGCAACAGTGATAGCAATGGGCAACAATGAAAAACACTCCCAGGAAAGCACCAAAAAAAAGAAATGATGTTTGGAAGGGTCTACGCTCCGTAGACCCTTTCAAAGATCATCTCATTGTAATGGAGCTGTCCTGGGAGTGTTTTGTAATGTTGCCCAATGATAGCATTGTTGCCCAGCTAGGTTATGGGTGTTTGCCCCTTTTTTCGAGGTCCTTTCTGAGGTTTATTTGCACCTCTGTCTCCATACAAGGTAAATGAGCCCACAGTAAACCTGTGCAGAGCAGGGTTTCCAACTCGACAGGCCGGTTTTCCTATCTCCAGGGACTGCATTATCTCTGTGGCCACAGTGTGGTGCAACGGACACCACCAGTGCCTGTAAGACCAGAGGGTCACAGGTTCAAATCCCAGCTGGGGCTCCTGCCACCCCAGTCCCCATAATTTTACCCACCACTAAACAGTGATAGTAAAGACACTCCTTTATTGCAGAGAACATGGTTAATACGCCTATATTTTACCACACCAGAAACAGGCGCAATACCTAGAGCAGAGTCTCGCAAATGCAGTCCTGGAGGGCCCCACACCTTTCAGGTTCCATGCTGCCTCTAATAAAGATGCCTGTGCTGCATATCTATGCACCACCCCCATGGTATGCAGATGTAGCTCATGCATAGTTATGAGGGACAGCATAAAAACCCAAACAGTGTTTGGAACACCAGGACTGGAGTTGGGGAACTCTGCCGTAAAGCAGCAGCCAACAGGGCCAGACACACACACACACACATACCCACAGGCCCCATTGGCCAATGCCTCCTGGAGAGGCAGGACATTGGGCCCTGCCTGTATCTCCCAATACTAGCAGTTGCATACCTTAGCAATGCCACCCTACACCTGGGTACATGATACACAGCTATCAAACATTTCCTATGATAACTGGCAGATATCAATTCCTACGTTAAGCACAGTTTGCTCAGTGAGCTCCACCATAACAATCATTCTGATGTCTGTGGTGTGTGCTGCAGGTCTGGTCTCTGACAGTGTTTACCACCCTGGGGAGTGACCCCCAACAGTATTGCATACCATATCCATGCCTGTACTGTGCCCAGGACTGGTGTGGTGGGTATGGCTGCTGAACACCTCTATAGTAGCACAATGCTGGCATAGGTGTGGGGGTGGCTGTCTGTCTATCCAGTGTGTGGTGGCAGCAAACACCTTCCACAGCCCACACTGCCAGCAATGTTGCCAATATTGGGCTGCCAATGTGCATAATGAGGAGCAAGGTACCATGGGTATAGGCCGGACAGGGTGGCCTGGCCAGGGTGCATCTGCACAGGGCATACCACAGTGACAGGCACATTTTAGTGCCCGGCCACCACCTACACAAACAGGGTGACCTCAGTATGTCCTGCTGAGAGATCACTCTCACCCTGACTGTGCAGTGACCACAGCATGGCTAGGTACCCTCATAGTGCTATGTAGTATTTCTCTCATGTAATAGATATGGGTTTCCTGTTGGGGCCCAGTCACTGAGTTATCTGCTTGCTGTGTATGCTGACATCTCAGTTCTGGGTGCATGCATCTCCACTGGGTACATGCACTATTGACTAACTAGTGGACTGTTTGTAGCTGGTATGTGTTGTGATGGAGTGGCTTGCAGCAGGTGAATATCAGATAGTGGTGGGGTGCAGCTTCCATATCCAGGCCTGATGTCTGTCTGCTATTGTGTTATGGATGTGTACAGAGCTGCATTGACTGCCCTGTGGTGTGTCTGTTCCCCTCTACTGCCACCTTTGCAGGGAGGTAGAATGTGGATCTATTGTTTGGAGAACCTGTTTGCCATCCTTGGCCCTGGGGGAGGGGGTGGTGGTGCATGGGGGCAACACCTGACTGAAACAGACAGAGAAATCCAAGGTGTTTCTGCGGAAACTATCTATCTCACACATTAACACTGCTTTGGACCTGCACCATGGCCTCTTTCAGCCATGGACGGTGCTGTGGACCTGGTGCTGGGCGCCTCACTGCACCCTCAGGGTGAGCACGGTACCCGCACAATGTGACGGTGTGTAGCTACTCTGTGCCAGTACAACACACGGTCAGTACCCCCTACCAGGCCGAGATGCTGTGGGGGTGCACATGGTCACTTCCCCCTACCAGGCCGTGGTGCTGTGGGGGTGCATTCCCCATGGTGTGTATCTGTGGATGGCTGATTTGCATGTGCAGTGCATCATGGGTGTGACTGGCACAATCCAACCCTGGGTAAATCCAGCACCTGCTCACAGGCTCAGATACACCATAGGCCATCACACGTACATCTGTTAGCATAATGCATAGGTGCAAGATACCCTAAAGAGTCTGTAATATAAGGTACCCACGCTGGTAAAAACACACGTACCCACACACGTTTGTACGTACGGGGCTACGCCCGTACCAACGCACGCACCAACGCACGTAGCTACGCCCGTACCAACGCACGCAGCCACGCACGCACCAACGTACATGGCTACGCACACTGCGAGGGTGTGTTTCTGTAACCACTACTCAACGTAAAGAAAAACATGCCTCCTCATTCCCTATGTAATGTACAGGGTGATGCCTGGGCCAGCCTTCTGAGTTAGGCACACTGGGGACTCAAACCCATGCTGCCTATAACAGCGGTCAGTACACTAACCATTGTGCTACAGCTCTGTTTCCATGTTTTGTGTCTGTACACCTTCATACGATTAACGCGCAGTAATGCGCCACGGCGCCCTGTAACGCTCATTAGTTTTGGGAACGCGCGTTAGTGGTTACGATGCCCATGTCCTTTTTTGGCTTTCCTTTCACTAACGCGACTCCTAACGCGATTTGCACTAACGCAGTTTAGTAAACATACCCCTAAGAGTCTTTATGATGATCATGCTCATACCTAACAGGGTTTTCTCTTCCTCTTTGGGGCAAAGAGAAGTGACAACTATCAATAGACAGTTATTTCCCTGTACTGGCATGTATTATCTCACCTGTCTTACCTCCCTCTCACTACAACATTTCGTTTGTAAGAGTGGCTCTTTTACACTGGTAAGCCCCTATGGTCCTCTACCTGTTCCACAGGGGGATTCTCCCTTCCAGGGTTGTCGCCCCCTTTATTGCCTTAGGGCAGCTCATCAGACAATAGGAGGTCCTACTATGTCTGTTGTTTCTTTTTCCCAATCTAAAAAAGCAGACGGGGAAAAGAAATTTTTCTCCACTGCCCTGGTAGTGCTGCAGATACAGCAATTCCTAGTGGTTAAGCCACTGGTTCTGTTCACCACACAACCAGGGGTTCCCCTCCACTAGCAATCCTTCTAGCCTCAGTGCTAAGCCCCAACCAGGTTATCAACCTCGTTTGGGAAACCCTATTATCACAGTCTGGTTGGTTAACTTCTATTCTACGCCCCCTTGTCCTGGCAGAATAGTTTCTTACCTACTGGCTTTACACAGCCAGTTTGTTCTTCTAACCAACCTGCAGCATGCTCTCTGCAACTCTACAGAGTAGCTTTGCACTATGGGCCCTTGCTAGAGAGCATTAGTATCTTGCCTAGCAGATAACCCCAGATGGTTAGGAGGGGTTCCCCCAATCATGTTTCATGACTGGTAGGTATTCCCTACCGTTACCATCTCATCTTAAATCTCTTTTGAGACATAAGACTCAGGCCTTTCATCATGTGAAAACCTAAAGAATGGCCAGTTCCCTGGCTTGGCCCATATCTCCTTTGGTCTTCTCGTCAGAGATAATTTTCTTTCAGTGGCAGCTAAAGGATGCCTGATACCCATCTTGCCCTCATAGGCAGATCACTATGGTATCTTCCTCCAGTGCCGTCCTCTATCCATTCTCCATACTGCAGTTCTGGAGAGATCTGGACTTCCTGCCTGCAAACTGAAGTTATCCTCTGCATTTTTCACGTAAGCCATCCTGATTATTCAAGAGCTCAAATTCTGAAAAGAATCTAGACTCCTTCTTGTCAGGGACACCATTCCTCTGACTCTGCCAGTCATAACCAGTGAAAGAGGATTCTCTATGCATCTAT
The DNA here is from genome assembly GCA_033557465.1 of Ichthyophis bannanicus. Taxonomy (NCBI): domain Eukaryota; kingdom Metazoa; phylum Chordata; class Amphibia; order Gymnophiona; family Ichthyophiidae; genus Ichthyophis; species Ichthyophis bannanicus. The sequence continues at coordinate 905,092,760 of CM066034.1, forward strand.
TCAAGCAGGTATCATCCTTCTTGCTATTAGATGAATCTTCCTCTCTCCCCATATCCCTAGGGGGGATCAAGTACTATAGACATCTCTCCATCCACATACCTGGAGACATGTATCTATATGCCTACATATTCATATATACATATATATATATATATATGTCTGTGTGTCTTCTGCCCATACATATCTCTCTATATATACATACATATATACTCTATATGTGTATATATTTAGATGTGTGTATATATATATATATATATATTGTGATACTGCGGACCCTCTGGCACAAAGAAAAGAAGTTTTAAATCTTGAAAAAAACAAGATTTACATGCAATTTCCTGAAGGTCCACATAGAGGGAGAAGGAGAGCAAGCCTGGAAGCAGAGGAACCATGCCTCTATGGGTAGGACCTTGAATCAGTTAGTCCCGATTTAAGCAGGGACAGAGCTCAGTTAAGCAGAGCAGATCGGAGAGACAGAGACAGAGCCAGAGTGAGCGTCAAAGCCGGACTGGAAAGAGCAGCTCGGAGAGTTGGAGTCACTGTCAGACCTAGAACAGCTCAAGGAGTTGAAGCAGCTTGGGGAGCAGGCCAGAGAGTAGGCCGAGAAGCAGACCAAGGGATAACTCATAGAGCAGGCCGAGGTGAAGGCCCAAGAGCAGGCCTAGAGGAAGGCCAGCTACAACTGGAAGGAGCAGCATTGCAGAGAGCAGCCAAGGAAGGAGGTGCTCTCCCTTCCAGCCTGAAAGGAAGCCCTATCCAGGGAGAAGGACTGGGATACAAGCGGAGGAAGAGATATCCGGTTGCAAGGAATACCCAAGGAGAAAAAGGTACTTTTAAAAGTTTTTATAAAAGTAACCTGAATGAGGAATGGAAAACTCAGAGGCCTGGGGAACAGGGAAGTGCTGAGAGGGCGCGGCCAGTAGCCAACTGCCACAGGGGTGGAAGTGGAGGACAAGCGCCACAGCAGCAGCCATGCCTCAGAGGAGTTACTCCCCATTCTAAAGGAGGAAAGACACCCAGGGAACACTTGAGCCTGCAAGAAGTGGAGGACATTCAGGCTAGGCCTCAAGCCTTTCCCAAAAGAGACTGCAGGAAGTTTAAAGGTGAAACAGTGGTTGCCTGCAAGTGCTTACCTAAGCCTAGCACAAGAGAGAAACAAAGGAATAACTTTTATCTGTATGATAAGGACACTTTTATGCCACAAGTACCAGATAATCTCTCTAGGAAAAAGGCTAGTAACATTAAAAGCCGGGATAAGCGAACTTTTAATCCTGTAGCAGAAGAAAATCCAGGGTTCTACAATATAGCTAAAAGCCGACGCCCCAAACTGACAAGCCAACATTGGAACACAGTATGGCATGCTTTTAGAAAGCCTGAATCCAACCTTCCTGAGGTTTCAGATTCGGACCCCTCAGAGATGGAGTGGATGCCAGGGGAATCTGAGGTTAATGAGGCCGTGGAACCCATGGATTGTAATTATTGCACAATAGGAAAGTTTAAGTTATTTGGAGCAACCAAATGTATGAAGAGAATACAGGATGCCTTATGTTTTGAGTTTGTGAAGATTAACAATGTTACTTTGAATGTTTTTGTGAATTGCACTTGATACAAGAAAGGATACAGCCCTGTTATTTTTCTCAACCGCATATTTTGAACCATTTGCGTAAAGGTGAAATAAATGCCTTTTTCTTTTGCCCTACACTTGGCTAAATGTTGCTTTATTGGGAAGTTGACCACGAGGCTGACACAGAGGGCCGCTACCTCATGACCCTCGCAACAGGTCAACCCTAATCACCCTATTCTTATGCGCTCCCCAGCCCCATGGAACCACTATGCCGCCACCAGAGGGGGCTGCGGGGGACATAAGTGGCGTAGTTTTGAGGATTTTTGCGGTACCCTTGAGTGTACAGGACTGTATTGGTAACTACACAAAAGAAAAGTAGAAGCTTTTTCCTTTTTGAAAAAAAAAAACTGAAAGTAAAACCCGGACCGTCCTGCATCAAGAAACTGGATTGGAAGAAAAACCAGGAGCGGAGCGGTTACAAAAGCCTGGACCGGAGTTAAAAGCAAGGAACGGAGTCCTGAAATCCGGACCGGAGCTGGAAAAAGAGAGAAAAATCCTGAAGGTGGGAGATCCTCTGGTGAATCCAGGAGTGGCGGAGCAACCCCTGGACAATTGCATATATTCCCCAAAGCTGATGCAACACTAGAACAAGGTAAGGGGTATATAAACCTACCTAGTGTTGGATACCTGGGGAAGTCAAAAAAAAAAAAAAAAAAAAGGAGAGAGGGTGTGAAAAAAATATTGTGAAGAGCCGCACTTGGGTTTGTCTCTGTTTATTCCCACAGGTACGATGGAGCCCAAGGAACTGTGTGCCTGGATGGCACACCAGTTCAGCAAACAGGCTGAGCTGGCACAACAGAGCCAGGAGCACGCGCTGAAGGCGGTGAAAGAGCAGCAAATGCCAGTCATAGAAACTATGAACGCATGGCTTGCGCAACAGCGGGAGGAACTGGCTCGGAGCAAAGAAGAGGAAAAGACATCACTCGCCGGACGGGTAAACCTTGAACACGGACACTGGTCTTGTTCAGACTTGATGATAGGGAAACTCAGTCCGAGCGATGACATTGATGACTTTTTAGACACTTTTGCTAGGATTGCGAATTCGGCTAAGTGGCCTGAGGAGCAGTGGGCAATACGCCTAGCGGCATCACTCACGGGTGAAGCGCTGGCGGCCTACCGGTCGATGCCCCCAGAACTAGCGAATTCATATCATGATGTGGTAACAGCAATTAGAGATCGTGTTGGTCTTACGCCCGTAGCGTATAATAAAATGTTTAGAGCTACCGTGCTTAAGGTAAATGAGACACCTAAGGCACTAGGCCACAGGTTACGTAGCCTTGCTTATAAGTGGTTACAACCCGAAAAGAGAAGCATAAGTACACTCATGGATGCTATAATTTTGGAGCAGTATATGAATGCACTACCTAATAGAGTGCAAAACTTTTTGATGCTCCAGAATTGTGGCAATACCACTGAGGCCATAGTACTCACGGAGAGATACTTAGAGGCTGAGAAAGTGACACAGCCTAGTGCAAGCCCACGAATTGCCATGGGATTGGAGGCACAAGGAAGGGGAAGTCCCTCACGTCCTCCAGGTGGTAGGTGGCAGAGTAATAAGCCCCTAGACAAAATGAATATGAGAAAATGTTTTGCTTGTGGTAAAAAGGGACATGTACAATACGAATGTCATGCACGAACTGCCTTGGTAGGAGAGTCACCAAGATTAATGCATGATGGGTTTTTGATCAATGTAAAAATACATGGTATAAGTGTACAAGCATTGTTAGATTCTGGAGCCGACCAGACCATGCTTTCTAAGAAGATATGGTCGACCATCCAGGATCATGGACTCTCGGTTCCAGAATCACCCGAGGGATATGTGAAAATTAAGTGCGTGCATGGAGCAGCCACACGCTACCCCATTTATAAGTTGTGGATAAAGGGGATGGGCATTGTGAAAGAGATGCCAATGGCAGTGGTGCCAAAGTTACCGCAGGACTTGGTCCTGGGCCGAGATTGGCCACAGTTTAGAAAAACGTTGAAGGAAGAGTTTTTGCCTCAAGTTAAACCAGATTCCACTGGCATGCAACCTAACCTTATTGAAAACTCTAGAGTACAGCGGAGTAGCCTTGCTGCTGCTACGGATACTATGATCCCTAGCCCACTGTGGGAGAAACCCCCGAAGGCCGTTGTGAAGGATCGGTCACAGCCGCTCAAAAAGTTTGTGCTCCGGTACTGTAAAACATCCGCAAGAGCGCGGACGCCTCAAAGAGCATCGGCACAAGCTGCAGGCTATGACCTCCATAGCGCCGTGGATATCGTCATACCAAAGCGAGGGAGAACATTAGTGACCACGGACTTACAAATTGAGCTGCCGCCGGGATGTTATGGAAGAATAGCCCCAAGGTCCGGACTGGCCGCCAAATACAACGTTGACGTGGCTGCAGGAGTCGTAGACCCTGATTATAGGGGCGTCCTAAAGGTCCTCTTATGCAACTTTTCAGAGAAGGACTACGAGGTTCAAGCCGGCGACAGAGTGGCACAGCTCATTTGTGAGCGGGTAGGATTTCCTGATCTGGAGGAAGTCGCTATGCTAAATCCCACAAGCTGAGGAGTGGGAGGTTTCGGCTCAACGGGGAGAGCAGAAGTGGAAAATTTAATGGCCATAGGGACTGATCCACCCGAGGAAGACTTGGGCCCTCGCCTGGAGGATTGCAAAGAAAGCTCTACCCCAAAGCTAGGAGAGGAACTCTCAGTAAAACAAAAGGAAGATTTGGCCTGATTGTTGAATAAATATAAGGATGTCTTAACTCCAATGCCTGGAGAGACCTTGTTGGTGGCGCACGAAATTCATACTCCTCCTGGTAAAATTATCCGACAGCGTCCATACCGACTGCCGGAGGCAAAAAAGCAGGAGGTCATTAACCAGGTGCAAGAAATGTTACAAATGGAGATAATAGAAGAGTCACACAGTCCCTGGTGCAGCCCGGTGGTGTTAGTACCAAAGCCAGATGGGTCTATGCGTTTCTGCATAGACTTTCGGCAAGTCAACGCGATTTCCACCTTCGACGCGTACCCGATGCCGCGTATCGAGGAGTTATTAGACCGGCTCGGGCAAGCAAAATACCTAACAACATTGGACATGACCAAAGGATATTGGCAGGTCCCTTTAACGCGAGATGCCAAGCCGAAAACTGCCTTTAGTACACCATTGGGGCTCTACCAGTTTAGGAGAATGCCTTTTGGCTTACATGGGGCAGCCGCCACATGCCAGCGGTTAATGGATGTGATTCTTCGACCGTATCAAAATTTTGCGACTGCATATATGGATGATGTGGTGATCCACAGCGCCACGTGGACGGAACATCTTCATCAGATAGGCACCATATTAGAGGCTATGAGGAGAGCGGGCCTCACCCTTAATCCTAAGAAATGTACTTTCGCAGCGGAAGAAGTCAAGTACCTGGGTCATCTGGTAGGCCGGGGAACCGTATGGCCATTATTGGATAAAGTCGAGAGTGTCAGGAACTTTCCAGTTCCACAGAATAAGAAGCAGCTGAGAAGCTTCCTCGGGCTCATAGGTTATTATCGTCGGTTCATACCGCACTTTGCCGAAGAGAGCAACATCTTTACAGAGATGCTCAGAAAAAATGCCCCGAATATAGTACAATGGACGCCCGAAGCAGAAGCTGCTTTCCAAAGATTAAAAGGGAAGTTGTGCCAGGCCCCCGTTCTGTGCGGGGTAGATTTTCAGCAAACTTTCCTGCTTCAAACCGATGCCTCAGAAACCGGGCTGGGTGCCGTTTTATCCCAGGTACAAGAAGGAGCAGAACATCCTATTCTGTTCCTTAGCAGAAAACTCTCATTAGCGGAAAGAAAATATGCCACAATTGAACGTGAATGCCTCGCTATCAAGTGGGCCATTGAGGCATTAAAATTTTACCTCACCGGGAGGAAGTTTGTCCTCATTACAGACCATGCCCCCCTGAAATGGCTGCATACCATGAGGAACGAAAATGCCAGGCTAACCCGGTGGTATATGGCTTTACAGCCTTACGACTTTCGTGTGGAGCATAGAGCTGGGAAGCTACATTGTAACGCTGACACCATGTCTCGTATTACGTGCTGCGGTGAAGAGTTTCCCCCAGCCCGTAATATTTTGAGAAGGGGGATATGTGATACTGCGGACCCTCTGGCACAAAGAAAAGAAGTTTTAAATCTTGAAAAAAACAAGATTTACATGCAATTTCCTGAAGGTCCACATAGAGGGAGCAGGAGAGCAAGCCTGGAAGCAGAGGAACCACGCCTCTATGGGCAGGACCTTGAATCAGTTAGTCCCGATTTAAGCAGGGACAGAGCTCAGTTAAGCAGAGCAGATCGGAGAGACAGAGACGGAGCCAGAGTGAGCGTCAAAGCCGGACTGGAAAGAGCAGCTCGGAGAGTTGGAGTCACTGTCAGACCTAGAACAGCTCAAGGAGTTGAAGCAGCTTGGGGAGCAGGCCAGAGAGTAGGACGAGAAGCAGACCAAGGGATAACTCATAGAGCAGGCCGAGGTGAAGGCCCAAGAGCAGGCCTAGAGGAAGGCCAGCTACAACTGGAAGGAGCAGCATTGCAGAGAGCAGCCAAGGAAGGAGGTGCTCTCCCTTCCAGCCTGAAAGGAAGCCCTATCCAGGGAGAAGGACTGGGATACAAGCGGAGGAAGAGATATCCGGTTGTAAGGAATACCCAAGGAGAAAAAGGTACTTTTAAAAGTTTTTATAAAAGTAACCTGAATGAGGAATGGAAAACTCAGAGGCCTGGGGAACAGGGAAGTGCTGAGAGGGCGCGGCTAGTAGCCAACTGCCACAGGGGTGGAAGTGGAGGACAAGCGCCACAGCAGCAGCCATGCCTCAGAGGAGTTACTCCCCATTCTAAAGGAGGAAAGACACCCAGGGAACACTTGAGCCTGCAAGAAGTGGAGGACATTCAGGCTAGGCCTCAAGCCTTTCCCAAAAGAGACTGCAGGAAGTTTAAAGGTGAAACAGTGGTTGCCTGCAAGTGCTTACCTAAGCCTAGCACAAGAGAGAAACAAAGGAATAACTTTTATCTGTATGATAAGGACACTTTTATGCCAAAAGTACCAGATAATTTCTCTAGGAAAAAGGCTAGTAACATTAAAAGCCGGGATAAGCGAACTTTTAATCCTGTAGCAGAAGAAAATCCAGGGTTCTACAATATAGCTAAAAGCCGACGCCCCAAACTGACAAGCCAACATTGGAACACAGTATGGCATGCTTTTAGAAAGCCTGAATCCAACCTTCCTGAGGTTTCAGATTCGGACCCCTCAGAGATGGAGTGGATGCCAGGGGAATCTGAGGTTAATGAGGCCGTGGAACCCATGGATTGTAATTATTGCACAATAGGAAAGTTTAAGTTATTTGGAGCAACCAAATGTATGAAGAGAATACAGGATGCCTTATGTTTTGAGTTTGTGAAGATTAACAATGTTACTTTGAATGTTTTTGTGAATTGCACTTGATACAAGAAAGGATACAGCCCTGTTATTTTTCTCAACCGCATATTTTGAACCATTTGCGTAAAGGTGAAATAAATGCCTTTTTCTTTTGCCCTACACTTGGCTAAATGTTGCTTTATTGGGAAGTTGACCACGAGGCTGACACAGAGGGCCGCTACCTCATGACCCTCGCAACAGGTCAACCCTAATCACCCTATTCTTATGCGCTCCCCAGCCCCGTGGAACCACTACGCCGCCACCAGAGGGGGCTGCGGGGGACAATATATATATATATATATATATATATATATATATATATATATATATATTTCTAGATCTTGTGAGATATATTTTTTAGGTAGATATGTATCCACATACTTATCTATCTGTCTGTTAGGTTCAGATATCCTTACATTCCTATATGATCCTAACAGATGGGCACTACCCCTATCAATGCTGTGCCAGCATACTTAGGGTTCTACACTTATAACCACTTCCTGTGGTAATTAACAAACTTTCTCCTTACCATAACCTTTTAGAGTTAGGTACTCCTGAAGCTCTCCATGTAACTTTTTCTTTCCTAATTAACCCCATTTAGGAAAGACATTGCGGAGCTTCAGTTAATCTAAAGCTTAGCGCTCCTAAGTCTGTCCTTACTTTCTTATCAGATACAAGGGTCTCCATACCCTTTCTCTCCTACATGGACTGAATCCATTGCCAGTCCACTTGGGTCAGACTCATTTTTCTTTTGGTCCTAGGTTTGTTCTGTTTTGGACCAAAACAGCTTAAGCTTTCTTTCATAGTACCTTCTGCGTCTTCCGCTGAAGCTCTAACTTTTATACTACCCCAGGTTTTCCCCTGGGGCTATTTTCTCACCCTAAGGGTTCTGACCTCCACTTGTTTTTTCTACTTTATTACCTCTACTTCTCAGTGAGGTACCCCTTGAGGTTCTTCATTGGCTCTTCTAACAGATCCATATGAACCTCAGTAGACTTTTGCAATACCAACAAGGGAGGCCCATATTACAATATTTTACTACTAAATGCCTCTATGCAGGGTCTTCCCCTTAGAAGCCCTGTTCTAGCCCAGCTGTTCCACAGCTCCTTTTCTGTATTCAACTCCTACCCTCCATCCCCGGGATGCCTGAGGTCCTGAGGAATAGCATGGCTTTTTCTAGACTCGCAACATGCTAGGACTCCCTCTGGGCATCTCAGCTTGGGAGTCCCCATATGTGAAGACTCATTCCTGCTTGTTCCTGGAGATAGCACAGTTACTTACCTGTAACAGGTGATCTCTGGGAACAGCAGGAATAAGTCTTCACAACCCACCCACCTCCCCTAGGAGTTGCATTTGTCTATCTCTTTCTTTCCCTTCCTTACTCTCTCTCTCTCTCTCTTTGTCTCAGCTTTAAAACTTAACTGAGGAGAGGCAGTTGGGAAGGCGGGAAGGCAGCACGCAGCCATGTTGGGATGCTTCCAAAAGCGTTCTGATTGGATGCTGGGAAGCATTCCCGCGCAGACTCCGTCGGTACCAACGTACCCATATGTGAAGACTTATTCCTGCTGTTCCCAGAGATCACCTGTTACAGGTAAGTAACCGTGCTTTCCATCCATAAGAGTATTCTGGTGGTTAGAGCACTGGCTTGGAAACCACGAGGAAACACAGAGAGCAAGAGCGATGATGACACAGTGGCTTTATTAGTTGTCCCCAACGCGTTTCGGCAGTTTGCCTTCCTAAGGGGGTAAAAACACTCACAAACAAACAATAAAAAATACAAAATATTAAAACTTCTGTTAAAAACATGACATCAAACAAATCGAAGCTAACCGGGCATGATGTTAGATTCAAGTAATACGGTAACATTTGGAAGAATAAATAACCATCCTATAACACGCAAAATACAACAATAAATAAATAATTAAAAATGATAAAAGTGATAAAGAACTAAAAATAGTTAAGAAACACATGGAAATTAATAATGAGAAAATTTTGAATAATTAAGTTAATAAATAAATAATTAAAAATGATAAAAATGATAAATGAGGAAATGTCAATAATTAAGAAACATATGAAATTGAATATTAAATAGTTACACATATATACGTAGACCAGAACCCTAAAAACTATACAATTATAATATATTCAATAGTGAATCCAATGTGAACATGAGAAGGCTAAACCATAACAATAAAAGCCTAGATAATTAAAATATACTCTATGTTGTAAAAAATGTCACTGTTGTTTATAAACAAAGCAAGGTAGGGCAGAAGTGAGCTTAAAACCTGAATATGAAACCCTGATATTGGGCCATACAGAAGAAATTAGAGAAGAGGAAGGGAGTGTAATAAAACTAGTTATGATGACAAATAGTACTCACTGCACTATCACCATCAACCAGTCATGTGGTGGTAATATGTGGTGGGGCCAATAGCCAGAGAAAAGTTGTAACCAATCTATTAAAAAATGAGATTGAGGAGACACAGCTCAATGTAGGTTACAAATTGTAAATGCTAAAATATTGCATATCACTAAACACCATGAAAAATGGCAGCACCATGGCATTATGGCATGTATTGTGTCATAACAAACATGTGAGACTAAAAATAGGTACTACTCACTGCTCCGGATGAAACCGGTTAAGGTAACCAACATGATGTTAAGTTGTAAATTGTATCCTCATCAACGTAAGATGTGAAACATCCAAATCTATAAACATATATAATGAAACTGAGATTAGCCAGAGGGTAGGGAAGGGTACCCGAAGGAACTGTAATGATAAAACGTCAATGATGGTTAAAACCTCTGGGAAAGAGAAAAAACGTCTAAATAGAATACCAAGAAAACCTTATCTGCAGCTCTCAAAATTAACACCAAGCGCGATGTCTTGACAAAATGCTTAAAAGAGGGGGAAGATCAGAGTATGGATAACATAAAATGTGCATACGGTAGTATAATACAAGTCTTAGAAAAAGGGGGGGAGGAATCGACACAGATTACTCTGGCAAATAGCAGGACCAGATCAAAATCTGGATGGCATAAAATTTACAACCGGCAGTGTGGTGCAGATCTTGTAAAAACGGAGTGGCGTCACAGATTACTCTATCAAAAAGCAGAGAAGAAGTAGTGCCGTACGAATCTTATTGTGAGTGAAGTATTTAAAACAAAGGAGTCTCGCATGAAACCCAACCAATATAAAAGCCTTAAGACATGGAGAATAATAAATCATAATGGAAAACCATTCGGGTGTAATGTTGACCCAATCAATCTAAAAGGAGGACATTATACACAATTAAAAGAACAAAGGTGTCATTCTAATCCCGACATAGCAACAAACGCATGTAAAATCCTTCTAAAAACTGAGATCAATGGGTGGCCACGGGACAGAATGATGTAATTTGCCCAAACCCTTTGGTAATAAAGGATCCGCAGAAAACTAATATATTTGAAAACAAGTGTTAGGGAGTAAGATGCAACTACTTTACCCAGCAGATAGACTTGAAGAAAAACACACGTTCCGTTCAATATCGCAAGGGGGGATCTGCTAAGGAGAGTGAGATTATAAACGCTGAAAATCGCGCCAAAAAGGGGGCGTGGCCAAGATCGAATTTCAGAGCAGAAGAGTCTTTAAAAGCTAGCAGCCTATCAAATGAATGGTACTGGACCTAAGAAGGGCAGAATACAAGTAAAAAGAAATTAATTCACAAAAAAGACTGATAAGTCGGGGGCGGAGCCTGATGTCCAGCGGGATGGTCGCATAACGCTGAGGCTCCTGAGAGGCCTACTCAGAATCCTGAATTAACACCGTACATACTTGGAACTTCTACTCTGATCTTGCCGGGGCACATTGGTGAGATGGCGGGGACCAAACCTACGCGCCTGGAATTTGGATCTCCAGCGGCTTCTCACGGCAAACGTTCCAAAACTGAACCTCCGTCCCCGCAGAAGGGGCTCGCCTTGCGCGAGGGCCCCGAAATGCAGCAGGAAATCCTCGCAGAGATTAGAGGGGTCAAAAACCTTGTGCAGTCAAACGGTGAAGCACTCCGAGCGCTGCGGGAAGATTTTGGTGTGCTGCAAAGCAAGCTAGAAGGGCTTTCTTCGCGTCAGGACAAAATGGAGAGCATATTGGACTCCCATGCGGCCCGGTTGTCCAAACTCGACAAAGTTGAATGTCAGGTGCGGGCCTTGCAGAAAGAAGTGGAAGATGGCAATAATAGAGCGCGCCGCAACAACATACGACTCGTGGGCATACCGGAGGGAGCGGAATCGGGAGACATGAAAGAGTTTTTATGCAAAATCCTCCCTTCCCTCCTCCAAATCACCTTTACTAAAGATTTGGAGATCGATCGCGCTCATCGTGTTCCCACCAGCATAACGCTCAACAGGAAGACCCCGCGGCCTATCATTTTTCGACTTTTGAGATATCCCCACGTTGAGCAAATTCTAAATGCCTCTCGGGCGAAGGGCCATATGGAGTTTGAGAGCCACAAGATCTCCTTCTATCCCGACTTGGCTAAACCCACGGTCGACCGCCGAAAGCGCTTTCTGGAATTCCGGCCGAGGCTTCAACAACTACAAGCACGCTATGGCCTGCTGTACCCGGCCAAGCTCCGAGTCACGCTTCACAATCAGACAAGAACATTTGAAGACCCTGATCTACTAGCGGAGTTTTTGGATTCCAAAGAAGCCGACTTGATGCGCTGACTTCCAGAATATTCCTGCAAATATTCTCATATCCGCTGTACCTGCCATATTGGATCTGCCGCAGCCCAGCAAAGAGTCTGGCGAGGGCAGTTTGTTTGCCTTACTTTTGATGATATCTGTGACCCGACTCCATCTACCCACAGTAGCCTCGATGAGTATCAGAGACAGTGTTACTTATGGACTCTGGTGTTTCTTTTCTTTTTCTCATGTCTTTCTACTTCCTCTCTAGGGCCTCCTCCCGCAGACATCTGGTCGCCATATTCTTTGGGGGTTTTGCTTCTTCTCTAAGATACTTTGGTACATACTTTTCAATATGGGGTGTATTAGCCAGAATACTCGGTGATTATGTCATTGTTGCACAGATTCTGATTATGCTGTATGTTTTCAAGCGCCCTTACCAAAACTGTCTACTACTGATTGATGGCACCATGTAAGATTTTCTCATTGAACGTAAAAGGAATCAATAATCCGATAAAACGGAAGAAAATCCTAAGCTACCTAAGTCAGGAAACTGCGGATCTGATTTTTCTCCAAGAAACGCATTTAAATTCGAAGGAAACTCTTAAACTCAATATCAAACCTTACATGGTGGCCGCTTATTCCCCAGCCGTTTCTATGAAATGTGGGGTTGCCATACTGGTTAGGAAATCTTTACATGCTACCCTTATTGCGACTAGCTCAGATACAGAAGGTAGATGGCTCAGAGTTCACCTCCAGATAGGCAGCCTTGAAGTTACATGTATATGCCTTTACGCTCCTAATGTGGATGACCCTGCCTTTTTTGCTACCACTGCTCAGGTTGCGCAGGCCTCTGCTAACACTTCATTGATAATTGGGGGGGATTTCAATCTAGTCTTTGATTCCCTGATTGACAAATAGCCGCCTAGGACAAGTGGTCCCCCCAAGAGTCACACCACGCTTACCTCCCTGATCAAAGATCTTGCTTTAGTTGATCTATGGAGGTTACTACTCCCCAATGAGCTTGACTTCACCTTCTTCTCTTCCCCTCATAAATCCCAGTCTCGCATAGACTTCTTTCCAATATCAAAGCTGTTAGTTCCTCAGGTGGACACTGCAAAGATTCACTCCCAACATATTTCAGATCATGCTGCCATTTCTTTTCAATTACACACTACTGCACCCCAAGGGAATTCGGGGGCCTGGCTCTTTGATAGAGCCCTGTTAATTCAGCCAGAGTTCCAGTTAGAAATTCGAGTAGCCATACAGGATTACTTCCATTTTAATCTACCTCAGGATATTGCGAATTGGGCTTGGTGGGAGGGCTTCAAAGCGGCCATTCGAGCAACGATCACTAGCTATCAAATCCGTCTGTGGAAACAGTTGGGTCGCTCTCTCCTTGATTTCATGCTGGGTATAGCCATATGCTTAATCACGAGGAATTGGAAGGATAGCTCTCGACTTACTGTCAATGAATGGTGGAACCTCGTCTGCTTATATAGTAAATATGAGCAGATACCTCGGAGAGCTATTCCCCATTCCCAACCTCACTCTCGCTTGTCTAAATGGCAGATGCTTAATGATTCTGTACAATTTGCTCATTGCTCCAACATGCCTGTTTAATGTGCACTCATCATGTTTCAGATCACCGTTAGGTTTTGTAACACAATCATGTAAGTACACGCCCGCTTCGGGTCTGATTAGTTTTCTAGAGAAGAAGCAGGGGGGAGGGGGGTGGTAGGGTTTACTTTGGTGTATGTATTACATTTTATGTATCTGTCTTTTAGATGTATGTCTTCCTTTTCCTTTGTTGTTATAAAACGAAAATAAAGAATTAAAAAAAAAAAAAAAAGACTGATAAGTCCATTTCTTGATTCAAACCCTTGGGTTCCAGGCTGTCTAATTCAAAAATATACCTTTGCTCCAATTTCAGCAATATTTTATTAATGTCTCCCCCTCTCCAATTTGGTGTGACTACTCGCAAAACTAAGTACTTCAAATCACCTATGTTATGGTTCTTGGCTATCCAGTGAGCTACTAATGGGTTTGAATCAAGAAATGGACTTATCAGTCTTTTTGTGAATTAATTTCTTTTTACTTGTTTTCCGCCCTTCTTAGGTCCAGTACCATTCATTTGATAGGCTGCTAGCTTTTAAAGACACTTCTGCTCTGAAATTCGATCTTGGCCACGCCCCGCTCCGTAGACTCTTTCAAAAATCACTGCATTTTAATGGAGCTTTCCTGGGAGTGTTTTTCAGGTTGCCCATTGATATCACTGTTGCCCAGCTTGGTTTTGTTTTTTTTCCCCTTTTTTGGAGGTCATTTTTGAGGTTTATTTGCACCTTTGTCCCCATACAAGGTAAACGAGCCCACAGTAAAATTTTGCAGAGCAGGGTGTCTGACTTGTGCGGCCAGGTTTCCTATCTCCAGAGACTGCACTATCTCTGTGGCCACAGTGTGGTGCAGCAGACACAGCCAGTGCCTGTAGGACCAGAGGGTCACAGGTTCAAGTCCAAGCTGGGGCTCCTGCCAACCCAGTCCCCATAGTTTTACCCACCACTAAACAGTGATAGTACAAACACTCCTTTATTACAGAGAACATAAGCATGGTTCCAACACCTATATTTTACCCTACACCGCACACAAACCATAACAATGGGCATTACCTACAGCCGGGTCCCCCAAATTCAGTCCTGGAGTGCCACAACTCAATCAGGTCATATGCTTTTTCTCAGATAGGGACATGTCTGCATGTTGGCAGAAGGGTACAGGTGGTGGAGGGGGCAGTGGCTGCAAACCACAGCAGACAGTGGCCTAGGCCTGTGCAGGCTGGCACCGTCCACCGCAACAGACAGGCTCTGTCGGATGTACAGTCATGGACTCCCCAGGGAACACAGCATATCTGTGGCAACACAGTGGTGCAGTGCACACAGACAGTGTGTGTAGGAACAGAAGGTCACAGGTTCAAAGTCCAGCTGGGGTTACTGCAAATACAGTCCACATATTTTTCCTACAACTAAACCGTGATAGTAAGGACAAACCTTTATTGCTGAGAACATACGCATGGTTCATACGCCTATATTTTACCACACCAAACACAGACACCATAAACAGCCGCATTACCTAGAGCAGAGTCTCCCAAATGCAGTCCTGGAGGACTCCACACCATTCAGGATCCATGCTGCCTCTAATAAAGATGCCTGTGCTGCATATCTATGCACCACCCCCATGGTATGCTGATGTAGCTCATGCATATTTATGAGGGACAGCATGAAAACCCGAACAGTGGTTGGAACACCAGGACTGGAGTTGGGACACTCTGCCGTAAAGCAGCAGCCAACAGGGCAAGACACACCCACACACACACCCACAGGCCCCATTGGCCAATGCCTCCTGGAGAGGCAGGACATTGGGCCCTGCCTGTATCTCCCAATACTAGCAGTTGCATACCTTAGCTATGCCACCCTACACCTGGGTATATGGTACACAGCTATCAAACGTTGCCCATGATAACTGGCAGATATCAATTCCTACGTTAAGCACATTTTGCTCATTGATCTCCACCATAACAATCATTGTGATGTCTGCGGTGTGCGCTGCAGGTCTGGTCTCTGACAGTGTTTACCACCCTGGGGAGTGACCCCCAACAGTATTGCGTACCATATCCATGCCTGTACTGTGCCCAGGACTGGTGTGGTGGGTATGGCTGCTGGACTCCTCTATAGTAGCACAATGCTGGCATAGGTGTGGGGGTGTCTGTCTGTCTATCCTGTGTGTGGTGGCTGCAAACACCTTCCACAGCCCACACTGCCAGCAATGTTGCCAATATTGGGCTGCCAATGTGCATAATGAGGAGCAAGGTACCATGGGTATAGGCCGGACAGGGTGGCCTGGCCAGGGTGCATCTGCACAGGGCATAGGGCACTGACTGGGACATTTTAGTGCCCGGCCACCACCTACACAGACAGGGTGACCTCAGTATGTCCTGCTGAGAGATCACTCTCACCCTGACTGTGCAGTGACCACAGCATGGCTAGGCACCCCCATAGTGCTATCTAGTATTTTTCTTATGTGATAGATATGGGTTTTCTTTTGGGGTCCAGTCACTGATTTATCTGCTTGCTGTGTATGTTGACATCCTAGTTCTGGGTGCATGCATCTCCACTGGGACCATGCACTGTGGATGAGCTAGCACACTGTTTGCAGCTGGTATGTGTCTTGATGGAGCAGCTTGCAGGGTGCAGTGGCTGATGACTTGCTGCAGGAGAATATCAGATAGTGGTGGGGTGCAACTCACCATATCCAGGCCTAATGTCTGTCTGCTATTGTGTTATGGATGTGTATAGAGCTGCATTGACTGCCCTGTGGGGTGTCTGTTTCTCAGCAGGACCGGGGTTGATGGTCCCCTCTGCATGGAGGTAGAATGTGGATCTATTGATGGGAGACCCTGTTTGCCACCCTTGGCCCGGGGGTGCATGGCCCACCTGGGGGTCCATGGGGGCTACACCTGACTGAAACAGACAGAGATATCCATGGTGTTTGTGCAGAAACTACCTATCTCACACATTAACACTGCTTTGGACCTCTGGCATGGCCTCTTTCAGCCATGGAAGGTGTTGTGGACCTGGTCCTGTGCACCTCACCGCACCCTCAGGGTGAGCACAGTACCCGCACAATGTGATGGTGTGTAGCTACTCTGTGCCAGTAAAACACACGGTCAGTACCCCCTACCAGGCCGAGGTGATGTGTGGGTGCATTGCCCATCTTGTGTTAATCTGTGGACAGCTGATTTGCATGTGCAGTGCATCATGGGTATGGGTGGGCTAACCCTATCCTGGTGACCACAGCAGACTGTCTGTGTGGTGACGTGCATTCTCTCTGCAGCCAGCCAGGGGCTTGCTAGCAGCTGTAGAGCTATAGCCCAATGGTTATTTCACTGCCTCTAAAGCCCAAGGTCATGGGTTCAAACCCCCAGTGGGGCTATTTGATAGGGTTGTACATATTTTGATGCCAGCAAAAACACCCTCAGCGTACTGTACCCATAAGGTGCCTCTGAGGGTGCATTATAGGGCACCTTATGGTTCCCGTCCATATAAGGTGCACTATACATTATCCTGTGACGCAACCTATAGGGTGCCCTATAGGGGACATTTTAGGGTGCTGTGGCGGCAGTGCAATTTATAATGTGCCCTATGGAGTGCTTTATAGGGTGCCTTATACGGCACCTTCACTTACGGCACGTGAGGGCGTGTTTGCTGGCAGCAAATAATAACATAAAAATAAAGTGCTGCAGGACAAAATATGTACAATGCAAAGCTGATGCCACAGCCAGCCTTATGTATTAGGCACACTGGGGAGCAAACTCATGACCCCTGTATCAGCAGTCAGTGCCTTAACCATTGTGCTCCACTGCTGCTCCTCCTTGCCTGTCAGCGCACCTACTTATGCTTTTCATTCCTTAAACTGCACAGTGCTGCCATAAAAAACAGTACACTGACCTTGCGGTACCTCATACGGCACCCTCTAAAGCGCCCTATAAGCAACATTCTAGGGTGCCTTGGCTGACAGTGCACTTTAAAATGTGCCTTATAGGGCGCCTTATGTTAACACGCTTTGAGAGTGCGTTTGCTAGTAGTGATAATTAAAATATGAATAAAATGCCTCCTAAAGCAATCTTCCCCATAATATGTTATGCCTCAGCCAGCCTTGTTCATTGGGTACTTTGGGGGATTGAACCCCTGATCTCTGCACCATTGGTCAGTGTCTTAACCATTGTGCTGTGGTTCTGTTTCTGTGATTGCACATCAGCGCGCCGCCTTATGCCGCCCAATATTAAAAAGCCTCCTAAAACATTAGCGCGCCGCCTTATGCCGCCCATCATTTAAATGCCTCCTAAAATAATGCCTCAGCCAGCTGTCTCCATTGGATACTGTGGGGGATTGAACCCCTGATCCCTGCACCATTGGTAAGTGCCTTGACCATTGTGCTGTGGCTCTGTTTTTCTTCCTGTACATCACCGCGCCACTTATACCGCCCAGTATCATAATGCCTCCATAAACATCAGCATGCTGCCTTATGCTGCCCAGTATTAATATGCCGCCAAAAACATTAGCGTGCTGCCTTATGCCGCCCAGTATTTCTGCGCCTCATAAATTAATGCCTCAGCCAGCTGTCTTCATTGGGCACTGTGGGGGATTGAATCCCTGATCCCTGCACTATTGGTCAGTGTCTTAACCATTGTGCTGTGGCTCTGCTCTTTTGCCTACACTTCAGCGAGCCACTTATGCCTCCTGCGCAGCTATCTCATGTGCTAAGGTGCGGGGCGTACATGGGCGCCGCGCACCTTAGCGCATATGTAAATTCTGGCTTTTCTTTTTCAGGACGGAACGCCCACTCCTTATATGGCACCCGCACACTACCGGGGCCCGCACTTTACTGGGGTTTTAGTAAACATGCCCCTTAGTCTATTGAAATATTAAAATCATTGTCTCTTGAACTGTCTTATGGATTCACATTATTTCCAGATTTTCCTGAGAGGAAGCTGAAACAAAAGGAAACTCAAACAAACAACAAAGAACGACAACTAGAACCTTATTAATAGGGCACCAGATCTGAACTCATTTTTATTATGGCATGGCATCACACCCCCACTGAATGACGTCAGGAACCACGGTTCTGGAATTGGTTAGCTGTACCAGTGAGGATGTGGTTTTATCACTACTCTCCCTTTTGTAGTATCTGCTTAACCTGGTGCTTTATCACCTTATCTTCCTTCTGGATTACCAGCACATCATACTGTTGAGCACTCCAATCTGTGTACCACAGGACAAGCAGTTTTAAAATTTTCCTGCACCAGGAATTGATCTTGTAGATACGTGTGATAGAGAGGGTTTTGTAAAAACATCTCCCAAATCTTCCTGGGATACCCATTCATCATGATAATTCTCTATATACAACATTATATCCAAGTGTACATACAGGAACTGGGAGTTGAAAGTGGATAGTAGACTGTCTCATGAACAAGCAAGCAATTTCTGTTTACCCAGTACCAGATTCACACCAAGAACTGCTCTTCAGTTCAGGTGGTAGTACCAGCATGGTAAGGTTATAAATCCTTCCTTGTTAGCGGAAATGAAGACCCTTTCATTCTTCTGTAGGTGCTCTTGCTGGATGTAGCAAGCATTTTCACTGGCCAAGGACCATGGCATGGGAAAATGTGGTTGTTAATGCGTCCTTATCCCCTTCCATGGACAACAGAAGATAATAGCCCATGGTTTCCATCAGGGGAAACTCACATTTTGGGATCTAGTCTAAGGGCATATACCATCAGGTTGTAGGATCCTTAGTTGGATGCAGCAGAAGAGCTGGGGACCAAAAATGCTGCTTCCTCTTCAGGGACCATCCCAGTTGCTTCCTAAGATTCATCCCCACTACCTATGATGGAAAAGTGAGATTATGACTGCGTGTGCTTCCTGGTACAATTGTCTTCAGCCTATGGCTTTGGATGGGGTCAATTCACCAGTTTGAGCAGTGATACTTTCTCCTTGGACTCCAGGCAAAGCCTTTACTTATTCCTCAGCTATGGTGAGGATCTGCTTCCAGTTGCACTTCCTTCAGTCATGTTGTCAGTTTCAAGACTGCCTCCACCAGTTGCTATAAATCAGCTTCATACTCAAAAAGGTAGCCAATTTCTACTGATTCTATGCCTCTCTGGGCCTTTCCTCTGCCATTGGCCCAACTGAGAGGCTTCTGTGCAGAAGTCATACTCTTCTCTATAATGGAGGTTATTGCCGGTGGCCAACCTGTCTTACATTTATGTTCCTCTTAGGCTGAAATTCATCAGGTACACTTAGATTGTGAGCCCTTCGGGGACAAGGGAATAAAAAGTACCTCTTAGTATACATGTAAACCGCACTGATTCTAAAGAGCGCGGTATAAAAAAGAAATAAATAAATAAAATTAAAATAAAATAAATAAATCTGTGGAAGACTCTTCAAACAATAGCAGGGACTCTTTAGAACCCTACTGAAAACTCATCCCTCCTTATTGCAGGTAGAAGGACTCATGCTTCTTTTACCTGAGTTGAAAGAGTCAGGGAAGATTTGATATACCACTTAATGTGGGTACAGCAAAATGGTTTACAATAGAATACAATAAAAACTGAAGCAGAAAATAAAAAGAACACCAGTATGTATAGGACAGATGGAAAATGAGACAGGACAGATGGAAAATGAGACATGACAAGGCAGGGCTCGAGGAGGGTGGTGAGAGGGGTGAGTAGGAAACATAAGGAAATCAACTGAAGGAGTCCAGTGGGAGGTCAAAAACTGTGCAGAAAAGGTGGGTTTTAAGTTAGACTTTGAGGAGGACTTACGATGTTGCCATGAGTTAGGGCAGATGTGCATGACCTGGCTCCAGGGCTCCCTGCTTCACTTTCCTGCAAGTTTACGAATCATACCACCCAAATGTAGGAGAGATAAGCGCATCATTTTGCGGAGATTACACAAAAAGTGAAACCTATGGCAGCCAAGTCATAGCGCAGGGATAAATTGTGTGGAGGCGAATGTAAAATGGCGGAAGGTAGCTCCATGGTGAGTAAGAAACTACACAGATGGCACTGGTGACAGAGATTTTTAGCAGCCATGGCCCAAGCTCTGAATGACAAACTTGAAGGGCTGACAGCACAGATCGTGAAACCGACTGCAGCAGTAAGTGATTTCATGGGCTGGATGCAGCAGGTTGAACAGCGGGTGTCTGGTTTAGAGGATGGCAGTCAGGCCTATGAGAAATGACTATAAGCCCTGGAAGAACAAATCCGACACCAGGACCTTAAAATAGATGACCTGGAAAACAGGGGCCGCTGGAAAAATATACGATTGATTGTCATATCTGAGTCTGTCCTGGATAATGAGCTCGGGGATTCCTTGATGTTTGGCTACCACAGAGCTTGCACTTTCCAGACCTGGTGGGAAAGATATAAATTGAGAGGGCACATCAAGTCGGCCACACCGGTAGGAAGAAAGAAGGCCTCATGCGGTTTTGGTGCGCTTTCTAAGCTACCAACAGAAGGATATAATATTGCATGCTGCTAAGAATCAGCGGAGCATAAAACATGAAGGTCAAAATATTCTAGTATTTCAAGACTACTCGGTGGCTGTAGCCCAGAAGCGAAAGGCCTTCTCAGAAGTATGTGGATCCCTGGCAAAAAAGGGAGTGCATTTCTCATTAACATATCCAGCCAAACTGTGTATGAGTCACAACGGACAGCAATGGGTGTTTCACTCACCAGTGGAAGCAAAGGCATTTTATGATGAGCACTTTTAAGTGAAACTGAATGAACACAGAATTGGCCTCTGGAAAAGGGTAATACCCATATATAGATAAGTTGGGCTTTGAACTTTGTAAAAGAAGACTCTAACTGGAGATGTGGAGGAAGATTATTCCAAAGAGAGGGTCTAAGGAAATAAGATGCTGAATGGCGAGTAAACTGAAGACGGGCTAGAGAGGGAGAGGGTAGGAGAAGATGGTTGATATCAATAGCACAGAGAGAGCTTTGTGGGGCAAGTGGAATAAGGGAGGACACTAAGTAATCTGGGGAACCAGTGTTAAGTGTTTTATGGACCTGGATGAGAATCTTGTAATGAATACGGGACGGTACAGGAAGCCAGTGTAAACGGATGAGGAGGGTGAAGTGGTCAAATCTGGATGCGTGAAAAATTAATCTGGCCTCAGTGTGCTGAATAAGTTGAAGTTGCTTTAGAGTATTGAGGGAGGCTGTCAAGTGCTACATTATAATAGTCAAGTCTAGATAGAATGAGAGATACAACAAGAGTGATTAAGGCAGGAGTGGTCAGAAGGGAAGGGACTGCTCTGATATAATGAAGAAAGAAAAATGAGCGCTGGATGATTTGGGTGATGTGATCATGGAAAGAGAGTGAAGAATCCAACGTGACTCCAAGGAAGTGAAAAGATGATATGAGATGAATAGGTGACCCATCGAGAATAGGGAGGGATGGTAGAACCAGTGAGCTAGGTTGCGGTAGTTTTTGAAGAGTTAAATAGAAGGTGATTGGTAGACAACCAGGCCGCAACATGAATGAAGCATGTATTCGAGGGGGGGAGATCCGGCAGAGATGGGTCTGTATGAAATAGAAGAAAAATGTCTTCTGCATAAAAGTATGTTGAAATGCCAAGCTGTTGGATCATAAGAGCTAGGGGCGAGAGAAAAATATTGAAAAGAACAGGTGCTAGTATGGAGCCCTAAGGAACACCACATGAAAGAGGGTGAGAGGAGGAAACAGATGTGCCCTTGATGATGCAAAAGGAACACTGTGATAGAAAAGAAGTGAACCATTGAAGAACTATCCCACGAGACCCAAGGTCATACAACCGAGAGAGGAGAAGATTGTGATTGACGAGGTTGAATGCTGAAGATAGATCAAGTGAAACAGTGATTGTGACATCCCCACAGTCCAATGAACGGTGAACTTCACTAAGAAGAGAGAGAAGAATAGTATCAGTGGAATGACCAGTACAAAATCCAGACTGACGGGGGTGCAAAGCATTGGAGAGTTCAAGTTGGGTGGCTAGTTGTTGAGAAATGAGCTTCTCGAGCAGTTTAGAGAGGAGTGATAGGTTTGAGACTGAATGGTAGTCAGGACAAACTTGTCTAAGGAAGGATAGGATGAGAGAGGTAAATTCATTGACATTTTGCATGTACATTTGTATTTGCAACGTACCTGGCAGAAAGGTGACTCATTTTCATAGCCAGTGGATTTTCAAAGGGAAACCCACATGCCTTTGCTAACACTACAGCTAGTTTAAAAATTACTCCCCTGGTGACTAGCTTGTAAAAATTGTGTTACCTTCAATAGGTCAGTTTGACTCTTATCTCTTTGGAACCCCCCTTCTTAGTTGTTCGACTTCTGGGTCCTGACTTCACCCACTGGGCTCTACCTCATCCCTTCCTCATCGCTGAATTTACTGCTGGTCATCTATTGTCCTTAAAAGTAGGCCACAGTCATTGGCAGGTCATCGGATGTGGAAAAACTGTTGTGGTTGGTTCATTTATTTATTTATTTTGACTGCTATTTCACACTAGTCCAGACATGCCATAACATTAATGCTATACTAATAATAAAAATTACAATACAGAAATACATGACATGAATGTAAAATTATAACAGTCAAAACATAGCAACCAATGTAACTTGAGACACATACAGAATCCTACTGGAATCAGCAAGGAAATTCCAGGTGAAATGAAAAGATTCTATTGTCTTTCTGAAGGTAAGGAAATGATCTAACCTGTTGTCTTCCTTAGTGAGGTCATTCCACAATTTAGGGTCCACAAAAGAGAAGGCTCTGTTTCTAATGACTTGGAAGCTCATCTCTTTAAAAGCGGCAACTCTAAAGGCCAAATGCGTAGATCTCAATTTTTTATGCTTGGATTACATAGGGTCAATTTGTCTTTCAGATATTTAATGCAGGATTTAAAATAAGTAGGCAGTAGTTGAGACCTCTCACCCACCTATTGTCACTTAGCGCTGGTCCATCCACTGGCTCTACTGCTACTGGTATTTCAGTGACACTCCACCAGTCGGCCATGCATTCTTGTCCTGGAAAAGATGCTACCACCAGCATGGTGACACACTTGGGGAGGAGAATAGTGAAGAAGAATGCTTTAGTCCAGAGCTACTCAAATCTGGTCCTGGAGGTCTGCAACCCTGCAGGTTTTCAGAATATCCCTAATGAATATGCATGAGATATATATGCATTAGAGATATTCTGCCAACCTGACTGGTTTGTGGCCCTCCAGGACTGGATTTGGAGACCCCTGCCTTACACCTCTGTCATTTAAAATTGTGAGTGGACAAGGTACAGATGTCCTAGACATAAAAAGGGTAGATAGAATATGTCACATTCTTCCTTGATTCTCACCACCACCAAAAAGTTGTCCAATATTTTGGTGGTGGTGAGAAGCGACAAGGAATGTGACAAATTCTGTCAAAACTTTTTGATGTCTTGGACATTTGCACCTTGTCAACTCACAATCTTAAATGACAGAGTTGTAAGGCAGGGGTCTCCAAATCCAGCCCTGGAGGGCCACAAACCAGTCAGGTTGGCAGGCTATCTCTAATGCATATATATCTCATGCATATTCATTAGGGATATCCCAAAAACCTGCAGGGTTGCAGACCTCCAGGACCGGATTTGAGTAGCTCTGCTTTAGTCTCTAACAAAAATAGGGAACTTCAAAAGTGTCCAATTAAAAGAAAACTCAGGCTAAATACTCCACAAAGGTTTCTAGCTTCCAGTCTGGGCCTAAGTCTAGACGGGCTGCTGACCTTACCCAAAAGTGGGATAAGAAATAAATGAACTGTCCTCAAACAAGTGTCACAAATGCAGCCCCTCACTAAAATGTCCGCAGTCAGCCCTTTATAATGCCTTCAGGGTAAAAGCAGCTCAGGAAGACAAACAAAAAGAAAGAGAATCCTTAAACTGGTGGTATACTTGACACTGAGCAAATCTCAGTTCTTTCTTCCAATCTACAACTTACCTCTCAGTCCTGCAGCCCTTCCTGTGCTGAGGTGCCGTGACTGCATCCACACCCCAAACTCAAAAGGCTGAATGTTCAAAAAAGTATCTTTCTCAAACGTTCTGGTGGTTTGTCAAAACAAATTCAGTTTAGAAGTTCTTTCTCATTACTCTTCTGCAGAAACAACAGACTTCAACAAAACGTCCGTGAAAAATGTAAAAGAAAAATATCCTCCTCTCAACCCCTTATTAATCTGCTTACTAGCAAAACACTGGGGCAAGAGTAAGGAAGGGAGTTATCCTCACCTCTGTGACTAAAGTGACAGTCACGCATCCCACTTGTACCAACTCTTAAACAATCAAAGTCCACAGCCTACTGGCTTTTTCAGTTTGCAAGAAACAAGATGGGTAAACCATCTGGGGCTTCCATTTCCTTTTCTTCACTGAGTTTTTTGGGAAGAGGCTGGCTGCCTGCAAAGGAAGGATCCCTTAGGATCTGTAGACCCCTTTTGGCTGGACTGCAAGCTGTAGGTGATGTTGCTCTAGGGAAGCTCCCTGTCTCTGACCTCTCCCCTGTTTCCTGAGTTACAGCAGATCCCCTGGCCTGTGGTGATTGGTTTATAGGCTGCAGCACATAGGGGTATGTTTACTAAACTGCGGTAATGTCATTCACATTAGGTTCTGCGGTAAAGGCACAGATGCCCATATAAAGGTGTGGGCATTGCATCGTTACAGCAAGCTGTAGCAGCTAACGCACATTACAAGGCGCCATAGACTAACGAGCATTACAAGGCACCTTGTAAGGCACCTTACAGGGTGCCTTGCAAGGTGCCCAGTAAGGTGCCTAGTAAGGTGCCCTGTAAGGTGCCTAGTAAGGTGCCTCATAAGGCGCCCTATAGGGCCTCCTAGGCTAAGCGCCATATTAGGCACCCTTGGACAAGACACCGCAGAAGGCACCCTGGGCTACGGAACCATAGGTTAAGGTGGCCTAACAAGGTTATGGTGTCCTAGGTTAGTGTGCCCTAGGGACTGCAAGGTGTCTCAGGATGACATGCATGACCTGTGCAGAACAGAGACAGATGTAGCCCTAACACTAGATAGAGCACTCAAGAAAGGCAATGAACAGGTGAGTGAAGGAGGGAGAAGTGGGAGCTGCTGGACCTGCCATATCCGCGCATCCCATGTGCCTGCTAGTAATGATGACAAACATGGTGGGGCAGCTGTACCACAGCACAGGGTGTTGGCAATGTAAAGTACCGGAAAAACAGTTGGTGGCAGACGATGGGAATACGTGTCCCCCAGTGGAGGCGGAGGTGGCAGGATAGTTACAATGATGGGTGGACAGAGGAGTGGTGGTGCCATGCAGATCAGGCACAGGTGAGGCAAGCATGAGGAGGCGCAATGCAGGAAAGGGTAGCAGGGCATGACATGGGGTGGCAGCCTGCACAGGCAGACAGGACTCTACACAGCTGACAGACGCAGATAGACGGACCGTGGGAATGTTGGCAGTTGTGGCGAGGGTATTATGGGCTGGAAGCACAGATCTGCAAATATATGACCTCTACAGGCATCCACACTATTTGAGTAGGACAGGCATGAGAGGAGGGAACAATAAGGAACTGAACCCATGAATACTGCCAAGAATGGCATTGTATTAACCAGTAGGCTATACCTCCATGGTGTATATCACAGCAATGTCTGGGTACAGAAGGACTGCAGGTCACCGCACAAACTGTCTGCTCTGAGTGCCAGGATAGGGTAACCCCACCAGTACCCATGATGCAATGCACATGCTGAATAGCTGTCTGCAGCTGATCACCAAATGGGGTCTGCACCTCTCCGGTACCTCAGCTGGGAAAGATGAACTGACAGTGCGTGATACTGGCACAGAGTAGCTACAGACCATGCCATTGTGCAGGTCTGTGTTCACCCTGAGGGATAGGATGGGTGCCCAGCACTAGGTCCACAGTACATGTGGTGCTAGAGATAGGTCCTGCTGTATATCCCCATCACTACCAGTGTGTGACAGGTATTCTTTACAGTGCAGCCAAAAGTAATTTGGTGTCCATCTGTATCCTGCAGTCACATGTGGCCCTGTGGGACCAGACACCAGCCAGATTGGTGTGTACCTCATGTTAGGGTCGGGCTGACATAGGCAGTTGTTATCAGGGCAGAGGAGTTCCTAGAATTGCATGAGGTGCATGTAGAAGTGCCTTTATAGGTTGCAGTGGTATATACTGCATACCCCAAAGGGCCCACATCACCCTTTTTGTAGGTAGCAACCTCCATCTTGTTTGTATGAGACAGCTCTCGAGGGTTGGTAGGCCAGAGCCATACCTATGACTGGAGCAGTGGCAGACCAGCAGCAATGCTGGGGTTAGGTCTGGAAACCCCCAACTGCCTCCCACCACTGTCTGCCAGTCACCAGCAGACAGCACAGTCAGACTGTACCTTAAAGGTATTCTGACCATACACAGTCTAACTGCAGACAGTTCACCAGCCTGCTCACAGAGGAACTATGTGCAGCAAACAGACAACTCAGTGATTGGGACCCCAGAACTGGGGAACACAAATATATCACTGGAGGTAGATAGTGTAGAGCGCTATGTGGGAACCTAGACCTGCCATGGTCACTGCTCAGTCAGAGTGTGTGCCCTCCTAGCATGCCATGCTGTGGCCACCCTATCCATGCAGGTGGTGGTCAGGCACTACAGTGTTCCAGCCATTGCCCCACATCCTGTGAAGATGCATCCTGGCCAATCTGCCCTGTCTGGGCCATACCCAAAATACCTTGCTCCTCATCCACCTATTCAGGCTAACGCTGGTAACAGTGGGACATTTTGGGCCCAGTGAAGGGTGGGCAGCCACAGAACAATGGATAGACATACACACACGCTCACTCCTATTGCAGCATTGTACAAAGATAGGGGTGGTTGGCAACCCTGCCCGCCACACTGGTCCTGATCACAGTGCCGACATTGCTAAACTGTGCAGGGGGTAATAGTAGTGCTCTGGTGATAACTTCAGCTCAATGCTGGGGCCAACAGCCTGACTCTCCATGCATCTTTGGATTGTGGAGCCTGTGTAGGTGGGTGTTTGTACCCCTCTTCGCCGCTGCTTTGGGCTTTGCACATGTTGCTGTTGTATCTGCATGTAGGGTAAAACATAGGGACATGCTCTGCAGGAACCACAGCTGGGGCTTGAACATGTGACCCTCTGCTTCTGGACACATTGGCTGGGTGTACTGCACCACACATGCACAATAGTCCCTCGTACTACCTGTATTTTTCCTCAGCCAGATTTTGTATGTTGCACTGCACACCATGCAGGGCATGGCCTAGGTCCACTGTAGGGAGGTGGCACTGCCCCCTCCTGCACGGGCACACCCCCCCTGCCAAGCTGACATGGCCATTTGCTGTCGATGCTGGTAGTGCACAGTCCCAGGCCATCCACTGTGTTGGTAGGTGCCCGCCTAGGGAGCGGATCCCGGGGTGGGGGGCTATACATGGACATCCTCACATCCCCCCCCATCACTGCCTACCAATATTATGTCCCTTCCACATGGGGGCGGGATGGCTGGGGGAATGTCAGGTCAGTGCCCTAGCAACTATTGGCTAGGGTGAACCGAGTAGATATAGGTGGATTGTGTTTGGCCTTGGGTCAGCTGCTATCTTGCTGATTTCCAGTTTCTATGTTCCTATGTGCCACCTACGCACCCTCCTGGTCCACCCTGTGCCCCAGCTGCCCATGCTACATGTCCCACCTGCGGCCCCCTATGCCCCATTTGCACCATCGCCATAGTGGCCAGTCATACTTTGGCACCATGGCGTTGCTGAAAATGGAGAACTACTATCACATTTCTTGGGCTCCCTGCCTTGGCTGTACATTGCTGACACTTAAATGGTTTCTCTCTCCTGCAAATGTGCATCTAACGGCAGGTTTTCATTTGCGGTAGGATTCAGCCCTTCAGTTCAGTGCGTTAGTGTGAAAGGGGCCTCTCCCTGCCCACTCTCCGCCCATTGACCCCTTCTCTCCGCCCTCTCTCCACCTTCTGCGGAATTTACTGCGGCCGGGGATGTTAACGATTGTTAAGTAACTTTAACGCGCATTAACATTACATACCGTGTGTTATGTAATGTTAACAATCGTTAACATTACATAACGCGCGGTATGTAACATTACCGCAGTTTAGTAAACCTACCCCATAGTGTTTATGCTTTAAGGGAATTGACATTTTCACTTCTCCCCCTGTTTCTTGAGCTACAGCAGATTCTCCATCCTTTGGTGATTGATATGAGATTTCCATAGCTGCAGGGGGTTGCTGGTAATTCCTTTCAGCCTGCGGGCTTCCCTGGCTGCAAGCAATGGATCTACTGTATAACTTTTCTTCCTCAGGCAGTGGTGAAATCTTGTCCTGGAAGGGAATTCTCCATCCACTCCGGTTGTTTTTCTGTGGAGAATTCCTTGCAAAAATATTCAAAAGACTTCCCCTTCGGCTCTGCAGGTGTCGATGCCAACAGGACCATTTATTCCATATATTTATTTAAAAATGTGTCTATATTGCAAACATGAAAACTTCATTTGATGTGGTTTACGTCACAATAAAAGAACAAATTACAATACAATACAGTACAACAAAGCCAACAATCTAAATGCATTTGTGCCATCCACCCTCCCACTCTGCTCCTACCTCCAATCCATCAATCTTTCCCAGACCCCAGTGCGCTAGGGCAGCCACCATAAGTGAAGATGCAAACACAAAAGCTAACGCAAACATCAGAATGTGCTCAGTCTACAGATCACACAGAAACATGCAGCAGGACCAATTCCTTTTGTAAATGTCTTTGGGAACTCTCCGGTCAAAATAAATAGGTAGTTGTTATCTCATCCATGAGGAAGGTAATTTTATAAACTCCCAGGGTCTTATTGTCTGTTACAACGTGCATATTTCCTGCCTGTTTTATAAATTAAGGCATATGTTTGCTTTACTTCATAAAATAGGGGTGTAAGTGGTGAGATGCACGCATCAAATCTATGCATGATCACTTATGCCAGCCCTAAGGCTAGTATAAATGCCCGTGCCTAGAGTCGTAAAGAATGCGAGTAAGTTATAGTATTTTATAACTTACGCATGTAAATTTTCACTGCGCCCATGCTTTGCCTTGGCCATGCCCGCATCAAAAGCACACACCATCTACACCTGATGCATGTATTTACAGGATAGCCCTCCTAAATTCTGCACATTAAGGCTCATCTGTGCATGCAAATCATTGAAAATAAGTGACTTAAACACGCTGATTGCGCCTGACTTTATGTGTCTCCTTAATTATTTCCTAAAAGTCTATTCTGGCCATGTCCTTCACGATAATATCACATTTTCCATGCTCATTTTTACTGAACATACTTACAATAATATGGAATTTCATAGATACTTTTATGTATCCAAAAAAGAAACTTTATGCAGCTTTTCGAACCAGACATCTTCAGAGTGAGCCCAGCCAAGTTTCCGGCTCCAGCTATGGCTTCTGCTCTGTGGATTGATTAGGGTTTAAAGCTCTGCTGAACTTGCTCTAACAAACCCTGAAGTATAGAGATAAATCTGATCTTACACCAACTGTTTGCTAAATAATTAGAAGCACTAGACATACTTCACAATGGATTTGCATCCTGTCCTCAACCAAAGGAGATGATTAGCTAAGGGAGAGAAATCAAAACGTTTGAAAGCCATGTGCAATTACTCTTTGAAGAGGTTTGGGTGATATGGAAAAAGGACAGTGACCTTGTAGCTAATAATAAATGGTGAAATAAATATGGGAACCTTCAATTAAATGCAGTCAGTGGCTCAGTTTAAATCTGGACCAGGTCAGCAGATAACAAATGCCACTATTAACTGATGTAGGCTGTGAAATTTGTCTTTAAACAGTTCAGTGAGGACAGGTGTTTACATTACAAGAAGAAATCTATCACAATTAACTCTAATTGGCTGCCTTATTTGCAGTGGCAGTAGAAAGGCCATAACTGGAGAGGATATGCATATTGAAATATCTGTGCCATAGTGTAGGTGACCTATATCCAGTAGAATTCAAATGATCTACAAGGGAAGTATAAAGAAGTGTGATCCACCTCTATCCATATTGCACATCTTTTGTAGGGTTTTAAATAACATTACCATCATTCAGCATGTTTCTTGAGTAATTACCTTTCCTTAAAAGTAGCTGTATTACCTAAAGTCCACAAAATATTATCTCATTCATTTGCTTTATTTATTTTTACATTGTTATCCATGTCATATCTTATCCAGGCCACCATGCAAAAAAACCCTTAAAACATTACAAGGAAATTTAGAAAAGAATTTGGGTATGATAAGACTTCTTATGAGAATCAAGAATAGGGAGAGGATGCCAATTAGTGCTAGTTGTGATGTTTGTTTTTATAGTGACATTAACATTTATTCACTTGCCTTACTTACTTACCTGTTGCTTACTCTTTTGTTTCTTGTTTTTGGGTCTCCCTTACTTTTTGCCTTCAATACATTTTAGTTTTTTGTAAGTTTTACGTTTTCATTTTTATTTATTTATTTACAGAAGTTTAAACCACCTTTCTGACAAAAAAAGTCAATCTTTTAAAAGGGTGTACAAAAAAATTAAGAAACATAGAAACATGACGACAGAAAAAAACCACATGGCCTATCTAGTCTGTCCTTCCATATCAACCACTGCAACAGTCCCCTTTTATCCTTTAGAGATCCTCTGTGTTTGTCCCATGCTTTTTTGAATTCAGAATAAGAATTATATCATACAGCAAAAACAGAGAGAATAACCCCCTCCCCATATTCCATCAATCCACATCAACCCTAGAAAATAACCAAGTTTTCAACAACTTACGAAAGGCTAGCACAGAAATCTAGGTTCTAAGTTCCAGGGGTAGGGCATTCTACCGCTCACTAGCTACTACTCGGAACACTCTCTCACGACTTTGAACCTTGTGAACCACCTCCAACACAGACACGTCCAATAACTGACCCTGTGATGACCGCAGGGATCTAAGTGGAATGTACCAGTCAAGAAATGTATGCAAATAGCCAGGATACGCATCTTGCAAAACACGGAACACAATCACTAATAGTTGAAACAAACCACATGACCGAATGGGCAACCAATATAACTGAGCCAGCCTTGCGCTCTCTCCCTCTGTCCCTTCCCCATCAGCAACCATGCAGCTGCATTTTGCACCACCTGTAGGTTGCTCACAGCCCAATATGGTAACACGACATAGAGTGCATTCCAATAATCAAGCACCCCATGCACCAAGGTCTGCACCACTAGCCTCAAGACTGCAGCATCCAACTACGGATGCAGCTGACACACTAGCCTCAGCTTCAGCCAAGCAATCTGAACCACGTGACTGATCTGCTTATCCCCTATACCAGACCATTCCAGGATTATCCTCAAGGACTTCAATTCCTCTGTCCAGGGGATTTCAAATCCCGAGATGGTGGATAACAGTCAGAAGTCCGAATGATCAAATGTCCCAAAATGCAAACACACAGTCATATCCACATTTAACACCAGGCCACTACACGCCAACCAAGCATACACTTGCTCCAGACAATCATTCAAAATCCCCACTGCCTCTCCCAAATCCCTACTCAGCAGGGCCAGGATTTGGATATCATCAGCACATGCATAGAACTGTAGGCCATACGAACGCACCAAGGCCCCCAAAGGTTGCAAGTAAATGTTAAACAAAAAAGGAGACAAGGGGGAGCCCTGCAGTACTCCCTATTCCCAAGAATAAAGCAAAGAACAGCAGGCTGAACCTCGTACCCTGAAATGTCTATCACTTATAAAAAAGTCTAATCACTCAAGTACCTTACCGCCAATAAGAGACTCCTACTGACAGGGCTTTTGAGTTGATTTTAGTGAGCACAGGAGCTCTTCCCATTTGCTTCATTAAGTTTTAGGGGTATGTTTACTAAACTGCGGTAAACGTGAATAATGCGCGTTGTACGACGTTAACGATCGTTTGCGCGCTATAGCGCATTAACGATCGTAAACGCGCTATAACGCACGTGATGCTCCGCGGCGCGGTAAAACAACACAGAAGGCGGAGAGAGGGCGGAGAGAAGGGGTCAATGGGCTGAGAGTGGGCGGGGAGAGGCTCCCATTACACTAATGCGCTGAATTTCAGAGCTGAATTCCAACGCGAATGAAAACCTGCCGTTAAATGCACTTTAAAGGGGAGAGAAACCATTTAACTGTCAGCAATGTACAGCCTAGGCAGGGAAACCAAAAAAAGGTGATAAGTGTGATACATGTGCACAGAACAAAAGGGCACAGAAACACTTAAAATGACCCCAACAAACTGTAAAAAAAAAACAACCAAGCTGGCCAATAGTGGTATCAATGATAAACATCAACCCCCCCCCCCCCCCGAGTAAGCTCCATTGAACAGATATTTATTTAGTTATTTATTTTATTTATTTATTTATAAATCGCGGAAGGGTCCATACCCCGTCCCCATACAAGGTGCATGGGCCCACAGTGAAATAGCAGGGATTTCCCCACCATCGGACAGGGTTCCTATGGCGTGCACATGTCCCACAACATCAGGGCGGGCATGTCAGAACGGGCAACCAGGCAGATGCTGGAAAAGGGGATACAGAGGGCTGCAGGCGGTACATGCAGTGGCGCAGATGGGCTACAGTGGGGACTAGGGTGATGCTCAGTTGGCCCATAGGAATGCGTAAACAGTAGAGCCAGACAGCAACTGATGAGGGCCCAACATGGGCACGAGTGTGTTTCCCAAAGCGTCACAGGGGAGAGTACCCAACAGCAACCCCCAAGGGCACGGAACACTGGCAGGCGGGGCTGGGGGGGAGCGTGGACATCTATGCAGGCACCCCTACCCCAGAACACGCACCATAGGTAGCTGCCTACCTGCACACTGGACGGCCTGAGACCGCGCACCACCAGCTCCACCAGCAGAAGGGCATGTCAGCATGGTGGCTGAGGGATACTGGTGGTGGAGGGGTCAGTGGCAGCTGCCCGGAGCAGACTGTTGCCTAACACTGTGTAGGTGGGTGGCATGCACTGCAACAGGCAGGCACTGTCTGACCAACAGTCATGGTATGTGAGAACATAGTGGTGCAGTGCACAGAACCCCTGTATTCAAAAGCAGAGGGTCACAGGTTCAAGTCCCAGCTGTGGTTTCCGCCAACCCAGTTCTCATATTTTACCCACTACTATAACGTGCTAATACAGGCAGAACCATTCTTGCAGATGATGTTAACATGCCCAAAACACCAACATTTTACCCTACAGAGCACAGACACCATAAACATGCACATTAACTAGAGCAGAGCCTCCCAAATGCAGTCCTGGAGGGCCAAACACCATTCCGGTTCCATGCTGCCTCTGATAAAGATGCCTGTGCTGCATTTCTATGCGCCACCCCCATGGTATGCAGATGTATCTCATGCATATTCATGAGGGACAGCATGAAAACCCGAACAGTGTTTGGCACCGCAGGACTGGAGTTGGGAACGTCTGCCATAAAGCAGCAGCCAACAGGGGCAGACACACCCGCACCCACAGGCCCCATTATCCCAAGCCTCCTGGAGAGACAGGACTTTGGGCTCTGCATGAATCTCCCAATACTAGCACTTGCATACCTTAGTAATGCCACCCTAAACCTGGGAATATGGTACACAGCTATCAAAAGGTTGCTATGAGTACTGGCAGATAGCAATTCCTAGGTTAAGTACAATGGTCGGAGTGAGCTGCATCATAGCAACCCTTCTGATGTCTGTGGTGTGTGCTACAGGTCTTGTGTCTGACAGTGTTTACCAATCTGGGGGGGGGGGGACTCCTACAGTATTGCGTACCATAGCTATGCCTGCACTGTGCCCAAGACTGGTGTGGTGGCCTGGGCTGCCCAACACCTCTATAGTTGCACAATGCTGGTATAGGTGTGGGGAGTGTGTGTCTGTCTATCCCAGTGGTTCTGAACCAGTCCTCCTTGAACCCCTAGGCCAGTCAGGTGTTCAGGATTGCCCTAATGAATATGCATGAGATATATATGCATTAGAGATATCCTGTCAACCTGACAGGTTTGTGACCCTCTAGGGCTGGATTTGGAGACCCCTGCCTTACACCTCTGTCATTTAAGATTGTGAGTGGGCAAGGTGCAGATCTCCAAGATATCTAAAAGGTTAGATAGGATTTGTCACATTCCTCTTTGCTTCTCACCACCACCAAAATATTGTCTATTAGACAACTTTTTGGTGGTGGTGAGAATTGAGGAGTCATGTGACACATTCTATCTACCATTTTGATGTCTAGGACATCTGCACCTTGCCCACTCACAATCTTAAATGACAGAGGTGTAAGGCAGGGGTCTCCAAATCCAGCCCTAGAGGGCCACAAACCAGTCAGGTTGGCAGGATATCTCTAATGCATATATATCTCATGCATATTCATTAGGGCTATCCTGAACACCCAACTGGCCTAGGGGTTCAAGGAGGACTGGTTCAGAACCACTGGTCTATCCAGTGTGTGGTGGCTGCCAACACCCTCCACAGCCCACACTGCTAGCACTGTTGCCAGTATTGGCCTGCCAATGTGCATAATGAGGAGCAAGGTACTGTGGGAATAGCCTGGATAGGGTGGCCTGGCCTGGCCGCATCTGCACAGGGCATAGGGCAATGGCTCGGACATTGTAGTGCCCGGCCACCACCTGCACGGACAGCGTGGCCACAGCATGTCCTGCTAGGAGGTCACTCTCACCCTGACTGAGCAGTGACCATGGCATGGCTAGGTTCCCCCATAGTGCTATATAGTATTTTTCTTATGTGATATTTATGGGTTTCCTTTTGGGGCCCAATCACTGACTTATCTGCTTGGTGTGTATGCTGATATCTCCGTTCTGGGTACATGCATCTCCTCCAGGACCATGCACTATGGACTAGCTGGCGGAATGTCTGCAGCTAGTATGTGTCTTGCTGGAACACCGTGCAGCGGCTGGAGGCTTGCTGCTGGAGAATGTCAGATAATGGTGGGGGGCAGCTGCGCATTTCCAGACCTGCCGTCTGTCTGCTCTTGCGTTATGGATGTGTAGTGCTCTGCATTGCCTGCCCTGTAAGGTGTTTGAGCCCGAGTAGGTCTGGGGTGATGGTCCCCTCTCCTGCCACCATTGCAGGGGGTTGAAAGTGGATCTGTGGGTGGGGGATCCTGTCCCCCACCCTGAGCCCTAGAGGATGCGTTTGGTGGTGGTATGTAATCTCCCTGGTAATCACAGCAGAATGTGGGTGTGGTGCCGTGCAGTCCTCCTGTAGCCAGCCATGTGTTTATTAGCAGCTCTAGCCCACTGGTTACCCCACTGCCCATGGAGCCGGAGGTCATAGGTTCACAACCCACAGTGGGGTTCGTTGATAGGGCTGTCATAGGCATTGTCTATTTTTACTGTATATTAGTGCTGCCAGCAGAACCACCCTCAGGGTACTGTCACCTTAGGGTGGCTCATAAGGCGCCCTATAGGGTGCGCCTTACGCGGCGCCCCATAGGGCACGCCTTATGCGGCGCCCTATAGGGCGCGCCTTACCAGTCGCCCTATACGGTGCATCTTCCACTTCTCCCTATAGGGAGCGCCTAAATATTCCTATCACATGGTATATAATACATGACCATGTCAGAGAGAACATCACTATTGGAACATATTGCATAAGACGGGTACAATTTTCCAGACATATGCAAGCTGTAACCCACCTGCAGACTGTGGATTAAAATATTATAGTCGGCTTTCAAAGGGTTACACAGGTCGCCTCAGCCAGCCTTTTTCATTAGGCACACTGGGGAATCAAACCCATGATTCTTGTACCCACAGTCTGTGTAGTAACCATTGTGCTACAGCTCTGTTTCTGCCTTTAGGTGTCTGCGCGCTGTCTTAGGCGTGCGCGCAGTGGCACGCGCTGTAGCGATCATTGCTGCGCGGCGCATAATAACGCGCATAACTGCGCATTATCGGTTATGATGTCCCGCCCATGTCCTTTTTTGGCTTTCCTTCCACTAACGCGGCTCCTAACGCGAATTGCACTAACGCAGTTTAGTAAACATACCCCTTAGTTTTAGTTGCAATGTGGATTTTTGTTCAGTCCTCTGGTTCAAAGAAGAGAGAAAGGAATGAAATAATAAGGTGCCTTCTAACCTGAGAGATTTGCTTACCAAAAAGGGTACAGGAGATACCCAACTAGTATCCATCTTGGGCCATCCTAACTTGCAGAAAAAGATCACATTTTACTACAGCTGAATTTACTGCACATCACTAACCTGCGATAGCTCAGTACCACAGGTTATTAACTCCTGTGGTAAATATAAATGTGCATTGCTGCAAGAAGGAATATTGCTCATTCCTGGCTACAGCAGCATAAGGATAGTCGGCCGCTATCTTTTAAAGGGGCCAGTGCACAAAGAATCATCCCCCCCCCACAAGGCCTACTGTACCCTGAACACCCCTCCCCCAAGCATCAAAGACTAAGCTTCTCTGATACCATCAAAGATAAAACATATCCTATCCACCGAGTCCCTCTCCAAGCACTATTGGGGAAGGGCATTTCCTAATGGCTAGTGGATGAACAGGAGTGATACTCAGTTGTTCCTGCCCTGCTGGATGCAAAATGGCACCATTCAACCCCTCATAGTAGTCTTGCTAGGGGTCAAGTTGCCAAAGGGTTGCTAGGGGTCAAGCGGCACCATTGTACAGCCAGCAGTGTATAGGGCAAGAATGCCTGGGGATCTCTCCTGACCAGTCACTAGTTACCAGAGAATCCCCCAGGTAGTTGCCAGGGGGAAGGGTTCATGGATGTGGGTTTGGCCTTTAATACTGGAGAGGTTATGGGGAGGAGGGCTAGGTCTTTGATTTATTTATTGATTTGACACATTTTCTAGACCACCCTTCCAACAGTTTATCAGAGCAAGGACTTGACATTTGATGCCAGTGGAGATCGGGGTGGGGTGGGGAGGGGTGGTGGGGATTTGGTTTAAGTCAGATAATGCCCACCTTAAAAATACTCCCTGGGAGCATTGGCCTTCACATTAAAGGGCTGATGCTCCCTGGAAAGAAAGATAATGCCAACACTAAGCTGGCATTATCTTTCCATGAATAATGCAGCTTGGCAGGTTAAACACAAGCTGCATTATTCGATTTTCATAATAATGAGGTAGTTTGTATGCATTTTCATGCTTTGCATTTCATTATTATTTAGTTCATATTGCATTACCAAAATGTGCATTAGGGAAAATAATGCACGATTTTGCCATTAAAAGCATGTTATTTGACAAAAATTGTGTATTACTCCCTTAACGTACACCAGTAGCTACACTTCTTGGGAGGAGAAAGAAGTTGAAGAAGGGGTATGTTTACTAAACTGCGTTAATGTGATTCGCGTTAGGAGCCGCGTTAGTGGAAGAAATGCCAAAAAAGGACATGGGCGGTACATCGTTAGTGATAACGCGCGCTATAACACACCGCGCAGCAACGATCGTTACAGGGCGCGTTACTGCGCGTTAAGCGTAAGAAGGCGCGCAGACACCCAAATACAGAAACAGAGCTGTAGCACAATGGTTACTACACAGACCGATGGTACAAGGGTCATGGGTTCGATTCCCCAGTGTGCCTAATGAATAAGGCTGGCTGAGGCATCATGTGTAACCCTTTGAAAGCCTACTATAATATTTTAGTCTGCAGTCAGGTTAATGTTTGCATATGTCAGGAAAATTGTACCCGTCTTATACAATATGTTCCAATAGTGACGTTCCCTCTGCCATGGTCATGTATTATATACCATTTGATAGGAGTATTTAGGCAGATGTTTGGATCCCGAAAGTTTTGGGCTTGGCCTGGAAAGGGTTAAGTATTGGGCTGTGAGGAAGTTGAGTTGTATGTTAATAGTGCTGCCAGCAAACACACCCTCACAGTGACGTAACCTAAGGTGCCACATAAGGCACCCTAGAAGGCACTCCATAGGGCACATTATAAAGTGCGCTGTCTGCCAAGGCACCCTATAATATCCCCTATAGGACACCATATAAGGCACCTTATAAGATGCTTTATAGGGCACCGTATAAGGCACTCTATAGGGCGACATATGAGGCGCCCTATAGGGCGACGTATGAGGCGCCCTATAGGGCGCCTTATGAGCCACCCTAAGGTGACAGTACCCTGAGGGTGGTTGTGCTGGCAGCACTAAAATACAATAAAAATAGACAATTCCTAAGACAGCCCTATCGATGAACCCCACTGGGGTTGTGAACCCATGACCTCTGGCTCCATGGGCAGTGAAGTAACCAGTGGGCTAGAGCTGCTAATAAACACCCAGCTGGCTACAGGAGGACTGCACGGCCCCACACCCACATTCTGCTGTGGTTACCAGGGAGATTACATACCACCACCCAACCCACCCTCTGGGGCTCAGGGTGGGGGACAGGATCTCCCACCAACAGATCCACTTTCTACCCCCCTGCAATGGTGGCAGTAGAGGGGACCATCACCCCAGTCCTGCTAGGGACCAAACACCCTACAGGGCAGGCAATGCAGAGCAGTACACATCCATAACACAATAGCAGACAGACGGCAGGTCTGGAAATGCTCAGCTGCCCCCCACCATTATCTGACATTCTACAGCAGCAAGCCTTCAGCCATTGCACCCTGCACGGTGTTCCAGCAAGACACATACTAGCTGCAGACAGTACACCAGCAAGTCCATAGTGCATGGTCCTGGAGGAGATGCATGTACCCAGAACGGGGATATCAGCATACATACCAAGCAGATAAGTCAGTGATTGGGCCCCAAAAGGAAACCCATAAATATCACATAAAAGAAATACTATATAACACTAGGGAGGAACCTAGCCATGCCATGGTCACTGCTCAGTCAGGGTGAGAGTGA
Organism: Ichthyophis bannanicus; assembly: GCA_033557465.1. NCBI lineage: Eukaryota > Metazoa > Chordata > Amphibia > Gymnophiona > Ichthyophiidae > Ichthyophis > Ichthyophis bannanicus. The sequence goes on from CM066034.1 coordinate 905,131,955, forward strand.
CCTCCCAGCAGGACATGCTATGGCCACCCTGTCCGTGCAGGTGGTACCGGACACTACAATGTCCGGCCATTGCCCTATGCCCTGTGCAGATGCGGCCAGACACACACTCCCACACCTATGCCAGCATTGTGCTACTATAGAGGTATTTAGCAGCCCTGGCCACCACACCAGTCCTGGGCACAGTGCAGGCATGGATATGGTACACAATACTGTTGGGGGTCACTCCCCAGGGTGGTAAACACTGTCAGAGACCAGACCTGAAGCACACTCCACAGACATCAGAAAGGTTGCTATGATGGAGCTCCATCAGCAAACTGTGCTTAACGTAGGAATTGCTATCTGCCAGTAATCATAGCAAACATTTGATAGCTGTGTACCGTATTCCCAGGTGTAGGGTGGCATTGCTAAGGTATGCAAGTGCTAGTATTTGGAGATGCACGCAGGGCCCAATGTCCTGCCTCTCCAGGAGGCATTGGCTAATGGAGCCTGTGGGTGTGGGTGTGTCTGCCCCTGTTGGCTGCTGCTTTACGGCAGAGGTTCCCAACTCCAGTCCTGGTGTGCCAAACACTGTTCGGGTTTTCATGCTGTCCCTCATGAATATGCATGAGATACATCTGCATACCATGGGGGTGGTGCATAGATATGCAGCACAGGCATCTTTATTAGAGGCAGCATGGAACCTGAATGGTGTTTGGCCCTCCAGGACTGCATTTGGGAGACTCTGCTCTAGGTAATGTGCCTGTTTATGGTGTCTTTGCTCTGTAGGGTAAAATGTAGGTGTTTTGGGCATGTTTACGTCATCTGCAATAAAGGTTCTGTCTGTATTAGCACGTTGTAGTAGTGGGTAAAATATAGGGACTGGGTTGGCAGGCACCATAGCTGGGACCTGAACCTGTGACCTTTTGCCTCCAAACACACTGGTTGTGTGCACTGCACCACCGTGTTGCCACAGAGACAGTGCGTTCCCTGGTGATACCATGACTGTTTGTCCAGCAGGGCCTGTCTGTTGCAGTGCATGGCACCCACCTACACAGGGCTAGGCCATGGTCTGCTCTGGGCAGCTGCCACTGCCCACCTCCACCACCAGTACCCCTCTGCCACCATGCTGACATGCCCTTCTGCTGGTGGTGCTGGTGGTGTGCAGTCTCAAGCCATCCACTGTGCAGGTAGGCGGCTGCCTATGGTGCGTGTTCTGGGGTAGGGGTGCCTGCATAGATGTCCACGCTTCCCCCCAACACCACCTGCCAATGTTCTGTGCCCTTGGAGGTACCTGCTGGGTACTATCTCCTGTGACACTGTGATAAACACTCTCGTGCCCATGTTGGGCCCTCATCAGTTGCTGTCTGGCTGCTGTACAGTTTCAGCATTCCTAAGTGCCACCTAGGCATCTGCCTAGTCCGCACTGTGCCCCAGCTGCACCACAGCATGTGCCGCCTGCAGCCCTCTGTGTCCCCTTTCCCAGCATCTGTCCAGTTGCCCATTCCGACATGCCCGCCCTGCTGTTGTGGAACATGTGCATGCCATAGGAAACCTGTCCAATGGAGAGGGAAATCCTGATCAGTGCTATTTCACTGTGGGATCATTCACCTTGTATGGGGACGGAGCGTAGACCCTTCCAAAATTCATATCTTTTTTGGGGGGGCTTTCTTGGGAGTGTTTTTTTATGTTTTTATTTTGTTGGGGTCCTTTTCAATGTTTATTTGTACTTTTGTTCCATGCACATTTATCACACATCACTTTCTGGTAGGTTTCCCTGGTTTTGCTGTACATTGCTGACAGAAATGGTTTCTTTTCCCTTTAAATCAGCTCTAACGCAAGGTTTTCACTTGCGTTAGTTTTGGCCTCGAATTTCACATCGTTAGTGTGCGGGGAGCCTCTCCCCTCCCACTCTCCACCCATTGACCCCTTCTCTCCGCCCTGGGGAGCCTTCCTCCGCCCTCCGGGAGCCTTTCCCCGCCTTCAGCGCTCGCTTGCGCCACATTTGTGCGCCGTAAAGCGTCATTATCGCGCGCTAAGGTACCTTAGGGGTATGTTTACTAAACTGCGTTAGTGCAAATCGCGTTAGGAGCCGCGTTAGTGAAAGGAAAGCCAAAACAGGACATGGGCGGGACATCGTAACCACTAACGCGCGTTCCAAAAACTAACGAGCGTTACAGGGCGCCGTGGTGCGTTACTGCGCGTTAATCGTATGAAGGCGTACAGACACAAATCACTGAAACAGAGCTGTAGCACAATGGTTAGTGTACTCACCGCTCTTACAGTCAGCATGGGTTCGAGTCCCCAGTGTGCCTAACGCAGAAGGCTGTCCCAGGCATCACCCTGTACATCACGTAGGGAATGAGGAGGCATGTTTTTCTTTACGTTCAATAGTGGTTACTGAAACACACTCTCGCAGTGCGCGTAGCCATGTACGTTGGTGCATGCGTGGCTGCGTGCGTTGTTACGGGCGTAGCTACGTGTGTTGGTGCGTGCGTACAATCGTGCGTGGGTACGTGTGTTTTTACCAGCGTGGGTACCTTATAGTGCAGACACTTTAGGGTGTCTTGCACCTATGCATTATGCTAACAGATGTACGTGTGATGGCCTATGGTTTATCAGAGCCTGTGAGCAGGCGCTGGATCTTCCCAGGGTTGGATCGTGCCAGTCACACCCATGATGCACTGCACATGCAAATCAGCTGTCCACAGATACACACCATGGGGAATGCACCCCCACAGCACCTCGGCCTGGTAGGGGGAAGTGACCATGTGCACACCCACAGCACCTCGGCCTGGTAGGGGGTACTGACCGTGTGTTGTACTGGCACAGAGTAGCTACACACCGTCACATTGTGCGGGTACTGTGCTCACCCTGAGAGTGCAGTGAGGCGCCCAGCACCAGGTCCACAGCACCGTCCATGGCACAGGTCCAAAGCAGTGTTAATGTGTGAGATAGATAGTTTCTGCACAAACACCTTGCAGTCAGGTGTAGCCCCCATGGACCCCTAGGTGGCCCATGTACCCCCCCCCCCTCCCATGCCAAGGGTGGCAAACAGGGCAGGCAATGCAGCTCTGTACACAGACAGACATTATGCCTGGATATGGTAAGCTGCACCCCACCACTATCTGATATTCTCCTGCAGCAAGCCATCAGCCACTGCACCCTGCAAGCCACTCCATCAAGACACATACCAGCTGCAAACAGTCTACTAGTTAGTCCATAATGCATGTGGCCCAGTGGAGATGCATGCACCCAGAACTGGGATGTTAGCATACACAGCAAGCAGATAAATCAGTGACTGGGCCCCAAAAGGAAACCCATATCTATCACATGAGAGAAATACTATATAGCACTATGGGGGTGCCTAGCCATGCTGTGGTCACTGCACAGTCAGGGTGAGAGTGATCTCTCAGCAGGACATACTGAGGTCACCCTGTCTGTGTAGGTGGTGGCCTGGCACTAAAATGTGCCTGTCACTGCCCTATGCCCTGTGCAGATGCACCCTGGCCAGGCCACCCTGTCCGGCCTATACCCATGGTACCTTGCTCCTCATTATGCACATTGGCAGCTCAATACTGGCAACATTGCTGGCAGTGTGGGCTGTGGAAGGTGTTTGCAGCCACCACACACTGGATTGACAGACAGCCACCCCCACACCTATGCCAGCATTGTGCAACTATAGAGGTGTTTAGCAGCCATACCCACCACACCAGTCCTGGGCACAGTTCAGGCATGGATATGGTACGCAAGACTGTTGGGGGTCACTCCCCAGGGTGGTAAGCACTGTCAGAGACCAGACCTGCAGCACACACCGCAGACATCAGAATGCTTGTTTTGGTGGAGCTCACTGAGAAAACTGTGCTTAACGTAGGAATTTCTATCTGCCAGTTATCACAGGAAACGTTTGATAGCTGTGTACCATATACCCAGGTGTAGGGTGGCATTCCTAAGGTATGCAACTGCTAGTATTGGAAGATACAGGCAGGGCCCAATGTCCTGCTTCTCCAGGAGGCATTGGCCAATGGGGCCTGTGGGTGTGTGTGGGTGTGTCTGGCCCTGTTGGCTGCTGCTTTACGGCAGAGTTCCCCAACTCCGGTCCTGGTGTTCCAAACACTGTTCGGGTTTTCATGCTGTCCCTCATAAATATGCATGAGCTACACCTGCATACCATTGGGGTGGTGCATAGATATGCAGCACAGGCATCTTTATTAGAGGCAGCATGGGACCTGAATGGTGTGGGGCCCTCCAGGACTGCATTTACGTCGTATCAAGGCTGTTCGTTCCATTCTCCCCTCCTCCTCCCTAGTCACTCTCGTTCTGTCTCTGGTTATTTCTCGCCTTGACTATTGTAATGTTGTCTTTGCTGGTCTTCCTTCCTATCAACTTCGCCGTCTTCAACTTATCCAAAATGCCGCTGCCCGTCTCATTACTGCTTCTTCCATTCATGCCCATGTCTCACCATGTCTCCTTTCTTTACACTGGCTTCCTGTTAAATTCCGGTTTATGTTCAAGGTGCTTATTCTTGCTCACAAAGCTCTTCACTCTGATTCCCCCCGGTACCTAGCTGACATCATTCGTCTCCAGCCCTCTCCCCGTTTCCTACGTTCGTCTCACGGTAATCGTCTCTTTCTCCCATCACCTACTCAGGCCCATCTTGAATCTACCCGTCACTCTGCCTTCTTTTACTTAGCCCCTGCCCTCTGGAACTCCCTTCCCCTCCCACTCCGCACTGAATCATCCTACACCCGTTTCAAGACCCTCCTTAAGACACATCTTTTTTGTCAGGCTTTTGATCTCCCCCCCTCTGCTGATTGTGTTTCCACTCCCTAGCTGCGCCTCCCCCTTCCCCTTTTCCCCTTTTTCCTTTATCTTCCCCCCCCCCCTCCTTTCCCAATTGTTGCCCTCCTGCACCCAGGCTCCCAGGCTCCCTGCCATCTGTTTTATTTACCTGATTTTATTTCTTTGTCTTACTGTCTCTACCTCTGTCCTATCATTTTATGGCGTTCCTTTCCTTTTAGCAGTCGTTGATTTTATGATTGTACACCGCCCTGATGCTTCGGCCTGAGCGGTATATCAAGTGTTTTAATAAAGATAAAGATAAAGATAAAGATTTGCGAGACTCTGCTCTGGGTAATGCGCCTGTTTCTGGTGTCTGTGTTTGGTGTGGTAAAATATAGGTGTATGAACCATGCGTATGTTCTCTGCAATAAAGGGATGTCTTTACTATCACTGTTTAGTGGTGGGTAAAACTATGGAGACTGGGTTGGCAGGAGCCCCAGCTGGGATTTGAACCTGTGACCCTCTGGTCTTACAGGCACTGGCTGTGTCTGTTGCACCACACTGTGGCCACAGAAATAGTGCAGTCCCTGGAGTTAGTTAAACGAGTCAGACGAGTCAGAAACCCTGCTCTGCACAAGTTTACTGTGGGCTCATTTACCTTGTATGGAGACAAAGGTGCACATAAACCTCAGAAAAGACCTCAAAAAAGGGGCACACACCCATAACCAAGATGGGCAACAATGATATCATTGGGCAACAAGGAACAACACTCCCAGGACAGCTCCATTACAATGAAATGATCTTTGAAAGGGTCTGCGGAGCGTAGACCCTTCCAAACATCATTTCTTTTTATGGTGCTTTCCAGGGAGTGTTGTTCCTTGTTGCCCATTGCTATCACTGTTGCCCAGCTGAATTATGCTTTTTACAATGTTTCTTGTGGTCATTTTTAACGTTTTATGTGAAATTTTGTTCTGTGCACATTTATCACACTGCTCACGTTTTGTGGGTTTCCCCGGTTTTGCTATACATTGCTGACGGAAATGGTTTCTCTTCCCTTTAATATGCTTTTAACGACAGGTTTTCATTCGCGTTGGAATTGAGCTCAGGAATTCAGTGCGTTAGTGTGAGGGGAGCCTCTCCCCGCCCACTCTCCGCCCATTGACCCCTTCTCTACGCCCACTCTCCACCTTCTGCGCTGTTTTAACGCGCCGCGGAGGTTTACGATCGTTAACTGCGGTTAACGCGCGTAAAGTACGTTTAACGATCGTTAAACGTACTTTACGTGCGTTATTCACGATTACCGCACTTTAGTAAACATCCCCCTTAGTGCGCGATAATTGCACAGCGCGCACGTTAAGAAGGTTTAGTAAACATACCCCTAGGTGTTATAGTCTAAGGCTATTTAATGAGCTGCTGAAATTTAGAACCTATTCAGCTTTTACTTTATATATAAACTATCAGTTTTTTTCCTTTCTCGTTTCTTAGTTCAAATAACAAAGGCATGGTGCTATCTGGCTCAGTTCTTTATGAAAGCACAGCTTGTACGTTTGACATTTCATTGTAGAAATGTTTGTGTTGTCGCAGGAAGAAAGTTTTATGATGTCAGATGCAACTGTATGGTGCAGTAGAAACAGCTTGATTTTATTTTTTTAGCCTGATAATTTTCTCATACTCTTTGTCTTCCAGTTCATTTGGAACCAAGGCTGGGATCCAGATCTATGAGCCTTCTTTAGCAACCATATAGGGATTCTTTTATTTAGGGGTATGTTTACTAAACCTTCTTAACGTGCGCGCTGTGCAATTAGCGCACGCTAAGGTACCTTAGCGCGCGCTAATGACGCTTTACGGGGCACAAATGTGCCTTAGTGCGCGCTCACGTGCGCAGCAGCGCAAATGAGTGCTGAAGGTGGGGAAAGGCTCCCGGAGGGCGGAGGAAGACTCCCCAGGGGCGGAGAGAAGGGGGTCAATGGGTGGAGAGTGGGAGGGGAGAGGCTGGGGCAATAGTGATAGTAATGGGAAACATCAAAAAACACTCCCAAGAAAGCCCCAAAAATAAATATGAATTTTGGAAGGGTCTACGCTCCGTCCCCATACAAGGTGAATGATCCCACAGTGAAATAGCACTGATGAGGTTTTCCCTCTCCATTGGACAGGTTACCTATGGCATGCACATGTTCCACAACAGCAGGGCGGGCATGTCAGAATGGGCAACTGGACAGGTGCTGGGAAAGGGGATACAGAGGGCTGCAGGTGGCACATGCTGTGGTGCAGCTGGGGCACAGTGCGGACTAGGCAGATGCCTAGGTGGCACTTAGGAATGCTGAAACTGAACAGCAGCCAGACATGAACTGATGAGGGCCCAACATGGGCACGAGAGTGTTTATCACAGTGTCACAGGGGATAGTACCCAGCAGGTACCTCCAAGGGCACAGAACATTGGCAGGCAGTGTTGGGGGAAGCGTGGATGCCTATGCAGGCACCCCTACCCCAGAACACGCACCATAGGCAGCCGCCTACCTACACACTGGATGGCTTGAGACTGCACACCACCAGCAGAACGGCATGTCAGCATGGTGGCAGAGGGGTACTGGTGGTGGAGGGGGGCAGTGGCCTGGACAGGGTGGCCATAGCATGTCCTGCTGGGAGGTCACTCTCACCCTGACAGCAGTGACCATGGCATGGCTAGGCTCCCCCATAGTGCTATATAGTTTTTATCTCATGTGATATTTATGGGTTCTCTTTTGGGGCCCAATCACTGACTTATCTGCTTGGTGTGTATGCTGACATCCCAGTTTTGGGTGCATGCATCTCCTCCAGGAACATGCCCTATGGGCTAGCTATCAGACCATCTGCAGCTAGTATGTGTCTTGCTGGAACACCTTGCAGGGTGCAGTGGCTGCAGGCTTGCTTCAGGAGAATATCAGATTGTGGTGGGGTGAAGCTGAGTATTTCTGGGCCTAATGTCTGTCTGCTATTGCTTTATAGATGTGTACAGAGCTGCATTGACTGCCCTGTAGGGTGTCTGTTCCCCAGCAGGACTGTGGTTGGTGATCTCCTCTACTGCTGCCACTGCAGGGATGTAAAATGTGGATCTGTTGGTGGGAGACCCTGTTCCCCATGCACAGCCCCAGAGGGTGGGTTGGGTGGTGGTACATAATCTACCTATGAGTCCATAAGGGTCAAACCTGACTGAGAAATACAGATGTATCCAAAGTGTGTCTGCAGGAACTACCTATCTCACATACTAGCACTGCTGGGGACCTACAGCATGGCCTATTTCTGCCATGAAAGGTGCTGTGGACCTGGTGCTGGGCGCCCCACCGCACCCTCAGGGTGAGCACAGTACCCGCACAATGTGACGGTGTGTAGCTACTCTGTGCCAGTAACACACATGGTCAGTTCCCCCTACCAGGCCGAGGTGCTGTGGGGGTGCATACTCCATCTTGTGTTCATCTGTAGACGGCTGATTTGCATGTGCAGTGCATCATGGGTACGGGTGGGCTAACCCTATCCTGGTGACCACAGCAGACTGTTTGTGTGGTGATGTGCAGTCCTTCTGCAGCCAACCAGGAGCTTGCTAGCAGTTATGGAGCTGTAGCCCACTGGTTACTTCACTGCCTGTTGAAGCCAGAGGTCATGGGTTCAAACCCACAGTAGGGGTTATTTGATAGGGCTGTCCAAAGAATTATCTACTTTTAATGTACATTAGTGCTGCCAGCAAAAACACCCTCAGCGTACTGTACCCATAAGGTGCCTCAGAGGGCGCCCTATAGGGCACCTTATGGTTACCGTCCATATAAGGTGCACTATACAGTATCCTATGGAGCAACTTATAGGGTGCCCTATAGAGGACATTATAGGGTGCCGTGGCAGACAGTACACTTTATAATGTGCCCTATGGAGTGCCTTATAGGGTGCCTTATGCGGCACCTTAGGTTACGGCATGTGAGGGTGTGTTTGCTGGCAGCAATTAATAAAATACAAATAAAGTGCCACAGGAAACAATACTTACATGTCAAAGCTGATGCCTCAGCCAGCCTTAAGTATTAGGCATACTGGGAATCAAACTCATGACCCCTGTATCATCAGTCAGTGCCTTAACCATTGTGCTACACTGCTGTTATGCCTTGCATATCAGCGCACCTACTTAAGATTTTCATGCGTTTAAATGCACAGTGCTGCCATCAAAAACAGTGCTATGACCTTGCTGTGCCTCATAGGGCACCCTATATGGCGCCCTATAGGTCACCCTTTAAGCAACATTGTAGGGTGCCGTTGCAGACAGTGCACTTTAAAATGTGCCCTCTGGGGCACCTTAAGGGGTGCCTTATGCAGCACCTTATGTTACAGCGCTTTGAGAGTGCGTTTGATAGCAGCAGTAATTAAAATAAAATTAAAAAGCCTCATAATGCAATATTACACATAAATGGTAGTGCCTCAGCCAGCCTTATTCATTGGGCACAGTGGGGGATTGAACCCATGACCCCTGCACCATCTGTCAGTGTCATCACCATTGCACTGCAGCCCTGTTCCTCTGTTTGTACATCAGCACGCCTGCTTATGCTTCCCGCGCACGTTTCTTGTGTGCTAATGTGCGCGGCGCACAAGAGCACGCAGCGCAGCGCGCGCTAATCCCATTTTGCTACGTTTGACTGGACCGCCCACTCCTTTTATGGCATCCTGCAGACTAACGCAGCGCGCACATTAAGAGGGTTTAGTAAACATACCCCTTAAAATATCAAAATTAATATCATAGCTTGGGTTAGTTTAGATTTATTTATTTATTTATTTTGCTCCTAGACCAAAGATGTCAAGAGGACAATAAATCATCACTCACAAGTACACTGATCAACATGTAAAACCATAAAATTCAATAAACATTTGCCCAATATTAATTAAAAGACTGTCTCTTCAGTCTTCCGACCCCATGACAGTTTATACATTTAAACATCTTCTTATATTGAAGTGCTCAGTGTAAGCTCCAATTCTTCTTAAGCAGGGCCACAATTAGTTCTAGGACTGTCTTTTCCCTTCTCTTCAATCTCTAATTAGTCCTGATATGGATTCTCCAGTCATGAAGGTGGTGGGGGGGGGGGGGGGAGGAGGTGTAGAATGTGTAACTCTTATTTTCTTCTGTTCTAAATGTTTTAAATAAAATAAATAAATAAGACAGTCTGGACTTGGGTGGTGTTCTAGCATAACTTTACTGATACAAACCAGGAGCGAGGTAAATAGTTAAAACACTTTATTCGCTCAACCCTACACAGCCGTGTTTCGGCATGCACCTTCATAAGAACATAAGATATGCCATACTGGGTCAGACCAATATCCATCAAGCCCAGTATCCTGTTTCCAACTGTGGCCAATCTAGGTCATAAGTACCTAGCAGTTTCCCCAAAAGACACAGATTCCACAATGCTTGTATTGGGTCAAGCAGTGATATCCTGGATCCCTTTTAATAATGGTTTATGGACCTTTCCTTCAGGAACTTGTCCAAATCTTTTGTAAACCCAGGTACGATTACAGCTTTTATTACATCCTCTGGTAACAAATTCCAGAGTTTGATTACACGTTGAATGAAAAAATATTTTCTCTTATTAGTCTTAAATAGGCTAACCTGTAGCTTCATTGTCTTTCTATATTCTGATGACGTAAACAATCGATCGACGTTTACCCGTTCCACTCCATTCATTAATTTATAAACCTCTATCATATCTCCCCTCAGTCATCTTTTTTCCAGATTGTACAGCCTAACCTTTTTAGCCTCTCTTCATAGAGGTATCCTTCCATCCCCTTTACCATTTTGGTGACTCTTCTCTGTACCTTTTCTAATAATGCTATATTCTTTTTAAGATACTGTGACCAGAATTGCACACAATATTCAAGGTGTGATCGCACCATGGAACAATACAGAGACATTATAATATACTTTGTTTTATTTTCCATTCCTTTCCTTATGATACCTAGCATTCTATTTGCTCTCTTGGCCGCCGCTGCACACTGGGCCGAGGGTTTTAACATGTTATCCACGATGACGCCTAAATCTTTTTCCTGAGTAGTGGTTCCTAATGTGGAACCTTGCATCATGTAACCATAGTTTGGGTTGTTCTTTCCTAGGTGCATAACTTTGCACTTGTCCACATTAAATTCCATCTACCATCTGGATGCCCAGTCTTCCAATTTATCAAGATCCTCTTGCAATTTTCCACAATCCTCATGGGTTTTAACAACTTTAAATAGTTTTGTGTCATCTGCAAATTTGATAACCTCACTCTTTATTCCCTTTACCAGGTCATTTATGAATATGTCAAAAAGCAGCAGACCCAGCATAGATCCCTGGGGTACTCCATTATTGACCCTTCTCCATTGGAAAAATTGGTCATTTAGCCCTACCCTCTGCTCTCTGTCTTTTTTTTGTAATTTATATTTTATTAGTACATTTTCCACCATTACAGCTCATACATATAACATTTAGCACCCCCTTCCCCTCAATTCCCCCCTTCCTCCCAAACCTCCCCTCCTCTCTCCTTCTTTCCCATTTATCCCCATTACAAAAACAAAACCATAAACCATAGTTTAACCTTTTAACGTTCTTCACCAAAATAGTAGTCCTATAACTGATAATACTTCTCATACTATTTGTATACATGCTCTTTCCAAAATAGTTAACACATAAAACAAATTACCCCTGAAAGATCCTCCAGCCTTGATGCACCTGTCCCCCAACCCCATTTTTAGCCTGTGAACATATTATCAAATGAACATATGACCATTTGAGCATTTCATCCCCCCTCCCTTCTCCCGCCAATCCCCTTACCCACTCCCTCTCTCCACCACCCCCTCCTCTATAGTCCTATTTCCTACCCCTCTCCTCCCTTCCCCCCTCTAATCCCTTTCTCGTACCCTCTCTCCCTTTTACGTTCAACCATCCTTCCCATCCCCCCTCCCCTTCCCATACTTGCTCCACTCCACTCCCCTCTGCCTCCATCTTTCATAACAATGCCACACCTTGTTGTGTTTCCCCACTTGATGTATTCTATAAGCTTCCATTGCACATAATCCCCATATTTGTTCTACCCTACGCATTACCTCCTGTATTGGAGGCACGTCAACATTCCTCCACCATCTTAATAGACACATATGTGCTACTATCACTCCATATCCCACAAAAGTCGTCCCATCTCCCTCTCCCTCCCCAACCTCTTCGTTGAGCTCTACTATTCCTGGGGTGAGCCTTATCATCACTCCCGTGATAGCTCCATACAGCCTTCCTACCTTACCCCAATACTCTTGCACCTTTTGACACTGCCATATCATGTGCAATAAATCTCCCTTCTCCCCACATTGTTTCTAGCATTCATTTGAGCTATTTGGACAAACTGCCCCTAAACCGCACTGGCGTCCAATACATCCTATATCTCAGCTTCAAACTGTTTTCTAACATTGGGGTTCCCCTTACTAATTTATAGGCTTTCTCATATATTGCTTCCCACCGACTCTCATCCCACTGACCCGGAATTTCCTCCTCCCACCTCTGCTGCCACCTCCCCTTCACCCTCCCCTTCTGGAGAAGCATTTGGTAAATTTTTGATATTACCCCCCTCTGTGTCCACTGCTTCCCCATCATCTCTTCAAACTGTGAAGGCCGCCATTTGAGATCTGACTTCACTTCCTTACTTTGCAGAAAGTACCACAATTGCACATAAGCATATCCATGCCTGCACTGTGCCCAGGACTGGTGTGGTGGCCAGGGCTGCTAAACACCTCTATAGTAGCACAATGCTGGCATAGGTGTGGGAGTGTGTGTCTGTCTATCCAGTGTGTGGTGGCTGCAAACACCCTCCACAGCCCACACTGCCAGCACTGTTGCCAGTATTGGCCTGCCAATGTGCATAATGAGGAGCAAGGTACCATGGGTATAGCCCGGACAGGGTTCCCTGGCCAGGATGCATCTGCACAGGGCATAGGGCACTGGCTGGGACATTGTAGTGCCCGGCCACCACCTGCACAGACAGGGTGGCCACAGCATGTTCTGCTGGGAGATCACTCTCACCCTGACTGAGCAGTGACCACGGCATGGCTAGGCTCCCCCATAGTGCCTTTCTCATTTGATATTTCTGGTTTCCCTTTTGGGGCCCAGTCACTGACTTATCTGCTTGGTGTGTATGCTGACATCCCAGTTCTGGGTGCATGCATTTCCACCAGGAACATGCACTATGGACTAGCTAGCAGACTGTCTGCAGCTGGTATGTGTCTTGATGGAATGCCCTGCAAGATGCAGCGGCTGAAGGCTTGCTGCAGGAGAATATCAGATAGGGGTGGGGTGAAGCTTAGCATATTCAGGCCTAATGTCTGTCTGCTATTGCGTTATGGATGTGTACATGGCTGTATTGACTGCCCTGTAGGGTGTCTGTTCCTCAGCAGGACTGGGGTTGATGGTCCTCTCTACTGCCACCATTGCAAGGAGGTAGAATGTGGATCTGTTGGTGGGGGACCCTGTTTACCACCCTCAGCCCTGGAGGAGGAGGAGGAGGAGGAGGAGGAGGAGGAGGGTGGTGGTACATAATCCTCCTAGGAGTCCATAGGGGCTGAATCTGACTGAAACATACAGATAAATCCAAGGTGTGTGTCTGCAGAAACTACCTATCTCACACATTAGCACTGCTGGGGACCTGGTGCTGGGCGCCCCACCTCACCCTCAGGGTGAGTGCAGTACCTGCACAATGTGACGGTGTGTAGCTACTCTGTGCCAGTACCACACACGGTCAGTTTCCCCTACCAGGCCGAGGTGCTGTGGGGGTGCATACCCCATCTTGTGATCATCTGTAGACTGCTGATTTGCATGTGCAGTGCATCAAGGGTATGGGTGGGTTAACCCTATCCTGGTGACCACAGCAGACTGTTTGTGTGGTGACATGCAGTCCTTCTGCAGCCAGCCAGGGGTTTGCTAGCAGTTATGGAGCTGTAGCCCACTGGTTACCTCACTACTTGTAGAGCCAGAGGTCATGGGTTCAAACCCACAGTAGGGGTTATTTGATAGGGCTGTCCAAAGCATTGTCTTTTTTTAATGTACATTAGTGCTGCCAGCAAAACACCCTCAGGGTACTGTAAACATGAGGTGCCTCAGAAGGCGCCCTATAAGGCGCCTTATAGGGCACCCTATAAGGCGCCTTATAGGGCACCCTATAAAGCGCCTTCTGAGGCACCTTATGGTTACAGTCCGTATAAGGTGCCTTATAAGGTGTCCTATGGAGCGCCTTATAGGGTGCCCTATAGGGGACATTATAGGGTGCCGTGGCAGACAGTGCACTTTATAATGTGCCCTATGGGGTGCCTTATAGGGTGCCTTATAGGGGACCTTATAGGGTGCCGTGGTGGACAGTGCACTTTATAATGTGCCCTATGGGGTGCCTTATAAGGTGCCTTATGTGGCACCTTAGGTTAAGGCACGTGAGGGTGTGTTTGCTGGCAGCAATAATTAAAATACAAATAAAATGCCTCAGGAAACAATACTTACATGTCAAAGCTGATGCCTCAGCCAGCCTTATGTATTAGGCACACTGGGGGATCGAACTCATGACCCCTGTATTATCAGTCAGTGTATTAACCATTGTGCTACATTTCTGTTTCTATGCTTGGATGTCTGTGCGCCTACTTAAGATTACCACGCGGTAACACGCTTAGCGGCGCTTTGCCTGATAATGTGCACAGCAGCGTGCGTTATCGCACACTAATCCCATTTTGCTACTTTAAACTGGAGTGGAGGAGTAGCCTAGTGGTTAGAACACTGGCTTGGTAACCAAGCAACCAGGGTTCAATTTCCACTAGCACTCCTTGTGGCCTTGGGCAAGTCACTTAACCCTCCATTGCCTCAGAAGAAAGGCCTGGCAATCTACTTCCAGTGACACTGCCAAGAAAACCCAGGAGCTTCTGGGTCACCAGGAGTCAGGACTGACTCAAAAGCACACATTACACTTTACTTTAAACTGAAACACCCACTCCTTATATGGCATCCTGCACACTAACGCTGGGCGCACATTAAGAAGGTTTAGTAAACGTACCCCTTAGAATACACTGCACAACCCAGATATATTATACTGAGAGAACACAGAAAAAATTGTTCCCATATACCTGTCTAGGGTTAAGGAAGGAAAACCAAATATAAAACAAGAGTCACTTAAAACAAGGGATACGTAACACTAAAACTTTTACTGTACTCTGCATACTGTGAAGACTCATAATATAAATGTCCCAAGAGAGGTTGTAATGGATGTTGTGAAAAATACACAGGATTCTTGCCAATTCTTTTACTACCCTTTTAATCGGAAGATGACTTGCGCTTTTGCTTTGGGATATAAAGCATTTTAAATATGCTCTTTAAAATGCTTGCATATACACCAAAATGTTATGATTTTGGTTTATATTTGTCTTAGAAATATCTTTTTATCATATTTTACTTACAAGATATATTTAGTACATAGTGAGAGCAGATTGATAGCTATAGGTTACAACTGCAATATTTTAGTGTTATGTATGAAAAGTCAGATTTTGACTTGTTTTTTGTCAATAATTCTGGACACACTTACTAATTCTTTTGTCTTCTGGAAGTAAGAATATTGGAAAGAACACAAATTGCAACTGCCATAAAGGGAGATATTGCACATATAGAAAATGTATTCACAGCCTATGTGACAACAATTCCTTATCATCCAACTAGACCAGTCCGGATGGGTGGATTATGCTCCTTTGCCAGCAGGTGGAGGCAGATTTGTGCATCCTTCAATGATGACATCAGGAGGTACAGCCACAGGTACAGCACTGAAAGAAGCCAATATTTGTCTGCCTCCTGAAGGTGGCAAGATGTGTATAAACTGTTGCAGTAGTGCTGATAGGCCTGGCTCTCTTGGCCCACACTTCAGTGCATTGGAATAGCTCAGAGCAAGGGTACATCCATGCCTCCTCAAGCTCTCAGCCTCTCAGGATCCAGTGCTGTTTCCCATGGATTACTAGCGCTTGGACTGAAGAGGAGCAGGAAGACCCTGCATGGCCCTCAGAGAGAGGCAGTAAGTTGGGCCCAGACCTCCCTCTTTCACTTTTGCTGTCCCCAATCGCTACCTCATATTTTGTTTTCCAAATTAAAGCTTTTTGCGTCTTTTTACAATTTGCCCATAGGTTTCAGTTGGGTTGCATTGACTGTTTGGCTGCATAAGCAGTTTAAGTTTAAAAAGACCAGAGTAGTTGAGTTTTATTTGGCAGTGGGGCCTCCCCTGGCATGTTTAGGTCTTAGAGGAAGCCCAGATTGGGTTTCCCTGACTGGCCTGACAGAGGGACTCCAGATTCGGTATCCCCTTTTTGCTGCACTTCAGTGCATTTGCTGCGGTCATAGTTTTTTGCAGCCTGCACTGTTTTTTTCTGCAGCTTTTTTGAGGCCATTTTCATAGCTTTCATTCTTATTGTCATGTAGAGCAGGATAAGCATGCAATCTGCCCTCAGCTGTGCCCACTGTGGCACTCTCAGGATCAGCTCCGTGGCAGGCTCTTTCTGTCCCCCTTGTGATGGGGATTTGAAGACCCAGGATTTTTCAGCATCATCAGGACCCCCCACAGGGGGCCTGGGGCCCAATGCCAATTCGAGGGTCTCCTCCTCATCCCATTCTGCATCTGCATCAACTGTGGGATGGGCAGCTCTCGCTGAAGATCAACCCCATGGTTCCTCATGAAGGACTGAGAAATTCTATCCTCTGGCCAATAAGGTCCAGTGGGCCCTTCAGGACCATAGGAGATCCTCTCAACTGGCAGACAGCAGCAGCTGCTGAAATGGCTTCTTGGCTATCTTCATTCTTATTTAACTGCATGGAAACCTCCTTCACAGGGGTCTGGGGCATTGATTTCCCCTGCAGGGGAATATGGGCCCTCAGATGGTGCTGCCATGGCAATTTCAGGGGCTAAACACCCCCCTGTCTCACCTGTTCACCCAGGAGCTGCTCTAGGAGCTCAGCCTTATCCCCTATGGGCAATTGACTGGGCAGCATAAGAATATCCCCTTGTGTCTGGAGGTGAGCTTGAGGAGGAAGGGGAAATTCCACTCATGGAGGGTACTGGTGGATCCACTGGTGGTCCGTCTTTTTCACCAGGAGGATCCAGGATGCTACATCAGCATAGGGGCCCAAACAGCCTGCAGCTGACCCACCATCTAGGGGGAACCCCAACCTAGATGATATCAGATGCCCCTCAGGGTTCTTTCCGTTGGCAGAGCTCTTGGAGCAGCTCCTGGTCTCCCAATGGGCAAATCCAGAGTTGACTCTCAAAGAGCCAACGGTCCTGGCTCAGTTACATCCGCTGCCTCAGGGCAAACTGGATCAACTCTTTGGGCTTTCTCAGGTGGATGCCCTGGTCATAGCGGTCATGAAGCAAACAACTATTCCAGTGAAAGGTGATGCGATGCTTAAAGAGATTCACGATAGGAGAGTCGAGATCCTCCTCAATAATGCCTTCATAGCCTTGGCTTTGGGCTCATAAACAGGCTTTGCGCCAGTCTTGTAGCCAGGGCACTTTTGTTCTGGACTCAACAGCTGCTGGACATCCTTGCATTAGGAGCTGTGTTTATGATGGATGCCTTATATGATCTGGTCAAAAATTCCTCCAGATCTATGGAAGCTGTTTTGGTGGCTAGACGGTGGCATTTGCTTCACAACTGGTCTGCGGATGTGGCCTCCAAGTTGCGTCTCAGTAAGCTCTCTTTTTAGGGCAGGCTTTTTGAAAAATCAGTGAAAGACCTTGGTGAGGCCAGTCCTCAGAGGCTGTTGGAGGAGTGGCCTAAAGGTGTGCACTTGGTATCTCGAAGAACTTCTTGGGGAGTCTGGAGATACTCAAGAGTGTCCAAAGGCTCCAGCTGCACCTATTCTCCCTATGGGTTTCAGTCAAGGAAGGGACAGCCCTTTCAGGGTTCGCAGTGGCCTCAGAACTCCTTCTCAGCAGCTATTGGAGCCAGAAAATCCTCACAATGAGATCTGGTGGGTTCCTTTTTAGGTTCAGTTGGTAAGGGGACGGTTCCAGCACTTTCTCTTGGAAGATCTGGGTTACTTCAGACCAATGCTGAGTTAGGGTATGCTCAAGTGAGCAGTAGTCACAGACACATTATAATGCGTCCTGCAGTTGCAGGCTATCATATCTGGGCCTTCCACAGAGCAAGATCATGGTCAGTATTCCATCTAATTTGTGGTGCCCAAGAACCCAGGCCTTTCATCCCATCCTCAACCTGAAGGCAATGCCATCTTCAGGGTTCCCAATTTTTTTTTTAAATTTAAATGTTTATTGAATCGTACATCATCAAGAAACCCAACAATCAATACACTACAGAGTAACAACCAAACACAACATAAAGCAATATCCCCCCCCCCCACCCTTCTCCCTCCACCACTTGCCAGAATTAACAAAGTACCCTGCAGTCAACACACGACACCACAGGGTTCCCAATTTTTGAATGGAGACCATTTGCTCAGTCATCACATCTGTTCTTTTGAGGGAGTTCTTTACCTCCCTGGACCTGGCCGAGACCTACTTTCATATCCCCATCAGGGATCAGCATCAGCAGTTCCTCCAATTCTGCATCCTGAGCCCACATTTCCAGTTCAGGGCTCTGCTCTTCTGCTTAGCCACAGCTCCCTGCACGTTCTTGAAAGTGATGGTGATAGTGGTGCCATTCCAGTGCAAGCAGGGAATCTGGGTTCACTCATAAATGGATGACTGGCTGATCCAGTCGAATTCACTAGTGAAATCAAGAGCAAACAAAACCCTGGTGATTCAGTGGCTGGAACAGTTTGGGCTGCTGATCAATTACCCTAAGAGCAACCTCAATCATTCTTGGGAGCTGGAGTTTTGGGGGCATGTTTCCGCACTCTACAGGGTCTCATGTTACTTATGATGGAAGGAGGCTCAAGCTACAGGCACAACTGACAGAGTTCTGTCTATAGTCTACACCCAGGGCTGGAATTTTCTTCAGCTCTGGAGTTGATCCCATGGTCCAGGGTACACATGCGTCTGCTTCAGAGGCATCTACAGTCCCTCTGGTCTCTGTGCTCTCAGCTCTTTGAGCAAACCCTTCCCCTTCCTCAGGAGTTCAAGGAACAATTGGCATGGTGGCAACATCCCCGCCATCTAATGAGAGGCATGCCCCTGAAAGCCCCAGGATTGGGTGATTCTGACAACTAATGCCAGCCCAAAGGGCTGGGGGGCTCACTGTATAGGCCAGATGATGTAGGGGGTTTAGTCCTCTCATGAGGCCTTCTAGGTGATTGACTGACTGGAGGCCAAAATGATCCATCTGGCTCTAGAGAAGTTTCAGTCTTTGCTGACAGGCAAAGTAGTTTAGTTTATTTTGATTTTATATACCGCCTATGGCGAGTGGCAGCTAGGTGGGTTACAAAGCAGTAAAAAATAAAGTAACACATGAGACAACCAGAGAAAATAAGAACAAGGATGGGAGAGAGATGAAAGGAGGGCCTAAGTTACACTGAATGGCGAAAATATAAGTAAAGGAAAACAATAGGGAGGAGAGGGGAGGGAAGGGAAACGAGGGCACATCACATGGCTATTGCTGCCTAAAGGAGAGGCATGAGGAGCAGAGGGAATAAATCAAGATCAAGAGAGGGAACCAGAAGGAAAGGCAAAAGAAAAAATGTAAATTTTTAGCTGGGACTTAAAGCAAAAGGCAGAAAGTTGGGACCAAAGAATGAGGGAAAGAGAGTTCCAGAGGGTTGCGGCGACTACCTGAAAGGAAGAGGAATGAGATGCAACTGAACAGACAGAGTGAATACCAGGGATCTCGAGCATGTGTGAAGAAGAAGAATGAAAAATATGTGATGGAGTGTATAGTGACAAGAGGTGGGACAGAAAAATGGGGTGTTCAGTGCAGAGGGCATGGAAAGTTAATAGGAGAATTTTGTACTTGATGCAATATTGAACCGGAAGCCAGTGTTCAGAGAGAAAGGAAGGTGACATGAGAAGATCTATGGGCACCGTGAATAAGTTTAAGGGCAGTGTTTTGAACCAGCTGGAAGCGATGAATCTGATAATGAGGGAGACCGGAAAGGAGAGAATTAGCACAGTCGAGGCAGGTAAGGATCAAGGAAATCACGAGAAGGCGAAGGGAAGATTGATCAAGAAGTTTCTGTATGAAGTGAATCTGACCGAGAGTGAAGAAATAGCGCTGGATGATGGAAGAGATATAGTGAGAGAAGGTAAGCCGAGAATCAAAAGTGACACCAAGGATCTTGATAGTGTCTTGGAAGGGAATGGGAATGCTTTGTATTGAGGAAGGAAGCAGAGAAGGTGAAAGGGTGGGATGAGTGAATAGATGCTGAACTTAAGGCTGTGTGAAAAGAGCCACTAAGCTATAGTATCTAACTTAGAAGAAATCAGGGAGACCATAGATGAAAAATAAGTTGCAAAGCGAAAAAGAAGTTGGATGTCATCCGTATATACAAAAGACGTGATACCAATGGAAGAAATCAGGGAAGCCAGAGGAGCCAAGTAAATGTTCAAGAGAATAAGACCAATAACAGAGCCTTGAGGGATGTCACAGTGAAGCCACTAAGGCACAGAAAGAGTAGGTGACCAAGAAACCTGAAAGGAATAATTGTGCAGATAAGAGTGAAACCAAGCCAGGGCAGAACCTCTGATACCAATAGAAGAGAGTTGAGAAAGAAGAAGGGAGTGATTCACCAGGTCAAAAGCCACAGAGAGATCAATTGAGATGAGCAAAACCTGATGATGGGAATCCAGGGAAGTGCGGAGAAAAAGAAATGGTCAGAAGCAAAGTAGGTGGGGGTGGAAGCTATGTTGAGTGAGGTAAAGGGCACCAGTTCAATGGAGAAAGTCTTAAAGTTGTGGTGCAACCAGGCTTTCCACAACCTTATAAAGAAAAGGTAGAAAATATTGAGGTTTCTGGAGTCCAGCGGATTACAGGATCCGAGGCAGCATGGATTCACCAGAGGCAGGTCTTGTCAGACAAATCTGATTGATTTCTTTGACTGGGTGACCAGGGAGTTGGACTGAGGGAGAGCCCTAGATGTGGTGTATTTAGATTTCAGTAAAGCCTTTGACACCATTCCTCACAGGTGACATAAACAAACTGAGCACCCTAGGGATGGACCCTAAAGTTAATGTTTGGGTTATAAATTGGTTGAGTGTGAGGCGACAAAGAGTACAGGTAAATGGAGCTCACTCTGAGGAGAAGGAAGTTACCAGTAGTGTGCCCCAGGGATCTGTCCTTGGTCCAATTCTTTTTAACATCTTTGTTAGTGATATAGCGGAAGGGCTGTCAGGTAAGGTTTGCCTCTTTGCAGATGATACCAAAATCTGCAATAGAGTAGACACCCAGGAAGGTGTAGATAACATGAGGAGGGATCTAGCTAAGCTTGAAGAATGGTCTAGAATTTGGCAGCTGGGATTTAATGTTAAAAAATGTAAGGTCATGCATTTGGGCTGCAGAAATCCAAGGGAGCAATATAGTATAGGGGGTGAAGTACTTTTGTCCACTAAAGAAAAGCGGGACCTAGGCGTGGTTGTGTCTGATGATCTTAAAGTAGCTAAACAGGTAGAAAAGGTGACAGCAAAAGATAGAAGGATGCTTAGGTGCATACAGAGAGGAATGGCTAGCAGAAAAAAGGAGGTGATAGTGCCTCTGTATAAGTCTTTGGTGCGGCCTCATTCGGAGTATTGTGTGCAATTTTGGAGACCGCACCTTCAAAAGGATATAAACAGGATGGAGTCAGTACAGAGGGTAGCTACTAAAATGGTTAGTGGTCTTCATTATAAAGCATATGTGGACAGACTTAAGGATCTTAATATGTACACATTAGAGCAGCGTTTTTCAACCACTGTGCCGCGGCACACTAGTGTGCCGTGAGATATTGTCTGGTGTGCCATGGGAAAAATTCCAATTTCATCCGTAACATGTGGCCTCGGCTCACAAATTAGGGTTGCCAACCGGCCGGTTTTCAGCCGGCCTGGCCGTTTTTTCCTGGGCCAGGCCGGCTGCCGGCACAGTTGTAAAACCGGCCATTGAAAAGCCGGTTTTTTGCTCTGGCCGCAAGATCGGGAGCGGCCAGAGCAAAAAACCGGCTTTTGTGCCGAAGTCCGCGGCGCGAACACGATCGCGATTCCCTATAGCAGTGCAGCCGCTGGTTCTGCTTTGTACAGAGCAGCGGCTGCACTACACTTACATTGAAAAGTAAAGAGAAACTGTGTCAGGAGCCCTCCGATCATGCAGAGCCCGAGGAAGTGATGTCATGGGGGCGGGCTCCTCACAGGCTGTCTTTCCTTTTCAAATTAACTTAATTTGAAAAGGAAAGACAGCCTGTGAGGAGCCCGCCCCCATGACATCACTTCCTCGGGCTCTGCGATGACCGGAGGGCTCCTGACACAGTTTCTCTTTACTTTTCAATGTAAGTGTAGTGCAGCCGCTGCTCTGTACAAAGCAGAAGCAGCGGCTTGGGCAGAGGGTGTGTGTGTGTGTGTGAGTGAACCAGCAAGGGGGGGGGAGTGTGAGTGAACCAGCAAGGGGGGGGGGGAGTATGAGTGAACCAGCAGTGGGGGGGGGGGGGGTGTGAGTGAACCAGCAAGGGGGGGGGCGATGGTGTGAGTGAACCAGCAGGGGAGTGGGGGTAAGTGAGTGAGTGACCCAGCAGGAGGAGTGAGTAAGTGACAGGGGGGTGGGTGAGTGAACCAGCAGGGGAGGGGGGTTGGTGTGAACCAGCAGGGGAGGGGGGTTGGTGTGAGTGTTTGATTCCTATTCAAGAGAATTACTTTATATATAGTCAATATAGGCACAGAGGTAAATTTTTTTAACATTTTCTAATGGTGGTGTGCCTCGTGATTTTTTTCATGAAAAAAGTGTGCCTTTGCACAAAAAAGGTTGAAAAACACTGCATTAGAGGAAAGGCGGGATAGAGGTGATATGATTGAGACGTTTAAATACCTCCGTGGCATAAATGCCCAGGAGGAGAGCCTCTTTC
Organism: Ichthyophis bannanicus; assembly: GCA_033557465.1. Classification (NCBI taxonomy): domain Eukaryota; kingdom Metazoa; phylum Chordata; class Amphibia; order Gymnophiona; family Ichthyophiidae; genus Ichthyophis; species Ichthyophis bannanicus. Next base: position 905,154,729 of record CM066034.1, read on the forward strand.
AATTGAAAGCAAGTACTGCTACAAGGGGACATGGGATGAAGGTGAAAGGGGATTATTTATTTATTTATTTAACATCTCTTATATACCGCGCTATTAAAATCAGTGCGGTGTACAATGAACAAAATATACTGCAATGTGTACAGGTAACATCGAGTTTACAGAGAACAAGGGAATATATAACATGGAATAACAGGGATAACTATGTACAATCAACATTATACTATGAATATGCTTTTATAGATTCAGGAGTGATATGCTGAAATATTTCTTTATGGAAATAGTGGTGGATCCGTGGAATAGTCTCTCAGTGGAGGTGGTAGAGATGAGGACAGTATCTGACTTCAAAAAAGCATGGGACAAACACAGAGGAACTCTAAAGGAAAAAAGGGGACTGTTGTAGTTGTTGATATGGAAGGATAGACTAGATAGGCCATGTGGTCTTTTTCTGTCATCATTTTTCTATGATTCTATGGGGTATGTTTACTAAACTGCGGTAATCTGTTTATATCTTTTTGAAGGTGTGGCTTCCAGAATTGCACACAATATTCCAAATGTTGTTGTTCCAGAGACTTATACAGAGACACTATCATCTCCTTTTTTCTGCTGGCAATTCCTCACCCTATCCATCCAAGCATCCTTCTGGCTTTCGCCATCACCTTTTCTACCTGTTTAGCCATTTTAAGATCATCAGAAATAATCATGACTCTGCATTTTTTAGCATTAAATCAAAGTTGCCAAATTCTTGACCATTCCTTAAGTTTAGCTAGATCCGTTCTCATGTTATCTATTCCTTCCTGGGTATCTATTGCAGATTTTGGTATCATCTGCAAAAAGACAAACCTTATCCGACAGCCCTTCTACAATATCAATAACAAAATGTTAACGAATCGGACCAAGGACAGACCCCTGCGACACACTACATTATTGAAAAGCTGCTCAAGTCTGCTTCCATCTGCTGGAGATGGAGCATAACCAGTCGTCTGGACTGATTTAGCAGGATGATAAGGAAGTACTGGCTGTCCGACCCTGCTGCACACTACCTGTTACACCAGAGGTTTGAGTATGGATAGGAATTCTTCTCAGCCTCCGAATGCTGGTAGAGGAATATTAACTACATGTCTGGATTCATCTTGCAGTATGAAAAAGAAAGAGCAATTATCCTGTGTTCCTAGTAGCAAAATAGTCTATTCTGCTAGTAAATGATGTTTCATTTCAAAGTCAGAAGGCCTATTCTGAACTAAGTGTAACACAAAAACTGCCACGACTCCAAAATGCTAACTCAATTACATCACTGTAGAATGACAGAACAAAAGTACTGCTTAGTGAGATTGTTACTTAGAAGCACCAGTCTGAAGACTGTTAGGAGAAAATCACAGACACAGGTATGCCAAGGAATAGGAAGTTCATAGAATGTAACCAAGAATTCCAAAAAAGCCAATCATATTTCCTGAACAAAAGGTGACTGATTGTATATCAGGGAAGAATATTTTCCCTAACATTTACATTTATAAAACAAGTTTTTGAACAATCTAGAAAATACAAGTTGACAACTAAAATAAACATCACCAAGTTTCCCTTTTTGTTTCCCTCTAGTTTGTTTCTATTCCAGAGCTGACATTATCATTTAAAAATTCTCTAAGCTTGTCTCAGTTAGCCACTTTATCAGATTCTCATGGAAGCATTATACAGGGTAACAATTAGGGGTATGTTTACTAAACCTTCTTAACGTGCGCGCTGTGCAATTATCGCGCGCTAAGGTACCTTAGCGTGCGATAATGACGCTTTACGGGGCACAAATGTACCATAGTGCGCGCTCACGCGCGCAGCGGCGCAAACGAACGCTGAAGGCGGGGAAAGGATCCCGGAGGGCGGAGGAAGGCTCCCCAGGGGCGGAGAGAAGGGGTCAATGGGTGGAGAGTGGGAGGGGAGAGGCTCCCCGCACACTAACGATGTGAAATCCGAGGCCAAAACTAACGCAAGTGAAAACCTCGCGTTAGAGCTGATTTAAAGGGAAAAGAAACCATTTCTGTCAGCAATGTACAGCAAAACCAGGGAAACCTACAAAAAAGTGATAAGTGTGATACATGTGCACGGAACAAAAGTGCAAATAAACATTGAAAATGACCCCAACAAAAGAAAAAAAAATCATAATCAAGCTGGGCAATAGCGATAGTAATGGGAAACATCAAAAAACACTCCCAAGAAAGCTCCCAAAAAAAGATATGAATTTTGGAAGGGTCTACACTCCGTCCCCATACAAGGTGAATGATCCCACAGTGAAATAGAATTGATCAGGGTTTCCCTCTCCATTGGACAGGTTTCCTATGGCATGCACATGTCCCACAACAGCAGGGCGGGCATGTCGGAATGGGCAACTGGACAGATGCTGGGAAAGGGGATACAGAGGGCTGCAGGCGGCACATGCTGTGGTGCAGCTGGGGCACAGTGCGGACTAGGCAGATGCCTAGGTGGCACTTAGGAATGCTGAAACTGTACAGCAGCCAGACAGCAACTGATGAGGGTCCACTGGATGGCTTGAGACTGCACACCACCAGCAGAAGGGCATGTCAGCATGGTGGCAGAGGGGTACTGGTGGTGGAGGGGGTCAGTGGCAGCTGCCCAGAGCAGACCATGGCCTAGCCCTGTGTAGGTGGGTGCCATGGTGGAGGGGGGCAGTGACAGCTGCCCAGAGAAGACCATGGTCTAGCCCTGTGTAGGTGGGTGCCATGCACTGCAACAGACAGGCCCTGCCAGACAAACAGTCATGGTATCACCAGGGAATGCATTGTCTCTGTGGCAACACGGTGGTGCAGTGCACACAAGCAGTGTGTTTGGAGGCAGAAGGTCACAGGTTCAAGTCCCAGCTATGGTGCCTGCCAACCCAGTCCCTATATTTTACCCACTACTACAACGTGCTAATACAGACAGAACCTTTATTGCAGATGATGTAAACATGCCCAAAACACCTACATTTTACCCTACAGAGCACAGACTCCATAAACAGGTGCATTACCTACAGCAGAGTCTCCCAAATGCAGTCCTGGAGGGCCAAACACCATTCAGGTTCCATGCTGCCTCTAATAAAGATGCCTGTGCTGCATTTCTATGCACCACCCCCATGGTATGCAGATGTATCTCATGCATATTCATGAGGGACAGCATGAAAACCCGAACAGTGTTTGGCACACCAGGACTGGAGGTGGGAACCTCTGCCGTAAAGCAGCAGCCAACAGGGGCAGACACACCCACACCCACACCCACACCCACAGGCTCCATTAGCCAATGCCTCCTGGAGAGGCAGGACATTGGGCCCTGCGTGCATCTCCCAATACTAGCACTTGCATACCTTAGCAATGCCACCCTACACCTGGGAATATGGTACACAGCTATCAAAAGGTTGCTATGATTACTGGCAGATAGCAATTCCTACGTTAAGCACAGTTTGCTGATTGAGCTCCATCATAGCAACCTTTCTGATGTCTGTGGGGTGTGCTTCAGGTCTGGTCTCTGACAGTGTCTACCACCCTGGGGAGTGACCCCCAACAGTTTTGTGTACCATATCCATGCCTGCACTGTGCCCAGGACTGGTGTGGTGGCCAGGGCTGCTAAACACCTCTATAGTAGCACAATGCTAGCATAGGTGTGGGAGTGTGTGTCTGTCTATCTAGTGCAGGGGTGGGGAACCCTGGTCCTGGAGAGCCGCAGACCAGTCAGGTTTTCGGGATATCCCTAATGAATATGCATGAGATATATATGAATTAGATATATCCTGCCAACCTGACTGGTTTGTGGCCCTCCAGGGCTGGATTTGGAGACCCCTGCCTTACACCTCTGTCATTTAAGATTGTGAGTGGGCAAGGTGCAGATGTCCTAGACATCGAAAGGGTATATAGAATGTGTCACATTCCTCCTCGATTCTCACCACCACCAAAAAGTTGTCTAATAGACAATATATTGGTGGTGGTGAGAAGTGAGGAGGAATGTGACACATTCTATCTAACCTTTTTGATGTCTTGGACATCTGCACCTTGCCCACTCACAATCTTAAATGACAGAGGTGTAAGGCAAGGGTCTCCAAATCCAGCCCTGGAGGGCCACAAACCAGTCAGGTTGGCAGGATATCTCTAATGCATATATATCTCATGCATATTCATTAGGGATATCCCGAAAATCTGACTGGTCTGCGGCTCTCCAGGACCAGGGTTCCCCACCCCTGATCTAGTGTGTGGTGGCTGCAAATATCCTCCACAGCCCACACTGCCAGCACTGTTGCCAGTATTGGCCTGCCAATGTGCATAATAAGGAGCAAGGTACCATGGGTATAGCCCGGACAGGGTGGCCTGGCAAGGATGCCTCTGCATAGGGCAATGGCTGGGACATTGTAGTGCCCGGCCACCACCTGCACAGACAGGGTGGCCATAGTATGTCCTGCTGGGAGTTCACTCTCACCCTGACTGAGCAGTGACCACGGTATGGCTAGGTTCCCCCATAGTGCCTTATAATGCTTTTTTCATGTGATATTTCTGGGTTCCCTTTTGGGGCCCAGTCACTGACTTATTTGCTTGGTGTGTATGCTGACATCCCAGTTCTGGGTGCATTCATCTCCTCCAGGAACATGCACTATTGACTAGCTATCAGACTGTCTGCAGCTAGTATGTGTCTTGCTGGAACACTGTGCAGTGGCTGCAGACTTGCTGCTGGAGAATATCAGATTGTGATGGGGTGCAGCTGAGTATTTCTGGGCCTAATGTCTGTCTGCTATTGCTTTATAAATATGTACAGAGCTGCATTGACTGCCCTGTAGGGTGTCTTTTCCCCAGCAGGACTACTGTTGGTGGTCCCTTCTACTGATGCCATTGCAGGGATGTAAAATGTGGATCTGTCAGTGGAAGACCCTGTTTCCCACCCTCAGCCCCAGAGGGTGGGTTGGGTGGTGGTACATAATCTGCCTATGGGTCCATAAGGGTCCAACCTGACTGAGAAATACAGATGTATCCAAAGGGTGTCTGCAAAAACTACCTATCTCACACACTAGGAATGCTGGGGGTCCTACAGCATGGCCTATTTCTGCCATGGAAGGTGCTGTGGACCTGGTGCTGGGCGCCCCACCGCACCCTCAGGGTGAGCACAGTACCCGCACAATGTGACGGTGTGTAGCTGCTCTGTGCCAGTAACACACATGGTCAGTTCCCCCTACCAGGCCAAGGTGCTGTGGGGGTGCATACCCCATCTTGTGTTCATCTGTAGACGGCTGATTTGCAGGTGCAGTGCATCATGGGTGCGGGTGGGCTAACCCTATCCTGGTGACCACAGCAGACTTTGTGTGGTGACATGCAGTCCTTCTGCAGCCACCCAGGGGCTTGCTAGCAGCTGTAGCCCACTGGTTACTTCACTGCCAGTGGCGCCAGAGGTCATGGGTTCAAACCCACAGTGGGGTTATTTGATAGGGCTGTCCAAAGCATCTATTTTTAATGTACATTAGTGCTGCCAGCAAAAACACCCTCAGTGTACTGTACCCATAAGGTGCCTCAGAGGGCGCTTTATGGGGCGCCCTATAGGGCACCTTATGGTTACCGTCCATATAAGGTGCACTATACAGTATCCTATGGAGCGACTTATAGGGTGCCCTATAGGGGACATTATAGGGTGCCATGGCGGACAGTGCACTTTATAATGTGTCCTATTTAGTGTCTTATGCGGCACCTTAGGTTACGGCACATGAGGGTGTGTTTGCTGGCAGCAATTAATAAAATACAAATAAAGTGCCACAGGAAACAATACTTACATGTCAAAGCTGACACCTCAGCCAGCCTTAAGTATTAGGCACACTGGGGATCAAACTCATGACCCCTGTATCATCACTCAGTGCCTTAACCATTGTGCTACACTGCTGCTCCTCCTTGCATCTCAGCGCACCTTCTTAAGATTTTCATGCGTTTAAATGCACAGTGCTGCCATCAAAAACAGTGCTATGACCCTGCCGTGCCTCATAGGGCACCCTATATGGCGCCCTATAGGCCACCCTTTAAGCAACATTGTAGGGTGCCTTGGCGGACAGTGCACTTTAAAATGTGCCCTCTGGGGTACCTTATGGGGTGCTTTATGCAGCACCTTATGTTACAGTGCTTTGAGAGTGCGTTTGCTAGCAGCAGTAATTAAAATAAAATTAAAATGCCTCATAATGCAATATTACACATAAATGGTAGTGCCTCAGCCAGCCTTATTCATTGGGCACAGTGGGGAATTGAACCCATGACCCTTGCACCATCTGTCAGTGTCTTCACCATTGCACTGCAGCCCTGTTCCTCTGTTTGTACATCAGCACGCCTGCTTATGCTTCCCGCGCACGTTTCTCGTGTGCTAATGTGCGCGGCGCACAAGAGGGCACTGCACACAAGAGCGCGCACGCTAATCCTGTTTTGCTACTTTTGACCGGACCGCTCACTCCTTTTATGGCATCCTGCAGACTAACGCGGCGCGCACGTTAAGAGGGTTTAGTAAACATACCCCTTAATCTTTATAATTTTACAATAAATCCAAGCATATACAACACTTGCATGATAAATATAGAAAGTATGGAGGAAATATAACAATATTGAAACATTCAATATAATAGTAAAACAGAAGAAGAAAATAAAACACCAGCCCCTAACTATAGCCCACAAAGGTGGAAGAGATCCATTAACATGATAAATTTAAGGTAAATTTGAAAGGAAAACATAATGAGATCAACAGACGGTATATTCTATAGCAATGGACCAAGGACTGTCTCGGGAGGGCGACGGGAGCTCAGGAAGGCAAGCAATTGAGAAGGCTCAAAAAATATATATGACTGAGCATTCAATTTAATCATACATTTGCAAGGGAATTTTAGAAAAAACATACCCCCCAATAACAAAACTCCGGGACGAAGCAATAGAAACTCCTTTCTACGTTTCTGAGTTTCTTTAGCTATATCAGGAAACACCCGAACCTGTAACCCACAGAGGGGCACAGTTCGTTTCCTAAAAAACATACGCAGAAACCAGTCTCTATCGGAAGCAAGAGCAAAGGTTGCTATCAAAGTAGAAGAAGAAACAGATTCAGATAAAGAAGTTTCCAAAATAGCTGACACATCTAATACATCAGTTTGCCCCGAGACCCTCTATATTTCCACCAGACACTTTTCTCCCACGCGGTAAGTAATACAACTTAACCATTGGAGGATGAGAATCCACCGGTACATCCAAAACTTCCACTAAATATTTATGGAACATCTCTTTCGCAGATATACCAGATGACTTTGGAAAATTGATTAAACGCAAATTAGAATATCTAGTCACATTCTCCAGCATCTCAATCCGTACTCTCAAAGCCAACAAATCCTTTTGGTAAGAAGAAGTACTTTCTTCATAACCAGAAACAGTCTGCTTCAACTCTGCCACTGTTGTTTGTAGAACTGAAAGTTCCTCAGAGTGTTGTTGGAGAGATACTTCAAACTCCTGGGATTTGGTCCCCATCTGAGTAGCAAAAAGTTCCCTTAATTTGACTATCGCTGACCAAATAGACTCAAGAGTGAAGACTGCCAGTCTCTCAAATGCAAACGTAAAAACTGTTGCCTGCACAGAGCTGCCCTCCGAGTCACACCGCTCACCTCCCGATGCCTCGAACTCCGAGAGGGCTTCTGCCATACCGGATACCGGCATCTGCAACACAGGAACCTCCAAAGACGAAGGGGAAGCCGATGCAATTGCTTCACCACTCTTCCGTGCAGCCGGCCCTCCGCTATCGGCACTCCCTCCCACTTCGGGGAGAGGCACAACCTCCCGCTGCACTGGGCTTTGTCTCAATAGGGGATCCTTAGGGGGCCGCCACTGATCCGGTGGTGAGATCTTCGGGCCCGAACCCTCCAGCGAGCCTTCCCGCTCCACCAGGAGAGCAGAGGGACTCCTTCCCACCGGTTCCACCGACTGCTGTGATGGCGTAATGAAAGGATCGAGCGGACCAACCACTCAAGAAACAGACGCAAGAGGAGCTGCCGGACCAGAGGAGGGCTTTTTAGGCCCTTTAGCTTTCCTTTTGCCCATACCCGGGAAGAAGAAAAAAAACGCCACCGCATAAAGTTCTCATCAATCCGCCATCTTGGATCCCATCTGTCCCTGCCATGGGATTTTGGGATTCTTTTAAACCAGTCCACTTGGTGCAGTAACAGTTCTTGACCCAGGGCCATGCACGAGGGCCTTGTCCAGAACCAGAACCCTGCATTGATAGTTTCTAAACGTAATCATTATCATACAGATTCCCTCCCTTCAAAAGGAGATGAGTTCTCAGGCCACCAGTATTTGGAATGCTGTGGAAGCAGGAGTGGAAGGCTTAAGAAGCATTTGAACCCAGGTCCTCTGCAATACCCTCATTGAAATGCAGGCCCAACCCTGAACTACTTGGATTTTAAGTGAAAAATTCATGCTAAAAGCCATTTTTCCAATTTATGAAAAATAACAGATCTGTTTTCTGTATTTACATATGAAACAGAATTTATTTGAATATATTACCACTTTTTACAATAAGTTCTAGGCGTACTATTTGACCTTTAGAAAGTTTTAAGCCCAAACTAGAATTGGCTTGATTCTAAACTTGCCTGAAAAATGTACTGTACCTTGAACTGCTCTGGAGTCAAAGGCTTTGGAATGGAAGAGAGTAACTTTAATTCTGATTCTTCTTCGCTCTGCTAACAGTCTATTCATCTCCATGTTGTGATCTGCTGATTGCTGAGAGGGAAAGGGGATTGCATTTTATTTAGTACTACAGATCTGCCTGAAACTTCGCTCATCCTCCTTGGTATATGTTTCCTTCGTGGTATCAAGCATCCTTTCCTGTTTCAAAGAGAGGCAGAACGTAGGAGGTTTGCAATTGGTAGTCCAGGCCCATGGAGTCTGTAGTTGCTATGGCAACCATAATCACCTCTAGTTCACAGGACCCAGGAGCTGTGACTTGAAGTACTCGGCAAGCTCACAGCTTGAATGAGTGAGAAAGGGAAAGACAGGGAACATCAGACAATATTTTATTTTTAATGCTATTTTCTTTTAAGAAAAAGAGCACAACATATGAATAAAAACTTCACATTCTGGGTAAGCCACTTTTGTACTACTCTTAAGTAACGAAGACCCTTACAATTTCAACTGCTAAGTCTTGCTTTATTTAAATACAGCCTTTTTTTCATTGCCTCCTGAAGAATTGCGTATGAGGCAGATAAGAAAAGCGGTAATATCAAAGAGAGTTTTCTTTCAGAGGGAGCTTTTGAAAGGCATGTGCTTGGTGAATGGGTCTGAGCGCTGAATACTCATACAGAACTCTGAGGTGGACCAATTCAAGAGGAAAGGAAGAAACGCAAAACATAAGTGAACCAGAAGGTTTTCAGAAACAGTATCTTCTGCATATTGAAGCCAAGTTTCAGCTGGACAAAACAATACAAGGAGAGGGAAGAAGACTTTTTCATTGCTGCAAATGAGTCCTCTATTAAGTTGTCTTCTAGAAGACATAATGTGCAAATAGTATCACAAGTCAGAGAAAAGAAACAGCTGGGTAGTGGAAAATATTTAATGTCGAATATTTGCAACATCCAGGTGGGCTGAGGATATCTGTCTCAGAAAAATTTAATTGATTTCTGTTTTGCTGTTGGAATAAACCTCATATGCATGAGATGAAGGGACTCTGGTTTACTTTTTCTTTGTGCAAACTTTCTATCATTTGATTGCTATGGACAGAAGCAAGCAATCAAAAAATAACAGGACATAATACATTTCAGTATTTTGTTTGATTTTCTGCAAAGGAATTGTATCGCATTTGCTTCTTTATTTTGGGGAGAGGAGCGGAAGGAGAGAGGGGTTTTTTTCTGCTTGGTGATATGAGAATTTTTTATTCTTAGTAGTTTCTAGAGGCAGTGTGATACACTTCTTGACGTGGGAAAACATTTTTCCTTATACCTGCTGGATTTTCATACTGGACAGTTCCTTGAAGGATAACACTTATACAGGACCAATATGAGCCGTTGTCAGAAGAGGTGTAAAAGGCAACTGAGCAAAATTGCGCGATATTTCTACCGGCTTGTTACAGGAACGCTGACACAAGGTAAGAAGACTTTGTTTGCCAAACTAACTACTTCACTGCGTCAAAAGCAACAACCCTCTTTTACTGCTGCAAGGAAGAGAAACTTATAAAGTATCACTAAGCTGGTAGAAAAAAAACAGAAGTCTGTGATGCATAGGTACAGCTTGCTGTCACTTTCAGGATTGCTTATCAAATTCATTAATAATACTAAAATAGATTCTTTTCATTTCTTTTCACTTATAAGAAAAGAAAATATTTATGTAGTTTATTAGCACAGCGTTTCTCCACATTGAAGGTCATAATCTCAAATGGAATCATTTTGATTTACTAGGAAAGATTGATTTTTTTAAAGTGTGAACTACAGACGATTAGCTTGCTAGTTGTTTATCTGTATCAAACAATGTCTGTCTAGAAGTAGTCTCAGCTTTGATATCCTTAATAGGGATGCACACGTGCACTCATGATGTTTGTTCTGCATCATGTCTTTTCAAAAGATTTACATACAAATTAAAACAGATGTATGCACAGGTGCTAGAGAAAGCCACTGATATCAAGGAAAGATCCTCCTTATGGAAGTCTGATACATTACCACCTCAGTGCTATCAAGCTGATTCAACATTGGGGCTGGATGTCAAGTCCACTGCCTTCTAATTTAAAACATTTTAACATTCCAGTCAGGTGGGATTTGTCCGGGGGCAGTACCCAGCTAGCAGTCTTCATAGGATTATGGCTTCCCTGGATTAGGTTCACTTCCATGGACTTCCCTCTCTCCTTATTAGTTTCGAGGCTGAAAAGGCATTTGACAGGGTTGGCTGGAAATATTTGTTTGCTGCCCTGGAGGCCTATGGGTTGGGGGAGGGCTTCCTACAGGGGGTGTGTGCGCTGTATGTAGCCCCGAAGGTGGCAACAGTGGTCAATGATGGGCTGATGTGTTATTTTGCCTTGGGGAGGGATACGCGGCAGGGCTGCCCTCTCTCGCACTTGTTTTTTATGCTTTCCTTGGACCCGTTATTGCGGCTTATCCATGACCAAGCAGATATCGCAGGGGTGGAGATGGAGACCGCTATGTTTAAGGTATCTATTTTCGCAGATCATCTATTGTCTCATCTCACACAAACGATACCCACTTTTGGGGGCCTTCTGGAAGAATTCAGCCAGTTTGGGGCTATCACGGGTCTCAAGTTAAACATGGCCAAGACAGAGGCACTGGATGTCTTGGGGAGTTTGCAGTGGAGCTGTGCCTCCCCTTTTCTATTTCATTGGGCAGGGGACTGGTTTAAATACCTTGGGATTTGGCTGCCTGCGGATCCCTGAAAATTGTATCAGCTGAATGTCCCTACCCTGCAGTTGGGGGTTCTAGAGACGTTGCAGTATTGGAACTCCCTCCTACTCTCTCTATTGGGGAGGGTTGCTGCGTATAAGATGATGGACTTCTCAAAAAGTTTGTATGTCCTCCAAATTTTACCACTCAGGTTGCTTTGGAGAGACCTTCGAACGCTAGGAACATGGGATAGCGTCATTCTTGTGGAGGGAGAAGAAATCTCATATAGCATTACGGCAATTAAGACCTTGGTGGGGCGGGGGTAGGGCTTCCAGACATGTATCTTTATAACCTGGCCTGTGTGCTCCAACATGTCCGAAATTGGATAAGTGGTGACTCGATGTTCACACACTTGGAGGTAGAGAGGGCTCTTATGGCGCCACTGAGTCTTCTGTCAGTACTGCATGTGGACAGAGAGGGGGGTGTTACCAGTGCGTGTGCAGAGTAATGCAGGGATACAGACGGTATGGGCAGGATGTCAGGCCCTGTGTAAGCTCTGGAAGGTGGATTTGCACAGTACCGGCTTCTTACTGTTACAGGGGTGCTAACACCTAGTCTGGATTCTCCGGCGTTTGGGGCTTGGGAGGGCATGGGCCTGACTCAGGTAAGGCAGGTGGTAGATGGTGATGGCGGGGTTCTGTCATTCCAGGTCCTCCAGGACAAATATATCTCAGGAAGTCATTATTATGCCTACTTGCAGTTGTGTCATTATGTGAAATCCCTGGACCCTCAAACATTGGTAGCTACAGTGTTGGGACAGTCACTGGTGCTAACCCTGGGGATGGCTATTTTAGATGATGTCTGGGGGGGGAGTCTGCGGGGGGGGGGGGGGAATGGGCCTGCCTGCTGATGCAGAAGGGTTGCTTGCTGGCCAAACAGTGCATATTGCGCCATTGGAGGGACAAGGATAGTCCAAGTTATTGGGAGTGGCTCAATGCACTGCACCATCTGGTAGTGCTGGAGGGCATTGCCTCGAGAGGACAGGGGGCCTGAAGGGAGGTTTGTTGTGGGGGCCTTATCTCACACGGCTCAGTGTGAAAGCCTGGAATGATGTGCTAACCTTGTAGGGAGGGTTGAGGGGACCTATGACATTTGCCTAGGAATGGGTCTTTGATCTGTTTAGATAGGGGTTTCATGGGTAATCAGCCATTACATGAGCACAGGGATAGGGAGGAATGGGCTTGGGTATGGGTCCTCCAGATGGAGCAGAACCAACCCACTCGGGGGGAACCTTGCTGGGCCTCGGGGGTACTAGGTAGTGAGGGGGTGGGGGAAGGGATAATTTGTTGTTATTATTAAAAATAAAATACTGTATATATTTCTGGTTTACAATCAGCACATGCCCTGGGACCCCAGGCCTAGATGTTTCTTTCTGTCCATATGCATAATGGATTGATCTAGGGGTGGGCTAATCCCGGTATATTGATCTGAGTGTTGCATTGGATAATGTAATTACATATTGGTTTTATGGTAATAATACTAACTGGTGATTGTATGTTCTCTGTTTGTGTTCAATAAAGAGATTTGAACATAAAATATTTTAAGAATGTTTTAAATAATATTCCCTGTGAATATTGTCTTGTGAGGTCATGGTCTGTGCAGATATCACAATATCTGTATCCTTAGGCATGTGCAGGTGCCAGCTGCCAGTTTAGATCTGGGAGGTCACTAACAAGGCTGCAGCTGCCAAAGCCGACGGCACCCCCTTGCCTCTCCCCCAGACCCCTCCCATCGCCTTTCCCCAAACCCTCGCCCTCACCTCTCCCCGCCTCACTCTCCACAGCTGGACTTAGCAGGGCAGTCCCTGCTGCAGCACTAAGAGGTTATCTATGAGAAGCTAGCAGTCACCTTCACTGTCAATAGTGTCTTAAAATTATATACATTATAAGCCATAATATTTTGCATATTTTTAGTGTAAGATCTTGTCAGATAACAGTATTGCAACTTATAAAACAATTTATCAGCTTTCATGAGGTAGGGAAGACAAAGACATACAGCTATTATCATTAATCCTGAATACATTCTTTCTGTTTGTCAACAAATATATATATAAAAAGCATTACGTTTTGCAGTATCTGAATATTTAAGAATTCTGTAAATGTGGTCTTTCTGCAGATAAACTGGGAGAATTGAGATTTTAACACGTGTCTTAATGCTGCCTAAGTTCTAGTCATGCTTATTTTCTCATGGTTTTATATTTCTTAATTGTCATGTGTGCCACTTGTTTGAGGTGTTACTTTGTTTTTTATCTGCTGTGCCTGTGCGAAAACAAAGGTCGGGTATCAAATGTGACATTTGTTTCTTTTGGCACTTCAAACAATTTAAAGCACCTCTTGATTCTGTACATTATCTTTCTGTATGGGAACCAATCAGAAAATCTCCAACAAGACACGTATGTGTTTGGGTGCACTACTCCTGACCGGGCTCACCAGGTAGCAAAATCCAACCTCAGCTCTTTAGCTCCAATTCTCTAAATTCAAGTAAGGAATGAAATGAAAACACAACACACATACACAGAAAATTATATCAGTATCAGTACTACTTAAGGGAGAGACTCACAGGCCTGCTAACTGGAGCAGTCTCCTGTAAATCCCTCTCAAGCTAGGCTGCAGTACCTTCTTTTATTAGGAAAAAACCTCCTACATTCTACTATTTCACTTTATTGCTCTTAGTCATGCTTCTGCCTTACAGATTAAGCTAAACACTACGGGGTAGATTCTGCTAACCCAAAATCTGGGTTGTATGTCTTGGTTGGACATTCAACCTGTGCTCAGCCCCTGCTCCTGATTCTGATCCTTGCGCTCCCTGAACCTACAAGGCTGTTGTGCCGGGATTGCTGGGCGGGGGCAGGTGTGGGCGGCATGGAGGCGGAACATGGGCAAGCTGCAGCGGCCGGACGTACAGAGGGCATTCAGGTCGGTCCTCTATACATCCGGCGGCCTCAATTTATATGTCCGGCTTATTCCACCTCGAAGGTTAAATAAGTGCCGATCAGGGCATGCATCCCTCCACCCCAGTGCAATAGGGCTGCTGCGGGAGTGCCCCTGCCATCCGATCCCGGCCCTGGCTGCCCCTGCCGAAAAAGGTTTGTTACTGCGGGCAACATTTGGGCTCTGCAGTTGGACGTGCCGGTGCCATGGTGATGGGATGCAATGGCACTGGCACACCAGCCGAAGCCTTGAACGGTGGAGATGGATAGGCACTTGGATGTATCGAGGCACAGAATTCTGTGCACGCCATGTTGTCCAAGTGCCCTGATTCTTATAAGAACATAAGATATGCCATACTGGGTCAGACCAAAGTCCATCAAGCCCAATATTCTGTTTCCAACAGTGGCCAATCTAGGTCATATGTACCTAGCAGTTTCCCCAAGGGACACAGGTTCCACAATGCTTGTATTGGTTCAAGCATTGATATCCTGGGTCCCTTCTTAATAATGGTTTATGGGCCTTTCCTCCAGGAACTTGTCCAAACCTTTTTTAAACCCAGCTACACTAACAGCCTTTATTACATCCTCCGGTAACAAATTCCAGAGTTTGATTACACGTTGAGTGAAAAAATATTTTCTTTTATTAGTCTTAAATAGTTTACCCTGTAGCTTTATTGCATGTCCCCTAGTCTTTCTATATTCTGATAAGGTAAACAATCGATCTACGTTTACCCGTTCCACTCCGTTCATCAATTTATAGACTTCTATCATATCTCCCCTCAGCCGTCTCTTTTCCAGGTTAAAGAGCCCTAACCTTTTTAGCCTTTCTTCATAGGAGTATCCTTCCATCCCTTTTACCATTTTGGTGGCTCTTCTCTGAACCTTTTCTAAAATCGCTATAGGAAAATCGCTATAGGGAAAATCTTCAATAGGGAGGAGTGGCCTAGTGGCTGGGACAAGTTACCTCAGGCCAGAAGGTCAGGAGTTCAAATCCCACCAGAGGACAGCAACCTTGGGCCAGAAGGACTGGGGTTTCTAGTCCCACAGGTGCTCCTTGTGGTCTTGGGCAAGCCACTTAACCCTCCATTGTCCATGTTCCCTGTAAATAGTTATCTCCAAGTTATAATGCCCTGTTCAATGTAATTTCAGTTTGTTCAATGTAAACCACCTTGATATCATGAAAGGCAGTATATAAGAAATGTTAAATAAATAAATTGGCTCGTGCAGTTGCAGAATCAGGCCCAAATCAGTGCCATACATTTTCTGCACGTCTGGGTAGCCTGGACGTACACAGTGCTAAATTGGCCTCCACATGTTTTAGGTCAAACTAGGCACAGACATTGCTTAGACATAATTAGGACAAACAGAAACATCCTGTATCCATAAGAATTCCCTCTCACAAAACAATTTCATCTGCAAAATACAATCTTGACTTCGATACACATACACAACTAATCTGCTATAGATCAAGCTTCAGGTGTCAGCAAAATGCCAAGCCATTCTCCATATTAACCCTTTCAGAGGGTCCTTCTACTGCTTGTGATTTGTATAGCGCTACAAGGCATACGCAGCGCTGTACAGACCCATGTAAAAGACGGTCCCTGCTCATCAGAGCTTACAGTCTAGTCAAGACAGACAACACAACAGCTGAGACAAGGACACATCTAGGGGAGTGGCAAGGAAACAAATAGGAGACCAAGCAGATCAAGATCCAAAAGCAGACTCGAGGAGATGAGTTTTCAGCCTGGTTCTGAAAAGGGCCAGAAATGAAGCCTGACGCACAGACTCTGGTAGTTTGTTCCAGGCGTAAGGAGCAACAAGATGAAGGATTGAAGTCTGGAGTTGGCAGTAGAGGAGAAGGGCACAGATAGAAGGGATCTGCCAGAGGAGCATAGCACCCAAGGTGTAGGGAGAGATAAGAGAGGAAAGCTAGTGAGGAGCAGTAGAATGAATGCAGTTATAGGTCAGTAGGAGAAGTTTGAACTGGATATGGAAATGGATAGGGAGCCAGTGAAGCAACTTGAGAAGGAAGGTGATATGAGCATGTAGAGGTCCTGGTACCCCACTTCAAGTTCCTCTCTACAGTTTGATACTACTTCAGTAATGAATTTCTTCTTGCACTCTAGTTGTATCCTGGATTCTGTTTTCAGAGGGATTCTACCCATTCTCTTTCTAAAGCAAATTCCATTGATTCTGGAGCTCAAAATCTTTTTCAGGTAAAGACTGTATGCATATTAAAACTGAGTTCAAGATAGAACGCTTTTTTAAAATTTAGAGCTAATTTGCGATGAGACTTTTGTTGAGCAGATCTTGAACTTAGCCTGGTCTGTGTGTACCTCTTCAGTAGGTGTGAGATAAGTATTGGACAAATTGGGGAAGGGGCTGGGGGCAGGAATAATGGAGATTAGTCGACTGATTATAATTATAAGGGATGGCGAGTGGGCTGATTATTTGTTTAGGATAAACACATCATAGATGTTAGTGGAAGATTTGAGGGTAATTACTACTTTTACTACTAAATATTTCTGTAGCTCTTCAAAGCACATGTAATGTTGTACATATATACACATAAGAGATAATCCCTGCTCAATAGAGCTTACAACCTATTCAAGACAAACACAGCAAACGTGACCAGGGTGAACTAAGAGGAAATGGTTGTAACACACAAAGTTTTTGTGCTTAGTTGTTTTCACTTTAAGGACAGGATCACCCTGATGTTTTGGAATGTATTGTGACAGCTTTGGGATGTTGAAGAAGGCTGGAGAAATGGGGTGAATAATATTCTAATATTGCTTGTAATGATAGTTTACGTTTTAGCCAATCATATGTTAGAGTTCCCACAAGCTAGGGTTTGTAGGTACTGTTTTCTGTTAATAAACTGATTATGCCATAAAATTTAGAGCTGGCCTGGAAAGCTCTACATAAATATATTCTATTTTACTAAGTTAAACTTGCCTACTGAATTTTATTGAAGCATTAAGGCCTTTTGTCTTCATCTTGTGGCCTTTCCCACATTTAGGGGTATGTTTACTAAACTGCTGTGACGTTACAGACCACGCGTTAGGTAACGTTAATGCACGGTATGTAACGTTAACGCGCGTTAACGTTACTTAACGATCATTAACGTCCCCGGCCGTGGTAAACACCGCAGAGGGTGGAGAGAGGGCGGGGGGAAGAGGTCAATGGGCGGGGAGTGGGCGGGGAGAAGCTCCCTGCATACTAACGCGCTGAACTGAAGGGCTGAATCCTACTGCAAATGAAAACCTGCCATTAGATGCACCATTTCAGTGTCAGCAATGTACAGCATAGGCAGGGAGCCTAAGAAACGTGATAGTAGTGCTCCATGTCCAGCACCAGCATAGTGCCCAAGTATGAAAGGCCACTAAGGTGATGGTGCAAGTGGGGCATAGGGGGCTGCAGGCAGGACATGTAGCGGGGGCAGCAGGGGTACAGGGTGGACAAGGTGGGCGCCTAGGTGGCACATAGGAACATAGAAACCGGGAATCATCATGACAGCAGCTGACAAAGTCCAAACACAATCCAGCTACATCTACCTGGTCCACCCAAGCTAAGAGTTGCCAGGGCACTGACCTGACATCCCCCCAGCCAACCCTCCCCCAAGTGGAAGGAACAGACTATTGGTAGGCAGTGATGGGGGGGGGGAATGTGAGGATGCTCATGTATGCCCCATGCCCCAGACCCCGCTCCCTAGGTGACCAGCTACACACACAGTGGATGGCCTGGGACTACACACTACCAGCACCGACAGCATATGGCCATGTCAGCATGGCAGGGGGTGTGTGTGCCCGTGCTGGAGGGGGCAGTGGCACCTGCCTGCAGTGGACCTAGGCCATGCCCTGTATCAGTACGTGGTGTGCAGTGCAACATAAAAGATCTGGCTGAGGAAAAGTACAGGTAGCCCCAGGGACCACCATGCATCTGTGGCAACAGTGTGGTGCAGTACACCCAGCCAGTGTGTCCAGAAGCAGAGAGTCATAGGTTCAAGCCCCAGCTGTGGTTCCTGCAGAGCATGTCCCAATATTTTACCCTACAATGCAGATACAACAGCAACATGTGCAGAGCCCAAAGTAGCGGCGAACAGGGGTACCAACACCCACTCACACAGGCTCCATAATCCAAACATGCATGGAGAGTCAGGCTTTTGGCCCCAGCATTGAGCTGCAGTTATCACCAGGGCACTACTACTACCTCCTGCACAGTTTAGCAATGTCGGCACTGTGATCAGGACCAGTGTGGCGGGCAGGGTTGCTAACCACCCCTATCTATGCACAATGCTGCAATAGGAGTGTGTGTGTGTATGTCTATCCATTGTT
Source organism: Ichthyophis bannanicus (assembly GCA_033557465.1). Classification (NCBI taxonomy): domain Eukaryota; kingdom Metazoa; phylum Chordata; class Amphibia; order Gymnophiona; family Ichthyophiidae; genus Ichthyophis; species Ichthyophis bannanicus. The sequence goes on from CM066034.1 coordinate 905,173,399, forward strand.
TTGTGGCTGCCCACACCTCACTGGGCCCACAATTTCCCACTGTTACCAGCGTTAGCCTGAATATGTGCATAATGAGGAGCAAGGTGTTGTGGGTATGGCCCGGACAGGGCGGATTGGCCAGGATGCATCTTCACAGGGTGTGGGGCAATAGTGCTCGGCCACCACCTGCATGGACAAGGTGGCCACAGCATGGCATGCTGGGAGGGCACTCACTCTGACCGAGCAGTGACCATGGCATGACTAGGTTCCCACATAGCACTCTATTTTATCTGCCTCCAGTGGTCCTGTTGTTTTCCCAGTGCTGGGGCTCCAATCACTGAGATGCATGCTTGGTGCACATAGTTCCTCTGTGAGCATGCACTATGGATTGGCTAGTGGACTGTCTGCAGTTAGACTGTGCATGGTTGGAACACCTATATGGTGCTGTCTGCTGGTGACTGGCAGACAGTGGTGTGAGGCAGTTGGGGTTTTCCAGAGCTAACCCCATCTTTGCTGCTGGTCTGTCCCAGCCACAGATATGGCTCTGGCCCCCCAACCCTGGAGGGCTGTCACATGTCAGCAGGATGGAGGTTGCTTTAGTGGGGGCTGGGGCACCTGTTCCTTACCTACAGAAAGGGTGTTGTGAGCCCTTTGGGTTATGTAGTGTATACCACTTTGACCTATCAAGGCACTGCTACACAAACCTCATGCAAGTCTGGAAACCCCTCTGCCTTGATAACAGGTGCTCATGTCAGCCAGACCCTAACACAGGGTATACATTAATCTGGGTGGTGTCTGGTCCCACATGTGACTGCGGAATACACATGGACACTGAATTACCTGCAGCTGCACTGCAAGGAACACCTGTCACACACTGGCAGTGATGGGGATGTACAGCAGGACCTATCTCTAGCACCAGATGTACTGCGGACCTAGTGCTGGACACCCATCCTATCCCTCAGGGAGAACACAGAACCTGCACAATGGCATGGTCTGTAGCTACTCTGTGCCAGTATCACGCACTGTCAGTTCGTCTTTCCAAGCTGAGGTACCGTAGAGGTGCAGACCCCATTTGCTGATCAGCTGTAGACAGCTATTTAGCATGTGCATTGCATCATGGGTACTGGTGGGGTTACCGTATCCTGGCATTCAGAGCAGACAGTTTGTGCGGTGAACTGCAGTCCTTCTGTACCCAGCCATTGCTATGACATACACCATGGAGGTGTAGCCTACTGGTTAATACAATGCCATTCTTGGCAGTGTTCATGGGTTCAATTCCTCATTGTTCCCTCCTTTCATACCTGTCCTACTCAAATAGCAAGCATGCCTGTAACAGTCATATTTTTGCAGATTTGTGCTGCCAGCCCATAATACCTTCGCAACAATTGCCAACATTCCCTCGGTCCATCTATCTTTATCTTTATCTTTATCTTTATTCATAACATTTGATTAACCGCCCAGGCCGAAGCGTCAGGGCGGTGTACAATATAATCATAGGCTACCGAAAACAAAGTCAGAAAGGAACGCCAAAGTAGATAGGATAGAAGGGGATAGAATAAAGGCAGAATAAGCAAAGAGCCCAGTAGGGCAACGGCATAGAGAGGGGGGGGGGGGGGCAGAAAGGAAGGAAACGGGGAAGGGCCTGTCAGGGGAGTAATCATGGAGGGAGAGCACGACCAGGGGACAGAACACCGTTAGCTGGAGGAGGAAGGTCGAAGGCTTGACAGAAAAGGTGTGTCTTAAGAAGGGTCTTGAAGCGGGGGTAGGAGAGTTCTAAGCGCAGGGACAACGGGAGTGAATTCCAAAGGGCGGGGCTCAGGAAAAAGAAAGCAGAGTGACGGGTTAATTCTAGGTGAGCCTGGGAAGGGGGGGGGGGGAGGAAAAGACGGTTACCGAAAGCAGAGCGAAGAAGACGGGGAGAGGGCTGAAGATGGATAGCATCTGATAAGTATCGAGGAGTGCTAGAGTGGAGGGCCTTGTGTGTTAGAATGAGGACTTTAAAAATAAAACGAAATTTAATTGGAAGCCAGTGCAGGGCAAGAAGACAGGGGGACACATGTGAGCGTGCTGGGGAACTGGTGATTAGGTGAGCAGCGGCATTCTGAACGACCTGAAGGCGGCGGAGTTGGGAGGCGGGGAGACCTGCATATATGATGTTACAATAATCTAACCGGGTCATTACTAGGGACAGAACAAGAGTGACAACAGAAGAAGAGGGGAGTGAGGATTGAACAGCCCGGATCCTACGAAGGTGAAAGAATGAGGTACGGACAACAGCTGAGATATGATGGTGAAAGGAGAGGGACAAGTCCAAGGTGACCCCTAAGTACCGCAGGGTTGACACCAGAGGGATGGGGCAGGAAGACATAACCGGTGACAGGCTAGGAGAAGGGAGTCCGAAGGAGAACCAGATTGCATAGGATTTAGCAGGGTTGGCGTGAAGAAAATTAGAGGCGAACCATGATGAAACGGTGGAGAGGCAGTGATTAAGTGGGACAAGATCGGGGGTGGAAGAGGAGGTGTGGTGAACCAGCAAAATATCGTCGGCGTAGATGTAAAATGAAATACCAGATTGTTGAATTAAAAGAGCGAGCGGAGCGAGAAAAACATTAAAAAGAAGGGGGGCAAGAATAGAGCCTTGAGGGACGCCGCAGATGGAGGGGGATGGAGAGGAGGTGGAAGTGGATGAATGAACAGAGAAGGAACGGGCAGACAGAAAGGAACGAAACCATTGCAGGACAGTCCCAGCGATACCATAGTCAGACAGACGGGCCAAAAGAGTGAAATGATCGACCATGTCAAAAGCGGATGAAAGGTCCAGTGACACCACCACAGAGAAATCACCGCGGTCGTGTGCACAGTGTAGTTCGGACAGGAGAGCTGTGAGGATAGTCTCGGTGCTGTGGCCGGTGCGAAAACCGGATTGACGGGGGTGAAGGGCAAAAGTGGAGTCTAGGTGGGAGGCAAGTTGGGAAAACACCACTTTCTCGAGAACCTTTGAAAGAAAAGGGAGGTTAGTGACTGGTCGCCAGTTTGCAGGAGTGGCAGGGTCGAGGGTAGGCTTCTTCAGGATGGGACGGACGATAGCGTGTTTCCAACTGGAAGGGAAGAGACCAGAGGAGAGGCTAGTGTTGAGGATGGAAAGCATGTAAGGCATGAGAGCGAGGGCCGGGTTCAACAGCCAAGCTGAAGGTAGGGGGTCAAGAGGGCAGGTGGTCTGGTGGGCGGAGGAAACAAGTTTAAGGACCTCCGGTGCAGAGACGGGGGAAAAAGCACACCAGGTGTGAGGGAGGGCAAGGGAAGGGGGCGGGGAGTTGAGAGGGAGAAAAGCAGATGGAGAGGCAGGGGGAGGGGAAAGAGGGGGGGGGGCAGGCAGGGAAGGAGGAGCGAAGGGAGAGAACCTTGTTAGTGAAGAACGAGGCAAGAGTAGATGGGCTAGGGGCAGAAGGGGGGGAATGAGGGGGGAGAGAGGAGGTAGAAGAAAGGGACTTGAGGATGAGGAAAAGACGTCGAGAGGAGTTGGAGGATGTGGAAATGAGTTGAGAGTAATATGAATGTTTGGCAGAGGTAATCTGAGAGCGGTAGGAGAGATGGGCTTGCCGAAAGACTAGAAGAGAATCGGGGGAACGATGTTTCCGCCACATACGTTCCGCCCTGTGTCTGTCAGCTGTGTAGAGTCCTGTCTGCCTTTGCAAGCTACCACCCCATGTCCTGCACTGCTACCCTTTCCTGCATTGCTCCTCTTCATGCTTGCCTCTCCTGTGCCTGATCTGCATGGCACCACCACTCCTCTGTCCACCCATCATTGTAACTATCCTGCCACCTCCGCCTCCACTGGGGAACACGTATTCCCGTCTGCCACCAACTGTCTTTCCAGTACTTTACATTGCCAACAACCTGTGCTGTGGTACAGTTGCCCCCACCATGTTTGTCATCAGTACTGGCAGGCACATGGGATGCCTGCAGATATGGCAGGTCCGCGGAACCTAACGCGAGTGACATTACCGCAGTTTAGTAAACATACCCCTTAGAGTTACAGACATAACAGTCTTAAAGGGCATAGATATGAGTGCATTAGTTACTTATTTTTGTTAAGGTAATATTGAATTTGCTAGCTTTCATTTTTAGGACCTTAAAAGAGTTTGTCCCTGTTAGTAGCAAATAGACCTTTTAGGTATGAGTCCAGCCAAAATTCAAAACCTTGCCTTGCACCATGCAAAAATTAGAACAAGAGCTTTTACTTAGCTGCTTCCATAGCATGAAATCCACTCCCTTGTAAGTTGCTAAGGAAGCCAAATTGTGCTCTTTTTAGTAAAGGCATGAAAACATGGCTTTTTAATGCCTTGTAATACTGGTATGGAAATGTTTTTTTATTTGAACACTGAGGCAGTGTCAGGTACATGAAGCTCACTACAAGTCCCCGATAGGAAGGACCCTGCCACAGATAAAACCCCAGATGATTCAATTAGGGGGAGAACACTCGGGAGAGGGTGGAGCTCGGTGGAGTTTCTCAGAGTAGAGAATTCAAAGTTCTGTTCCTCTGAGCTAGCAGGGAAAGAAACCCAGGAGTGGATGAAGAGCAGCTGGATAAGGGAAGAGAAGCTGAACCTGATACACTACTAAATCCCTCATCCACTCACTAGTCACCTCCCGTCTTGACTATTGTAACCTGCTCCTCGCTGGTCTTCCTCTGAATCATCTTTCTCCCCTTCAATCTGTTCAAAACTCAGCTGTACATCTTATCTTCTGCCAGTGCCGCTATGCTCATGTAATCCCTCTTCTCAAGTCACTTCACTGGCTCCCTATCCGTTCCTGCATCCAGTTCAAATTTCTCTGACTGACCTACAAGTGCCTTCATTCTGCAGCTCTTCACTCCTTCCCTCTCTACACTCCTCCTCGGGAACTCCGATCCTCTGGCAGATCCCTTTTATCTGTGCCCTTCTCTGCCACTGCCAATTCCAGACTTTGTTCATTCTACCTTGCTGCTCCATATGCCTGGAACAAATTGCCTAACTCAGTGTGTTGGGCTCTTTCTCTGGCCCTATTCAAATCCAGACTAAAAACGCACCTCTTTGAGGCTGCTTTTGGATGCTGATGCTCCCCAATGTTTTTTCATCTTGATTAGATTGTAAGCTCTGATGTGCAGGGACTGTGTCTTATATCTTTATGTATGTACAGTGCTGCGTTTCCTTTGTAGCGCTATACAAATGGTTAGTAGTAGTAATAGTAGTACTTGGCTAGAATATTCCCCAAGGTAATGAGCTTATAGAGTGCTCCTTTATGTGCATTTGAAGACTGGGAATAAAGTACAGAAACCTTTTTTGGGGATAAAGCCCAGTAATCATTGAACTTACCTTGTGGGTTGCTGCACTGGTGTGTGAAGGTTAAAACTTTGCATGTTGGTGGATTTACCTGATTATTTGCTTTGTCTTCTGCTGTGTGAGATAAAAGCCCTAGGGGGGAGGGGGAGCTGTCTCTCCTGGTATAGATACAGCAGAAGCACACTAAGGGCTGGGTGTTACAGAAGCTGCCTGGAAACTGGTGTGAGCTCAAGGCAGTCATTGTGTTACCAGCCAGGACTAAAGGGAGGTTTGTGCTTGGAACTGTATCTCCTTTTTGTTAAGACATGAGAGAGGATAAATGAGCTGTGCTAGCTGGAACTGCTATCAGGAGGTATACGGAGTATGGGACACTGTCATAGCCAGTTTTATGCAGCAGTGAGGACTTATAGTAAAGATTGGCACAATAGTGATTAAATGTTGTTTTGAGTTGATTATTGAACTGAACTGCTGGGGAACTAATAGGACTGGAATGCCTGGTGGAGATGGTGGCCAGCTTGCCAGCGTTGCTCGGAGTCACTTTTCCAGTGCACCTGGATCAGAGAGCGCTCCCTGTTGGTGACACTACTCATGTATTTATGCTGATTTATTTATTTTCATAGCATTGTCGTTTGTTGTATTGTATGTTATTAAATGTTAGGCATGACCTCATTTTATCAGAGGTCTTTTATATGTGTAAATTAGCATTTTATGCATGAAAATCAATAAAATAACCTCAAAAGTGTCTAAAAATTAGATTTTAAATATGAAATAGAGCCCACACCTGGGTTAACAAAATAATCATATAGTTCAGTAGTTGTTGAATCAGCCATGAAGAAAGACGTATAGGGACCATTCAAATATCCCTGGAAGCAAGGGCCAAACGTTTTATTGATCACCTGAGGAAAAAGATTTTTCAGGGTCTATGCTTTGTGCATGTATAGCGTCTTACTTTTATATGATGCAGTATATGCCTATCATTCTACAGTAGAGCCAAGGGATATCTCCTACCCTTCCTGCACAGGTGCAGACTGACCTTTCTGCTCTTCTCTCAAAGGCTGATGAATGTGGTACCCATCTTATTTGATCAGCATATGGTGCTTTTGCTATTGCTTCCCAAATTTCAGCCTTTGCAATTGCAGCCATATAAAAAAGAACATCAGAAATGCCATACTGGGTCATACCAAGGTCTATCAAGCCCAGTACCCTTTTTCCAACAGTGGCCAATCCAGGTCACAAGTAACTATCAGCTTCCCAAAAAAGACACACAGATTCCATAATTGTATTTAGTTTATTTATTTAGGCTTATATACCGCTTTTCTATCAGTAATGCTTGTATTGGGGCAAGCAGTAGATTACTCAGATCCTTTTTAATAATGGTTTATGGACCTTTCCTCCAGGAACTTATCCAAACCTTTTTTAAACCCAGCTACACTAACAGCTTTTGCTGCATCCTCTGGTAACGAATTCCAGAATTTGATTATGCGTTGAGTGAAAAAATATTTTCTTTTATTAGTCTTAAACAGGTTATCTCCTCCACTTCCAACAGACACTTCCTTCCTACTTCCCGGGGGAGCTTCCCATGACCTCCCTGCACAGAGCGTTCCTGTAGAGCGAACTCGAGTCCCTACTTGAGGACCGGACCATGGAGCCAGTACCTCCACCTCTCTGGGGCAAGGGGTTCTACTCCAGATACTTTCTCATCCCAAAAAGGATAGGTGGTTATCGGCTTTCTGGTCAGGAAAAAGTTCAAGATGCTCTCCCTTGGAACGTTGCTACCCTACCCCCTATGGGTAGATTGGCTATGCTCCTTGGATCTCAAAGATGCCTACACTCACATCTTGATCCACCCCCGGCACTGTTAGTACCTCTGCTTCATTATCAGAGGGCACCACTGTCAATACAGGGTGCTCTCCTTCATCCTCTTCTCGACCCCCAGGTTGTTCACCAAAGGCCTGTCAGTTGTTGCCACTCATCTCCGTTTGCTGGGAGTGTTCATCTTCCCGTACCTGGATTTAAATTTTATTTATTTGACATTATTTATATACCACCTTTCAAGTTTATCAAGGCGGTTTACAATGAACTGAAGGTTTTACAATGAACATGTTCTTCAGAACTATTTACAACAACAGTAACATCACTAGACTGTAGCTCATTAACTGTGTAACATTGTATAACTATTTACAAAGTAGCAGTAAGTTATTTACAAAGTAGCAGTGAGCTATAGGTTTGTGGTTTAATTCTACGTATTTGGTATTTTGCTATAGTGCTCTATGAACAGGTGGGTCTTCAATTCTTTTCTGAAGTCGGCTGTGTCTGGGATAGCTCTTAGGTGGGCAGGGAGTGAATTCCAAAGATGTGGGCTGTAGAATTCAAACACTCGTTGGATTGCTGTTTGTGAGGTACTGGTCTTGATGGAAGTGGTTGATAGTGTGTTTTGATGCAGGCTCCTCTGCAATCTGGTGTAGGCTTTTTTGGGTCAGGTCACTTAAGCATTCAGCAGATTGGCCATATAGGATCTTGAAGATCATTAGAATTGCTTTGCAGCATATGCGTGATCGGATGGGGAGCCAATGAAGAGAGTGTAGTGTTGGAGTGATGTGGTTGTATCTTTTTGTACCTGTTATTAGCCGAGCCGCAGTGTTTTGTGCTATTTGTAGGATCTGTGTGGTACTTTTGGGCAATCCTTGTAGAAACAGGTTGCAGTAATCCAGTTGTGTGATCATGGCCTAGCATACAGTGCGGAAGTGGTTGTGATCTAATAGAGGGCGTAAGTTTTGCAAGATCTTCATTTTATAGTATGCTTTGGCAGTGGTCTTCTTAATGTGTGATGGATGACTGGTTTATAAAGGCCAGCTCGCCAGAGAAGGCAAGCACTGTGGTGCACAGCACCATCAAGGTGCTGCAGATCTAGGGTTTGTAATCAATTACCCCAAGTCACACCTGCTCCCATCTCAGCATCTGGAGTTCATCGGAGCCCTCCTGGACTTTACACAGGCCAGGGCCTTTCTCCCTCCAGACAGAGTGCTGCAACTTGTGACACTGACAGGAGAGATACAGCATCAGCATGGCTTCTGCTACGTCGCCAGGGACACATGGCCTTAAGGGTCCATGTAACCCCGCATGCCCATCTCTGGATGCAACAGGCTCAGTGGACTCTGAACTGTCAGTGGACTCAGGCTACGGGTCACCTGGAGGACTGGGTCAGGATTACCCAGCTGCTCGCAGCCTCTCTTGCCTAGTGACAAAGCCTGCCGAACCTCATTGCCAGCCTACCCTTCCAGGCCCCTCCGGCATGCTGCGCCCTCATGACAGATGCCTCCAAGCTAGGCTGGGAAGCACACTGCAATGGACTGCAATTGCAGTCCACCTGGACTCAAGAGGAGAGTGCCCTCCAGATCAATCTCCCAGAGCTCCGAGCAGTAAAGAACACCCTCAGAATATTCTGCATTCACCTAGTGGGTCAAGTGATGCTCATCCAGATGGACAGCCAAATAGTTATGTTCTACATCAACAAGCAGGAAAGCACAGGCTCCTACCTTCTCTGCCTGGAGGCAGTCCACCTGTGGAATTTTGCCACGCAGAATGGCATGACCCTCTGATCAGTCTACCTGTTGGGTCAGGGCAATCCACTTGCAGACCAGTTGAGCAGTGTCCTTCAACTTCACAAGGGTAGCTAACTCAATCTTCCAATGCTGGGGCACCATGACATTGGACCTCTTTGCCAGCCCCGAGAATGCGCAGCTGCCACGTTTCTGCTCAAGGAGGCTGGCCAAGGGCAATGTGGCAGCGGGCACTTTCTCCTGCATTGGTCCGGAGGTCTTCTCTATGCCGACCCGCCGACTCCCCTGGTTCCCAGGACCTTGCTCAAGGTCCAGTCGGAGAGGGCCTCAGTAATTCAAATTTCACCCAGGTGACACTGACAGCCTTGATTTCCCCCTGCTCCTTCGGCTATCCTGAACTTCTCTGATACCCCTGGGCCATGACCCAGACCTGCTGTCACAGGAGAACAGGACCCTTCTCCATCCTAATCTCCAGTCCCTCGCCCTGACGGTGTGGCTGCTTAGAGGCTAGCCATTGTGTACCTCCGCCTCTCCAGGGAGGTGGAAGACGTCCTTTTGGTTTCCCACAAAGACTCTACGCACTGGGCGCATGCCTTCAACTGGGCTGATTCTCTATCTGGTGCTCTGACAAGAATCTCAACTCTTTCTCCTGCGTGGTACAGGACATCCTACAATACCTCCTGCACCTCTCCCGGACTGGCTGAAGTCCAGTTTTGTCTGGGTGCACCTCTGTGCCATAGGGGTGCACCAACACCTTGTTGATGGCCAGTCTATCTCTGCACACCTGCTAATGAGCCATTTCTTGAGAGGGCTTCTCCTTTCGCAGCCATCCGTCTGCCCTCCGCTGGTTGCATGGGACCTGGACATTTGAACCTCTGGCTACGTGTCATCTGACGTACTTATCATGGAAAGTAATGTTCCTGGTTGCACTCACTTCCACCAGGTGAGTTAGTGAGCTGCAGGCATTGGTGGCTCACATCCCCTACACCAGGTTCCACAAAAACAGGGTCATTCTCCGGACACACTCTAAGTTCCTACCCAAGGTGGTGTCCGCCTTTCATATGAACCAGGAGGTGGTTCTTCCCACCTTTTTTCCCAGGCCTCATACCTTCCGGGTGGAGGCCTCATTACACACCCTGGATTGCAAGAGGGCACTGTCCTTCTATTTCCAAAGGACACAGCCCCATTGCCACTCATCACAGCTGTTCAACTCTTATGACGTTAACAGGCTCGGAGTTGTGGTCTCTAAGCAGACCTTGTCTGCCTGGGTGGCCGACTGCATTTCCTTCACCTACAAGCAGGCTGGGCTCTCCCTGGAGCATCACGTTGCCGCGCACAATGTGTGTGCCTTGGTGGCCTCTGTGGCAAACCTGCACTTGGTCCCTCTGCTGGACATCTGCAGGGCTGCCACCTGGTCTTCTGTCCATACTTTCGCTGCGCTTTACTGCTTGGAAGAAAGCTCACTGCATGACAGCACCTTTGGCCAGGTAGTACTTCATCACCTCTTTGGGGAATAGTTCAACTCCTTCCCTCCAGCCAATTGTTCTCAGCTACCAATGAGGTGATCTCTTGCTCAGTGCCACAGCTGTTCCCTTGGCCTTCGAGCCATTCGTGCTCCTTACTGCCCCACCCGCTTCATTTTTTTGGAGTTATCAGGGCCTTCTACAGGTTTTTTCAGTAGCCTGTAGCTGGGGAGTCCCATATGTGAGGAGTAACTTCCTCCTTATTCCCGGAGAAAGTGTGGTTACTCACCTATAACAAGTGTTCTCTGGAGACAGCAGGAATCAGTCCTCCCCACCCTCCTTCCTCCCTATGGAGTTATTTTTTCGTTTTTATTCTTGATTGAGCTATGTCATCATACTGAGGTAGGGTGGCACTCTTGAATGGGAGGGTGACCGTGCACGCGCAATCTAACTCCCAAAGGCTTTCTTTGAAAGCTGGGGAGTGAATCTGCGAAGGCTCCATCGGTGCCGAAGTCACCCATATGTGAGGACTGATTCCTGCTGTCACCGGAGGACACCTGTTACAGAGGAATAACTATGCTTTTAAGTGATTCAGGATCAAAACTGCAGAAATTATGGAGAAAGAAAAACACAATTAAAAGCTGTTGGTAAAATCTAATTAAAAGTTTCTATAATTAATAGGAATGTAGTATTAATGACCATCTTAATTAAGTTGCTCTTATAAGTTATATGGAGCCCTGCTGTTGCCTAGTGTTCTGGACTTCCTTATATGGAAGATCACATTTCAGGCTAGATTACCTATCCAAGTGATTCTTTTAAACAATATTATGTCACAAAGGCTATCAAATGAAAGTAGAGGGCCTCAGTTGGAAATGGCATTCTTACTTGGAGTGCTGTCCCTCATCAGACCGTATGGATACTGCGTCAATAGATGCATGTGTTTCAAAGGAAGCTGTGTATCTCCAGGAACAAGCAGGAATGTAGTAATCACATATGGGTATCGTCGGTACCGACGGAGCCTGCGCGGGAACGCTCCCCAGCGTCCAATTAGAAAGCTTTTGGGAGCATCCCACAGTGCCTGCGTGCTGCCTTCCCGCCTTTCCCAACTGCCTCTCTCCAGTTCTTCGTTTTCCGCGGAGTCAGCAGGTCGTGTTCCTGTCATCGCAGAAAATTTTCCTTCTTTTTTGTGGTCGCGTCTGCCTTCCTCAACGCTTTACTGGTACCGGCGGTTTTTCTTTCTTTCTTTTAAAAAAAAAAATTATTTTTTCCCATTTTATTTCCAGGTGCACGCACCATTTTGGGCCTTAGGCCCAAGATTTTTTCCACAATGGAAAAACCCTCTTCGGGTTTTAAAAAGCGCACCAAGTGTGGCGGTACCATCTCCGTCACCGACACCCATGAGTGGTGTCTGAAATGTTTAGGTCCTGACCATTCCATCTCGGAATGTATGGCCTCTGCCATGATGTCCAAGAGAGGTCAACAGAACCGAGCTGCCAATCTCAGTACCCTGTTTCCCTCTGATGCAGCTTCGGTGGCATCAACATCTTCCAGGGCTTCGTCTTCCTCCCGTGGATCTCAGGTAACTAAACACAAGTCTAGCCAGTCCTCAAAGGGTAGATCTCCTTCTAAGCATCGAGATGCCTCTGGCGTTGTCCTTGAGGATTCTGCACCGGCAAAATTGCCCCGGCGGGAGGCTTTAGCTTCCAAAGCATTATCGGGGCTCCAGGACGTTCTCGAGGCCTCAACCTCGGCAGAACTACTGGTGCCATGCTCTGGGGTACTAGCGATCTTCTCCGGTACCGACATCCAGGCATCGGCAGCATCGATAGACCAGAGAGTCCTGGCTATTGAACGCAGTCTGGCGGCTCTCCTTGTGGCATCGATGCCCTTGGAACCGCGTCAGACATTTCAACTGGTACCGGTACCGATAGAATTGACATCGACATCGGTGTCTGCGTTGCCGGCACCCAGTCATCCGATGCCTTCCGGTACCGATACTCTGGTATTGATTACTCCCGGTACCGACTTCGGTCGGTACGGGTATCGGGCTCCTTCAAAAAGGAAATCAAAAAAGAGGGAGGAGGAGGACAAATCGTAGCTATACTTGTCCTCCTCCTCACTCTTTTTTTATTTCCTTTTTGTTCATTTTCTTTTGGTTTTCTTGTGCTGAATAATATTGTGAGCTTGCACCTCGTTTAAATGTATTTTAGTGTATTTTTACATAGGTACGATTATATTCTCTTAAGAATCCTTCTTTTAATCAGTTTTGTTTATGGTAGAGTCCATTGTTGTATTTTAATGTTTTTTAGTTAATTTGATTTCATATATTATGATACTATAGCCTATCTTTATATCTATATTTATATTTTTATGTTTAGATATACATTGGTTATAACATTTATTTATTTATTTATTTATGGTTTTAAATGTTTTTAGTGTGCCCTTACAACCCCTGATGAAGTACGACATGAAACACGGTCCTGTGTTGGGTTTGGCCACCTATGATTGTTTAATAAAGGTGTTGTGTGTGAACCTGCCACTCTTTGTGTTTTTTGGTTACATTTCTGCTGAGTGTGGCTGCTGCTGTTTTTTCTGTTGGCTCTTCAAGAGTGCAAAGAGACATGCCTCTAATCCTCCAGGACGTGAGTGCAGAACTTTGGATGCTTCTGGACGTCGTGTCTTCCAAGCTTCCATGCTTTCTGCCAGGATCAGTTCCTATAGTCTATACATGGGAATGTTCCTAAAGGAAGTCACAGGTGATTTAGAGGCTTTGAGTCCTCTTCTTCCAGAGGATAGAAGGCAGGATTTTCTCACATTGGTCAAGCATGCCCAAGATGTTTCTAAATTTGTCAACTGTGCAGCTTTTGACTGTTTTGAGTTCATAAGCAGAACCTCTGCCATTGCCATAGGTGCACGTAGAATTGCTTGGCTCCAGGCATCTGATCTGGAGCTTTGGGTACAAGACAAGTTGGGAAATATCCCTTGTACTGGTGAGAACCTGTTTGGTAGAGACTGACAAGAAAAGGCCAATGAGTTGGATGCTGACAACTCCACCTTGGATAGATTATCCAAGTCCACAGCTGATCCTGCTAGACAGAAATCTTTCAAGAAACCATTCTTTTCTAAGAAGAAAAGATATTACCCTGCTTATGCTCAGCAGGGACGTTCTGCAGGTCAGCTTGTCAGAAAAGGTCAGCAACCACCCAAACAGAAGAAAGCAAAGACTGCTAAGCCTCAGCCGTCCCAGCAGTCTCAGCCTCCACAAGGCCTTTGACTTTCAGCTAGAGAACCTAGCCTTCCTGGCTCTCGTGGGACCAGAACCTTCCACCATTCCAGGAAGGTTATGTCACTTTGCCCCCAGATGGAGGCAGATAACAGCAGAGCATTAGACACTCTCCATCATAAAGGAGGGGTACAAGCTTCATTTTTCAAGCATGCCCCCTCCCACAATAATAAGGCAGTTCAATTCTCCGACCTCTCTCATCAACCTGTTAGATCAGGAGGTCACTATGCTTCTTGCCCAAGGGGCAATAGAAGACGTACCCATCCATAAGCAGCGTACAGGTTTTTACTCCCCCTATTTCCTTATCCCAAAGAAAACAGGGGGATACAGGTCTATATTGGACCTCAGAGAATTGAACAAATTCCTTGTCAAAGAGAAATTCAAGATGATTTCTCTCAGAACTCTGCTGCCATACCTTCAGACTCAGGATTGGCTTTGTTCTCTAGATCTCAAGGATGTGTGCACCCCTGTCCTCATCCATCCAACTCACAGAAGGTTCCTTCGGTTCCTTTTTCAAGGAAAGCACTACCAATACAAGGTGCTTCCTTTTGGCCTGGCCTCAGCACCAAGGGTGTTCACAAAATGCATGGCTGTGGTAGCAGCATTTTTCCTCACTCTAGGGATATTCGTCTTCCCCTACTTAGACGACTGGCTCATTCGAGCCCCAACAGAGTCAGAGGCCAGGACTTCTCTTTCCTGCACAATGTGTATCCTTCAGTATTTGGGAATGGTAATAAACATCCCAAAATCCAGTCTAACTCCCACTCAGTCTTTAGAGTTCATAGGAGCGTTGCTGGATACCAGAAAGGCAAGAGCCTATCTCCCCCAGGCCTGTTGCCTTCGCATGGTGCAGTTAGCTTCTCAAGCAGTGCTAAAACCTCATCTCACTGCCCGAGAAATGCTTCAGCTACTAGGCCACATGGCATCTACTGTGCATGTGGTTCCCTATGCTCGCCTCCATATGAGGGCAGCCCAGTGGACTTTATCCACTCAATGGACCCAGGCATCAGGATGCCTGTCAGACAAAATAGCAAACACAAGTCGCCTTATTTTGTCCCTCCAGTGGTGGAAGTCCACTCAAAACCTGTTGCTGAGGTCCCCTTTTCAACAACCCTCACCCCAGGCAACTCTCACAACAGATGCTTCTCCGATGGGTTGGGGAGCTCATTGCAAGACCTTTCCACCCAAGGCACCTGGTCTCCACAGGAGACTCATCTACATATCAATCTCTTGGAACTCAGAGCAATCTTCCTTGCTCTTCGAGTGTTCCACACCCTGCTCAGCTACAAGACAGTCCTCATCCATACGAACAATCAAGTAGCCATGTTCTCGTGAACAAGCAGGGGGGAAGAGGCTCTCTGTCGCTTTGCAGAGAGCATCAGATTCATCTCCTGGCGGTGTATCTTCCAGGCATACAAAACTCTTGGGCAGACAGACTCAGTCGAGTTCTGCTTCCACACGAGTGGTCTCGGCATGCAGACCAGGTAGCCAAGATATTTCAAATTTGGGGAACCCCGGACATAGACCTCTTTGCAAGTCCGTGGAATGCCAAACTTCCCCGGTTCTGTTCCAGAACCCCGGCTCAGGGGGCTCAGGCCAGGGATGCTTTCCTCCTTTACTGGGGTCAAGGCTTCCTGTATGCCTTTCCACACATTCCCCTAATTCCCAAAACCCTGTTCAAGTTTTAGAGAGACAGAGGTCATATGATTCTCATAGCTCCACATTGGCCACGGCAAGTGTGGTTCCCTCTGCTTCTACATCTCTCTCAAGCTCCCTCCCTGGAGTTATGGTCTGCTCCAGATCTCTTGTCTCAGGAGGACAGAATGTTATGGCATCCCAATCCCCAGTCTCTGCATCTCAGGGCTTGGTTGCTGAAGGCCTAGATCTTCATGATCTTAACCTTCCTCAGCAAGTAAAGGATATCCTTTATGCTTCCAGGAAGCCTTCCACAAGACGCTCTTATGCTTTCAAGCGGAAAAGATTTACCATATGTTCACAAAAGGGTCTTAACCCCCTTGCGATACCTCTGGAATCATTACTGGAGTATCTCCTTCATTTATCCAATGCAGGACTAAAAACTAACTCAGTAAGAGTCCATTTGAGTGCTATTGCAGCTTCTTTCAAGCCTCTAAATGTACAACCTATTTCCTCCCATCCTCTTATAGCAAGATTTATGAGAAGCCTTCTGCTAACTAAGCCTCCCATTAAGCCACCTCCTGTGGCATGAGACTTAAATTTGGTTCTTGGTCAGCTCATGAAGCCACCTTTCGAACCCTTAGCTACTACCTCATTGATATTCCTTTCTTGTAAGGTTCTCTTTCTCATTGCAATCACATCAGCACATCGCATCAGTGAGTTGCAGGCATTAGTAGCTGATCCACCTTATACAAGGTTCCATCATGACAAGGTAGTCCTTAGGACTCATCCACGCTTTATGCCAAAGGCGGTCTCGCCTTTTCATGTAAACCAAGTGGTCTACCTGCCTGTGTTATTTCCAAGACCTCATGCATCAAATGCAGAAAGGAACCTTCATACTTTGGACTGTAAAAGAGCTTTAGCCTTTTACTTACAAAGAACACAGCAACATAGAAAGTCCTCTCAACTCTTTGTTGCTTTTGATCCTTCTCATTTGGGACTTCCAATCTCCAAGAGAACACTATCTAACTGGATTGCTCAGTGTATTTCCTTTGCCTTTCAGAGTAAGAATCTTCCTCTGGAGGGCCATGTCACAGCTCACAATGTGAGAGCCATGGCAGCTTCAATGGCTCATCTGCACTCTGTGTCTATCGACGACATCTGTCGAGCAGCCACCTGTGCCTCGGTTCATACCTTCACAGTCCATTACTGCTTGGACAAGGACTCCCGCCGGGATGCCTTGTTTGGTCAGACTGTTCTCCAACACCTGTTCCATACCTAATCAACTCCTACCCACCATCCCTGGTAGGATGCCAGAGATCCATGGGGGGAAGTGGAGCCCTTCTCAGGGACGCACAACTTCTGGGGTCTCTCCCTGGCATCTAAAGCTAGGGAGTCCCCATATGTGATGACTACATTCCTGTTGTTCCTGGAGATAGCATAGTTACTCACCTGTAACAGGTGATCTCCGGGAACAGCAGGAATTTAGTCCTCACAACACACCCACCTCCCCTAGGAGTTGTATCTCTCTATCTATCTCTTTCCCTTTCCCTCTCTCTCTCTTTGTCTCAGCTTTAAAACTCAACTGGAGAGAGGCAGTTGGGAAAGGCGGGAAGGCAGCACGCAGGCGCTGTGGGATGCCCCCAAAAGCTTTCTAATTGGACGCTGGGGAGCGTTCCCGCGCAGGCTCCGTCGGTACCAGCGATACCCAAATGTGAGGACTAAATTCCTGCTGTTCCCGGAGATCACCTGTTACAGGTGAGTAACTATGCTTTCTGTATCTTCTTATGGGTATCTACAATTTCTGCTGGCGATCTACTGAGAATTTCACATTTCTCAATGTAGATTGGCCGAGTGTCCAATTAGTAGTTTTTGCTTGCAATAACAGTTGAACAAGATTTGGCAAAATGACAAAAATTCTATATCTACCTCTTAATGATTTTGGCGTGCTGGACCCAATGCTGATTTTCTGTCAGGTCACTGACTGGAACCTTTTAAGACTGCAACAAATTGTTTCTTTTACCCTACCCCCTGCAGTCACAGTGAAAGCTGAAGGCTGCCACTAGCCCTGAAAAGGTACCTTGTTTATTTATTTTTTTTTTTTAAGAAAATCATCATTGGTCGAACCAACAAAAGAGTTCAGGGGAAATGGATTAAGTTTTGGGTCTCTCTCAGTCTTTATTCACTCACAAGCTCTCACACACTTACCGTTCGTAAACCTCACAGCCCTTGCTCTTTCCCTGTCTCTCACTTCTACAGTTCTTGCTCTCTTCCCTGCCTTTAAGACTCTCTGAACCCTCATTTCTCGCCACATCTCTGTGTCTGTCACGGCTCTTGTTCTTTCACTATCACAAAAAATGTGAGGTCAGTATTCAGTGTTTGTGATTCAAATTATCAAGGTATCTTTAAAAGAATAATCCAAAAGATACATTCTATTTATTTCTGATATTTTTATACCGCCATTCCCAAGGGCTATGTCTGGCTGTTTGAAGATGCCCAGTTGAAGTTAGCTTGATCATTTGATCCAGTTAATTTTTGGGCAGGTATTTTTCTCCCGTTAGACTTAGGGGTATGTTTACTAAACTCAGTTGCTGTGCGGGTCCCCGTTAGTGTGCGTGTGCCATATAAGGAGTGGGCGGTTCAGGCAGAAAAAAGAAAAAAACCTGACCGTACGTGTGTGCGTCGCGCTAATGTGTGGGGCCCACATTAGCGCGTGGGAAGGCTAAGTGGGGCGATGCTGCACAACCAAACAACAGAGCCGTAGTACAACGGTGAAGACACTGACCTATGGTGCAGGGGCCATGGGTTCAAACCCCCATTATGCTCAACGAAAAAGACCAGCTGAGGCATCAACTTTTATGGGCAAAAGTGGTGTAGGAGGCATATTGATTATGGGCGGCAGAAGGCGGCGCACTCTTTTTTTATACGGCATGAGGCAGCGCACTGTTCATTGTGGGCGGCAGATGGCGGCGCGCTGTTAATTTTGTGCGCCACAAGACGGTGCGCCAATGGCTACAAGGCTGCGCGCTGCTGCATAAACACAGTACCAGAGCCACAGCACAATGGTGAAGACACTGAGCAATGGTGCAGGGACCAGGGGTTCAATCCCTCACAATGGCCAGTGAAAAAGGCTAGCTGAGGCAGTATGTTGTGGAGTGCTGTAGGAGGCTTTTTAATTTTATTTTGTGATAACTACTAGCACAGCATATTAATATAAGGCGGCCCATAAGGCACATGTTACAGTGCACCATCCGCCAAGGCACCCTAGAATGTCCCCTATAGGGCAGCATGTATGTTGCGACACAGGATAATGTATAGTGCACCCTATATGGCTGGCAACCGTAACGTGCCCTATAGGGCGCCCCATAAAGCACCCTCAGAGGCACCTTATGGGTACAGTACGCTGAGGGTGTTATTGCTGGCAGCAACATATGTACAGTAAATTAAAATAACTCTTTGGACACCACTATCACAGAAACCCACTGTGGGTTTGAACTCATGACATCTGGCTGCACAAGCAGTGATGTAACCATTGGGCTACAGCTCTATAGCTGTAAGCAGCCCCTGGCTGGCTGCAGATAGCCTGTACGTCACCTCACTGACAGTCTGCTGTTGTGAACCACCCATACCCATGATGCACTGCACATGCAAATCAGCTGTCCACGATTGAACACAGGATGGGAAATGCACCCCTAAAGCTCCCCGGCCTGGTAGGGGGAAGTGTCCGTGTGCACCCACACAGCACCTCGGCCTGGTAGGGTGTCCTGAGTGGGTGGACAAACGGCAAAGAGTAGCTAAACACCATCACATTGTGCGGTTACTGTGCTCACCCTGAGTGTGAGATGTTGCGCCCAGGACCAGGTCCACAACACCAGTCATGACTGAATGTGGCCATGACAGAGCTTCAAAGCAGCAATAAACTGTGGAATAGGTAGGTGCTGCATAAACATTTTGGAGATCTCTGTCTGGCTCAGTTAGGGGGGTGCCCCCCCCTGGACACCCAGGTGGATAAAACAGGGCTTCCCCTCAACAGATCCCTCCCCTGCACTGATGCCAGTGCAGTGGACCATCAACCCCAGTCCTGCTAGGGTGGATATTCACAGATGCACCCCACCATTATCTGATATTCACCTGCAGCAAGCCATCAGCCACTGCACAGCACTCCATCACAACACATACCAGTTGTGAACAGTCTGCTGGCTGGTCCTGATGGACATGCATGCACCCACAACTGGGGTGGCAGCACACACAGGCAGATAAGTCCATGAAGAGGCCCCCACAGGACACCCATACATATCACATGGGAGAATCACAATATGGCACTATGGGGGTGCCTAGCCAGGCTGCCGTCACTGCACACTCAGGGTGAGAGTGATCCCCCAGCAGCACATACAGAGGTCACCCTGTCTGTGTAGGTGGTGGCCGGGCACTACCATGCCCTGCCAGTGCCCTATGCCCTGTGCAGCTGCATCCTGGTCAGTCCACTCTGTCTGAGATATACCCATTGTCCCTTGCTACTCATTATGCACATTGGCAGGCCAATACTGGCAACAGTGTTGGCAGTGTGGGCTGTGGAAGGGGCTTGCAGCCAACACCCACTGTATAGACAGACACACAATTCCACACCTATGCCATCATGGTGCTACTATTGAGGAGGTAATTAGCCTTGCCCACCAAACCGGTGCTGGGCACGGCAAGGCATGGATATGCTACGCAGTACTGCCGGGGGTCACTCCCCAGGGTGGTAAACACCGTCAGAGGCAAGGGCTGGAGCACGCACCGCAAACACCGAACAGATTGTTCGGATGGGGTCAACTAGCTGTATGTGCGTAACGTATGGATATCTATCTGCCAGTACTCCTAGCAAGCGTCTCAGAGCTGTGTACCGTATACCTCTGGTGTAGGGTGACATTGCTAAGGTATGCAGGTGCTAGTATTGGGAGATGCACGCAGGGTCTAATGTTTTGCCTCTCCAGAAGACATTGGCCAATGGGGCCTGTGAGTGTGTGTGTGGGTGTATCTGGCCCTGTTGGCTGCTGCTTTACGGCAGAGATTCCCAACTGCAGTCCAGGTTTCCATCACACTGTTCGGGTTTTCCTGCTGTTCCTCATGAATATGCATGAGCTACATCTACATGCCATGGGGGTGGTGCATAGATATACAGCACAGGCATTTGTATGAGTGGCAGCATGGAACCTGACTGGTGTGTGGCCCACCAGGACTGCATTTGGGAGATTGTGCTCTAGGTACTGGTGTCTGTGCTCAGTGGGGTAAAAAATAGACGTAGTACCATTGCATATGTCCTCAACACGAAAGGTTTGTCCTTACTATCACTGTGTAGTTGTGGGAAAAATATGTGGGCAGGATTGGCAGTAGCCCCAGCTGGGCTTTGAACCTGTGACCTTCTGTTCTTGCATACACTGTCTGTGTGCACTGCACCAACTTGCAGAGTCAGCGAGCTCCAGGCTCTGATGGCAGAGTCTCCTTAAATGAGATTCTACCAGCAGGGTAGTGCTCCACACACCCCCCAGGTTTCTGCCAAAGGTTGTGTCCCTATTCCACCTCAATCAGGAGGTGGTACTCTCCACCTTCTTTCTCAGACCTCACGCCTGTAGGGCAGAGACCATTCTCCTTACTCTGGACTGTTCTGGACCATTAGAGCAGAGACCGTTCTCCTTACTTCTTCTACCTGCATCGGACTCAGGGCCACTGCAAAGCTCAACAGCTTTTTGTATCCTTCGATCCCAGCCATCTGGGGCTCCCAGTGACTAAGCGAACTCTGTTCACTTGAGTGGCGGACTGCATTACCCTTGCCTTCGAGCAAGCAGGGATCCCACTGGACCAGAGAGTCACAGTGCACTGCATCAGGGTCATGGCTACTTCCATGGCCAATCTGCATTCCGTCCCCATGATGGAAATTTGCTGGGCTGCCACCTGGTCTTCGATCCATACCTTTTCAGCTCACTACTGCCTGGAGAGGGAGTCCCAACGGGGCAGTGCCTTCGACCAGGCCATACTCTAATCTTTTCGGGCAACTCCTGTCCTCTGACCCTTCTGTGTTCAGGCTACTGGAGTGCTGGTTCTCACTGGACACTTGGATCTTGCGAGAGTCTCTCTTGAAATTCAACTGCTGCTGATCACGGTTCACTTTTGCAGGTTGCTGTGCATTTTCTACAGGTTCTCGGTAGCCTGTAACAGGGGAATCTCATATGTGAGGATTGACTTAAGATATGCCATACTGGGTCAGACCAAGGTCCATCAAGCCCAGTATCCTGTTTCCAACAGTGGCCAATCTAGGTCATACGTACCTAGCAGTTTCCCCAAAAGACACAGGTTCTGCAATCCACGGCCTGCACCCCTCCGGCCCAGCCACTGCTCTCCCGATCGGGGAGGAGCACGCCGGAGCAACGCAGCTCCTCCAGCCTGCTGCTCTACCCAATCGGGGCAGAGCAGCCACCATTTAAGGAAGCGGCAGGCGCACAGGCCTCTCCACGGCCTGCACCCTCCGGCCAAGCCACTGCTCTCCCGATCGGGGTGGAGCACGCCGGAGCAACGCAGCTCCTCCAGCCTGCTGCTCGACCCAATCGGGGCAGAGCAGCCACCATTTAAGGAAGCGCTGGCAGGCGCACAGGCCTCTCCACGGCCTGCACCCCTCCGGCCCAGCCACTGCTCTCCGATCGGGGAGGAGCACGCCGGAGCAACGCAGCTCCTCCAGCCTGCTGCTCTACCCACACGGGGCAGAGCAGCAACCTTTTAAGGAAGAGCCGGCAGGCTAACAGGCCTCTCCACGGGCTGCACCCCTCCGGCGCAGCCACTGCTCTCCCGATCGGGGATGAGATCGCCGGAGCAACGCAGCTCCTCCAGCCTGCTGCTCTACCCAATCGGGGCAGAGCAGCCACCATTTAAGGAAGCGCCGGCAGGCGCACAGGCCTCTCCACGGCCTGCACCCCTCCGGCCCAGCCACTGCTCTCCCGATCGGGGAGGAGCACGCCGGAGCAACGCAGCTCCTCCAGCCTGCTGCTCTACCCAATCGGGGCAGAGCAGCCACCATTTAAGGAAGCGCCGGCAGGCGTGCCCGCGCCTGGCGGGCCCGCGCCTGAGGGCCTCGCCAGAGGGCCCTTTGGCGTGGCCCTTAGGCGTGGACCGAAGGAACAAGGCCATACGGCTGCGCCTTGGACCACATCAACCAACTCCAATCAATGCTGAAATCTAACCGGCAATGCCACTTCAGTAATTACACCAGCGAAACCGGAACCCTCACCCGAAGAAAACGTCTCCCTCGTCAGGAAGGTACTAAACGGATAACCTGGGACTCAGACTGACCCAACATCCAACTGCCAGACCGACATCCAAACAGCAGAGAAAAGTCCAGAACATTAAACCGTGAAAACGCAAGTAAAATCTCTCTACCCTCAGCTTAGCACCTACCCTACATGGTAGCCATCATAGAATCAGATATACATGATAACCCAAGCAAAGTAGTTCATATGCGAACTTTACTATATACTCTAAGAAATATTGCTCATACATATATCCTATAATACCAGATTAATGTATTATCCACACTTGTTCTATGATGTATGTAGCATAATTGTCTAACCTACTAGATCTAGTTTGCTCAAACAAGTGATAATTGCGTAACCTGCTACTAGTGTTACTGTTGTATGATCAGATGTTATCAGCTTAACCTCCTATTTACAATTACCTCTGAGATATGTTGTATAATCTACGAACCAGCCAGTCCCAGTTAGCTTTGACTCAATATACCTGTGTAATCTGCAGTTAGCCAATATCAACAGTTATCTGTTAAGCTGCAGTCTCTACTACCCGTGTAATCTGCAACTGAAGCAAAACTATCATAACCAGGCAGCTTAGCTGACCCACCACCGCCAACCAACATCCCAGCCCAAATCCACACCTCAACATAGATCACAAAATGGCCCTATCCTGCACCATCTCAATTGCCCTCTACCTCCTTGCTACAGGACTAGGCAATGTCACTGGCCTATATACTAACAACAATCACATACCAACTATCCACAGTTATAGAAAGAGGTGGCCAGATGCCCCATTCTATGAATCACTAGAAACCACTCAAACACACCACCACCACCTCCTGCATATATCAATACAGCATAGTAAAAAGAAAACACAGCGACTCCCACGTCTTTTGAAATGTGCCCTTGTAAATGCCCGATCGGTACGTAAAAAATGGCCAATCATCTCAGATACGATAACACTACACAACCTTGACCTGCTACTGATCACCGAGACATGGCTTTCCTGTGATGACAACGTGATACTCAACCAGCTCTTGCCCGCTAACTTCTCTGTCCATACATGTCACAGATCAGGCAAAAGGGGTGGCGGTGTCCTCGCCATCACCAGATCTGACCTTCATTTCAACATAAAAGATGCAACCAGCTCGCCGCTCCTAGACTCAATCTCGATAGCGAATAAGTGTTCCTCCATCAATCTACTTTACAGAGCTCCATCATCCGATCCAGATGCACTAACAACGATAATCGACACGGCCGCAAACTCCCAGAGCCCACATACAACAAGCTGGGTACTAGGAGATTTCAACCTCCCCTCCCTGCAAGACACTCACTCAAAGGCGTTTCTCGAAGCCCTGAAGGATCTAGGATATAGCCAATTAATCAAGGATCCTACCCACACAAAAGGAGGCATGCTTGATCTAATATTCACCACAGACCCAACCAGCAGAGGAACAACCATCCCTGAACTATCTATTACCGCTGTCCCATGGTCTGATCACTCATTAATCCTATTCCAAATTCCTCAACCAAGCCAAGGCCAAAAGGTAGATAACTCAACAATTGGTCAATCCAACAATCCGCCAAGAAGATTCCAACCATTCAACAAAGAACTTATCCTGGAATCAACAATCCCACTAATAACCTCAACAGCACACATCCCAGACGAACTAGTCTCCAACTGGAATGAGATACTCAGCTCAATAGCTGTTCGCCCAGCAACAAACAGACCTCAAGGGAAACGACACACAGCAACATGGTACTCTACTGAGCTGAAAGCCTCACTCGCGACACTAAGAAAACTTGAGAGACGATGGCGCCGCTCACGCTCAGAAGTAGACCAAAGTGCATACAACCTACAGCTCACAGCGCACCGTACCGCAATAACTGAAACCATGAAACGTTACCACGCTGACACCTTAAAGAGATCCCTCAACAAACCTCGTGACCTGTTTGCCCTTGTTAAGCGACTTACAACAGAACCTGCATCAGAACAAGCAAATGGAATCCATCCTCAAATATATGCAGACTATCTACAAACCAAACTATGTCAGATAAACAACAACTCTGCGTCCAATACTATCCTTCAGCCTTACAACCAAACATCACTCACTACCTTCATGACCCCATCCAAACAATGCATCGAAAACACCATAGCAGCTATCAACACGACTACAGCACAATCTGATCCATGCCCAGCATTCTGGATCAAAGAACTACGAACAGACCTCAGTCCCATCATAGCCAGACTCATGCAACAATCGTTCACAACAGGTGATTTCCCACGCACCCTCAAACACACATCAATAAGACCTCTACTAAAAAACAACAAACTCGACCAACAGAAACCGGAATCCTACAGACCTATAGCAAGCATACCGATGCTAGCAAAAATAATGGAAAAGGAAGTTCAGAGACAAATACAAGACCACATTGACTCCAATGCACCACTGGATCCATGCCAACACGGATTCAGAGAAGCACACGGGGTTGAGACCCTTCTTACCACACTCTTCAGCAGCATAATATCAGGCATCAACAATACCCGCCAAGGCTTTGTCCTTGTCTTCCTTGACATCGCGGCGGCGTTTGATTCCGTGAACCATGAACGCCTCTTAGAACGCCTCAAAGAAAAAGGAATCTCCGGTAAAGCGCTCGAGTGGTGCAGGTCCTACCTCTCTGACAGATGGCAGCAGGTTCGATCCAAAGACACATCTTCAGAACCATTCCACCAAAGCCAAGGTGTCCCACAAGGATCCTCCCTCTCTGCCTTGCTGTTCAATATATACATGCAACCTCTCTGCAACCTTATCCGGTCCTTCAACGTGAACTGCATGATATACGCAGATGACGTGCTATTATACATGCCTTTTGCAACAGAAAACCCAGACCTCTCACCAATAACATGCTGCATAAATGAAATATCCAACTGGCTACAATCTCAAAACCTCCGGATTCAACACAAAAAGACGGAGGTCATGTTCATTACAAGAAATCGTAACTTCACTGCGCCTACAGTACTAAAGGTGAAGGAAGCTGACCTCCAGATCAAATCCGCGATCAGATACCTTGGCGTCACACTAGACCAGAACCTAAATATGCAGGCGCATATAAGTAACACTGTAAGGGCAGTATACCATAAAATCAGATCCCTCAGATACCTACGATCGCTGCTGCAGCCTGACGATTTCAGGACCATCTTTCAAGCACTAATAATTCCGCATTTCGATTATGCGAATGCAATACTGCAAGGACTCCCCCAAACCACTCTGAACCCACTGCAAATGGCAATGAACACCGCAGCAAGAGTACTACACGGAGCATCCAGGAAAGACCATGTCACACCCATTATGAAACAGCTCCACTGGCTCCCGATTCAAGGTAGGATTACATTCAAGACCTTGCTACTCACCTTCAAAGCCACCAACGGTCTCTCGTCAACATCACTATCAGAGATAGTCCAGAAGACACCCCACAATAGGGACAGAAGGTCAGTAGCACAAAACACCTTGATAGTCCCAAGATCAATGACTCAATGCACCAAGTCAACATCCAGCAGGGCATTCAAACTTTATGCACCAATGATCTGGAACAGCCTCCCTCACAACATCCGAACAATCCCAGACATATTCCAATTCAGGAAGGCTGTGAAACACTACCTCTTCCTCCTACATTACCCAGAAACCAATGAAAGCTCAGCACCAATTACCGAGACCTCACAAATCTCCTCTGTCTGAAACCATAAGAACACATGACCAGCCTGTAAATTGTATATATTGTTATTGTATATAGTTACCCTGTTAGCCAAGTTGTTCTCCTGTTCATATGTAAACACAAAGTACTATTGGAAATGTGTATGTTCGTTGTTTATTGTAAACCGCACTGATGCTGAATAGCGCGGTATAAAAGAGACTTTAAATAAATAAAACTTTAAATAAAATGCTTGTACTGGGTCAAGAATTGATATCCTGCGTCCCTTCTTAATAATGGTTTATGGACCTTTCCTCCAGGAACTTGTCCAAACCTTTTTTAAACCCAGCTACACAAACAGCCTTTACTACATCCTCCGGTAACAAATTCCAGAGTTTGATTACACGTTGAGTGAAAAAATATTTTCTTTTATTAGTAACTATGCTTGTTCCCGGAGAAAGCATAGTTACTCACCTGTAACAGGTGTTCTCTGGGGACAGCAGAAATCTGTCCTCAAAACCCTCTCTCCTCCCCTTAGAGTTGCTTCTTTACCATCTTTTATTTTTTGCCATCTTAGCTATGTCATATGACTGAGGCAAGATGGCACCCTTGGGCAGGAAGTGGACCGTGCATGTGTGGTGCATCTCCCAAAGGCTTCCTTTGAAATCTGGAGAGATGCTTCTGCGCAGGCTCTTTTGGTGCCGACATATATGAGGACTGATTCCTGCTGTCCCCAGAGAACATCTGTTACAGGTGAGTAGCTACGGTTTTTTTACCTCTTCGGAAGCTGGTGTAAATGTATTGTGGGTTCCTTTTCCTATGATTTCTGCAAGACTTGTGCTGGTATTTTAAAATGAAGCAAGGGGGCCCTTTTACTGCTGTTTTCTCTCCACCCCCCCCCCCCCCCGAAGGGTTGCCACCCTAGGCAACCGCCTAGTTTTCCTGATGGCTGAGCTGGCCCTGATTTTGGTGCTAACTGTCCATGGTGCATTAGGGTTGTAAGTGGGAGAGTTAGGGGTGCAGAATGGGCGACGTGAGTGCAACACAGGCCGTTGCATACGTGCTATCTTCATGATAGGCTGGAAGCATGGGTGCACTCATCTCCACCTCCATAGATGGCATTGAGTGCACCTACTCTATTGTCGTGCTTCAGCATGGCCCCCTGCCAAGAACATGCATGTATTTGTGCATTATCAGTGCATTAGGTGCAATACCCAAGAACCCTTCAGTAAAAGGCCCCCGAAGACTCCTATGTGTCTTTATAAAATAGGCCCAAAATAGGTAACCCTCTACTTGGGGAATGTTTTAGAAAATTACTGTTAGAACTATGACTTTGAAATATAGATAACTTTAGATAGGCATTTATATATTTAGAGGGTTATTTTAGAAGCTCTATATGTAATCTGAACATATGAAAATGACCATTTACATGTGCAAAAGATATCCACGTCGAAAACACCATTTTAGAAAGGCCAGAATATACAGGGTGGCCCAAAAAAGTGAGAACATTAGTAAATTAAAAGCTTAAATAGTTTACTTATTTATCTATTTTAGCTATATAACATCTTTATTTTGACAATTTCTGGTCGCCATCTTTTTTTTTAAATTTGTCAAACGTTTACATCTGTCTTTTTGAATTTTTAAATAACTTACATGCTACAAGATGTTCTCACTTTTTTTTGGCCACCCTGTATATGTGTTGACCCGGGTCACCATATAAGTCACACGGGGGGTGTGTCGAGGGTGTGGTTCGGATGGAGCAGAAAGATATATGTGTATCTCCAATTTTATAGAGGGTTTGCATGTGCCTGACAGAAATTCTCTCTCTGTCTTTATATCTGCCCCTGGACATGTTTAAGTTTTAAAAAGTGCTAATTTCAGACAGCCCTGTACAGGAAGGATTACCCCTTAATCCTCCAATATTTATTTCCCCTTCCACATGTTACTTCACCAGACATAGACCCAACTAGAATTGATGGAAAGCAGCGGGACATCTGTGTTTCCAAAATGGCCAGGATACATATGCACGTGCCAACATATGCATGTTCCGAAATGCCAGCACTTACACATGCCAGTTGCTGGGGTTCTGTAATACATATTTCCCATGTGTATGTTTTGTAAAATAGCATCATCCGCTGCATAGGGATGTCTGTCTGCATTTTCTGGTTCACTATAACATACATGTCTACTGTGAGGGGAGGAGATATGTTTAGATAGGACTTAACACATGATAGAATTGAAGACGCTTGCACTTGGATGTCACCGCAGCCACATGAACTGCCTTTCTAAAATGTGCCTTATTACTTTTATTGTGTCCTTGGCTCTGCCTCAAGCTATGTTCCTTTTCTTGACAGATAAGTTTGGATTTGAATTTTGCCCATGCCTTCTCAGTAGTATTTCAAGATAAGTTACATTAGGTATAGTATGTATTTCCTTGTTCCCAGAGCTCTTACAATCTAAACTTGTATTTGAGGGAATGGAAGGTTGAGTGGCTTGCCCAAGGTCACAAGGAGCATCAGTAGGATTTGAATCCTAACTTTCCTGCTTCTCATCCCACTAGGCTACTCCTCCACTCTGTTTATAGAAAGGCTAAATCTATATATAGAACCACCACAAATTTAAAAAAAAATCTGTGGTAGAAAATTTAGCAGCAAAATAAATGTATTAGAGTTCATATTATAAAACAGGGTTGTCAAACTCCAGTCCTGGAAGTCCAAGAATTAGCCTGGTTTTTAGGATGTCCCTAATGAATATTCATGTTTATATACATGAATGGAAAACCTTGCACTCAACTTAGATAAAGGCTAAACAGGTATCTGACCACAAAGTACAAACCTTCCCACTTAAATGGACAACACACATAGCTTAAACGAATTGACGACCCAATCTCTTATGCCCTAATACCTCCACATGTATATAGTTGTATCTGTTATGTACTGTCTTACGCTTTATAGACACTACATTGCTAGTTAATTGTTATTCACACTGTTCCAGTTTAAATATACTGTTTAGTTTACTAGACTTAGCTTTGTTTAATTTAAGATGTTCTATGTAAAATTTAAGATGTTCTATGTAAAACAAACCTCGCTTTGTTAATTTGTTGTTAATTGTACACCACAACTGATCTCTGGAAGATGCGGTTTATAAATGAGTGTTAAATAAAATAAATAAATAAATTAAATACATCTCATGAATATTCATTAGGGATATGCTGAAAATCTGGCTTACTTGTGGCACTCCAGGACTGGAGTTTGGCACCCCTGTAATAAAGGTTTTTCCACATTTAAAGGCTGTTCTACATGTAGAAAAGGCCTTTTACAAAATTACCTCATGGTAGACATGAATAAATATGCATGGTGACAAGACAGCACATACTTATTCACACACCATGTGTAAGACTGTCTAGGGGTCTAGTTTGGTTGGAGTATGGGTAGAATTGTGATGTACATATGTATTTTATAAAATATGCAGGGACATGCCCACATTTACACCTGTTTTGGGACAGGTGCAAATGTGTACATTGGCATTTATTTGCTATAGAGGCTGGTTCTGGGAGCCTATTTTATAAACATACATAAGTACCTATGTTGCCTTTATAAGCAGGCATTTATTTACATTCTCTTATATACTGTGCTATTCTGCATCATAGAAACATAGAAACATGATGACAGAAAAAGACCACATGGCCTATCTAGTCTGTCCTTCCATATCAACAACTACAACAGTCCACTTTTTACCTTTAGAGATCCTCTGTGTTGGTCCAATGCTTTTTTGAATTCAGTTACTGTCCTCATCTCTACCACCTCCACTGGGAGACTATTCCATGGATCTACTACTCTTTCCGTAAAGAAATATTTCCGCATATCACTCCTGAATCTATCTCCCTTCACCCTCATCCCATGTCCCCACATAGCAGAACTTGCTTTCAATTGAAAGAGGCTCTCTCCCTGAACATTTATGCCACGGAGGTATTTAAACATCTCAATCATATCACCTCTATCCCGCCTTTCCTCTAAGGTGTACATATTAAGATCCTTAAGTCTGTCCTCATAAGCTTTATAATGAAGCCCACTAATCATTTTAGTAGCCACCCTCTGCACTGACTCCATCCTGTTCACATCCTTTTGAAGGTGTGGTCTCCAGAATTGCACTATACTTCAAATGAGGTCGCACCAAAGACTTATACAGAGGCATTATCACCTCCTTTTTTCTGCTAGCCATTCCTCTCCGTATGCACCCAAGCATCCTTCTAGCTTTTGCCGTCGCCTTTTCTACCTGTTTAGCTACTTTAAGATCATCAGACACAACCACGCCTAGGTCCCGCTCTTCTTTAGTGGACAAAAGTACTTCACCTCCTATACTGTATTGCTCCCTTGGATTGCTGCAGCCCAAATGCATGACCTTACATTTTTTAACATTAAATCCCAGCTGCCAAATTCTAGACCATTCTTCAAGCTTAGCTAGATCCCTCCTCATGTTATCTACACCTTCCTGGGTGTCTACTCTATTGCAGATTTTGGTATCATCTGCAAAGAGGCAAACCTTACCCGACAGCCCTTCTGCTATATCACTAACAAAGATGTTAAAAAGAATTGGACCAAGGACAGATCCCTGGGGCACACCACTGGTAACATCCTTCTCCTCAGAGTGAGCCCCATTTACTTGTACTCTTTGTCGCCTCCCACCCAACCAATTTCTAACCCAAGCAGTAACTTTAGGGTCCATCCTTAGGGTGCTCAGTTTGTTTATAAGTCGCCTGTGAAGAACAGTGTCAAAGGCTTTACTGAAATCGAAATACACCACATCTAGAGCTCTCCCTCGGTCCAACTCCCTGGTCACCCAGTCAAAGAAATCAATCAGATTTGTCTGACAAGACCTGCCTCTGGTGAATCCATGCTGCCTTGGATCCTGTAATCCGCTGGACTCCAGAAAACTCACTATTTTCTCTTTCAGCAGCGTTTCCAATAATTTACTCACCACCGAAGATAAACTAACCGGCCTGTAGTTTTCAACCACATCCTTACTTCTGCTTTTGTGTATAGGCACCACACGAGCCTCTCTCCAGTCCTTTGGCACCACTCCCGACTCCAATGAGGCATTGAAAAGGTCAGTTAGTGGAGTTGCTAGAACGTCCCCAAGTTCCCTCCGTATTCTAGGGTGTATCCCATCCGGTCCCATCGCTTTGTCTACTTTAAGTTGAGCTAGTTTCTCACGAACACAGTCTTCTGAAAATTGTTCAAGATGTCCCTCGCTTCTGTTCCTATTTGTGGGTGTTTTCTGAGGTCCTGCTCCTGGTTCTTCATCTGTGAACACAGAACAAAAATATTTGTTAAGCAATTCCTCTTTATCCTTATCAGCTTCGACATATTCCCCCCCTGCACCCTTGAGTCTGACAATACCACTTTTGCCCTTCCTCTTCTCACTAATATATCTGAAAAATGTCTTATCCCCCCATTTTATTGCATTGGCTATTTCCTCCTCCTTTTGAATCTTTGCCTTCTTGACTACTTTGCTAGCTTCTCTAAGTTTTTCCAAATACAGATGCCTGTCTTCCTCTCTCTGTGATCTCTTGTATTTCATGAAGGCCTCCCTCTTTTTCT
This sequence comes from Ichthyophis bannanicus, assembly GCA_033557465.1. Classification (NCBI taxonomy): domain Eukaryota; kingdom Metazoa; phylum Chordata; class Amphibia; order Gymnophiona; family Ichthyophiidae; genus Ichthyophis; species Ichthyophis bannanicus. Next base: position 905,205,207 of record CM066034.1, read on the forward strand.
TCACTTTTTCAGCTACTTCCTTAGAAAACCATAGCGGTCTCCTTTTCCTTTTGCCTTTATTTACCATTTTAACAAAAAGGTTGGTTGCCCTTAAAATATCCCCTTTCAGTTTTGCCCACTGTTTTTCTACATCCCCAAGCTGTTTCCATCCCACTAACGACTCCCTGAGGTATTGGCCCATCTTCGCAAAGTTAGTCTTCCTAAAGTCTAAGATCCTCACCTTGGAATGGATTCTAACAGCCCTAGTCCTAATACTGAACCAAACCTCATTCAATGAATTAACCAAACTCGTTATTCAGTATTTCTATATTGTCAGAAACTGAGCCTCAGAATCAACCAATAGCACTTAAAATATAGGAACCATCGGAATGTCCTTATTGCGTGCTGGTGTTACATCAATGGTTCTGGTAAAAAGGATCGAATGGCATATCAAATGTAATACTTCATTAATTTAAATAAAGAAAAATACTCATCTTATTGTGGTCTTGGGCAAGCCACTTAACCCTCCATAGCCCATGTTCCCTGTAAAATAGTTATCTCCAAGTTATAATGCCCTGTTCAATGTAATTTCAGTTTGTTCAATGTAAACCGCACTGATGCAGAATAGCGCGGTATATAAGAGAATGTAAATAAATAAAATAAATAAATAAATAAATTGTATGGTGACATGTGCCAAAAGAATTCCTTTGAATGCTTGTTATATTCGTTTCTGTTTTTGACTTTTGTTAATTACTTTCGGTGTCATTGGTACTGTGTTGCTGAAAAGAGTGTGTCCCAACGCCAGCAATGAAAGGCGCCCATGCGTTTCTCCACAAATGGGTTTCTCAAGGGACTCCAACAACAAAATATCCTGCAAGAAATGACATCAATAGTGACCGAATACTGCTGCTTAGAAAAATGTTTCATGATGTTAAAACCACATTAAAATACGAAAGAAAATACCCGCCCAACCTTATCTCAGCACAGCTTCTTATGTGAAGGCTCTCACTCCCGCTCGTTCTCTGGGGAAACCAAAAAAACGCCGCGCATGCGGACTAGGAAAGAAAGCTGCCATTTTTAAATGTCTCTGTCGGCCCAAGTAAAATCAAGCTGTGTTGCTATTGGTGGACCATTAAACACAAACTGCCCAATCAATGCTGAAGTTGAGGCCCCCCGGCTGTACCGTGTCTAAAGTGTAGATCCACCATTGTTCACGGTAAAGTAATTGTTGGTCCTGAGATCACCCTTGTGCACCTCCTGTCACTTGTTCAATAACCCAACAACACAGTTGGGCAAAAACATGTTGATGTGACATACAGTGTTCTACTAGAGGAGCTTCTTTTTTAACACAGCGAAGCCTACTTTCGTGTTCTTTCATCCGAACTTTAAAGGGACGGATCGTTTTGCCAATATATAGCAAATTGCAGGGACATTTTTCTGCATATACTACATAGATGGACTCACAAGTGGTGGTATGCCTCAATTTATAAGTAATGCCCTTGTGATCAAAATGCAAGCATTCCATCGTGATATTACATATCGTACAGTGACCGCACCTGCTATGTCCTATCGGAGAAGCTATATGGCTGGTCACCATTATATTATGCAATTTTGTAGGACTTAAAAGTTCTTTTAAATTTCGGCTGCGTTTCCATATGCAGCGTATAGATATATTTTGCATGCCAGGGACCAGCTGAAGTAGCGCTCGATGTTTCCTCAAAATCTTCTGCAAACCTGAACTAATTGGAGAATAAGAGGTGATAAAATTGATGTTACAATTCATACTCGGTTCTGCCAAATTGCTCTTGGGAACCAATAATAAATCTCGATTATTGTGTAAAGCTCGTTGATAGGCCTTTTGTACTAAGGAAAATGGATAACCACGGTCAAGAAAATTCTTTTTTAGACCTGCTGCCTATTCCTTGTAGGTCTTCACATCTGAACAGTTGCGCTGGTACCGCAAAAATTGAGATAACGGTAAGCTATTCTTCAGTTGAGGAGGATGTGCACTATCGTGATGTAAAAAAGTGTTGCGATCGATAGATTTGCAGTACACCGAGGTGCTCCAGCCATAACTTTCTCTAGTGATTAGTAAATCCAAATAAGTGATACTGTTGGGTTGTATCTCACTAGTGAATTTGATATTGATGTCTCGAGAATTTAGCCACTGGAAAAAGGAATCAAATTGAAACTTTGTGCCCCTCCACAGCATGAAAACGTCGTTTATTTGATGTTGTCCAAATAAATGGAATTAGAAAAAAAGGTCTTCTCAAACGTTGCCATATACAAATTGGCAACTGACGGGGCGCAAGTAGCACCCATGGCCACCCCTGAAATTTGGTGATAAAGAACTCCTTGAAATTCAAAAAAATTATTAAAAAGGGCTAAAGTTGTAAGAGCCTGCAAAAAACGCAACTGTAGCTGAGACAGATCACCGCGGGCAATTAATGATTGTTGTACTATTGCACTGGCAGCTTCTTGCGGGATACTCGTATAGAGTGACTGAACGTCTAAGGTTACTAAAAAACCTGATCATCTGCAGCCCAAGACGGCAAGGTTTGTAATAAAGACAGAAAATGCATGGTATCGCGGACATAAGATGGAATATCCATCAATAACGGATGCAAAAAAGAGTCCAAAAAAGTGGACAACGGCTCTAATAGTGTCCCTTTAGTGGACACTATCGGACGGCCAGGTGGTCTCGTAGGATGCTTATGAATTTTGGGTACTGTGTAAAATTGGGCTGTTCGTGGACCAACCACATTCAAAAAGGCATATTCTTTTCTAGAGATCACTTTATCTCGCAAGGCCGCCTGTGTAAGTTCTTTTATGGTAGCTTGAAGCTCAGCACTAGGATCTGTCTGTAGAATTGTATATGTAGCGGTGTCCCGAAGTTGTGCAAGAGCATCCTCCAAATAATGTGTTCTGGTTTGTATAACAATCGCCCCGCCTTTATCAGCGCGACGAATAACCCACTCCGATTTACACTGTAACTCGTGTAAACTGGCCCGCTGATAACGGGACAAGTGTGTGTTGTGTAACGTGCTAGTATTCGCCAGTTGTTCTACGTCCCTTAATACGAAATCCTTAAATATTTGCACAGCTGGGTGGAATGGACCAGGCAGCATCCAATTTGACTTCAAAGGCAATGGAACTCGTCTGGATTCAATAGAGTGAACCGTTTCTGTCGTATCTGAAACCGTGGAGAAGAAATTCTTCAAATGAAGCTTTCACATTAAGCTTTCAAAATCAATGCGAAAATGGAAAAAATCAAAATCAATCTCGGGGACGTATGAAAGACCTCTTTCTAATAAATTCTCGATGTCCGGTGATAAAGGTTCCCCCGTAAGGTTAACCACCAACCTTTCTTTGGAAGATGTTATTTCCCTCGAGACTTGGATTTGCCCCGGCCCTGGCCTTGTCCCGACGCTGGTTGCGTGCTTCTTTTTCGTCGGGAACGACCATTCCCTTCCTCGGCCAAAAAACTATCTTTGGATGACTTACTTGTGCCTGAAGTACCACCTTCATCAGTGGTGTCGTCAAAATGAATATGTTTCTTAAATTTCTTTTGCTTGCGATTAAGGTTCATCCATGGGTAGACATAGCCTGTCGTATAGTCTGACCCATCACGTTTTAATTTTTTTAATTTTTTCGTCATTACTTCTTGTCGCACTGTATCCATTTTTTGTTTCAACAACGTTTGATAACTGGAAAACTGCTCATCTGATTCTTGAGCTTTCAACACAGCTATTGAAGAGGTAATTTCAGTTGTCAGATCTTCTACTTGTGCTTTAGCTGAATCAATCAACAGCACCATTAAATTCAAAGAACATTTGTTCAGGACTCTATTCCATTTTTCCACAAAGGCTGGATCTAAAGAAGGAATCTGAGGCTCTTTATACACACGCAATCCCCTAGGGATTTGCTGGCGGTTGATATATTCTAAGGATATATTCTAGGGAGGAGTGGTCTAGTGGTTAGGACAAGGTACTTCAGGCCAGAGGACCAGGGGTTCAAGTCCCACCTGGGGACAGCAATCTCAGGCCGGAGGGTCTGGGATTTCTAGTCCTATAGGCACTACTTGTGGTCTTGGGCAAGCCACTTAACCCTCCATTGCCCATGTTCCCTGTGAGTATTAGCGTATGTGTCTCATACACCCTCGTGTTAAATGTATCCCCCAATTGACCGCTTTGACCTGGTGAAAAGCGGGATATAAATACAGCTAAATAAATAAATAAAGAAGATCTGTGTAATTAAAGTAGGCTTCGCTGTGTTAAAAAAGAAGCTCCTCTAGTAGAACACTGTATGTCACATCAACATGTTTTTGCACAACTGTGTTGTTGGGTTATTGAACAAGTGACAGGAGGTGCACAAGGGCGATCTCGGGACCAACAATTACTTTACCATGAACAATGGTGGATCTACACTTTAGACACGGTACAGCCGGGGGGCCTCAACTTCAGCATTGATTGGGCAGTTTGTGTTTAATGGTCCACCAATAGCAACACAGCTTGATTTTACTTGGGCCGACAGAGACATTTAAAAATGGCAGCTTTCTTTCCTAGTCCGCATGCGCGGCATTTTTTTGGCTTCCCCAGAGAACGAGCGGGAGTGAGAGCCTTCACATAAGAAGCTGTGCTGAGATAAGGTTGGGCGGGTATTTTCTTTCGTATTTTAATGTGGTTTTAACATCATGAAAGATTTTTCTATGCAGCATTATTCAGTCACTATTGATGTCATTTCTTGCAGGATATTTTGTTGTTGGAGTCCCTTGAGAAACCCATTTGTGGAGAAACGCATGGGCGCCTTTTATTGCTGGCGTTGGGACACACTCTTTTCAGCAACACAGTACCAATGACACTGAAAGTAATTAACGAAAGTCAAAAACAGAAACAAATATAACAAGCATTCAAAGGAATTCTTTTGGCACATGTCACCATACAATAAGATGAGTATTTTTCTTTATTTAAATTAATGAAGTATTACATTTGATATGCCATTCGATCCTTTTTACCAGAGCCATTGATGTAACACCAGCACGCAATAAGGACATTCCGATGGTTCCTATATTTTAAGTGCTATTGGTTGATTCTGAGGCTCAGTTTCTGACAATATAGAAATACTGAATAACGAGTTTGGTTAATTCATTGAATGAGGTTTGGTTTCAATATACTTAAGTATTCATTCATTTAAAACGACCAATTTTTAGTTTAGTGCTAATACTGAACCACACCATCTGGTGATCACTGGATGCAAAATGATCTCCCACTACAACATCAGAAACACTTTCACCATTGGTAAGCACCAAGTCCAGTATGGTCACTTCACGTGTGGGGTCTGTTACCAATTGCCTGAATAGTTCTCCCTGTAGAGAATCCAGGATCTCCTTACTTCTAGATGATACTGCAGTAGGAATGTGCCAATCAACATCTGGCATATTGAAATCTCCTATCAGTAGCACTTCCCCTTTCCTAGCAATGCTGCGTATGTCTTCAATTAACTCTCTGTCCACCTCTTCCTCTTGTGAGGGAGGTCTGTATATCACACCAATGCAAATAGATTTCTCTTTCCGTCTTTCTAGTTTAACCCACTATGCCTCCTCTCTCCCTTTTAAGCTCTGTAATTCCAAAGCTTTAATAGTAGTTTTTACATATAGTGCCACTCCTCCTCCCCTTCTTCCTACCCTGACCTTTCTGAATATAGTATAGCCATGTATAGTTACATCCCAGTCATGGTTTTCTGTGAACCATGTTTCTGTAACTGCCACTAAATCCAAGTCAGCCACTCCCAACAAAGCTTCAACATCAGGGATCTTATTTCCCATGCTACGGGCATTTATACACACTGCTTTCCATATGTTACCCCTGTTACCCATTTCCATAAAGGTATTTAATGTATCACCTACCTGGGGGCTTTCACTTACCTGGGGGCTTTCTTCACCTTTCCCCAACAAATCTAGTTTAAAGCCCTCTTCAGTAGATTAGCCAGTCTACTACCGAAGATGCGTTGACCTTTCTTGGACAGATGGATGCCATCTCTGCTCTGCAACCCTTGGAACAGCATCCCATGGTCTAGGAAACCAAAATGCTCTTGATGACACCATCCATGCATTCATCTCCAGGATGTGAGCCTCTCTGCCTTGGCTTTTACCCTCAGTGTGGTTTACATTGAACAAACTGAAATTACATTGAACAGGGCATTATAACTTGGAGATAACTATTTTACAGGGAACATGGGCAATGGAGGGTTAAGTGGCTTGCCCAAGACCACAAGGAGCACCTGTGGGTCTAGAAACCCAAGTCCTTCCGGCCCAAGGTTGCTGTCCTCTAGTGGGATTTGAACCCCTGACCTTCTGGCCTGAAGTACCTTGCCCCAACCACTAGGCCACACCTCCACTCCATCCTTTTATAAAATCCATCCTTTTATAAAATCAGTCCTATTGTGTTTGATGGTTTGGCCATCATAAATTATTATAATTAATTAAAGATTTTTGCAGGATCTTTATAGGATGTTTTTAATAGATCCTTGGAGATAGAGAAGATTCTGCAGGATGGGGGAAGGGCCATTGTGGTCCCTTTTCAAAAATATGGTGACAGGGAAGAGGTGCCAAACACAAACCAGTAAGCCTTCCCTCAGTGGTGGGAAAAGTAATTGAGATACCACTGAAAGAAAAGATAGTGGGAGGAGGAGTGGTCTAGTGGTTAGGACTAGGTACTTCAGGCCAGAGGGCCAGGGGTTCAAGTCCCACCTGGGGACAGCAATCTCAGGCCAGAGGGACTGGGATTTCTAGTCCTGTAGGCACTCCTTGTGGTCTTGGGCAAGCCACTTAACCCTCCATTGCCCATGTTCCCTGTAAGTATTAGCATATGTGTCTCATATCCCCTCATGTTAAATGCATCTCCCAATTGACCACCTTGACCCAGTGAAAAGCAGGATATAAATACAGCTAAAAAAAATAAAATAAATAGTGTGCTTTCTTGAATCCAATGGGTTGCAAGATCCAAGGCAACATGGTTTTATTTAAAAGGTTTTTTATACCATTTCAGTCAAAGCAATTTACATTGTAACCTAAACTTGGTAATGTACATTAAACAGGGACATTGATAACTTAGATTTTTCTGAGGCAGTGGAGAGTTAAGCGACTTGTCCAAAGCCACAAGCAGTACTAGTGGGAATCAAACTCTGGTCTTTTGGTTTTCAAGCTAGTGCTCTAACCATTATCATTTTCAATAGATATCACTGATTCTTTGACTGGGTGACCAGTGACCTTAGATTTCATCAAAGCCGTTGATACTGTTTATCATAGGGGGCTTGTGAATAAACTGAGCAGCTTGGGATGGGTCCAAGATGGTAAATTGGATCCTGAATTGGTTGACTGACAGAATACAGAGGGCAATGGTGAATGGAATTCACTCTGAAGAAAGGAGGATAAGTAGTGGAGTGCCTCGGGTCTGTCCTGGGACCAATATTTATTTATTTATTTTATTTATTTAACAGTCTTTTCTATACCGCCCCTTCCAGAGATCAGGGGCGGTTTACATTGAACATTAAACAGAACAATTGTATACTTCTGTATACATTTACAGGGAACATTATGCTTTAACTATGTACAGGTGAAGTTACTGAAGTTACTGAAGTTACTGAAAATACTGTTCAGTATTTTTGTGGGTGATATTGCTGAAGGGTTAAAAGGAAAAGTTTGCCTTTTTGCTGATGACACGAAGATTTGCAATATGGAAGACACCTCAGAGAAAGTAGACATCATGAGAAAAGATCTACAAAAATTAGAAGAATGCTTGACAGTTATGATTTAATGCAAAGATGTACAGAGTGATGCAATTTGGATGCAGAAATCCAAAGGGGCAGTAGGCAAGAGGGGCAAGAGACTGCTGTATACAGACCAGGAGAGGACCTCGGGTTAACAATGTCTGGGGATCTCAAGATGGCGAAGCAATGTAAGAAGGTGGCCAAAGCCAGAAGGATGCTAGGCAGTATACAGAGAGGAATAACCAGCAGGAAGAAGGAGGTATTAATGCCCCTGTACAAGTCATTGGTGAGGCCTCACTTAGAATATTATGTACAGTTTTGGAGACCATACCTTGCAAAGGATATAAAAAAAACTTGAAATGGTTCAGAGGAAGGTAACCAAAATAATATGGGACTTGCACCAGAAGATGTATGAGAAGAGACTTGAAGACCTAAATATGTATACACTAGGGAAGAGGGGGAGATATGATATAGACATTTAAATACTTAAAGGGTATTTATGAATAAACAAATCTTTTTCAAAGATGGGGAAGCTGTAAAACTAAAGGACATGAAATGAAGCTGCACGGAAGTAAACTTAAAAGCAATGTCAAGAAATTACTTTTTCATGGAAAGGGCTATGAATGCCTGGAATGCCCTCCTGATGAAGATAATGGGAGCAACAACAGAGACGGAATTCAAAAAGACATGTGACAGACACTGAGGATCCTTATATGGTAAGAGGATGTTACCAAAGCAAACTTCAGTAACTTCATAAATAGAGGGAAGTAATCTGCATGGAGCAGCAGGTACAACCCTAAACAAAGGCAAAGGGGGGGGGGGGGGCGGTAAACCGTTATAGAGCAGCAGGCACAACTCTACAACTCTAGCTACCTTACTGGGCAGACTAGATGGACCATGCTGGTCTTTTATTTTTTTAAACTTTTATTTTTATTTGCATTTGCAAGTATGGAAATTATACAATTCAGCCCACAAAAGGAGGATGCTGATACAAAAAGGCATGCAAAGAAACATATTGGTCCCTGTAACATTCACTAGAACCCACTATACTAATTCAGAGTGACTAATCAATTACCAAAAAGAATAATCATGATTCACCCCTTCCCCTGAAGAAACGTCTCCAATTGATCTACTTCAAGAAAGACATATCTCTTGCCCTGATATGTTATCACTGTCCAACAATAAAAAATCACACCAATATAACAAATTTTTTAGTGGAAGACAAATTTTATATATAAGCATCTAAATGGTGTAAATACTAAGGTGAATATCGGCACCAGTGTTAGAAATGGTATTAGTAAGTGATGTTATTATTAAACCAGGGGGTTTCAGCTTTTCACTGCGCTCAAAATGCTTTTTCAAAGAGCTTGTTTGAGCATTGGCGCTTCAATCACATCAGTAACCACCCTGTAATGCAAGAAGAATTTTATATCACTTAGCACCCATACTGCCGTCACCAATTAGTGTGAGAAACTCTTAAGGAGATATTTCTTTGACTGTAACTTAGGGAGATATTTCTTTAACTGTAACTTGTTTCTTAATAAAAAAACCTTATCATTTGTAAAAAACCCTTCTGTGACCGCACTGCAGTTGGCATCAAAGATTGGTGTTTATGCAGTAACAACGGAGAAACCAGAGACTATAAATTGAGCACGAATAGTGCGGTCACAGAAGGGTTTTTTACAAATGATAAGGTTTTTTATTAAGAAACAAGTTACAGTTAAAGAAATATCTCCCTAAGTTACAGTCAAAGAAATATCTCCTTAAGAGTTTCTCACACTAATTGGTGACGGCAGTATGGGTGCTAAGTGATATAAAATTCTTCTTGCATTACAGGGTGGTTACTGATGTGATTGAAGCGCCAATGCTCAAACAAGCTCTTTGAAAAAGCATTTTGAGCGCAGTGAAAAGCTGAAACCCCCTGGTTTAATAATAACATCACTTACTAATACCATTTCTAACACTGGTGCCGATATTCACCTTAGTATTTACACCATTTAGATGCTTATATATAAAATTTGTCTTCCACTAAAAAATTTGTTATATTGGTGTGATTTTTTATTGTTGGACAGTCATAATTCACTCCGTGAAGACCGAATATATTTTTTGTACTGATATGTTATCAAGCATTTGCAAGGAAATTTTAGCTTGAAGGAGGCACCAAGAGCTGTGCTTCTGTGTAGATCTAGCAACATCTGGAAAACTTGTATCGCCTGGCCACAAAACTTTTCATTTCTCTTACTGACATATAAATGCAATATATGGTCCTTATCAACCTCAGCCAAAAACGAGACCACCAATGTGGCCTGTACAGGAATCTCATCTATGGAAGACTCTAGAAATGCTGAAAGATTAAGACTATCAGTAGGCAAAATAGAATCAAGAGCTCCCCTGGACCTATCACCACCCCTCACTGAAGCCTTAATCCCTGCGGATAACCGAATAGTAGCAGCCTCAGGATACTGTAAGATCTCCTTCAGATATGTAATAAAAAGTATCAACGATGAGAGGAAGTGGGTGTGTGGAAAATTTAAAAAATGTAAATTTTTACAAGAAACATTTTATAAAGGGTTCAACTGGCGCTGCAATAATGAACAATCCCGAACAGAGGAGGAAAGTGAAGCCTGCAAAGCATCTACCGAAGATTTAGAACGCAGGAAATGGTGATCAACCATAACCCAATTTAGTATCATGCTCAGCAAGCTTCATGACCACCTCTTTTGAAAAATCAGAAACCTTAATTAAAGAAGACTGAAGGGACAGTTCCATACGTGTAGCAACGGGGGGGGGAACACCTCATCCCAACCGGAGAGGCATCCCCTCTAATAAGTTGAACACTCGGACTGGGCGGGATTACAACGCCTTGATCAAGAAGAGGAGAAGAAGATGACAGAGTACTCACAAATGGTGATTGCCCCTCAGGAGTAGGAAGCAAAACCTTTATGTGAGAGTCCATCAAGCCAACCATCATAACTGCTTTGCCGGTAGAATTTGGAAATGTCCCCTACAATATCCAACTCCGACTCCTCACGTACTCCAAAGGAGCAGCGCCTTCCCCTTTGGATATGCCTCTTCAGAGCATGTACCCATGGGCATGCGCACCACGGCCACATCCTGTGGTGGGGCTTAGTTTTAAAGCCCTTTATAGCGACATCAGTACAGACATACCTGACCATGCGGGTGCAGAGAACCAATAGTAGCATGTAAGCAGGAAAAGAGTTTACACTGTCCCACGTCGGGGCTTGGCCTTAAAGTCCTTTCCAGCGATGTCAGCACAGACGTACCTGGCCACACGGGTGCGGAGAACCAGTTGTAGCAGAAAAAGACAGCTATAAGCAGGAAAAGTGTCCACACTATCCGGCGGCAGAGCTTTGATCATGCTGGTCTGTATCTCCTATCATTTACTGTGTTACAGTGATTTGATTGTATAAGAAATTTCCACTTAGGAATCCATCTCAGTTTTGTATATTGCTTTTCATGGAGTATAAAGTACAGGAATACCCAGAGCTGCCAAGTTACCCTGTTCCAAAAGGGAGATTTTTCGGCCAGTCCTGGTTTGGCTAGAATGGTATTTGTAGTCCTTGATTCTACCAGTGCTGCAGGTCCCATAATGCATCACTATAGTTATTAGAAATCCAGGACTGACTTCAATCACAATTCTGGTAACAGGTAGCTTGGCAGCTCTGAATACCTGAGAGGCATCTGGTGACTTCTAGGAAGAGTAAATGAAATTTTCTAATTCCTGGGTAAACATTTTCCATCCCAAAATAGCACACAGTTGCCTGTTTGAATGTGTGTTGAAAGGTCTGCTGCAATTGCTTGCTTATATATAACATCAACAAGACATTTATTTCTTACATTACAGACTGATAAGCAAATAATGTACCGGACATTGTTTGCACAAACCAAATCATGTGTGCACTAATTAGATTTTATACTCACTAATTTCATCCATTGTTCCTTCTTGATCATAGTGTGGTTAAGGTCACCACAAGTCAGTATGGAAACATAATTCTCTTGATCAGGCTTGTAAGTGAGTGAAAATGTATGGAAAAGCTAAATCCCTACACATGTAAAGAAGAAAAGCATTCTGTTATCTTTCATTGGTCCTACTAGAAAGTCTGGGTTGATTTCTAAGGTCTCCTCTCCCAATGACCTTTTCTGCTCCACTCTTTTGCCCTTTATATTAACACCTGTGCTACATTCTCTTTGCAGATGGCTACTACTAGGCTTCTATAAAGAAGGGGAAGATCTGTGTTTTTTTTTGTTTGAGACATCATGTCAATATAAAGGTCACCAGTATAGCACAAAATGAAGGAATGAAAAATGATATGCAATCAAAAAAAGAAAAAATCATTCCAAAATAAACATCCAAGGCTCAAAATTTCCACAATATAGAGTAGTACTTATTGAAAAGAAAAGGATCTCAGACCATCTCCAACCCGCCGTTGTGCATAGACATAGCACTAAGGCTCAGTACTGGGATCGTGAGTGATCCTCAAAAATTCCTTTTTTTAAAATAAATTTTAGAAACAGCTTCAAAGGTATCTTTTCTTTCCAAAATATTACAACTCATTCATAGATTTGCCTTCACTCCCACAAAGCAAGTGTACAAGGGTTCATACGTCTTCAGTTTTCAACCATTCACTGCGAATTGATGTACATATTGTAGATACAGATTGTAAATAATTTTGAAATTGATGTATATAGTTATTCCCGAATTGAAATCCAAGTTAATTTTCCTGTTCATTGTAAGTGCCTAATCGGCACAATACCGTTATATGTAAACTGCGCTGATTTTTAAGAGTGCGGTATATAAGAACAATAAAATAAATAAATAAATAAATAAATCAAAACCAACACTTATCTGTATAGACACCATTCCCAATGCCGTAAGTGACGTTGTCCAGGCATTTCGCCATTGCTTCCTCAGGGGTAACTAAGTGTCCCATCAAAACTTCATAAGTATTGTGGACAGAATAAGCAGATATTTTGTCATCCATAAAGGTTAGAAGAGCTACATACAAAAAATAGCTCTCCCCAAACATCATTTCAAAGAGACCTGGTACACCAAAACAAACACTCGGACATGTCCTGCCAACGCTCAACCAAAGGGAAATTCACATCTTCTCAATATGCACTACTCTGTGTTGTGGAAATTTGGAGCCTTGTATGTTTATTTTGGAATAAGTTTTTTCTTTTTTTGAATATAATGCATACAGCAGACTCGAAGAAACAGAACTCATCATCTTACAGCAGAGAATAAATGTGTTTAGTTTGAATGGACAAATGTTTCTTTTTTATCTTAAGCAATGACTAGATCAAGTGGAAGCCTCAGACCATGTATGATAATATACATGAATGCAAGGCTTTTTTTGAGTGGGTACGCAGAGGTACAGAGTACTGCACCTTTTTCATTGCTTGCTAAAACTGACCTATGGTCCTCATGCATTAATGAAAGAGCCCTGCATATGAGTACCGGCACCTATTTTTCTAGGGAAAATGCACTGCATGAATGTAAAACCTGACTCATAGCAATCTGAATATTATGAATACAAATGAAGATCATGTGCATTCACTCTTATAAAGTAAAAAGAAGAAACTGGAGTGAGGAGCATCTCAAACAATTTTCAGAGGACTGTGTTTGTGAGGAACTAGCTAAACAAAAAGTGGATAAAGTGAAGGGACAGATGAGATACATACAAGAATACTGAAAGAACTTGGGGACGTTCTAGCAGCTCCACTTACTGGCCTTTTCAATGCCTCTTTGGAGTCAGGGGTGGTGCAAAAGGACTAGAGAGAGGAACATGTGGGCCCTTTACACAAAAGTGGAAGTAAGGATGTGGTTGAAAACTACAGGCCGGTTAGTTTAACCTCGGTGGTGAGTAAATTATTGGAAACACAGGTGAAAGATAAAATAGTGAGGTTTCTGGAGTCCAACAGATTGCAGGACCCGAGGCAGCATGGATTCATCAGGGGCAGGTCTTGTCAGACAAATCTGATTGATTTCTTTGACTGGATGACCAGGGAGTTGGACCGAGGGAGAGCCCTAGATGTGGTGTATTTAGATTTCAGTAAAGCATTTGACACTGTTCCGCGTAGGCGACTTATAAGCAAACTAAACACCCTTGGTATGGACCCTAAAGTTACTGCTTGGATTAGAAATTGGCTGAGTGGGAGGCGACAAAGTGTGTAGGTAAATGGAGTTCACTCTGAGGAGAAGGCGGTTACCAGTGGAGTGCTGCAGGGATCTGTCCTTGGTCCAGTTCTTTTCAACATCTTTTTTAGTGATATTGCAGAAGGACTGTCAGGTAAGGTATGCCTCTTTGCAGATAATACCAAAATCTGCAACAGAGTAGACACCCAGGAAGGTGTAAATATGAGGAGGGATCTAGCTAAGCTTGAAGAATGGTCTAGAATTTGGAAGCTGATATTTAATGCTAAAATATGTAGGGTCATGCATTTGGACTGCAACAATCCAAGGGAACAGTACAGTATAGGGGGTGATGTACTTCTGTCCACAAAAAAAGAACGGGACCTAGGCGTGATTGTGTCTGACGATCTCAAAGTAACTAAACAGGTAGAAAAGGTGACAGCAAAAGCTAGAAAGATTCTTGAGTGCATAGGGAGAGGTATGGCCAGGAGAAGAAATGGTTAATGATCTTCATTATAAAACATATGAGGACAGACCTAAGGACCATAATATGTAATATGTATACATTAGAGGAAAGGGGGGACAGAGATGATATGACTGAGACGTTTAAATACCTCCATAGCATAAATGCACAGGAGAAGAGCCTCTTTCAATTGAAAGCAAGCTCTGCTATGAGGGGACATATGATGAGGGTGAAAGGGGATAGACTCAGGAGTAATATGTAGAAATATTTCTTTACGGAAAGAGTGGTAGATATGTGGAATAGTCTCCCAGTAGAGGTGGTAGAGATGAGGACAGTATCTAAATTCAAAAAAGCATGGAACAATCATAGAGGCTCTCTAAAGGCAAAAAGGGACTCTTATAGTGGGGATATGGAAGGGCAGACTAGATAGGCCACGTGGTCTTTTTCTGCCATCATGTTTCTATGAGATGGCACGCTTCCACTATTCTGTTCCAGGGTTCAGTTGCTACACTGTCAGGCCCAAGATACCTTCCTTTAACACTGAGGATGGGGTCTGCTTTATGCATTCCCTCTCATCCCCTTGATTCCCAAGATACGTTTCAAGCTACAGGCTAACAAGGACTCCATAATTCGCATAGCTCCCTTTTAGCCCCATAAACTGTGTTTTCCTCTGCTTCTTTGCCTAGCGCAGACTCAGCCACTCAACCTGGGATGTGTGCCCGACCTCCTCTCTCAGGACAATGGAACACTCTTCCATCCCAACATCCATTTCTTATGCCTGATGGTACGACTGTTGAAGGACTAGTGCTCGCTAACCTCAACCTACCACAGGATGTCAAGACTATCCTCCTTGCATCTCACAAGGACTCTACCAGATGATCTTATGCCTTAAAATGGTGTAGGTTTGCACTTTGGTGCTCCCCAAAGGGAATTGACTCTTTTTCTTGCTCGGGGGGAGTTCCTTTTACAATACCTCCTCCACCTATCCTTAACTGGAAAAACTAACTCAGTCAGAGTGCACCTTAGTGCCATTGTGGTTCATTATGAACCATTGGAGGGACAGCATATCTCCTCACACCCCTTAGTAGCAGGCTTCTTGTAGGGTCTCCTGCTGTCCAAACCGCCCATTAAGCCACCTCCGGTAGTCTGCGATCTCAATGTGGTTCTCGCTCAATTTCTAAAGCCTCCTTTCAAGCCTTTAGCCACCACTTCACTGAAATTTCTATCATGGAAGGTACTCTTCCTCATTGTTCTCATGTCAGCTCGCCGCATTAGAGAGCTGCAAGCCCTATGCCCATTTCCACCACAACAAGGTAGTTCTGCAGACTCATCCGCATTTCCTTCCAAAGGTTGTTTCTTCCTTCAATTTGAACCAATTGGTCATCCTACCTATTTTCTTCCCTAGACCACATGAGTCTTAGGCAGAAGCAGCACTTCACACTTTAGACTGCATGCGAGCACTGGCTTACTATTTGAGCAGAACTAAGGATTACAGACAATCCTCCCAATTATAATTATAAGAGATAATTATTTATCTCTTTGGATCTTAGTCATCTGGATTCCCCAGTGACAAAACAGACTTTATCCAGATGGCTAGCAGATTGCATTTCTTTTGCTTATGCTCAGGCAGGACTCTCCCTGGAGGGTCACGTTACTGCTCATAATGTATGGACTATGGCAACCTCCATAGCCAATCTCCGTTTGGTATGCATTGATGAGATCTGTTGGGCAGCTACCTGGTCCTCCATCCACACTTTTGCAGCCCATTATTGCTTAGATATACACTCCAGTTGGGATGCTGTCTTTGGCCAAGCTGTACTCTAGCTCCTCTTTGGGACTTAATCTCAACTCCTACCCTCTGTCTCGGACTTCTACAAGAAACCATACTATCTTTAAAGAGGGTTCTTGCCTGCTAGAATTAAGTCCAAGACCTACAACTATTCTAGACTCTTTGGCTGCAATCTTTTGGCCTCAGGGATTGTACTGCTCCACCCCTAAACATCTCTGGTTCCGGGGAGCTAGTGAGTCCCCTATGTGAAGACTGCATTCCTGCCTGTTCCTGGATATAGCGTAGTTACTCACCTGTAGCAGGTGATCTCCAGGAACAGCAGAAATCAGTCTTCACAACACGCCCTCCTCCCCTAGTAGTTGTAGGGTCCCTAATTTTCTCCTCTTCTTCTCAGCTACCAACTCAACAGAGGAGAGGAGTTGGGAAGGCAGGAAGACAGTTGCAGAGGCACAGTAGAGGGCTCCCAAAATCTTTCCTTTCTTCGATCGGTACCGGTATCGTGCTTTGCAAGAGCACCCGGACAGGAGATACTTTGAATCCTCCGATGAGTCTGAGGATTCTGACAGCTCTGTCGGTACCGGAGTACTTCTCTCTGAGGAGCCTTCCTCTCCCAAACGTAGAATGTCTCCTCCAGAGGATATATCCTTTCAGGATTTCATCCGGGAGGTGGCTAGAGGTCTCTCCATCATAGTAGCTCCTGAAACAGAGCCCAGAGCAAGGGAATTGGAGATTTTACAATATCCTAAAGCTCCCAAGGAGGCGGCTACTTTGCCTATTCATGAGATCCTGCATGATCTCATGCTAAGAATGTGGGAAACACCTCTTACCACCTCTCCTCATTCTCGTAGGCTTGATACCATGTATCGAGTACCTCCTTGTCCTGGATTTCAAAAACCCAGTTACCACACCACTCCATGGTAGTGGAATCAGCTATGAGAAGGATCAAGAGTGCAAAAAGACATGCATCTAATCCGCCAGGACATGAATGTAGGACCTTTGATGCCTTTGGGTGTCGAACCTTCCAGGCCTCTTTGCTTTCTGCCAGGATTAGTTCCTACATTTTATATATGGGAATGTTCCTTAAGGAGGTTACAGGAGATCTAGAGCTTATGAGCCCTCTCCTTCCTGATGATAAGAGGCAAGATTATCTTACACTTGCCATACATGCCCAGGATGTTTCCAAGTTTGTTAATCGTGTAGCTTTTGAGTGCATAAGCAGAACCTCTGCCATTGCCATAGGTGCTCGTAGGATTGCCTGGCTCCAGGCATCTGACTTAGAACTCTGGGTACAGGACAAACTGGGGAATATCCCTTGCACAGGCGAAAATCTCTTTGGCAAAAATTGGCAAGAGAAAGCTAATGAGCTGGATGCTGATAACACCACTTTGGATAGACTATCCAAGGCTACAGCTGATCCTGCAAGGAGAAAATCCTACAAGAAACCATTTTTCTCTAAAAAGAAGAGGAGGAGTGGTCTAGTGGTTAGGACAAGGTACTTCAGGCAAGAGGGCCGGGGGTTCAAGTCTCACCTGGGGACAGCAATCTCAGGCCGGAGGGACTGGGATTTCTAGTCCTACAGGCACTCCTTGTGGTCTTGGGCAAGCCACTTAACCCTCCATTGCCCATGTTCCCTGTAAGTATTAGTGTATGTGTCTCATATCCCCTCGTGTTAAATGTATCCCCCAATTGACTGCTTTGACCCGGTGAAAAGCGGGATATAAATACAGCTAAATAAATATAGCTAAATAAATAAATAAGAAGAGGTTTTACCCCTCCTATACCCAGCAGGGGCATTCTGCAGGTCAGTCTGCCCGAAAGGGACAGCAGCCACCAAAACAAAGAAAAACAAAGTCTGTTAAGCCTCAACCGGCCCAACAGACTCAGCCTCCACAGGGGCTTTGACTCCCATCTAGAGAACATGGCTTTCCTGGCCCTCAATGGGCCAGAGCCCTCCACCATTCCAGGAAGGTTGTGTCATTTTGCCCCCAGATGGGAGCAGATAACAGCAGAAGAATGGACTCTCTCCATTGTAAGGGAGGGGTACAAGCTTCATTTCCTCAACATGCCGCCTCCTACAGTTGTGAGACGGTTCAATACTCAGACTTCACTCGAAAATCAGTTAGGTCAAGAGGTCAATTTACTTCTTGCCCACGGGGCAATAGAAGACGTACCCATTTCCCAACATGGTATAGGGTTTTACTCCCCCTATTTCCTTATTCCAAAGAAAACAGGAGGACACAGACTCATTTTAGACCTCAGAGAATTGAACAAATTCCTGTTCAAGGAGAAGTTCAAGATGATTTCTCTAGGAACTCTTCTGCCATACCTTCAGAGTCAGGATTGGGTTTGTTCTCTAGATCTCAAGGATACGTACACCCATGTTCTCATCCATCCAATCCAACGAAGATTCCTTCGGTTTCTATTTCAAAGGAAGCACTACCAGTACAGGGTTCTTCCTTTTGGCCTGGCCTCAGCACCAAGGGTGTTTACGAAATGCATGGCTGTAGTGGCAGCATTTCTTCGCACTCTAGGAATATTCGTCTTCCCTTACTTAGACGACTGGCTCATTCGAGTCCCATCAGAATCAGAGGCCAGAATGTCCCTATCTTGCACAATGCGTATACTTCAGCATTTGGGCCTGGTCATAAACATCCCAAAATCCAACCTAACCCCCAAGTCTCTAGAGTTTATAGGAGCTATGCTGGATACCAAGAAAGCAAGGGCCTATCTTCCACAGCCCCGCTGCCTTCGCATTGTGCAGTTAGTTTCCCAAGCAGTGTTAAAAACTCATCTCACTGCTAGGGAAATTGCTAGGCCACATGGCATCTACCTTGCATGTGGTTCCCTATGCTCGCCTCCATATGAGAGCAGCCCAATGGACTCTATCCACTCAGTGGACCCAAGCATCAGGCTGCCTATCAGACAAAATAGCAAACTCAAGTCGCCTTATTTTGTCCCTACAATGGTGGCAATCAACCCAAAACCTGTTGGTGGGGTCCCCTTTCCAACAGCCCCCACCCCAAGTCACTCTAACAACAGACGCCTCACAGGTGGGTTGGGGAGCTCATGTGCAAGGTCTCTCTACCCAAGGCACCTGGAATCCACAGGAGACCCATCTACACATCAATCTCTTGGAACTCAGAGCAATCTTTCTTGCTCTTCGAGTGTTCCACACCCAGCTGAGCTACAAGACAGTCCTAATTCAGACGGACAGTCAAGTAGCTATGTTCTATCTGAACAGGCAGGGAGGAATAGGCTCTCTGTCACTGTGCAATGAAGCTTTGTGAGTATGGGCCCTAGCCAGAGAGCATCAGATTCATCTCCTTGCGGTGTATCTGCCAGACATTCAAAACTCCTGGGCAGACAGACTCAGTCGAATTCTGCTTCCACACGAGTGGTCTCTTCGTGCAGACCAGGTAGCAAACCTTTTTCAAATTTGGGAAACTCCAGACATAGACCTCTTTGCAAGTCCGTTGAATGCCAAACTTCCCCGATTCTGTTCCAGAATTCCGGCTCAGGGTTCTCAGGCCAGGGATGCTTTCCTCCTTCATTGGGGTCAGGACTTCCTATATGCCTTCCCACCCATTCCCCTAATTCCCAAAACCCTATTCAAGCTTCAGAGAGACAGAGGTCATATGATTCTCATAGCTCCACATTGGCCACGCCAGGTGTGGTACACTCTGCTCCTACATCTCTCTCAAGCTCCATCTCTGGAGTTAGGATCTGCTCCAGATCTCCTGTCTCAGGAGGACAGGATGTTGTGGCATCCCGATCCCCACTCTCTGCATCTCAGGGCCTGGTTGCTAAGGGCCTAGACCTTCATGGTCTTAACCTGTCTCAACAGGTAAAGGATATTCTTTATGCTTCTAGATAGCCTTCCATAAGATGCTCTTATGCTTTCAAGTGGAAAAGGTTTTCCATATGGTGTTTGCAGAAGGGTCTTGACACTCGGGCGATACCTCTGGAATCATTATTGGAGTATCTCCTTCATTTATCTAATACAGGGCCTAAGACCAACTCAGTACGAGTCCATTTAAGTGCTATTTCAACTTCTCTCAAGCCCTTGAATGGACAACCTATTTCCTCTCATCCTCTCATAGCGAGATTTATGAGGGGCCTCCTTCTAACTAAGCCTCCCATTAGGCCACCACCAGTAGCATGGGACCTAAATCTGATTCTTGGACAGCTCATGAAGCCGCCTTTTGAACCTCTAGCTACTACCTCCTTGAAATTCCTTTCCTGGAAGGTTGTCTTTCTCATTGCAATCACATCAGCACGCTGCATTAGTGAGTTGCAAGCATTAGTGGCTGATCCTCCTTATACAAGGTTCCATCATGATAAGGTAGTCCTTAGGACTCATCCACACTTTATGCCAAAGGTGGTCTCACCTTTTCATTTAAACCAAGCAGTTTACCTGCCTGTATTTTTTTCCAAGGCCTCATGCTTCAAATGCAGAAAGGAATCTTCATACTTTGGACTGTAAAAGAGCTTTGGCCTTTTGCTTGCATAGGACGCAGCAACATAGAAAGTCCTCTCAACTCTTTGTTGCTTTTGATCCTAGTCATTTGGGACTTCCAGTCTCCAAAAGAACACTGTCCAGCTGGATTACACAGTGTATATCTTTTGCCTAGGAGAGTAAGAACCTTCCTCTTGAAGGCCATGTCACAGCGCACAATATGAGAGCCATGGCAGCCTCTATGGCTCATCTTCACTCTGTGTCTATCGATGACATCTGTCGAGCAGCTACCTGGGCCTCGGTTCATACCTTCACAGCCCATTACTGCTTGGACAAGGACTCCCGCCGGGATGCCTTGTTTGGTCAGGCTGTTCTTCAACACCTATTCCATACTTAATCAGCTCCAACCCACCATCCCTGGTAGGATGCCAGAGATCCATGGGGGGAAGTGGAGCCCTTTCAAAAGGGCACACAACTTCTGGGGTTTCTCCCTGGCATCTGTAGCTAGGGAGTCCTCATATGTGAAGACTACATTCCTGCTTGTTCCTGGAGATAGCATAGTTGCTCACCTGTAACAGGTGATCTCCGGGAACAGCAGGAATTTAGTCTTCACAACCCACCCACCTCCCCTAGGAGTTGTATCTCTCTTTTCTTTTCTTTCCCTCTCTCTCTCTCTCTTTGTCTCAGCTTTAAAATTCAACTGGAGAGAGGCAGTTAGGAAAGGCGGGAAGGCAGCACGCAGGCGCTGTGGGATGCTCCCAAAGGCTTTCTAATTGGACGCTGGGGAGCGTTTCCGCGCAGGCTCCATCGGTACCGACGATACCCATATGTGAAGACTAACTATGCTTTATTCTGTTGCTGTAAAGGGATCCACTGTGTCTGTCCTTGCCATTTTGAATTCCGTCACTGTGTTTGCCCGCACCACTTCCATCGGGAGGGCGTTCCAAGCATCCACCACCCTTTCTGTGAAAAAGTATTTCCTGACATTGCCTTTCAATTTACCGCCTTACAGCTTCCTGTTATTCCCTCTAGTTTTACAGCTTTCGCGTCTTTGGAAGAGGTTTGTTTGTTCATTATTTCCCTTTAAGTATTTAAAGGTCTGAATCATATCTCCCCTGTTCCTCCTCTCCTCCAAAGTGTACATGTTTAGGTTTTCAAGTCTCTTCTCATAAGGCTTCTGACGCAGGCTCCATATCATTTTGGTCGTCTTCCTCTGAACCATTTCCAGTCTTTTTAAATCCTTTGCAAGATATGGTCTCCAAAACTGAACACAGTATTCCAAGTGAGGCCTCACCAGTGACTTGTACAGTGGCATTAGTACCTCTTCCTTTCTGCTGGTAATTCCTCTTTGTATGCAGCCCAACATCCTCCTGGCTTTTGCTACCGCCTTGTCACACTGTTTTGCCACCTTGAGATCTTCAGAAATAATCACACCAAGGTCTTTCTCCTGATCCGTGCACACCAACCTCTCGCCTCCTATCACGTACATTTCCCTTGGATTTCTGCTACCCAAGTGCATGACTCTGCACTTCTTTGTATTAAATCTTAATTGCCAAGCATTAGACCATTCTTCCAGCTTTTGTAGATCTTTCCTCATGTTAACCACTCCCTCGGGGGAGTCCACTCTTGTTTGGCTTATGGAAATAAATATAAGAACATAAAATATGCCATATTGGGTCAGGTCAAGGTCCATCAAGCCCAGTATCCTGTTTCCAACAGTGTCCACAATGCTTGTATTGGGGCAAGCAGTGAATATCTCGGGTCCCCTGTAATAATGGTTTATAGACCTTTCCTCAAGGAACTTGTCCAAACCTTTTTTAAACCCGTCTACATTAACAGCTTTTATACATCCTCTGGTAATGAATTCCAGAGGTTGATTACATGTTGAGTTAAAAAATATTTTTTCTTATTAGTCTTAAGTAGGTTATCCTGTAGCTTCATAATGTCCCTAGTCTTTCTATATTTTGATGCTATAAACAATCGATGTACATTTACTCATTCCACTCCATTCATTAATTTATAGACCTCTATCATATCTCTCCTCAGCCGTCTCTTTTTCAGGTTGAAGAGCCCCAACCTTTTTAGCCTCTTTTCGTAGGGGTATCATTCCATCCCTTTTACCATTTTCGTGGCTCTTCTCTTTACCTTTTCTAATAATGCTACATCCATTTTAAGATACGGTGACCATAATTGCACACAATATTCAAAGTGCAGTCGCACCATGGAACGATACAGAGGCATTAAAATATCCTTTGTTTTATTCTCCATTCCTTTCCTTATGATACCTAGCATTCTATTTGCTCTCTTGGCTGCCATTGCACACTGGGCGGAGAGTTTCAACATATTATCCATGATGACACCTAAATCTTTTTCCTGGATGGTGGTTCCTAATGTGGAACCTTGCATCATGTAACCATAGTTTGAGTTGTTCTTTCCTAGGTGCATAACTTTGCACTTCTCCACATTAAATTTAATCTGCCATTTGGATGCCTAATCTTCCAATTTATCAAGATCCTCTTGCAATTTTTCACAATCCTCATGGGTTTTAACAACTTTGAATAATTTTATGTCATCTGCAAATTTGATTACCTCACTCGTTATTCTCATTTCCAGGTAATTTATGAATATATTAAAAAGCAGCGGACCCAGCACAGATCCCAGGGGTACTTAAAAAAAATAAAACAAATATATGCCTTCATATATGTATGAAATCTTGGTCAGATTTTCAAAGTGAAATTACACCTGTGCTTCCATTTTGAAAATTATTCCGGGAAAATGTTGGTCCAGTATGCAAAGGCAATTATCAGATGGCGGCATGAAATTTATACGTATTTTATAGTTGAAGGTATTTTCTAAAAGACTACCACTTTTCTCTTATAAACATCTTTTTGTTGTGTAGAACAGTGTTGTAATCATGCATGATCTCAACATTATTCCTGTGAATCGGTAGTCAGAACTCTGATCTCACTTTATGATATGAATTCCTTTTGGGCTTTTTCTTCCCTATTATGCTGCAACTTGATCGTCTTACTGTATTTTATGATTACCACTTGCAATAGAGAAAAGTTATGTTGTAATGAAAGCAAAAGACAAATATATTCCGAATCTCTTTTGCTAATGATCCATGGGTTCAGAATAAGACACATCCTCTTGCAATTTCTACAATCCTCTTGGGTTTTAACAACTTTAAATAGTTTTGTGTCATCTGCAAATTTGATAACCTCACTCGTTTTTCCACTTTCCAGGTCATTTATGAATATGTCAAAAAGCAGCAGATCCAGCACAGATCCCTGGGGTACACCACTATTCACCTTTCTCCATTGGGAAAATTGGCCATTTAGCCCTACCCTCTGCTTTCTATCTTTTAACCATTTCCTGATCCACACTAGTACACTGTCTCCTATCCCATGACTCTTTAGTTTTGCCAAAAGTCTCTGATGAGGGACCTTGTCAAAGGCTTTCTGAAAATCCAGATACACTATATCAACCGACTCACCTTTGTCCACCTGTTTATTCACACCTTCAAAAAAACATAACAGATTAGTAAGACAAGATCTTCCTTGTCTAAAGCCATGTTGGCTGTCTCCCATTAGGCCATGACTATCTACATGCTGAGTAATTTTATTCTTTATGATGGTTTCTACCATTTTTCCCAGTACTGACGTCAGGCTCACCGGTCTGTAGTTTCCCGGATCACCCCTGGAACCCTTTTTTAAAAATTGGTGTTACATTGGCGATCCTCCAATTTTCAGGTATTAGAGATGATTTTAATGATAGTTCACAGATTACTAATAGCAGGTCTGCAATCTCATATTTCAGTTCTTTCAACACACTTGGATGTATACCATCCGACCCAGGTGATTTGCTACTCTTCAGTTTATCTAATAGTTGTAATACATCTTCCCGATGATTCGATATTTCTTTCAATTCTTTTGCACCTTTAAATACCACTTTAGTCATGGGTAACATCCGTACATCTTCCTCAGTAAAGACCGAAGCAAAGAATTCATTCAGTCTCTGCGCTATCGCCTTGTCACCTCTTACTGCCCCTTTAACCCCTCTATCATCTAATGGACCAACTGACTCTCTCACATGTTTTTTTCTACGAATGTACATGAAAAATCTTTATTTCGCGTTTTTGCTTCCGCATCAAGCTTCTTCTCAAATTCTCCCTTTGACTGCCTTATCAATGCCTTGCATATGACTTGCCAGTGCTTGTGTTGTTTCCAGGTTTTGACATTTGGCTCTTTTTTCCATTTCCTGAAAGATGCTTTTTTGGCAACAACAGCCTCTCTGACCTCACCTTTAAACCATGCTGGCAATTTTTTGGACTTCCTTCCACTTTTCTTAAAGCGTGGAATACAGATGGTCTGGGCTTTCAAGATAGTATTTTTCAACAACACCCAAGCTTGATGTAAGTCTTTAACCTTTGCAACTGCTCCTTTTAGTTTTTTCTTAACTATTTTCCTCATTTTATCATAGTCTCCCTTTCGAAAGTTAAAAGGTAGTACTGTGGATTTCCTTACTATCCCTCCTCCACTAATTAAATCAAAGGCGATCATGCTATGATCACTATTGCCAAGTGGCCCCAAAACCCTTATCTCTTGCAGTAGTTCTGGTGTTCCACTAAGGACTAGGTCTAGTATGGCTTCCCCTCTGGTCAGTTCATGAACCAGCTGCTCCAAGAAGCAGTCATTTATTTCATCTAGGAACTTTATCTCCCTAGCATGTCCTCCCGTGACACTGACCCAGTCGATACCGGGGTAATTGAAATCACCCATTATTATTACTGCGCTGTAACTTTTGTTAGCTTCCTTGATTTCTTTGAGCATTTCATCATCCATTTGTTCATTCTGGCCAGGCGGTCGATAGTACATCCCCACTGCCATCGCCTTCCCCTTTTTACATGGAATTTCAATCCATATAGATTCTACCGCAAATTTTGTTTCCTGCAAAACTTTAATCCTTTCTGACTCAATGCCCTCTCTAACATAGAGCACAACCCCTCCACCAATTTGATCAGCTCTATCATTACGATATAGTTTGTACCCAGGTATCAAAGTGTTCCACTGGTTATCCTCCTTCCACCATGTCTCTGATATTCCAATCATATCTAACCTCTCATTTAGTGCTATATATTCTAACTCTCCCATCTTATTTTTTAGTTTTCTAGCATTTGCATACAAGCATTTTAGAGACTGTATTTTATTCATATTAATTTGGCTATTGGTAGACATGGGTAATTTGGGATCTTTAAGCTTTGTCTGCTCCATACTCGAGGGCATTTGGGCTACTTTACTCTTTTTTGAAACCTCTCTGCTTTTGGTAGTATCCTTCAAGGATACATTCTTCCGAACCATCAGCTTTCCCCTATTATCTAGTTTAAAAGCTGCTCTATCTCCTTTTTAAAGGTTAATGCCAGCAGCCTGGTTCCATCCCGGTTAAGGTGAAGCCCATCCCTTCGGAAGAGCCCCTCCTTTCCCCAGAATGTTCCCCAGTTCCTAACAAATCCAAAACCCTCATCTCTGCACCATTGTCTCATCCACGCATTGAGCCTCCGGAGCTCTGCCTGCCTTTTGGGTCCTGCGCGTGGAACGGGAAGCATTTCGGAGAACGCTACCCTGGAAGTTCTGGATTTCAACTTCCTACCTAAAAGCCTAAATTTAGCCTCCAGAACCTCGCTACCATATTTTCCTATGTCATTGGTACCAACATGTACCAAGACAGCAGACTCCTCCCCAGCACTATCTAAAATCAGGAGAAAAGTGCTTCAAAGATTCTACAACAGAAAAAGATCAACTAAGCTAGAAATGGTTTTATTCTACTGGAAAGAGAATGATATTTTATAAAAACAACTAGGGCATATACAGTCCTAGATGATATAAAGGTCAAACCGTCCTAGATGCAATATATATTTTCACAGTTCTGCACTTGTTCAAAATGCTGCAGATTATACAGAAGTCTAAAATGTTATTTGATTTATTGCTACATCCAGTGGCATCCTTAGTACCAGAAATGCAAAAATCCAGTTGCTGTGCTGCTTCTCCTTGCTTTGGCTGCATTGCTATCTAACATTGGATTTTGATTTTCTCTTTACTCTATACCATTTGTACGCATGGTCTAGAAGAAATAGCTTATCGCAAACGATATAGCATAAGATAGAGGTCTATAAAATAATGAACGGAGGGGAATGTGTAAGTGTAGATGGGTTGTTTACTCCTTCAAAAAGTAGAAAAACTAGGAAAGATGTAATGAAGATACAGAGTAGCACATTTAAGACTAATAGGAGAAAATATTTTTCACTCAATGCATAATCAAACTCTGGAATTCGTTACCAGAGGATATAGTAAAAAGTTTTAATGTAGCTGGGTTTAAAAGCGGTTTGGACCAGTTCCTGGAGGAAAAGTCTATAAACCATTATTAAAGAGGATCAGGGAAATCCACTGCATATCCCTGGGATATGAGCAACGAATCTGACTACCTTCTGGGAACTTGACAAGTACTTGTGACCTCGATTGGCCATTGTTGGAAACAGCGTACTAAGCTTGATGGATCCTTACTTCTAATTCTACTACTAGTTATCATTTGTATAGCGCTACAAGGCATACGCAGCGCTGTACAGACACATGTAAAAGCCAGTACCTGCTCTACAGAGCTTACAATCTAGTTAAGACAGACAACACAACAGCTGAGGAGAAGGATATATCTAGGGGAAAGGGAAGGAAACACATAGGAGACTATGCGGATCAGGATCCATAAGAAGCCTTGAAGAGGTGATTTTCAGCCTGGATTTGAAAAGGGCCAGAGATGAAGCCTGATGCACAGACTCTGGTAGTTTGTTCTAGGCATAAGGATCAGCAAGGTGGAAGGATCGAAGACTGGAGTTGGCAATAGAAGAGAAAGGCTGACCCAGTATGGCATATCTTATATTCTTAAGATTATTGTGTGTAGTCATTGCAAAACTAAGAGGAAATGCGGAAAGTAATTTTATAACATGGTGCCTAGGTTTATAGGTGGAAAAGCCACCTATTTTTAGCCTATTTTGTAAAGGTTTATAGGTGGAAAAGCCACCTATTTTTAGCCTATTTTATAAAGGTTTATAGGTGGAAAAGCCACCTATTTTTAGCCTATTTTATAAAGGTTTATAGGTGGAAAAGCCACCTATTTTATAAAGGTTTATAGGTGGAAAAGCCACCTATTTTTAGCCTATTTTATAAAGGTCTATAGGTGGAAAAGGCATTGATTTTTAGCCTATTTTATAAAGGCTGAAATCTTAGGAGCCAGTGCTTGTGTCTCCCCCACCCCCATTGTCTCTCATGCTGATCTCATGTTCTCAAGTCTCGGCTAAAATAGATGCCTATTTTATAAAGACACATAGCTGCCTAAGTGCCTATATAAAATATTAGCACAAATTCTGCAGAAATAGCACCTACAGTAGATTGTAGGCACTGACATTTTTGCAAGATCGGGAGCAGGTGTAAATGTTAGCAACGTACATGCATACACACTTTATTTTATAAAAATGTGTGCAAATTGTGACCCCACCCACACTCTGCTCATACTCCTTCCTGAGCACGCCTACTCTATAAGTATGCTTCTAAATGCACTCTGCCTGCTTTTAGGTGTGGCCTAATTTTATAAAAGTTCTTTTAGCTGTGTACATCATGCAGAAAAGGTTTATAAGATTACCTCTTTAAACTATGAGTGTTTCAAGCCCTGCTGCTTCTTGACAAATCTATCAGATTCCTTGACTTGGAGCCAGCTCAACCTCAGATCTATTTTTCTTTACAACAGAATTTCTGTCAAAGATGTGAAAGGGGGAGGGGGGAGTTACAAGAATCACTTTCAGATTGAAGGATGATTGTTGCTTCCAGCCATTTCTATTTCCTCTTTAAAAGTAGATTGCATTTGCTAATGATTAGACACAGTAGCACACATGCTGAGCAGATCCGCTGAAACTGTGTAATTATATTTCAGATTGTCTCTCCACTATTTCAGAAGAAAAATTGTTATTCTACTGTCATCCACAGTTCTCAGTTTTTATCCGATTGTGAAATCATTTGCAAGAACCTGATGCTAGGGAACAGTCAGCAAACCGAAACAAGCTCACTACATCTGTACAGCCCTTTGCTGTTGACAACTGGATAATGAATAATGTTCTGGATATGACTGCTGGGCGGTTTTATGGGAGGATACATCTTTAAGCCTTCCTTTCTCAAAACATATGCATAAACATGTTAGGTATTAAAAGTAAGCTTAGATGATTCCTGTGACAGCAGAAAGGAAAAAGATATTCTCAAAAAGTTGTCCTAATTTGCTTAGAAGCTAAATATTGCTTGTGGAAATGAACAAGCAGGAACCCAAGTACATCTTTCATTCCAACTTACTTTTGTTGTCGTCATGATATCTGTATCATCAAACTAAAGAGTTAAAGATATGTGTAGCTATTTCCAAGATATTGTACTAGGGGAGAAAATCCTGTTGGGTACATAGCTGGTGACCTATGTTTGAGGCCTTGCAATCTAAAGCACATATATCCCATAGACTGAAGCTGAGGAAAGATATGTTTATTTTTAACAGGGTTTTTTTTTTCTTTTTTTTTGCTGCTTTATCATTTTAGTCAAAGCAGCATGCATTTTAATTTGGCAATGTACATTAAATAGGGACACTGATAATTTGGATTCTTCTGAGGCAATGGAGAGTTAAATGACTTGACCAAGGCCACAAGTGGGAATTGAATCCTCACCTCTTGCTTTCAATGCTAGTGCTCTAACCACTAGGCTACTCTTCCACTCTAAGATGTGACTCCCTGCAGTCTTTCACTCACCTCAAAATGATCTTCAGATTCCTGTTATAATGCATGAATTGTATTCACTGCTCAGTAGTCAAGTCATGGGGGAAATAATCTGACATGTGGAAAAAAATGTAATTGCTGGCAGATATCATCAATGATTCATCATCCTAATGAATCATTTGCAATGGGATCTGGCACCTTTTTCCTGACACATGCTCTGCAAATGGTCAGCTTGAGCTAATGCAGTTAATTTCCCTTCTTTGTGGTGATGATACTATTATCACAGATAATTATTTTTCTGTATCTAAAGCTGGATCACACTTTAGGGACATACAGGTCTTCTTGATTTGTGAAGATGTTTCTCCCATTGTAGGAAGAGTCCCTTATGGATCTGATTTTATAACATGGCGCCTATGTGAGAAAACATAAAAAGAACCTCCTTTAAGCCTGTTTTATAAAGTTTCCATACACTTAAATACTTTTTCTTTTTGTCTTTTTTAAGCCATATTCTCAGTAAGAGAGGCATCAGGAACAGCCAGTGCTGTACTTGTTTCAGCTACTTATGCCATTCATTGTCTTCATTAGCCTCTTAAAACAATTTTATTTTATTATCTTTTAATCGTTGTAAGCGCAAGAAGACCTTCTCCGCCACAAATGCCACTTCACCTAAATGTATTATTGATTTATTGTGCCAGAGTCCAGTGACATGCAGTTTCTTACTGATTCATTAATATTGTATCTCTGTACTTATATCATGCTCACCATCGATGTCTCAGCAAACGCCTACATCAGTCTCTGTACAATTTGAAGCCATTTCCACCTCATGGCGATTATAAACTGCTATCCTCCAGGATGTCAAGATATAAGATAAGTACAGAGTTCTGTGTGCAGCTCTGGATACTATGCCTTCAAAAGCATGTAAACTGAATAGAGTTAGTCTAGAGGGTGGCTACTAAAATGGCTGACTCTTCATCGTAAAGCAAATGAGGACAAACTTTAGATACAACATTTAAATAGGGATAGGAGAGATATTTAAATGGCTTATGGAAGTCATTTTATATTGAGCTGTGTCAAGCTATGTGCCATTTATGCACGTAAATCATGTACTATATTTTCATTGACTTACTGTGTACTTTCGTGGTTGTTATTCCATAAGTATGCATGTTAGTCCTATCGTATACTTTCACTGTGGATGTGGACATGGGTGGAGCTTGGAAAGAGCGTAAATGTAGGTGCATTCTTGAAAAATCTAGGTGCAAAAATCTAGGTGCGAGCATTTACACCAGCCATAAGGCAGGCATAAATGCTCATGACTAGTTTATGATGCATTTTTGTCCATTTACACTCCTCGTTTATAAAGTATGCACATACCTTGCTTTATAAAATCAATGCTAGTGATACACAGAAAAGCGCATGTTAACTACACTGGACTTTATAAAATTACCCTCCACAGGTTTAAATGCATAAGACAGGACTCGATAAATCCCAGGTGCCAGGACATCATGGCGACCAGAAATTTGCACCTGGTGCCTGGGATCGCTGCCCTGCAGTAGAAGAGGGATGACTGCAATCACGGCAAAGTCCCCTTCTGTCTGCCCATGGGAGATTGGATCCCCGTTGACAGAGCAATGGGGAAAAGCTGCAATTGCGACTTGCAGGCAGGAGAACTGCCCGTGGGGATCCCATCCCCAGCTGGTAGAAGAAGAAAAAAGAGCTGCAATTGTTCCAAAGTCCCCTTCTGTCTGCCTGCGTGAGATCGGATCCCCATGGGCAGAACAGTGGGGAAATGTTGCAATCGTGGCTTGCGGGCAACAGGCTGCCCGGCAGGGATCCTATCCCTGGTGGACAGAAGAGACAGACATCAGGGGCCTTAAAAAAAAAAAAAGAGACGGGAAGGGGGGGAGTGAGGCAGAAAAAAACATAAGAGTCAGTAGCTTAAAAATAAAGGAAGGTTAGGGAATGGAGAGCGGGGGAGAAGGCAAAAAGAGTGCAAGATGTTGGAGGTTAAAGCAACGAATGCATGGACACAAAAGGGCACCCCTGCCCCCAGAACAGACACACAAGCACCCAACCCCCTCACTACAGACTCACACACACAGGCACCCCACCTCCACATAACAGACACACACACCAACTCCGCACAATATAAACACACACACATAAGCACCTTACCTCTGTATTCTGCACCACACGTTCACATGCACTGCATCCCTTCACCCCACTCACACAAAGGCACCCACCGCCACATGCCACACACAGGCAGGCACATAACTGTTACACCGCACGCACGCGCACAGACCCTTGCTATCTAAAGCTAAAACTATTGTTATTTAAAGATATTGCATGGTGTAGGAATTCTGGTGCTGGTCTCACGAGACTTGAGAACATGAGATCAGCATGAGAGACAATGGGGGTGGGGGGGAGACACAAGCACTGACTCCTAAGATTTCAACCTGGCTCCTAAATTCACATTAAATTTGTCAAGGCCTGGGATAAGAGGCAGGCGTCTTTCATGTGGCTGTCCATACTATGCCAAAATTACATTGTAGTGTGTCGGAGGTGTGTTTGTTTGCAAGTCCTGGGAAGGACAAAAATCAGCATGCTATTCCCCATTTCATATAGGAAATACACATAGAAGGCCAAACTCAGATTATAAGCCCTCCAGGGACAGGGAAATACCTACAGTACCTGATTGTAACTCAACTTGAACTATTACTGGAAAGGCATAAGTTAAATACTACTAATAAATAA
Organism: Ichthyophis bannanicus; assembly: GCA_033557465.1. Lineage (NCBI taxonomy): Eukaryota > Metazoa > Chordata > Amphibia > Gymnophiona > Ichthyophiidae > Ichthyophis > Ichthyophis bannanicus. Next base: position 905,237,360 of record CM066034.1, read on the forward strand.
ATAAAATTAGGCCCAAATCCCATGCTTGATAGCACTTAAAACATAAAGCTCCACTCTATTGAAGGCCTTTTTGGCATCTATTGAACGGGTAACTTTCTGCGGGTATGACAGGCCTCGGTACCTTGTTAAAATTTGGGCCCTCAGAGTATATTTTTTATTTCCAACAGTCTAATGACATGATTATATACTGTTGGCCTATTTTACTAATTATTATTCACAGTGTTACAGCTTGTAACTTCCTGGTGAGTCATTGAAATCTGACTGTCCTGTCATATTGTCCCATTGAAACCTTTTAACAAATTATAGTAAAACATTACAGTAGGATTAGAATTGTTACACTTTATTCAAAAGGGACTTTTTATCCATTCTGTGCCTAGGTAAAAATCATAATTAAATAAAGCTCATTTGTTTTTGTGATGGAGGAGCTCTACAACAGAAAGCCCACAGACATGAAAAACAGGACAGTAACCAAAATGCAATTTTATTTGGGTATACACATTTTTGCCCTTGTAAAATGACTTGATTATTGCCCCATATTATATTTTGTGATACCTTTACAGTATACCATCGTCCTCAATCAATCCTGACGCAAGGGGGTTTACATCAGGCTAAAAATGCAATTGTCAGAGTACATCATATTTATTTTATTTTATTTAGTAAACATTTGTATACCGCTGCTTCCTACGATCAGCAGCGGTTTACTTTACAGAATCATAATGATTCGTACAATACAGTGATTTTTAAGATACACATTTTGATTGAGCAATGATTTACATAACACAGGAAATAGTGATTAGATACTTTGTACATTGATATGGCAGTAAAAACACAATACATAAAACAAACTGAAAATATATCAAAAGCTGAATTAACAATCTCAAACCAGGACTTTAAAAATCACAGTCCACTTAAACATTACGGGGCCGATCTTCAGTGGCGGCAGCTAGATTTTTAAAAGCGCTGTCGCTTTAAACCACCCCCAGATATTCAGCAATGGAACTTATCCAGCATCCAGTGCTGAAAATCCAGGTTCAGCAGCAGTGCGTCACTAGCAGTGACATTCAGTTGCTAAATGGATAGCACTATCCGGTTAGAGTTTGGCAGCCACTTCAACTGTCCTAGCATTAAGTGGTTAAGCTATCCAGTTAGCAGCCAAATTTGCTGCTAACAGAATAGCAACCGGCACCTTCCCCAATCCGCCCACAGACTGCCTCGGGTATAACCAGGCATTTTATAAGCTGTTTATGGCAATATTATTCAGGATATATCTGCAAGTGCCACTGAATATCTGGATCAGTGACGTTTAGCTGGCTAATAGGTCTGTTACCTGCCAGAATAATTTGATATGCCTCCTACCAGTATAACTCAACTTAGCAAATCCCCTATGATAAACCCTCTCATAAACTAATCCTATCCAATATTCCAAACAGTTAAGCAAGCCCCAATCCTTCTCAATATAAGAGAACGTGAATATTGAAATAAAAACAAAAAATGGGGTGGGGGTGTCAACGTTATGCAAGGAGTGAGAGAGGACATGAAAGAGTAGAGCTCCCGATTTAGGCCCTATATATCTGCTAAAAAATTAGTCATCATAAGAGCATAAGATATGCCATACTGGGTCAGACCAAGATCCATCGAGCCGAGTATCCTGTTTTCAACAGTGGCCAGTCCAGGTCACAAGTATCTAGCAGTTTCCCAAAAAGACACACAGCTTCCATAATGCTTGTATTGAGACAAGCAGTGGATTTCCCAGGTCCTCTTTAATAACGGTTTATTGACATTTCCTCCAAGAACTTATCCAAAGCTTTTTTAAACCCAGCTGCACTAACAGCTATTACTACATCCTCTGGTAACGAATTCCAGAGTTTGATTATGTGATGAGTGAAAAAATATTTTTTCTTATTAGTCTTAAATGGGTTACACTGTAGCTTCATAGTAAGTCCCCTAGTCTTTCTACTTTTTGATGGTGTAAACAATTGATCTATGTTTACTCATTCCACTCTGTTCATATCTCCCCTCAGCTGTCTCTTTTCCAGATTGAAGAGCCCTAACCTTTTTAGCCTCTCTTCTTAGGGGTATCCTTCCATCCCCTTTACCATTTTGGTTGCTCTCTTCTGTATCTTTTCTAATTCCGCTATATCCTTTTAAAGATATGGCAACCAGAATTGCACACAATGTTCAAGGTGCGGTCGCACCATGGAACGATACAGAGGTATTATAATATCCTTTGTTTTATTCTCCATTCCTATCCTTACGATTCCTAGCATGACGCAGCTTTGGAGTGGGAAGGTGCAGAGGTTGATAGGAAAACTAGATCATGGTTGTGAGTGCCCACGGTGGAAGGGTATGCCCAAAAAGCTGACGAGAACAGGCAGAGAGAAGATGCAGCGCATAGAAGCAAGTATGACTGCCACAGCTCCGCGGGCAAATCTTCCAAGTGTTGGCATCTTAGCATCAGAAATCTCCAAAGTAGTGTCAGCGGCCTTAAACCATTTAAACAAGCTGCAATCCATGGTGCTGAGTGCAGGAGTAGCCTAGTTGTTAGAGCACTGGCTTGGGAGTCAAGAGACCAGGGTTTGATTCCAACTAGCACTCCTTGTAGCCTTGGGCAAGTTACTTAACTCTCCATTGTCTCAGAAGACTTCAAGTTATCAGTGTCCTGTTTAATATACATTGCCTAGTTTAAGTTACAATGTAAACCACTTTGATTAAAAATGATAAAGCAATATAATAACCTGTTAAATAAATAAAATTGTCAATGACATCTGTGAAAAATTCAAAGTGCAGCTCCAATGTATGTCTGAGATGGAACACTGGGTGGCTGCCCAGCAGGAGACAAGCAAGCAGCTAGCAGCATGAGTAGACCAGCTTTTCAAAGAACAACAGCGGCTAATAGACAGGATTGAGGAGCAGGAGAACTGGGCTTGACAAAACAACCTGGGAGAAGGTATTTCAGATGTGGAACATTACAATTTCTTTGAAAAATGGCTTCCGAATCAGATGGGCCTGCAGAGGACTGGCAACATATGGTGCTGTGAGCCTTTACACTGCATTTGGCCAAAAAGAGATGAGAACAATAGGCCAAGAGTGGTCACTGCTTGGTACCTAATATGGTCGGAAAAGCAATACATTTTGTGGGAGTTTGTAGACAGAAAATGCTAGAATATAACAACAAATGAATTCTGCATGGAACTACATCGCCATGGCATTCAATTTGTGCTTCTTTTGCCCCATAAACTCAAAATTACTTAGGAAGGCAACACACTGCTATTGCACACAATGGAGGAGAGAAAGACGTTTTTGGAGCATTGCCCCCATTCGGAGCAGCAAGGAGATCACTGATCAACAACATGCGACACTGGTGTCGGAGCTACCACGTTGATGATTGAAAGGTGGATGAGAGAGAGAAAGGGAACCAATCCTGTGTCTATATATAAATTAGACTTTATTGCTGATAGAAAAATTAAGCAGATATAGAATAAATTAGAATTATGAGGTAGCAAGTTATGTAGCCCTATGATTACAACTACACCAAGATCATAAATCACTGTTTTAGCAACCAAAGTCACTGATCTGCTCTGCACTTAGACATACAGAAAATTAATTGTCTGTCTAGCTAGGCCCATCCCCAGGAGAAATAAGACCAGTACCTTAGCTTTGCCAGGAGGATGATTGTGGCTGGGTCCGAGACATCTTCTGGAACAGCAAGGAGTCCAAGGGTAGCAGTCATCCAATGCAGGCTGCAGCCAGTCTGGGCGAGCTGCGTGATAACACAGAGCTTCAGGTCTGTGGGAGAGACTCACTCCTATCTGAAGTGGCCTTGCACACTGTCTGACTTTTCAACCGGAGACAGGCAGGCAGTAGGGCTGTGCCCAGCATATAATTCTTTGTCTTGAATTCCTCATCACAGCACGAAGATTGGCTGGTCTCAGATACTGTGTGATATCTTCAGCAAATCAGGTAACAGCTGTCAGGTTATCCTTCTCCAAACAAAGGTCCATGGTGAGAGACAGATGCTGGTATACAGGTTCATACATTGTTGCAAATATTAGGTCCAGTAAAACAGTCTTTGGATGAGACAGCCTCAGGAGCAAGTTCTCTTGCACGTAGCCATGGCTTGCTAACAATAGCTTTGCTGTACAGTATGTGCACATAAACTTGGCAGGCAATTGCTTGAAGTCAGCAGGTATAAAGCTTGAACACAGCAGAAATTACTTGTACCAGAAATCCATCTTGGGTTCAGGTTTTGGTTCAGAACAGGCCCCAGGTACCAGCCCTACAGGCTACTGGCAAATTTGATCAAACCCTCTAACATCAAGCGACCCATAACTTGTCTTAAGAGAGACGATGACATGCTGGAAGTGGATAAGGAGAGATTGCACAAAACGTTTTGCATTTTTTAAGCCCTTTACTAAGCAGGACCAGCAGGGGATGGGGAGAAGGAGGACTTCTTTGAAGGCCTGGCCTTCCCTGGTCAGCGAGGGGGGAAGGGAATTTCTGAATAGGCCACTTTCGGTGAGAGAGATCCTGGCATGCATTAAGTCATTAAAACTGGCAAAAACACCCAGGACTTATGAGCCGGGCCCATAATTTTATAAAATTCTGGGGGATATTGTAGCACAACTACTGCGAGACATGAAGGAGGCAGAAATGAAGGCTGGAAGCTTTGGATCCATGCGAACAGGGCTCTGGTGGTAGTGTTGCCAAAATCCAGCAGGAATCTGGAAAGAGTAGAGTCTTACCAGCCTTTCTCTCTATTGAACCAAGATATGAAAATTTTGGCAGCAGTCCTCGTGAGGCGCTTGGAGGAAGTGGTTCCCAGACTGGTCCACCCCAATCAAGCAGGTTTTGTAAAAAGCAGAAGTGCTGCGATCACTTGGTCAGAGTGCTCACACTATTTAGACAGCAACTTGCAGTGGAAGGAGAAAAGGCCTTTGATAGAGTGGCCTGGCATTTTCTTTTTTGGGTTCTGAATAAATTCAGAGTGGTGGGAACACTTTCTGGGATGGCTCCGAGCTTTTTATGGTAGTCCCTGTGAACAGACTTTGGTGAATGGGCATTTAACGGAGGCTTTTGAGCTCCGTCAAGGGACATAGCAGGGGTGCCCTCTCTCCCCACCGCTTTTCATTCTGTCCTTGGAGCCATTAACCATTAAGTTACATGCCTTTTTGGAGTGCCCAAAGCTTATGGACATTTATGGAGAGGCTCTTTGGAGCATGGAAGAAATTTGGAGTGGCAATGGGTGCTGCTGTAGCACCCTCTGTGGCCACGCTATATATGGCGGAATTTGAAGAACAATTTATTTATGGCTCTAGAGGATTCCAACAAATAATATTGTGGAAGAGATTTTTAGATGATATTTTTTTCATCTGGATTGATTCTGAGGCTTCATTAAAACACTTCCTCCAGTGGATTAATTCTCTTAACAGTGATTTGCAGTTTACCCCGAAATATCATGACAAGGAAATTGAATTTTTAGATCTCCTTCTATTCATCAGGGGTTCATCATTGGGGAGCACTTTATATAGGAAGCCAGTACAGCGGAATGTTTTGTTACGATATTCCAGCTATCATCCTCCAGCACTGAGAAAAGGGTTACCGTTTGGACAATTTCTTTGCATTCGCAGGTTCTGCTCTTCAGTAGAGGACTACTGCAGACATGAGAGAGATTTAAGCCTTCGACTTCGAGAACGAGGTTATCCACACTCAGTGATTCATACTGCTTATAAACGAGCTTTATACAATCATCCCAGATGGTGGTTGGATGATCGAGCTCAGCCAAAGGAGGCGGTTGATAAAGTAGTAGGGGTAATTCCATACTTACCCAAAGCTTCCAAAATTGTGGCGATTCTAAAACGGCATTGGTCATTGTTGTCTTTGCATCAGTGCTTCCAAAAACCTTTAATGATTGCATATAGACATTCACGTACTATTGGGAATTGGGTGGTCCACACTCAAAGGGAGGAGTTAAAAGAGGGTTTACCATCACAGAAGGGCCACTTTGCTTGTGGCCAGTGTGATTTTTGTGAGACTACATTGCAAGGTGAAAAGTGGGAAGATCCTACGACAGGTTGGGTCTATTCATCTTTTCATTTGTCCAATTGTTCAACTTCTTTTGTAGTATATGTTTTAATTTGTCCGTGTAATTTAAAATATGTTGGAAAAACTATTCGCCCAATGAGAAAACGCCTTCTTGAACATCGTCACGTATCAATTCAAGATTAATGTCTGCACCTTTGGTCCCTCACTGTCAAGCAGTGGGTCACAAATTTAGTGATCTGAACTGGAGAATCTTGGAAGTTATTCCCCTATTTAATATGGGAGGTGATCGCAAGGCACAATTGCATTTGAAAGAACAACAGTGGATTGTCCGTTTACGTTCGATGGCCCCGGAGGGCATGAATATGGAGATTGATTGGTGGAGTTTACATCTTTGAATGGTTGAGGTCTAACAGGTGAGCTTGTGGAAATGACGTATCTCTGAAGTTCCTTTCTCAGATCTGATTTAATTGGAGCCAGAAGGAGTTAAGGTTCATTCGCCTGAAGAAGAGCTAGGAAGCTACATGGCTTGAAACACTAATTGGTGTAGCGTGAACCTTATGTTTGGACTAATCCTAACCAGCTTGCAGTGACAAGAAAATTCCTCCTCTGCTGTTCGATGGTGTGGACGGATGATAGTTCCACGGGTATCCACACGCTGCTGATATTGAAGAGGACGTTGCCCAAGTTGATGGAACTAACAGGTTATGGTTGAATACTTCCTCTCAAAGAAAATTTCAGCTTAAGCTAAGTGGGGAGTGAACTGTATTAACTACAGCATAGTTTGGGACAATTGAGTTCGTGCTTAGACAGATCAGACAGCTGAATAGGGCTGTTGTCTCTGTTTTATATGACCTTCGGGTCAGTTTAAATTGATTAAAACGGAAGGCTCACTTCGAGAGCAGGAAGGTTCCTGCTCACGGTGAGTGATCCAACAAAAAAAGCCAAGTTAACAAACAACAATGTTTATTCACATAATCTTAATTATGGATATAGAGTAGGTGGTTTGGTTCCTTTATAATGGGGTATTTAAGAGGAAATCAATATAATTTTTGGAAGAAATTATCGGCAAGCACATAGAGTGAACCTATGAGCTACTGATGTTGTGGGAGGAAGGACCACTCTGAGATAACAAAGACCAAGAAGGCTGAGAGCGAATTCATCATAATTGGGGGGGGGGGGTGGTGTTAAAAAATACTATTTTGCAGAGCTGGGTGAGAGATCAGGCACCTGTTTTTCAGCAGTGGGTGAACTTCATGCATATCCTTGCTTAGGCAGAGAGGTATGTTACAGGAAATATACAAAACCACAGTGGATCCATTACAAATGGTTATGGCATCAATTCCAGAGTAAATATAGTTTTCTTTAATCATAAGAAAACTTCGAAAATTAGAAACCAAATGGAGACTAAATAAAACACCTGAACTCCACGAGCTATATTTTTCAACTCTAAATAACTATAGGTCAGCCACAAACAATGCCAAGAAACAATATCATACAACTATTCTATCAAAAGCTATCAACCGCCCAAGGGAATTATTTGAAATTGTAAAATCATTAACTAAAACCCCAACTGCTAAAACAAGCATGGTCTCCCTATTAACCCACAAGAACTAGCAAACTATTTTGCTAGTAAACTAAAGATGTCTTCTATACCGATACCCAACTCCCTCCCAAATACAGCCAACAATGGCAATGTTTGGGACTGTTTCCATCTTATCGATAAAAAGCAATTACTTAATATAATCACTAATATTAACACAACCACATCCATCCTAGATCCTTGCCCGGTATCCTGGATTAAGACATCTAAAACTGTACTAGCCCCCTTTATATTAGATATAGTAAACAAATCACTTCAACAAGGCCTACTACCTAAGGAACTCAAAGTAACTGCAATCCGCCCCATTCTTAAGACCAAAACACTAAATGACAATGACGCATCTTCATATCGTCCGATTGCAAGTATTCCCTTACTAGCTAAAATTATTGAAAAAGCTGTCCAACTACAACTTCAGGATTATATAGATACATCCGCCCCCCTTGATGATCATCAATATGGGTTTCGCCCCTTCCACGGTGTGGAAACCCTACTACTTGTCCTTCTAGACACTATCATTAAAGGTCTAGATAACACAAAACAAGCCTTCATCCTAGTATTTCTTGACATATCCGCGGCATTTGACAGTGTAAACCATAATATACTCATATCAAGACTCAGTCAACTAGGATTACAGAAATTAACCCTTGAATGGTTTAAGTCATATATCTCAGACCGTTCACAATATGTGCAAGTTGACCAAATGTCATCACCTACATTTCCTCAAGAACAGGGAATACCACAGGGTTCTGCTCTATCCGCCCTCCTATTCAATCTTTATCTACAGCCAATATGCACCATTTTCCAAAAATATAAGTTGAATTATCATATATATGCAGACGACATTATGTTGTTCTCTCCAATCAACATACTTGATCCCAACTATGACAATTTAGCATTATGCCTCACTGAAGCTGAACTCTGGCTTCGATCAAATAATATGAACATAAATTTCAAAAAAACAGAAGTATTATTTACCTCAAGAAACATGAATTTTACCCTACCATCAGACATCAGACTCCTGAATTTTACCCTTCCAGTTAAAGACGAAATCAAATATCTAGGAGTCACCCTTGACAGAACCCTTAGCTTTACATCCCACATTAAGAAAATATCCAAAACAATTTATTATAAACTCAGATCGATCCAACAACTAAAACCACTACTAGAAAACAATGATTTTAGAACTATTACTCAAGCCTTAATAACTCCTCACCTTGATTACTGTAATGGTATTCTGCAAGGAGTAACAAAGAAAAACTTAAAAATCCTTCAGATGGCCCAGAATGTTACGGCACGAATAATATTCAAAGCCAAACTTACTGACCACATTACTCCAATCTTATACGAACTTCATTGGTTACCCATATTGAGTAGGATCCAATACAAAATCATATTGACCACTTTCAAATTAATTAATAAGATTGCACCATCATACCTATCCACATTGATTTATAACCCACCTGACAACAGAGCAAGAAGAAGAAGGAATCTCAATACCATTCTAGTGCCTGACTCAATAAGGAAGACTAAACAAACAACAAGCAACAGCACTTTCTCATATATTGCACCAACTTTGTGGAATAACCTCCCTGATCAGCTTAGAGAGATAAAAGGCCTACAAATGTTTCGAAGAGAACTAAAAACACACCTTTTCACACAACATTACATCAATATGGATTGTGCCGTGGATATGACCTCCCAATCCTCCATAATACAGTCTGATTCTATTTTTCCCATACAATTTACTACTACCCACATTTCTACCTAAGCCGATATCTAAAACTTGTATATATGTAAAATATGTCAAAAAACTGTAAATAGTTCTGAACCTCCATAACTATACAAAGTTGCTTAAAGTTACTTGTACTTGTTGATAGTTACTTATTGTTTCTCTGTATTTCACATTGTTCTCTGTATTTTTGACTTTTGTTTGATGTAAACCGCCACTGATCTTAGGAATTGGCGGTATATAAAAACGTTGCAAATAAAATAAATAAATAAATAAAAATATCCCAGATTGATGGCCAAGGAGACGGAAGGGCTGAGGGGAAGGAGGACTTGAAAAGGTTTGAATAATTGTACGGAATGTGCAATGACCTTTTGTATTGCCTAGGCTGTGTCTATATCATACACGGTGCTTGAGACTCTTGTGTTCACACAGTTAGGACTTGTTAGATGTATTGTCTTTTGTTAAGTAAAAACAATAAACATTTAAATAAAAAAGGTCCCAGTCTCCGAAACTGCTGCCACCACTACATAAATGATTTAAAATAGTCTCTAGGGCCTCCTTTGAGCCTCCTACATATCCTCAAACTCTATGCCTAAATCTGCAGGCTCAGGTTTAGACATAGACCACATAGGCTGCTGCCTCTGTTGCCAAATATTGATAGGCACTGGAGCCTTGATACTATGCTTCCATTTAGGCTTGCCCTTTGCTTTTCCACAACTTCCCTGGCAAATGTGGCAGAGATCTCAAAGTAAAACCTGAGTGTGGGGTCTGCCTACCTTTGCAGTCTAAAGGCCCTGCGACACCTCGCCTCTCAAAGGGGTTTCCATGATAATAAAATTCTGTGCTAGTAGAGGAGATGGGTGCTACAGGGCCTGTCAGAGTGCAAAGGCAGACAGGCACCATGATCAGGGTTCACTTTGAGCTCTCTGCTACATTTGCTGGGGCAACTGTAGGAAAGCCAAGATGAGAGGTGAGGGGACCAAAGGGATGATGTGGATTGGCAGTGATAGGGAGTGTGTGTGTGTGGGGGGGGGGATATTCCCTTTCTCCCCATACCTATGGGCATTTAAAATTTAAATCCAGCATGATAATCCTCTTCCTGCACCACTACTGTTTGTCAAGATAGCACCAGCCAACTTCAGGCCGGTTCTATATGAACAAACAACAGTGGAAGGTCAGGAGAAAAATGGTACTTCTACTGCTCTAAAATCACTACACATGGTAAGAGAGGGTCTGCAGGTAGCTGGGAGGAGACCTGAGGAGGGGCCATGGGAGTTTTTAAAAAAAACAATTCCCTCATTAACTGACAAACGTAAAATGGGGAGTAGACTGGGCAAGGATTGGGTAGGGACAGCACTTTTCTACAGTCTCTTACACTACAACCTCTCCAGTTGCAATTTTCAGCCTACCGTAAGCTGTGAGATCTAGCTATATGTGAAAACATCAAATTAAATTCTGACCTCTCTGAAATGCGATATGGATGCTCTTATTGCCAGTTTGCTTGTAGTTGAATGAGCAATGGGCACTAAGGTTTGATCCTTGGATTACGGTTGTTTATTCCTTGACATTTTGGTGTGCTTTTGTCATGTTGCAGTTTCCCCATATATTTGCATATTATTGGCACACTTAGCTGCGAAGAAATGCACATGGGTTCAACCAGATGCTAAAAGAGGACTTTGATAGAATACTGTGAACAAGAGTTTAACTGACAGACACATAGTTATTATTCATCTGAAGATGTGCCTGACTTGCAGAGCCTGATGTGGGCTGCTGTAAATGAGATGACAAATCTTCAAGTACTTATTTATGCACGCACAAGGTAGAAGTCAGGATTGTGAGTGATTTAATTTTAGCTGAGCACATCGTGTTAATAACATTGCCATGGAACTGTGAGATTTCAGAGCCATATTAAGATGGGGTGATAAAATAACAACTGGGACAGCATGTGATTGTAATTAGCATGTGGATGTATCTATATCTGAAGAGACACCCAGCAGAGCTGTCTGTGGGTCTGCCTCTGGAGGGGCTGGGCTGGCATTGACAGAGCTGGGTATGAAACAAGTGCAGCAGATTTTTCTAGTAGTTATGCCTACGAGAGACCTTTTTTGCAATGGAGACTTGCTCAGAGGTGAACCAAAGTTTTAACGTGGACTCTCGGGTGTCAAACCAAGAGCACTCTTAGCTTTAAAATTATTATTTTACAGTTTTCCTTTAGCTGGTCCTCTCTTATTTTTCAGAGTTTTCTTGGCAAGTTTTCATGCACCTTATGGTTCTTTAGGAGGCAATATTCAAACTGATGCAACGTCCATGCACACTTTTTACCAATGCGTTTTTTGCAGTTTTTCTAAGGAAAAGTACTTGAGAGCTTTTGCGTTTGAAAATTGCTACGGGTGCAAACTGTGTGCAGCCACTTGCACCTGCTTCAGTGTCTGGCAGAATTTACCTGTGTCCTTTACCTCCCTCCATCTTCCAGTGACACCTCCTCTCAATGTAGCTGAAAGTATGTGCAGACTTTTCATTGCCATGAGGGTGAATTCAGAATCACCTCAACCAGTTCTATGACAATTACGAGACACAGGAGTGGTTCTGAAAAATTAAGGAGAAATCTTCTGTACAGAAATCAGCTGATCATTAACAGTCCAGCAGGTTCTCCCCATTGTTGTTGTCTCCATTTCCTCATGCTATAGCTTCAAAAGAACTATTGTGAAAGATCAGCACCATAACTATTGAAAGAGGTTACCAGTCTTGGCTGTGACTTTTTGACTGAAGGTGCAGTTATCTTTTTTAAATATAGAATTTCAAAATTTTATGTAAAGTAACTACAGGAAACAATAAGAAATAGAACAAAATCAAAAGCAATATCCATAAGGTAAAACTTCAAATTTTATATCCCACGCCACAGGAAAGATAACTATACAATAACTACTTAAGAGTCATGTACGAATTATATCATCGTAATAAGAAGGCACACCCACTTCTGCAAAAAAAAGTGCAGACATCTTTGGCGATGCTGCACTGATCTAAAATAGAGGAATTTTCTTAATCACATTCTTCAAAAGTGATAGTAAAGTACCATCTCATCAGCACAGCAGGAAGTTTGAAAATACAGTACTTTGGTACTATCATCTGTGCATAAGAACTACCTCATGTTTGCAGAACAGACAAAACTCTGGCACCATCTTGACTCTAGTGGTGCATCCAGTTGATTCATAGTCTGCTCTGTGCAAAGATTGTTCCAGTGCAGAACTTACATGGCAATCATCATCCTCTGCTATAGATGTGCACAACTCTGTGCTTTCACCTCCTACTCTGCTGAATGTTGCTATTCCAGATACTTCGAAAGTCTACTCTTCAACGAAAAAGCCACTAACCTAAATGTCAATTTTGGTTACCATGCCTGTACTAGAAGAGCTGCATTAATTTTTGCAGAAAATGCTCAATGTTGTTGTCAAGGCTACAGCAAGGATATTCTAGAAGAGTAACCAGATTGTATTTCACCATAGGAATTACTCTTCCCAAAGAGAACTGCAATCTTCTCAGGATCAAATAGCTTCTCTTCTTTCCCCATCAGATTCTGAGTCCAAGAGGGTCGCTCATTACCTCCTTGCTTTCCTCAGAACATTTTCAAACTGTGCTAGAAGATTACAGAGATCTGCAGTATATTCTAGATCAGGCATGTCCAACTTAGAACAGGTCGTGATCTACTTTTTCTGGCCAAAAGTGCTGGTGATTTACCACCATGAAGTTTCAAATTAGTTTCAAATTAAATTTTAACCCAATAAAGTTGGAGGATTCCACCCCCACCCCCCCCCCCCCCATTTTTAATGAACCTTCTGTCATTTACTTGGATGTGATCAGCTGTTAAGCAAATTAAGCAAAAACAAAACAGAGAGATGAAGATCCAGTAAGAACTGCGAGGGGAAATGGAAAGTGCATTTTTTCTTAAAGTTTTATTGAGTAATAACTTTCTTTAACTGTCTTAATAACTTTATTTAACTTTTATTGAGTAATTGTGTTAAATTTAGGTTGAGTATTGATCCAGGCTGATCTTGTACAATCTTTAATATTTCGCTCTTGCTCATTAGTGAGACGCCTGAGCCTGCATTTCATCCACCAGCTTTTTCAAGTTGGATGAATATTGCGTGAGGGCCAGTCTCAGGGAATCCTGGAGATATTCATCTGTCAATGTTGGAACGTTGTGTACTCTTTGTCATTTTCAGATGGGAAAACGCAGATTCACACAAATAAGTTGAATCGAAACAGGACTGTGCAGCTTCACTGCATCTTCTCAAGTTGGGAAATTTGTCTCTAGGTACTAGCTCCCAAAACGATTCTTGCTCAGCAAGGGTCTTGAGAAAAATGTCATTTTTAAGGGTTAATATTTTGTTTTCAAGAGATGGCTTGTTCAATGAGTAATTTTTACTGATAGCAGCTGCAGTTTCTTTAATGTTCACATCTACTTTGAATGGGTATGACAAGTACTGCACAGCTGTACCAATTTTTTGGAAGTCACAGAATCTATTTTCAAATTCCTGGATAACAGGACAGATTTCTGTCACATACTTCTCGTTCTGAAAAATAAAATTTGAATATTGTCCCAGATGGTCTTGCGTATTAGGAAAATGATCAAAAGTGTTGTTTGCGAGGTCAGCCATCATTAGCTCAAATTTGCTCTTGTAGGATGAAACTGTACTCCTCATCTCGCCAATGCATTTGTTTTTACCTTGTAGTTCAAGGTTCATATCACTTAGTTTGCCTGTAAAGTCAGCGAGAAATGCCAGATTACATAACCACTCCTCATCTTCCAACTCTGCTTGGTCATCTCCCCTCTCCTTCAAAAATTTCTTATTTCATTCAGCAAATCACAAAATCTTTGCAGAAATTTGTGCCTACTTAGCCACCTTACATCTGTGTGTAAAATGATTTCCACTGCCCCTTCATCAAGAGTAAGATTGAAAAGCCATCTTTGACGTGATCTTCCACGAACTGAATTTATAATTTTGAAAGTGATGTCCATGGCAGTCTTTGTATTGAGCCTCTTGCTTGCCAAAACTTGCTGGTGAATGATGCAGTGGTAAGAAAGGAAATCTGGGACGTCGTTATGCTGTCTATAGAGGGCTATGAAACCGTTAACCTCACCTGTCATTGCTCTTGCTCCATCAGTAGTAATGGAAACAAGTCTATGCAATGGAAGATTACACTTTGTCACAAGAGAATGGAAAGAACTGAATATTTCCCTTTTAAAGAAATCATTCCAAGTAGTTCTTCTTTAACACTGAAGTCTTCAAAACCATCCGGATAAAGACTAGTAACTGGGCTATGTCTCTTATGTCTGTAGATTCATCCAGTTGGAGTGAGAAAGCAACACAATTTGAAACATCCTCCAACAATTGTTCAGTTGTGTCTCCACACATCTTTTCTATTCGCAACATAACGGTGGTTTCTGACAATTGTACATCTTGAATAGCAGCTATGATCTCTTTCTTATTTTTAAATCCTTCAAAAACATTGTCAGCTGCTTCACAAAAACAATCTTTTACAAATTCCCCTTCAGTGAAAGGTTTGCATTTCTTTGCGATCAGGTTGCTGACCTTGAAGGATGCTATGGTTGCATTACCGAATGTGACCTTGGCTTCGCCATCAACTGTTGCCGAGTAGCCAATTTTGATTTAAGTTCTTTGAGCTTCAGTTTACGAATTTCATTTTTGGGTGGAAAATCAGTATCAAACTTATTGCTATGCAGAGCCTTATAATGACATTCCAGATTACTATTTTTGGGCAAGGATACTGGGGCGTTACAAATTAGACAACAATACTTGTCTTTCACCATGATGAAGAAGTAGTCCATTTCCCATTCATCATGAAAGTGGCAGGTTTTGCTCTTCTTTGGAACACTCATCTTCGTTATACTGGGGTGGGTGGATATAAGAAGGCCAAATCTGCTAAGTTAGTATAAACACTGGCTGAATCTGGTCCAAAACTGTCACTGTCCCAAAGTATTAAAGATCAACAGGAACTGAAGACCTCTGGATGATGTGCAATACAAGGACCGGAGATGCCAAAAACACACAGGCAGTTCTAAAAGTAAAAATAAGAATTCATCATACTGGCACAAATACCACCAAACAATCATTAAAAAAACTCAAACACCTGTCCAGCAAACCAGATAAAATCAAATACCGCCAAACAAGTTCAAATACCACCACAAGTGATTTAATACATTCTACACACACTGTAGAATCAACGCAAAGGCTAGGCAAAATAAAATTGCAGAGGCAAGCAAAGGTCACAGTGGTTTGAACCAATTCGAAGTCAAGGCATAGGCAAGTTAGAACAAAATTGGAAAAGCCCGCCAAAATCACCAAATTCTTGACACTTTGTTGTGTCTGTCCGAAAATGTTTAATGAAAGCGAACTATAAAGCGACCAACGACCAGCACATGACACAAGTAATACGGTAAGTGTATTCAAGTAAAGCCCAGGCTAATGGATATCGCCCGGTATATAACACATTTCTAAGGGGTGTTGGGGCGGGGGCAGGAATGGGTGATTCTGAGAGGCAGGAGACCAGGTATGACGCCGGCCTGTGGCATCTCCTCACGGGACGCAGGCGGCAGCCCCCTGGAGTACCCACAATCTATTGGCACGAAAACAACAAGCGCCCCCAATACACCTGCAGGCAAGATTCCTGCAGGCAGGGAATAAAGGAGTGGAGTGGAGTGGAGGAGTGGCCTAGTGGTTGGGGCAAGGAACTTCAGGCCAGAAGGCCAGGGGTTCAAATCCCACTAGAGGACAGCAACCTCAGGCCAGATGGACTGGGGTTTCTAGTCCCACAGGTGCTCCTTGTGGTCTTGGGTAAGCCACTTTACCCTCCATAGCCCATGTTCCCTGTAAAATAGTTATCTCCAAGTTATAATGCCCTGTTCAATGTAATTTCAGTTTGTTCAATGTAAACCACACGGATGCAGAATAGTGCGGTATATTTATTTATTTATATTTATTTACATTCTCTTATATACCGCGCTATTCTGCATCAGTGCGGTTTACATTGAACAAACTGAAATTACATTGAACAGGGTATTATAACTTGGAGATAACTATTTTACAGGGAACATGGGCTATGGATAAATAAATAAAGACAGGTAAAGAATCAGCAGCAGCAGCAAGCCCTCAGCAGACAACCTGCTGGCACAAGCTCTCTCCTAGCAATGGGGCAAGCTGCTGGAGAGATGAAGCCAAGTGGGGCTGGCAATCTACCTCTGACCCCTCCACAATCTACTGGTAGATCACAATCTTTCTGTTGGACATGCCTGTTCTAGGTGATTCCTCCCCTGATAAGGAGGAACTATGTACAGGAATCCCTTCAGATTCTACCCCCCACTAGGAGTTCATCTCCTTATGAAGCTACCTCCTATCCCAGATTTGTGTTATGGATGCCAAGAGAATTTCCTTTCCATCAGAAGACTAACCTAGGATGGATATATTTGGTCTGTTAAGCTTCTAAGACCATAATAGCAGTTCCAGGCCATGGCTTTTGCCCATGCAGCTACTTTGTATGTGGAAGACTTCAGGGTGTTTGCAGTCAGTCTTTAAGAAGTTGTGCCTTAAAAACAGTATAAGGTATAATCAACTCCTGGATTCAGTAAGGCACTACTTTGCGGTAGCTGAATCAGCAAATTTAAAAAAGCATAGAAGTGCCTCCCATCAATTATACATGATGCAATATGGAGGTCATTCAGATCCAGGAATAGTGGGGCTGGATGTCCGGGTTGGTTTAGCCTCTGATCGTGATTCCGGTGTCAGCGCTCCCTGCACATACACCACGCTTCTGCAGGGAGAGCTGGACGGGGGCAGGAGGGTATGGTGCAGGGGTGGAATGGGGATGGTGTGGGGGAGGAATCATGTGCTGGGATGTACAGAGGCAATTCAGCTCCTGCCTCTGTACATCCCCGGTACCTACCTTAGATGCCCGACATATTCCAACCAGAGGGTGGAATAAATGGCAGACTCGGCAAGGATTGCATGCTGCAGGCCTCCCAGCCCCATCACGCCGCTGTGGCATAGCACCTGCCACCTGATCCTGGCCTTGGGGCCCCCGCTGAGGATTGGATGGCGAGGTAATAGGGCCGCACTGCGTCTGGGCCATTAGTGGGTCATGGAGCACCACAGCACCGGCACACCTGCTGGAGCGTTGTGCATGATGGACATGCGGATGCCGGGACAGCTCCCGCTGTGGAATCAGGTGCACGGTGGCTGCCCAAGGGCCCTGATTCCACAACCGCAGGAACGTATAGCTCCTACAATTGCAGAATTGGGTACAAATTGGCCCAATTCATATTTTGTGGGCATCTGGACGGCCTGGCCGTGCACATTGCAGAATCAGCCTCCACATGTACACCTTGCTTCAGAAGGTTCAAGGAATTTTATATGGGACATATGAGTGTGTAGCTCTTCTAATTCATTCAGTTAATTATGTCTTTGACACCTCTCCTAGAATTTCAGCATCAGCCTTTGCAGCCAGGCTTCTAACCAGGTTACAGGCTTCAGAGCATAGAGAAAATTTTCCTGTTGTTTATCAAATGCACCTTGTACTGGAGATAATCTTTTGGTGCAAAACATCTTTCTGCTCTAGGCTCAAAGCTTGCATTATCTGCTGGATGAACGAGCATAACCCAATATGGAAGAAATTTCTCATTTAGTGGAAGACTAGCCTAGTGGTTAGAGCTGCAGCCTAAAACCCAGAGAAGCCAAGTTTCATGTAGTTTTTCTTCCACTAATACTCTTTGTGATCATGAGTAAGTCACTTTACCTTCTATTGTCTCAGTTGTAGTCAGAGCCAGCATAAAGGGCAAGCCACTGAGGCACTGGTATGGGGGCACCCAAGCTTAAGGGTGACACAAGCCCACTTCACAGGCTCAGTCCATTCACAGCAGCAGGAGCACCTTCCTTTATGCCCAACGCTGTGCTGCCTGGCAAGTTTGAAACATGAAGAGGCACTTTCTGTGTCTTGCAAGAAACAAGAACTGCCTTGTTTCATGTTTCAAACCTACTGGGCAGCCCAAAGAAGAGGAGCAGCACGGCAGAGGGAGGGCGTGAACTGCTACAGCTACTGTATCTACAGTGCTACTGTTGAGGCTGTGGATTGGGAGAAGAGAGCTTCTGGGCCTGTGGATTGGGAGAAGAGGGCTGAGGTTTTGGAGAAGTGGGGTAGAGGCTAATGACTGATGCTTGGGACTGGAAAAAGAGAGCTGAAGGCTGATAATAGGGCTGCGGATTCGGAAAGGGGGCTGGGGTTTCTGAGAAGTAGGCTATAGGCTGATGGCTGATTCTAGAGACTGGAGAAGGAGGCTGGAGGCGATGCTGGGACGGGAGCTTGCGAGAAGGGGGCTGGGGTTTTGGAGAAGTGGGCTAGAGCAATGTTTCCCAAACTTTTATCCAATATGACCTCATTTTAACACTTAAAAATTCATATGACCCCCAGATGATGAAAACAAAATAAAAAATCTCCCCTCCCCTCTCCCATTGACTTCTTTCTCCCCTCTTACCTTATCTAAACCATAAAGACTGCAGCAGCAGCAGTGAGCACAGCTCCCACTACTCTGCACTAGTTTCCAGTCTACCAGGAAATCTGCACAGAAGGAGGGCACAGAGCCTGTGAATAATCACTGAATCACAGGCCCCACGCAGACTGCCACTGCTGGGCCTAAGGCACGGTGGAGGCCCAGAGGGACGGGGAGCATCCCTGTTTCTGTGATTCTATCCACTGATAATGTAACTCCATTTGGGGTCCCAAAATACAGTTTAGGAACCATAGTGCTGAGCTGGAGGCTGATGCTGAGGACTGGAAGTTGATGCTGGAACTGGGGTTTGGCAGAAGGGGGCAGGAGGCTGATGGCTGAGGCTGTGGACTGCAGTTTGGGAGAAGGGGACTGGAGGTTGTTGCTATGGGTTGGGAGAGGGGGGCTGGAGGCTGATGCTCTGTTGCATTTGGGAAAATGAGGAAGATGGCTGTTGCTGCTACTACTACTACTACTACTACTTATAATGGATATAACATGACTAGGCATATGCAGTGCTGTGCACATACACATAAGAGATAGTCCCTGCTCTACTGAGCTTGTAATCAGCTAAGACAGACAGAGAAAAGAGGGGATGAAGGTAATTCTTTAAGGAAAATTATTAAAATACACATGGGTGTAGACAGGAGAATAAGATGGTCAGGATCCAAAAGCAGCTGCTGAGGACTGGGAGAAGGGGACGGGGTGGGGGCTGGGCATTGGGATAAGGAAGCTGGAGCCTGGATTTGGGGGTTGGGCTTTAGGATAAGGGAGCTGAAGGCTAATGTTGGGAATTGGGAGAAGGGGGTTTGAAGCTGATGGCTGATGCTGGGGATGGGAGAAGGGGACTGGAGGTTGATGCTGGGGCTGGGATTTGGGAAAAGGATCTGGAGGCAGATGACCGATGTTGGAGCTTGGGAGAAAGTGGCTGAAGGCTGATGCTGGGGAATTAGAGAAGGAAACTGGAAGCTGGGGCTGAGTTTTGGGAGAATGGAGATGGAGGCTGTTGCTCTAGCTGGGATTAGGAGAAGGAGGCTGGAGGCTGATGGTATGGCTGGGGATAGGGAGAGGGAGCTTGAGGCTGATAAGGACAAATTCTATAAGTGTGAGGAAGCGGGGCGGAGCCCGATGTCCAGCGGGATGGTCGCATAATGCTGAGGCTCCCGAGAGGCCTACTCAGAATCCTGAATTAACACCGGACAAACTTGAATTTCTGCTCTGATCTTGCCGGGGCACATTGGTGAGATGGCGGGGACCAAACCCACGCGCCTGGAATTTGGCTCTTCAGCGGCTTCTCATGGTAAACGCTCCAAAACTGAACCCCCGTCCCCGCAGAAGGGGCTGGCTATGCGCAAGGGCCCCGAAATGCAGCAGGAAATCCTCGCAGAAATTAGAGGGGTTAAGGACCTCGTGCAGTCAAACGGTGAAGCACTTCGAGCGCTGAGGGAAGATCTTGGTGTACTGCAAGGCAGGCTAGAGGGGCTCTCTTCGCGTCAGGACAAAATGGAGAATATATTAGACTCCCATGCGGTCCGGCTGTCCAAACTAGACAAAGTTGAACGCCAGGTGCGGGCTTTGCAGAAAGAAGTGGAAGATGGCAACAATAGAGCGCGCCGCAACAACCTGCGCCTCGTGGGCATACCGGAGGGAGCGGAATTGGGTGACATGAAGGAGTTTTTAAGTAAAATCCTCCCTTCCTTGCTCCAAATCACCTTCACCAAAGAATTGGAGATCGATCGTGCTCATCGTGTACCCACAAACATAACGCTCAACAGGAAGACCCCGCGGCCTATCATCTTTCGACTTTTGAGATATCAACATGTGGAACAAATTCTCAGTGCCTCCCGGGCAAAGGGCCATATGGAGTTTGAGAGCCACAAGGTCTCCTTCTATCCTGACTTGGCTAAACCCACGGTCGACCGCCGAAAGCGCTTTCTGGAATTTCGGCCGAGGCTTCAACAATTACAAGCACGCTATGGTCTGCTGTACCCGGCCAAGCTCCGAGTCACGCTTCACAATCAGACAAGAACATTTGAGGACCCTGAGCTACTAGCGGAGTTTTTGGACTCTAAAGAAGCCGACTTGATGCGCTGATTTCCAGAATATTCCTGCCAGTACTCTCATATCCGCTGTGCCTGCCATATTGGATTTACCGCGGCTCAGCGAAGAGTTTATCGAAGGAGGTCTGTCGCCTTATTTTGAAGATATCTGGGACCCGACTCCATCTACCCATTGTAGCCTCGACGAATATCAGAGACAGTGTTTCTTATGGACTCTGGTGTTTCTTTTCTTTTATTATGTCTTATCTCCTCTCTAGGGCCTCCTCCCGCAGACATCTGGTCGCCATATTCATTGGGGGTTTGCTTCTTCTCTAAGTTACTTTTGGTACATACTCTTCAATATGGTGTATTGGCCAGCATATTTGGTGCTTATGTCATTAGTGTACAGATGCTGATTATGTTGTAAGTTTTCAAGCGCTTTTACCTAAAATGTCTAGTATCGACTGATGGCACCATGTAAGATTTTTTCATTGAACGTATAAGGCATCAATAATCCGATAAAACGGAGGAAACTCCTAAGCTATCTGAATCATGAGGCTGCGGACCTGATTTTCCTCCAGAAACACATTTCAATTCGAAGGAAACTTTCCACCTCAATACTAAACCTTACATGGTGGCCGCCTACTCCCCAGCTGCTTCTAAGAAATGTGGGGTTGCTATATTGGATAGGAAATCTCTGCATGCTACTATTGTAGCGATTTGCTTAGACACAGCGGGTAGATAGCCCAGCGTTCACCTCAGCTATTCCTTTTCACTACCATACTACTGCACTTCAAGGGAATCCGGGGGCCTGGCTCTTTGATAGAGCCCTATTAACTCAGCCAGAGTTTCGGTTTGAAATTTGAGCAGCCATGTATGACTATTTCCAGACCCTGGTCCTCCAGGGGGATCAGGACACCCCAACAGCTCTTTCTGCAGCTCGTTGGAAAACCTTTTCTGATCTATACAGGGGATTTGCGTTCCTAGCGAAACATTATTTTCAATTGATGCAGCTTACATGCTGCCTCAAAAGTGCTCCAATCATGCCGCCCTCTGTCCCTACTAAGGATGGGCTCTTAGAACTAATTCACTCTATTAGTAGTACACATGGAGCAGCCTTTACCTTTTATAACCTATTATGTCAGGGTACAGGTACTGTCACTTGTAGAATCCAACCAGCCTGGGCTTGCCAACCGCAAACCACTTTAACCCCTGTGCATTGGAGCGTTTCTGGAGCAACATAATGCGGGTTTCCCGATCTGCTTCAGCTTTCCAAACCAAACTCAACTCTTGTCCTTTTGCACAAAGATGTTCTCATATTCCAGAAAATAGTCAAATGGAACACAATTGCCAGGGGCCCGTGCAGGTCTCGCTATACTGACGTGGGAACCTTCGTTCATGTTCTTGTAAATGTCCTTAACTACAGATTTACTAGGGGCGGGTCTGGGGTCGTATTTCCTTTATCTTGCACCTTCACGAGCCTCTTTCTCGGACGACGGTGGGACTCCGCTCAGTGGCGGGGGTCCCCTCTCTTCCTAGGAAGGGTCGATTTCTCCTGATTTTATGCTGGGTATAGCCATGTGTTTGATCACGGGGACTTGGAGGGATAGCTCTCGACTTGCTGTCAATGAATAGTGGAACCTTGTCTGCTTATATAGTAACTATGAGCAGATATCTTGGAGGGCTATTTTCCATACCCAATTTCATTCTTGCTTGTCTAAATGGCAGATGCTCAATGATCATGTACCACCTGCTTATTGCTTCGACATGTCTGTTTAATGTACACTCATCATGTCTCAGATCGCTGTAAAGTTTTGTAACATAATAATGTTTCAGACCGCTGGAAGGTTTTGTAACACAATAATGTCAGTACACGTCCGCTTCGAGAATGTGTTAATTTCTAGAGAAGAAGCAGGGGGGAGGGGGGTGGTGGGGGTTTGCTTTGGTGTATGTATCACATTACATGTATGTATTTGTCTCTTAGTTGTATGTCTTCCTTTCCTTTGTTGTTGCAAAACGAAAATAAAGAATTTAAAAAAAATAAGTGTGAGGAAGCAAGGGCATATGCAGAGAAAGATGTTAGGGAAGGAAAGAGATTGGTATGATGGAAAGGCAGGGGCAATGGATGCCTAGGAAAGGGAGACCAAGTCCAGTTTTTGTCTCAAATGAGTTGGAGATAGACATATGGAACAATAAAGAGGTATCTTTGCATTCTTGCTGTTGGCAAATACATTTATTTGAAGAATGCTCAACTGCAAAATATGTGTTGTAGATTTTGAGAATTCAAGGATCACTCAGATTTACGAACTGTCGTTTAGGTTCCCCACGATATAGGTGGCTTGGATGGCTATGTGATTCATGCTGTTTCCTGACATAAATGCAAAGACTCTGCACCTCTATTGCTACTACTATTTGAATATTGCTGCTAGGCATACACAGTGCTCTACACATACACGTAAAAGACAGAGCTTACAATCTATTCAAGACTGTACAAACAGGGGACTAAGGCAATTCTCAAAGGAAATTATTACTGCATGCATGGGTGTTAAACAGGATACTAAGGTGGTCAGGATCCAAAAGCTGTCTGAAAAGAGGTGGGTGTTTAGCCTGGATGTGAATAGGATTGACTCAGGTAGTCTGGCATATGGCACAGTAAGGTGAACAAATGGCAGTAGAAGAAAAGGGCCTGTTGAGCCGAGTTCCTAAGAAAAGGTGTAGGTAGAGATAAAAGAAGAGAGGTAATGAGGTGCCATAAAATGAATACATTCACAGGTCAGTAGAAGTCTGAAGTATATGCATAAATGGATAGATAACCAATGAAATGAGTTGAGAAGGGGTTATGTGAGCATAGCAACACTGATGGAAGATTAGTCATGCAGCTGAGTTTTTAAAGGATTGAAGGGGAGAGAGATGATTCTGTAGAAGACCATTGAGGAGCAGCTTGCAGTCGTCTAAATGGAAGGTGATGAGAGAGTGGATAAGAGTCTTCATTGTGTGTTCAGAAAAGAGAGAGAAAGGACAGGATTTGGCTACCTCTTGGCTATGTGCAGAGAAAGATGTCAAAGATGACCCCAAGGTTGCGAGCTGAGGAAACAGGGAGGAGAGAGTGTTATCCACAAAAATAGAGAAAGGAGGAAGGGGGGGGGGAGGTGGGTTTAGGGGGAAAGATAAGGAGATCTGTCTTGGCCATGTTCAGTGGTGAGACATCAGGCAGCAATGTCAGACAAGCAGGCTGAGATTCGGGCTTGGATTCCTGGAGAGATTTCTGCTGTACAGACGTAAATCTAAAACTCATCAGTGTAAAGATGGTACTGAAAACCATGGGAGGAGATCAGGAAAACCAAGCGAATGAGTATGCAGAGAGAAGAGAACTCAAGACAGAGCCCTGAGGTACAGTACATCCACTTAAAGTGCAATAGCAGCAAAGGAGGATCCATCCAAAGTTTGATGAGAAGAAATAAGAAGAAAACCAAGACAGAACAGAGCCTGCCAGCTGCTGCAGGAATTCTCGAGACTCAATTGCTGATTGGTTCTGCAGTGCCCGCCACCTGTTGGCATCACTTCTGGGTCAGCAAGAGTGAAAAGCTGACCAGGTGCAGGAGGTAGGCATGTTCCAGGAGAGTGGAGTGTCTACCATTTATCCCTTAACCATAGGAGAACAGACAGGCCAATATTTAAACTCTGCTCAGTGTTCCCTTTAAACACCAACTACGGCATTTAAAGATATACGCAGATATTCAGCATTGGCTGATATCCGGTTAGCGGTGCTGAATATCCAGGTATGCCAGTGACCACCTCTACTGTCTGGAGAATGGCTATTTTCAGCCATTCACATAAAACAGCTATTTTGCCTTTGATTGACTTCGTAACAGTATTGCATTTAGTCTTAGGGGTATTTTTACTAAACAGCGGGAGCGGCTTCCGTGCGATATCAGAACCACAGCCCCATTGTAGTGATTCTGGACTACTACAATTCATTCTATCTTGGCGTTCTGACTTGCATGTTATGAGTTGTACAAAGAATTTGAAAAGCTGCTGTGAGTCTATTGATGAACTGCACATATGAACAGATAATTTCCCATCTGAGGGCACTACATTGGTTGCCGGTAGTGTGATATATACAATTTAAAGTTGCCATCTTAATGTTCTGTGCAGTGCATAAGAAGGCTCCTAACTATATTCAATCTTTAGTAACTCCTCAAATAGTGTCTAGGTTTTTACAGTCCTCTAACACTGGACTATTGGAAGTCTGTCTGTCTGTTACAAGTGATTGTCCATTCTGTGTCTGGTCTTTGTTTGTGGAACTCAGCCTTTGTTGTTCCAAATAGAGATTTCCTTGCATTTGAAGAGGATTAAGGCACAATTTTTTCAACCAGCTTTCCCTGTATAAACTTTGCATGTGACTTTGTTGCTATTTTCTGTGTTTGCCTGTAAACCACTTGCTTGAATTGATATTTAGATTGGCGGGTTCTAAAAGTTATAAATAAATAAATGCATTAATCTGGAGCCCAGTCCACTACATCAGCTGCTAAACCGTTTTGCTAGAACCAAATAGCAGTGAAAGTCTAGACTCTCTTTATCCATAATTGATTGTATTTTATGTACCCTAAGTTGGGGTTTTATTGTGCTAGACAGAAAAAGAAGCATTCCTTATGGGGTCTAGGAATAGTCGTCATGCAGAGACTTGAGGAAAAACTCTCCTTAAGCTGTACCTAACATCCTCATGTCTAAGGATCCTCTGTGTTTACCTCTTGTTTTCTAGAATTCCGTTGTTTTAATCTCTACCACATCCACTGGGAGATTGCACTATCACAGTAGTACTATGCTTTTGGTGAAGGAGTATTTCTTTGTTACTACTGAATTTGCCCAAGGCTCATATCAAGAACTCTTATCATACAATTGTTTTTCCAGACAGCAGCGCTGAAATAGATTTAAACACCATGGCTGGTGTTTTGAAACATTCTGACTGACCCAACTGTATTTAGGTCCTTGAGCCTCATTTCATAAAACTTTTGGTGCAGACTTTTAACTACAGTATGTAACTAGTACTTCTCTTTACTGCTTATATTCTTTTGTGGATACAGCCTCCAAAGGTGTACATGGTATTCCAGATAAGATCTCAATGATGACTTGTGCTGATGCAGTATCATCTCCTTTTCCTACTGATAATATCTCTTTCTGTGCCCTTAGCATTTCTCCATTTCTTTCCACTGCCATATCACACTATTCTGGTATTTTCAGAGGTTTGGATATGGCCACCCAAAAATCTTGCCTGCTTGGTGCAGATCAGTATCTCTCTTTCTCTTCTCTCCCCATCATGTAATGCAATGCAATGTGTGCTTTTGAGTCAGTGCTGACTCCTGGTGACCCAGAAGCTCCTGGTTTTTCTTGGCAGTGTGACAGGAAGTAGATTGCCAGGCCTTCTTCAGAGGCAGTGGAGGGTTAAGTGACTTGCCCAAGGCCACAAGGTGTACTAGTGGGCATTGAACCTTGGTTGCTTGGTTACCAAGCCAGTGTTCTAACCACTAGGCTGCTCCTCCACTCCCCCCCATTGTGTACTGCTCTTTTATTTTTATGCTCAAAATTTTGTTCCCAAGCTCGTCACTTCTCATTTTTTCTTTTTATACAATTTGAATATTCAAAAAGGATTCTTTGTTGCTGTTGTTGTTAAGATATTTAGAAGTTTCTGAGGAGAGAGTCTGGAAGGAGCAGGATTAGAGATATTTGAATAACATTTCAATATAATTGAAAATGGGGAAAACTGTTTTTTTTACATAAAATTTTGGTAAAAAATGTCCATCTTTTCCAAATTTTTAGCCATTGAATGTAATGGAAAAAAACATATAGAAAAAAGTTATATTTTCCACTACCCCCTTTTTCTAAAGCAAATAATAAGAAAAGCTGGGAATGTGTTGTATCCAGTACATTTACAGTTTCCTTGCTTTCATGTGAAGGTTTATCTGTTCTAAGTAGATTGTAATATATTGTTTCACATATGTTTGCAGAATATTCATAAATTGATACTGTTTTCCTTTTCATACACTCTTATTAGGAGAAAGTAAAACAAGTTTCAGTTTTGCTGTTGTGTCAGCAGAGTCTTTCGTTGTTGCCTTAGATGAAAGCTTTCTTGGTGCACATAGTAATTTTTAGGCTAGGGCCATGCAAGAAAAAGCTTGTGTTTAAATAAATATGTCAATGAATGCAGCTGCACAGGGTGGGAAAAATGGATGTTGGCTTTCCACACAATTTGACATCCAATTACCACTACTTGATTATAGTCATAGGTCACTGATAGCAGGATATGTGACATTGTACTTTGGGTCCTCTGTTTGGAGAGAGAGACAGTAGGAAAGTCTAAAATAGAATAGTATTTTGATTAGCGAGTTCCTTTAGTTATGGTTTGTAAGGGGGTGCAGGAGATTCTTACCTCTCAGCAGAAGAGAAATATGATTTAGTCCACTTGGCAGTTAACAATTTGTATCTGCTACGATAAGCCATTTCACAAACCTTTGTGCAATTACTAAGTATTTTTTTCTACATTGGCCATTTGGAAGCTAAATAAGTAGTAGCTGCTGCTGCTTCTCAGTCAGATATTAATCTCATAAACTATAGGTTCCTGTAAACCAGCTTTTTCTCTCTCTCGTTCCCCCTCACTCCTTATAATGCCCTGCTTACTACCACTTAGAAAATCCACCTAACTAGGTTCAATATTTCCATTAGGAAAAATTGGTGGGTAAAAATTGACAGTGTAAAGGAAAAATAGGAAGGAAAAGCCATAGCTACAGCTGTATGCCTTCAGGCCAACAGTATGAAAAGTATGTTTCTAATTATAAAATATTATAAAGCCAACATATGGCCTACTGCATAGAAATATAGAACATGTCTTCAGATAAAGACATAAGACATATCTGTGGTTTGTCAAAGGGTACTGGAGACGTACCTCCAGCTCAGAATTACTATCCCTTCTCTTCACTCAGAAAACCTCTGTGCCTGTTTAATTCCATGAGGCCGCATATGTGAGACTAAGGATCAAGCCTAAGGGAGGGGGTACTGCAAAACCCTAGTAGAGGAATAACCTAATTGTTAGAGCAACAGGCTAAGAACCAGGGACGTCAGCGTTCAAATTCCGCCAATGCATCTTGTGATCTTGGGCAAGTCACTTAACCCACCATTGTCTCAAGTATAAACTTAAATTGCAAGTCCCCTGGGGCCAGGAAGCTACCTGCTGTATCTGAATGTAATTTTCTTTGAGCTACTGCTAAGAAGGTGTGAGCTAAATCCAAGTCCTCTTGCCTTTGAATCACTTTGCTGGAACAGTTTTGAAATGGCCAGATAAAAGGGGCTCTGTTAGGGTTCCCTGAACCACACTGCAGGATGTGCTGTATTTTCAAAACCTGCATATCTATTAGTGATTATTGACTAATCAGTGATTCTTATTTCAAACTTCACTTAGGCCGTCTTTTAAATGTTTAATGTATGTAATTTTATAACAGATAAAGGTAGCCAACTGTGCCTATTTTAAGCCTATTTTATAAAGACAAGTATGCAAATACTGTAAGATTGTGCCTTAAATTCAGGTTTGGATATTTATATCCGCTCTATAGCAGGTGTAAATCACCATATCTACATTGTGCAAGTTTATGTTTATGTTTATTTTAAAACTTACTTTCTGTAGTATCTGGGCGGTTTACAATACAAACTAGTAAAATTAAAGTTAAAAATGCTGCAAGAGAAGAAAAGGAACGCCATAAAATCAAAAAAGCAGGACAGATAAAGATGAGAGCAGAGTAAGAAAAGGGCAGAGAGAAATAAGAGTCAACAGTGAGGGTAGGGGGTGTTCTGGTAGGAAGGGGCAATAAACAATACATCGGTGGGGAGGGGGGAAGGGGGGGAAGGGAAGGGGGTAGGTCATAAGCAAGACAGAAGAGGTGAGTTTTTAATTTGGCTTTAAATGCAATAATAGAGTGTTCTAGACAGAGGACAAGGGGGAGTGAGTTCCAGAGCCTCGGGCCAAGGAAGTAGAAAGCTGAGGAATGGGTGGACTCCAAGTGGGCCTGTGAAGGGGAGGGGAGTGACATGCGGAGAGGGGTGTAAAGACGAAGAGTGCGGAGAGGGGTGTAAAGACGAACCTGATCAGCAAGATAAAGGGAAATACCTGTGTGAATTGATTTGTGGACAAAGAGGAGAAACTTAAATTGAATTCGGAAAGGGAGATGCAGATGTAGAAGAAGGGGAGTGACATGATCAAAGCGGGAGGTGTGGGTAAGAATGCGGGTGGCGGTGTTCTGGATGCGTTGGAGACTAGAGAGTTGAGAGTGAGGGAGACCGGCTAGTGCGACATTACAATAATCAAGATGGGATACCACAAGAGAAAGAAATAGAGTGGTCAGGGAAGAAAAGGAAAGAAAAGGACGAACGGTGCGAAGCTGCTTCAGAGTGAAGAAGGAGCGCTGAACAACAGAGGAGATGTGATCTTTGAAAGAGAGAGACGAATCAAGAGTGACACCGAGATACCGAAGCAAAGAAACCAGAGGGATAGGTAAAGAGGAAAACAAGGGGGTGAGTGAGGGGGCGGAAGAATTCCCAAGAGTGAACCAAATAGCAGAGGTTTTGGTGAGGTTGACATGAAGGAAATTAGAGGAGAGCCAGGAAGCCACAAAGGAAAGACAGGTATTGAGAGGGGTAATATCAGGAGTAGAGGAATCCGTGTGATGCAAAAGAAAAATATCGTCGGCGTAATGATAAGCTGAAATACCATGTTGTTGGACCAATAGTGCAAGAGGGGCAAGAAAGATATTGAAAAGAAGAGATGCGAGAACAGAGTCCTGGGGAACACCACAAGGAAGTGGGGTGGAGGGAGAGGAAGAGGACCCTGAAAGAACCGAGAAAAAACGACAGGAAAGAAAAGAGCGAAACCACTGAAGTACTGAATGGGTGAGACCAGCTTCCCTGAGACAAACCAAAAGAGTGTGGTGATCAACCAAGTCGAAAGCAGCAGATAGATCAAGAGAAACAGCGAGAGAAATAGAACCATGATCATGTGCAGCATGCAATTCATTAAGAAGAGAAAGGAGAACAGATTCCGTGCTGTGACCGGGGCAGAAACCAGATTGCCATGGATGGAGGGTGAGTGAAGCCTCAAGGTGAGAAGAAAGTTGGGAGAAAACTAGTTTTTCCAAGAGTTTGGAAAGAAAGGGAAGTTTAGAAATAGGGTGCCAGTTAGAGAGGGAAGAAGTGTCAAGGGAGCTGTTCTTCAGGAGAGGACGGACAGAGGCGTGCTTCCATAGTGAGGGGAAGACCCCAGTAGATAGGCTAGAATTAAAGATAGAAAGGATAAAGGATAAAGAAAGGTTCCAAAAGCCAGTGAGAGGGAATAGGATCTGAGAGACAAGTAGTTTTCCAGGTAGAAGAAATGGCTTTGGACAGAACTGGAAGGGAAATGGGCTCAAAGGTAGACCAGAGATGGGAAAGAGAAGGGGAAGGAGAAGAGGAAGGAGAGATCAGATGGTACAACAGTGGGGGGGGGGGGGAAGAGGTGGGGGGCATGAAGGGAAGGTGAGATGGAGGGAAAGGACCTTAGAGGCGAAGAAGGTGGCTAGGGAAGTGGGGTCAGGGAGATTGGTGGGGGAAGGAGGATGGGAAGGAATGAGGGGTGGAGAGGGCACAAAGAACAGAGTAAAGTTGATGGAACGAATTGGCAGAATTGGAGATGAGATTGGAGTAATATGACTGCTTGGCTGAATGCAGGAGAGAGCGATAGTGACTGAAACATTGGCGGAAGTTGTTTAAGTTAGAAGAAGAGGGGTGCTTGCGCCAAAGGCGCTCCGCTCAGCGGAGATATCGGCGGTGAAGAAAAAGACCGGGATGGAACCAGGGATGGTGGGTACGATGGGGATGGAAAGGACGGGGTTGGAGGGGTGCAAGAGTGTCAAGGGTGGCAGAAAGGGTAGAGGTCCAGACGTGAGCTTGGGCATTGACAGAGAGTGAGTGAAAGTCAGAGGAGAACAAGACGTTGGAAGTTGGAAATTGAAGGAGGGTATTAGCATTAATTCTGCGGGAATATGAGGGCAAAGCAGGGCTGGCGGGAGATCCTAGGGAAGCAGCTTGAGGGGACAGGAGAAGAAGAGGCAGAGATGGTCAGACCAGGGAAGGGATAAAGAAGAGAGGGAGGACGGGGAAAAAGGGGAGGTAAGGGGGGAGATTAGAAGATCGAGAGAGTGTCCAGCTGAGTGAGTGGGAAATGAAATGAATTGGCGGAGGGAAAGATCAGAAAGGAAAGTAAGGAAAGCCAGATCTCGGGCTGAAGAGGGGGAATCCACATGGATGTTGAAATCTCCTAAGATCAAGAGGTGGGGATAGAGAAGAGAAGCCTCCAAAAAGTGGATAAGAGGGAAATCCCACAGAGGGGCAGAAAGAGCGGGAGGGGCATAGATGAGGAGGAAATACAGAGGGAGGGAGGTGCCAAGGCGAAGAAGTAGGGATTCAGGGTAATGAAGAGCAGGGGACAATTGTTCCTGGAGAGGGAGGGAGGTACGATACAAAACTGCAACTCCTCCACCGCTCCTGCTCCGATGGGTGGTAGACAAGGCAGAGTAGCCTGGGGGCAGGCAACCAGGTTTCGGTCAGAAAGAATAAATCTAGGGTATGTTGTATAATGATGTCATGAATCAGAGGTGTTTTGGAACAGAGTGAGCGGCAGTTCAGGAGAGCAAGCTGAAGGAAAAGGAGTGAGTGAGGGGATGATGAGATTGAGGAATGCAGAGAGCAGTAAGTCAAGTTGGAGAGATTGCGTGTCGAAAGGCCGAAGGGAATGGAGACATAAAGGGCAGGCCGCCAGCCCCAACAAACAGGTATAGAGGACATAGCGGGAGAGAGCAGGAGTAGTAAACAAAGCGGAAGACACAGAAGAGCGAACAAACAAAGTAACTTACCGTAAAATACTGTGAGGGGGAAGTGTGGGCCTGGGACACCAGTATTACAGCAGTGAGTATGGAAGAGCTGGAGGTGGGGGACTCAGGTGAGGGATAACAGGGGGGGCTCTGGATTCTCGCCCCGTAGCTCACCCCAAGGAGCTTGCCCAAGAAACACGTCCTGCTCCCTGTGCGTGCTCCTTCGGTGTGAGCCCACGGCTTGATGCGCCATACCGGAGAGGTTCTTATACACGGTGGTGTCCACGAGGGAGGCGTGGCTGCGTCACTTCTGAGGCGACCAGGTGGTAGGGCCAATCAGGGAGGCAGTGAGAGGTACCTGGGAAGACAACAACACAGCGTGTGAGCACAGAAGGCACGGGAGACAGCAAGCAGGTAGATAACAATAGCAGCAGCAGGATACACAAAAGGCAGCAGCAATGTAGACTCAGGTATTTATAATCAATGTGTATACTTACTAAGTCCACCCATGCTCTGCTGGGACTGTGCCCCTGGCTATGTCTATCGGCAAACTACACGTTCATGCCAATGTGTACACTTTTACACCGGCTGGTATTTTATAAGAGGTCATTAACACACAAGTGTGGCTTTATAGGTACAAAAATGACTTTATAAAATTACCCACTAAATGGAAAGCCCACTAGACCTTTATCAAAAAGGAAAGATATAGAACATTCCAGTACAGTGTGTAGCAGAATGATTGACATGGCCATCCCCATTGGGGAGGTTATTTTGTTGAAATCTATGAAGGTACCTCTGTGAATCACTGGGAGGTGGTGTTTATTTATTTACATTCTCTTATATACCGTGTTATTCTGCATCAGTGTGGTTTACATTGAACAAACTGAAATTACATTGAACAGGGCATTATAACTTGGAGATAACTATTTTACAGGGAACATGGGCTATGGAGGGTTAAGTGGTTTGCCCAAGACCACAAGGAGCACCTGTGGGACTAGAAACCCCAGTCCTTTCAGCCCAAGGTTGCTGTCCTCTAGTGGGATTTGAACCCCCCAACCTTCTGGCCTGAAGTACCTTGCCCCAACCACTAGGCCACTCCTGCACTCCAAAGACAAAGAGCAAGGGAGAGGCAGCAAGGAGCTGTGGCTCTCTTTGCTCAAAGAGGGGACAAAGTGGGTGGGTGATATTTTAATCAGTTTGGATGGATTCCAGGAGGGATTTTGAGAACATTATTTGAAGTGCTACTTTTCCAAAGCTCAGGGGAAAGACTATGGGACTAATATTTAGAGGCATTTACATTGTTTGCAGACCTGCAAATCATGTAAATGATGCTAAGCAGGATATTCAGAAAAGAGACAGACATGCGCATAAGCAACCAAGGAAAAACTAGTGCACCAATAATGCCAAGAGTATTTAAATGTATTTAAATTGCAGGCAAATGGACAGCACATAATGAAATGGTATGCAAATATCGTTTGCTCCCAATGCAGAGAAAAGCGTAAAGGATTTTGCAACCAGCCTTTGCACCAATATCTCTACACCTGGTCTTGTGGTGGTTTAAACATCTAACGCATGCCCCCAATAGTATTTTGATGGCATTGGGTGCTTTTCCTGATGCCTGATTCATCTGAACAGAAATGCCAAAGACGTTCCAGGCATTGCCAAAAGCCCCCGACACAATCAAAATTCTTCCAGACGCTGGTGCCCCTGAAAGAAAGCAAATCCCTGGTGGCCCAGTGGCCCCCACTCCCCACCCAACTAAAAATAAGCCTGGTGGCCCAGTGGCCCCAAACCCCCCACCACCTGCCCAATCAAAAATAACTCTGGTAGGCCTTCAACACCCCAACCCTCCCAATCAGAAATAACTCTGGTGGCCAGCAGCCCCGAGCCCCCCTCCCAGTAGTTTCAGAAGCAAGCTGGAGTGCTGCCTATGCACTCGCACTTTTGCCCCACCATCTTGAAGAATAGTGGTGTCTGGCCCCGCACGCTGCATCCTGGGATGCACCGGGTGAGATTAGACTGCCATATAAAGTAAAATATGCCTTATTTGGCAATCTGACCCTGCTCAGTGCATCCCAGGATGTCCTACGCATGGCCAGGCGCTGCCATCTTTCAAGATGGCAGAGCAAGAGTGGCAGTGCTCTCGCTCGTTTCTAAGGGTACCAGGAGGGGACAGGGGGTGGGGGGTTCAGGGCTGTTGGGCCATCAGGTTTAATTCGGGTTGGGTGGGGGTGGGGGTGGGGATTTGGGGCCGTTGAGCCACCAGGGAGTATATTTACTTTGGTGGGTGGGGGATTCGGGGCTGCTGGGCCACCAGGGATTATTTTTACTTGGGCAGATGGGGGGCTTGGGGCCACTGGGTCACCAGGATTTATTTTTACTTGGGCAATAGGGGAGATCAGGGCCGCTGGGCTGCTGGGCCCCTGGGCATTTGTTTTCTGTTGGGAGTACCGGCCCCCGACAGTATTTTGATGGCATCAGGGGCTTTCTCCGGGAACAAGCAAGAAGTCAGTCCTTACATATGGGTGACATCAGCACTGATGGAGCCTGCACAGATCCACTCCCCAGATTTCAAAGAAAGCCTTTGGGAGTTACACCGCACATGCACGGTCACCTTCCTGCCCAAGGGTGCCATCTTACCTCAGTCTTCTTTTTTTCCCCCTGAGCCCTGCAGACATGCTGTCTGTGTATCCCGGATTAAGTTGATTTTTTTCCACTGTTTCTCGGTATATCTTCTGATTTTACAGTATTGATTACCTTTCCTCCACCTGAGTGCACCGCCTAGGCATCGTGCTTTTCACTTTGGTACTTACATTTTTTTCTTGCATTTTTGGTGTGCAGGGTTTTTGCTCATGGCTTAGCTGGTTGAGATGTTGTAGTTTGACCTTGCAGGAGTCGTTTTTCCCGCTATGTCTTCAACCAGCAGGTTTAAGCAGTGTGGCAAGTGCAACCACACTATGTCCCGTATGGACTGCCACAGTACTTGCATTAAATGACTCGGGGCAGACTACAATGGGTCTTTCTTCCCACTCTGCCTTTTGATGTTGGCTAAGACCCCAAAGGACCATGAAAGGCGGCAGGAGGAGCTGTTTTGGTAAGTCTGCCTTGGGATCGGCATCAGGGCTGGAACCCCTGCCTTCAACGCTGGTGTCAGGTGACTCGTCACGCCTGGTAGATAAGTCCTCTGGGGCCCAGGTGCAGAGCCCTCGACCCGATGCCAGTGACAATGGCCAGGAGCGTCTATCGAAGCAGCCCTGGTAGGAGGTGTCTCCCATGGAGTTGGGTGATTGTGTCAGATCTCCTGACAGGATCACCATCAGGGATTCCCCTACCCGGGAAAGGCCAGCACATGCTGCTGCAGAGCCACCTGGTATCGAGCCCAGGATGGCGGCCCTGGAACATAGCTTCTCTGCATTTCTCGAGGCACAGTGTGGCCTCACTCCCGGTAACTCCGGGTCATCGCCACCGGCCACTGGGATATCCTCGACAAGGACTTTCCCGGAGGATGCTCCACCCATCCTTGAGCAGTTGGCTTGGTTGATGCTGACTGTCATCGACTACCTTGAAGCCTGATGTGGCACCGAGTGCAGTAGCAGAGGAGCTCTGATGCCGGGAGTTGTTGACACCGAGTCGCTCTGATGCGCTTGCCAATGCTTCTGACTCTGAATCAGCTTGGGAGACGGACGAGGATTCTCCCAATACCATCTTCCAGAAGGACATCCCCTCCAACCCATCCCCACCGCACCATCAGTGCCGGTCACCTTCAGAGGATCTAACTTTCCTGGAGTTTGGGAGGGAGATGTCCTGGGCTCTCACTTTTGTGGCAGTGCCTGAGGATGAGCCACGTACTGAAGATCTCGAGATCCTACAATATGAGGTGCCTCCTCAGGAGGCACTGACGGTGCCCATACTGCCAATCTTGGAGCAGCTGCCGTTCAGGATGTGGGAGACCCCAGTGATGGTGCCACTTGGGAACCGTCGACTTGATTCGTAGTATTGAGATGGCTGGAGCCCTGGCTTCCAGAAATCACAACTGTCACACAACTCCATGGTGGTGGAGTCATCCATGTGTTAAATTAAAAGCCAAAAGACACACTCCTCAGTGCCGCCAGGCAGGGAGGCATGCACCATGGATGCTTTTGACAGAAAGTGTTTTCAGGGCTACATGCTGACTGCCCTGATCCAAGCATACCAGCTGTACATGGGCATGTAGCTGTGAGACTTGGCCAAGGAGCTCACTGGATTTTTGGCTGGTTTATCAGGCAGATCTCTTGAGCGCTTCAGGACCCTGGTGTCATTGATCAAAACGTGCTCCAAGTTTCAAACTCGGGCAGCCTTTGACAGCTTCGAGTCAGTGGCTTGGGTAGCTGCGGTGGGCATTAGTGCCTGCCACCTCACTTGGCTACAGTCCTCTGACTTGAAGAAGTGGATTCAGGACAAGTTGGTTGACATCCCTTTTTGGGGAGAGAACCTCTTCGGCAAGCCCATGATGGAGAAGGATGATGAGTTGGAGAAAGAGTTCATGACCAGAATCAGGCTGTCCAGGAAAGTGTCGGAAACTTCCCGCAGGAAGACTTCAGGGAAAAATCCCTTCCACCCGAACACCAAAAAGGCTTATGGGAACTATCCCAAGTTTCAGGCCTATCATGCTACCCCCCCCCCACCCCAACCAGGGCAGCACAGGTCAAAGACTCCCAAAACCCAAACAGCACCCCAGCCATAGCCTGGGGGGAGCTTTTGACTCCTTGGGCATAGCCTCCCTCCCCCAGGAGGTAAAAGGTCCAAGGTTCATGGGACAATGGCTGGTCCACTTTGCACATCTCTGGCCGAACATCACCATGGATGCCAGGTGCTGCAGGTGGTCATGGAGAGGTACCTCCTCCACTTCTTCCAGCTATCTCCTCCCTTCTTCCCAGGAAAGCTTCTGCAAAGAGGCTCAAGTTCTTGCTTGAGGATCAGGTGATAGAGCTCGTCCATCAGCCTTTACAGGGCCAGGGTTTCTACTCCCGCTACTTCCTTGTGTCCAAGAAGACACGGAGCTTCAGGCCCATCCTGGATCTGCAGGACTCAACTACTTCCTGGTCAAGGAGAAGTTCAAAATGGTATCCCTTGGAACTTTGCTGCCTTTTCTCCTGCAGGAAGATTGACTATGCTCTTTGGATCTCAAAGATGCCTACATCCACATCCTGATCCATCCAAGACACTGTAGGTAACTCTGATTTGTCATCGGGGGATGGCACTATCAATACAGGGTGCTCACCTTCTGCCTAGCCTTGGCTCCTCGGGTATTCACAAAATGCCTGGCAGTACTGGCCACACACCTTCAGCTCCTCGGGGTCTTCGTCTTCCCCAACTGGACAACTGGCTCATAAGAGCCAGCTTGCAAGACAAAGTGCACAGTGCACACCATAGGGCTGTTCCAATGCTTGGCTTTGTGGTCAACTTCCCAAAGTCCCACCTGTTGCCTACCCAGAGCTTGGAGTTCATCAGCGCTTCCATCCAGATGTGGGCCTTCCTGCCTCAGGACCGAGCGCTATGCCCATCTGCCCTAGCGCGGGTAGTGCAGGGCTGCTCAGCGGTGACTGCAAGACAGATGCTCCACCACTTGGGCACATGGCATCTACAGTCCATGTCACCCCCTTTGCCCTTATGCAGCAGGCACAGTGGAATGCTCCGTATGTGACAGGCATAGTGGGACGCTCATTGCCCAATGGACACAGGCTTCGGGCTGCCTGGAGGACAGAATCCAGGTTACCCTGGCTCTTGCGGCGTCTCTCACCTGGTGGCAGGATCCCCTCAACCTCAGAACCGGCCTACCCTTCCAGAGTCCCCCAGTCCAACGTATCCTCACAACGGATGTGTCCAAGCTGAGCTGGGGGGCCCACTGCAGTTGCCTGCGGTCGCAGGGCCAATGGTCAGCAAGCGAGAGTGCCATGCAGATCAACCTGCTGGAAGGGTAGGTGATTCAAGTCCAAACGGACAACCAGGTGGCTCATAACACCTCTGCTGGGAGGCCATTCGCCTCTGGACCTTTGCGGCTAGGAAGAACATCTCCCTCAGGGCTGTTTATCTGCCAGGTCAGGAAAACATCCTGGCCGACTGCCTGAGCCGGGTCCTTCAACCCCACAAGTGGTGGCTGAACCCAGCGGTGCTGGGGGAGGTCTTTTGCTGCTGGGGAACCCCGGAGATAAACCTCTTTGCCAGTCCACAGAATATGCAGCTACCATGCTTCTGTTCATGGAGGCTGGACCGGTGGAGGGCGGCGGTGGATGTCTTTCTCCTCCTGTGGTCCAGGGGTTTCTTGTATGCATTTCTGCATACACCCCTGGTCCCCCGGGCACTCCTCAAGATTCAGGTGGAGGGGGCCTCAGTCATCTTTGTCGCCCTCAGGTGACCCAGGCAACCCTGGTTCCCCCTGCTCCTGCAGCTATCCTGGAGGGCCCCATTGCCACTGGGGAACTCTCCAGACCTGCTGTCTCAGGAGAATGGGATGCTACTGCATCCCAACATTCCGTCTATTGCCTTAGACGGCCTGGATGCTGAAAGGATAGCCTTAGCGCACCACTGCCTCTCAAGGGAGGTGGAGGGTGTTCTGCTAGCCTCACATAAGGATTCCACGCATCCGGCGTATGCGTTTTAAGCGGCGCAGATTTTCCCTATGGTACATAGTCGGGGGTCTTAACCCTTTCTCCTGCACTGTTCAGTACGTCTTGCGTTACCTTTTGCATTGTTCCTGAGCTAGCCTAAAGTTCAATATGATCAGAGTACATCTCTCTGCCATTTCGGCTTACCACCACCCGGTGGATGAACAGATTATTTTGATACACCCTCTGATGGGTCTCTTCATGCAAGGACTTCTCCTGTCCCGGCCCCCGTCAGTCCGCCACCAGTGACTTGGGACCTCAATGTGATGTTGGGGGAGCTCATGGCCCCCTCCCTTTGAACCCTTGGCTCTCTGTCATCTCAAGTACCTCTCCTGGAAAGTTGTCGTCATAGTAGCGCTCACTTCTGCCAGACATATGAGGAGCTGCAGGCGCTAGTGGCCCATGCACCTTACACTAGATTTCACAGGAATAGGGTCATTCTTCGGACTCACCTCAAGTTCCTGCCAAAAGTAGTCTCTACTTTCCACCTGCTCCCCACCTTCTTTCCCAGGCCTCACTCCTCCAGGGTGAAGGCCTCTCTGCACACGCTTGACTGCAAGAGGGCCTTGTCCTTTTATATTCAGAGGATGCAGCCTCACCATCACTCAGTGCAGCTCTTTGTCTCCTTTGTCCCCAGTCATCTTGTGGTTGCATTCTCCAAGTGCACCCTCTCATGATGGTGCACTTTCCTTCACCTACCAGCAGGCAGGGCTTTCTCTGGACCATTATGTCACAGTGCACAATGTGCACACAATGGCGGTCTCTGTAGCCAACCTATGCTCCTGCCCTTACTGGACATCTGCTGGGCTGCCACCTAGTCTTCTGTGCACACTTTCGTGGCACATTACTGTTTGGAGGAGAGCTCACGGCTTGACAGTGCCTTTGGCCAGGCAGTACTTCATCACCTCTTTGAGAATAGTGCAACTCCTTCACTTCAGCCCTCTGTGTTCAGGTTACTGGAGAGGGGAGTCCATCTTCAATGTTGATACTGCAGTGCTGGACAGCCAACCAACCAGCGCTCCTTGCTGTCCTTTACGGTCCGCTTTTTGGGTTCTCTGAGGTTTTTTACAGGTTTGGTAGCCTGTAGCTTGGGAGTCCCATATGTGAAGTCTGACTTCCTGCTTGTTCCCAGAGAAAGAGTAGTTGCTCACCTGTAACCGGTGTTCTCTGGGGACAGCAGGAATTAGTCCTCATAACCCTCCGTCCTCCCCGTAGAGTTGTATTTCTCTTTTTTTATGTTTGATTAAGCTATGTCATCGTACTGAAGTAAGATGGCACACTTGGGCGGGAAAGTGATCGCGCATGCGTGGTGTAACTCCCAAAGGCTTTCTATGAAAGCTGGGGAGTGGACCTGTGCAGGCTCTGTCGGCACCAATGTTACCCATATGTGAGGATTGATTCTTGCTGTCCCCGGAGAATATCTGTTACAGGTGAGTAACTACGCTTTCCCCATTGCCTGGACCATCTGAAGAGACTTTGACATTTCCTTTCAGATGATTCAGGCATCAGAGAAAGCCCCCGATGCCATCAAAATACTGTTGAGGCTCCCTATGGAAATTAGCTATGCTGTGCCTGTTTCTCTGGGAGAGTATGCCAAACTTGCGCCGACTTCTTGTGCGCATGTGTTCAGCTTGCTCTCCCAGTTTAACGCTGCTATTTTACGCACAGTTTAACCTGCAGCTCATTTGCATGTGCACATTTTAACGAATGGCTCATTTACATATGAGCCCCTTTCTGCATGTCTGCCATGAAATCATGCGCTATTGGTGCGCTGCAAATAGACGTAAAAAGTTGATGGAATGTAACTTCATCTCCAGCTTTCGGCATCGGCCTGACAGCTAGTGCCGCTGAATATCTGCAGGTATTGCCAGTTAGCATCAAGGTATTCCAGGGGCATTCAGCAGCGATATTCAGCCACTGTCCAGTTATCCCTCAGCAGTGAAGATTAGGCATATTAAAGGCTGTCCTAACTTTTGTTGCCAAAGTTAACCGGGCCGCAGCTGAATGTTCACTGCTGCTTGGTTAGTTTCCGGCTTTACCGGCTAACCTGGGCATTCAGTGCCTGTAGCTGGATATGGCCCCAGCATTGAATATCTGGGTTTAGTGTTCAGCGCCAACAGCTAGCCATTGTAATTGTGTGAGCCACCACTGCTGAATATTGAGCCCTGCATGTCCAGGCAGTTGCCATCAATTAGGTATTGAGTTTGAGAAGGGGGAAGGGAACTATCTTGGCTCCAGTCAACTGGTTGAAGGAGAAAGAAACCTGGTGGGAGTGAAGGGAAGGCCCAACTCTAGTCAAGGAACATGACAAACTGTATTTTTGTGCTTATGAATTTTTTGCCTGCTATTTTTTTTTGTTTTGTACTATTTTTTTTCAGATACTTTATTATTATTTAGCTCATGCCTTTCCAGTAGTAAGTAGTTCAAGGCATGTTACAATCAGGTACAGTGGATACTCCCTGTCCCTGGAGGGCTTACAATTTAAGATTTTGTACCTAAGGCAATGGAGGGTCAAGTGACTTACCCAAGGATACAAGGCGTGCAGTGGGATTTGAATGCTGGTCTTCTTAGTCATCAGGTTGCTACTCCTCCAGTATACTAATCAAGGACATTCTATTTTTATATTTAGTAAATTTATTTTGGTTTTGGCACAATGTGTGTGTGCACTGGTTATTAAAAGACAAAGAATTGATCCATTTGAGTCTCAAAGCCCTCCCCTCTCTAACCCCATCAAAGAATTCTGATTTTGTTACCGAGCGCGAGCGGTGTCTCCAGTCTTGAGCCACATGCTCTGCACTTCTGTGAGGAATGCAGATTTTTGTTGCTGAATGCAGGCTCTGTCTCCAGGCTTGAGTCACATGCTCTGTACTTCTGTCAGCTGCTGACTTTTTCCGTTACTGTATGTGAGCTGCATCTCGATACTCGAGCCATACACTTTGCGCTACTTTGTGAAGCAGAGATTTTTGTTGCCAAAGGCGAGTTGTGTCTCCAGACTCAAGTCACATGCTCTGCGCCTCCATACGAAGCAGAAATTTCTGCCACTGACCACGAGCTGTGTCTCCAGTCTCGAGCCACTTGCCCTTTGCTACTGTCAGCAATTGAGTTTTTCTGTTACCTTTCATGAGCTGTATCTCCATATGCAAGCAGGGCTAGTCCAAGGATTTCTGCTGCCCTAGGCAGAAACCCCGGCCTCACTGTCCACCACCCCCCCAGCTGATGCTGCCCTCCCCAGCTGCTGCCACTCATCACAGCTGACTCTGCCCCCCAGCTGCTGCCCACCCGGGCCAACTGGCCTAGGCAGCCGCCTAGTTTGCCTAGCGGACAGGCTGGCCCTGTACGCAAGTCACATGCTCTGCATTTAAAAAAAAATCCCAGTTTCAGTACAGAACGTTTTTTTTATTCAACGTGCAATCTGTGTCCCCAGACCCAGGTCACATGCTCTGTTCTTTTGTAAGGAGAACTTTTGTTACCGGAAGCAATAGCATCTTCCCTGTGCAATGCATTTTGAGCCTCCAAACATAAGAATATAAGAAATGCCTTACTGGGTCAGACCAAGGTCCATCAAGCCCAGTATCCCTTTTCCAACAGTGGCCAATCCAAGCCACAAATACCTGGCAGGTTTCCAAAGAAGCACACAGGTTTCACAATGCTTGTCCTTGGGCAAGCAATGGATTTCCCGGGTCCTCTTTAATAATGGTTTATGGACCTTTCCTCCAGGAACTTGTCCAAACCTTTTTTAAACCCAGCTACATTAACAGCTTTTACTATATCCTCCGGTAACGAATTCCAGAGTTTAAACAACTCTGCTTCATACCCAGCAGTTCACTCTGGCGGTCACTGGTATATTGCGCCATTTTCAACAAATGCTTAACATTCTCCAGCGTCATCCGCAGCCTGCTACTTTGACAGGGCTGTTTAATTCGGCAGAGGCTTGTGTGCTTCAAAACTCTTTAAAAGAAGACCACCACATATCCTGCCCATTCACAGCAGTGTCCTTCAGCTGTGAAAGTAGAACATGGTTATTTTGTTTGATGGTAAGAGAGCACAAGCACCACAGCACGGTTTTCTTTTGTGCCTCTTTCTTTCCTGTCCAAAATCTCAATGCACATCTCCCTGGAGCTGAGACCGCCTTCTCTCTCTCTTCCAACTTGCTTCAGTGAGCAGCACTAATAGCTTCTCACAAAACAATGGGTCATCCTTCCTGGCTCCACTACCTGTGAATGGCAGTCAAAAAAAAATTGCACCAAAAATGCCATTACTTTGACCCTCTCCCCTGCCACCTTTAACATTCCTGCATTTGAATCTGCCAAACATACTCCTTATCCTCTTATGCAACAAAATCTCTCCTCAGTCGGGACATATCGAAGCACCTTATGCTTTCTGCAGTCATGTTCCTGTCTGTTGCTCCCAAGCTTGGCTGGAAGGTTTTTTGACAAATCCTACCAGTATATTGACAGCAGTTGAACTCTACTCTGGCCAAGGGGGTTTTCAGCTGGGACCACTGTGACAAAGGCCCTGTGGTTTAGCTTTGATCAATGGCAGCCATTTCTGTCTTTGGACTATATGTACCCTGTATTACCTCTTGGCTTTTTGCTTGCAGGTTAAAAATAACAAAACAAAACCATAATATGCACAGTGATAGCAGCATGAGTTATATAGAGATACCATTCATCTCTTCCTGCCCTATAGACTACCATAACTTTATAGTCTCATAGCATCCCTTTTGGGGATCCAGCAGTAACTCCTACAGCAGTCATATTGTCATAGCCCTTTTCCATTTGGATTGACCATGCAGCCCTCGCTCCTCATGCTGGCTAGCTAGCAGATACTTTTTTAAATCAGATTATATAAGGCAACCTTCTTTTTCCCCTGAGGTTTCCATTGCAGACATGGACAATGGACCTGCAGTTCTTCTGCCTTCTCAGGTCTTA
Organism: Ichthyophis bannanicus; assembly: GCA_033557465.1. Classification (NCBI taxonomy): domain Eukaryota; kingdom Metazoa; phylum Chordata; class Amphibia; order Gymnophiona; family Ichthyophiidae; genus Ichthyophis; species Ichthyophis bannanicus. The sequence continues at coordinate 905,280,790 of CM066034.1, forward strand.
AAAAAAACAAGAAGCAAAACAATTTAGAATAATCATGGGATCCGGTTTTTCCCATGTTCATCATTCTTTTGCAACCATTCACCTCTGGGAGGCTACAGAACTGGTTGTGACTCCTTCCTGGGCTTTTTTAGATTCAACATCCCACGACGATGTGATTGCACTATTGCTAAGTGCTTCCCTGCCAGGTTGCCTTGTATTAAATCTGGACCACTGGATAACTTTCTTCCCATTGATATGATGTTGGGAAGTTTATGCCCCAGCTTTTTCAGCTTACCTCTAGACCTCACTGCAAAGTTCTACCCACATATAATCCCTAGAGGTTTGCAGACCGCCCAATCCCTGTACCCATGTATTCCTTTTCTGATTGCTCCCTGCTATCTTGCCCCCTTCTACGACTGCGATTCACATCCATGGCAGCTCTCTCAGGTAGCAACTGGGAGTGAGATCACCAGCCGCTCTTGAGAGTTCTCTCCAGGGAGCTGTCAAGAATAAAGGTCAGACTGATCTTCCATCTCAGCTCATAACAGTGGCTGCCTAGTGCTGCAATCAGACGCGTTGCATCACAGGCATCCACGAGAGTATCATTAGTTCTTCAGCATTTCTGTTTACCGAGCAGGGATGGTTTCCTGTATGTCTGTGGGATAATCCCAGCAATGTGCCAATACAGTATGCATTTCAGATGCCTGGGGATTGTTGCTTACCCAAAAATAAATAAATAAATAAGGAGAGGACAGAGTTTTCAACATCAACGCAGTGGATAGATTGCTTTTACCTGCAAACTGTCTTGGTGCGAACAATGACCCTCCCTCCAAGGCGAGCAACTCTTACCATCTATTCCCATGGATTTGCAGGGCCTCCTTCTCAGCCTTTTTCATTCCAGGCCGCTCACCTTCCAAGCCTTAATACTTACAGTTGTCCTTTTCAGTAATGGCCAAGCCAGCTCTTCCAGCTCAGCCACTTGGTCCTCCTCATCTCATTATGAAGACATCGCTTACCCCTGCTTACCAGCATGTCCGCGCAGTGGATGTGCACATTTTTCTCTCAATCTCATAGTCTAGCCACTTCCCTGACCATCCCAGTCTCTGTGGGCCATGCAGCTCAGTAGTTCCCTCTCCCCCATCACCACCACCTTGGGATCTAGTGACCAGTTGTTTACATGGTCTTCCCCTCAAATGTGCTGCTGTGAGCAAGGGGATACTATATGACATCCACATTGATCCAGGCTTCTCTTCTCCCAAGTCTCAGGAGTCTCCTTGGGCTGACTTGCTGTGCCCACTATGGCCAGTATTCTGTCCCACGAATAGCGGGGTTGGACATCCGGGTTGAACGTCCAACCCATTCTCAGCCCCGGAATGTGATTCCGTTGCCAGCGCTCCCCACACTTATAGAGTGTTTATGTGGGGAGCGTTGAATGGAGGTGGGAGGGGGGAGGAACAGAGGGGGAGTGGCTAGATGCCGGAAATACAGGGCCTATTCAGGTCAGGCCCCTGTACGTCTACCGGCACACAGCTGCATACTCGGCTTATTCCACCCCGATGGTGGAATAAGGCTCAGGTGCTTCCCACATCACATGCCACACAACCCGCTCTACAGGTGTTCGGCCACACTGTGCTCCTGCAGCCAAGATCCAGGCCATGGAGTCCTCCAGTGCCAGCAGGATCATGATCTGCAGGGGCAGGCTTCGGCAATGGCATTCCAAGCCATTGGATAGATGGCTCATTGCCATAGTGCCAGAATGCCACAGCTCCCACGCCCCAGCCATGGTGTTCTGGCCTCAGGACAGGCAGCTCCCCATATGCCGATCTCATTAGCATATGGGGGGCAGCCGCGTGTCTATGTCCCCGATTCTGCTTTCGCGGGTACATCCGGGTCTCGCAGCGGCAGAATAAGAGACATCTTCCGCATGTCTGGTTTTTGTCCAGCCAATGCGAGCAGACATGTGGGAACCAGAATTGGCCTCCTCGGATACAAGTCTTATTCCTACCACATCCACCCACAAAGGGTAATCCCTCTGACCACAGCACGATATTTACATGCCACTTCCTTCAGCACTTCACCTCTCACCTCTCCGGGAATGTGATACATTTTCTTTTTAATAATGTTTATCCCACAGGTCAGCAATGCATATCACATATTCTCTCTCTCGCCCTCAAGAAGGTAACTTTACAAGCAACATTAGTAGATGCTTTTTCACTGAAAGGGGATGGATGCTTGCAATGCCCTCCCAATATGGGTAGTGAGGGCAACTACTCTACCTGAATTCAGAATGGCTGGGGACAAACACAGCTGGCTCCCTTATAGCACTAAGACAAAATCTAAGTAACTAGTTCTTCTACCGTAACAAATAGGGGTACCTTTACAGACTGGGGGCACACCTCACTGGGCTAAATGGATGGGCCATGCTGGTCTTTATCTCCCATCATAGCTTGCATTCCTATGTTAATCCTCAGTCTAACCCATCTTCAGACGCATGGGAGCATGATGCTACTGACCTCATGTTCCCGCCTACTTCCAAACACAGTGACCAAAAAAAAGGGTGGGGACACCAGCTGATAAAATATTCCTCCCATCCATTAATTACAGCATACCAATCAACATCAGCCTCTACCCCTCCGTGGTGTTCTATCCCAACATACTGGGGTGTTTTTCTCATTCATTCCCATCCATCTCTCCTTAGTATATTCATCCAGGGATGGCTTACCAAAAAATAAAAACCCAACAACAGCCCCGAGACGAGACAAGCATCTGTAGTCACTGGGAGTCCCTGAATGACTGCAGTCACCAGGAACCCCAAAACCAGTTCCATTCCCTTACCCAGCTTTCATATGGGGCTAACAGCTAGCCATTATCATCATACTTTTCACTTCACCTACATTCCTCTGAGGGAGTTCCACCTACATCTACCCCCTCCACCCCCCCCCCCCCCGGATTCTCAGGTGTTGACTTCAACTTACCACAGCATGTTTTCCTGGGTACAAGGGATCCTCTATTAGTCCAAACACCTTAATCCTTGCACCCTCAGCTCTGGACTCACCCATTTGTGTAGCTGATATTATCCTGCTTGTCCATGGAGAAAGTAAGGTTATTTACCTGTAACAATAGTTCTCCATGGACAGCGGGATATATCAGCCGCCTCCCCTACTGATTGAAGCCTCTTTATTTCCGTATAACTTTGTCTGTCATTATTGGCGGAAGTCGCGTGGGCTCTGGGAAGGACTGAAGAGGAGAACCCCCCAGGAGGCATTCATTCAGGCATGCCCACTCTTCTGGGATCTGGGAGAGCAATTCCGACCAGGTGACTTCAGGGATGATGACACCCATTTGTGTGGCTGATACATCTTGCTGTCCATGGAGAACCATCATTACAGGTAAGCAGCCTTACTATCTAAAAATAGAAGAGAAAGAAAGAAAATAGTCTAGGCACTTTCCAGTGGCTTAACACATTTATATATAAAAGTTAAAATTTCAGAGCCCGATATTCTTCTGGGAAGACTATGCTCCGCATCAGCTCATAGCCCTGCCTGCCAACTCTTAAACCCGAATATTCAATGCCGGGGTCATATGCGGCCCCGGCATTGAATATCCGGGTATTGCCGAACAACCCAGAAGCTGCCGAAGCTAATCAGGCAGCAGCGAGGTTTTCCTTGCCTATCTTTTCAGCACAGAGCACTAACCAGGCAGCATGCAATATCGCTGCTGCCTGGTTATCTTGAGCTCCACCTCCGCTCCGCCCCGGAACACCCCCGACATGCCCCGATGCTAGCCAAATAGCATTCGGGCGCATAGGGGACATAGATGGGGATATTCAACGGCACTACTTGTGTAAGTGCCGTTGAATATCCCCATCTAAGGCATTTACACAGCTTACTAGGCTGTAAACCGTGTAAATGCCCTTTGATTATTGGGCCCACAGTGTTTAGTGGATCTGAAAATATCCCTTGCTAAATATATAAGACCCATTTAGAAATCAGTATCACACTGTGTGCAGTATGCTAATGCTAAGGAGTATGAATATTTAGCTGTTCACATTTCTATTTTCATTAATTCATGGGTATTAACTTTGAAGGGTCAAGTTAGGCCAGGCCTTGTTTTAAAAAAAAGCTGCATCATAGATGCAGAATGGGAGATAACCTTTATTGAAAGCAGTGTCCTGTTTTCCAACCTTTGCATGCAGGATAACTAAACATACTCCATAAACTAAAGTCAGAGTACAGAAGGTGACTATTCATGCGTGGGTTGCTTGAGCATGTGGACAATGTATCACACATACATCTGTGCTTCCAATGAACTGAGTGAAAATGTTAGACTTCTCCCCAAAGCCCTTCACAGATGAAGCAGCTGCTGTTGGTTGCATTAGAAAATGTGTTCTGCTCTAGAGAGCTTCAGCTATTTTCTTCTTGAAGATGTGACCTTGGAAGGCTTTCTCCTTCCTAAAAATAGCTGTGCTTGCAAAGAATGTTCTAAAGCCTGAATTGAAAGTAACTATTTATACTGTATTAACTGTTTTCATTCTTTTTGGGAAGTGTTTCTTACAGTTTCCATGGTGATATGGCTTTTTGAAGAAATGAATAGGAAATGTGAAAGCTGTTGAGAATGGTGTGTAGACATGGGGAGGACAATTTTTAAAGCTATTTACTCAATAGAGATTTAGGTGTGCAAACTGGCTGTCTGAAAATTGTTCATCAATCCACCTAAAAGTATGTGTAGGTGAAATCTGGGATGTCCAAGTCAAAACATCCAAAATTCTATGGCAAGGGCAGCAGTGAAAGTGGACTGTGTAAGTGCCTTTTAAAATTGACCTGTCGCCACCCTAAAAAATAAATGTCTCCGTCAAGACATAATGAAATGGCAATGTACTGAGTTATGTGCCGAAGACGTGCAAGTTGTCACTCTGTTTTAGAAATGTGCACTTCCATATCGTCCTGCTAGACCAGTCCAGACAAGTGGGTTGTGTTCCCCTACCAGCAGATTGGTGGAGACAAAGAACCAATGAAAAGCCCAGATTTCAATGACATCATTCCATGCCTCTATTCACCTCAGCTACCAGAGGTCCCTTCAGTATTTCTTTGTCTCCAGCAGATGTGGATGGATTTTCTCCTCTCTGAAGAATAGAGAGGAAAAGATAAAAATGCTCATAATAGATCACTTTGGGGGTGACTCTCTCACTTGAGCATGATGTGGGAGGCTCCACTAGACTGCGGTCTTTTCGGAAGCCATAGGAGGAGGGAAAATGGGTTCAGCTCCACACTCATCATGATAAAAACCTGTTGAGCAGCCAGAAATTGGAAAGATTTGGAAGGATCTGGAGGAGTGTAGCAGGCTCATACAATCTCAGCACCCCTTTCCTCCTCCTCTGTCCCCCCTCCTCTCTCCTGAAGATTGCAGAAGGCTCTCAGAGCCTGCCAAGCACTTTAAACACAATGCTGCAAAGTCAGTAAAACAGTTTTCAGGGAGTAAAGTTGAGCCCAGCATGGATTCTCTGCCTAGGGCTCTCAGGGAGTGAGTACCAAGGCTTGATCTCGTCATTGTTCTTGTTGGGGACTTCCGATTCCATCTTCCTGGGATGCAATTTGGAGAGGACTGCTGGTGACTGTTGGCATGGTGTCGGGGTTTTCTGCATGTGTTAGTAGCATTTGTACCTATTGTATGCCTAGTGGTCGCGTGGTCCTAGTGTGCATTCTGCCCAAGTAGCTCCAACGCGCATACCCTCCCTAGTGCCTGTAATGTGCATGGCAATAAAAGTGCAGTTAACACTTGCCTTTCAGGTCACCACGGTCTTAGCACAGGCTGTTGTGATAGTTCCCTTAACTCTGCCTTCTTCCAGGAAATGTTTGACCTGTGGAAAACAAGGTGCCTCCTCTCTGGATTCTAGACTGCTCTTCTTGCATGTCAGCTTTTGAGTCATCCCTGGATGGTCTGCTTCCCCTTTCTCAGCCAGGGGATGCAGTTAGTCCAGGCTTGTCTGCCTCAGGGCCGGAGGTGATGGATGGCGCTATGGGTAAGGATCTCCAGCTGGCTGGAGGGTCTGGAACTGCTGTGAGCTACTCCTCATCCTCTAGGGGTGGCTGTGCCCCCTAGTGGTGGCTGTGCCCCTAGTGTAGAGGAGAGCTTCTGGACCCTGAATTGTCCTTCCCAAAATTGTTTTCTTTTTTTTTACAGTAGGCCTGGTACTTCTAGCATGGCAATTCGGACCCTGTGGTCTCTGGATGCCCCTGGGTACAGCCTCTTGTGGGGCTGACTGGAGAGTGGAAGCCCTATTTGATTGCCTTTGGTGAAGCACCCCCTAGTGAGGGTTTCCCCCTGGAGTGGGAGAACAGCTGGGAGCTGTCCAAGATGTTGACTATGGCTCAGATGCCAATGGCTCAGTACTGGGCTCTGATGTGGATGAAGATGTACTTTTGCGTTCAGAAGACTGTGAAGAGGCTGGAGTGATCTGCCTATTCTGGAAGGAGGATATGGCAGAGTTGACTGCCAGAGTCTTATCTGCCTTTAACCTGGCGGATGCTTCCAGCATGGAGCAGGAGCTGAAGGTGCACTCACTTCTTCAAGGGGTGCAGAAATCCACTACTGTCTTCCCGTTCCCCGATGTGATGAAGGATATGATCCAGTTGGAGTGGGACTCTCCCAACTCCCTCCCTAAGGAGTTAAGGATGTGTAAGAAGATCTATGCTTTCCCAGAGAAGGAATGCATTGAGTGGTTTGGTATTCCCAAGATGGATGCACAGGTCACAGCAGTTACCAGTCAGACCATCATTCCTGTGGAAGGCGGATCAACCTTAAAGAATTTTCTGGACCATAAGATGGATTTGTTGTTGAGGAACCAGTTTGCCATGGTGGCTGCCATTCTGCAGCTGGCAGTATGAACCAGCCTGATGTCTCTAACTCTGCACCAGTGGATTCCGTCTCTTCTGCCGGATTATATTACCTCTCTTTTGGAGTCTGCTACAGCCTTCCTTTCTGATGCCATGTATGACCTGGTACATTTGGTGGCAAGGGATGGTACCCTGACGACGGTGTCATGGCATTGGATTTGGCTCTGGCACTGGGCAGAGGACCAGTCTTCCTAAGTGTGGTTGGCTTTTAAGGGTAAGCTGCTTTTTGAAGCCAATTTAGAGAAGCTGGTGAAGGACCTGGGTGAGATGAAGTCTTACTGCCTTCCAGAAGACAGATCCAGGGGGCCTATGAAGTGAACTGCTGCCCCTTTCTCGTCAACCTCTGCCCATTCACCAAGGGCACGCTGGCCAAATTCCTGGAGGTCTAGGGACTTTTGTTGTTGCCAACTTGAAAAGCCTTTCTTCCCCTCTGCTTCCAGGCATTGTGCTTGTTCTCAGACCTTTTGTGGAGTGTGTGGGCCCAGGAACCTGGTCCATCTAGGATAGGACCCTTCTGGACTGTACAATGAAGGTTTGGGGGGCCCATTCCCTGGTTCTTCTAGGTGGAGGCAGACTTCACCTTTTCTTTCAAGGAATGGGTCCGGGTGACCAAGGATCACTGGGTGCTAGACACAATTCAGTTCAGCTATGTCCTGGAATGCGAAGAGCCAATTCCGGATGCCTTCGTCATCTTCCCTTGTGAGTCTGTGATCAAAGGTGCTGCTATGTGGACCACCTTGGACAAGTTGTTGTGCTTAAAGGTGGTGGTGCCCATCCTGCCAGACAAGCGGGACAAAGGCAGATACTCCATCTATTTTTGGTGCCCAATAAGGAAAATTCCTTCTGGTCCATTCTGGACCTCAAGGGGGTAAATGAGCACTTGTGCATCCTGCATTTCTGGATAGAAACCTTGCACTTCATGATTTAAGCAGTGCACCAAGGGGAGTTTTTGGCTTCCCTGGATTTGGCTGAAGCATATTTTCATATCCCAATCTGGGCAAATCAGCAAAAGTATCTGCATTTTGCCATGCTTGGCTATCATTAGTTTACTGCCCTCCCTTTCAGGCTATTTACCATCCCGAGGATATTCTCCAAGGTCATGGTGGTGACAGCTACAGTGCTTCAGCGCCGAGGGATCTGTGTCCATCCCTATCTGGACAGCTGTCTTATTTGGGATGTTCCCTTTCAGAAGTATCTCAGGTAGCGACCCATCCTTTTTGGAAAGCCTCAGCTGGGTAATAAATGAGTGAAAAAGCCAGCTATTACCTTCCCATTCTCTGGAGTTCCTGGGAGCACATTTCATCCCTCAAGCAGATTTTTCATGCCAGAGATGCAAAGTCAAAAGGCTGTTGGATTGCCTGGCGCTGTTCTGTGTGCAGAAGGATCCCAGAGTCTGGGATTATCTTCAGCTCCTTGGATTGATGGCGGCGACCATAGAGATTGTGCCATGGGCATGTGCTCACATGTAAGCTCTTCAGCGGCCCCTGTTGACTCGGTGGCCCCCGAGTTCACAGAAGTTCAAGCAAAGGCTCCCGCTCCCGATGATGGTGAAGGCCAGCCTGCGCTGGTGGCAGTAGCACTGTCATTTGAAGAAGGGCATGCCACTGGATAATTTCTCCTGGATCCTTCTGACGATGAATGCAGTAGTGGGATTCAGCTGGTTCGACCCGGTTCATGCAAACTAGTTCCTTCCATGGGCTGCATTTGCTGAATTAGGCTGAACACTGTGTTGCAATGCCGGCTCTGCACTGGCAGGAATCTCCCCACCCGCCAGTGGTATGATGGCATCTGAGGACCGTGGCATTGACAGATGCTGCCGATGCCATCAAACCACTGGTGGGTGGAGGGATCAGGCCACTGGCTCATCAGTGAGTTGCTTCCCTTTGGTGGATGCCAGCGGCCTGAGCGTTCAGAGTCGGCTATGCAACCCGCTTGGCATGCACAGTAGTGGGATGGACTGAAGAAGTTCCTGGTCGGTTTGAATTCCACCACTGGATGGATGCCAGCCTCATGGGCTGGGGAGCTCATGCCACATCATATGGCCCAGGGCTGTTGGAACTGCTGGGAAGCAGTGTGGTCCATCAACCGCCTTGCGCTGAGGACCATCAGGTTGACTCTTCTGCGTTTCTGGCCCCTGGTTGAGGGCCACACAATTCGACTGTTCTCAGACATCGCCATGCTGGTGGCTTATGTCAATTTGCAAGGCGGCATGAAGAGTACTAGGAGTAGCTCTGGAGATAGCTTTACTGTTTTCCTGGGTGGAGAAGAACCTCCTAATCTTGTCAGTCAGCACATTGTCAGGGTGGACAGTGTGGAAGTGGATTTCCTCAACTGGCACTCTCTGGATCCCAGAGAGTGGAAGTTGAGTCAGGAGGTGTTTCAGTTCATTCTGCAACATTAGAATCGGCCATTTACGTCCAGGGCCGGTGACTGCCCACTGCCCGCCCTAACACCGCCCCTGATCCTCCCCTTTCCCGCCCCCATCTAACTTTCCGTACAACCAGCAGGAAAGTTAGGTGACAGCAGGGGTGGCCACGAATAGCCCCCAAAAGGTTTTGTAGCTTTGGTACATACCACTTGCCTGGACTGGTCTAGCAGGATGATATAGAAGGTGACATTTTACTTACCAGTTAATGTCCTTTTCTTGAGTCCTGCTAGACCAGTCCAGGGCTCACCCCTGAAGCTATATCTGTTCTGTTCTTCTCCTGCAATATGCTTGGGTCTGCTCTGATTTTTATACTTGGCTCTGCAGGTTCATCTTCTACCGACAGCCTTCTCTTTATGCTTTCTTGTAGTTCTCTACTGTTGATTACTCTTTGTTGCCCACAATTGAGGTTGTATGAGGCTTGCCATCTTCTCCCATATGCTTTGGGATGAATACTGAAGGGACCTCTGGTGGCTGAGGTGAATAGAGGCATTGGAGTGACATCATTGAAATCTGGGTTTTTCATTGGGTTTTTTTGTCTCCACCAATCTGCTGTTAGGGGAACACAACCTCAAGGAAAGGACATTAACTGGTTAATTGGGGCAAGGAGTGGCCTAGTGGTTAGGACAAGGTACTTCAGGCCAGGGGTTCAAGTCCCACCTGGGGACAGCAATCTCAGGCCAGAGGGACTGGGGTTTCTAGTCCTTTAGGCACTCCTTGTGGCCTTGGGCAAGCCACTTAACTCTCCATTGCCCACCACTTTGATTGAAGGATAAGGCGGTATAGAAAACTGGTTAAATTAATTAAATAAATAACTAAATAAATAAGTAAAATGTCACCATGCCCAATATGGATGGTGGTGGTTTAGACAACATAGAGGTGTCTGGGATGGTGTTTCAGAACGGAAACATGTATCCAATGTCATATACATGTCCTGATCTGCCATTTTGCAAGCAGAGACATGCAGTGTTGAGGCAACCAAAAAATAAATCTCTATTTACTACACCCTCCAGAAATGAATTCCAGAGTTGATTATGCATTGAGTGGAAAAATATTTTCTCCGCTTAGTCTAAAATGTGCTACATTGTAGCTTCATTGCATGTCCCCTAGTCTTTCTACTGTTTGAAGGAATAAACCATCAATCTACGTTTACTCATTCCACTCCACTCATTATTTTATAGACCTCTATCATATCTCTCATCCAATCAGCTGTCTTTTTTCCAAGTTGAGGAGCCTTAACCTTTTAAGTCTTTCCTCATGGGGTATCCTTCCATCCCATTTATCATTTTGGTTGCTCTTCTCTGTACCTTTTCTTTTTTTTTTTTAAATCTTTATTTTCAATTTTCCAACATTACAAACACAGCAAACCATTCACAATACTAACTAGACACAGCTAACTAAGCTACTACAAACAATACAAACAAAGAAAGCCCTGAGATATCCTCCCACCCCCCCCCCACCCACCCTCCCCTGCACTCTCCTCCAGGGTTCATCCTTCAGGCTCTCTAAGGAGCCTACCCATACTAGGGCTGGTCAGCTACGCACCTTAGCAGATGCAATAAAGTCACTTAACATCTGCCATTTAAGAAGGAATTTCCCTGATAAGGGCTTAAGTTGACAGGCGTTCTGTTCAAATTGACTGTACAAACTAACCCGGTTCCACCATTCCTGAAAAGTAGCATTTCGGGTAGCTTTCCAGTGCCTAATGACCAGGCATATAGCGATGCCAACCATGAAATCTAGGAGAAAGGCACCGTCCTTGGGCAGTGAAGGTAGATCCGCTGCAGATCGGAAAACAATGATCTGCCAAGAGAGGGGTTCTCGAAACTGCAGAATGAGCTGCACCTGCTGCCACACTGCGGCCCAGAAGGTGCACACCCCCGGGCATTCAAAGACTAAGTGTCTTAGGGTACCAGGTTCGGCCCCGCAGGTCCAGCAAAGAGAGCTAAGCGTGCCATCCCAACGTGCAAGTTTAACAGGGGTAAAAAAACAATTGTGAGCAAAATAAAATAGGGTCTGGGTCAAAGAAGCAGACCTGGTCACTCTAATTTGTTTACTCCAGAACTTCTTCCATTGAAGATCAGACAGCGCCCTCCCTGTATCCCGCTCCCAGCTCTGTTTCAACTTTCCCATCAACACAGGTAAGGACCCCCCGTCAACTTTTGATAAATTTTGGAGGCTATTCCTTTCCCTTGTCTAAGCTTATCCAGTATCTCTATTGCTCCTTCTGATCCAGAGCCGTGATCCGGGACTATTCCTGCCCCGCCCAGACAATGGCGAAGCTGACACCATTGAAAATAGCAGGATGAGGGAAGACCAAACTCCTGCCCAAGCTCCCCATACGTTTTCCACTTGCCAGAAGTATGCAGATGACTCACCATCCAAACCCCCCGGGAATACCAGGCCTTCCAGGCAAAGGGCTTTCTTTGAATTTTGAACAAAGGGTTGTGCCATATGGGCAGCCAGGCTCGGGAGCAGCCATCAGGATCACAAACTTTAATAAACGACTGAAAGGCCTTAAGTGTGTCAAGGATTACAGCAGGAAGTGTTGATGTAGTGGGAAATTGCATCCCTGGGGCACACCACAATGGTACTGGTGCTAGCATCCGCTCCTCTAGGTCGACCCAAACCGGCCTCCCCGGAGCAAGGGTTTCCAACCAGCGAGACCCTTGTTTAAGAAGAAAGGCATGGTGATAAGCCTGAAATTAGGGAAATTCACGCCACCCTGCTCGCGATGAAGTCTTAACTTAACTTTAGCTATCCGTGGAGTTTTGTTTTGCCACAAAAACTGAAGGAGGAGCCTTTCGAGATGGCGATACGTTTGGGCAGGGAGATGGCAAGGAAGCATCTCCAAGAAGTAGTTAATTTTAGGGGTATCATCATTTTAATAGTATCTAATCTACCCCACCAAGAAAGCAGCAGGGGAGACCATCGCATGGTCAGCTCCCGGGTCAGAGCCAAAAGCTCTTCGGTATTTCGTCTAATCGTTTCTTCAAAAGGATAGCAATAGCGGACTCCTAAGTATTTCACAGCACCCGATTCCCAAATGAAAGGATACTCACCGAGGTCCTCCCTATACGTCCATTTGTTCAAAGGAAACATCACAGACTTGGACCAGTTGATTTTATACCCTGAATAAAGTGAGTATTTCTCAATTTGGTCCAAGATTCTGGGGATAGAATCCGGCGTTGCGAAGAGAAGAAGATCGTCCGCGTACGCTGAGAGTTAATCTCCCGCCCCGCAATTACAGCGCCGTGAATATCAGGATTTTGCCGTATGAGGAGAGCCAAAGGCTCCATCGCTAGATTGAAGAGCATCGGGGATAGGGGGCAACCCTGCCGAGTACCCCCGTCGCAAGGCAAGCGGGGCCGAGGTCACGCCATTGACACAAATCCGCGCTGTGGGACCCATATACAAGAGTTCTAGGGCTCGCAGAAAGGCCTCCCCGAAGCCGAACCAGCGGAGAGCCGCAAAAAGAAAAGGCCACTCCAAACGATCGAAAGCCTTTTCTGCATCTAATGACAAACCGAGCAGCGGCTTCTCAGACGCGTCGGCACCCAACAAGACATGAGACAAAAGGCGCGCGTTGTCGGCCGTCGAACGGCCTGCGGTAAAGCCACACTGATCCGGGTGTATTAAAGTTGGGATAATCCCAGAGAGCCGGGTAGACAACACCGTTGCATATATCTTATAATCAGCGTTGAGCAGCGAAATGGGGCGATAGTTGGGTACTAACAGGGGATCCCTGCCTGGTTTCTCGAATACAACTAAGTTGGCTGCCGCGAAGGCACCGGCGGGTTGACCCGACGTAGAGAGCAGTCGATAATATTGCTCTAAATGAGGGGCGAGGGTCTTAACAAAGCGTTTAAAGAATTCGACCGGTATCCCATCTGGCCCCGCTGCTTTCCCCGAGGCCATTGAAGCTATGGCCTGTTTGATCTCCTCCTTGCTGAGAGGGGCGTCAAGCTCCGCTTGCTGAGCTTCGGAAAGACTAGGATGCTGCAGAGTATCAACTAACTGCGCAAATCCGTCTGACGAAAATTCATGCTCCGAGGTGTAGAGGTGGGAGTAATATTCTCGAAAGGCTTCTGCGATCTGAGCATCCTTTACTAGGAGATCCGAGCCCAACGGCTTCCGAATTGCACTGACCCGTTTGACCTCCCGCTTACCCTTTAATGTAGTGGCCAACTGCTTCCCGGCTCTATTCCCCTCCCGATAATAATTCCCTTGTTGTCGCCGGACGTATTGAGAGGCCGTGGCAGACATAATGGTGTTATACTGAAAACGCAGACGCTGCAATCGCAATAAGATACAGGGGTCCGTACGTCGTGTGAGGACCCTTTCTCCCGCTTTGATCTGCGACTCTAAGTCTTGTAGCTGCTGTTTCCTTTGCTTTGCCAGTCGTATAGCAAAGCTAGTGATGGCTGCTCTAAGCGAGGCCTTAAAGCCCTCCCACCAAGCCCATACGGGTGTAGCGTGGACAGAATTTAACTGGAAATACTCGGCTATGACTGCTTGCATCGCTATCTGGAAGTCTGGACGATCAAGGAGAGATCTATCTAAGGCCCAAGTTGGATCGGGGTTAGATAATGAGTCATCTTGTAAGCATACTGAGACAGGAGCATGATCTGAGATGTGGATTGAGTGAATACTAGCAGGACCCATATTAGGGACCAGAGCCCGGGAGACCAAAAAGTAATCTATTCGGGATTGTGACGCATGCGGAGCCGAAAAGAATGTAAATTCCAATTCTTGTGGATGCTGCAAACGCCATATGTCAACCAGGGCTAATTCTGATAGCATGGAAGCAAGAAGAAGCTGCCCCCTGGGCCGCTTAGCCGACCTAGGAGGTTGCCGGTCAATAAGTGGATCTAGCGTTTGATTATAATCCCCTCCTACAATAAGCAGCTTCCCTCTGTCAGCGTGCAGCTCTCTCGCAACCGCAGCAAAAAAGTCTGAGTTATCCGCAGTGGGAGCATATAAACACATGATAAGAACTTCTAGCTCACCTAGCCGAAGTAGCACTTTGGTCCAACGGCCCTCTGCATCGGCACTAGAGCTTAGTACTGTTAGTTTGAGGGAGTTTCTGGCTAAAATGGCAACCCCATTGTGTTTACGAACAGCAGGGGAATACGCTATTACTCTATAGGGCCTCTGCCCAAGTTTCAAAGACTCATGCAAATTCAAGTGCGTCTCCTGTAACAGTAGTATGTCGACCCCCTCCTGTCGTGCATAATCAAGAATTTTCCGCCTCTTTATCGGGCTATTGATGCCCTGCACGTTGAGAGAGGCAATTTTACAGGGAGCCATCAAAAATTGCATCGAGAAAGGCCCCGAGGGGCCTGAGCAGAGGGCTGACTGAATTCTGGAAAAGGTACCCGTTATCACATAGAGTAATCCTGAGATAGCTATAGTATAGGGAAATTAATAGCCCCTCTTGGAGCTTGTTAGAGCCAGTAGAAAGTGTTGACCCTGGAGGAGAGGCGAAACCCTGAAAATGTATCGGTGAGCACAGGCCGGCTGAGCTAGCTCCGGAGACCTGAAAAATGGACAGGCCCTTACCGCCATTAGCACGGAGCTACCAGGGGGGGATATATCTGTAAGAAAACATGTTAGGGAGCAACAATACATGATGAAACTAACATACAATGGAATTGCAAATATCAGAATGAACACTTGCGATATGTAAGTATGAATACACAGCAAATATATAACACAATAACGAAGGAAACCCATCCCCCTGAATAAAGCACAAACCGCTCCAGTTACAGGGGCTCTGGGGAGAGTCCCTTCAACCGATTGAAGACACCATTAGGCTCGCAGCTCAGTACTGAGAACCGGAGTTCTGTAAAGCAAAGGTTTCCAAACCATCAATCATCCATATCGCAATAGTTCAGCGCATCTGAGCTGCTTCCATCTCTTCCAGAAATTGAAGGAGCGCATCAGGTTCCTCAAAGGTGCGAGTTTGATTATGGAAGGTGACGCGCATTCGCGCTGGGTACAGAAGCCCATATCGCGCCTGGAGCTGCTGAAGTCGCGGCCGTAGTTCCAGTAATCTTTTACGCCGATTCACAGTGTACTTGGCCAAGTCCGGGTAAAAGGAAAGCTTGCGTCCCTCATATTCCAGCGGTCCTCTTGATCGCGCCAAATCTAAGATCTGTGCAGCTTGTTGATAGCGTAGAGGGCGAAAGATAATAGGCCGCGGCCTGGAGATGCTAGGGGTGGTGTGGGATGGGACGCGGTGAGCGCGGGTCGATTTCAAAGTCCTTATCGAACGTACAATGTAATAGCTCAGGAATGGCCTTGCGTAGGAAGGCACGCATATCTGTTCCTTCTGCTCCCTCCGGAAGGCCCACCATGCGGACATTATTTCGGCGTGCCCGGTTGTTGCCGTCTTCCACCTCCCGCTGTAAAGTTTTGAGCTGCCTCTCCAACTTAGTAAGTGTTTCCAGGCGAACCTCATGAACAGAGAGTGTTGCCTCCACCTTGTCTTGTCGCAGAGATATGCCGTCCATTTTAGCGTTGAGCCCTGCGAGTTCTTCTTGCACCGAGATCATCGTTGCCCCATTAGTTTTAACCAGCTCTTTGACTCCTCGGATTTCAGTGAGGAGCTCGAGGTGAGCATCAGGCCCCTCTCGTGTGGGCGCCATTTTTTGTGGGGATATGGGCTCCGTTTTCGTTCGTTTAGCACTGCTGTTCAGAGCCCCGGAGTAGTCCAAACGCTGGTTTTGGGCCCGCCATCAGGGAGGTGCCGTGTTGCGTTTCAGGAGGCTTTTTATCTTAAAATGGCACTAATTTACAGGATATTTGTAAGGTCTCTACAGAGCTACCGCACTAGACGTCTACTCCGCTCGGCATCAGGCTCCGCCCCCCTCTGTACCTTTTCTAATTCTGCTATATACTTTTTTAGATATGGCAACCAGAATTGCACAGCATTCAAGGTGAGGTCAGAGCATGGCACCATACAGAGGCATTATAATATCCTTAGTTTTATTCTGCATTCCTTTTCTTATGATTCCTAGTATTCTATTTGCTTTCTTGGCCACTGCTGCAAACTGAGCAGAGGGTTTCAAGCATCCTTTTCCTAGGTGATGGTTCCTAATATGGAACCTTGCATTGTGTAACTATAATTTGAGTTGCTCTTTCCTATGTGCATAACTTTGCACTTGTCCATATTTAATTTCATCTGCCATTTGCATGCTCATTCTCAGTTTCTCAAGGTCATCTTGCTATTTTTCACAATTCTCTTTTGATTTAACAACTTTGAATAATTTTGTGTCATCTGCAGATTTGATCACCTCACTTGTTCTCATTTCCAAGTCATTTATGAATATGTTAAAAAGTAGTGGATCCAGCACAAATCCCTGGGGAACTCCACTAGTTACCTTTAGATCTAACTGGTGTGCTCTGAAGACAACAGGTTGCCAGTCCTCACAAAACCCACCCACCTCCCCTGAGAGTTGGCTTCTCCTAATAATAGCATTATTTGGATCTGAGATGGCCTTGTGTGATGATGCTGACACTGAAGTCCCACACATGTGGTGCACATCTCAGCACAAATTTACACGTGTAAGTTATAAAATGATATAACTTATGTGCATTTTTGAAAAATGTAGGCATGAGTATTTAAATCTGCCATAGAGCTGGCATTACATGTTTGTAGCAAGTTTAATGTGCGTTTTTCAGCACTTATAGCCGTATTTTATAAAGTACACACATACTTTACTTCATAAAATTGGCGTGAAATACACGTTACAATGCTCGTTAACCTAGGAGCCCTTAACCCCTTAACTGGGCAAAAGGCATAGCACCTAGTCAACTGCAGAAT
This sequence comes from Ichthyophis bannanicus, assembly GCA_033557465.1. NCBI lineage: Eukaryota > Metazoa > Chordata > Amphibia > Gymnophiona > Ichthyophiidae > Ichthyophis > Ichthyophis bannanicus. Next base: position 905,297,915 of record CM066034.1, read on the forward strand.
TCGTTCCCTGCAGTGATCGCTGATCAAGCATTGCTCCCACTGATTACTGATCTCCCTGCTTCTCTCAGCAAAGTCTATCAGTCACCGCGGCAGTAACTGACAGACTCTACAGAAATAAGCAGTGAGATCAGTGATCAGCGGGAGCAGCGGCGATCATTGTAGGAAACCAGTTAACTCGTCTTCTTCATTGTCTGAATGGCTAGGGTAAGACAAGTTAACTCGCTTCCCCAGTTAAGAGGTTAATAAACATTACCCTCAACTTATTTAATTGTCCCCTGCTTAGAGTACTTCTAATACAAATGGTCAGTAGTAGTAGTAATAATAATGAAGCAAGATATATATTTGTATTTATTTAACAGTTTTTATACTGCTTTATCATTTCAATTAAAGTGGTTTACATTGTAACTTAAATTTGGTAATGTGCATTAAACAAGGACATTGATAACTGAATTTTTTCTGAGCAATGTAGGGTTAAGTGACTTGCCCAAGGCCATATGGAGTGCTGATAGAAATCAAACCCTGGTCCCTTGGTTCCCAAGCCAGTGCTCTAGCCATTAGGCTACCCCTACTCCTGAATCCAATTGGGCCGCGGCTCCAATATCACATGGAGGCCGCTACCACTGCTTTGTAAACAGACCCATTAGTGTCTGTCAGGATCAGTAATAAACTGCTAGTATGCTGATCTGGGGAAGGTGATACCCTCAGCCGTGCCTCCAAGTACATATTTAAAATAATTACCAACATGAAAAGATATCCTTCTTTGCATGGCATTATTTCATTGATGGTTCTTAGATAAAAAGGATTGCTGTTGAGGCTCCAATTAACAAGAGGTCACTGTGATACAACTATCGTAATTATGAGACTGTTATTATGTTTTGGATGTCATTTCTAGAAGGCTAGAGCAATTTCTACACATATAAATAGCAGCATTTATTCATCTAAATGTACCACACATGTATTCCCCCAATTTTGTAATGGTGCCATCTACATGTGTAGCAGCTGCGGGATGCACAGATTTAAAGAGGGCATGTTCTGAGTGTGGTTTGTGAAGTCCAGAATTATGTCTTTATTTCCCATTTTGCAATGGAAATACATAAGTATTTTATAAAAATTTTCCTGTTGGCATTTACACCTGCTCAGAGACAGGCATAAGTTTCAGTTACTAGCTCATTTGGACTTAAGGTCTCAATCAGCGTTCAAGAGGGCAATTATGCTTATCCCTGGGCTGTCCAGAACACTTCAAAATATTTTTTAAAAAGTTATTTCACTTAGCTCCTCAATTGGCTCCTCTTCTGTGTGTAACTTTGTGAAATCTGGCACTTGCACAAATGCATGTGTTTGTTGCAAAATTGTCACTTACACATGTAAAGCTCTGCATGATGCTGCTCTTTTTTCTCAAGAAATGAACAAATTCACTCAAAACAAAGCTGAACAGCCACATTTAGTTTCTGACACACTACAAGAAGAATGACATTATCCTCAGAGAACGTAAGTTAAAAACAGTGTACAACTATAACAATGTAAAAACATTCTGCAAATGTACTAGTCAGAAACCAAGGACCCAATATTCAAAAAATGCTCAGCTCCTAAATTTAAACTTCTGAGTTAGACTTCTACATTTATGCCCTATTTTCAGCAACACCTAACTTTCCAAGAGCACTGAAATCATGAGACATTAGGTGCAACACCTCTGCATTAGCTGTCAGGGTGTGGAAAGCATTTCCCTGTTAGTTAATGTGTTGCCCTGTCCCATAGCGTGTGCTACATTAGCATGAGTCCACCTATTTATTTACATTTGCTTATATACCATGCTATTCTGCATCAGTGCAGTTTACATTGAACAAACTGAAATTACATTGAACAGGGCATTATAACTTGGAGATAACTATTTTACAGGGAACATGGGCTATGGAGGGTTAAGTGCTTGCCCAAGACCACAAGGAGCACCTGTGGGACTAGAAACCTCAGTTCTTCCAGCCCAAGGTTGCTGTCCTCTAGTGGGATTTGAACCCCTGACCTTCCGGCCTGAAATACCTTGCCCCAACCACTAGGCCACTCCTCCATCTACTGAGGTGGTATTAGGTGCACCCATGCTAATGCAATTAGCATGCAGTGTGAACCCAGCACTTACTGCACCGAGCTTGCCACACCCACTATTTACCTCTACCCAGGGCCGGATTTACCTATACGCCATGTACGCCATGGCGTAGGGCCCACAGCCGGCAGGGGCCCACAAAAAAAAAACAAGTTCATTTTTTTTAAAATAAAATTTTAAAAAAAACCTGGTGGCTGCCGCCGCGGGACCCCCTCTGCTGCCGCGGCAGCACCGACTGACCCGCGGGGGCCCCGTCTACAAGCTGAAGCCGTCGGTTCCCTCCCTCCCTCCCTCCGTGCAGGCTGCAGGCTGTGAGAGACGCGAGAGTGTCTCCTCGCGTCTCTGTTAAGCCCGCAGGGGCTGATGGGAAATTTCCCATCAGCCCCTGCGGACTTAACAGAGACGCGAGGAGACGCCCTCCCTTCGCGTCTCTCACAGCCTGCAGCCTGCACGGAGGGAGGGAGGGAAGAACCAACCGAACCGACGGCTTCAGCTTGTAGACGGGGCCCCCGCGGGTCAGTCGGTGCTGCCGCGGCAGCAGAGGGGGCCCCGCGGCGGCAGCCACCAGGTTTTTTTTTTAAATTAAAGTTTACTTTAGGCCGGGGAGGGGTAGGACTGGTAATGGGCTATGGGGGGGGTAGGACTGGTAATGGGCTATTGGGGGGGCTGGGGCTGGAAATGGGCTGGGGGGGGTAGGGCTGGTAATGGGCTATGGGGGGGTAGGACTGGTAATTGGCTATTGGGGGGGCTGGGGCTGGAAATGGGCTGGGGGGGTTAAGGCTAGAGTTGGGCTGATGGGGTTAGGACTGGTAATGGACTGTGGGCTGTTGGGGGGGCTTAGAACTGGCAATGGGCTTTGGGGGGGTTAAGACTGGTAATGGGCTGTGGGCTGATGGGGGGTGTCTGGTAATGGGCTATGGGGGGGCTAGGACTGGAAATGGGCTGGGGGGTTAAGACTGGAGGTGGGCTGATGGGGTTAGGACTGGTAATGGGCTGTTGGGGGGGGTTAGAACTGGTAATGGGCTTTGGGGGGGATAAGACTGGTAATGGGCTGTGGGCTGATGGGGGTTGTCTGGTAATGGGCTATGGGGGGCTAGGACTGGAAATGGGCTTGGGGGTTAAAACTGGAGGTGGGATGATGGGGTTAGGACTGGTAATGGGCTGTGGGCTGATGGGGGGGGTAGGACTGGCAATGGGCTATGGGGGGCTGACTGGAAATGGGTTGATGGGGTTAGGACTGGAAGTGGGCTGATGGGGGGTTAGGACTGGTAATGGGTTATAGGGGGGCTTAAACTGAAAATGGGGTGATGGGGGGTTAAGGACTGTAAGTGGGTTGATGGGGGGCTAGGATTGGTATTGGGTTGGGGGGTTGCTAGGACTGGAAATGGGCTGATGGATGGCTAGGACTGGAAATGGGCTGATGCAGGGACTAGAAGGGAATGGATGCTGGGTGAGGCTGGAACTAGAAGGGAGCTGATGTTGGGGGAGGATTAGAATGGGATGGGGCTGGAAGAGTAAAATGGAGAAGGGAAAAATATTTTGTGTGGGAGGGATAAAAAATCTACAATTGGCCGGGTATTGGGAGAGTAAGTGGGGATTGAGGATGGAGGGGTAAAATTTGAGTGGATGAAATAGGAATGAGGAAAGAGCAAAAGGAGAAAGATTAGTATGTTAAAGCAGATGTAGAGAGAGAATGGAAAAAAATCTAGAAGAGAGAAGAAAGGACAAATGGACAGCAGACGATGGAGAGTTAGCAGAAGACACGAAGAAACCAGAAGAAAGTGGCTGGAGCAATTGCAGCTGAAAAAAATGCACAAAAGGTAGAAAAATATCTCTTTATTTTGAATTTATTAATTGGAATATGTCAGCTCTGGTAAATGTGCATCATTAACGTCTGCGCTTTGTTTAGTACAAGAGCAAATTAATGTATAGTTTTATTTCTACAGTGTTGTACATTCCAAGTTTGGCTTTTGGGATTCCCAGTTTAATTATTGTCTTCCTGTTTCTAAATTGTGATTACTTGTTTGGTGATGGTCTATGTTCTGCATGTGTAACTGAGCTGAGGTGTTCTGTTTATATAATTCCTATTTGACATTGCCACTTGTTCTCTTTCCCCAGTAGGTCATGTATTGTTGTTCTCTGAAATGTATTGGTTTAATATTTGCAGTGTTGCCTTTTGATTGGTAGAGTATGGTGCTTTGTGAGTCCTGGTAGTGCTGTTAGGATACGGCGGGATTACTATGGGTTCTAAATGGGCAGTGTTTGTAGTAGTTCCTAATGTGTCTGGCAGTTGGCACTGGATTATAGTAATGTAGAAATCTTTTAGTCTTTCTTTATCCATACACTCATTAAGAGGCACGTTTACTAAAAGTTAGTATATGGTAACATTATGCAAATATTTATGCAAATGAGGCCCCTTATGCAAATGAGGCCCCGCACCCCCCTTGGGCCGCCCCTGCTGGGGGCCCACAATTTTTGTTGGCGTAGGGCCTCACTCAAGGTAAATCCGGCCCTGCCTCTACCCCACCCACTCACACCTCTAACACAGGTTGCACAGTTAGCATCCCAGTGCACCTTTAGCGCATGCACGAACACACACTGCAAGTTAGTGCTCATGAGTAAAAGAACCCCTAAATTTTCAGCTGAAAAGTCATCCTAATTTAAGAGCTTAAAATGTATGAGCTTTTCTATTCAAATGATTAATGCTCCTAACTTTAAGAATCATGCTCCTAAATTGGCCTCTTTGAACATTTAGTAGGACTGAGTGCTTAAATATTTCCTTAAAATTTTATTAAACTCCTAAATTTAGGAGCATAAAAAGTGAGTAGCAACAGCAGCAGATTTAGGGCAGGGAAAAGAAGTTAAGGGCTTAGCACTGCTTTTCAGCACTAGACACGTAAATTAGACTCATACATCTAGGCAAATGAATGCCACTCCTAAATTTAGAAGCATAATTATAAGCTCCTATATTATGATGAATTTTCAGCTGAAAATGTAGACTCCTAAATGTGGCTGAAAATATGAGCCTATCATAGGAGCCTTCATTCCATTTTCATTTTATTGGATATTTTACCCGCTCTTACAATAAGGCCATAGCCTAAATTTAGGAGCTCAGCATTTTTTGAATATTGGGCCATATATTCCTAAATTTAGGCCTGCTGGACCAGATATTCAAAAGATTTATGCTGCAAACTTTGAGAATTATGATCCTAAATTGATCTTTTTGAAAATGAGTTCCTAAATTTCTCTGAACTCCTAATTTTAGGAGCATAAAAAGTGGGTGGCAATGATAAAAGTTAGGAGCTTAGAACTGACGTTTTAGTACTAGGTGCCTAAATTATGCTCATAAATCTAGGCAAATGAATAGTGGGCCTAAATTTAGCAGCATAAAGTTTAAACTCTGAAATTAGGATACATTTTTAGCTGAAAACTTAGGCTTCTAAGTGTGGCTGAAAATAGGGCCTAAATTTAGGAGCCCAGCTTTTTTTGAATATCGGGCCTGCCATTCATTTGCCTAGCTTTATGAGCCTAATTTAGGTGCCTAGTACTGAAAATCAGTGCTAAGCTCCTAATTTTCCCCCCGACCTAAATCCACCCCTTTTGCCACCCACTTTTATGCTCCTGAATTTAGGACTGTAGGCAAATTTTAAGTAAATATTTTGGCTGTCAGCCCTAGTAAATTTTCAAAGAGGCCAATTTAGGAGTATAGCTCTCAAAGTTAGAAGCATAAATCCTACGAAATTTACTTACATATCAATTCTATAAAAGAAAGAAAATGATAAAAATCCAAAAAGAAGAAATAAGGACCACGCAGGAGCAAAATCCCTACCTGATAAACCATCTGAAGAAATAACCACAAGAAATCCAAGACTTTAAAAAACAATAATATGCTGATAACAAAAGGAAGCAAAGAAAAAACTGAATTCTCTCCTCCACAGTCACAGAGAAATCAACCTCTCACTTCAGACACCATCTTTAGAAGACCTAAATAACCTGGACTTACATTTTGGTCCATCTGAAGAATATGAAGATCAAAATTCAAACACACCAGGAGAACAGGACAATCAGCAGATCCCCTGCAGACAAATTCCAACTAATCACACTAATGGAAATACATATCAAATGGGGATAAACAAACCTTCTTAGTTACCAGTTATCACAGCATGAGGTCTGAGTACTGTTTAGGTGGTTTTCATTTTGTCCTTCTAGTGTGTGTGTGTAAACTAGATGAAGTTCATCTATACTTGCATCTAGAAACTTTTTTAAGAAACTCTGCCTGGAAGTACATTTCCACAAAAGAGGCAACACCTTCAACATACTGGATTACAATCTTAAACAAAAGAATATACATTTCACCTCATGAGATACATGAGACAATAAATTTGATAACCACATAGAGAGTTTCTTATGCAGGTGAAATCACAACTTTCCTGCAGACAGAAGGAAATTCTGTATGGCTTCTTTCCACTAGAAAAAGCTGCCATAAAAAACCTACAGAATAGCTAAAACATTATCAAGCTTGCAGGCAAAGGAGGATCTGTATGGATAATAGACACACAGGAGTACATAGAAGGGCACAGACAGCTCTCCAGTGGTACATACTACAGGAAACTGACTGAGAAATCCATAGAGGAATACATAAAACAATTCAAAAATCTTAGTAACATGTTTCCAAAGCAAGTACAGTCACATCTGAAAAAACTCAGACCAACCCATCCTTCTGCAAACCGTGGCAGACCAATCATATGTGGTATTAACACACTCACAGAGGAAATAGCTGGATTTATAGAGGGTACTTTTATAAAGCCTTGCATAGTTGACACATGTTTTCTGTGCATATTTCATACCTCTTTTATAAAGTAAAGTACACCTGTACTTATAAAACAGGGACATAAATTGGTGAAAATGGGTGTTATATCTAATCGTAAGGATTAACACTGCAAATGCTTGCGCCTAGATTTTTCAAGAATGCACATAAATTATTTTATAATTTATATGTGTATTTCTGCACTGTTCCCGGACTCTACCCATGCAAACTTCCACAATAAAAGTATGCACCATCAGGTGTGTAAACAGAATAGCAGCCAGCTACAGCATATGCGTAAATTCTCATTAACTCACATAAATCACTAAAATACCATGATTTATGGGCATAGATGGCAGCTCCTTATAAAATTGCCCCAATAGAGAGGACTTTCAGACCCCTAGTACAACACATAAACAGCTTCATACAAAACACCACAGACTTTCTCAACAAATTTAAAAACATCAAAGCAGCTACCACCTACACCTTCCTGGCCACAGTGAATGTAGAGTCACTTACAGCAGCATTCCCCATGCAGATGGAATAACTGCATGTGAAAAATATTTAAAAGCATCCACCCTGGACCACCTATACACGCTGGAAACTGTTACAGAATTAATCAAATTCATCCTAACTTACAACTATTTCAGCTTCCACAATGACATCTATCTGTAAATCATGGCCACTGCTATAAGCACCAGGACAGCATCATAGTATGCTGGTCTTTTAATGACAAGGACATTTTTTAATAAGTATCGCAGTAAGCCATTTAAATATTATCAGTATATTGATGACATTTTCATGATTTGGACTAAAGGAGAAGAACTTTAAACAACGTCACAATTCTTTTAGTGCATCCCATCTTTCAATCAGATTCAAAATTGACTACTCCATGGAATAAGTTAACTTTCTGGACACCACAGTTGCTGTCAATGGTGGTTGTATATAAACATATATATACAGGAAACCAACTGACAGATGCAGCTGCTTCCACAGTTCCAGCTTCCACCTTCACAGACAAAAAAGTCCATTATACACAGCCAAGCTACACAGTATTGGGGTAAATGCATCAAAATCCTGACCGAATCCCAAATCATCTCCAGGATGATTTCCCTTGTCACCCAGGGAAAACCTAATCCAATATGAAGAAAAGAAAACCTGTAAGAGAGACCCCCTAGTAATGCCATGCAATCCAGAGCTGGAAAAACTGAGAAAAATTATAAAAGACCTACAGCCCCAGGAGGATGAATTACTGAAAGAGATATTCCTTGCTGCAACTACGTTGGCTTTTTGACAATCACCCAATCTGAAGCAATTAGCAAAAAGCAAACTCTCAACAGAAACGCCAGAAGAAGAGAGTGGCACAAATCCCTGCAGTACACCGAGCTGCAAATTGTGCCATCACATATCACAGGACCCCACATTTACGCATATGGGAAAGACATTCAGCATAAAGGGGATCCTGCTCATATTCTTCCTCCGCACAGAAAATGTGAGGAAAGATGCTGCATTGGAGAGACAGGCCAAAGGTTAACAACAAGATTAATTCACACAGACATCGGAAAAGAGAAAGATGTCACAAAACTAACCAAGGTGACATTTCTGTGGCAGGGCATTTTTCAGGACCAGACCACTGCATCAGCGACCTTATGGTCAGAATACTAAGAAGAAACTTTAGAACAAGTCAGGAACTTAAGACATTTGAAATTAAAATGATAACATTCTTTGAAACCAACAAAAAAGGACTTAACAAAGATCTGGGTTTTTTAAAATCACATTATAAACCATTTCTAATGCCTCTTCACTTTCTGATCATCCATCCACCTCTCCTTCAGCTTCCCCCACACCTTTCCCCTTCAGACTATCACTAGACTGCCTTTATGATTCACTTATGTATTCTTGTATAGTCATCTTTTGTTCATATTGTTTTGACATGAGGAAGGAGGTATTGGCCTTTGAACGCTAATCAAAAAAATGCATAAATTTACTCCAATAAACAGCTATCACATTTTATTTTTTTGTTTTATTTACCTTTTTTCAATGGCTCTTTCTAAAATGACTATTGCCAGTGCCAGCATGTGTATTTTGCAGTGTTCTCATATGTATTCTGCAAAAAAATCTGTTTTAAGCAGAACATTTTGTAAAATAATCTGGGAATTGTGAATATTCCAACTTTGATATCCTAATATGTACCTGGACACCTTATGCAAAATCAGGCTTCATGTGTGGCTTGTTGCATTAAGTTGGCCTCACAGCATATTATTAATGTCTTCTTCATCTGTATTTACCACAGCTAATGTTTATTGTCCATTATAGAAGGAATGTTTGATTTCTCTACATGTGGACTGTGTTAACAAGAGAAACTGGTTTATAAATTATTTCAGGAATGTGCTTGCTATTCAAGTACAAAAGAAGACATAGAAACATAGAAGCATGATGACAGAAAAAGACCACATGGCCTATCTAGTCTGTCCTTCCATATCAACAACTACAACAGTCCACTTTTTACCTTTAGAGATCCTCTGTGTTGGTCCCATGCTTTTTTGAATTCAGTTACTGTCCTCATCTCTACCACCTCCACTGGGAGACTATTCCATGGATCCACTACTCTTTCCGTAAAGAAATATTTCCGCATATCACTCCTGAATCTATCTCCCTTCACCCTCATCCCATGTCCCCTCGTAGCAGAACTTGCTTTCAATTGAAAGAGGCCCTCTCCCTGAACATTTATGCCACGGAGGTATTTAAACATCTCAATCATATCACCTCTATCCCACCTTTCCTCTAAGGTATACATATTAAGATCTTTAAGTCTGTCCTCATATGCTTTATAATGAAGCCCATTAATCATTTTAGTAGCCACCCTCTGCACCGACTCCATCCTGTTCACATCCTTTTGAAGGTGCGGTCTCCAGAATTGCACACTATACTCCAAATGAGGTCGCACCAATGACTTATACAGAGGCATTATCACCTCCTTTTTTCTGCTAGCCATTCCTCTCCATATGCACCCAAGCATCCTTCTAGCTTTTGCCGTCACCTTTTCTACCTGTTTAGCTACTTTAAAATCATCAGACACAACCACGCCTAGGTCCCGCTCTTCTTTAGTGGACAAAAGTACTTCACCTCCTATACTGTATTGCTCCCTTGGATTGCTGCAGCCCAAATGCATGACCTTACATTTTTTAACATTGAATCCCAGCTGCCAAATTCTAGACCATTCTTCAAGCTTAGCTAGATCCCTCCTCATGTTATCTACACCTTCCTGGGTGTCTACTCTATTGCAGATTTTGGTATCATCTGCAAAGAGGCAAACCTTACCCGAAAGCCCTTCCGCTATATCACTAACAAAGATGTTAAAAAGAATCGGACCAAGGACAGATCCCTGGGGCACACCACTGGTAACATCCTTCTCCTCAGAGTGAGCTCCATTTACTTATACTCTTTGTCGCCTCCCACCCAACCAATTTCTAACCCAAGCAGTAACTTTAGGGTCCATCCCTAGGGTGCTCAGTTTGTTTATAAGTCGCCTGTGAGGAACAGTGTCAAAGGCTTTACTGAAATCTAAATACACCACATCTAGAGCTCTCCCTCGGTCCAACTCCCTGGTCACCCAGTCAAAGAAATCAATCAGATTTGTCTGACAAGACCTGCCTCTGGTGAATCCATGCTGCTTCGGATCCTGTAATCCGCTGGACTCCAGAAACCTCACTATTTTCTCTTTCAGCAGCGTTTCCAATAATTTACTCACCACCAAAGTTAAACTAACCGGCCTGTAGTTTTCAACCACATCCTTACTTCCGCTTTTGTGTAAAGGCACCACATGAGCCTCTCTCCAGTCCTTTGGCACCACTCCCAACTCCAACGAGGCATTGAAAAGGTCAGTCAGTGGATTTGCTAGAATGTCCCCAAGTTCCCTCAGTATTCTAGGGTGTATCCCATCCGGTCCCATCGCTTTGTCTACTTTAAGTTGAGCTAGTTTCTCACGAACACAGTCTTCTGAAAATTGTTCAAGATGTTCCTCGCTTCTGTTCCTATTTGTGGGTGTTTTCTGAGGTCCTGCTCCTGGTTCTTCATCTGTGAACACAGAACAAAAATATTTGTTAAGCAATTCCGCTTTATCCTTATCAGCTTCTACATATTCCCCCCTTGAGTCTGACAATACCACTATTGCCCTTCCTCTTCTCACATATATACCTGAAAAATGTCTTATCCCCCCATTTTATTGCATGGGCTATTTCCTCCTCCTTTTGAATCTTTGCCTTCTTGACTACTTTGCTAGCTTCTCTAAGTTTTTCCAAATACAGATGCCTGTCTTCCTCTCTCTTTTATCTCTTGTATTCCATGAAGGCCTCCCTCTTTTTCTTCACTTTTTCAGCTACTTCCTTAGAAAACCATAGCGGTCTCCTATTCCTTTTGCCTTTATTTACCATTTTAACAAAAAGGTTGGTTGCCCTTAAAATACCCCCTTTCAGTTTTGCCCACTGTTTTTCTACATCCCCCAGCTGTTCCCATCCCACTAACGACTCCCTGAGGTATTGGCCCATCTTTGCAAAGTTAGTCTTCCTAAAGTCTAAGATCCTCACCTTGGAATGGATTCTAACAGCCCTAGTCCTAATACTGAACCACACCATCTGGTGATCACTGGATGCAAAATGATCTCCCACTACAACATCAGAAACACTTTCACCATTGGTAAGCACCAAGTCCAGTATGGCCCCTTCACGTGTGGGGTCTGTTACCAATTGCCTGAATAGTTCTCCCTGTAGAGAATCCAGGATCTCCTTACTTCTAGATGATACTGCAGCAGGAATGTGCCAATCAACATCTGGCATATTGAAATCTCCTATCAGTAGCACTTCCCCTTTCCTAGCAATGCTGCGTATGTCTTCAATTAACTCTCTGTCCACCTCTTCCTCTTGTGAGGGAGGTCTGTATATCACACCAATGCAAATAGATTTCTCTTTCCCTCTTTCTAGTTTAACCCACAATGCCTCCTCTCTCCCTTTTAAGCTCTGTAATTCCAAAGCTTTAATAGTAGTTTTTACATATTTATTTATTTTATTTATTTATTTAACATTTTTTATATACCGCACTATTTACATCAGCACGTTTCACATGTAACACAAATGTCCAGTGTGGGAAAACTACATTGGACTTACAATAAACAGGAATTTGAACTTGGAGAACATGTCAAACTATGTACATCACTCTTCGATCTATCTATGCATGTATTTAAAAGCCATTGTGAGGTGTAGAGTTAAGGTCGGTCAGGTGATTAACCGGGAGAGGAGGGACGGAGGGTCGGAGAGGGCGATTGGATGGATGGTGGGTAGGGATGAGGTGTGGCTACGTAATGTCTTCTAAGTTGGGGAAGCATTGCAGGAAGAGGTAGTGCTTCAAAGCCTTTCTGAATTGGTGAAGGTTGTTTATGGCACGGATGTTGGTTGGTAGGTTGTTCCAGCATGAAGGTGCTGATAGCGCAAAGGCGCGGTCTCTGGTGGTTTTCGTACATTTGGTGATGGGTTTCGGGAGTATTAGGGAGTTGGTGGCGGCAGATCTTCTCAGTCTGTTGAGTGGAGTGAGTTGAATAAGTTCAGAAAGGGCGCTGGCTGTGCATTTGTTGATGGCTTTGAAAGTTATTGTTAAGATTTTGAAGGTGATCCTATGGCGTACTGGGAGCCAATGTAGCGTTTTCAGGATGGGGGTAATGTGCTCCCTTCTAGAGACTTGGTGAAGGGTTCGGGCTGCAGTGTTCATTGCTAGCTGCAGCGGTTGAAGAGTGCACTTCGGAAGGCCGTGGAGAATGGAGTTCGCATAGTCGAAATGGGGCATCACCAGTGACTGAAAGACTGTTCGAAAGTCCTCTGGCTCAAGTAGAGGTCTGATGTTACGTAACATACGGATCTTGTGGTAAATAGCTTTTGAGATGTTGCTTATCTGGGCGTTTAAGTTGAGATGTTGGTCGAGCGTTACTCCAAGGTAACGGATCGTTGACTTTGTGAGAAGTTCGGCGTCACGTACTTTCAGTGAAGGTGGCGGGGTAAATTCTTGATCTCTGCTGATGAAAAGTACATCTGTCTTTTTAAGGTTGATTTTGAGCTTCTGCGAGTGTAGCCAGTCTGTGACTGCGTTGAAACATGAGGATAATCGGGATAGGTCTGGGTGATCAGTATGTATTGGGATGAACATGAGGACATCATCGGCATAGATTAGGCAGTTTATACCAAAGGACCTGATGATGGAGCAGATAGGCTGCATATAGACGTTAAAGAATAGGGCAGAGAGTGAGGAACCTTGAGGGACACCCTTCGTTAATGGGAATGGGGTGGAGGTTGAGGTACCGGAGCGGACGTGTTGCCATCTGTCATGTAGGTATGAGGTACACCATGCGAGGGCGGTACCGTGGATTCCCTTTTTGACCAGGCGGGCCAGAAGTAGATCATGACTGACGGAGTCAAAAGCCGCTGCAATGTCGAGAAAGATGAGGGCGAATCCTTGTTTGGCGTTATCTATCCCTGTTATCAGAGTGCTGAGTAGAATTGTGAGCAAGGTTTCTACACCATGTTGCTCGCGAAACCCGTGCTGGCAGGGATCGAGGGGTGAATTATCTTCGATATGTTGGCTCAGTTGACGGTGTACTATTTTCTCTGAGATTTTAGCTAGAAGCGGTATACTGGAGATGGGTCTGTATGAGTCCATCTTTGTGGGATCCAGTTTATTGTTCTTGAGCAGTGGTCTGATTGAGGTTTGTTTTAGGCTTCGGGGGAAGATGCCTGTCTGGAATGAGGTACCGATCAGTTTAGTCAAGAAGGTGCTGAGTTCAGTACGTAGGGTTTTTATCCAGAATGCTGGACATGGGTCGTTTGGTGCCGTGGTGGTGTTTATGTTCAGAATGATGTCTTGTATTTCTCTTGTATTTCTCACATATAGTGCCACTCCTCCTCCCCTTCTTCCTACCCTGTCCTTTCTGAATAAAGTATAGCCAGGTATAGTTACATCCCAGTCATGGTTTTCTGTGAACCATGTTTCTGTAACTGCCACTAAATCCAAGTCAACCACTCCCACCAAAGCCACTCCCACACTTACTTAGGACATGATTAAAGGAAATGTACAGTTAATTGGAATATTCCCCATAGAATAGTGTTTCCTCAGTTAATTTCAATGACAGCAATTATTCTTATTTAGTAGATGCTTAGAGGGAACATAATTTATGGTCCTGTAAATATCTAAGAGGAAGTCAAGAAAAAGTATAATAAAATGCTAATTATAAAAATGTAAACTTCATTTCAAGCTGTGAAATTATGTCCATTTCTATTTGAGTATTCTGTGAATAGTTTTCAGCAATATGGTACTACCTTGCACTTGTGATTTCATAAACAAATGTTGTTTACCTTTAATGAGTATGACCTGCTAAGCATTATTATATGCAGAATTGTAGATGTGATGTCAGTAGTAGAGCAATTATCTGATTATTGTTGATAATGATATTCTTGAGCGTCGTTTAGAATTATACCAATTCATAAATGAATGGTTATTGTAGGGCTGGCCAAATATCAGTTTTGCTCTCCTGAATCTCAAAAGTGGCTCCTTGGGAGCTGAAATAGAGACAAATAAGCCAATAATGAGGTGCATAATGAGAGATTTTATGCCTCTTCTCTGTAGGGCAGAGTGCATTATCTAGATCATTAAAATATGCATGAGCTTCATCATTCCTTTTCAGTCACTCTGATGTCATCAGTTTTGAAACTGGTCAGAGCATGTGCAAGGAATAACCAGAATGCTGAAAGGACCAGAAGCAAAACAAGCTTGTTCACACCAGTAAGAACTCTTATTTAAATCGTTTCTCCAATACACATGAGACCCGGGGCGGGGGGCCTGATTTTGTAGGAAATCATTGATAAAAAGCAGCATCAAAACATATATTGGGGGGGGGGGGGGGTGTATTCAGTGACAGTGGCTAGCCGTTCTAATGCAACTAGCCACCGTTGCTGAAACTTAAACCCGGGTATTCAATGCCAGGGACATATCCGGCCCCAGCACTGAATATCCAGGTTGCCCAGATTGACAGGAAGCTAACTGAGCAGTGGCAATATTCAGCCGCTACCCGGTTAGTTTCCATGGCAAATGTTAGGCCAGCCTTTGCTGTGTCTAATTTTCTCCACTTTGCCATAACCGGGCAGTGGCAATATTGAGCTGCTGCCCAGTTATGTCTGGGTGCTGTCCCCAGACTGTGCCCGGAACACCACAATGCTAACCGATTAGCATCGGAGCATGCAGCGGCGGCGGCACCCACAGATATTTGGCACTAGAACGGTCCCAGATAGAGGGATTAACACAGTTAGCAGCTCTGATAACCGTGTTAATCCCTTTGAATATTGGGCCTATATAGAATATAGATATGCAAACCCTAACTTTTTCATTATATTTTTTTTTTTTTTAATTTTCATTTTTCCTCGTTACATTTTGTTATCACTTATGTGGATAGATTTGATTTTACATACATTACTTTATTTACATGCATAAAATCAAGTTGCATGCTTAAAAGGTTTATGCGCATAATTAAAATGAAACAAAAGGGGGTGAGGGTTGCCCCAAGGCCCCCCACACAGAATAATTTATAGTATAGTTTCTTCCTATTTAAAATAGGAAGAAACAGGAAAACACAGAAAAGCTGAGCACTTACAACACAAATAGGTTAACATTCTGATACACTTACCCAGATAGCATTACCTGCTATCTGGTTAAATGCCACAGACCACCTCACATTAACCAGATAGGCTGTCCTGAGGTTTCCAGATAGCTGTCCAAATAGCAGCACTGAATATCACTGCTATCCGGATAGGACTGGCACTGACTGCCCTATTTGGATATTCAGCACAGGCCATAATCTGGATATTTGCAGTGAATATCCAGAATTATTTTAGCCATTGTAGTCAGTGTTTAGACAAAAATGCCCTGTTGAATAAGGCTTGCAAAGCCCAAGGCCCTAACTGGAGCAAAAAATATATAAATAAAAACATCAGATAAAAAGTAAAAGAAGTGGAAAAAATGCTAACTATATAAAACAGTCTTCACAAAAATACAAAACGCAAAACAGATCACAAATAACAAAGGCATTGAAATGAAGAAAAGAAATAACTCAAAGTCCTTAATGTAGAAGTTCTCAATAGTTTTCTCCTTTCTTATTCTCCTTTCCTATTTCTCTATAAATACTCTAAGCTGTGTACTCTTCTATCTCCAGGAACAAGCAGGAATGTAGTCATCACATATGGGGTATCGTCGGTACCGATGGAGCCTGCGCGGGAACGCTCCCCAGCATCCAATTAGAAAGCTTTTGGGAGCATCTCACAGCGCCTGTGTGCTGCCTTCCCGCCTTTCCCAACTGCCTCTCTCCAGTTCTTCTTTTTCCGCAGAGCCAGCAGGTCATGTTCCTGTCACCGCAGAAGAATTCTTTATTATTTCTTTCTATTTTGTGGTCGCATCTGCCTTCCTCGACGCTCTACCGGTACCACCGTTTTTTTCTCTTCTTATTTCTGTAAAAAAAAAAAATATATATATATTCTCTTTTTTCTTTTTCTTCAGGTGCATGCGCCTTTTTGGGCCTTAGGCCCAAAAACCTTTCCTTACCATGGAGAAACCTGCCTCAGGTTTCAAAAAGTGCACCAAGTGTGGCGGTACCATTTCCGTCACTGACACCCATGAATGGTGTCTAAAATGTTTAGGTCCTGACCACTCCATCACGGATTGTATGTCCTGTGCCATGATGTCTAAAAGAGGTCAGCAGAACCGAGATGCTAAGCTCAGTACCCTGTTTCCCTCTGATGCAGCTTTGGTGGCATCAACATCTTCCAGGGCTTCTTCTTCCTCCCATGG
The DNA here is from genome assembly GCA_033557465.1 of Ichthyophis bannanicus. NCBI lineage: Eukaryota > Metazoa > Chordata > Amphibia > Gymnophiona > Ichthyophiidae > Ichthyophis > Ichthyophis bannanicus. The sequence continues at coordinate 905,314,690 of CM066034.1, forward strand.
ATCTCAGGTAACTAAACATAAATCCAGCCAGTCCTCAAAGGGTAGATCTCCTTCTAAGCATCGAGATGCCTCTGGCGTTGCCCTCGAGGATTCTGCACTGGCGAAATTACCCTGGCTGGAGGCTTCGGCTTCCAAAGCATTATTGGGGTTCCAGGATGTTCTCGAGACCTCGACCTCGGCAGAACTACTGGTGCCATGCTCTGGGGTACTGGCGGTTTCCTCCGGTACTGACATCCAGGCATTGGCAGTGTTGATAGACCAGAGAGTTCTGGCTATGGAACGCAGTCTGGCAGCTTTCCTTGCGGCATCGACGCCCTCAGAACCGCGACAGACAATTCCACCGGTACCGGCACCGGCCTCGGTATCGGTATCGGTACCAGTACCGATAGCATCGACATCGGCATCGGTGTCTGCTTTGCCGGTATCCAGTCATCCGATGACCTCCGGTACCGATACCCTGGTTCCGGTTACTCCCAGTACCGACTTTGGTCGGTACGGGTATCGGGCTCTTCAAGAGCATCCGGACAGACGATATTTCGAGTCCTCGGAAGAATCTGAGGATTCTGACAGTTCTGTCGATGCAGCGATGCTTCTCCCAGAGGAGCCCTCCTCCCCTAAATGCAGGATGTCTCCTCCAGAGGATATTTCCTTCCAGGATTTTATCAGGGAGGTGGCTCGAGGCCTGTCCATTACTATGGCCCCTGAAACAGAGCCAAGGGCCAAGGAGTTGGAAATTCTACAATATCCCAAAACTCCTAAGGAGGCAGCTACATTGCCCATTCATGAGATTTTATATGATCTCATGTTAAGGATGTGGGAAACACCTCTTACCGCCTCTCCTCATTCTCGTAGGCTGGATACTATGTATCGAGTCCCTCCTTGTCCTGGGTTCCATAAGACTAATCTTCCTCACCACTCTATTGTAGTGGAGTCAGCTATGAGAAGAATCAAGAGTGCAAAAAGGCATGCCTCTAATCCTCCAGGACGTGAGTGCAGAACCCTGGATGCTTTTGGACGTCGGATCTTCTAAGCTTCCATGCTTTCTGCCAGGATCAGTTCCTATAGTCTCTACATGGGAATGTTCCTGAAGGAGGTCACAGATGATTTAGAGGCTTTAAGTCCTTTTCTTCCTCAGGATAAAAGACAGGATTTTCTCACTTTGGTCAAACATGCCCAAGATGTTTTCTAAATTTTCCAACCGTGCAGCCTTTGACTGCTTTGAGTGCATAAGCAGAACCTCGGCTATTGCCATAGGTGCACGTAGAATTGCTTGGCTCCAGGCATCTGATCTAGAGCTCTGGGTACAAGACAAATTGGGAAATATCCCTTGTACTTGTGAGAACCTGTTTGGTAAAGATTGGCAAGAAAAGGCCAATGAAATGGATGCTGAAAATTCCACCTTGGATAGATTATCCAAGTCCACTGCTGATCCTGCTAGAAAGAAATTGTTCAAGAAACCATTCTTTTCTAAAAAGAAAAGATTTTATCCTGCTTATGTTCAGCAGGGACGTTCTGCAGGTCAGCTTGCCAGGAAAGGTCAGCAACCATCCAAACAGAAGAAAGCAAAGGCTGCTAGGCCTCAACCGGCCCAGCAGGCTCAGCCTCCACAGGCCTTTGACTCTCATCTAGAGAACTTAGTCTTCCTGGTTCTCGGGGGACCAGAACCTTCCACCATTCCAGGAAGGTTATGTCATTTTTCCCCCAGATGGGGGCAAATAACAGCAGAGCATTGGATACTCTGCATCATAAAGGAGGGGTACAAGCTTCATTTTTCAAGCATGCCCCCTCACACAATAGTAAAGCAGTTCAATTCTCCGACCTCTCTCATCAACCTGTTAGGTCACGAGGTCACTATCCTTCTTGCCCAAGGGGCAATAGAAGAAGTACCCCTTCATCAGCAGGTTCTATTCCCCTTATTTCCTTATCCCAAAGAAAACAGGGGGTTACAGACCTATCTTAGACCTCAGAGAATTGAACAAATTCCTTGTCAAGGAGAAATTAAAAATGATTTCTCTCGGATCTCTGCTGCCATACCTTCAGAGTCAGGATTGGCTTTCTTCTCTAGATCTCAAGGATGCGTACACCTATGTTCTCATCCATCCAACTCACAAAAGGTTCCTTTGGTTCCTTTTTCAGGGAAAGCACTACCAATACAGGGTGCTTCCTTTTGTCCTGGCCTTAGCACCAAGGGTGTTCACGAAATGCATGGCTGTAGTAGCAGCATTTCTCTGCACTCTAGGGATATTCGTCTTCCCCTACTTAGACGATTGGCTATTTCAAGCCCCAACAGAGTCAGAGGCCAGGACTTCTCTATCCTGCACAATGCGTATCCTTCAGTATTTAGGGCTGGTAATAAACATCCCAAAATCCAGTCTAACTCCCACTCAGTCTTTAGAGTTCATAGGAGCTTTGCTGGGTACCACAAAGGCAAGGGCCTATCTCCCCCAGGCCCGTTGCCTTCGCCTGGTGCAGTTAGCTTCTCAAGCAGTACTAAAGCCTCATCTAACTGCTCAAGAAATGTTACAACTACTAGGCCACATGGCATCTATTGTGCATGTGGTTCCCTATGCTCGCCGCCATATGAGGGCAGTTGAGTGGACTTTATCCACCCAATGGACCCAGGCATCAGGATGCCTGTCAGACAAAATAGCAAACACAAGTCACCTTATTTTGTCTCTCCAGTGGTGGAAGTCCACTCAAAACCTGTTGCTGAGGTCCTCTTTTCAACAACCCTTACCCCAAGCAACTCTCACAACAGATGCTTCTCCAATGGGTTGGGGAGCTCATCTGCAAGACCTCTCCACCCAGGGCACCTGGTCTCCACAGGAGAGTTATCTACATATCAATCTCTTGGAGCTCAGAGCAATCTTCCTTGCTCTGCGAGTGTTCCACACCCTGCTCAGCTACAAGACAGTTCTCATTCATACGGACAATCAAGTAGTCATGTTCTATGTGAACAAGCAGGGGGGAACAGGCTCTCTGTCGCTTTGCAATGAAGCTTTGCGACTATGGGCCCTTGCCAGAGAGCATCAGATTCATCTCCTGGCAGTGTATCTGCCAGGCATTCAAAACTCTTTGGCAGACAGACTCAGTCGAGTTCTGCTTCCACACGAGTGGTCTCTGCATGCAGACCAGGTGGCCAGGATATTTCAACTTTGGGGAACCCCGGACATAGAGCTCTTTGCAAGTCCGTGGAATGCCAAACTTCCCCGGTTCTGTTCCAGAATTCTGGCTCAGGGGGCTCGGGCCAGGTATGCTTTCCTCCTTTACTGGGGTCAAGACTTCCTGTATGCCTTTCCACCCATTCCCCTAATTCCCTAAAACCCGTTCAAGCTTCAGAGAGACAGAGGCCATATGATTCTCATAGCTCCACATTGGCCACGGCAAGTGTGGTACCCTCTGCTTCTATATCTCTCTCAAGCTCCCTCCCTGGAGTTAGGGTCTGCTCCAGATCTCCTATCTCAGGAGAACGGAATGTTATGGCATCCCAATCCCCAGTCTCTGCATCTCAGGGCTTGGTTGCTGAAGGCCTAGATCTCCATGATCTTAATATCCCTCAGCAAGTAAAAGATATTCTTTTTGCTTCCAGGAAACCTTCTACAAGACGCTCTTATGCTTTCAAGTGAAAAAGGTTTACCATATGGTGTTCGCAAAAGGGTCTTAACCCCCTTGCGATAACTCTGGAATCATTGCTGGAGTATCTCCTTCATTTATCCAATGCAGGCCTTAAGACTAATTCAGTAAGAGTCCATTTGAGTGCTATTGCAGCTTCCTTTAAGCCTCTAAATGGACAGCCTATTTCCTCTCATCCTCTTATAGCAAGATCTATGAGAGGCCTTCTTTTAACTAAGCCTCCCATTAGGCCACCACCGGTGACATGGGACTTAAACCTGGTTCTTGGGCAGCTCATGAAGCCACCTTTCGAACCTTTAGCTACTACCTCCTTGAAATTCTTTTCTTGGAAGGTTATCTTTCTCATTGCAATCACATCAGCACGCCGCATTAGTGAGTTGCAAACGCTAGTAGCTGATCCACCTTATACAAGGTTCCATCATGACAAGGTAGTCCTTAGGACTCATCCACACTTTATGCCAAAGGTGGTCTCGCCTTTTCATCTGAACCAAGCGGTCTACCTACCTGTGTTTTTTTCCAAGGCCTCATGCATCAAATGCAGAGAGGAATCTTCATACCTTGGACTGTAAAAGAACTTTAGCCTTTTACTTACAAAGAACACAGCAACATAGAAAGTCCTCTCAACTCTTTGTTGCTTTTGATCCTTCTCATTTGGGACTTCCAGTCTCCAAGAGAACACTGTCTAACTGGATTGCTCAGTGTATTTCCTTTGCCTATCAGAGTAAGAACCTTTCTCTGGAGGGCCATGTCACAGCTCACAATGTGAGAGCCATGGCAGCCTCAATGGCTCATCTGCACTCTGTGTCTATCGATGACATCTGTCGAGCAGCCACTTGGGCCTCGGTTCATACCTTCACAGCCCATTACTGCTTGGACAAGGACTCCCACCCGGATGCCTTCTTTGGTCAGGCTGTTCTCCAACACCTGTTCCATACCTAATCAACTCCTACCCGCCATCCCTGGTAGGATGCCAGAGATCCATGGGGGGAAGTGGAGCCCTGTTCAGGGGCACACAACTTCTGGGGTCTCTCCCTGGCACCTAAAGCTATGGAGTCCCCATATGTGATGACTACATTCCTGCTTGTTCCTGGAGATAGCATAGTTACTCACCTGTAACAGGTGATCTCTGGGAACAGCAGGAATTTAGTCCTCACAACCCACCCACCTCCCCTAGGAGTTGTATCTCTTTATCTCTCTCTTTCCTTTTCCCTCTCTCTCTCTTTGTCTCAGCTTTAAAACTCAACTGGAGAGAGGCATTTGGGAAAGGCGGGAAGGCAGCACGCAGGCGCTGTGGGATGCTCCCAAAAGCTTTCTAATTGGACGCTGGGGAGCGTTCCCGCGCAGGCTCCATCGGTACCGAAGATACCCCATATGTGAGGACTAAATTCCTGCTGTTCCCGGAGATCACCTGTTACAGGTGAGTAACTATGCTTTACATTCCCTGGTCTTCAACCCTCTTGGATAAGAGGCCAAAGTACAGGTATATCTTTGGGTATCACACCTGTCACTCTAAACACCAAAATGCCACCAAAACCCCGCTCTCACTTCTCCTTACTTCTAAGATGTATTTCTCTTAGTTTGTGATAGATTCAGGTGATCTACCTGCTCTCTTTCCCTGAGATGCAGGCAGCAGCAGCAAAAATGGCAAAAGCCACTCTCCCCACTATGATGTGAGGAATGTACCTGGATAGCAGGCCTCTTCCACGCAGTATCAAAATTTCCGAAGTGTTCAGCAAGGATGCATCTGGGTAACAACTTCCTCTTCCACTTTATACTCCTCTCTCTTCTCCCCAACCAAAGGAATGGTGATTACTTTCTTCCCATTGTATCACCAGTTCCTCTATTGATCACTGCTCTTCTTCACAGACCCTCCTTTTCTCAGCTCTCCTTTTTCCTTTAGAATCTCTTCCTTCCCTATCATCCTGCTAGACCAGCCCAGATGAGTGGGGTTATGCTCCCCAGCCTGCAGACGGAGGCAGAGAACACTGAGGGACATGTTTACTAAAAGTTAATGCACATTAAGTAATGTTAATGCGCCTTAAGTGCTGCAGTGGCCCATACAAATGAATGTGCAGTGATAGCACTTAACCTATGTTAACTTTACTTAACATGTTTTAACATTCAGTAAACATGCCCTTGAGTTTCAATGATGTCATCAGCTGTAGACGGTTGGTGCAGCCCTGCAACCTGCCAGCCTTCTCTGCCTCCAGCAGATGGTTGCAGCTTGGTCTGGTACAGCAGGATTCTCCGTGGGGCCTGGCTTCCTGAGTTACAGGCTATGACCTGTGGCCCAGGTGGAGTCCAGTGACCAGATGTGTGCTCTTAGGGATCAATCTATGGAACTTTCCCCTAACTGAACCAGAGGGGAGATCCTTGACCAGGACTCAAGCCCATGGGCCCCAGTCCTGGTGAGCCAAGTGTCCCAGTACACAATTGTGGCTCCCATAGGGCACCTGCCAAGGATGGGGTGGTGAGTAACAATCCCTTAGGGGGCTCAAAGATTCCCCCCACCCCTGATCTTTTTCTTATATCTCCCTGCTCCTCTCTCCTTCTTTTTCTGTCTCTGTGAGTATTTGGAAAGACAGGTTGAGAAGATAAAGTTTTTGGGGAAAAGAACAAAGAGAACACAGACAAAATGAAAGTCCCTCTCAGCAGTAGTTAGGCTAGTGGTGGTTTCTCTGTTCCTACAGGGGTAGGGGATCCCTCCCGGTACAACTCTGAGGTAAATGCCCAGTTTGGTGGGGGGGGGGGGGGGGAAGAAGTACGGCAACAGCAGCTAACAGCTGTGATTTGTTGGGCTATGGATTCAAGAAAGCATGGACAATACAGAGGATCTCCTAGGGGGAAAAAGAGATTATAAAGCTCACAGCTGATATGGAAGGGCAGACTGGATAGCCCTATGGTCTTTAACTGCCAGCATTTCTCTGTTTCTATGTAGAGAGAATCGCTGTGGTGGCAGCTGATGGTTGTGCTTTGTTGGGCCGCAGTGGCGGCTGACAGCTCTGTTTGTCAGGCTGCAGAGAACATGTGGCTGGGGTGGTAGTTGCATGACCTGCAGCTCTCCTACAAGCAGAAACAGCAGCCATTTTGTGTGTGGCCATGGGCTCTCACACAGAGGAAGATATCTGAAAGACGGTTCTCAGGGTTCCTCTAGCTGGACAACTAGCAGTCAGTGAAAGTCTGTGCTTTGGTGCTAAGCAGGCAAGAAAAGACATTTGCAAGTTGCAAGAACTGTGTAAGTGTTTCTTTGGAGAGCTAAGGGGTTCTTAGAAACCCAGTTTGGTACATTCTCCAGTGATGATAGTGCCTGGGCAGTCTGGATTTTCAGTTTGGGACCAGTTTGACAAAGGGAAAGTTTGATCAGCATATGGCGTGGTCTTTTGCCCTTTTCACAGCTTCATGTTTTGCTCTGCATTTAACTCAGTTGTAGTTTGCCAGAATAAACTCCCTGCTATTTCTGTCTCAACTATACAATATTTTCACTTCCCTTTGGGGTACTATGTTTCCTGCCAGTCCTTCCTGAAGGAGTTTGGAGAACCTCAAAGGGGACAGGAAGATTTTTCCTTTCCTCTCCTCCAGTGCCCCCCCCCCCCCATCCCCGGGTCTTGACACAGCAGGCCTGTGAGGAGCCAATAAGGTGAGGGTCCAGGGAGATGGACCAGAGTATGGGGTCACTATCACAAGAGTGGTTGGAGTGTCTATACAATCTAACCCAAGTTGATGTTTTAGTAGTCCACATTGTAGTCCAATCTTTATGAAGTGATCCCATGTCCATGTGTACTTTGTTGTGCGGTACTGTCAGTCTCATGTGGTTTGGACTACAGGGAACACACATCATTCCATACTGTGTTTGGCAGGCAGCACACTTCGTACGTTCTGCATTGCCTTGAATTATGCATTGTCTGTGCTTTGGATGGTCTTGCGGTCTGCGCATTCAGTGCCTACCAATGGGGGTATCTTTTTCTTCTGGGTGCTCTCTGTCTTGTGCTGTTTTTGGCATGCTTAGTGATCTCCATAAGCTATTCTGCAGTTGTTTTGGTCTGTGTACCCCAGGTATTGCTTGGGAGTCTGCTTGCTTTGGACCACTTGCTCCGGATGCTTCAGATAGAGGTCTGAAATCTCCTTGAACTAAATAGAAACATAGAAACATGATGGCAGAAAAAGACCACATGGAATATCTAGTCTGCTCTTCCATATCAGCTACAACAGTCCTCCCAAGACAATCCGTGGGTTGTCCTGGAGTTGATATACTCCTGGCACTCCATGCATCCTGGGCAGTCTATGGACTGTCCTGAAGATCTACAATCTGACCACTCCAAGCATGGTTCAGGAATCTGCATGCTCTATAAATTCCATATATTGCTGTAGATTCTGCATGCTCAATTCCACACATGGATCTGTGGTTTGACATGCTAAGGATTCCCCAGTACAGCACTAAAGCTACATTGCCTTCGCCTTGTCCAGGCCATGGTATTTTCAATAATATCATTTGGATGCGAAAGTTGGATAGTAAAAAAGATAGACAAGAAGAAAATTGATGACTTTGAATTATGGTGCTTGTGACGAATGCTGGGTATATCATGGACTACCCGAAGAACAAACCAATCAGTACTAGAGGAGATCAAACCTAAGCTTTCCTTAGAAACTCAGATGACAAAACTTTGACTTTCATACTTTGGATACATCATGCGAAGAGAGAGATCATTCTAGAAAGACATAATGCTTGACAAGGTAGAAGGTCACGGTAAAAGAGGAAGGCCAGCAATGAGATGGATCAATACAATAACAGCAGCTATGGATACCACTCTATCAACAATGAGCTGTTTTGGCTGAAGACCGAACAAAGTTTAGGTCAACTATCCAGAGGGTAGCCAGGGGTCGACACTAACTCAACGGCACTTAACAACAACAACAGCATGATTGCACATTTTGCTGTGTAGCTGAAATGGTCTATGTGCTTCATCTGTTGGTCTGAAGGTGGCACATTCTGTGCACTCCATCTCTTGGTCTGGGGAATGTACATTCTGTTCACCTTACCTCTTGGTTTGGGGGTGGCTTTTTTTGTGCGCTCCACCTCGCGGTCTGGGGGAGGCATATTCTGTGCATTCTATCTCTTGCTCTGGAGGTGGCACATTTTGCGTGTTTCATCTCTTGGCTTGGAGGTAACATGCCCTGTGTACTCAGACGTTTGGTCTGAAGCCACCATACACTCTGTGCTCTGCCTATTGCCTGTGCTCCTCTTCTTGGGCTGGGGTAACCACACTCTGTAGACACTGCTGTATTCTGTGCACTCTGCCTTTTGGTCTGGAGCTGCCACATTCTGTATGATTTACCTCTTGCTCTGAAGGTGGCACACTGTGCACTCTACAGTGAGCCCTGGGAGCTCATGGCTTGCTCTGCAAATGGTGTGTTCTGTGCATACTACACCTTGTTCAGCATGCAGTGTGTTTGGGTGCGGTGTGTCTTGCTCTGGGGGATTCTGAATATTGTTCACTCTTTAACTTTGCATGTGGCACGTGTCATCCACTCCATACTTGTCCTGGAGGCTGCATACTTGGCGTACTCCATCCCTTGCTCTCCCTGTTGCATGTTCTGGAGGCTGCATGCTTGTTACATTCTGTGTCTTGTTCCAGTATCAGAATCCAGTGTGTGCCATATGACTTGTCTCTGGAGATGGCATTTTTGGTGCATCACATTTCTTGCTCTGGAGGTGCAGCATTCTGGGTGCCCATATTAGTTCTGGGGTGTGGCACTTGTGCACTTCAGAGTGTGTGTGGGAATCTCTATGTTCAGTGCCCTCCACAGTTGCTTCGGGGTGACATGTTTGGTATGTCCTGGAGCTTGATCTTTTTAATGCTGCGTACTATTGATTGTACACTGCCTTGATAGCCTTTGTCAAATTGTAGTTTAGCAAGCATAAAGTAAACAAATAAACAAAGCTATGCCATGATCAGTATGGTTCTGTCTTGCTCTAGAAGCAGCACACTTCTGCACTTTTTTCAGCTCTGGCATTGTTGTGCTAGCAATGATTCTTGTCTTGCTCTGATGATTGAGCACTATATGAGCTCTGTTTGATGCTTGAGAGATTTTATGTTCTGTTTACACCACATCTGGCTTAAAGGCTACATGGCTGGTTAGCAGTCACTTGTCACTCTGACTCTCTTAGCAGAGAAGGGTAAATGATGTTCTGGTTCTCTCAGGGCAGAGATGCTGACACAGGCCCATTGCAGGGGCCGGGGGTTAGGTATCTTATTGGTAGTGCTCCTCAGGGTCAATGCTACCATTAGTTGAACTAATTGGGCACCTAGAGTGCCAGTCCTCTCCAGGGTGTGCCATGGTGGCAATACTTTTATAAAGGCATTGAAACGCCGGAGTTACCTTCAGCTCTGGCTGTTCCTTCTTCTGCCTCCCCTCTGATTGCAGTTCCTTTTGCATGGGGGTGGAATCTAGTTGATTACTGTTCGGCCACGGCCTCTTGGGGACCAGCACATCTGGTAGAGATTCCTTCTTCTTCTCACAGCATTTTGTTCTCTAGTTACAGTTATGTTGCCAGAGACCTGCTTTAGTGATTCTTTTGGGAACTTGACAGGTACTTGTGACCTGAATTGGCCACTCCTGGAGACAGGATGCTGGGCTTGATGGACCTTTGGTCTGACCCAGTATGGCATATCTTGTTCTAATGTTCTCTTGGCATTGTTTCCCTGGCTTCATTCATGTCAAACCTCCTTTAGGGTGTCCTCCAGCGGGTGGTCCAGCCAATGGCAGTCCAGTTTCAGTGTCACATGGTCCTGGTACCATAGAGATACTGTTGTTTATGTTTATGTTTATTGAGTGCTTAATAGACCGCCCATCACAACAGCATCTGAGCGGTTTACAAAATACAATTAAAGGTTGCTGAAGAAAAATTAGGAAAGGAACGCCATAATACGACAGGAAAGGAGAGAGAGAAGTAAGGATTACAGCTAGATTATAGAGGCAGATTCAGGGAACATCATCTTGGGGGTGGTGAAAGAGGGCATGGAGGAGGCGAGAGGCCAAAAGCTAGACAGAAGAGGTGAGTTTTTAGGTTTGCTTTGAAGGTTTTAAATGAGGGCTCTAGGCGGAGGTCTGGGGGGAGCGAGCTCCATAGGCGGGGACCAAGGAAATAGAAGGCAGAGGAGCGGGTGGATTCTAAATGGGCTTGGGAAGGGGAGGGTAAGGTTAGGCGGTTCATGTGGATAGTGTGGAGGAACAGTGGGGAGTATGGAGGTGGACCAAATCAACAAGGAAAAGGGGAGTGCCAGTGTGAATAGAACTGTGAACAAAGATAAGGAATTTGTACTAAATACGAAAGGAAATCGGAAGCCAATGCAGACGAATGAGGAGGGGGGTGATATGATCGAAGCGGGAAGAGCAGTTGAGGATACAGGCAGCCGTGTTGTGAACTCGTTGCAGATATTGCAGTTGGGATTGGGGAAGACCGGCTAAAGAAACATTGCAATAATCGAGGTGTGAGACAACAAGGGAGATGAGGAGGGTGGTCATAGCGGTGAAAGAGAGGAAGGGATAAATAGATCGAAGTTGTCCTAAGGTGAGAAAGCAGCGCTGGACTACAGATGAGATGTGGGGTTTGAAGGATAGGGAGGAGTCGAGGGTCACACCAAGGTAGCGCAGAGAGGTAACGATGGGAATAGGGGCGGAAGAGAGCAGGGGAGTGAGGGAGAGGGCGGGGCTACCGGCAATAAACCAAATGGCTGAAGTTTTAGAAAGATTGATATGAAAGAAAGTAGAAGAGAGCCAAGATGCCACTGAGGAGAGACAGTTGTTAAAGGGAGTGATATCGGGGGAAACCGAATCGGTGTGGTAGAGAAGAAAGATATCGTCGGCGTAGTAGTGAGCGTAGACACCGTGTTGTTGAACCAAGAGGGCGAGAGGGGCCAGGAAGATGTTAAAAAGAAGGGGAGCAAGGACAGAGCCCTGGGGGACACCACAGGGAAGGGGAGTGGAGGGGGAAGAGAGAGAACCAGTAGAAACTGAGAAAGACCAACCAGAAAGGAAAGAATGAAACCAATGGAGAACAGTGCCGGCTACGCCGGCATCTTGAAGGCGTGAGAGGAGGGTACGATCGGTGGTCAACAAGGTTGAATGCAGCAGAGAGATCAAGAGAGACAGAGTGAAGAGGCCATGATCGTGGGCAGTGTGTAGTTCGTTTAGAAGTGAAAGAAGAACGGACTCCGTGCTGTGACCGGGACGGAAACCTGATTGTCGTGGGTGAAGGGTGAGGGAGGCTTCAAGGTGAGAGGACATTTGGGTGAAAACAAGTTTTTCTAGAAGCTTAGAAAGGAAAGAGAGATTAGAAATGGGATGCCAGCTGGAGGTGGAAGAGTGATCTAGTGACCCCTTTTTTAGAATAGGGCAGATAATAGCATGCTTCCAGGGGGTGGGGAAGACACCAGTGGAAAGACTAGTGTTAAGGATAGAGAGAATGTGGGGGGGGGGGTGGGGGGGAGAGCTAGGGAGGGATCCAGGAGCCAGTGGGAGGGAATGGGAATGTTGCTCAGTGTCTCTGCAGTTTTGGTCTTACTTCTCTCTCAATGATGGGGCAACTGGGCTCTGGATGAGAACCAAGGAAGTGGCACTTGAGTGACTAAGCAGAGTGACTTTTGTGTCCCTGCTGTTTAACTTCTCAGATATGGAAGGTTGGAGGTCGAGGTGTGTAGAAAAGCATTTGGGAAAGCATGATTCATGAATCTTGCCTCCATCCTTCCCTGGGACTTACGGCTTTTATGCATCCCATTTGTCTGCAGTGGTCTAGCAGAATGATAAGGAGGGTGAAATTTGTTCTTACCTGCTACTTTCCTTTCCTTGGATCCTACTAGACCCGTCCAGGACTCACCTGTGAAGGCTGTCATTCTTTTCATTATTCAACATGGTTTCTTCTAGCAGGTGAGTGGATCCTTCAATGGTAACTGGGTAGAGCTTCTGGTGAAGTTCCCAAGCTTGTAGGGCTTCCGGCTTGTTCTGAGAGACTATTAACAAATGTTGCTTAGCTTGTGTTTCTTAGTGCTCTTTTGTCAGTAGTATGCTGGCAAGTTCCAGGAATGCACCAACCTTTTATACTGCTGATGACATCATGGAAACTCAGTGTTCTCTGCCTCCATCTGCTAGTTAGGACCACTCATCTGGATTGGTCTAGCAGGACTTAAGGAAAGAAAATTAGCAGGTAAGATCAGATTTCACTTTCATGATTAGAATATCTGGTATTGGAAAAATTGCAAATTAGATGGTTACATGCAGAAGACAGCACCTTGCTGTACTGGGCCCCAACCTTGGACTCAGATGCCTCTCACTCAGCTCTAACCTGGACTCCTTGAGAGAAGGCTCTGGGCATGGGATTTCATGTCCTTTTATGCTTCTCTCAAAAAAATAGATGGAGACAACTCTTGCCCCTTGACTGACAAGGAGTCCTCTCTCACTGCATCATACCATAGTAGGACTTCACTCAGGAGCATGGACTCCAGAATGATTGCTGAGGCCTTTGTTACACCTTGTTAAAGCCTAACACACACACTTGTAATGGCTTAGCAAGGTACAACACTTGATTTTATAACAAGGCACCTATGTCAAATATCTAAAAAGACACTTATTTTATGTCTGTATTATCAAAACAACATAGTTGCCCATGTGCCTTTTATAAAATAGCCACCCAGAGTCAGCCCCAGTAGTGCATAATCTTCTTGCACAAAGTTAAACCTTTTCTAAAGAAGATTTAGTGTGTGTGTTTTCCACATGATAAAAGCTTTATAAAGTTACCCCCAAGTGTATTTTGGCATTTCGATAGCACCCTAAACCAGCCACTTTACAACAAATGTTATGCCAGTACAATGAGTCCCTTCCCCAAAATTTCAATCTAATGAATATCTGAGGCAGTGAGAGACTAATTGAGTTGCTTTAGGTTGTAAATAGTATCAGTTTAGGAAGGGCAATTTTCAAAGCATGTTTATTGAAAGAAAAAACCTATTGAAAATTGTCCCTCAGCCAATGTGGGCAAAAGTAACTGTTTTCATCAGAATGCAGGAAGCTGTGTAGTGAAAATGGGAAAGGGTGAGTATACACGGTGCTTTAATTTCAAAATCATCATGCATACTTCTGGCAGATAACATTGCACCTGTTTTAGAACAAGTGCAGGTGTAGGCATGAAAGTTGGGTCCTATTCCCCATGAATGGTGAATTTTCAGAGGGAAACCTTGTGCTAGATTTGCAAACTTGCCTACACAGGGACAGATTACACAGGTCTGCGACTAAAAAGCTGTTTGATTATTTTCATCTAATTTCCATGTATTTTGGTGTGCTGAAAACAAATAAAATATTGAAAAAACTCCTAGACGTCATGATTTGCCACAACATGCAAAATTGTCTTCAAATTTATCACATTTTTTCAAATTACTATTAATTAATTCAAATTACTATTAATTAATTCACATAAGTGCATTTAAGATATAAAATGCCAAAAAAACCTTAAAGGGGTTGTCCGAGTTATGTAAACAAAATATAGCACTGTAAATCTGATGGTCAGCAATATATACATAAGCTAAGCAAGTTTTAAGTCCGTGCTTCTAATGGTAGAAGGGGTTAATCTTTCCTGAAGAATCCAGTGGGAGGGAGACACAGGGCAGATAGCAGCAGCTTTGGTCAGTGCAGGGTGCGTGGCCAGCACTGTGATGTCTCTTGTACAGACACAGAGCTGCTCTCTCCTGCATGCCACACTTGTGCACGAATCATCATCAGGTTCTTGGTTCTAGGCTGTTCACACTTTTTCATCGCAATTCGTGTTAGCTCGTCATTCTTCAACTGTTATGTTATGGCTCCGCGAAAGTGTATTAATTCGCCAGACAGTTTCTGTTTCATCTGTGTTGAATATACAGTGTTGAAGCAACAGCAGAATATTACAGACTTTGTGAAAAAAGTATACTTTGCATACTTTGGACTAAAAATTGCAGATCAAGATAAAGTGTGGGTGCCTCATAAAGTGTGCAAACAGTGTGTTGAGGACCTCTGAAACTGGTTCAAGGGTGAGAAAAAATCTTTCCGTTATGGGATTCCTATGGTATGGCGAGAGCAAAAGAACCATAGTGACGACTGTTACTTTTGTTCATGCGATGTGAAAGGGTTTAATTCCAAATGGAAGCATTCCATTTCATACCCCAATCTTCACTCGGCAATTTGTCCCATCCCCATGGCACAGATATACCAGTACCCAAGCCTCCTGCTACCTTGGAAGAGATACCTAGCTCCGATGAAGGTGAAGTCATACCTGAACCAGATGACAAATCAAGTTCTGACTTTGAAGATGATACAAGACCAAAATTGTTTTCTCAGGAGGAGATGAATGATTTGGTAAGAGATTTGAATCTTTCCAAAGATGCCACTGAGTTACTCGGATCAAGGCTGAAAAGCAGGAATTTATTGTTGCCAGGAGTGTCATCTTCATGGTTCAGACATCGTGAAAAGGAGTTCGTCCCTTATTTCGCCCAGGAAGAGAAGTTGGTTTATTGCATCGATGTCGAAGGTCTGATGGGTCAATTTAAAATCCAATATGATTCCGAGCAATGGCGTCTTTTTATAGATTCTTCAAAAAGAAGTCTCAAAGCAGTTTTACTCCACAACGGTTTTTACGCTTCCATACATGTAGGTCATTCCGTACACTTGAAGGAAACCTACGAGAACGTGGAGTTGGTTCTTCGTAAACTTAAATATGAAGACCATGTGTGGGGACTTGAAGGTCTTGTGCATGCTGTTCGGGCAACAAGCTGGGTGTACCAAATATCCTTGTTTTCTGTGTCTATGGGACAGTCGAGACCGACAAAATCACTGGACCAAGAAGAGTTGGCAGCCGAGGGTGCTAACAGTCGGTGAAAAAAATGTCCTCTGAGAAACTTTGGTACCTTCCCATAAAGTTCTTCTACCACCTCTCCACATAAAATTGGGATTGATGAAGCAATTCGTAAAATCACTTCCAAGAGATGGAGAATGCTTCAATTACTTGGTCACCAAGTTTCCAGGCCTGTCGGAGGCAAAACTGAAGGAAGGTGTGTTCGTCGGACCAGACAGTAGAAGGCTTATAGTTGATCAAGAGTTTGTCAATACCATGATGGATCCTCAAAAAGAAGGGTGGATTGCATTTAAAGAAGTCGTACAGACATTTTTAGGCAATAACAAAGATCCTCACTACAAAAAGATCATCGGACGAATGCTGAAAGCATTTCAAGCTTTAGGTTGCCTGATGAGTTTGAAAGTGCATTTCCTCCAGTCCCACCTTGACTACTTTCCTGAAAATTTGGGAGCTGTGAGTGAGGAACAAGGTGAACGATTCCACCAAGACATTAAAGAGATGGAAAGGAGATACCAGGGAAAATGGAGCATTACAATGATGGCAGACTACTGTTGGATGCTTCAGAGAGACATTCCAAATGCTACTCACAAGCATAAATGCACCAAGAGGAGCCTCACAAGGAAGAAGAATCGAGTTTAGTGTGTGTAGGTGAGCTCATTTCAGTTCAAAAAAGGATTTTCATGAAAATATTGTAATAAAACTTTAATTTTATAAGTCTATTTCCATTTATTTTGAGGTATTGTCTTATTTAACATAGTTACCTAAATTGTCAGGAAACGTGATGTCCTATGACAAAATGGATTCAGCGCACCAAAAAACATAAAGATTATGTGGAATAATCAAAACAGCTCTCGAAAAATGTTTCTTACATAATACATAATAATACATTATTTTTTAAATAATTATTAATAGACAAGGAGAAAGGAGCAACAGTGGGATGCAAACTGGGCTTCTGTGGCTTTCAGTCTGCTGCTCTAACCATGAGGCCACTCCTCCAGTGTATGTGTAATGGATGCTATGGGCACCAACCAGGTCAGTGGCATTTGAAGACTTTGTTGAATAGTTGACATTACGGCTGTGCGAGTTTTTAATTTCTAGTTTGGACTTAATTCTTTCCTAGCAGATGCCACTATAGGGAGTAGTTTATTTTTAAAAACCCTGCTTTTAAGCAATTTCATGGTTAGTTTATCTCCCACATATCCCATTTTGTTTCACTGTAGGAAGTAATCCATACATATCATAGTAGTTGGTCTGTGTTGCTGTGGGGCAACGTGTACCTGCACACAATGCCCCAGGCAATGGCTTTTAAGTGAGTGTTTGGCTGGCGTGGAAAACACATGCCGGTATGCTGGAGGAGGTAGGTGTTCTTTTTTGTGCACTGTCTTCAGAGTAAGTAATTGCTTGGGCAGGGGAGCAGAGTGAAAGAATGATTTCTGGGTCAAGGGAGGGGGTGGATAGAGAGTGGCAGCTGGAGATAGGGAAGGAGACGTGGAGAGAAAGTTACTGCTGAGGATGACGAGGGGAGGTGGAGAGAGTTCTGGATTTGTGTGTGGGTTGGGACTAGGGCTGGGGCTGGGGCTGTGGTTGGAAAATCAAATGTTCAGTACAGAGGTGATGGAATCAGGCTGGGGAGAGGTGACTTAGCAGAAGGGAGCAAGCTGGTTCCTCCCATGCATTTCACTGGTTGTCTGCTAGTATATGAACACTGGCTGTGGGCTTTTTCACCAGTTTTTACTCCGAGACTCTATGTAATAGCTTTGCCACCATGCACCAGAAAGCATGGACAATTATGTGTTAATTCTCCAAATGAAATTATCAGAAAAAGAAATGCAGTAAAGTACTTGAGCAGGGATACTATCTTATTAAAGCTACTAAATGCCTGAAGATGTCATCTTTGGAGTCTTTTGAGATCTCTTCCTCTTCTAATCCATATAGAGAATGATATAGAGTTGCTAGTGGTGAGGGGAGCTCATAACTGCTCTAACATGATAAAAAAAACATCCTTTCAGTTCTTCAAAATATCAAGAGTTGAAAGTTTATAGCACATCGGTGCAAACCTGCACTATGGTGTCTACATCTTCCAAAGATTTTGTTGTTTGATTGCATTACTTGTCCTTGTTTTATGAGCTATAACATTTTCAAGGAGACAATGAAAACCATTCCTAAATCCCCAAGCATCACTTGGACAGGATTGTTAAAGATGTTTATCTGCCTCTAAATGGCAGACCTAGAATAACACAGAAGAGATACTGTCTTTTTTGTCCTTTTCTTTAAAGATTAGGTTGATGGTAAAAGGAGAGAGAAAGAGACAGAAAAAGTATATACCAATCCTGGGAGAAAGCTTGCAACAAATTACTAGCTTAGTCAAATCTTATTAAAAATTTCCCAGGGTTGATGATTTATTTTGCAGAAAGGCTTGTGTTTGCCTGCAATATAGTGTGTATTCATGTAATTTCCTTTATAATTTTGAAAGCTGTGTACATTTCATGTCATTTATGCATTGGTCTGTGTCTGACAGCATGGTTGGCTGTGTGGTTGATCTGTAAGTTAACATTTCTTTTTTCCTTAAAAACAATTTCCATGTAGTATTTTTTTTAAAAAGAATGATATTCATAAGACGTAGAACTGAGAGTTGCTCAAGATTAAGGCATTGGATCAGTTCTGTTCAAGTGAGAGGATAGAAAACATAACCTCAAAGGAAAGAGAGAGATGTTAAAAACAGAAGAACAAGAATGACACAGGAGAAAGAAATGGAAGAGAAGGGACTTAAGGGAATAAAGGAGTCAATGATTTTCTGATTGGTGTTCAAACATACAGGTAAACAGAGAAAGGGGCTTCTGTGCTCCCTACGGAATTTCTTGAAGTCTCATTTCATTCATCTAATGCAGTGGTTCTCAACCCAGTCCTCTGGGACCCCCAGGCCAGTCAGGTTTTCAGAGTATCCACAATGAATATGCATGAGATAGATCTGCATATAATGGAAGCAGTGCATGCAGATCTGTCATTGTAGATATCCTGAAAACCTGACTGGCCTGGGGGTCCCAGAGGAATGGGTTGAAAACCACTGATCTAACGTATTCATACTTTTAACAATCAAACATTTCCGTGAACCTGATGAGTAACTACATTCTAGGGATGTGAAAATGACTATAAATGACAGGATTTGAAAGTTTTAAAATTTCTTTTAAGACTGGAAAGCTCTAATGCTGTACTGCAGAAAATACTCAAAAATTCCAAAGACATCATTTATGTATGTGCTGTGTGCTTCAGTTCAATCTCCATTTTTTTCTCTTCTTCGTGCCTCCGCTCTAACCTCAATCTTTTTCTTATCATGGTTTGATCCATCCTTCCATCAGTAACCACCATTAAACCTCAATCATCTTTCCTGTTGCCCTGCTAGCAGCATGTTTCATTCCCACATAACCTTAATTTTGCCTTCTTTGTACTCTCAGTCTCCCTCCTCAGTAGCTCATCCCTTTATATCAACGGAATGAGCTGGTAGTCACCCTCGGCCTTAGTTCTCTCCTTCAGCATCATCAGCCCCCTGCCTTCATCTCTGCCTCAACATCAACAGATCCTTCCCCCCAGCCTCAATGATCTCACCTGTCAGCTTGTGAGTGGGTATGTGTGCATATTGGCAGATCAAAGGGAAATAGGTGTTGGTCTTGGCAAACAGTTCAAATCTGAGTGGTCAGAGAGAAATTTTATGACATCATATGTCAGAGGGGAGTGTGATTAACAGAAAGTGACCTGTGGCAACTACAACCATGGCTCTTGTATCTGCTCCCCAGGTGGCTCTCAACTCTGTTTTTCTCAGTTGCTTTTAAAGGGTCTTCTGGTTCTACCCCTTATTGCCATCTTTTCTTGAGTGCCAGATTTCTGTGAGGTAGTAGTCTGGCTGCTATTTTCCCTTTGGTCTCTCTTTGCTAATTTTATCTATGTGTTGAGTGGGTCCAGTTAATGGGGCTGAGGAAAACTCCGGAGGCAAGGTACAGAATAAGAATTGAAGGTATCAGTGCCATGCATTCATGCTGTTCTTCACCATTCACCTCCCCAAAGCAAAGCACATAAGTTTAGAGTCCCTGATCGGGGCATGAAAACTACTCTACTCACTCCTTGTAGCCAATTTTATGGGACCTTTCTCCTCTCCTCCCCAGTACAACCTGTTGAATTAGTCCAGTCAGTGGAATCGGACAACAATACACTCTCTTCTGTGGAACTGAACCTCCTCTCCTTAAAGTCTTTTTGATCCCTCAGCTCTTATGATGTAGGGTGCATCCGGAACTTGAGTCCTACCTCCTTTTGGTTCTTAGGAAGATCCTTGGATGCTTGTTTCTTAATGAGCACAGTTCCTTTGTTTGTGCAGCTGTTCTGCCGCTCAGATCCAGCTCCTTTCCCTCTGACCCCTTAGGCTTCTCTCTTCTCCTCTGTCATGGAATCTGTCCTCTTGATCCCTTCTCTATTCAGGGCAGCCAAAGAGAACAAATAGGGGACTAGGATAATTCGTAAGGGGAACGAATAAAATGCACATAAGTGTTAAATAGTAGAATAAGAGGGTCAGGTTCCAAAAGCAGCCTCAAAGAGGTGGGTTTTTAGCCTGGATTTGAGTAGGACCAGAGATGGAGACTGATGTACTGACTCGTGTAGTCCAGGGGTGGGAAATTCCGGCCCTTGTGCACCACAATCCAGCCTGGTTTTCATGATGTCCCTAATGAATATTCATGAGATCTATTTGCATCCACTGCCTTCCATTGTATGGAAATAGGTCCATGAATATTCATTAGGGACATCATGAAAACCAGGCTGGATTGTGGTGCACGAGGGCCGGAATTGCCCACCCCTGGTAGTCTATTCCAGGCATATGGTGCAGCAAGGTGGAATGAACAGAGCCTTGAGTTGGCAGTAGAAAAGAAGGGCACAGATAAAAGTATTTGCCTGATAAGTGCAATTCTTGAGGAGGGTTGTAGGGAGAGATAAGAGAGGAGAAGTAGTGAGGAGCCGCAGAATAAATGTGATTGTAGGTCAGTAGAGAAGTTTGAACCGTATGCAGGAATGGATAGGGATTCAATGAAGTGACTTGAGAAAAGGGGTCATAGGAGTGTAGTGACACTAGCAGAAGATTAGTCATGCAGCTGAGTTTTGAATGGATTGAAGGGCAGCAGTGGCGTAAATTCCAATCAAGGAAGAGGACCCTCACGGCACAGCAAGTCCGCACTGCAGAAAACGTACTTGAAAATATTTGCCGCACTGTTTCCCCCTCTTGCTTCTTTCTCCCTGAACTAATTCTCTGGTTGGCACTACAGGCTGAGACAGAAATTAGGTACTGGCAGCTTAAGGATAGGAAGGGGCAGATATTCTTAAAAACAGCCCCTCTGATAAACAAAGTTCTCACTTCAGTGCCAAAACCTATTATCACGCAGCTCGTAGGAGCAAACTGTCTTTAGGAGCAGACTGTTTTTACTCGAAGTATCAGCAATTAAGTGGGCCCGATTGAGATAATTGCCAACTAAATATTTACAGCTCCATTCAGCCAGCTTTATGGCCAGGAAGTTCCAGGAAGCCTTCTTGTGAAATCGGCATTACTTCTTTGCAATGAGAGACTGGCTCCTTGTGACAGTAAAAAGTCTGCATCTATTAGTGACAGTCTCTCCTTATGAAATTTACCTTGACAGTGAGTTTCCTGAACACAGGTAAACAAAGCACTACTTCTGTGCTGTTCAAGTGCATTGATTAAGAGCTGTATTTTCTTTCCTTGGTTTCATCATCTAACTTTTTTTTCTTTGTCATCATCTTCCCAACTACACTCAGGACTCTCACTTGTAAATTATGTATTACGCCTCTCTGTAAATAAGTTGCTACTAAGCACCTCCTTAGGGTTGCCAACTTTTTCACCGAGAAAAACCCGACACCTGTGGCTTGCCATGCTCCACCCATTCTCCGCCCCTAGTCCCACCCCTGCCCCGCCCCCAGCCCCACCCACAAAAATTACCGAGGATACGTGTAGGCTAACTTCCTTGGTCAGATAATAATTAAACTGGGAACCCCAAAATCCAAACATGAAATGTACAACACTGGAGAAATAAAACTATAAAGTAATTTCCTCTTGCACTAAACAAAAACGCAAAGATGTTAGCAATACACACTTCCCAGACCAGACATATTCCAGTTAATAAATTCAAAATAAAAAGTATTTTTCTACCTTCTGTTTGGGCATTTTATTTTTCAGTTGCAATTGCTCCAGTCACTTTCTTCTGGTTTCTTCGTGTCTTCTGCGAGCTATCCATTTGTCCTTTCTTCTCTTTTAGATGTTTTCCATTCTCTCTCTATTTCTGCTTTAACATACTGATTGTTTCCCTTTTGCTCTTTCCCCAATTCTTTCCTTATTCCTTTATCATCCGTTTAAATTTCACCCTTCCATTCTCAAGCCCCTCTTACTCTCCCAATACCGGCCCATCATAGACTTTTCTTCCACACAAAATATTTTTTCCCCTCTCCATTCTCATTCCCCATCCATTCTAGTCCTCCCCCCAAATCAATTCCCTTATAGTTCTAGGCCCACCCAGCATCCACTCCCTTCTAGTCCCATTCTCCCATGCCCCACATCAGCCCATTTCCAGTCCTATTCCAGCTCTTCATCAGCCCATTTCCAGTGCTAGCCCTCACATCACAGGACATTTCCAGTCCTAGCTCCCCCCCCCCCAATCACAGCCCATTTCCAGTCCAAGTCCCCCATCACAGCCTATATCCAGTCCTAGGGCCCCCCCACCATCACAGCCCATTTGCAGTCTGAGTCCCCCCGCACCATCACAGCCCATTTGCAGTCCTAGCCCCCCTAATCACAGCCTATTTCCAGTCCAAGATCCCCCTTCCTCCACCATAGCCCATTTCCAGTCCAGGTCCCCTCCACCCCCATCACAACCCATTTCCAGTCCATGTCCCCCCCCATAACCCTTTTACAGTCCAGGTCCCCCCCCCCAATCACAGCCTATTTCCAGTCCAAGTTTCCCCCCCCCCCCCCATAGCCCTTTTCTGGTCCAGGTCCCCTCCACCCCCATCACAACCCATTTCCAGTCCATGTCCCCCCCATAACCCTTTTACAGTCCAGGTCCCCCCCCCATCACAGCCGATTTCCAGGCCAATTCCCCCCCCCTTAGCCCATTTCCAGTCCACTTCCCCCCCTTAGCCCTTTTCCAGTCCAAGTCCCCCCCCTTTAGCCATTTTCCAGTCCAAGTTCCCCCCCTTAGCCCTTTTCCAGTCCAAGTCCCCCCCCCTTAGTCCTTTTCCAGTCCAGGTCCCCCCCCTTAGCCCTTTTCCAGTCCAAGTCCCCCCCCCTTAGCCCTTTTCTAGTCCAAGTCCCCCCACCCCCTTAGCCCTTTTCCAGTCCAACTCCCCCCCCCCCCAGCCATTTTCCAGTACAGGTCCCCCCCCCTTAGCCCTTTTCCAGTCCAAGTCCCCCCTCCTTAGCCCTTTTCCAGTCCAGGTCCCCCCCATCACAGCCAATGCAGTCCTTGCCCCCCCCCCCCGACCAGCATCGCGGCTGTCTGAGGCTTCAGAGGGAGCCGGGGAAGCCCGCGCGAGGCCCCGGCTCCCTCTGTACAGCCACCAGCGTGAAGAGCCTTTTCCTTCACGCTGGCGGCTGTTCCTGTGAAGCCGCGAATGCTGGGAAAGGTTAAAGGGCAACCTTTAACCTTTCCCAGCATTCGCGGCTTCACAGGAACAGCTGCCAGCGTGAAGGTAAAGGCTCTTCACGCTGGTGGCTGTTCAGAGGGAGCCGGGGCCTCGCGCGGGCTTCCCCGGCTCCTTCTGAAGCGGAGAAAAGCCGGGTTTTTTGCTCTGGCCGCTCCCGATCTTGCGGCCAGAGCAAAAAAAACGGCTTTTAAAGGGCCGGTTTTGCCTCTGCGCCGGCAGCCGGCCTGGTCGTGGAAAAACCGGCCAGGCCGGCTGAAAACCGGCCAGTTGGCAACCCTACACCTCCTGCATGTCCCCCCTCCCTTGCTATATAACATGTTCAATTTGCCATGTAATGTTTCTCCAGTTGCTATGTAAACCGCTTTGATTGTAAGAGACCAGTTCAGATGGGTAGATTATGCTACCTTGCCAGCGGGTGGAGGCAGACTTGAGCAACCTTCAGTGATATCATCACTCAGTATATCCTCTGGTGCAGCAGTGAGAGAAGCCATTATTTTCTGCCTCCAGCAGGTGGTAAGGTGTGCAGACTGCTGCGGCAGTGCAGATAGGCCTAACTCTTTCAGCCCATACTAAGGTGCAGTGGTCAATGAGATTGAAACTGGGAAGGCCCAATGTTGCTCAGAGCGCAAGTATGCTTATGTCTCTTGGAGTGCACAGCCACCCTGTGTCCATGCTGTTTTACTGTGGGTTGCAATCACTAATGGGCTGGAAGAGGAACAGAAAAACCTTATGGGGCCTTTGAGAGGGGTCAATAAGTTGGGCAAAGGCCCCCCTTCCCTTAGCTGCTGGCTATGTATCTTTCTGTATTTTTTCCTATGTTTTTCTTTTTCCATTGGTGTTAATGGACAGTATTTGGCTGGCTGCTACTTTCAATAAAGTAACTCCAAATTTAAAACAAAAAAGAAAAAACCTTTGTTCAGCAGCTGGGCCTCCAATGCCTGCATGAGTGTCAAGGGCTTTCCTACTAAAGTTTCCCTGTTCTGCCCAACAAGTGCTGGGGTTCCCTTTTTAGGACTTCTTTTTGCCGTGGTCTTGTTTTTTTGGCACATTTTTTTCATGATCTTTTTAAACGTTGATGCTGCAGGTTTCAACTGCTCGGCCTGCTACAGCCAGCGGCCTCCAGTAGTTTTTCTGTGTGGATGCTTATTTTTGACACTATTGTGGCTGCATAGCCCTATGCCATTTCTGTGGCCCCTGCTACACCTTCATTATTTCTATCCTTTTTCCAGCCTATGGACACTGCAGCCATTTAAGATGATGGACTAGCCTCAACAGAGGCAGAGCTTGCTGGGTAGGCCTTAGCTGTAAATCTTTGGGCCTGTTTGTGGGGGTCCAAGGCCTGGGCTGCTCCTTCAGGGACCCAGGACCTGCAAACATTCCTGTCACAGGCAGCTAGGAGGGTCCTCACTTCACCCTTGGGCTCCTCCATTCCTCTGTGAGACAAACCTTATTCCTGTGGGGGTTGGTTGAGGGAGAGAAGTGACATTCTTATTGCCAGAAGATAAGATTGGGAAGAACAGAGTGGTAGTTCCCCAAACTCATCTTCCAATATCTGCCTTTTCACTATTGGGCCCTGTTTATGCCCTTTTCAGGATGCTATGGTGGCTCTCCAGGTTGCAAAGCTAACTTTCGGGTGAGTTTAGCAAGCCATGCCCACATGCTTGGTGGATAGCCAGTGGTCCTGTACTCTCCCTGATGCATGAGGTCTTAAGGAGTGAACCTCTGAACTGGGCCATGAAGGACCTATATTCCTGACAACACTTTCCTTGGTTTCTGGTGTGGAGTCCTGTCCTTTGCCGGACTGAGTGCATGACCGTTCTGGGGGAAGAAGGTGTTGCATGTGAGGAATCTCAGCTTTGGAAAGTCGAGATCCTTAAAAAGGCCTTGAAAGTTGATGCCTTAGGCTCTTGGGCAATGCTGTGCAAATCTGGAGGCTAGCTCTCTGATGATCATCATCTGCCAGTAGCCTTGTGGCCCCAGCCCTATGACTGTGGCCCTTGTTCTCAAGGTTGCAGGTGGTTACTTGAAACTAAATGGTGATCAAGCCCAGTCTCCTTCAGGATATTAGAAAGCTTGCAGTGGACTGCTTAGGTGGCTGCTGCTGCCTAAAGTTTGTTCAGAGTTTCCTTCCAGTCCATGGCAATGGCGGTATGGGCCATTTGATAGTTGGTAGTGGCACTTTCCTTAATATCTTTCCTCATATGCTTCATAACGAAGACCTCTAACTAGACCGGATCCATCTCGCCTAAACGAAAGGGAAATTGTGGTTGTAAGAGGAAAACCACACCCAGAGGCGACAACTATGTTCTCAGGGAAAGTAGAAAAGACTCCCGGAACACAAGCATCGCATTGAAGAGATTTAGAAGAGAAAGGTATAACAATCAGTTCTTTTACAATTCGCAGGCGACTTTTGGAAGTTGGTCGAAAAGCATGACGACCTCTGAAAAAAAATAACTTCTGACAAAGATTATGAAAAAGAAGCACTATAAAAGGGGACTGAAACATAAAGAGTGATTGGAGAAAAGTAATATTCAGTGATGAAAGTCATTTCTTCTTCAGGGCCAAAGAAGCCAACATGTTCGGTGCTCACCTGAAGAAAGCTGTCTTACATATTGGTTCATGGAACGTACGAAGCATGAACCCAAGGGAAGTTGGAGGTAGTCAAGAATGAAATGGAACGTGTACAGCTCAATCTGTTGGGTATCAGCAAACTGAAATTAACTGGCACTGGGCACTTTGCATCTGATGATCACATGGTATATTATGCTGGAAATGAAAGACAAAGAAGAAATGGTATTACATTTATAATCAAGAATAAACTTTCAAGAACTCTAATGAAATACAATGCAGTCACTGAACATAGAAATATGATGACAGAAAAAGACCACATGGCCTATCTAGTCTGTCCTTCCATATCAACAACTACAACAGTCCCCTTTTTTTCTTTAGAGATCCTCTGTGTTTGTCCCATGCTTTTTTGAATTCAGTTACTGTACTCATCTCTACCACCTCCACTGGGAGACTATTCCACAGATCCACCACTCTTTCCGTAAAGAAATATTTCCGCATATCACTCCTGAATCTATCCCTCATCCCCCTCATCCCATATCCCCTCGTAGCAGAACTTGCTTTCAATTGAAAGAGGCTCTCCCCCTGAACATTTATGTCATGGAGGTATTTAAACATCTCAATTATATCACCTCTATCCCGCCTTTCCTCTAAGGTGTACATATTAAGATCCTTAAGTTTGTCCTCATATGCTTTATAATGAAGACCACTAACTATTTTAGTAGCCACCCTCTGCACCAACTCCATTCTGTTCACATCCTTTTGAAGGTGCGGTCTCCAGAATTGCACACTATACTCCAAATGAGGTCGCACCAAAGACTTATACAGAGGCACTATCACCTCCTTTTTTCTGCTAGCCATTCCTCTCTGTTTGCACCCAAGCATCCTTCTAGCTTTTGCTGTCACCTTTTCTACCTGTTTAGCTACTTTAAGATCATCAGACACAACCACGCCTAGGTCCCACTCTTCTTTAGTGACAAAAGTATTTCACACCCTATACTATATTGCTCCCTTGGATTGCTGCAGCCCAAATGCATGACCTTACATTTTTTAACATTAAATCCCAGCTGCCAAATTTTAGACCATTCTTCAAGCTTAGCTAGATCCCTCCTCATGTTATCTACACCTTCCTGGGTGTCTACTTTATTGCAGATTTTGGTATCATCCACAAAGAGGCAAACCTTACCCGACAGCCCTTCCGCTATATCACTAACAAAGATGTTAAAAAGAATCGGATCCCTGGGGCACATCACTGGTAACATCCTTCTCCTCAGAGTGAGCTCCATTTACCTGTACCTTTTGCCGCCTCCCACCCAACCAGTTTCTAATCCAAGCAGTAATTTTAGGGTCCATCCCTAGGGTGCTCAGTTTGTTTATAAGTCGTCTGTGAGGAACAGTGTCAAAGGCTTTACTAAAATCTAAATATACCACATCTAGGGCTTTCCCTCGGTCCAACTCCCTGGTCACCCAGTCAAAGAAATCAATCAGATTTGTCTGACAAGACCTGCCTCTGGTGAATCCATGCTACCTCAGATCCTGTAATACGCTGGACTCCAGAAACCTCACTATTTTCTCTTTCAGAAGCGTTTCCAATAATTATTCCAATAATAATTACAGGTACACTAAAAAAATTTTTTTTTAAACTGCCTCTAATGTTTCGATTGATTTTTACGTTTTTTGGTGCGCTGAATCCAAATCTGGTAACCAATTTGCTCCATCACGTACAGATTTTTTGCTACATTGGGTTAGCAGTTTGAGGTGAACGTTTCAGATTGAGTGCGATCGAGATAAAAGTTTCTTGGATGAATTTTTTATACTAATTGTTTAGTAGTTATTCAAATAAGAATAAAGAAAATTGTAACAAGGCAGCACATAAGAATAGAGTAATGTCAACAAAACACACTGTGATGGTAGCAAAATTGTCTGCACTTAAAACAGCCACATACATGTGCACAAACATTGAGCATATAAGAGCGAGGTTAGACACAAAGCAAAGCAAAGAAATGTGCAAAAAATGTTGTACAGGTATGTATGTAAGAATAGAAAACGCAAACCGCACCATTGCAATACATGAAGACAAACACCCGATGGTGTGAAAATAAAATTCTAATAAATGAGATCCAACACTGTGGTAATAACTAGCAAATTTTTATTTCAAAGTTTAGTAAAAACATGATATTTGTCAACGCAGTTTAGATTTTAAAGTCATTCTTGGGTCAATCAATCTCCTGGTGGGCCCGTTTCTTCTTCCCCCGAATGCTTCTCTTGGTGCGCTGCTTGGCGTATTTTTCATCTGGGGTTTCCCGCAGCAGCAACCAGCAGAAATCAGCCATCATAGTGGTGTTCCATCTTCCTTGGTACCTTCTCTCTGCGTCCTTGATGTCCTGGTGAAACCTTTCACCTTGTTCTTCACTGTACGCCCCCAAGTTTTCGGGAAAGTCGTTCACATGGGAGTGCAAGAAATGGACTTTCAGGCTCATGTTACAGCCTTGTTCTTTGAAGGCATTGAGCATCCTGGCAACAATATCCTTATAGTTCTCATCCCGCCTGTTCCCCAAGAATTTGAGAACAACATCCTTGAAGGAATCCCAGGCTTCTTTTTCCTTCTCAGACATCGTTTCAGCGAATGCTCCATCTGAAATGAGTTTCCTTATATCAGGGCCAACAAACACTCCTTCCTTTAGCTTTGCTTCAGAAAGTCGGGGGAACTTTGAGCAAAGGTACCGAAAGCACTCACCATCTTTTGGAAGGGACTTGATGAATTGCTTAATGAGACCCAACTTAATGTGGAGAGGTGGTAATAGAATTTTATCACGAGGTACCAAGCTCTCATGAAGAACATTTTTCTCACCGGGTCTCAAATACTTCCGAATTGGCCAGTCTTTTTTCCCCCAGTGTAGGTCGCCGGCCCGGCTATCCCACAAGCAAAGGAAGCAGGGATATTTGGTGAAACCGGATTGCTGCCCTAATAGCATGGATAGAATTTTAAAGTCTCCACAAATCATCCACTTATGCTCATCATAACGAATCTTCTGAAGAATCAGGGCCAAATTCTCGTATTTTTCTTGGAGAATAACAGAGTGAGCAATAGGAACTGAAGCGAATGTGTTGCCATTATGAAGAAGAACACCTTTTATGCTGTCTTTTGACGAATCAATGCACAGCCGCCATTCAGCAGGATCATACTTGAGTTTAAACTTTTCCATCACTCCGTATATATCGTTGCAAAATACCAAATCTTCCTCTTTGCTGAAATACTTCAAAAATTGTGTCTCGTGGTTGCGGTACCAATAAAAAGTTGTTCCTGGTGACAATAGATTTTTCTGTTTAAGCCGAGAACCTAGCAGTTGGGCAGCATCTTTTGGGAGTCCTAAATCCCGGACTAAATCATTCAATTCAGCTTGAGAGAAAAGTTCAGGTTTCGGATCTGGTTCAGTTTCAAACTCGGAAGTACTGGACTCATCAGGAAAAGCCATCTGATGAGTCTCATCATGATCAGAACCGTCCACACAAATATGATCCAAAGATTTTGGTGGTTCAGGCACAGGTACTTCGTTGCTATGAGGCATAGGCCTAATTGCTGAGGGAGGGTTGGGGTAACTTATTACGTTCTTATTTTTTAAGTTGTATCCCTTCACAATGCAAGAGCAAAAATAGCAGTCACTGCTGTGGTCTCTTTGTTCACGCCACATCATAGGTATTCCGAAACGAAATGCTTGTTTTTTACCTTTCATCCATAAGCGTAGATCTTCCTCACATGTCTTGCACACTTTGTGAGGAGCCCACGGTTTGTCTTGATCGCCTAACTTCAAACCGAAATAGGCGAAATATACTTTTTAAATAAATGCAGAAATGTTCCTCTGCCGCTTTTTCACGGTATATTCCCCACAAATAAAACAAAAAACTGTCCGGAGAGTTGACGCAACCTCTGGCTCTGTGAGCCATCACAAATACACAGCACTGCAAACTACAACTGTAGTGAACCACTTCGGAATAAAGCTGGATTACGACTGAGCAAACAAAAGGTAATAATGAACTTGCAAGAAACTGAAATTTGACAGGAACGTTCATGTCGCAACCACCGTGTTTGAGCGAGCGAACGAGGCGAGGCGAACAGGAAAGAACATGCGCCAGCGCGAGTACTGGATTTAGCCCCCCGCCTCCCAATTGTCCTGTTAATGTATAAAATGAATACAAAACACTCTAAAATATCATGAGGAGTGTTTCTAGTTAGTTAACCATTACAACCTCTATTTTGGGCCACGAAAATAAACTGCAGTCGGCTAAAAAGAAATTATGTGAACATTCCTTATATGGGTAAGAAATCTAATTTTGCAAGAAAACGTGATGTGATGGAACATTTTGGCTATTTTTCCTGGATTCAGCACCCCAAAATCTATAGGAATCAGTTGCAAAACTGGAGGCAGTTTTTTGGTAGTGTACCTGTGTAATTTACTCACTACCGAAGTTAAACTAACCAGCCTGTAGTTTTCAAACACATCCTTACTTACACTTTTGTGTAAAGGCACCACATGAACCTCTCTCCAGTCATTTGGCACTACTCCCAACTCCAATGAGGCATTGAATAGGTCAGTCAGTGGAGCTGCTAGAACGTCCCCAAATTCCCTCAGTATTCTAGTGTATATCCCATCCAGTTCCATCGCTTTGTCTACTTTAAGTTGAGCTAGTTTCTCACAAACACAGTCTTCTGAAAATTGTTCAAGATGTCCCTCGCTTCTGTTCCTGTTTGTGGGTGTTTTCTGAGGTCCTGCTCCTGGTTCTTCATCTGTGAACACAGAACAGAAATATTTGTTAAGCAATTCCGCTTTATCCTCATCAGCTTCTACATATTCCTCCCCTTCACCCTTGAGTCTGACAGTACGTACCACATTTGCCCTTCCTCTTCTCACTAACATATCTGAAAAATGTCTTATCCCCCCATTTTATTGCATTGGCTATTTCCTCCTCTTTTTGAATCTTTGCTTTCCTGACTACTTTGCAAGCTTCTCTAAGTTTTACCAAATATAGATGCCTGCCTTCCTCTCTCTGTGATCTCTTGTATTTCATGAAGGCCTCCCTCTTTTTCTTAACGTTTTCAGCTACTTCTTTCGAAAGCCATAGTGGTCTCCTTTTCCTTTTACCTTTATTTACCGTTTTAACAAAAAGGTTTGTTGCCCTTAAAATATCCCCTTTCCGTTTTGCCCACTGTTTTTCTATATCCCTCAGCTGTTCCCATCCCGCTAATGACTCCCTGAGGTATTGGCCCATCCTGGCAAAGTTAGTCTTCCTAAAGTCTAAGCCCCTCACCTTTGAATGGATTCTAACAGCCCTAGTCCTAATACTGAACCACACCATCTGGTGATCACTGGATGCAAAATGATCTCCCACTATAACATTAGAAACACTTTCACCATTGGTAAGCACCAAGTCCAGTATGGCCCCTTCACGTGTGGGGTCTGTTGCTTGAATAGTTCTCCCTGTAGAGAATCCAGGATCTCTTTACTTCTAGATGATACTGCAGCAGGAATGTGCTGGTCAACATCTAGCATATTGAAATCCCCTATCAGTAGCACTTCCCCTTTCCTAGCAATGCTGCGTATGTCTTCAATTAACTCTCTGTCCACCTCTTCCTCTTGTGAGGGAGGTCTGTATATCACACCAATGCAAATAGATTTCTCTTTCCCTCTTTCTAGTTTAACCCACAACGCCTCCTCTCTCCCTTTTAAGTTCTGTAATTCCAAAGCTTTAATAGTATTTTTTACATATAGTGCCACTCCTCCTCCCCTTCTTCCTACCCTGTCCTTTCTGAATAAAGTATAGCCAGGTATAGTTACGTCCCAGTCATGGTTTTCTGTGAACCATGTTTCTGTAACTGCCACTAAATCCAAGTCGGCCACTCCCACCAAAGCTTCAACATCAGGGATCTTATTTCCCATGCTACGGGAATTTATACACACTGCTTTCCATATGTTACCACTTTTACCCATTTCCATAAACATATTTAATGTATCACTTACCTTGGGGCTTTCACTTACCTGGGGGCTGTCTTCACCCATCCCCAACGAATCTAGTTTAAAGCCCTCTTCAGTAGATTAGCCAGTCTACTACTGAAGACGCGTTGACCTTTCTTGAACGCTTAATTTCTATTCATCTATGAGGAATGCCCATCAACACAACAATAATTCAGGTATATGCCCCAACTACAGCTGCAGAAGAGGAAAAGATTGATGAGTTCTATGAGCAAGTACAAGCTGAAATTGACAGAACATGCAGGCAAGATGTCCTGATAGTCATGGTTGATTGGAATACAAAGGTTGACGACAAAGGCAAAGTGGTTGGAAAATATGGACTTAGCAACGGAAATGAAGCTGGAGAAAGACTGATAGAATTCTGCAAGAACAAAAATCTATTCATCTCAAACACCTTCTTCCAGCATCACAAGCAGTGACTTAACACATGGACTTCACCCAATAGATTGTACAAAAATCGAATTGGCTACATCTGTGGAAGTCAATGATTGAAAAACTCTATAACATCAACAAAGACAAATCCTGGAGCTGACTGTGGTACAGATCACCAACTACTAGTATACAAACTTAAGCTAAAGTTGAAAAAGAGCAAGCCACTCATGAATGCAGCAAAATATGACCGTGAGAATATACCACTGGACTTTAAAGACTGCTTTCAAAATCAATTTGCTGCTTTAGATACAAATGACAGAGCTCCAGAAGAGTTATGGAATGACAACAAGAAAGTTGTTGTTGGAAGGAAGTGAGAAGTCTCTACCAAAGGTGAAAAAGCAAAAATGGCCAAAATGGATGACTGAAAAACTCTGAAAATTGCCCAGAAATGCAGAGACGCTAAAGCCAGAGGCGAAAGAGAGGCAATCACAGAACTCAACAAAGATTTCCAGTGTGCAGCAAGATAAGACAAGGAGAAGTACTAAAATGACGCATGCAAGAAAATAGAATCATAGAAACATGATGATAGAAAGAGTACATGGCCTATCTAGTCTGTCCTTCCATATCAGCCACTACAACAGTTCCCTTTATTCCTTTAGAGATCCTCTGTGTTTGTCCCATGCTTCTTTGAATTCAGATACTGTCCTCATCTCTACCACCTCCACTGGGAGACTATTCCACGGATCCACCACTCTTTCCATAAAGAACTGAAGACCGAACACAGTTTAGGTCAACTATCCAGAGGGTCGCCATGAATTGACACCGACTCGAGGGCACTTAATAACAACTGATTGTATTATGCAGCCTTTGACTTTCATTCTAAATATCTGCAGCTCAGAGAAGATTGTGGTTGAATTTTCAGTGGCACTAGATCAGAGGTTCCCAACTCCAGTCCTGGAGAGCCAAACAGCATTCAGGTTTTCAGGCTGTCCCTAATGAATATGCATGAGATACATTTGAATACAATGGGGGCCGTGTATGCAAATGCACCTCATGCATATTTATTAGGGACAGCCTGAAAAACCTAAATGGTGTTTGGCCCTCCAGAACTGGAGTTGGGAACCTCTGCACTAGAAGCACTAAAATCTAGCACACACAACTATTTTTAGATAGATTTACTGAACATTTTTAGCGCAAAAATATCATAAATCTTTCACATAGTTAATCCAAAATGTATTCC
Organism: Ichthyophis bannanicus; assembly: GCA_033557465.1. Taxonomy (NCBI): domain Eukaryota; kingdom Metazoa; phylum Chordata; class Amphibia; order Gymnophiona; family Ichthyophiidae; genus Ichthyophis; species Ichthyophis bannanicus. The sequence continues at coordinate 905,348,093 of CM066034.1, forward strand.
AACTGAAGGGTTGGTAAAATGTTAAATTCAGTCTCCTTACTTAGTAGACACCAAAAATAATTAAACTGAATCAGAAAGAAAGAAAGAATGTTGTCTTTTTGTGTACTGGGAAATTAATCTGTAATGTAATATATGATTGCATAGTGCTGGTGTTCTGTATATGCAATTCAAAAATAAAGTTAAATAAACATAAAGAACTATGGCCTGAATGTTTGGCAGAACAGGCTGACTCTGAAATGGGAATCCATTCCAGAAGGAGTTTACCAACTGGTCTGTATTTTCAAGAATGGCTAATCCAGTACTGGTTTTATTGAAAAAACAGGACCTCAAGTCTGTACATTCAATAGCGACTGTATCAACCTGTTCAGAAAACAATGAGCCAGTTTGTAATTTTAAAGCCAGATTAAAACCCGGGAGGACCGCTGTTTTCATATCTTAGTCCCATGCACTGATTTGCATTTGAAGAAATTGCCAGGCTGTTACATTACATCAGGATGATACAAAGATTCTTAGTTTCCTTTATATCTACCACCTTGTAGGAGTACAGACTCCATTCCACTAAAATGAGACTATGGGTTGGAAGTGCTTTAACGGATGAATCCTTTAGTTAAGCCCTGCCCTCTGCTGGAAGAGGTTTTCCTGTGCTTAAACTGCATTAAAGCTGCAGTATTAGAAGAAAGCAAAAATAGGTTTGCATAATAACTTAGCAATTCAAACACACAGAATCATTAAAATTCCTCTATGTTGCACTGATTTATATTTTAATTCTTAAGGAGCTATCAAGACTTAAATTTGCTAAATGTCTTTCTGGTAATATGTTGCTGTTGATGTAAGTCTGAGGATGTATGGGTGCAGTTCATATCTATACAGAAGCAGTCAGAACGCTGATAGGGGAGGGGTGAAAATCAGATACTTATTTGGGGTTTCATTTACTCTGGTTCTTTTCAGTGACTGCGGAGGGAATAGTGGGAAAAATAGGAACTACTATAATAATGCAGACCTTCAGGATCCAACAAACAATATAATTCAGTATGATCCCCTTCCCTCCCATTCAGATAAATATTTTCACTCAATTGAAGATATATAAGAATTGAAGTCCCCTTTACAGCCGCTCTGTGCAGGTCACCCCCCTCTATTTATTGAAGTATAAAAGATAGTTAAGTTTATTTTGATTGTATCCTGTTGCTATAAAGGAATCCACTGTGACTGTCCCATGCCATTGTGAATTCTGTCACTGTATCTACCCCCGCCACCTCCATCGGGAGGGCATTTCAAGCATCCACTACTCTTCCAATGAAAAAGTATTTTCTGATGTTGCTTTTAAGTTTACCTCCTTGCAGCTTCACTTTATGCCCTCTAGTTTTACAGCTACCCTTCTCTGAAAAAAGTTTGTTTGTTCATTAATACCCTTTAAGTATTTAAACATCTGTATCATATCTCTCCTGTCCCCCTCTTCCTCTAGGGCAGCGATGGCGAACCTATGGCACGCGTGCCAGCTGTGGCACGCGAAGGCCTTACAGCTGGCACGCGTGAAGGTCCGCAAAAAAAGAAAAAGCGGGCTCTGGCTGCTGCCGCGGACGCGGCAGCATGCAGTGTCCCGCGGGGCCCCTCCGCCCGCTAAGCCCCTCTGCCAGGGCTTTCAGATTCGCGAGGGAGACAGCGTCTCCCTCGCGTCTCTGTTAAGCCCGTAGGGGTTAATGGGAAATTTCCCATCAGCCCCTTTAGACGCGAGGGACTGATGGGAAATTTCCCATTAGCCCCTGCGGGCTTAACAAGAGTCGCGAGGGAGACGCTGTCTCCCTCGCGAATCTGAAAGCCCTTGCTGAGGGGCTTAGCGGGCGGAGGGGCCCCCGCGGGACACTGCATGCTGCCGCGTCTGCGGCAGCAGCCAGAGCCCGCTTTTTCTGTTTTAAATTTGCCGGGGGGGGGGTGTTAGGACTGCTAATGGGCTAGGGGGGGGGGGTTAGGACTGCTAATGGGCTAGGGGGGGGGGTTAGGACTGCTAATGGGCTGGGGGGGGGTTAGGACTGCTAATTGGCTAGGAGGGGGGGGGGTTAGGACTGCTAATGGGCTAGGAGGGGGGGTTAGGACTGCTAATGGGCTAGGGGGGGGGGTTAGGACTGCTAATGGGCTGGGGGGGGTTTGGACTGCTAATGGGCTAGAGGGGGGGGGGTTAGGACTGCTAATGGGCTAGGAGGGGGGGGGGTTAGGACTGCTAATGGGCTGGGGGGGGGGTTTGGACTGCTAATGGGCTAGGAGGGGGGGTTAGGACTGCTAATGGGCTAGGAGGGGGGGGTTAGGACTGCTAATGGGCTGTGGGCTGATGGGGGCTGTCTGGAAATGGGGTGATGGGGGGTTAGGACTGCTAATGGGCAGGGGGGGGGTTAGGACTGCTAATGGGCTGGGGGGGTTTTGGACTGCTAATGGGCTGGGGGGGGGTTAGGACTGCTAATGGGCTAGAGAGGGGGGGTTAGGACTGCTAATGGGCTAGGGGGGTTAGGGACTGCTAATGGGCTGTGGGCTGATGGGGGCTGTCTGGAAATGGGGTGATGGGGGTTAGGACTGGTAATGGGCTATGGGGGGGTTAGGACTGCTAATGGGCTAGAGAGGGGGGGTTAGGACTGCTAATGGGCTAAGGGGGGGTTAGGACTGCTAATGGGCTTGGGGGGGGGTTAGGACTGCTAATGGGCTATGGGGGGTTAGGACTGCTAATGGCTGGGGGGGGTTAGGACTGCTAATGGGCTAGGAGGGGGGGGTTAGGACTGCTAATGGCTAGGGGGGGGTTAGGACTGCTAATGGGCTGGGGGGGTTAGGACTGCTAATGGGCTAGGAGGGGGGTTAGGACTGCTAATGGGCTAGGGGGGGGTCAGGACCGCTAACGGGCCAGGGGGGGAAAGGACTGCTAATGGGCTGTGGGTTGATGGGGGCTGTCTGGAAATGGGGTGATGGGGGTTAGGACTGGTAATGGGCTATGGGGGGGGTTAGGACTGCTAATGGGCTAGAGAGGGGGGGTTAGGACTGCTAATGGGCTAGGGGGGGTTAGGACTGCTAATGGGCTGATGGGGAGGGGTTAGGACTTGAGGTGGGCTGTTGGGTGTGGTTAGGAATGGACAAGGTCTGATGGGGGGTTAACACTGGAGGTGGTCTGATGGGGTTAGGACTGGTAATGGGCTATGGGGGGGTTTAGGACTGATAATGGGCTATGGGGGGGCTGGGACAAGAAATGGGCTGATGGGGAGGGGTTAGGACTTGAGGTGGGCTGATTGGGTTAGGACTGGTAATGGACTGTGGGCTGATGGGGGGGTTAGGACTGGCAATGGGCTATGGGGGGCTGACTGGAAGTGGGGGTTAGGACTGGTAATGGGTTATAGGGGGGGGGCTTAAACTGAAAATGTGGTGATGGGGGGTTAGGACTGGAAGTGGGTTGATGAGGGGGGGATAGGACTGGTATTGGGTTGGGGGGCTGCTAGGACTGGAAATGGGCTGATGCAGGGACTAGAAGGGAATGGATGCTGGGTGAGGCTGGAACTAGAAGGGAGCTGGTGTTGGGGGAGGATTAGAATGGGATGGGGCTGGGAGAGTAAAATGGAGAGGGGAAAAATATTTTGTGTGGGAGGGATAAAAAATCTACAATTGGCCGGGTATTGGGAGAGTAAGTGGGGATTGAGGATGGAGGGGTAAATTTTGAGTAGATGAAATAGGAATGAGGAAAGAGCCAAAGGAGAAAGATTAGTATGTTAAAGCAGATGTAGAGAGAGAATGACAGAAGAAAGGACAAATGGACAGCAGATGGAGAGTTAGCAGAAGACACGAAGAAACCAGAAGAAAGTGGCTGGAACAATTGCAACTGAAAAAAATGCACAAAAGGTAGAAAATATCTCTTTATTTTGAATTTATTAACTGGAATATGTCAGCTCTGGGAAATGTGCATCATTAATTTTTGCGCTTTGTTTAGTACAAGAGGAAATTAATATATAGTTTTATTTCTACAGTGTTGTTGTATATTCCAAGTTTGGCTTTTGGGGTTCCCAGTTTAATTATTGTCTTCCTGTTTCTAAATTGTGATTCCTTGTTTGGTGATGGTCTGTTCTGCATGTGTAACTGAGCTGAGGTATTCTGTTTATATAATTCCTATTTGACATTGCCACTTGTTCTTTCCCCAGTAGGTCATGTATTGTTGTTCTCTGAGATGTATTGGTTTAATATTTGCAGTGTTGCCTTTTGATAGGTAGAGTATGGTGCTTTGTGAGTCCTGGTAGTGCTGTTAGGATACGGCGGGTTTGCTATGGGTTCTAAATGGGCAGCGTTTGTAGTAGTTTCCTAATGTGCCTGGCGGTTGGTACTGGATTATAGTAATGTAGAAACCTTTTAGTCTTTCTTTATCCATATACTCATTAAGAGGCATGTTTACTAAAAGTTAGTGTATGGTAACATTATGCAAATATTTATGCAAATGAAGCACCTTATGCAAATGGGGCTTTAATTGACGTGCTGGCACTTTGAGGAAATTCTTTGGTTTTGTGCGGCAGTTTGGGCACTCGGGCTCAAAAAGGTTAGCCATCACTGCTCTAGGGTATACATAATGAGGCCAATTCTGAACGAGGTATATCCGGACGTCCAAAATCTGAATGGGCCGGATTTGCACCTGATTCAGCTCCCACAAGAGCTAGACATTCCCGCGGAAGCAGAATTGGGGCAAAGGGCCTGATTGGGCCCAATGGGCCCTGATTCAGCAGGCCGGTATGTGTGGCCATATCCCCATCCAGCTCCCCTCTGCTCCTGCATGGAGCCTCGATGCCATGATGCTCCACCGCCATGTCACTGGGACCCCATGCAGGAGCCCCGCTGCTACACACTACATTAAAATAGCTTTTCCCTGCCTCCCAACCCTCGGAGGGGACTACTGAGGCTGGAATTGGGCTGCTGGGAAACCCATGCCGCTGCTCCCTGTTCTGGGGGTGTCCTCCGTGGCCAGCCGGTAAAGTCAGGGAGACTTATTCCACCTCCAAGGTCCTGTACATCTGGGGTCAAGGCCCCACCTTTGCCCCACCCATGCTCCTCCTCCAGCCCACCCCTGTCCAGAGCTGCCCTCATAGCTCCTCTGTACGTGCAGGGAGCTTTGGCAATGGAATTGGCCTCCTGCGAATAGCGGGAATTGAACGTCCAAACCGGACGTTCATCCCTGCTATTGGCAAGGCAGAATAACCCCCAATGTATTTAGGTCTTCAAGTCTCTTCTCATATGTCTTCTGGCATGGCCTCCAAATCATTTTGGTGACCTTCCTCTGAACCATTTCAAGTCTTTTTTATATCCTTTGTGAGATATGGTCTCCAACACTGAACACAAAACTCCAAGGGAGTCCTCACCAACGACTTGTACAGGACATTAATAGTTCCTCCTTTCTGCTGGTTATTCCTCTCTGTACAGTATGCAGCCCAGCATCCTTTTGGTTTTGTCTACTGCCTTATCACATTGTTTCACCACCTTGGGATCCTCAGACACTATTACTCTGAGGTCCTTCTCCAGGTCCAAGCAAATACGAAGCCTGTTTAGAAATATATGCTTATACTTAATGTTTATAGTTCTAATTACCGTTTAATGTACGCAATTATTACTGAACTGTTCTATGTATTTCTTGTTGTTTGATGTAAACCGCCACTGATCTTGGGAAGTGGCGGTATATAAAAGACTTACAAATAAACAAATAAAAATAAAAAATATAAATTTGTTAAAAGCTGCTTAGGAGATAGCACTTCTCTCTTCTTCCTCCTAGTGCTATGGAGTTCAAAAAGTGGAATGGTGACATCTATCACATGCTAGTTCACATTCGGGGACATCCATTGGTGCAGTAAAATGAAAACAAGAGCCTGCATGGAATATATAGGAAATAGTAGCGTACTTCCTCCTCCAAACCCTCTGGATGTTTGGCTGGCAAAACGAGAACTTTCCGATGCCTATTCATGCTTGGAGCAGGTATAAACTTGGGTGCAGCTTGGGATGTGCAGGACATTTCTGAAATCTGGCAAGGATGTCCAGGTTCTTGAGAATGCACCGGACATGCCTGCACTGCACCCCCATTCTGATTTGGATGTCCTTGTGCTTGGGATGTTTTTAAAAACCACTTTCTAAAATGGCTTCAGGGATATTTCTGTGCTTTGGATGTCTGTATGCCCATTTTCATACATCCAAAGCACAAATAGGGCTTCTAAAAAAACCTTAATTTTTTGACTTGCTCTAACCACACCCCTTTAAATCTCTGGGTTCCAGGCCTCCTCCATGCGCAAACAACAATATTCTTTCTTTTTTAACTTATTTTTAGTTAGTATATTTAAACATTGAACAATAAATAACATTTTGTCAATAAACTCAAAACAAAATAACAGACACCCAAATTACCTTATTACCAATTTACGAAGAAAACTGAGCCCAAACTGTGCTTCTAGCTGTAATACCCTAGGCCCCTGAGTTGCCTATGGAACATAAGGAAAAACACAGATTTTACTATTCTGAAACAAGGGATGAAATTTGAGAATATAATCCCTATATGGATCCAAAACAAAATGTACAATCAAAGCTGCAAAACATATATCCAGTTCTCCTATCACAGTCAAAGCTTCTAGTAGATTTAATGAGTTAAAAGACAGCCAAGAAGTCTCAATGCTCTCACCTCTCACTTCTTTTATCTGCCCCTAGCCAGACCCGCTATCTCTATTCCACTCTTAAAACTCTCACATCTCTTTGCCCCAATTCCACCACCATATTTCTCCAACCAACTCCTCCCCCTCCACTAATTGCATCATTCTTCAGCACCAAGATCTCTTCTCTCAGGGCATCACTGCCCTCCTGTCCCTCTCCCATCTCCTCCCCTCATCCTACCTCAACCCCCCCACCTCACAACTCTCACATACATGGGCCACATTCCATCCAATCACTACAGCTGAACTCATCCGCTTGATTTCCTCATCCAATAATACATACTGCTCTCTTGACCCTATCCCCTCCTCTTGGATACTTACTCCCTCTCTGGCACTCATACCTCCTATCCTCACTATGATCAATACAAGTCTTGCCACAAGCACTTTTCCTCGCTTCTGGAAGCACGCCCTTATCCGCCCTATTCTCAAGAAATCCTCACTCGACTCTCTAGCTCCAGCACACTATCGCCCTGTCTCTAACCTCCCCTTTCTTTCTAAACTTCTTGAAAAACCGTCTTTGCACAGCTCTCTCACCATCTGGACTCCACCAGCTTTCTCCACCCCCGTCAGTCAGGGTTCCGACAAGGCCACAGTGTTGAAACTGTTCTGCTTGCCTTCACCAATGCTCTCCATGTAGCTCACGATCACGGTGACTTCTCGGTGGCGGTATCTTTGGACCTATCCACAGCCTTTGACCTAGTTGACCACTCCCTTCTTCTCCTTCGTCTACGTGAGGCCGGTCTCTGCAGCACAGTCTATCGGTGGTTCCACTCTTTTCTCTCCTCCCGGTCCTGCATGGTCCTCTCTTCATCCTGCTCTACTCTCCCCTCCGATCCATTCCCTTTATCCTGCAGGGTCCCCCGGGGTTCTGTTCTGGCACTTCTTCTTTTTAATCTTTTTCTAGCACCACTCGCCTTACTGATACAGCAATCTGGGATTTCCGCTTTTTATTACGCAGACGATCTAGTTCTTCTCCATCACACTTCCCCTCTTCACCCCTACCTTTCTGCGCTAAATTCCTGTCTCTCAATGGTCACTGATTAGCTTACTCTAAACTGTCTTCATCTTAACCAAAACTGTTGCAATTTGGTTCACCCATGGTAGTCCACCCTCCCCTGCACTGGCCCCCTCTTTCCCAGGATCCTCCATACCCCTAGTTTCCTGTTTCCACTACTTGGGTCTCCTCTTCGATTCAGATCTCTCCTTTCACGCCCATGTTTCACACATCACCAAAACCTCCTTCTTTTTCCTGCGCCAGATTCGTGCAATTCGCCCCTTTCTTACTCCACCTGCTCTTACCACTCTTCTTCTGTCGCTAGTTATGGCAAGGGTTGATTTCTCTAACTCTGTTTTCATAGGCCTCTCGAAGTCACAATTAGGTAGATTACAACGAATTCAGAACACTGCTGCCCTTCTTATCACTTCCTCCTCCCAGTGGGACCATGTCACACCTCTCCTCCTCCATCTACACTGGTTACCTGTCTCTTTTCATACTCACTTCAAATTACTTACTCTAGTTCACAGAGCTCTTCACACTAGCACTCCGCAATATCTAGCAGACCTCATCACATTCCATACTCTCAGACACACCCCCCGCTCGTTCCACCTAAACCGTCTTCATCTTCCCTCCCCCTCCCATGCTCACATCCAATCCACATGCTCCTCTGCATTCTTTTTCATTGGCCCGGCGCTCTGGAACTCACTGCCCACTTCCCTCAGGTTGGAACTCCATGACAATATTTTCAAACACAACCTAAAAACCCATCTCTTCTCCCTGGCTTTTGACCTTCCCTCCCCTTTTGTCTGATCCTGTCCCCCTATGTATAGTCCTGTACGCCTTTCTCTGCCTGTCCTATCAACAATTGTAATTTCCTTTTCCCTTTCTGGCCCAGTGCCTATCTCTAATTGTTTGTAATTTGTGAACCGCTCTGTTTGCTAAGGAAGGGCGGTATATCAAATAAATAACCATAACCATAACCATAGTACACCCCTAAAATGGGCGACACACATTTTGTACAATTTTTAAATTCTCCCCAAATATTGTTTTAAGTAAATTCAGTGGAGGGGTCAGTGGTAAGAAAATTGATAAAATGCAAAGTATGTCTTCTCTGTACAATCTCCAATCTTTCCAGCTTACTACAAAGATTCACACTATCTCACATCATTACAAAGTCATTCTTTTGCATTTTCCCCACCCTTGAGTCTTTAATCCAGTATTCTAAAAGCTACTACTTACATGTGGAGATGGCATGCAAAGCTTTTAGAATGATTTCCAATGTGTAGTAAGTTTTTGTCTTTAAGAGGGTTGTAAAATATGTGTTTTTGAGTGTTTGGCAGTGGAGGTAAGTTCTTCGCCTGTAAATGTATCACTGGTCTACATTGCCAAAGAACTCAAGTTTGGTTTCATCTCTCTACAGAACATTTCCCAGAAGGATTGTGGGTTTTCAAAGTGGGTTTGGGCAAAGATGTCTGTTTTTGAGCAGTGGATTCCTGCTTGGCCTTCACCCATGAAGTCCTTCTTTGTTTAGTGTGTGGCATATGGCACAGGTTGAAACCACCACTCCAGATTGCTCCAGGTCAGCCTTAAGCTCTTTGAATGTTATACATGGTGTTTTTCCGATGGTTTGCACTAGCCTTTGAAGACTTATTGGATTCATTTTTCTCTTCCCACCACATCCTGGGAGATTCTTGACAGTTCCATGAGCAGAAAACCTCTTAATAACATTGTGAACTGTAGACACAGGAATCCGAAGGTTTTTGAGATGGCCTTGTACCCCTTTGATGTTTGGTGATAATGGCTTTTATGATGATCTCAGGCAGCTCTCTTGTCTTCATCACTGTGAAAATGAAACAGGGAGTGAATGTGGCCATTTTAAACATGAGAGCCATCATTCATTGGTTGTTTCAAGTCATGTGAATACTGACAATTGATCACAGGTGCATCTAATTTTACTGCATTGAGAATGTGGTTCTTTTGTTTAAACTGATGTGAATTGTTTATGAGTGCCAATAATCGTGTCCTGGCAGTGTCCCTGTTTTTATACAATTTCCTTTTTTAATTGGTCTTGTTTTATTTGATTCTTTTATGAATCAAATATGTGTGCATATATAGTTCACAGCTATTGCACTGGCTACTTTATTTTAGGAGATATTGGATATTAAGTTATTGAAATGTAAGGGTGCTAATGAGGGTCGGCCCATTCACTAAGCAAGCTAGGCGGCCACTTAGAGCGGCTGGTTTGGGTGGGCAATGGCAGCGGCACACATGACCGACTGTTCCGCCTCCCCCCCCCCAGCTGCCACTGATCCCGTTTGGGGGGAGGCGGTCAGCGCCAACAGCAGTATTTCGGAAAGCGGGCTGCTTTTTGACGCAACTTTCTTTCCCGCAGCAGGCCATGTTCTTCAGCACACATGGCCTGCCACGGGCAAGAAAGTGGCAACAAAAAGCCACCGCCTCACTCTCCCAAGACGGAATCAGTGGCAGCTTGGGGGGATTGCGGAGGCAGCAGCTGGGGGCAGAAATCCTTGGGCTGGCCCTGGTGCCAATAATATTGACCATCACTATAAAAGTCCTTAGGATAGCATTTCAGAACCAAAATGTCTGATAGTGTAATAGTTAGAATCGTGGAACAGCAGGGCGGCCAGGATTCAAATTCCCTTGTGAGCCTTTGTGACCTAAGGCTAGTCACTTAATTCTCCATCTTTGAAACACTCTCTGGATGTTTTAAGGTGAAAACAAGCACTGTCCCGATGCCTATTAGTGTCTGGAGCAGGTATAAACATGGACATACATGCCTGCAGAGGGATGTAAGTCTATTGCTCCTCCCTGGATACGCCTCCGTCACACCCCTACTTGGACGTGCCTACACCAGAGAAATCTGCAAACGTCATTTGTGGAATGGCTATGAAGACGTGCATGATTTCAACCTGCACATCTTCAGACATCCAAGTCATGACTAAATCTTTTAAAATGACCCTCATACCGCCTAATGTGAACCAACTGGTATTGCGTTTTCAGCAAAAACTCTATTATTAGAGTATTGCTACTGCCTGACTAACAGCAGAGATGTGCTCAGGCAAGAAAAATTTGATTCATTTTCATTTTTTTTTCATGAATTTTTCCTGATTTGTGGGTGTTATCTCAGCTAGTTTCACATATTTGTTTTAATAGGTCATTTTTAATGCATGCTAAATTAATTTAATATACACTAACCAATGAATTATGCTGCGCCCATCCTCTTTTTTTCTGCCCGCAGGGAATGGGATCCCTGCAGGCAGACAGAGAAGAGAGAGGCCGCGATGGCGGCCTGCAAGAAAAAAGGTTATATGTGTGTGGAGGGGGGTGTGAGGTAGAGAAGGCACAGACAATTTAAAGGGGCAGTGGGCCTATTAAAAAAGGAGGATGGGGGATTTAGAGGAGGGGATGGGAGTGCTAGGGGGATTGGTGAAGGGGGAAAAGTCTGGAGGATAATAGAGGAGAGGAGCCAGCAGGAGAGAGGTTGGAGTGTGAGGGAGTGCAAGGGATTGTGAAAAGGTGCATTCCCCTCTCCCCAGACCACACACAAAAGCACCACATACACACAGGCACACCACCTCCGCACGACAGACAGACAGACACACACACAGGCATCTCACCTCCGCCCTCTGCACCACAATACATACACACATGCTCATACACAGGCACTCCACCTCTGCACCACACATGTGCTCTGCAGTCCCATATCCCTGTACAGACACTTAATATCTGAAACTAGAACTGCTATCTGTACTTCTGTCTAAAGATGTCGCACAGTATAGGCCCTGGTCTCATGAGACTTGAGAACATGAGAGCCGTGTGAGAGACAATACGGGGGGGGGGGGGCAGGGGCGGCACAGTAAGGAACGTATAAAGCCTTAAATGTGCCCTGTGTGACTTGCAAACCTAGCACGCCCCCCCCCCCCCACATCACACGTTTGTCATTTGCCATTTCCCGATGCCCAGCATTGGCCCATCTTACCCCACACCTCTTTATCTGTAGCTGGCTCCACCCCCACCCTATCTGCACTTGCCCTACCATCATTTTTCCTGTTCCTTGGTGATGGCAGCAGAATGTACCTCCTATTTAAAAAAAACATGTGGGTTTTTCCGACTCCATGCTTGCAGGGCTGGTTTTATCCCTCCTTCCTCTAACGTATGCTTGCATCAGAGGAAGGGGAGATCAGACTAGCCTGCATTGCGGAGTGAGAAAGACCCACATGGTTGTTTTAACTGGAAGTCCACTTCACTGCCACCACTGCTGCCGCCAAGGTAACAGGAAAAGCGGTGGCAGGGCAAGGGTAGGCAGTGTGTGGGGGAGCCGAGGCCGGCGGTCAGCTCTAAATACGTCCCTATTTTCTTGCACCCTGCATGGCTGCACCACTTGCACAGGACTAGGTATAGCACTGATCACAATTACTGGCTCCTAAGATTTTGGCCTGGCTTCTAAATTCACACAAAATTTATCAAGACATGCAATAGAGGCATAGCACGTTTGGAATTTTAGTGCCAGCTATAGGCTGCACAGCTGCACAAATAAAGTTCCGTCACTTATGTGCACCTCTTTGCTAGTTGCTGCTTTTATGTTTGTTGATACTAGTTTGGATCAAATGAGCACTTGAGACAGGGAAGCAGTCCCGAAACGTGCATGTCATGCTTTCTTATCTACAGTTTTCAACTGCACCATACTTACAGATAAGTGGAGTATTTAATATACTAGCTTTTGGTGGTGAACCTTATATGAATAAAAGAAGTTTACCATCTGGTGTGGATGATATACAGTTCATTCCTCCCTCGGTACGCTCCGACAAAAAAATTTAAATTATTCTGGGGACCATATCGGTGAATGTTTTTGAGTACTTAATTTTTTCACTGAGATAAGGTTGTTTTTTTCGTAGGAGAAGTAACATGAGGCACAGTTCTCTCTGATCCCAAATGCAGGCAACACTGCCTCTCCTCATGGTCTGCCCCCTTCCTTGATCCAGGTGATTCTTGTTCAGAGATAAGCTGTGGAAAGAGACAGCACTGCACCTAATCAGCAGCACAGCTGCTTCTGAGCAAGAAGCACTGAGATCAATGGAAAAGGAAGACTGTGGAGCAAGGCTGCGCTACCTACCTGTGTGATCAGAGAGGGTTGTGCACCTCATGTAACTGCTCAGCAAAGGTGAGGTAAAGTGTCACCAGCCTCCTCTATTTCTTGTATTGCAGTGCATGCAGAGCGTGGCTTTTTGGAGTTTCAATTTAGTTTTGTCTACATATTTGTACTTTGAGTTTGTTATAATTTATTCTGTACTTGGGGAGGGTCTAACTTATTTTGCCTGTGTGACTGAGGTAAAGTGTTCTGTTACCATGGTGTTTCTATGTAGGATCTGTAGTAATCTGACTTGTTCAGTTTTCTAAATTGGTGTAGAGATGTTCTAAGACCCACTGCAATATTTATGGTGCTACTCTTTTCTGGATAGGTTCTTTATTATGTTAATTTTAGAAACTGGTGTCATTATGGTATAGTAGATTTGCATTATAGGTTTTCAGTAACTTTTGTAGGCTTTTGTTAGTTCACAATCTGCCAGGTACTGGAGAGGCTGTTAATGCGATGACACTGGAATCAGATTTTAATTCTTCAATGTTGCATTCTGTGGTACAATGTCCTAGTTCTGCGCTGCATCTACTGTTGGAGGAGGGGTTTCGTTGGACACAAAATAGATGTTCATAAAGAAAATGAGAACTATAGTACAGTTTCTAGTGCCAAAATAAAAGTAGTTATAATTTATTTTGGTATTAGAAACTGCGCTGTGGTTCTCTTTTTATTTTTGTCCCTTGGCATGTGAGCACCTTACATCTCCATTGTTTTTTGCAGAATATTTATTTACAACTGTCAGTATTTTTTTAAATCTTAGAGTGTCAGGCTAAATAATTAAACAGCTACAGTTTTTGCTGCATTTTAATTATATAGCCTGGGAATATCTTGCTTTCCATTTTTTTAGCAAAGCCACTGAATGAGAACCTCTGCTTCCTCTTTGAATATCTTGGGGGTACCAGCTCATCTCTCACCTGTTTGATATACTGGCTTCCTATCCATCTATGGAGTCATTCTGTCGCATGAATAGCGAGGATGGACATCCCGTTGGGACATCCATCCCCGCTATTTGTGCCTTTCCCAGTCCCGTCTATCTTCCCCACGTCTTGTACGGGGAAGATAGATGGGGGCAGGAAAGGGGTGGATCGGGGGCGGCTTTAGGACAGGCAGTGGGTGGACATCGGCCCCAGACATACAGGGCCGATTCTAATGTCGGCCCTGTACATCCGGGGCCAGCGACTTGCATGGGGAACTTATTCTACCTTGAAGGTGAAATAAGTTCCCCTAGTCGCCAGGGATCAGCAGACCCAGGGCTCAGATGGGGCAAGGGGGGCTGAGGACATTCTCTACTGCCCGATCCTGGCCTTAGGAAGCCAGATCAGGGGTTGGGCTGTGGGGAAATCACTGCTGGAGCTGGTGGATGGGGATTGCGGCTCTTCAATGGAGCCGCGGTGCCATGGCACCAAGGCTTCATTGAAGAGCCCTGACTGAGTTAGCCAGGGAAGGCATGTACGTGCAGGCTGGACAGAATCAGGGTACAGGCCTGTTCATGATTCTGATCCTGCGAGATTAGATGTACCCCGCAGGTTCAGAATCGCGATTCCATCTGTGTGTCCGGTTCTGGCTGGATGCACAGAGGGCCCGGACGTGCGGGGTGGAATCAGGCCTCTAGTGTTTTTCTTAAGATAGTGTGATGAGGTGAGTGCAGCCCAGCTAGGGAAAGCTAAAAAAAAGAAGGATTTTTTTTCATTGCGGGGGATGGGAGCCCAAAATCCTAGGCTCCATACTAGAAGCACTGAAAGAAACCTAGAGGGCAGAGCCAAAGGTAAGCCAATCACAGACCACAGGGCAACCCTGCAGAGGAGTAGGAGGTCCAAGTGGGAGGAGCTAGGAAGGGAGTTGCCCAGCTCAACAGTTAACAGATAAATGAAGATTCTCAGCCCATAGTCTGTATTTTGTGCTGTTCGCGGGATAAAGCGACAGCCCGAAATAGTCTAAGGGGGGGGGATATGTGATGAGGTGAGTGCAGCCCAGCTAGGGAAAGCTAAAAAAAAGAAGGATTTTTTTCATTGCAGGGGATGGGAGCCCAAAATCCTAGGCTCCATACTAGAAGCACTGAAAGAAACCTAGAGGGCAGAGCCAAAGGTAAGCCAATCACAGACCACAGGACAACCCTGCAGAGGAGTAGGAGGTCCAAGTGGGAGGAGCTAGGAAGGGAGTTGCCCAGCTTAACAGTTAACAGAGGAAGAACAAACAAAAGAGAGAGGCACAGTTTGAGTTTGAGGCAGGAGGAGGAAGGAGCTGTGAGCAGAAGGTCCAAGAGGAGTGCAGGGGCAAGCACCAGTGGCAGCTGCAGTTCAAGCCCTAGCCCAAGTTCAAGTCCAATTCCCAGGAGGCACAGACAGGAGAGATCTGGGGCCAAGCTGTGGAAAACCCTTGCAGCCAAGGAAAGCAGCAAATGGAGGAACCATTACAAAGGCAGCCAAGAAAGGTACGCAGGGAATGAGCAGTGCCACCAGAATAGTTCTTGCTCTGACTCAGAGGAGACTTTCAGACTCCTGAAGCCTCAGCACAGCAAGAAGTATCTCAGGAGGGAGGTTAAGCAGGAGAGACACACAGGAGACCGGCTTGGAGGAGCCAAGGCCAGGCAGTGTGAGAGACTGTTTAACATTGCAAAGACTCTTAAGGAAAAGTTACCAGAGCACTTTCAAAGAGCACCTAGCTGTAGCTCAATTGAGAGCATGGAGGTAGGCCCTGAAGAAAGTGTTATTGAGTCAGAAGCCTCTGAGATGGAATGCGAGCTGTGCACTAAAATACAATAGTAATGTGTGTTAGAAAACAGTGAAATACAAAAGGAAGCTGTTGCAAGTTAAAGCAGTTTTCAAGAGTTAAAAGAGAAGAGTAACCCTGAAGACAAGAGGTTAGGAATCTCTCTCTTAGGAAGCAAAAACTGCAAAACTTCAGTGAAGGCCCAAACAGCTAGAACTGTTTGTATGGGGCGTGGCAACAGCGAGGTTGGAAGCTGGGAAGAGTTTTTACAAATGCTTTTGTTTTGAAATGTCAAGCAAGTGCAGTGAAGAATAGAAACTGCTGTGAGTTTTGTTTGGACATTTTCATTTGGAGAAATTATCCTGTATTTCTTTTGTCTGGAAAAAGTGCTTAAAGAATTTTTATGTTCATCATTTGCCAACTTTGGAAACCGAATAAAAATTTCCTGTGCGCTTTAAATAACCACTTGGCTTTTCCTTATTGACACAACTACAACCCTCGAAGGGATACAGATGGCCAACCGTCCCTACTAGGCAACCGCCTGGTAGGGGCGCGAGCGTCACAATAGCCATATGCAAATGATATGTCACTCCAGCCTTTGCCCCCTCCCCCAAATGAAGCAGTTAAACTACACCCAGGATGCAGAGCAGACACTTACCAAACGGGCCCCACTTTACATGTGGTACTGTTAGTACCATGCAATTGCAACTAGGAATCACATCTGTCATTTTGAAGTGGCAACGGGGCAGGAGCATGGTGGGGATCATTCCTGCCTCATCCACTAGACACCAGATATCATACTAGGTATATGCCTGGGGGAGGTGGGGGGTTGTGGGAAGGGGCAGAGGTTTGTGATTGGGGTAATGCATTTGATGTAAGGCAGGATCAGAAGTGAGGTCTTTACTAAGGAGAGAATTGGATTGGGTGGCTGCGGAACTCTGCCCGGCCATACAAATTTGAGAATAGCTGGGAAGAAGGGAAGTACCATCAGCAGTGGTTGCTGTCATAGGTTTTTTTTTGGGGGGGGGGGAGTGTTGCTAGGCATGGGGGTCGAGGTTGTGGAAGGACTCCAAATAACTATACCACTTGGGATACCAAAGGTAGGAGATGTCCCTGGGCTGTGTCGGCACGTTTTAGAAAGTCCATTTAGGTGAAATTTGGGACGTCCATGTCAAAACTTCTGAAATTCTGTGGGAGGGGCAGCAGTGAAGGTGGACATGTGTAAATGCCAACTAAAATTGCCCTATCTCCACACCAAAGAATAAATGTGTCTGCCGCTTAGAGCAGGATGGGATCATACAGAATAAGGGACCAGACACATGCAGAAAAGCAGCCAATTTCAGAAACATGCATGGTGAGATACAGATGCTAGCACCTGCATAATTGTATGCACACATGCATTTATTACCACATACATATCCCGGTCTGCCATTTTAGAAATGGAGATGTGCAGCAGACAATAAGGCCTTGCTATGTACCTGCAAGATTTTTTTGAATTGGCGAAAAATATCGTGAGGGGACATTCTCCTCTTTGTACTATTGATAGCTGGCAGAAATGTCTATTCTTGCCCAGGAGAAGGTATAGATATGGACATCTGCTGCCAGTTTTAAATGTGTAGTCCCATTCTGAAATTGGCCACACATGTCTATCTTTTACAAAATGCCCCAGACATGCCTCCGCTATTCCCTCATACAACATAGACGTGATCATGCTGAACACATGTAAGTTTGGGGCATTCTAAACTGGCTCTTGAGATGTGGACATGGTTGAGACATCTGAATGGCCATTTTTAAATCATTAGGGCTTCTAAAATGACTCCCATTATGTCCAGAATCTAGAGGTGGCCATTGATTCTGCCGTCTCTATGGGCAAACAAGTTTCTGCATGGATAGGAAAATAGTTTAACTTTCATCTCACCAAATTTGTTCTTTTCTGTAGAGGACTGGTTTGCTGGGTCTTAGCAGCTATTCTCTGCCACCCAGATTAATGTATCTGGGCCTGCCTAAGAATGCGAGAGCCTAATTACAACTAAGGTGATCACAGGAGGTAAAATTTGGGAAAGGACGGCACTGCTTCGGAGATGATTACATTGCCTACTGATTACTGCACAAGTGCAGTTTAAATTATTAACCACTACATTTAAGATTCTCATGGGCTTAGCACCAGACTATTTAATGGATAGTGTGGAACTGTATGTCCCTTAATATGAGTTACATTTAGTGGTTGATTTTAAGCTAAAGATTCCCTCTGCAAGAGATACAGAGATCACCCAGGAAACATTTCTGCAAAAAACACTTTTTCTTTTCTGTTCAGTCATTCTTAGAGTTGAGGACAGAATCCAATTACATGCTTTTTTGGAAGATGAAAACCTGGCTGTTTGAGAAGTTTTTGGATCAGGTATAATTGTAGATGGCACCAATGAAGTGAAATGATCAGGTAGTTTTTCTCTTTTTAGTTGATTCATTTTTATTGTTTATTTTATGATGTATATTTTATGTATTTTCATATTTTATTGTTTTTATTGTATGAAGCAGCAGTTTGAATATAGTTGTATTGCTTAGTTATTGTAAGCCACCTTGAACGCTGAAGGGTTAAGCAGAATATAAAAGCCAAATTAAGTTAAAAGATTAAGAAATGTCAGAGAGAAAAGAAAAGGATGCTAAGAATAGCACCAAAAATAGGGACGCAGAGGGAGCCAAGAAAAAAGGCTGGTTGATATATTTGATGATTTTAGGTAGTCCTGTAGCCATGATAAGAGCCTTTTTCTGAATTTAAACTTTTTCTCATTCTAAGGCATTTCAATGCCCAGCTGCTGGTGCTCAAGAAAAGCTCTCTTTATAAAATGTTCTTTTAGACCTATGCCATAAAATATATCTCGCCTGTTCTTTCAAAATCCTTTTATGTGGATTTTGAAAAAAAAGATTAAATGCCAATCCACTAGCTTTCACTAGCAGCATGCTTTGTCTCCCATGTTTTGCCTTTGGTCCTTTCTACATTTTTAATGTGTCCATTAATATTTATAATGAAAATGTTGATAGATGGTTATTGTTGCACTGAATATGACATAGCTCCACTATGGGGCATGTTTACTAAATCATGCTACTAGGGCAGCATGGGGTTAGCAAGCAGTTTAGTTGCCACACTAAAATGTAATGTGGGACCCCTATACTAAGAACCCTGTGCTACCCTGGTAGCATCTGTCGGTGCAGGGATTGGGCAGGACAGGGGTGTTCCCTGTGTGTCGTGGCTAGCACGGGCCTTAGTATCCCATGCTAAGTGCGCTAGATGCCGGTAGTGTGGGTGCAACTAACGCATCCTCAATGGGTAATGTTAATTGCACTTGTGGCATGGTCTCCGCAGTATCGTGCAGCTTGTCTGCACTAACTACAGATGAATGGATGATTATGCCCCCCTGCAGTTAGTGATGAGCCCCCCTACTGGTAACACGGCCCACACATATGCTACCAGCATGGGGCTTCGTTAACATGAAATAAAATATTGTTATTTTTCCTGGCAGACTTCATGCCGGTTTGTTCACCTCTCATCGCAGTTTCTCCAAATGGGTTAGCTTTGCACATACCATGACAGTCAAGAGCCTCACTTCTAAGCCATTGTATGTGGAGTTCACCTCTGTGTGTGAAGAGTTAGTGGTTTTCACAGTCATAAAGTTTCCAAAGTATTTGAGACTTGTTTATTTACACAAACATACACATTAGTGGAGAGTTTTAAATGCTAGGTACATATGACCTAGATTGGCCACTGTTGGAAACAGTATACTGGGCTTGATGGACATTGGTCTGACCCAGTATGACATATCTTATGTTCTTATGTTCTTATAAAACACGCATAATCAGCACTACTATAGAATAATTAGTGGCACTGAATATATATAGACTGTTGAATACAGTTAAAAGCAGAATGTCACTGCTATCCATATAGCTATTTGAATAACTCTGTAGTTTGAATTAGGACAGCTGAATGAAATACCCTGCTCTGCCCTAACTCTAATGTGCCACTATTTAGGTAGTTTCATAAAGGATTTTTCATATGTGTAGGTTAGTATATATTAGTGGTGTGCAGATAAAAAAAATTGTTTTGTTTAGTTTCCTGGGTCATTTTCAGGTTTGGTTTGGTTTCAATACATTTTTGTTTTGTCTTGTTTTGCTTTTTATAAATTTTCATTTTGACGTAGTTTTGTTTAATTCAAAGAGGTAACTTTTTGCTGCTGCCTAAACAAAAAACATAGCTGAAAGGTTACTAGATGTTTCACGCAAATAAAAAAATATCATCTGGCTTTTTTTTCTCACAGTCAGAGGCTGTCCTTGAAACAGTGACCTTTGTATTAGAAGGCAGGCATCTTGCAGCCATAAGGACTGGCCCTCATCAGTCTGCTCCTAACCGTGTCTTGTATTGCTGCTGATCTTGATTCCTATTTCCTAATTGGCCCAAAGTTTGTCTGGAGCTCTGTGCAAAACCCTTCATGGATTTTTTGTCTTATGAATCTATTGACTCCTGCTCCAGATGGAGACTTACTCCAAAGTAGACTGTGAAACCATGTCTAAGTATGCTATCATAGACATTTACCAAGCCTAATCCAGATCCTGGTTGTCCAATTAGTGATCATCACTGACAGAATTTTGGATTTTTTAATGTTATGTTTGGATTAAAAATGATATGAAATGACATAAGAAATGTCATTGGGTGTTTCAAATGAATGCACATCCCTAGCATATACACATAAAAGGCCTTTTATAGAATTACCTTACACATAAAAGTACACACAATACAATTAGGCACAGACACGTCATTTTAGAGTAGGTATATTCAGGAAAGGAGTTTGGGCACAGTGCAATCAGAGTCACAACTTTTCCATGTATTGTAGACATTAACATTTATACCTGCTTCAGAGCAGACATAAATGTCTGCAGCTTCACTCTAGCCGTGATTTCTGCCAGTTCACCCCTAGTATTTTATGAAGACACATACACATCTATGTGTCTTTTATAAAATAGGCTAAGAATAGGTAACTACTGTACATGGTCTTCACACATTAGCAGGTAATTTTGTAATAGATT
This sequence comes from Ichthyophis bannanicus, assembly GCA_033557465.1. Classification (NCBI taxonomy): domain Eukaryota; kingdom Metazoa; phylum Chordata; class Amphibia; order Gymnophiona; family Ichthyophiidae; genus Ichthyophis; species Ichthyophis bannanicus. Next base: position 905,368,725 of record CM066034.1, read on the forward strand.
GCTGGGGCACTTAGAGGGATTTTCAGTGGCAATATCCATAGAGCAGATAATTCACAAAGAAATCCATAGAGAAGGGATTTATTTGTTTAGTAGTTGTTGCTAAACAAATAAGTCCCTTTTGAATATCAGGCTCTCACATTTATTGGCTGGCACACCTACTCTCACATACATACATATATGCCTGGATGCATGTTGCTGGTTACAAAGCAGTACATTTTGTATAGGGCATCCTGGTGAGGAGATGGACATTGAAGGCTGCCTCTTTTAAAACTATGCTATTAAGGAGGCATATTCAGAAGCGAGGGCTACGCTAAATGAAGTGCCTAGCCACCGCCACTTTAGTAAAACACGGATATTCTGCGGCAGAACATATCCACATTCACTTTCCTCCACTGAATATTGAGGCTCAACAGACACCAGTGCTGCTATCCAGTTATCAGCAATATTTAGCCACTAACCAGATAGCACTAACCAGTTAAGACAGATATTCACCTGTCCTAACTTTGACTGATTAAGCTATTCTGTTAATGACTGAATATTCCCACTAACTGCATAGCCATTGTAAACACCCCAATTCACCCAGAGACCATCCCGGTTTTAACCGGGCATTTTCTCTCCAGATTTTGTAAACCTGCACATCTGCAAGAAGCCATCTTCTGAAACTCCATTTTGCAAAGGGAGGCAGTTTTATATGCTAGAGAGGTGAGCACAGTTCATTCCTTAAGCATGCCTCCAAACCCTAGGTCAAAATGAGAAGTTAGCTGAGGGGTTATACATGGTTCAAAGCAGGTATAAATACATGTATTCTATAAAGGGCCTCCCAGAATGCATCTCTTTAAACCTCTGCATGCTGCCCTCTACATACAAGCAGCATCTTTTCTAAAATCACTGCTTTTTCAAATATGCTGATTTACACCCAATCAGGGAGTAGTGTTGCAGTTCTCCACTAAAAGTTACCTAAGTCACCTCCCCCTCTTTACACTACCCCGAATCCTTACTCATTCATCTCCCTCCCCTCTGCTCTCTTCATGCCCTCTTGCTCTATGCCCCACCCCTCTCTTAATGCCTCTGTCTGGGATTCCCTCCTGGCGACTTTGGCCAAAACAGTTACCACCTTCCCAGACTTTTCCTAGGTGATTTTAATATCCATGTCGATCATCCAATCAGGCTCAGAGACAAACTTATTTTTATGTGTAAAGCTGCAGCACTGACTCAAAGCCACACACACACACAAATGGTGCTTAAGACTTCTAAAATTCCCTCCCTCCTTATTTGCTAAAAGAGTAGAGAACAGAAAGCATAATCAGTTGGCAGACATTTAAGCATTCATATTGCAGTACTTGCCTGTCAAAAATGGGTATTGGACTGGCTGAACTGATAGCAAAGAGGTTAATATAAAATGTTTCAAAGCCTAGTAAGTAACATAGGTATCCACGTAGCAATAGTAAAATCGACTACTAGTTGGGTCTGTTCCGTAGGCAACATATTTTGTAATAACTAGAATTTCTAGTGGGAAGGTAGGCATTTATGTTGCTCAGTCTGTCTGGCAGGCTCATTTGTAATGGTAGCTATTTAAATCTTACTGTGATAATAGAATCAAATTAATGGCTGGGTCTGGATGACAGACTGCTAGTTATTTAACTGTAAGTCTAAGTGGAAACATAGGCACTGACATAGCTAGGTCCGTCTGATAGGCTAAGCGGGTGGCTTAAGAGTTCTTATCTATACAATGGCCACAATACAGTAGAATTGCTGTTGAAATTACAGAGCCTCATGGTTAGTCATTGAAAAAGTGGGCGCTGAAGGGAACAAAGAGGGATTCTTGTAAACCATTCTGTCCCTAATGGTGGAGAATAAAGGAGGAAAAGCTAACTCCTAAATGGTGTTTGAACTTCAGGAAACAACACAAACAGTGGACTAAAATCAGTAAGTACCTGCTGAGCAATCACATTTCCAGGGCTTTTTAGACTGCCCTAGGATGCAGCCCAAAGGAAGGCACTCAGTCCAAACCACTGTAAACCGTTTACTTCACAACACTACCAAATATGATCATGTATCCTTTCTACTTATCAAGTCCCACTGGCTTCCTCTCACCCATCGTATACATTTCAAACTTCCTACTGTCACTCACAAGATCATGGGGCTGTTTGAAGTTATTTCCGTCCCTGTAGGTCCCAGGGCAGCGGCGGCAGCAGTGGGGATTTGAGAGTGGGAGGTGGGCGCAAGGGATGAGGTTCACTTAGGGCATTTCATCTCCTTGCCCTGGTCCTGCTGCTGAGGCAAGTAGCTCTGGACACGTGTGGTGTCTGCCTTATGTGGTTAATGTAGGGCATGTCACTTGCAATAACCACGGAGGTTTTGCACTTGCCGCATATTAATTTTTACACATAATGCACAGTTCCTTATCGTTCCTCCAGTTTAGTCCTCAACCTCTGGGTAGTGTACCTCCTCCTGCAGCTTGGAGACTGGGCATGTCAAAAACTCATGACATCACTGGATATAGCCTGCTCGTCTCTCCCATCAGCCCCCAGTGTGTCCAGTCTCCATGCAGCAGGAGGACGTAGTGAGCCTAGCTTCTGGGCTCACTTGGGGGAACAGATAAGGAGCATTTAGTGTGACAAATTCTATTCTGATTTTACTTTGGATTTTTACCTTTAATTTTACTTTTAGTTCAGTTACCTTTGGTTAATTGGCAATCAGGGATTAGTTCCCTTTAGTTAGGAGCAAATTTCCTTATATTTACAGTAATTTTAAATTTGAGCCTGGCTCTTCAAATTAGTAGCAGCTCTCGCCTTCCCTCCTTGTCAGTTATTTTCACTTGCTGCAGGCATTCGCCGGTGCGGATCTCTCTCCTTTTACAGGAGAGAGCTCCGGGACCCGTACAGCCACACAGAAGCTGTGTGAGACGGAGCCTCTCCGTTGCTGCGGGATTTTACTTTTACTCTGTCGAACCGGATGAGCGGTCCTCGCTGCTGCTGCCGGGCGCAGCAGCACGGTTTGAGGATCGGATGAATTCAAGGCGGTAGGAGCAGGCTGCGTGGCTTTCGGCCCTGCAGGTAAGGCCTTCGGGCTCTGTCGGTCTGCTGAGGCCTCCTTTTTGCAGTAGCTGTTGTTCTTGGCGCCAAAATTCGTTGGCAAAGGGGCGGCCATTTTCTCTCTAGGTATTTGGACCACGTGGCGAGCTGCCTGTGTGAGGAAGCCGCGTGGTGAGCTGCCTCTGTGAGGAAGACGACAGGCAGGATAGCTAGATTTTTAGGTCTAGTGTTTCTTTCTTTTGTTTGTAGGGTTTTTGAGGCTTGGGGGGTTCCTCAGCCTTAAGGGGGCTGTTGTCATTTCTCTTTATTTTTAAGTTTATTCTTAGTTTTATAGGACAGCAGTTTTGGCATTGATCTCTGATGCCACATGTTCTCTCCCTCCTAATCATGTCTCTGAGGAGCATCTGTTAAGTCCTGGGATATTAGGTAAATTGCCAGCTTTTAGGTTCTTCAAGAGCAGAGCCCTAACTTGTAGTTGGAAGGCGGGACAGGCTGGAAGTGTGCTTTTGTGTATTCTATAGTGAAAGTTGCCCAAATGCCTGTGGTTTCACAGGGACAGGTTTAGGAAATCTTAGGATATAAAAAAATATATAATAATGACAGTTAAACTGTCAACCAAGACGTGCCTGTGCTACGGTCTATGGCCACCAGAGGGCAGCTGGTACACTCAATAGTGCCTTTCTGTGACCGTGTGTATGCAGCCATCATCAGATTGATCTCTGCAAGTCAGGGAAGAAATAACCACAGGGCCACCTCATTGGCTCTCAGGGGTTAGTGACTAAACAAGCAACTGTAATGTTCTGCAAATCAAGATTATATGACTAAGATTTAAAGCTCTTAACTTCTGTATCATTTGTTGGGCTCTAGTGCCCTAAAGGCCACTGGAGGGCAGCACTGCTCATGAATCACAAATAGTATTCCCCCATCCCTGGGGTGGGGGGGGGGGTTTGTAAAATACAAAATCGTATTCCTCATCAGGTTCACACAGGCAGCAACCTCTAAAACCTCCACTTGCAAGGTTGGCGGTGTATCCCACTGCTATTTCTCTGACTGCAGGAAGGCCGGGGTGGGGGGTGGGGGGGGCTGCCTGTGAGTTTCGTAGCTCCACTTAGCATGCCCTTCCCAGGAAATTCTCATCTATTTCTAGAGCCTGTGCTGTCATAGCGGGGCTTTAAGCACTTAGCAGGGGCACTGACCCGTCTGTGCCATCTTGTTAAAGGCTGAGGGTGAAGAGAAGGACGTCTAAGTAGCACAGTCTGGGGCTTAGCTCTCCAGGGCACTGGAAGGTTTCATAGCGGAAGTCAGTACTCTGTGTATGCTCCATGTATTCAGCCTATGTTCAAGCCTGCTCACTGCACTATGTTTGGGTGACAGGTGCTGGGTCACCCGTATATGTAGATGTGCATTTGGTATGTGCTCATAATTGCTTAGGCATGATTTTTGGGTGCACTCTTTGCAGAGTGAGACTGCATTTCTTTGCTCGGACTATATTATCAGGCTAAGATAATTTCTCCAGTAATGGGGGGATGTCGATTGTAATAAAGTGCGTGAGGTCCTCATGGTGTTACATGGGGTTGTAGCAGCAGATAAGCATGCAATAAATAAAACCAGGAGTCTTTTCAAGGATCCAAGCCAGTTTAATGTGCACAGGCTCAAGCAATAATCAATTTCAAAATGGCTGAGCAATGGTTTCTAGCAAAACAACAACTTTTATACCGTTCTTCTCCATTCTAGACATAGGCAAACTTTTCATTGGTCCCAGTAACCCCTCTCACCCATCTATTGGTCCCGGTACCATTACGTAGCTATCCAATGGGGACCCTTGACTGGGCTCAGCACCTGGTTGCCCCCCTTCCAGTCCCAATTACAATGGTCAGTTCACTAACTTTGATACTTCTCTCCTCCAAGGTCGCTATCCAGCTGGAATATGTGGGAAAGCAGGGCACTGTAACCTTGCTTTCTGCAGAGTTAATTAATTCCATAGAAGCTGTGCTCTCTTATCAGTACCAATTAGACTTGTTTTTCTATATTTTCTAAGTTTCGATTCTGCTTAGCTATACTAAATTGTGTTCAGTTAAGTTTCAATTCTACGGTGTCATCATTCAGGGGGGTTTTCATTCCTCTGGGCCTAACTACAGGCTTCATTTACAAATCAAGCTGCTTAGGCCTGTCTGTTTAGTTCAATTAGCATAGATCATAGGCCTTCGCCTACCACATTCCCCCCTTTGATTATTCTCACCCGCAAGTGAGAAAGGGTGAGAAGCAAATCACATATTACTAAAGAAAGATATCACTCTGTGGTATAGGGTAGTAGTTTCACATAGCTGGTAGCTTTGTAGCTGCCTTATGCTCTACAGTGTTAATAACTGAAGTTATCATTCGCAAGCAAAGTGGCAAGAAACAAGGGAGCAACAAGCAGATAGTCAAAGTCCATAGTTTGGCAAGAGTGGGAAAAAGAACTAAAAGAATTAGAAGGTTCAGGAGCATTTATGCCGGACCACCAAGATGTCTTCTTTGTTGTGCTGTTGTAAATCTTCTGATTTAGACAGTTCAGCTGTCCAACCTTCATAGTAAGTTGTGGTCCGGTCCGAACAAAACACAAACTGTCAACAATGGGGTGGGCCAATACCCACTCACTAGTAGTATTATGTAAATCAGTCTGATTGTAGGGGATGGAGTAATTCAGTTCTTGGGCCTCCCAAGGCCATTATTCTCCCATTGTTGTTCTCCACAAAACAAGCAATCTGAAACATGAAGACCGAATGCCACTGCTCCTGCTAATTCAAGAAATAAGTTCTGGTGGCAGGAGGAACGTCAAAGTCTGATTTCATGGCTTCATAGAAAGAGTGATCTTTTGTCCTGTTCTGGTGGTGGTATGCAAGCTGCACAAGGGGGTAGGGCAAAAGTCATTTCAAAGCACCCCAAAACTGTTGCCAGAATAAAGCAATAATAAGAATTCATAATGGGCATGGTCTCTGGAAAATTGGAGGAACTGTCGGATTTCACAAAGGTAGAGTTGATTGTAGATCCTCAAGCTTCTGCCGTACGTAGACCTACCAGCTTTTTGGCAGGAGTAGGGCTGTAGATTCCAAAGTATCACTGTCTTCTGGGATGTCTCAGGTTCTTAAAATATCATAGTACAGTCTCTCAGGCTATTATTGCCTTCTTAGAGCAGTTCGCTCTTTAGGAGATCAAAACAGTCTTTTTCAGAGTATTTAAACACAGTCTCTTAGAAGATTCAATTTCTTAACACAACACAGTCTCTTTCTGATGATTGCAGTTTTTCTCCAGATGCGAGGCTTACCTTCAGATAAACAAACAGTCTTGAAATAGTGCAGTTTCTGAGGGACCAATAAGTCTTAGGTCCGTGGTTGTTGTCGTAGGGTGAGGTGCAATGGAGTCTCAGGATGCTGTACAGTAGTCCAGTGATCAGGTTCAAGAGCAGCTGCTGGCTTCACTTGATTATGATGGATCCAAGGTTCAAATTCTGCGACTTTTACTGCAGTTGGAGTTGACAGGATGACGACATAGGGTCCCTTCCAATGCGGGGCTAACAGTGTCTTTCTCCACTCTATGATCCACACCGAGACTCCAGGCTTGAGAGGATGCAGGGGTTCAGACAAATTGATGAGTAATCGATTTTGTACCCAGGTATGAAGACTCTGCAAAACAGAACTTAAAACCAATAGTTCATGTCTAATAATTTCAGATCCTATCTGTCTCATATCTCCTTTTATTTCCTATACAATAGGCAGGGGTTGCCCATACAGAATCACAAAAAGGGAAAACTCCTAAAGACTTAACAGGGGCTAAGTATATCCTAAGAAGGGCTATGGGAAGAACCTGGGGCCACTTCAGGTAAACCTCTTGGCAAAGTTTGGACAACTGAGATTTCAGGGTTCTATTCATACATTCTACTTTTCCTAAATTCTGAGATCTATAGGCAGTATGTATCTGTTAATATCAATATCTTGGGGCTATACTTAATGGACTTGCTTCCTAAGGTTATCCACCCTCATTCTTTGTACAGGGCCCCATGTGCATGCAAGGTTGTAAGGGCATACTTGGAATCTGGGTGCACATTTAGACAGGGCCCTTTTCCTATTGTTAGTGCTCTAGTGAGGGCTATCAGTTCAGCTTTCTGTGGTGAAGTTTCTGGGGCCAGGGCTGAGGACTCAACTACCAAATCAGGGGTCACCACTGCATATCTAGCACAACAATGTCTATTGATGATGAAACTGCCTTCAGCCACAAAGAAAGTCTGTTCAGGGTTCTCCAGAGAGACATCAGTCAAATCCAGGCGGCTTGAGAATACAGTGTCCATAATTTCTAAACAGTCAAGACCAACTGGTAAGAACATAACAGGATTCAAAGCTTGACTGACCTTCAATTGGAACTGGGGTTTTCACACAACATACTCTAATACTTCAACATTCATAGATTTGTTAGCTAGTAGTTTCCTTTGTATTTCATATTGGTTAGAACAGAGTGTGGTACAGTAACTTGAAGATTCTGTCTCAAAGGGATTTTTCTTTGAGTTTTTTGCTTACTAGGAAGGCTGTAGCTGTAACAGCTTCTCAAATAAGGTCCAAGAGATTGAGTCAACACTCCTAGAACATTTCCTTGTGACTCATGAACATAGAGACTGAAAGGTTTTCTGGACATCTGGTAGACCCAGAATTGGTGACAACATCAGAGTGTTTTTTTTTTCAAAGATCAAAAGGCTGCATCCTGTTCAAGTCCCCATTCCAATGCAGACTTTTCCATTCCTTTGATAGCTTGATACAACGGTTTTGCTAGCAGCGCAAAATTGGGGATCCATATACAACATACTTTGTGGCACCCAAGAAGGCTCTCACTTGCCTCCTGGTGGTTGGAGTAGGAATACTGCATACAGCTGCTTTGCGTTCTGGTAAGGGTCCCAGGCGTCGAATTCCATTGGACAACGGGAATCCTAGGTATTTAACTTGTTTGGCATAATTGCACCTTAGCTCTTGAGACTTTGTATCCAGCCTCATTAAGAGGGTGCAAAAGTTCACTGATGGCTTGTAGACATTCACTTTCTGAGTTGGTGGTTATGAGCAAGCTGTCCACATATTGAAGTAGAATTTTTTTTCTCCTGGAGTTTCTGGATAACTTGTCAAATCCTTGCTGGGTGAGGCGAGTTCTTGAATCCTTGAGGTAATCTTGTCCAGATGAGTTGGCCCCGCCTCCTTGTAGTGGGGTCTTGGGCTAAGCGTATGCAGAAAAAGGCATCTTTTTAAGTCCAGAATGATGAAATGTATAGCTTCAGCAGAGATCAGTTCCAAGAGAATATAAGGATTTTGGTACCACTGGTTGTATAGTTTCAGCTTGTGACAATGCAGAGGTTGCAGAACCTGAAAATGAAGGTTTAAAACACTTTTTCTCTTCAGAAGCTGTCAGTGAAACTGGGCAGGAAGGGGTTAATGATACAGCCCTGAAAGCTGTGATACACAGGAAAGTGGAAAGAGAGCCACACCCTAGCTTGAAGCAAACCCAGGGAGCTGACGTGGGAGGAAAAGGGGCGGAGTCACACATGATAGGGCAGCTTGCTTCACTTAACCAGGAAGCAACTGCCAGTAGAGAGAAAGAGTTGCAGAGGAGAAAGAAAGAGCAAGGGAGAAAGAAGGAGAGAGAGTCCGAGAGAAAGACTGCAGAGACCAAGAGAGAGTCTGGGAAGCAGAGGCAAAGGGAGCCAAGGAGAGAGGCCAAGCCTCAGAGGAACCTTCCAAGGAGGAACTACTTGGAGCTCATTAGCCAAGGAAAGCAGGTCAGAGACTATTTAAAACTCCAGGGGAGAAGGTCAGATACCTTGCCTGTAAGGGAGAGAAATAGCTCTCAGGAATCTTCTCTCAGGAATGAAAGATTGGGCAGAGAGAAGATCCCTTTCAGTAAGCTAAAGAAAGTTGCTTGTCACAGACAACGTTATAGAAGCTCTAGCTCTGAGTGTAGCCCAGGTGCCTATCAGCATGCTCTTGATTACAAGCAGCACAGACACGGGCAGGAGCTAGGCTCTGACGAAGACGCTGTAATACAAGATTTAGTGAAACAGTATCACAGGAAATGTTTACCTCCCTGCCAGAGAACACAGTCTAGGCGTTCCAGAAATCAGGTGAGCCCTTTTTATAAGCTTTTAAAAGGTGCTGATAACTTAGAGCCTGTACATGTGCCTAGGTATGTTAAGGAGAACAAAAGAAGACAGCTTAAGAATTTAATTAAGCAATGGCAGTCTGTAGACTCTCTTAACCAAAGCCTCAAAGATATATCAGACCCAGAAGAGATGTTAATTGATCCACCTTCATCAGTTAGCAGTGATTCGCCTATGGAATGTGGGATCTGTTATAAGGATTGAAGTTATATTAAGTGAATCCTATAAGAGGAGAGAAGCTGTATCAAAAGCTTATATGTGAAGTGCTGAGAAGCCTATTTGAATGAATCTGAGTTTCATTGAGAAAGGCAGCCTTCTGCCGTGGGAAACTCAGATGTAATTATTGCACCTGTGAAGTAAAGCTCAACGCTGGAGAATGTCCTATGTTTAAAGAGAGCATACTAGTGCAATGTTTAATGGAAGAAATCAAGGCTTGTATTGGAAGCTAATGGAAGTTACTTGCTGAACTTTGTACTTTGAATTGTACCTGAGAAGCATCAGGATTTTCATGGACTTTTTATTTGACACAATTGAGTACCACTACTTTTTGTTTGTGCCTGGGGACGTAGTGCTCCAAATTCCTGTGTGTGGAAATAAAGTTATTATTGGAACTCACAGAAGGCCTTCGCTCTGTTACTTGGCCCACAACTACAATGGACACCAGACAGCAGCACTTAGGTATATAAATTTGCTTTCCTCTTTGCCCCACCGGCTAACCCCTCATAGGCAACTGCCTATACCTACGCCGGAGGGCGCTGCAGTGTGACAAGCTGCATCATTCATTCTTCTTAGATCCTGCACTGGGCGGTAGCCACCTGTCCCAGGCTTCTTGACTGGCTTGAGGGTGACAATGACAGGGGCTATGTTCTTCGCTAGGCCAGGTGGATTATCTTCTGCCCATACTCCAGGTGGGGCTATAAGGTTGGTAGGTATACGAAAACTTGTTGACTTGACTGGAGGTGTGCTATAGAACCGCCACTCCTCTTCTCGGGGAACAGTCAGCACCATCAATCCAGCAGGTTTTGGGTTTACAGTCATTTGCATTTCTCCCTCTTCAGCAAAGGATATCTGTGCCTGAAGCTTTGCAAGCAGATCTCGGCCCCAAAAGTGGAATAAGGCACTCAGGCATATACAGGAACTGGTGCATTATTTTCTGTCCCCCTAGTTCACACATGCGGTTCTGCAGGAAAGGCTTTGCGGACTTAGCCCCAGTAGCTCTGATAATGGTGATGCATCTGGCCTAGTCTTTATCCATGCTGTAGCCCTCTTTAGCTGCCACTTACTCTATAGCTACTTCCTTCTCCTACTAGAACATTGTGCTTGGTTTATTGTTTTATGACTCTGCAATCAAGTACTCCCTCCTCCCCTCCTGGGGAGGAGTCAAGATACGGGCATTCACTTCTCTAATGTCCTTCTCCTCTGTAATGGGCACACTCACACCCAGTTTTTCACTTCCTCTGCTCCTTTGATTAGGAAAACCTCCTCCACATCATTCAACTAAAGCATCAGCAAGAAGATCTGTTCTCTTCTCCATTTTTTTACATTACTTTCTCTATCACATTTATCTCCACAATTCACATACTTTCTGTTCAACTCTTTCAGTAACTATCATGCCCGCAGATCCATCCAGTTTCATTTCTGTTTTATATCTCTCTGGGACTGACTGACAAAAACGTAAATTCTCCTGGGCTGCTAGATTGCATGGGGTAAACAGGTAGACAAAGGTGAGTCGGTTGATATAGTGTATCTGGACTTTCAGAAAGCTTTTGACAAGGTCCCCCATCAGAGACTTTTGGCGAAGCTAAAAAGTCATGGGATAGGAGGCAGTGTACTATTGTGGATCGGGAACTGGTTAAAAGATAGAAAGCAGAGGGTAGGGCTAAATGGCCAATATTCCCAATGGAAAAAGGTGAATAGTGGAGTACCCCAGGGATCTGTACTGGGTCCGCTACTTTTTGACATATTCATAAATGACCTGGAAAAGGGAATAACTAGTGAGGTAATCAAATTTGCAGATGACACAAAACTGTTTAAAGTTGTTAAAACCCAAGAGGATTGTGGAAAACTGCAGGAGGATCTGGATAATTGGAAGACTGGGCATCCAAATGGCAGATGAAATTTAATGTGGACAAGTGCAAAGTTATGCACCTAGGAAAGAACAACCCACACTATAGTTACAAGATGCAAGGCTCCACATTAGAAACCACCACCCAGGAAAAAGATTTAGGAGTCATCGTGGATAACATGTTAAAACCCTCCGCCCAGTGTGCAGCGGCGGCCAAGAAAGCAAATAGAATGCTAGGTATCATAAGGAAAGGGATGGAGAATAAAACAAAGGATATTATAATGCCTCTGTATCGCTCCATGGTACGACCGCACCTTGAATATTGTGTGCAATTCTGGTCACCGTATCTTAAAAAGGACATAGAGTTATTAGAAAAAGTACAGAGAAGAGCCACCAAATTGGTGAAGGGATGGAAGGCTACTCCTATGAAGAGAGGCTAAAAAGGTTAGGGCTCTTTAACCTAGAAAAGGCGGCTGAGGGGAGATATGATAGAGGTGTATAAATTAATGAATGGAGTGGAACGGATAAAACGTGGATAAATTGTTTACGCTATCAGAATATAGAAGGACTAGGGGGCATGTAATGAAGCTACAGGGTAAACTATTTAAGACAAATAGGAGAAAATATTTCTTCTCTCAACGTGTAATCAAACTCTGGAATCTGTTACCGGAGGATGTAGTAAGGGCTGTTAGTATAGCTGGGTTTAAAAAAGGTTTTGGACAAGGTCCTGGAGGAAAGGTCCATAAACCACTATTAAAAAGGGACCCAGGATATCAATGCTTGGCCTAGTACAAGCACTGCAGAACCTGTGTCTTTTGGGGAAACTGCTAGGTACATATGACCTAGATTGGCCACTGTTGGAAACAGGATACTGGGCTTGATGGACCTCGGTCTGACCCAGTATGGCATTTCTTATGTTCTTATGTTCTTATGTTCTTATAGTGAAGGCTGCCTGCGCTATTTGGATTGGTTTCTCAGCGTGGAAGGTATAATGCCAGAAACAAAGTTGGTCAGCTGGCTTTCACTTCTGGTCCAGAGGGGGTGCACATCCCCCTGCTGCGGAGGTGGCTGGCAAACTAGGGAATCTGCAGGGAGGAGTCCCCCCCCCTTTCTGTCCTAGGCCCACACTGTTTCTCCTAGCAACGCTCTATCCAGGAGGTTGTTTTTTTTTTTTTTTTTAATGATCTACTTCTCTGCTGTGGGCACATTAGTTCATGCCTACCGGGGGGGGGGGGCATCATCGGTGGACTGGGCCCCATCCCCCCCTTAAGCACTCTGAACGGAGCTACTTACAGAGAGAGAGAGAGTGACGAGACAGGATATCTAGAGATTCTGGGGCAAAATATGGTGAACAGCAGAAACCACTCCCTTTCACATAACATTCCTAATTGGGACAGAGACATTTTTATTACCATAATTTAAATACAGTTCTTAAAAATATAAAAAAAAACTATTATTTTTGCAACATGTTATAACATCTATTCCAATAGAAAGAAATATGGCTCTTAATATGACGGGACATATCTGTTACGTATGACTAGAATAAAAATACTTAGCAACTAGCTGCCAACCGTAATCAGCATGTCTCTGCAAAAGAAATTATTATTATTTTTTTTTTTTAGTTCAGAAAGCAAATATTCAAAAGACATTCCGGATATTTTTCATAAAGTACAGTACACCTTTCCTTTTTTTTCAAATACAGGAAAACAGATGAATTTATCTTAAAAGCCAATATTGTAAAGGTCAGTGTAGCTAACTGATTTGTTCATTAGTAATTAGTACAGAGTTTAACAATTCAATGTAATTACCTTAAATCTTACAGTATGGGGAAGCATGCATTCAAATGACTTATACTTGTTCATAAAAAGGTTGGTGCAAACACTCCGCAAGATAAACTTTTTTTTTTTTTAACTTTGATTGAATGAATCCGGGAGACCTCTCAACCGAGAGTTGCTGTCTCTTAAAACACATTTTTTTCCTTCTCTGCAAGCTACACCCCTCTGCTCGCTGGGAAACAACTGAACTGTGCTCATAAAAAGAGACTTCTCATTCACACGCACAGAGAGATGCCAGAAAAAACAATTTAAATCAGTGTCAAGTCGTGATCTAATAATTACTTTGTAGATCAAAGGAAAAACAAAAACAGTTCTCTATCATTTCCTATTTAAACTATTACAGTGCTTACTGAAAATTTGAACATACAGCCGACAGAAATTCTTCTCACTTGGTCCGCAACCCGTAAGGGATTAATACAAACTTAACCCTTTTCAGGCTAAGCCCAAAAACTATCGGGACCCACAATCCTGACTAAACATTCTTATTAAATGATATATAAATGATATATAATACATAACCATAGCAGAAGGAACATTACTATTAAAAACATATTGAATAATACAGGTACAATTGTCCTGAAATAAGCACAAACTAACAGCATTGAGATTTAAGCCTGCACAGGGTTAGAAAGACACTGTACATTCTTTCCTCCAGACACGCCCCCTGTCAGTTTTTCACTGTGCAGTAGGAAAGCAAACTGGGTCAGACCAGCTTTTGGATTTCTAAAATGACTCTAGGTGTTTTGCGTCTTCGTTCTGCTTTATTAATACAATTTCTTAATCAGTGAACTGTCACAAATTACTCAACAGAATAATCTCACATTTATAACAGAAGGGAAACTCGTGGTTTCAACAGAGAACAAAAAAAAACAGATACACAGTAGGGCAGACAATACACATCAAACGCTTCACAATCATGCTAGCAACATATCCCAAAAAATGCATTTCTTCCTATCTATTCTGACTAGTCTTAACCAATTTCCCAATTACAAAGAGACGGGAGTTTCGCCCCGCGAATACTCATGCAGGGGTACTCGGTCCGTCTCGGAGAGGTGATCAAGCTCTCTTACCAATTTCCAAGTTCCAAGTTCAAATGGCAGCACTGCTCTTTCTTATCTGTCTAGACATACCAAATCAAAACTCTACTTACCAGATCTGGTTCCCAAAGTTCCCAAGCTTCTGAGTTGGATCCTGGACTCCCCCGGGTCGGAGGTGTTGGCCAGCTGGACCCAGTGCCTGCCGAGGCCAGGCAGAACCCCCTCCGATACAAGAGGATCGGTGGGCCCAGGGAAATTCCCCTGCGTCGGATTGGCATGGTTCCAACTGGACCAAACCTCAAGGCGAATTACGTGGATTTATTCACTTGAACACCATCCACCACTCGCACTTCCAGGCCGAACGCACCAAGAAATGTAGCAGCAGATAAGCATGCAATAAATAAAACCAGGAGTCTTTTCAAGGATCCAAGCCAGTTTAATGTGCACAGGCTCAAGCAATAATCAATTTCAAAATGGCTGAGCAATGGTTTCTAGCAAAACAACAACTTTTATACCGTTCTTCTCCATTCTAGACATAGGCAAACTTTTCATTGGTCCCAGTAACCCCTCTCACCCATCTATTGGTCCCGGTACCATTACGTAGCTATCCAATGGGGACCCTTGACTGGGCTCAGCACCTGGTTGCCCCCCTTCCAGTCCCAATTACAATGGTCAGTTCACTAACTTTGATACTTCTCTCCTCCAAGGTCGCTATCCAGCTGGAATATGTGGGAAAGCAGGGCACTGTAACCTTGCTTTCTGCAGAGTTAATTAATTCCATAGAAGCTGTGCTCTCTTATCAGTACCAATTAGACTTGTTTTTCTATATTTTCTAAGTTTCGATTCTGCTTAGCTATACTAAATTGTGTTCAGTTAAGTTTCAATTCTACGGTGTCATCATTCAGGGGGGTTTTCATTCCTCTGGGCCTAACTACAGGCTTCATTTACAAATCAAGCTGCTTAGGCCTGTCTGTTTAGTTCAATTAGCATAGATCATAGGCCTTCGCCTACCACAGGGTTGGAGATGCAGTCGTGGGATCTGCTGTGGAGTGAGCCGTCCGGAGGAGCTACAGTGTCACAGTCACCAGTTTCCCTTTCTCTTTGGGCTTTGCTCCCAGATCCTAGCCCCTCTTTCTCTCTGATGTCCAGAACGCAAGGTTCCCGGCCCACTGGACAATCTATTCTCAGCCTTTTCTCAATGTTGTCAGAAGGACTGGGAGAGCGAGAAAGGAAAACCAGGAACCAGCACCAGCTCTGATGTCTCTCCACTGCCAGTGTTTGCTACGGTCACATATTCCCAATCAGTTATTTATTTGAGTATACCGATTGCCTACAGGTCAGGGTGGCATACAGTCGATTACGGTATTTCTATTTCCCTTGTCCCCGAAGGGCTCACAATTTATGTTTTGGTGCCTGAGGCAGAGGGTTAAGTCGCTTAACGAAGGCCAGAAGGACCACCTGTGGGACAAGAAACCAAAGTTTTTATGGCCCAAGGTTAGTGGTCTCGATTGGAATTCAAACCCTTGGTCCTCTGGCAACTTGCCTCAACCACTAGGCCGCACTGCTCCGTGTGAGCTAGCCACAGGGCCATAGGGCCAGGCGCAGCCTGTTACTTCCAAGGCAGAGACCTTGGGGAGGTTCCGTTCATAAGGATACAAGAAATGCCATACTGGGTCAGACCAAGCTCTTTCAGGTCCAGTATCCTGTTTCCTAGGGTAGCCAATCCATGTCTTAAGGACCTGGCTGGATCCAAAAAGACGAATAGGCTACTCAATGCTTGTATCGGGACAAGCGGTGGATTCATGTATGCTCATATTTTAAGGGGTTCCGTTGCATGTACAACAGATGTGACGCTCTGTTGGGTTGTGTGCCTTGTAGAACATCTTGAATTGGTGAAAGTTGGTATAAAAAAAATGTATAATTTTCCAGCTTCTCTTTAGGTTATGGACCTTTCCTCCGGGAGCTTGGCCAAAAACTTTGTTAAACTCCGCTACGTTCAGAGATTGTTTCGCGCAAGGCTCTTGGAGTACACAGGAGACCCAGTGGTCAATCAACCGACTGGAAATGCGAGCGATACCCCGGGCATTTGCAGGCATTCGAAGCTACAGTGAGAGGTCGAACAGTGCGAGTACTGTCCGACAACTCCGTGGCAGTGGCCTACATCAATCGGCAGGGCAAAACCGGAAGTGTAGCCATAGAGGCCGCGGCAGAGGGTCTGTGTGTGTGGATAGAGCTTTGGCTGCCAGCGTTTTCGGTGGCGCATGTTGCGGGTAAGGACATTGTGATGGCGGATTTTCTCAGCTGGGTCCGAGTAGATGCCGGAGAATGGGAATGGCATCCGGAGGTGTTCGCACAGATCGGTCGCATATGGGGACAGCCAGTAATGGAACTCATGGCGGAATTTCACTCTGCGTAAATGGGTCGCTTCTTCAGCAGATGACGCAAAAGGAGGTCGTAAGGCATCAGCACACTGTTTCAACGGCGCCCGTCGTCCAGTCTTCTCTATGTCTTTCCACCGGGGGCACTCATAGGTCGAGTGGTTCTGCATATCAAAGCGTTTCGGGGAAACGTGTGGTCGGATGCTTTGGGCTGGCCGAGGCACCCGTGGTATGCCTGCTTCATACGGTTGCTCGACGGGAATCCATGGAGGTTTCCAACATTAGAGATTCTGTTGCTACGGAGTTCCCTTCAAATGGCTCAGGTGCATCGGTTTTTGCTTACGGGGTGGCCATTGAAAGGGCAAGCTTAAGGAAAAAGAGTTGCTCGGCAGCAGTCTTTGCCACCTTGCCGCAAAAAAAAAAGTCTATGTCCCTTGCATATCTGCGTCTATGGCGCATCTTTGAGGACAGGTGCTCGAGGAGGCACGCTCGCGCGACAACAGTGTCATTTCCCTTGATATTAAGTTTTGTGCAACACGGGTTTGGTAAAGGCAGGTCCTGGAGAGTTCAGTTAGCAGCTCTGTCTTGCTATAGGGGCAAAGGACAGGGAGTGGCTCTCTTGCACAGGTCAATGTGGTACGCTTTCTCAGGCGGTTACCAGATTGTAGCCCTCTCGTAGGATATTAATTTCACCGGGGAAGCTCAAGTTGGTTTTAGGAGTGTTAGCTAGTGCACCATTGGGGCCCTTGCAACAGGCATAGGTTAAGGGTTTTGCCTTGAAGACGGTATGTTTGGTCATCTGTTCGGCGAGGCGATTTTCGAAGTTGCAGGCGTTGACCTGTCAGGAATCATTTTTTATCTGTCTCCAGACAGAAGGTGGCCTGGCGGCTGGTTCCATCGTTGTTTCCAAAGGTGATTTGTACGTTCACCTAACTAAAATGGTCTCTCTTCCAGCGCTAGGTGCGGCGGAGGGGAGCGTATTGAACCATAGCTTGCGCTGTTTGGACGTCAAGAGAGCGCTGCAGCAGTGTTTAAAGGTTTCAGAAACTTTCGCAAGGCGGATCGTCTCTCTTCGGGGTGTTTGGAGGGCCCCGCAAAGGGAAGCGGCGGCGAAGGAGTCCACAGAGAGAGCCCTCTCCCTGGCTGCCCCAACAATATGGAACTCCCTCCCAGACGAACTGAGATCGACAAATGACCTCAAAGACTTTTGCAAACAGCTAAAGACAACGCTGTTCATAGAACACTACGGACATGTTACTTAATCATACTAACAGGAGCCACCACCTTCCACCCCAACCGTGATAAGAAAATGTTAAACGGCACATGATATATCTTAAACCCTAATTGTATAGACCAATGTATTATAGCTCATGCTGTACTATAGCTCACAATGTACATAGTTCAACCTAATCTGTTACACTTCCCTCTTACATGCAAACCATGACATTTTTTCACTGCATGAAATACCCTTCCACTACTCTTGATTGTATTGCTGTGACACCGCCTTGATTGTATGATAAGGCGGTATAGAAATACCGTTAAATAAATAAATAAATAAATTTCTGGATGGATTGGAGCGGCGAGTGCGTCGGCTTATCTTCTACGGGACCATACAGTCCCAGGGAGCTTACGAGCTCACTCTACCAGAGTGCAAGCATCTGCTTGGATGGAGCACAGTTTGGTTCCGCCAGTGGACATCTGTAGGGAGGCCTCTTGGTTGTCTCTCCATACTTTCAGTAATGTGATAAGGAAGCTTATCATAGTTCAGGAGAGAGCTATAAAAGAGGTGAATTGGCTTTGAGCAAGCAACCTGTCTTTGCTGGTAGAAATACTAAAACAGAATGTTTTCATAAAAGACTACCAGTCCCAGAATGCACCAGGTTTCAAACAGCCTCTAGAAGGGCTGAAGTGGGGAAATGTGTGTTCAATCAGGAGAGCTATGAGGTAATCCCCAATCACTCATCTCCAAGGGCAGGGCTTGATTCAGCACAGCTGGGCTGTGCTAGGGTAGAGTGTCCCTCTAAGCACATTAAAAGTAATAGATTTTCTACACACAGACAGAACAGGGAGAATCGTGAGCAGATCAAGGACAGAGAGAGCAAGGAGAGACAGAAGCAGCAGCAACGTGGAAAGAAGAAGAGAAAGACACCTTGGAGGTCTAAAGAAGGAGCCCACAGTAGTACGTGTGTTGGGAGTCATTTCAGAGGCAAGCATACTCCATTGGACTGGAGGAAGCCAGAGGAATGGGGTTATAGAGCCAGGAATTCCCAGACGGCACCTTTGAAGGAGACGGCTGCATGTGGAAGGGGCCCTAAGACCGGTGCAAGAAGGTATGTGAAGAGAGACCCAGTGTCCAGGGATCTTGATTGGAAGGCTGGACATAAAAGCTGGACTACTTACTGGCCAGGATACCTGGAGAGGAAACCTAACAGCAAAGGAAGCTCAGGTATGAACTTTGATCTATGCCCTAGCTCTTCTCCAGGAAGACAGCAGGGAAATAAATATTATCCTGAGAATGATCAAGTAAGGAATTCCTCTGAGCCAGACCCTGATATTGATTCCATGATATTTGAGGAAGAAGGAGATATATTAAATGATCAGAATGAATACATGGATTGCTCTCTGTCTAGGCTGCTGTGGTAAAATACTTTCTCACTAATACAAAAACCACCAAAAGGAACTTTAATTTGTTCTTTTATCTACCCAGAAAAGTCTGCAAGAAAGCTTTTGGGTAGGATTGAGCCATGTAGAGAAAGTGAACCAGCAAAGGGGTTTGCAGCTGGCTAATTGGTGATAATTGAGCCAGGCACAAGTGCACGTGAGCTCTGAAAGGAAACTTTTCTTTTTGTGTGTAAATAGAAGAAAGTTATCCTTGATAAAGAACAGTTTTTGTTACTTTTGGGTTTTGTTTTTGCTTTTGGAGCAATGCTAAGAAAGTTATTAGCATGAGCCATCAAAAAGACCTTTTCTGTTTCCCATCAAGGTCTTATTTGATTTTTGCTTAAGAAGTTCAGTTACCTTATTTCATGTTTTGTTTTCCTGAATGCAATACTGAAAGCAAGTGTCCTTTTTGTGTTACCAAGTAAATCTGTGTGGGAGAATTAACCCCATGAATAAAACCCACTTTTTCTTTGCTTACATTCGTGCATCACAACTCATTATTTTGTGAACGGCTGATTCTGGTATAAGTAAACTACATTCCCCACAATCCTTTGCAAGTCATAATAATATTTTTGCCTTTGCTAAGACTGTGGCCATTCACGACCAGCGCCCCCACTGCGCCACAGTAAGCACTACCGCCTAGATGTTCTGGCGGCTAAGGATGCCGTTTTCAGGGAGGCAGTGTTGAGATCCGGCTGGAAAGGTCCCTCACAATGATTACTGCTCTGATACATCCCAGAGGTTGAGGACTAAACTGGAGGAACGATAAGGAAATAGGAATTACACTTACCTGGTAATTGTGGTTTCTTGAGTGACTCCAGTTTAGTCCTCATTCCCGCCCGGGGATGGGGTCTTAGCAGTGGTTTTTCTGTTGGGGGAAGTGCAAAGTTAAAAGTGGATATAGGCCTTCACTGGTGTTCAGTCGTTTTGATGCTTCCATTTGGTTTGCGCTATATTGTTATATTATTATATTATGATATTGTTATATATTGTTATATATATTGCCCTGGATTGTTTAGGGCTAGGCATTCGACGGAAAGGAGAGCATGCAGGAAGCAGTCCCTTTCCTTCTGGAAGGGGAGTAGTAGGTAGATAGGTTATGTTCTGCATGCCCTTGAATATAATGTTAAGTTAAAAAAAAAAGTTACTGATTTTTTGCTCCTTTGAGTCTGCTTTTTCAATACTTCACTAGGGGCTGATGGGAGAGACCAGCAGGCTATATCCAGTGATGTCATCAGTTTGACATACCCAGTCTCCAAGCTGCAGGAGGAGGTTCACTACCCAGAGGTTGAGGACTAAACTGGAGTCGCTCAAGGAACCACAATTACCAGGTAAGTGTAATTCCTATTAAGTGCAGAAAACATTTGTAAAATGCCCCTTTATTTGACTTTTCGTGTGACCGGAAGGTGGGTCATAGATTACACAGGTACACTACCAAAAAACTGCCTCCAGTTTTGCAACTGATTCCTATAGATTTTGGGGTGCTGAATCCAGGAAAAATAGCCAAAATGTTCCATCACGTCACGTTTTCTTGCAAAATTAGATTTCTTACCCATATAAGGAATGTTCACATAATTTCTTTTTAGCCGACTGCAGTTTATTTTCTTGGCCCAAAATAGAGGTTGTAATGGTTAACTAACTAGAAACACTCCCTCATGATATTTTAGAGTGTTTTGTATTCATTTTATACATTAACAGGACAATTGGGAGGCGGGGGGCTAAATCCAGTACTCGCGCTGGCGCATGTTCTTTCCTGTTCGCCTCGCCTCGTTCGCTCGCTCAAACACGGTGGTTGCGACATGAACGTTCCTGTCAAATTTCAGTTTCTTGCAAGTTCATTATTACCTTTTGTTTGCTCAGTCGTAATCCAGCTTTATTCCGAAGTGGTTCACTACAGTTGTAGTTTGCAGTGCTGTGTATTTGTGATGGCTCACAGAGCCAGAGGTTGCGTCAACTCTCCGGACAGTTTTTGTTTTATTTGTGGGGAATATACCGTGAAAAAGCGGCAGAGGAACATTTCTGCATTTATTAAAAAAGTATATTTCGCCTATTTTGGTTTGAAGTTAGGCGATCAAGACAAAACCGTGGGCTCCTCACAAAGTGTGCAAGACATGTGAGGAAGATCTACGCTTATGGATGAAAGGTAAAAAACAAGCATTTCGTTTCGGAATACCTATGATGTGGCATGAACAAAGAGACCACAGCAGTGACTGCTATTTTTGCTCTTGCATTGTGAAGGGATACAACTTAAAAAATAAGAACGTAATAAGTTACCCCAACCTTCCCTCAGCAATTAGGCCTATGCCTCATAGCAACGAAGTACCTGTGCCTGAACCACCAAAATCTTTGGATCATATTTGTGTGGACGGTTCTGATCATGATGAGACTCATCAGATGGCTTTTCCCGATGAGTCCAGTACTTCCGAGTTTGAAACTGAACCAGATCCGAAACCTGAACTTTTCTCTCAAGCTGAATTGAATGATTTAGTCCGGGATTTAGGACTCCCAAAAGATGCTGCCCAACTGCTAGGTTCTCGGCTTAAACAGAAAAATCTATTGTCACCAGGAACAACTTTTTATTGGTACCGCAACCGCGAGACACAGTTTTTGAAGTATTTCAGCAAAGAGGAAGATTTGGTATTTTGCAACGATATATACGGAGTGATGGAAAAGTTTAAACTCAAGTATGATCCTGCTGAATGGCGGCTGTTCATTGATTCGTCAAAAGACAGCATAAAAGGTGTTCTTCATAATGGCAACACATTCGCTTCAGTTCCTATTGCTCACTCTGTTATTCTCCAAGAAAAATACGAGAATTTGGCCCTGATTCTTCAGAAGATTCGTTATGATGAGCATAAGTGGATGATTTGTGGAGACTTTAAAATTCTATCCATGCTATTAGGGCAGCAATCCGGTTTCACCAAATATCCCTGCTTCCTTTGCTTGTGGGATAGCCGGGCCCGCGACCTACATTGGGGGAAAAAAGACTGGCCAATTCGGGAGTATTTGAGACCCGGTGAGAAAAATGTTCTTCATGAGAGCTTGGTACCTCGTGATAAAATTCTATTACCACCTCTCCACATTAAGTTGGGTCTCATTAAGCAATTCATCAAGTCCCTTCCAAAAGATGGTGAGTGCTTTCGGTACCTTTGCTCAAAGTTCCCCCGACTTTCTGAAGCAAAGCTAAAGGAAGGAGTGTTTGTTGGCCCTGATATAAGGAAACTCATTTCAGATGGAGCATTCGCTGAAACGATGTCTGAGAAGGAAAAAGAAGCCTGGGATTCCTTCAAGGATGTTGTTCTCAAATTCTTGGGGAACAGGCGGGATGAGAACTATAAGGATATTGTTGCCAGGATGCTCAATGCCTTCAAAGAACAAGGCTGTAACATGAGCCTGAAAGTCCATTTCTTGCACTCCCATGTGAACTACTTTCCCGAAAACTTGGGGGCGTACAGTGAAGAACAAGGTGAAAGGTTTCACCAGGACATCAAGGACGCAGAGAGAAGGGTACCAAGGAAGATGGAACACCACTATGATGGCTGATTTCTGCTGGTTGCTGCTGCGGGAAACCCCAGATGAAAAATACGCCAAGCAGCGCACCAAGAGAAGCATTCGGGGGAAGAAGAAACGGGCCCACCAGGAGATTGATTGACCCAAGAATGACTTTAAAATCTAAACTGCGTTGACAAATATCATGTTTTTACTAAACTTTGAAATAAAAATTTGCTAGTTATTACCACAGTGTTGGATCTCATTTATTAGAATTTTATTTTCACACCATCGGGTGTTTGTCTTCATGTATTGCAATGGTGCGGTTTGCGTTTTCTATTCTTACATACATACCTGTACAACATTTTTTGCACATTTCTTTGCTTTGCTTTGTGTCTAACCTCGCTCTTATATGCTCAATGTTTGTGCACATGTATGTGGCTGTTTTAAGTGCAGACAATTTTGCTACCATCACAGTGTGTTTTGTTGACATTACTCTATTCTTATGTGCTGCCTTGTTACAATTTTCTTTATTCTTATTTGAATAACTACTAAACAATTAGTATAAAGAATTCATCCAAGAAACTTTTATCTCGATCGCACTCAATCTGAAACGTTCACCTCAAACTGCTAACCCAATGTAGCAAAAAATCTGTACGTGATGGAGCAAATTGGTTACCAGATTTGGATTCAGCGCACCAAAAAACGTAAAAATCAATCGAAACATTAGAGGCAGTTTAAAAAAAATTTTGATGTTGCTTTTTTGTTTGTAATACGTTTTATAGTTTATTATATTTTGTTTGGAAAGGGATACAGTGGGGATTTCAAATGTTGATTACGTGCTGTGTCAGCGTGTTTCAGTGGTACAAGGATATGGGCATTATAGTGGTTCAAATCATATTAAATGTTGTTTTCCCATGGCTTCTTGGTGTTTGTGCCTATTTGGAAACAAATTAGAGTTACTGAAAGCAATGAATCTAGCAGTGGGATATTAATGAATACAGTTTTGGGAAATGCAAGATTGCTGAGAAATAAGGTGCAATTGCTCTCCTGTGTGTGGTCAAGAAAGATGGTCTTATTGCAATTAAAGAGACATGGTTGAGGGACTTTGATGCAGAGGTTATTAATCAACTTTGCACTCTGGGATTTTATGGTTAATCAGAAGATCGAGGAGAAAGAGGAGGGCTATGTATTTTAAAAGCAGAGCTACAGCTTTTCAGGTTTGAGGCTTTTTTTCCCTTTTCCTTTGAGTTTATTTAGGGCATTGGGACATTTGCCTTGCATGCATTCCCCTAAGAACATAAGATATGCCATATTAGGTCAGACCAAGGTCCATCAAGCCCAGTATCCTGTTTCCAACAGTGACCAGTCTAGATCACAAGTACCTAGCAGTTTCCTCAAGACACAGAGGCAAGCAGTGGAATTCCCAGGTCCCCTTTAATAATGGTTTATGGACCTTTTCTCCAGGAACTTGTCCAACCCTTTTTTAAACCTGGCTACACTAACAGCTTTTATTACATTCTCTGGTAACGAATTCCAAAGTTTGATTACACATTGAGTGAAAAAATATTTTCTCTTATTAGTCTTAAATAGGTTACACTGTAGCTTCATTGCATGTCCACTAGTCTTTCTACATTTTGATGGCATAAACAATCGATCTATGTTTACCCATTCCACTCCATTCATTTATAGACCTCTATCATATCTCTCCTCAGCTGTCTCTTTCCAGGTTGAAGAGCCCTAACCTTTTTAGCCTCTCTTCATAGGTGTATCCTTCTATCCCCTTTACCATTTTAGTGGCTCTTCTCTGTACCTTTTCTAATAACGCTATATCGTTTTAAGATATGGTGACCAGATTGCACACAATATTCAAGGTGTGTTGGCACCATGGAACGACATAGAGGAATTATAATATCCTTCGTTTTATTCTCCATTCTTTTCCTTATGATTCCTAGCATTCTATTTGCTTTCTTGGCCACTGCTGTACACTGGGCGGAGAGTTTCGACATGTTATCCACAATGACGTCTAAATCTTTTTCCTGGGTAGTGGTTCCTAATGTGGAACCTTGCATTATGTAACCATAGTTTGGGTTGTTCTTTCCTAGGTGCATAACTTTGCACTTCTCCACATTAAATTTAATCTGCCATTTGGATGCCCAGTCTTCCAATTTATCATAGTCCTCTTGCAATTTTTCACAATCCTCATGGGTTTTAACAACTTTGAATAATTTTGTATCATCTGCAAATTTGATTTTCTCATCCATTATTCCCATTTCCAGGTCATTTATGAATATGTTAAAAAGCAACGGACCCAACACAGATCTCTGGGGTACTCCACTATTCACTTTTCTCCAGGGAAAATTGGCCATTTAGCCCTACCCTCTGCTTTCTGTCTTTTAACCAGTTCCTCATCCACAGTAGTACACTGCCTCTTATCCCATGACTTTTTAATTTTGCCAACAGATTCTCATGAGGGACCTTGTCAAAGGCTTTCTGAAAATCCAGTTAAACTATATCAACTGACTCACCTTTGTCTATCTGTTTATTCAACCTTCAAAAAACTGTATTGCAGTGGATTTGTTATTTCTTGAATGGTTATTTGCCCTGAAATATGTCTTTTGATGTTGTTGTTTTATTTACTTATTTTATTTAGCTGTTTATTTTATTTAGCTGTTTAGCGGTTTACAGAAGCAGGGGTGAAATACAATGAAACATGTTATATCATAATTATAAGAAGGGGAGGGGGTACCATCACCAGGGGGGTTCATATGTCTATGCATCAACAAGGGGGGTGGGGGTTCACAACAATATACATTTCCGTTAAGCCGACATGATATTTACAGATTCAAGTTTTGATTAGAATCTCAGTTTGACCAAGGCAGGGGATGAGTCTAGAGCCAGTTGGTGCTTGTTCATTCCTGCCCTAAGTGGATGGTGAATAGGTGAGTCTTTAGTTGTTTCCGGAAAGAGGATAGATCCTTGTTACCATGGATGTTGGTCGGAAGGGTGTTCTATAAGGTGGGGGCATATTGTTGGTTAAATTTGCATGGTTTGCTGTTGGAGTGCTTTATGAATCAGTACTAGAGTTTTTTATTTGATCTGTTCCTCCAGTGGGAGAAAGTGGAGGTCTCTTAATATTGGGGTGATGTGATCATATTGCCTCCCTTTTTATATAATCCTCGCTGTTGTGTTGAGGGCTGTCCGTAGAGAGTTGAGGCTATTGGTAGGGAGTCCTTGGTAAATTGCATTGCGATAGTCAAGGTGGGGGAGAGTCATTGCTTGCATGACTGATCTGAAATCTGGCGGGTCAAAGAGTGATCTGAGGCATTGAAGCATCCTGGCTTTGAAGAATAGGTCTTTGCTGTTCTTGCGATCTGTTGTTTAAAAGTCAGTGTTTGTTCCAAGATGACCCCCTAGATACTTTATGTGAGGTTGGACTTTAACTTGCGTTGTTCTCAGGGTGAGGAGGGTTGGGGGAGGGGGGTGAAGGTATGGTCTTTTGTGACAGACAGTGCCTCTGTTTTCTTAAGGTTTATAGTGAGATTGTTGTCCTGTAGCCATTTGGAGACATCATTGAAACAGTTTGTTAAGTCAGGATTTGTTGGATTTGTGGTTGTAATAGGACTATAGAACATAATGTCATCTGCATATATATGAAAATTGACATTGTGAGTCCTTATCAAAGAGTAGAGTGGTTTGAGGTCGATGTTGAAAAGCATAGCCGAGAGTGCTGAGCCTTGTGGTATTCCCTGGGTTTGTCGATAAGGGGTGGAGACAGTGGTGCTGGTCCAAATTAGTTGTTGCCAGTCCATGAGGTCATTGTAGAACTTTGCTCTTTATGCCAATGTCTCATAGTTGGTGTAGGAGAATACTGTGGGAGATAGTATCAAATGCAGCAGAGATGTCTAAGGATATCAGGGTGTATCCGGTGTGTTTGTTCTGGATTCCTTTGATTAGGGTGTTTATGAGTGAGATCAAGAGGGTTTCGACCCCATGATGATGACAGAACCTGTGTTGCTATGGGTCTAGTGTGTTGTTTGTGTCTATTTTTTCAATAAGTTTAGCAATGAATGGGAGGCTTGCTACTGGTCTGTAAGAGGCAGGGTCTGCTGGGTCCAGCTCGGGCTTTTTGAGGTTCGGGCAGATAATGGATGTCTTGAGGTTGGTAGGCACTAATCCTTGTTTGAGGGATTCATTTATGATGATGGCAAGTGGTGGACTTAGATCCTGTCTTGTGCTCTTTATCCAGCTTACTGGGCAAGGGTCTAGGAGAAAGGTAGTGATGTTGAGGCCTGCTATGGTGGTTTCAATCCTTTCTTTGGAGATTATGTCAAAGGTATTCCAGTCAGTGATTGGTGTGGTATTGGTGCTGTCTCTTATGATCATTGGCTTGGTGTTAGGTATTGGCTGGAGCTGTTGGTATTGATTTGCAAGCTGATGAGGTGGTATATTTGGAAGCTGGTTTGATTGGTTTGGGATTTTGGTCAGGGTCTTGATGATCTCAAAGGGCTCTTTTGATATGTTGATTGATGCGTTTATCATCTTTGAGTGGTAGGCTTTCCTTGCTTTGTTAGTCTCGGTCTGGTAGTGGTTTAGTTCCTCCACGTATCTTATCCTGTCAATTTCGTTTTTTTTTATTTTCGACACTTTCTTTCCATTCTTCTGAGTTGAGTCTTGAGTTTTTGTAGAGCGGGTGTGAACCATCTTGATTAGCTATTCTTGTGTTTTTTCCTTTAGATGCTGTCACTGAGCTTGCTGCAGCAGTTATTTTATTATTCCAGTTGTTGGTTAGTGTTTGAAGGTCAGTTTGATCTTCTTGTATGTAAGGGAGGACTTGTTTGAGGAAATCATCTTTGTTGAATGGTTTGAATCTTCTCATTTGAGGTGTGCCTTCTCTGCTGGATGTGGGTCGAAAGGAGTTGGAGAAGGTGATGAGAAAGTGATCTGACCAAGGGAGAGATATGATCTTCAGGTTCTTGCTTGTGGAGGAGTTTTGGACTTTGAGGAATATGAGATATAGGGTATTTCCTTTCACATACGTTGGGGTGTTGATGATTAGGGTCAGTTCTATGGCTTCCATAGCTTCAAGGAAGGCGTTGGCATGCTTGTCTTGTACTGATGGAATGTTGAAGTCTCCAAGGATTATGAAATCTTTTGTGGAGTTGTTGCTGTTGGTTATTTGTCCAAGAATGTCTGACAGGTCTGAGTTTGTTGTGTGTGCTCTGTATACGAGGCAGATTAAAATGCATTTGTTGGTGATTATGAGAATGTCCACTTCTTCTGTGGTTTCTGTTGTATAGGTTCGGAAGTGAAGGGTAGATTTCACTATTATAGCTATGCCTCCTCCCCTGGAGTGAGCTCGTGAGTAGTTGTAAAGCTTGTATCCATCGGGTATTAGTTGATTCATAAAAACAGTGTCCGCTTCTGCTAGCCAGGTTTCGGTTATACAGAGGAGGTCGGTCTGATGACATGAGGTGAGGCCTTAGAATAGAGGGAGTTTGTTCCTCACTGAGCATGCGTTTATTAGGGCGATGCAGAGTGTTTGTGTGTGTGCTGGAGAGGGGGAGTGTTCTGGTATGAGTGGGATGTGTATGAGACTCCTTGGAGGGGGTGATTTGGGGGCATGGGGGTGTTGTTTGCAGTAGATGTGTGCTGTGAGATGGCCATCTTGAGTTGAGATATGGGTAAAAGTTTATTAGCTGGTGGTATAGTGAGTGTGGGCTTGGAAATGACCATTGTCCTGTGGCTGGAGGAGGAGCAGTGGAGGTCTTGGAGGTGAACTCTTCAATTGGCTTTCAGCAGCACAGGGAAAAGAATGAACAGGCCACATATCCCATCCCTGCACCACCCTCACCCTCACCCCCACACACAGACACAGACACCCTATCCACATACACACACACACACACACACTCACAGAAACCCCAGCACAGCCTTGCACCACACAAACACACAAAGACGCCCATCCCACCATACTGCACATATCCCACCTCCACACCATACACACTGAGATGCACCACCCCCACATGATACCCCCACACACCCTGTCCCTGCACTAAATGTACATACACAGACACCTCGCCCACACACCACTGCCATACCACACCCCCACCCCTGCACCACACACATACCTGACCACACTACACACATACACACACCACCCCCACAATACACACACACATACACGATCTCAGAGACAAATATATAAATACCACTAGTCATAAAGATGCTCATACAGCCCCACAGCCCCTGCTATCCTAAGGAGACACACTTTATCATGTCTTTACTCCCTCCCCTTGCATGTATGAGTTTGCAAAGGGAGGAAAACGAGCCATTTTGTCACACTGTAAGTTCATTAATCCTCTTGAAAGGTTTAAGTGCTCCATCTGCTTACTCACATATGGCAACCATGCACTCTATCAATGAAACACGCCTTTTTGTAATGCTTACAGCATGCACTTTTCAACTTGTATCAACCTTGTTGAAGGCAAATGCTGTTTTTTCATTGGCAATCTTGCTGGCACCATTGATTGATCACCATTTACTTTCACTGTCCTTCATGTTATCTGTGCTGTTAGCCATATTCGTGAAGGCAGACTTGTTCTATATTCAGAAAGGTATGTTGGATCAGAATGAATTGAAAGAGAAGTGGCCATTTTAAACTGAGGTACCAGAAGTTTTGAAAGTAGATGCTCTTGCAATGATATAGCGGTGATCACTTTCTAAATTTTGTAAAAGCTGGTACTCATCAGGGAGCCAACTTGGTTAGCTCAGTGAGTTGGTTAAATGTCGAACCCCCATGGCTCCCTGATTTACGGAAGCACTGGCTGAAAAAAAATAGGGCCTGCATTGGTTAGAGAGTTTATGGTATATCAGAAACATCTGAAGCAAAACAAGTTTATGGAAGAGCATAGGCAGTTGAAAGAAGGGGCAAAGCAGGAGTTTTTTTACAAAGAGAATTCAGAATTCCCTCTTGTATTTGCGGGAATTGTTTTGGACTGTTTTTACCGCAGGGCTTTTGGAGTCTCTGGAAGCAGTTTGTGCCAGTTCAGGAACCTCAGATACTTGAAGTGATTCAGAAGATGACCCCTTCCCAATTCTTTCAGGATTCTTCTTCTGTATCTTATATTCTCCGGGAACAAGCAGGAAATCAGTTCAAGGAAAAGCCTTTGGGAGATGCACCACGCATGAGTAGTCTACTTCCCACCCAAGGGTGCCATCTTGCCTCAGTCTCCGTTTTTCCAAGGAGCCCTTCAGACATTGTCCTTTTTTTCCCAGAAAAAGTCTGATTTTTTTATAGTTAAATTTTGTCTGGTTTGCATACCAGTTCCTTCCCGTCCCCGAGCCAGCTTGCCTCGGGATCGCTTCTCGGGTTCGTCTATCCATTTTCCACTTTTTTCATCGAGGTCCACTTCAACCGGAATTCATGTTCTTTTTCTGCCGAAGGCCTCGGACCCCTGCCAGGAGGCAGGGATGCCCTTTTTCCGATGGCCTCAAGTGGCTTCAAAAAGTGTGACTGGTGTGGCAAAGTTATGTCACTTACTGATCCACACAACTGCTGCTTCTGATGCCTTGGCCCGGAGCACAACGACTCCAACTGCGCGCTCTGCAGAACTATGACCCCCAAAGGCCTTAAAGAGTCACCAGCAGCAGCAGGAAACATTTTTTCATGGCCGATTCTGTCCTGAAGTCTCTGGTAACACCACGCTCCAGGGCCCCCTTTGATACCTCAGTGCCCCACGAAGCTAGAGCCGCCTCAGAATCCTGCAGCCGCATTTCCTCCGAATGGAAGTCCCTGCAGGTGGAGCATATGAAGAAGAAATCCTCAAAGACCACCTCAAAGGACGGATCTGGGAAGAAGGTGAAATCCCACCCCAGGTCTCACAGCCCCAGGCGTGAGTCTGAGGAGTCAGGGCAGAAGCGGCCCTCCAAGTTGCCCCACAAGGAGTCATCGGCTCCTGCCGACCTGCCTCAGGCCTCTGAGACCATCCTCATTGAGGACTCCCCCTCGACAGTACCAACATCAGACCCAAGGTCCTTGGTGCCTCCATCGAAGGCTGCAGAACAAACTGGTATGGAGACCAGAATGGCAGCCCTAGAGAGCAGTATATCTGCCCTAGTGGCCATGCAGCGGACGCTTATGTCCAGCTCATCCGGTTCATCTGTCCCAATGATGGGACCCTTGACATCGAAGACTTCCTCAGATGTTGAGTTGGTCCTCAAGCACCATCGGTCTCGAGAGAGCCCCCAGCCCTGGTTGAGGTCCTGGTCCCATTCTTCAGGACACCAGTCCTCCCCGGCGAGTATCTGCGGCTTGGACCAACAATCTTATGGAGGTCCTCAACTGAGGTAATCGTGCGTCATCGGACTCATACTCCGACTTTGAGTCCAAATGGAAGACCAAGAACGAAGAGTCTCCGGACACAAGGCAACACCATGACATGCCCTCGGACCCGTCTCCTCCGGTGACCCGATGCCACTCCCCACCTGAGGATTTTGGGGGCTTCATTACTACTCCGCACTTCCAAGCCTTCTCGGGCCCTCAGCAAGCCCAGCAACAAAAAGGCCAGGGATATAGCTTTTGATGGCCTGGGCACAACCCCCATCCCCCAGGAAGTCCTTTGCTGCCCACAAGGGGACACCTAGCCCTGTTTGCTCACAGGTGGCCAGCCATCAACACCAATGCCTTGGTGTTATAGCTGGTTAAGGCGGGTTACCTTCTCAACCTAATCAGACACTGACCCCATTCTTCCTACGACAGTCCACCAGGCCTCTCCTTCACCAGACCCTGCTCCTCACCATGCTAGCAGGACTACTCTGGGACAAAGCAGCAGAGCCAGTCCCAAAACACCTCTGGGGCACCGGCTTCTACTCCAGGTACTTCCTTGTCCCTACTTGCCTGGCTTCTCCTCCACTTGCTGGGATACATGGTCCCCACAGTCCACGTGACCCCAGATGCCAGCTTACCCATGAGAGCAACCCAGTGGTGCCTCCACTCTCAGAGACAGTGTGTGCACGTGACGCACCAGCTGGTGGACTCCCTCGGATGTTGACAGAATCCAGGTCACCTTCAGGTCAGGATGCCCTTCCAGGCACCCACCCACCAGAAAGTCCTCACTATGGATGCCTCTCTAATGGACTGGAGAGCACACCGCGACAGGGTCCAGACACAAGCTGCTGGTCACAGAGTGAATCCAAAATGCAGATCAACCTGCTGGAAATCAGGGCCATATTCCTGGCCCTCAAGGCCTTCCGCCACCAGCTACAGCACCAAGAGGTGCTGAACCAGACCGACAATCAAGTCGTGATGTTCTGCATGAACAAACAGGGAGGAACAGGATCGTACCCTCTCTATTCTTATGCCACATGCAGCGGGATGCTCCTAAGAGCGGTCTACCTCCCAGACCAGGACAATATCTTGGCGGACAAGTTGAGCAGGATATTCCAGCCGTACGAGTGGCACCTGGACCCAGCAGTGGCCTCAAGGCTGTTCTGGCTCTGGGGCAACGCAGTGATGGACCTGTTTGCCAGCCTAGACAATGTGCAGTTGCCCCGTAGCAGCGAATACATTCCTCATCCCATGGTTGGAAGGCCTCCTGTATGCCTTCCCCCCAACATTGCTGATAACCAAGACCCTGTTCAAGGCTCAACACAACAGAGCGTCGCTAGTGCTGATAGCCCTCGGTGGCCCAGACAGCCCTGGTTCACACTGCTCCTCTCCTTGTCAATGATACCACCGATTCCCCTGGACCAAGCCCCAGGACTACTCTCACAGGAGCAGGGCACTCTCCTACACCCCAAACCTGGATCCCTCTCGCTCATGGCTTGGCTGCTGAAAGTGTAGCACTAGTCCCCTTCAACCTTCCAAGGGACGTGGAAGACATCCTCCTGGCCTTTTGGAAGGCCTCCACGAGAAGGGCGTATGCCTTCAAGTGGTGATGTTTCTTGCTGTGGTGGACAGAGAAAAGGAGTGCCTTATATGGTAGTCTGACCCCGCCCAGTGCATCCCAGGATGCACCGCTCAGGGCCATACACCACCATTTTTCAAGATGGCAGACCAACAGCTGGAATACGTAGGCAGCACTCCCGCTTTGAAGGGTACCGAGGGATTTCAGGGGCCACAAGACCACCAGGGAGTCACTTTTTGTCAGGGCACTGGCCCCTGACAGTCTTTTGATGGTATTGGGGGCTATTCCTGATGCAGAGATCGCCCCTGATGCCATCATAATACTGTCGGGTGGGGGGATCAGGCCACTAGGTGACCAGAGAGTCATTTTCTGTCGGGGAACCGGCCCCTGACAGTATTTTGATGGCATCAGGGACTTTGTCCGATGCTGCAATTGCCTCCGATGTCATCAAAATACTCTTGGGTGAGGGGATCAGGGCCACTGGGCCACCAGGGATTTGCTTTCCGGATTTTGATGGTATTGGGGACTTTGCCCGATGCCTGGATCATCTGAGGGGAAGATGCCATCAAAATACTGTTGGAGGCTTGCGCTAGAAGTTTAAGCCACCTCAGACCCAGGTGTAGAGATATTGTCGCTAAAGCTGTTTGTGAAATCCTCTATGTCTGTCTCTGCATCAGGAGCAGCCATTATTTGCATACCAGTTTAGTATATGCAGCTAATTTGCCTACATTTAAATACTCTTAGCGTTTTTCTGTTGCTGTTTCTGCACCATCCATCTCTTTTCTGCATTCAGCATTAACTTAAACATGCTTAAAGTGTGCTTAAACGTGCCGTTTTCTGTGCTTAAATGCCTCACTAGTTTTCTGCATGAAAATATACATAGGCTGAAGAATGTTGAAATGCTGAGATGAATGCCATGATGCAAGAAAAAGCATGAAAGGCTCTTGCTGGAAGCTTCAAAAATGCTGGAAAAGCTGTCGGCCTGTTAGGGAAAAAATGATGTGGATTTGGTGGATGGCCCCTGATGCAGTAAGTTTGTCTTTATGATTGTTGTGCACACAGCAATGTCCTGGTTAACTCTCTTGTTGTGATGACATGTGAGAGTGTGATTGGTCTGTTTGAATGAAGGTTTTCTGGAGGGTACATGGCGCCCATTTCAGTTAGCACAGAACACAGCACTCAGATTGTTACTGGTGGTAGGAAAAGGGATAAAGTAACCCCAATGCTGTTTGATCTGCATTGGCTCCCACTGAAATATCAAGTACAGTTCAAGCTGTTGCTTCTGCTGTTTAAGGCAATATGCTCAGAGCAATCCTTAGAGCTGACTGTGTTATTACATTGATATAAACCTTCCCATTTTCCTTGTTTGAGTCAAGAATAGTGATTGAACTGTCCATCAGTATACGCGTGGAACATTTTTAGTAATAGATTTGATGGAATTCTGGAAGAAAACTGAACTTGTTCACTTGGCATTTAGAATAGATAATGCTTCTTAAAGATTAGCCTCTGTAAGTTTAGAAGTTTAAGGAGTTGGATTGTTATGTGATTTTGATATATCTATTTTGATTACCCATTTAGAATTTGGAGATAGGCAGACTACGAACGTAATAAATGAAATGAAATGAAACTCTGCCGCAACTCTGCCTAAACCATGCCTCCTGGAAAACCTGCACATGGATTGTGTAAAAGTAGGTGCGTTCTTTCAGGGTGCCTACTCTTTTTTTATGTATTTATATCCTTGTACGATTTTACAAGAGCAGTTTCTTTATCGTTCCTCCAGTTCAGTCCTCCACCTCTGGGTTGTGCACCTCCTCCTGCAGCATGGAGACTGGACAAGTCAAATTTGTGACATCACTGGATACATACTGCTGGTCTTCTCCCATCATTCCCCAGTGTGTCCAGTCTCCATGCAGGAGGACGACGTAGTGAGCCTAGGTGCTGGGCTCACTGAGGAACAGATAAGGAGCAGACCTTAAATTATAGTCTTATAATTTATTTTACTATCTTTACTTTACTTTCCTTTCCTTAACTTGAGGCCGTCTGGGGAAAAAAACAAAAAAAAACAAAAATGGGGCTGAGGAGGTTATCTGGCAGGGCATCCTGCCTGGGCCTTGCTCTCTCCTCTTCCTGGATCAATCACTGGGGTTTTGTCGGTGGCTCTCCCTCCCTAGATTGTACAGGGGGGGGGAGTTCTGCAAGGGATAAGACGTGTTGCCTTTCATTTTGCCGTTTCGTGGCGGAGCGCTCCCTACCCCAGCAGAGCAGAGCAGCCCTCATCGCAAACACTGTCCACATGGCATTTGGACGGCGTAACTGTTGGCAGGGCCGGAAATCGCACCGGAGTGGCAGAGCGAGTGAGTGCTTCGGGGCTATGATCGGCCAGCATGAGGTGAGTGCGTCTGGACCGCGCAGATGGACAACATCTCTGCGGACCACTCCTACCACGTGGGGCAGTAGCAGCGCTTGGTTGTCGTCGCGGCCTTCATCCCACGCTTTCAGGCCATGTGACAACAGAAGCAGCACCCACTGCAAGAGCGGAGAAAGCGGCACGGCCTCTTTCTGGAGATAAAATCGGGGGCCTTCAGGTGACTGTTTTCTTCTGCAGGCTGTATTTTGGCATAGATAGCTTCTATTGGTTTATTTTCAGTAGGTTTAGATTTCTTTAGCTGAGTTCCGTTTAGTTTAAAAAAGAAAGTAATAATAATATTACAGTGAAGCAGAAATTACTTCTATTTTGGGGGGATTTTGGGACTGTCCCTTAGTTTATAGGAGCTGTATATTGTAGTTCATTACTTCACTTTTTTGGTTTCTATTGGCCTTTATTTTTGGTCTTTATTTGGTGGAGGAGTGTTAGGGCAGCTGCCAGGTACCCAGACATTTAGGGGCTTGATTCCTGCTGGCACTCCTTGTGACCTTGGGCAGTTCACTTTGCCCGTCATTGCCACAGAAAGAGTCCAAGTTGTCAATGTCTGTCTTAATTTCATAGCTAATGCTGGCGCGTCCGCAGTGTTTGGTCTGCAGCACGCGCAGGGGTGCAGTCCCGGTCGACGGGGTCTACAGGGGCTGCGCTTGGGCCTCAACTCCTATGGAGCAGAAAATAGAGGTTGATGCTGGAGAAGAGACGCAGTGGCCATGGGGGGCAGTGAGTACTTTACTGGAACAGAGAAAACAACAGAGCTGAGGGGAGGATGTCACTATTTTTTTCCCCTCTCTCCCCCCAGGATTTCGGGGGGAGGCCCCAGAGGGAGCCTTCCTCAGTCCGAGACTTCTGGCTACTCTCGAGCCCGTTTTCGGGTGAGGAGCTACTGCAGGGGCTGCAGTAGCTTTACAGGAGTGAAAGCTGGCAGTCTTGAGTCCCCCCCTTCAGCGCCAGAGCCAGGAAGGAAGGCTGGGCACGGGGGGTATGAAAGCCACGTAGTGAAGAGGCTCCAAGGTAAGAGTGGTGGGGGTGGGGAGGTCAGCAGACAGCCTCTAGCAACCGCCAGTACATGAGAAGACTGAGAGCGGCCGACAGCCGCATGTTTGGGAGCCTGCAGCAGTGGGGGAAACCTCCCTGCTGCATTTAGGCGCGATTGCTTCTTATTCAGGCCCACAGGTGTTTAACCTCCTGCTGGGTGTTGGGTGCCTGGGAGAGGCAGCCACCGGTGAATAAAGCAGGGCGGGGCAGTTTCTTCCTAGGGGGCCATTTGCAGTTAATTAGATTTGACTTTTTTGTTTTGGTACAAAGGCTGCGTTCCTAAGCCTGTAGAGGTGCACGGTGCTGGGGTTCCGGTTACATACTCGGGTTCAGATTGAGAGAGTTCCGGAGGAGTGTTCCCAGTCCTTCCCACCATACCTGCCAGACCAGTGTTTGGTATGGGATGGTATCAAGGGGTGTGACTCCCACTTAATCCTTATGCATTCCTACTGTTATACAACGCAAAACCTATTTAGTGCACAAGGACTTGAGGCAGGCATATGGAAAAGGCCTAATCAGATAGGCCTTGGTTATTGTGGTAGAAATTTCAGAGTGCTGTGTGTCTGGTCAGGTGATCTAAAAAGTTGATACTTTGTTTCTCCAGGACCAAGCAGGAAGTCAGTCCTCACATATGGGTGTCATCGGCGCCGATGAAGCCCCAGCGGGTGTCATCGGCGCCGATGAAGCCCTAGCGGAGCATTTCCCCAGAATTTCTATGAAAGCCTTTGGGAAAGCAGGCACACATGCGCGGTTCCCTTCCCGCCTAAAAGTGCCATCTTACCCCAGTCTCCTTTTTTCCGAGAAGCCCACCGGACGTGTGTCCTGTCCTCCCGGTTAAAAGTAGATTTTTTTTCAGCGATTATCGCTATTTTTTCTCTCGGTTCGACGCCGGTTCCCCTCCCGTCAGGTTCGGTACACCGGTATCGAGGCCGATTCTTCTTTTTCGGTTTTTGCCCTTAGTGGCTGGCGTTCGCGCCCTTTTTTCCTTTTTCCCTGGAAGGCCGGTCCTTTGACCTCGCGGGGACTCTTTTTTTCCCGATGGCTTCCAGTGGTTTTAAAAAGTGTGATCGTTGTAAGAAATTAATATCTCTCACCGACACACACTACTGCTGCCTTCGGTGCCTCGGCCCTGATCACGATCCTAAGTCGTGCGGGCCATGTGGGAAGATGTCTTCCAAGGCACTCCGAAGTCGCCAGCAGCAAAAAGAAAGGCTTTTCTCGGACTCAGCCTCCAGCCGGGCCCGGACCTCGTCTGAGGCCTCGACATCTCGGGATTCCGATCCCGAGCGCCGTCGAAGCTCCTCGGACAGGGGGTCCCCCGATCGGGAACGTAAGAGGAAGAAGCGGCTCGCGAGGGCGTCGTCGTCGGAGGTCCCTGGCTCCTCGAGGGCGAGGTCTAAGAACCCCGACCGTCGTCCCGGGCCCGTGGAACAAGAGAAACCTGCCAAAGTTCCTCACGTGGAGCCGGAGTCTGCTGAACACATAAGCCCCGTAGTCCTCGAGGACTCTCCTCCCAGAGATCCGACGTCGGGCCCGGCGCCGACGGGGCCCGAGTCGGTGGCTGCTGCATCTCCTGAGCTGAGTCTCAGGATGACAGCCTTGGAGAGCAGACTGTCTGCCTTCATGGAGCAGCAGCGGGCACTGATGGCCAGCCTGTCTGGCGCACCTGCCCCGACCACCGGGACATCGACTTCGAAGTCGACCCCAGAGACCGAGCCGATACTCGAGTCCATCATGGCTCGACGTCGACCTCGGTCGCGGTCTCCCTCGACCTCCTGTTCGGGACCGAGGGCGTCGACACCGGTGCCTCTGGCGTCGGGGCGGGTGCTCCAGGGCCCCGTGGGGTCTGACCCTGACTCCTCCTCGAACGAGTCCGCCTGGGAGATGGAGGACGAGGAGTCTCCCGATACGTTCAAGACTCGGTGCGTCCCGTCGGACTCACCGCAGTCTGAGCCCCAGAGTAGACCCCCTCCGGAGGATACTCGGTTCTCGGAGTTCGTCCGGGATATGGCCACTGCCTTGGCTATTCCGGCGGACCCCGAGGAAGATCCTCGAGCTGAGGAGCTCGAGGCGCTGCAGTATGACTCTCCTCTGAAGGAGGCCTTT
This sequence comes from Ichthyophis bannanicus, assembly GCA_033557465.1. Taxonomy (NCBI): domain Eukaryota; kingdom Metazoa; phylum Chordata; class Amphibia; order Gymnophiona; family Ichthyophiidae; genus Ichthyophis; species Ichthyophis bannanicus. The sequence goes on from CM066034.1 coordinate 905,406,865, forward strand.
ACTGTCCCGGTTCCTCCGATGCTGGAACGGCTCCTCTTCCGTATGTGGGAGGCACCGGCCTCGGCACCGGCCTCGGCGCCGGTTCTCAGCAAGCGAGTCGACTCGATCTATCGACTCAGAAAGAGCCCTGGCTTTCAAAAGGCACAGCTACCACACCATTCTATGGTTGTGGAATCGGCCATGCATCGTCTGAAGAGCCAGAAGATGCACTCCGTGGTGCCCCCTGGCAGGGAGACCCGAAACCTCGATGACGTCGGTAGAAAGTGCTTCCAGGGCTCAATGCTTGCTTGCCGTGTCCAGTCGTACCAGCTGTACATGGGCATGTACTTGCGGGACCTGGCCAAGGAGTTGGCCAGGTTCTCTGCTGGACTCTCCGGGGAACCCTTGCAGAGATTCAAGTCCTTGTCCTTGGGGATTCGGGACTGTTCGAAGTTCATGTCCCGCGCCGCCTACGATGGCTTCGAGGCTTCGGCCCGAGTTGCGGCAGCCGGCATTGCGACTCGACGCCAGGCATGGCTGCAGTCATCGGACCTTGAGCCATGGGTTCAGGACAAGTTGGTCGATGTCCCTTGCTGAGGTGAAAACCTTTTTGGCAAGCCCATGACCGAGAAGGCTGCTCAGCTCGAAACAGAGCACCTTACACGGACAAGGCTGTCTAGGAAGACCTCTGCCCCTTCTCATAAAAAGAAGGGCTCGGGTAAAAAGCCCTTTTACCCGAGGAAGGGCACTGCCTACAAACAGTACCCTCAATATCAGGCTGCCCAAGCTGCCCCCCAGGGTCAGCAAGCCAAGGGGCAGGGTAATGGGCCCCGTAGGCAGAGGACCTCCAAGCCTCTGGCCCCTGCTATCACTCAGCAGGGTGGGGGTTTCTGACTGCCTCTCCTTTCCTGCTCTCCCAACCCTGCACAGGAGGTCGCCTCGCCCTCTTTGACCACCAGTGGCCCCTCATCACCGGGGACAGTTGGGTGTTGGACATAGTCCACAGGGGCTATGCTCTGCATTTTCACCAACTGCCTCCTCCTTACTTTCCAGGGGAGCCTCCAAGGCCTCCCCTGCACACAGACCTTCTCCTTCGAGAGCTTCAAGGTCTGGTGGTGGACAGGGCGGTGGAGCCTGTGCCTCCCCACTTGCAAGGTCACGGATTCTACTCCAGGTATTTCCTGGTGCCCAAGAGAACCGGTGGCCTTCGACCCATTCTGGACCTCAGGAACCTCAACAAGTTCCTGGAGAAGGAAAAGTTCAAGATGCTTACTCTTGGAACACTTCTGCCCTACCTCCAGCAGGGAGATTGGCTATGCTCCTTAGATCTAAAAGATGCGTACACTCACATCCTCATTCATCCAGACCACAGAAAGTACCTCAGGTTCATTGTGGGAGGAAACCATTATCAGTACAGATTGCTGCCTTTTGGCCTCACCTCCGCCCCAGAGTCTTCACAAAGTGCCTGGCGGTGGTGGCGGCCTACCTGAGAAATCAGGGAATCTTTGTCTTCCCCTATCTGGACGACTGGCTCATCAGGGGTCAGACGTGCCAAGAGGCCAGACAAGTCACCCTTAGAACTATTGCTCTTCTTCAAAGCCTGGGGTTTGTCATAAACTTCGCAAAGTCCACTTTGCTCCCCTCCCAGAACTTGGAATTCATAGGGGCAAGGCTGGACTCTACCCTGGCAAAGGCATTCTTGCCAAGGGACAAAGCCCAAAGGTTGATATCCTTGGCAAATCAGTTCCTCAGCAGGTCCTTGGTCTCCGCCAGACTCTGCCTGAGGCTGCTTGGCCACATGGCTTCGACAGTTCATGTGACCCCCAATGCCAGGCTCCATATGAGGCCTGCACAGTGGTGCCTTCGGACTCAGTGGTCACAGGCCACAGGCAGCCTCAGAGACAGGATAAGGGTATCCAGACCATTTCTGGACTCCCTCACCTGGTGGCTGCACCCCCCCGAATCTCCTGCAAGGGGTGCCCTTTCAGATTCCTGGCTACACTGTGGTACTGACCACAGACGCCTCTCTGCAGGGCTGGGGAGCTCATTGTCTGAGCAAGTGCACCCAGGGCCTGTGGACTCCTTGGGAGGCTGCACAACAGATCAATCTCCTCGAACTCAGAGCTATTCGGTTAGCCCTCAAAGCTTTCTCTCCTGCCCTGGCTCATCAATCTGTCCTGGTTCAAACAGACAACCAGGTAGCCATGTTTTATGTGAACAAACAGGGCGGCACTGGATCCAGACTCCTCTGTCGAGAGGCTCAGGACCTTTGTTCCTTTGCCCTCAAGCACAACATGCTCCTCAGGGCTGTGTATCTTCCAGGCCAAGAAAATTGCCTAGCCGACAGGTTGAGCAGGATTCTGCAGCCACACGAGTGGCAGCTGCATCCTTTAGTAGTTCAGAAGATCTTCCTGAAATGGGGCCTCCCTTTGATAGATATCTTTGCCAGCCCACTAAACAAGCAACTGCCAAAGGTCTGCTCCAGGCAACCGCATCCTCTGAGGATAGCAGCGGATGCTTTTCTGATTCCCTGGTCTCAGGGCCTCCTGTATGCGTTTCCTCCCACACCCTTGGTGGCCCGGACTCTCTTCAGGATTCTTCAGGACAAGGCCTTGGTCCTGCTGGTGGCTCCCAGGTGGCCGAGACAGCCTTCATTTCCACTTCTGCTTCAACTGGCGGTGGATCCCCCACTACCTCTGGGGTTGCAACCCGACCTTCTCTCACAGGATCAGGGTTCCCTTCTGCATCCCAATCTCAAAGCTCTCAATTTGATGGCCTGGAGGCTGCAAGGGTAGTTTTGGCTCCCTGGGGCCTACCTCAGGAAGTTGAGGAGGTTGTCCTAGCCTCTAGGAAACAGTCCACTAGGAAAACCTATGCTCTCAAATGGAAAAGGTTTTCTGTGTGGTGTCAGCTACGTACAGAGGATCCTTTCTCCTGTACTGTACCAGTAGTACTTCAGTACTTACTGCACTTATCAAATCAGGGACTTAAGTCCAATTCTGTTCGGGTCCACCTCTCTGCTCTAGCAGCTCACCACTCTGGTGGAGGGACATTCTTTGTCAGGTCACCCCTTGGTGTCCCGCTTCCTCAGGGGTTTGCTTTTGCTCAAGCCTCCTATCCGTCCTCCTGCCCCTGAGTGGGAGTTGAATGTGGTCTTGCAGCAACTGACTCGCCCACCTTTTGAGCCGATAGCTACTTGTCCACTACGCTTCCTATCCTGGAAGACACTCTTCCTGATAGCCCTTACCTCGGCTAGGCGAGTGAGTGAGCTTCAGGCACTGGTCTGTGATAGGCCTTACATTAGGATATATAGGAACAGGGTAGTCCTCAGGACTCATCCAAAGTTCCTCCCAAAGGTTGTCTCCTCTTTCCACCTCAATCAGGAGGTGGTTCTTCCAACATTCTTCCCTAGGCCTCATGCAAGCCAGGCTGAAGCAGTCCTGCATACCCTGGACTGTAGGAGGGCCTTATCCTTCTACCTTGACCGTACGCAGGGGCATAGAAGGGCTACTCAGCTCTTCGTATCCTTTGACCCCAATAAGTTGGGGTTGGCTGTGTCCAAGCGTACCTTGTCCATCTGGGTGGCTGACTGTATCACCTGGGCTTACAAGGCAGCTGACCTTCCTTTGCAGGGTCGGGTTACGGTCCACCGAGTCAGGGCAATGGCTGCCTCAGTGGCTCATCTCCGCTCTGTGCCCTTGGTAGACATCTGCAGGGCTGCAACTTGGTCTTTAAGCCAGACATTTGCGGCCCATTACTATCTGGAGAGGGAGTCCCGTAGGGACAGTGCTTTTGGCCAGGCAGTACTCCGGAATCTCTTTGAGGTTTAGGCAACTCCTGCCCTCTGTTGGGCTACTGGTGGAGGTTGTGTCCTTGAAAAGCCTTTCTTTACTGCTGAGACTAGAGGGAGTTCTCTTGTTCAGCCTGGGTTCCTCGGTAGCCCAGAGCTGGGGAGTCACCCATATGTGAGGACTGACTTCCTGTTTGGTCCTGGAGAAAGAGTAGTTACTCACCTGTAACAGGTGTTCTCCAGGAGCAGCAAGAATCAGTCCTCACACCCCTCCCTCCTCCCCTTGGAGTTGCAGTTGTACCTAGTTCATTTTTTCATTTTTGTGTGCTGTTCTTAGCTATGTCATTTGACTGAGTTAAAATGGCACCTTTAGGCGGGAAGGGAACCGCGCATGCGTGCTGCTTTCCCAAAGGCTTTCATAGAAAGCTGGGGAAATGCTGCACTGGGGCTTCATCGGCGCCGATGACACCCATATGTGAGGACTGATTCCTGATGCTCCTGGAGAACACCTGTTACAGGTGAGTAGCTACTCTTACTTTCTATCAGACCCTTCTCTGGATAAAGTAAGTGACAGGAATAAAGATGTTTATAATATTAAAAAATAAATTAAATAAATAAATAAATATAGCATTTAGGGTTGTAGCAGTTACAGTGTTGTGGTAAATAGGAGGTACCTGCACACAAGAAATGTATGTAGTGAGAAAGATAGTGGATAGGAAGCAAATGAAATCCTCCCGTCTGTCTATGGTCAGTGAGTAACCACTTGTTTGGGAGTGCACCAACGAGGTACATTTGCTTCCAGAGCTCAAGGGTCTTGGGGATTTCGAAGAGCAGGAAGGGGATCCTCAGCTACCTCTTCTGCGACTTCCCGAAAACCACAAGGAAGCAGGGCGGGCCCAGGTGGCAGTTCAGGCTTCAAGAGTTTCTCCCTGCCGGGGTCCAATATCGGCAGAGCAAGGGGTGTTAGAGGTATTTCATGAAGTGTATACCCTAGATTTTGCTTACCCTGTGCTAGATTCGTTGATCTGTCTCCTTGCAAAGGGCGACGGAGATCGTCAGCATTTCGGCAAACTTTGGATCGTATCTTGCTGTTAGGAGCAGTTATGCTGGGCCTATAGGAAGTTTCGGCATTGGGCGCTATTCTATTTATTTCACGGTTCCAAGGAAAGATGGGCTCTCCGGTCTTTCTAGATCTCAAGGAAGTAAATCGCGGTCTCCAAGCGTCTCCCTTTTGAATGGAACCGTTGCGATCGGTAGTGATGGCGGTCCCACTGGGGGAGTTCATAACATCCCTAGATCTTACAGAAGCATACTCACTCATTTCGATTAGGGCAGCACATCAGAAGTCTCTAAAGTTTGTCTTCCCGTGGGGCCATTTTCAGTTTCAAGCCTTGCACTTTGGTTTGGCAGCGGCCCGGCGCATCTTCACCAAGGTTGTGGTGGTGGTTGCGGCGGCTCTGCAGAAAGAAGGAATTTTAGCTCACCATTGCCTAGACGATTGGCTGATTCGACCAAAGTCCAGAGCCGAGAGGGTCCGGATTACAAGCAGAGTGGTAAAGTTTCTTCAGGCTCTCGGCTGGGTAGTCAATGCGGTCAAAAGTCGTTTAGTACATCTCAAGTCCTAGAATACTTGGGGGTAAGGTTCGACTACCAATGGGGAACAGTGTGTCTGCCGAAGCAGAGAGGTCAGGCCCTTCAACAGTTAGTATGCTGGTTTCTGACGCATCTGGTGCCATCGGCTTGGAGCTATCTTCGGCTACTCGGGATAGTGGCGGAGTCTCTGGAGGGAGTTCCATGGGCCAGTTCGCATGCGCCCCTCACAAAGGTCCTTATTACGACGATGGTCACAACAGAACAATTCTCTGAACAAACGTCTCCCATGTCCCACGCAGGTCAGGTGATCCCTTCCTGGGGGGGTTAGCTCCAGAAGATCTTACAGCGGACATGCCGCTGAAAAATCTGCAGTGGCCCCCGTTGGTGGCGGATGCAAGTATCATAAGCTGGGGAGATCATTGCGGGGATCTTTCGCACATGATGTTTTGAGCGAGCAGGAGACCCATTGGTCAATCAACCGTTTGGAGCTGAGGGCGGTAGCTCTGGTGCTTCAAGCATGCGAATCCGAAGTGAAGGATCGGGCAGGGCGAGTGCTGTCTGGCAATTCTGCAACAGTGGCTTCCCTAAACCAGCAGGGGAGCACAGGCATTGTGGCCATGGTAGAGGAATCAGAGGCTCTGTTCATCCGGGTGGAACCTTGACTGCAGGCGCCTTGGTGGTGCACTTTGCAGGAACACACAAGGTGATGGCGGAATTTCTCAGAGGAGTCCGGGTGGATGCCGGAGAGTGGCACCTTCATCCAGAAGTGTTCGCACAGATGGTCATCAGGTGGGTCCTCCAATCTGGGATCTCAGGGCAACTTTTCATTCGGCCAAGGCGAATCGTTTTTACAGCAGAAGATGAGAAAGGATGTCGGAGGGCGTCGATGCTCTGAGGCAACCATGGCCGTCGCCCAGCGTTCTCTATGTCTTTGCTCCGTGGCATTCATAGGGCGAGGGTTTTAGCGCCTCGAGGCACATCGCGGGAGAGTGGTGTTGGTGGCACCAGTGTGGCCAAGGCGTCCGTGGTGTGCCGACCTGGTCAGGCTGCTGGATGGGAAGCCTTGGCGATTGCCCGCGGCGGCGATTCTGAGGACCTGGGGTCCTCTTCGTAGGTCTCAGGTGGATCAATTTTTCATTTTTTTCTTTTTGTTGCAGGCTGCGGTCTTTTCGCAGAATGGTGGTCTCTTCGTGGGATCTCAATTTTGGCCTGGGGGCGTTGACTAGAGAACCTTTCGAGTCCTTGCTTCAGGCTTCAGTCTAGGATTTGATGCTAGAAACAGTGCTCTTAGTGGCTCTTTGTTAGGCTCGCCGAGTTTCGAGTTTGCAGGCCTGGTCTTGTCTAGAACCATTCTTGTCCTTTCTAGGGAGAAGGTGGGCTTACGGACAGTTCCTTTTTTTTTTTTTTTGCCCAAGGTAGTTCTCCTTTCTCATGAATCAGTCAGTCTCGTTCCCAGTTCGGGGCTCCTCGGGGTTGGATGTGTCAGCTCGCAGTCGGCGTCGGATGGACATGAATAGGGCATAGCTTCCATACTTAAAGGTATCAGAGGCTTTCTGGAGATCAGCTTGTTCGTTTGTCCTTTCGGGGGTCTGCAGAAAGGTGAAGCGGCAGCCAAAGCGGCAATATGAAGTTGGTTCCAGGAGGCAATAGCATCAGCATATCTATTGCATGGACATCAGGCGCCCTTGGGGCTGCAGGCTCTCTCTCCTAGAGTGCAGGCGACTTCCTAGCGGAGCGTAGTGTGGTTCCGCCAGTGGAGATTTGCAGAGCAGCAACATGGTCGTCCTTCCATACCTTCAGTAAACACTAATGTCTGGTTGGTCAGGTGGCGAGTGATGCCTGTTTCAGGTTGGCGGTGTTGCGATCCGGTCGGAAAGGCCCCTCCCAATGATTACTGCTCAGTTACATCCCAGAGGTGGAGGACTGAACTAGAGGAACAATAAGGAAATGGAAATTACACTTATCTGGTAATTGTTGTTCCTTTAGGAACTCCAGTTCAGACGTCAATCCCGCCCGGGAATGAGCTATTCAGACGTAGTTCTTCAGTTTGGAGAGGGTTTTAGGTCACTAAGAGTGTAATACGTTTGATATGCCGGAGATCGCGGAGGTATTTTGTCTTTCTCTGATCTCTTCCTTCCTTCTTTCTGGCTGGTCTTGCTCGGATCTGGGGGGAAGAGGACAGGAGCAAGAAAGAGGTAGTTGCTGTCCCCTTTATTTTAGGGGATTTTAGTTTTATAAGTTGAAGGTTACGTTTAGAATTGTAATTAATACTTTAGCTACTTATCTGTTGCTCCTTTGAGTCTGCTTTGTCAATAGTTCACTGGGGAATGATGGGAGAAGACCAGCAGTATGTATCCAGTGATGTCACGAATTTGACTTGACCAGGCTCCATCCCAGAGGTGGAGGACTGAACTGGAGTTCCTCAAGGAACAACAATTACCAGGTAAGTGTAATTTCCATTGTACATGTGTAAAACATGCTTTACATGTGGAAAGAGCTTTATGATACCCTCTTTTCTGCCATCATTTGCTATGTTACTATGACATTTTGCTTCTTTGCTGAATATTTATGGAGACAGAACGTGATTTCTCCCCACATTATTCTCAAAAGAAAAAGAGTTCAGTAATGATTGAGGGGGCTAGATAGCTCAGGGAGAAAACTGCACTAGAGTGGCTAAGCATTTGTGTCCATTTTCATGTGTATGCTACTACTTATAGAGCCTTTATCCAAATTAAAACAAGGTGTTCCCTAAGGTCATAGGAGGGCATATAGGGACTGGGAGAGTGGGGAGCGAAGAGACAGCTTCCCACTGCTTACATGGTATGAGGAACTGTAGTCAGATGCCAGGAGTGAGTGGGGATATTGGAGAGGAAGACAAATGGTGGGTAGAGGAATAAAAAAAAGGTATGGATCAGATAGTAGTGAAGGGAGGGAAAGAAACAGAAAGCAGATTGGTGGTGAAACAAGGGGAGGGAGGGCCAAGTGGAAAGGGAGAGTCCGGGGGCAGTAACATGAGAGGTGAGAGAATGGATGCTGGGAACAAAAACAGAGGAACAGGTGTTTGGCAAGAGAGAAAGGCAGGGAGGATGGAAGCTGGGGAAGAGGCAGGTAGGCAGGGGATACTTTGGAAAGGGGATAAAGAAGTCAGGAGAGCAGTTGTAGGGAAACAAGGTGAAAGGCAGGAGAGTACATAAGAACATAAGATATGCCATACTGGGTCAGACCAAGGTCCATCAAGCCCAGTATTCTGTTTCCAACAGTGGCCAATCTAGGTCATATGTACATAGCAGTTTCCCCAAGAGACACAAGTTCCACAATGCTTGTACTGGGTCAAGCATTGATATCTTCTGTCACTTCTTAATAACGGTTTATGGACCTTTCCTCCAGGAACTTGTCCAAACCTTCTTTAAACCCAGCTACACTAACAGCCTTTACTACATCCTCCGGTAACAAATTCCAGAGTTTGATTACACGTTGAGTGAAAAAATATTTGCTTTTATTAGTCTTAAATAATTTACCCTGTAGCTTCATTGCATGTCCCCTAGTCTTTCTATATTCTGATAAGGTAAACAATCGATCTACGTTTACCCGTTCCACTCCGTTCATTAATTTATAGACTTCTATCATATCTCCCCTCAGCCGTCTCTTTTCCAGGTTAAAGAGCCCTAACCTTTTTAGCCTTTCTTCATAGGAGTATCCTTCCATCCCCTTTACCATTTTGATGGCTCTTCTCTGAACCTTTTCTAAAATCGCTATATCCTTTTTAAGATACGGTGACCAGAATTGCACACAATATTCAAGGTGCGGTCTCACCATGGAATAATATAGAGGCATTATAATATCTTTTGTTTTATTTTCCATTCCTTTCCTTATCATACCTAGCATTCTATTTGCTCTCTTGGCCGCCGCTGCACACTGGGCCGAGGGTTTTAACATGGTATCCACAATGACGCCTAAATCTTTTTCCTGGGTGGTGGTTCCTAATGTGGAACCTTGCATCGTGTAACCATAGTTTGGGTTGTTCTTCCCTAGGTGCATAACCTTGCACTTGTCCACATTAAATTTCATCTGCCATTTTGATGCCCAGTCTTCCAATTTATCAAGATCCTCTTGCAATTTTTCACAATCCTCTTGGGTTTTAACAACTTTAAATAGTTTCGTGTCATCTGCAAATTTGATCACCTCACTCGTTATTCCACTTTCCAGGTCATTTATGAATATGTCAAAAAGCAGCGGACCCAGCACAGATCCCTGGGGTACACCACTATTCACCTTTCTCCATTGGGAAAATTGGCCATTTAGCCCTACCCTCTGCTTTCTATCTTTTAACCAGTTCCTGATCCACAATAGTACACTGCTTCCTATCCCATGACTCTTTAGTTTTGCCAAAAGTCTCTGATGAGGGACCTTGTCAAAGGCTTTCTGAAAGTCCAGATACACAATATCAACCGACTCACCTTTGTCCACCTGTTTATTCACTCCTTCAAAAAAACATAACAGATTAGTAAGACAAGATCTTCCTTGTCTAAAGCCATGTTGGCTGTCTCCCATTAGGTTGTAACTATCTACATGCTGAGTAATTTTATTCTTTATGATGGTTTCTACCATTTTTCCTGGTACTGATGTCAGGCTCACCGGTCTGTAGTTTCCCGAATCACCCCTGGAACCCTTTTTAAAAATTGGTGTTACATTGGCGATCCTCCAATCTTCAGGTATTAGAGATGATTTTAATGATAGTTCACAGATTACTGATAGCAGGTCTGCAATCTCATATTTCAGTTCTTTCAACACCCTTGGATGTATACCATCCGGCCGAGGTGATTTGCTACTCTTCAGTTTATCTAATAGTTGTAAGACATCTTCCCGATGTATCGATATTTCCTTCAATTCTTCCGCACCTTTAAATACCACTTCAGTCATGGGTAACATCCCTACATCTTCCTCAGTAAAGACCGAAGCAAAGAATTCATTCAGTCTCTCCACTATCGCCTTGTCGCCTCTTAGTGCTCCTTTAACCCCTTTATCATCTAATGGACCAACTGACTCTCTCACAGGTTTTTTGCTACGAATGTACTTGAAAAGGTCTTTATTTCGCGTTTTTGCTTCCGCAGCAAGCTTCTTCTCAAATTCTCTCTTTTCCTGCCTTATCAATGCCTTGCATTTGACTTGCCAGTGCTTGTGCTGTTTCCAGGTTTCGTCGTTTGGCTCTTTTTTCCATTTCCTGAAAGATGCTTTTTGGCAACAACAGCCTCTCTGACCTCACCTTTAAACCATGCTGGCAGTTTTTTGGACTTCCTTCCACTTTTCTTAAAGTGTGGAATACAGCTGGTCTGGGCTTCCAAGATAGTATTTTTCAACAACACCCAAGCTTGATGTACGTCTTTAACCTTTGCAACTGCTCCTTTTAGTTTTTTCTTAACTGTTTTCCTCATTTTATCATAGTCTCCCTTTCAAAAGTTAAAAGGTAGTACTTTGGATTTCCTTTCTATCCCTCCTCCACTAATTAAATCAAAGGCGATCATGCTATGATCACTATTGCCAAGTGGCCCCAACACCCTTATCTCTTGCACTAGATCTGGTGTTCCACTAAGGACTAGGTCTAATATGGCTTCCCCTCTGGTTGATTCATGAACCAGCTGCTCCAAGAAGCAGTCATTTATTTCATCTAGGAACTTTATCTCCCTAGCATGTCCTGACGTGACACTGACCCAGTCGATACCGGGGTAATTGAAATCACCCATTATTATTACTGTGCTGTAACTATTGTTAGCTTCCTTGATTTCTTTGAGTATTCTATCATCCATTTGGTCATTCTGGCCAGGTGCTCGATGGTACACTCCCACTGCCATTGCCTTCCCCCTTTTATATGGAATTTCAATCCATATAGATTCTACAGCAGATTTTGTTTCCTGCAAAACTTTAATCCTTTCTGAGTCAATGCCCTCTCTAACATAGAGCGCAACCCCTCCACCAATTTGATCGGCTCTATCATTACGATATAGTTTGTACCCAGGTATCACAGTGTCCCACTGGTTGTCCTCCTTCCACCATGTCTCTGATATTCCAATCATATCTAACCTTTCATTTAGTGCTATATATTCTAACTCTCCCATCTTATTCTTTAGACTTCTAGCATTTGCATACAAGCATTTTAGAGAATGTATTTTATTCATGTTAATTTGGCTATTGTTAGACATGGGTAAATTGGGATCTTTAAGCTCTGTCTGCTCCATACTTGAGGGCATTTGGGCTACTTTACTCTTTTGTGGAACCTCTCTGCTTTTGGTAGTATCCTTCAAGGATACATTCTTCTGAACCATCCGCTCTTGGGCGACTGTCGACTTTCCCCTAATATCTAGTTTAAAAGCTGCTCTATCTCCTTTTTAAAGGTTAATGCCAGCAGCCTGGTTCCATCCCGGTTAAGGTGAAGTCCATCCCTTCGGAAGAGCCCCTCCTTTCCCCAGAATGTTCCCCAGTTCCTAACAAATCCAAAACCCTCATCTCTGCACCATTGTCTCATCCACGCATTGAGACTTCGGAGCTCTGCCTGCCTTTTGGGTCCTGCGCGTGGAACAGGAAGCATTTCGGAGAACGCTACCATGGACGTTCTGGATTTCAACTTCCTACCTAAAAGCCTAAATTTTGCCTCCAGAACCTCCCTACCACATTTTCCTATGTCATTGGTACCGACATGTACCAAGACAGCAGACTCCTCCCCAGCACTATCTAAGACCTTATCTAGGTGGCGCGTGAGTTCCGCTACCTTCGCACCAGGCAGGCATGTTACCTGGCTATCCTCACGTCCACCAGCCACCCAGCTATCTAGATGCCTAATGATCGAATCACCAACTATAACGGCTGTCCTAACCCTTCCCTCATGGGCACATGGCCCTGGAGAAACTTCCTCGGTGCGAGAGGGTTTTACATCACCTGGAGGACAGGTCCTAGTTACAGGATCACTTCCTGCCACACCAGGGTGATGCTCTCCTGTCACATGACCTCTCTCCTCCATGGCAACAGGGGTGCTGCCAGACTGGAGGTGGAACTTCAGGACTATATCCCTGTAGGTCTCGTCTATGTACCTCTCTGTCTGTCTTATGTTTTCCAAGTCTGCTACTTTAGCCTCTAGAGAACGGACTTGTTCCCTGAGAGCAAAGAGCTCCTTGCACCTAGTGCACACGTAAGACCTCTCACCAACTGGGAGAAAATCATACATGTGACACTCAATGCAAAAGACTGGAAAGCCCCCATCCCGCTGCTGGACTGCTGTCTGCATCTTAGTTTTAAGTTTGTGTCTAGATCTTTAAGTTCTTACTTACTAGGAGTTGCTATGGGTACAGGAGTGGTGAGATCAAGGACTCAGAATTAAGTGGGAACTTGGGGATTGGCTGTGAGAAGAGAACAAATTCAGGACATGGCTGCATATTGGACAGGTTGGGGAAAATGGGGACTTGCTGCTTGAATAGGGAAGATTAAAGACTGACTTTGAACAGGGACTCAAGGATTAGAAGAGGAGCAGGGACTAGGTGATTGGGTGTGGAGGGTAAGAGGAGAGTTGGGTTAGATTGGTATAACCCAGGGTAAAGAAAAGTAGGGAAAGGTGAGGGGATCATGCAAAAGAAGGGGGAGAGGCCTTTGAAGGGTAAAATGGGGTAATGTGAGACTGGGTAGGGGGTAAGAGACAAAAGAAAGGGTTTGGAGGCACGGAAGGAGCTATGGATAGTAAATAGGTAAGAATGTAGATGATGGCTAGAGTGGGTGGAAAAGAGGAGCTAGAGAATGGGGAGAATGGGGGGAATAGGAGGCTGAAAAGGAATGAGAGGGAGAAAGGGGAGGATTAGAGAAGTAAGAGTAGGAATTGAGAGATGGAAAGCAGGTAAGTAGGGGAAAAGTGAAAGAATGAGATTAAAGATTACGGAGGTGAGAGAAGGTGAGGAGGAGTAAAGTCCAGCTATGAATGTATAGAGAAGCAGAAAAGAAAAGTGGAGATAAAAGATGAAAAGAAAAATTGTTCCCAGAGATAGATGTAGAGGAGGAAGGGAAGGAGATGGAAGAGATCCAAGGAAAGGACTTAGGAGAAGACCAGCAGGTGAAAAACAAGAGAGAAGAGCCTTCAGAGCATGGCTCAGAGAATTTTTTACAACCCATCTGCATGCGTACTTTTATGTGTGTCTTGTGTCTGTTTTTGTCTATGTATTTATATTTTATATGTTTATCTTGTTTGTGTGCATATATTTCTATTTTGTGTGTGTTCATGTATCTCTGTGGGTTAGTATGTCTGTATTTATATGTATCTGGATATGTTTGTGTGTATCAGTAGATGTGTGTCTGTGCATGAATGCATCTGCTTGAGTGTTTGCATGTGTGTATGTGTGTGTGTGTGTGTGACTTTATATCTGTGTTGGTTTTCTGTGTGTCTGTGATTGTGAGAGGAGATGAGAGGGGAGGGTTGTTTGAAAAGTGCATGTCTGTGTTTTCTATGTATTTTTCTGTGAATCTGTGTTATTTATGATGCATCTGTAAGAGCCTCTGTTCCGATAGAAATGCACTGAGGCATTTTGGGGTTGAAAGGATCTTAATTTCTTTTCCCTTTTTTGCCATAGGCAGAAAGTTCAGATATACAGCACAGAAACTTCCATGAGCTCATCTCCCTTTCTGTAACTAGAGCTGTATTCAATGCTCCAGCCCCAACCCACCCCCACAGTCTCTGTAACTAGAACATATACAAATTAGAACATAAGAATTTCCATACTGGGTTAGACCCAAGGTCCATCAAGCCCAGTATCCCGTTTCCAGCAGTCGTCAATCCAGGTCACAAGTACCTGGCAAAATCCCCAAAGATTGACAGATTCCATGTTGCTAATCACAAGGCATAACGGAAGTGGAGAAGCTTGGAGTAACATTATAGTACTTGGGAAAGAGTACTAAAAGTGAATCTTTGTAATATAACAGTGAGAAGAGAAAATTAATCTGCGTCGAGCATTTTAACAAAAAGGAAAGTTAATTGTTTGTTTGTAAGTGCTGTCTCCTGGTGACCCAGCAGCCCCTGGATTTTCTTGGCAAGGTATGACCAGAAGTAGATTGCTAGGCCTTTTCTTATGAGACAGTGGAGGATGAAGTGACTTATCCATGGTCACAAGGGGTGCCAGTGGGTAAGCCACTAGGCTGTTGCTCTAACCACTAGGCCTTTCCTCCACTCCTTGTATTGCTTGTAATATGGTTCTATTCTTGTTTCTGCCATTTGCAATTTGGTTATTGTTATCAGTGACTCTAAAGTTGTTAGAATAAACCTTTGGTTCATAACACACATTCCGGCTTGGACCCAACTATTTTGAGAAGGGACGAGAAGTGAGTTGAGTTTTAAGTGCCATAGGCTTCAAAGTGCATACTTGTCCCATTCAAAGAACCCATTAATTTTTCCCAAGATTAGAGAACGAAAGACTGCATTGCTCTTGGTTGGTTGGTTGTGACCGTTGTCTGCCACGCATTTACGAGACTGCAGTAAGGGATACACACAGGCAGGGGGTTACATTTTCATTTCTATTTTCTTCGTATCTCTGCAATTTTGTGGTTCTGCTTTTTCTTTCAATTTATTATTGGAAAATATGAATTTAAGGTTTTTTTCTGTTAATGCAGCATGTTTCATTTTAATGTTTTGAATCTTTCTCATTATCTTTGGTGATCTTGATCCTTTGAGATATCCATCTATCAGGGGCACCTCAGTACACAGTGCTTTTATTTTTTTCCTGAATACATTTTTTCCAAGAGAAGTTATCTTTCTCATTTTCTTCTGCCCTGTGTCCTTTTTAGTAGAATTGTTTTAGTAACAATTTTTGCTCCACAATATAGGATCTGTTTATCTCTGTACTATTCACTGATGGTTTCTTAATGGCCTGGCCTTATTAAATTTTACTTATCACATGTTTTGCTTTAGTTTAAGGTTGAACTTTATCAGTCCATTTTTCTCTTGAGCTTTCCATGTAGGGCAGGAGGTCCACTGACTCTCCTCTTCTTTATGCCCCCTAGCCTGTTCCACATTATCCAACTCCCCCTCCTCTCACTGGACCATCCCACATTTCTTCCTCATTCTGCCTCATGCCACTCTCTCCCTTCTGTTTGATATTATCATCTTCCACAGATACCTGTGGTGGTTATTGTGGTATCTCATTTTTGCACTCTTTTCTGAACTCATTTTCTCTCTGTCTGTTTTTCTTTCTGTGTCATTGCTCAACTGCTTTAAGACATCCTGGCTTAGGTACTTTTCTATAATTTGTCTAACCAGAGATCTTATATTTGTATTGGTATGAGATTTCTCCTTCCATTTTTTGGCAAGCTCTCTGTAATCAAATAGAGGGTTTTGGCATAATAGCAGTATTCTTTTTTTCTTCATTTTATTCCATATAATGGATTTATATCTGTCAATTATTTACACTTCTCAGCAGTTGCAAGAAAGATATGCATATTTAGCACAAACAACATTGGAATAATTTTATTTATTTAGCTGGATTTATATACTACTTTTCACCGGGTCAAAGCAGTTTACATTAAGCAAGGATATTTACAGTTACAGTAATAGCAGTACAGTTGTGGTCAACATTATTGGCACCCTTACAGTTCAATCCCTTGATGTCCAGTGTCTCCTAAAAGAAAAAGTGTCCAGTGAAATGGCTTTGGATTGTATATGCACACATAATTGACACATAAAAGAGTTAAATAAAACAAGACCAATTAAAAACGGGAAATAGTATAAAAACTGGAATATTCCCAGTACAGTCAAAAGCTTTGCTATAGTTGATAAAGCACAAATAGCTATCCTTTTGGTATTCATTAGTCTTTTCAAGGATCCATCTCACATCCGCAATGATGTCTCTCGTTCCTCTCCCTTTCCTGAACCCTACTTGCACTTCAGGTAGTTCTTGTTCCAGGTATGGTTGTAGTCTCTTTTGAATAATCTTCAGTAGAATCTTGCTCGCATGTGGGATCAGAGCGATTGTGCGATAATTTCCACAGTCAGTTGGATCACCTTTCTTTAGTATTGGTATAAACACAGATCTTTTCCAGTCAATTGGCCATGATGTTGTCTTCCATATTTCTTGGCAGAGTCTTGTAAGTACGGTAACAGCTGCATCAGATTGCTGTAATACTTCTATGGGAATGCTATCAATGCCTGGCGCTTTGTTCTTTGATAAGGCTTTCAATGCTGCTTCAACTTCTTCTTTCATCACCAATGGTTCCCGATCATAAGGTACAGGTTGAAACGGCTGTTGGTCCACTTGATCTTTATCATATAAAAACTCTGTATATTCCTTCCATCTTTTCTTGATCTTCTCAGCATCATTCAGCATAGAACCTTGAGCATCTTTTAACATTCCAATTCGAGGCTGGAACTTTTTCTTTAACTCTCGTAGCTTTAGGAAAGCCGATCTTGTTCTTCCTCTAATAGTTTCTGCTTCTATTTCCTTGCATGCGTCATTGTAGTACTTTTCCTTGTCCTGTCTTGCTGCACGTTGGAAGTCTCTGTTGAGTTCTGTGATTGTCTTTCTTTCTCCTCTGGCTTTAGCTTCTCTGCATTTCTGGGCAATTTTCAGAGTTTCCTCTTGGCAAGATACAGAAGTAGATTGCCGGGCCTTTCTTCCGCACAGTTTAAGTTTGGTGTTGTTGCCGTTGTCACAGAAATGTGATCCTCCGCCGTCAACACTATCCCATTCTGCTGCTGCCCAGATGGGTGGTTTGTCTTGGTCTGGCACCTCAGCTGAGACCTGTCCATCTTGGGAGACCCTTCCAGTAGTTAAACTACCGATAGTTTAACTCTCAACATCACTGATGCACACAAGCCCTCACAGCAAGACAAGCTGCAAACCAAGTGAGGGCTCTTACTAGTAGCAAGGCTATAACTTTAGCTTGTAATATGCGGTAAATGCTAATTTGTCCAAGTCCCACAGACTACACCACTCCGGTCAGGAATCTGCAAACCTCTGAAACCAGTGAAAGGTGAACCGCTGGAGTTAGATCCAAAATCAGGAATCCCAAAAAATATGATGCAACACAGACCTGTGTTTTGAGCTCAACACATTTGAATGAGCTCTCTCTCAAGCAATAATACTTAAAGGGTTCCTTCACTGAACACCATGTTCATGATTCAAAACTGCATGAAAAAGCAGAGTCCAGGGCTCTTTTTTCTGGTGAATCCATGTCAACTAAGAACGCCACCCAAAAGAATCATGTCCATTTAAAGGAGACTCCACCAGTCCAACTCTAAATTCAGTCCATTAGGAGAAACAGAATGCAGTTTGTAAATCCACGATTGCTTGAGAAACTTTAAGTGGGATACCCGATCTCCACACCAGGGTAGTAGTGGATATGATCCAGTCTGCACCAATGTAGATCCATAAAAGAGTGGCCTGTCTGCAAGCAATGGGCCACTATTGGTGCCATGGTCATTTTGGTATTTAACCGTAAGCAATGTTCTTGTAAACGGGATTTGACAGGTCTTGATGTCCTACCAATGTATTTTAATGAATAAGGACAAATCAGTAGATATACTACAAACGATGTCAAACAGTTGGTATGCCAGCAAGTGGAATAAGTCAAGTTCGTAGAAGGGCTTAAGGTGGTCGAGCAAAAATCACAGTGGGAACATGCAACATAGCCAAGGGTAGAAGAATTATTGTGATAACAAGGATGGTCAGATGCTTCTGCCGCATGTACCACATGGTCTCCGGTATTGCGACCCTGATTGTATGCAGTGGTTAGTTGTGTTTGAAAACATGGATATAAAAATAAAATATGCCAATGTTTATTAAGCAAAGATGTTAATGCTGCAGTGTTCACCATGTAAAGGAGCACTGCTATCAGTGTGTCAGAACTGATTTCATATATGGCTCCAAGCAGAAAATAAATAAATTGTATTTTTTAGACTTGGAAGGGTAAATACAGTATAATTGCGACACCAGCTGTTGACATGCAGTTGAATAACTTCTGATATTTTGTAGAAGGGTCAAGCGATAAGCTTTCTAGTACCATAAATGAGAACCTTAGCTCAAAGTGTGAAAAAAGCTGCTTCATGATAACTTTGGTCTGCTTTTCCAAGGACCTTATGCTTTTGATCTCATGTTATTTATTTACTTTTTCTTCTTATACCAAAATCTGCAATAGAGTAGACACCCAGGTAGCAGTAGATAACATGAGGAGGGAACTAGCTAAGCTTGAAGGATGGTTGAGAATTTGGCAGCTGAGATTTAACGCTAAAAAAGCAGGGTCATGCATATGGGCTGCAAAGATCCAAGGGAACAGTACCGTATTGGGGGGGGGGGGGGGGTGAAGTACTTTGGTCCATAAAAAAAGAGCGGGACCTGGGAATGATTGTTTCTGATGATCTTAAAGTGGCTAAATAGGTAGAAAAGCCAGAAGGGCTTGGGTGCATAGGAGAAGAATGGCCAGCAGGAAAAGGAAGGCAATAGTGCCTCTGCATAATTCTTTGGTGAGATCTGATTTGGAGTATTGTTTGCAATTCTGGAGACCACACCTTCAAAAGAATATAAACAGAATGGAGTCTGTGCAGAGGGTGGCTACCAAAATGGTCAGTGGTCTCCGTTATTAACCATATGGGGACAGACTTAATCTCAAATGTACTTTAGAGAAAAGGCGGGATAGAGGAGGTATGATAGAGAAGTTTAAATACCTCAGTGGCATAAATGCACAGGAGGAGAGCCTCTTTCAATTGAAAGAACGCTCTGCAATGAGGGGACACAGGATGAGGATGAAAGGGGATAGACTCAGGAATAATATGCGGAAATATTTCTTTACAGAAAGAGTGGTAGATGCGTGGAATAGTCTTCCAGTGAAGGTAGTAGAGACAAGGACAGAATCTGAATTCAAGAAAGCATGGGACAAACACAGAATATCTCTAAAGGTAAAATAGGGACTATAGTAGTTGATATGAAAGGGCAGACTAGATAGGCCATGTGGTCTGTTTCTGCCATCATGTCTATCCTCTGGCTCTTTTGTCTTTGGTCTTGCCTGTCAGCACTATCAAGCCACTCATGATAGTACTGTATAATAAATCCGCACGCTGCTCTACAGATGTTAAGCCCAAGGTGAACAAATATTTGCCTTGTTACAATGAAACGGCATCATGGTAATGGGAAGCATTTATCATCATAGATACTGAGACGCCCTGCAAATCTGCTAAAGCAAAGTAGGTAGTAATACGTTGAAGAGACATACACAGAGCCCTAAGGAAGAAAAATGATTTGACAGATTTTATTTTCCTTCCATTCTCTCCTTTTTTCCAATCCTAATTTCTTGATAGTTCATATGTCAGACAGAATGTTCTTTTGCTGTTCCATTTCTTCTTTCTAATGTGCTTTTTGTTCGCTGTCCTCTGGCCTTTCCCCTCCTCCCCTCCACAATTCTCACTTTTCCTCACTGTCTGGACACCTTAATATTCTACTGCTCTGAGAACGCACTCTAATTTTGTTATTGGGTGGGGTTAGCCATCACCTGTGTGTCTTAAGAATTCTAACCCTGTCCTTATCGTCAAACAACAAATCACTAACTTATTATCCCAGATAAGCGGAGGAGTAGCCTAGTAGTTAGAGCGACTGGCTAGTATCCAGAAGATCAAGGGCACTCCTTGTGACCTTGGGCAAGTCATTTTACCCTCCATTGCCTCAGAAGAAAAGGCCTGCCAATCTACTTCCAGTGATACATTGTCTATATAACCCAGAGGCAGCTGGGTCACCAGGAGTCAGCACTGACTTGATGGCACTAAAATAAAAAAAAAATTGTCCCAGATACCCTGGGATTCCAGCAGCATCATGCAATGCAAACAAAAGAATATACAATGATGATAAGCAAACAAAAGAATATATAACGATGATACCTTTTTATTGGACAAACTTAATATATTATGGGCTCATTTTATAAGGAGCCACACAAAGATATGTGTAGTGTATGCACATAAATCACCTGTTTTTAAGGGATTGTACTCACTTACATGCATACTTTAGTCAGTCGCTATGCTATAAATATGTGCGTAAGAAAGTTATCCTTTTCAATGGAGTATTGCATTTTTGAGTTGAGTAGTAGCCTAGTGGTTACAGCAACAGCTTAGTGTTTATTTTACATATTTTATATATCGCTTTTTAGTTTTATCAAAGTGGTTTACAATGAAATATAAGCATAAATAATCATGGTTTGAGTCCCACTAGCACACCTTGGGAAAGAAGAAAAGGCCTGGTAATCTACTTCTGATCATACCTTGCTAAGAAAACCCAGGAGTTATTGGGTATCAAGGAGTCAGCATTGACTTGATGGCACTTTTAAAAAAATCAAATTTGATTGAGGGATGGAATTTATTAAAAGAATTGTCTACTACAGTGTTTTTCAAACTTTTATCCCATATGACTCCATTTTAACAACTGATGATGATGAAACCAAAACAGCAGATCTCCAGCCTCCGTCCCCCTCCCTCCACTCATCTCAAGCAGGAAGGTAACAGCCACATTAGTGGCAACTTGAACAGCAGTCAGCATAGGGTCCCTTGTGTCAGTGTGCAGTGTGTGCTTACAGAACCCAGTCCTCAGCATGGATTTCCAGCTCAACAGGAAGATTACCCAGGAGGGGGCAAAGGCCTATGACTATTCACTGGTCACAGGCCCCATATTGGCTAGTAACTGCCACCACTTGATATAGGTTACAGTGAAAGTCCAGAGAGAAGGGGAAATGGACATGTTTCTGTGACCTCATCCATTGATGATGTGACCCCATTTGGGGTCCCAAGCACAAGTTTTGGAACCACTGGCCTAATGTATTCCATCCCTTCATGAAATTCAAAATTGACTATTCCACAGAAAAATGTAACTTCCTGGACACCACAATTTCCATCAACTGTGGCTATATACAGACATCTACATACAAGAAACCAATTGAGGGATGCAACTGCTGCCTCAATTTTAGCTTCCACCCACACATATAGAAAAGGCCATTGTACACAGCCAAGCAATGCGAGATCACCATATTTGTTCCCAAAGATAGGGATAAACACCTCAAAATCCTGTTTGAATCTGTCAAACAAAAAGGCTACAATCCTAAAATCATCTCCAGAAAGATTGCTTCTTCACGTAAAACACCCAGGGATACATTACTGCAATACAAAGAAAAGAAAACTTCTGAGAATCCCCCTTGTAGTAACATGCAATCTAGAGCTGGAAAAACAGAGAAAACTCATAAAAGACCTACAGCCACTACCTCAGAAGGATGAATTACTGAGAGATTTCCTGCTCCAAGAATGTTGGCCTTCCAACAACCACCAAATCTGAAGCAAAGATTAGTGAAGAGCAGGTTCCCAACTGAAATTCAAAAGGAAAAGAATAGCATAAATCACTGCAATATACCAAGCTGCACATTGTGCTAACATATATCTCAGGACCTACAGTTATACATATGGGAAAAGCATTCAACGTAAGGGGATCCTACTCATGCTCTTTCTCTAATGTAGTGTATATTATTCAGTGGAGAAAGTGTGACAAAGGATGTTATGTGAGTGAGACAGGCCATATGGTAAACACAAGGATCAATTCACACAGACATCACATCAGACACCACCAATTTGAGAGACTTAGGGGTATGTTTACTAAACCGTCTTAATGTTACTGGCGTTAGTTGCAGTCTTACTGTGACAAATGTCATATAAGGTAGTGGGTGTTCCGGTCTTAAGGTAGCATTTCAGGTTATCACGCGATAAAGTCTGTTATCGCGCTATAGAGTGAGCCGTGGCATGTTAACGCGCGTTAGCCTTAATTAGGTACGCTGACCTGCAAACACAGCAATAGAGGTGTAGCACAATGGTTAATACATTGACTGATGAAACAAGGGTCATAAGTTCAATCCCCCAGTGGGCTTAATGAGCAGGGCTGTCTGAAGCATTACCCTTTACTTTAAATCAGTGCTGTCTGAGGCATTTTCTTTTTTAATTTAAATTAGTGCTGCAAGAAAACACACCCTCACAGTGCCGTAACCTAAGGTGCCGCATAAGGCGCCCTATAAGGCACTCCAGAGGGCACATTATAAAGTGCACTGTCCGCCAAGGCACCTTATAATGTTCCCGATAGGGCGCCTTATAAGGAGCCTGATAGGGCGCTTTATAGGGCGCCTTATGAGGCACCTTAAGGTTACAGCACGATGAGGGTGTTTTTGCTGGCCGCACTAATTTAAATAGGAAATGCCTCAGACAGCCCTATCAAATAACACCACTGTGGGATCAAACCCATGACCTCTGCCTCCACAGTCAGTGAAGTAACCAGTGGGCTATATCTCTATAGCCACTAACAAACCCCTGGCTGGCTACAGAACGACTGCAGGTCACCACACAAACTGTCTGCTGTGGTTACCAGTACCCGTACCCATGATGTACTGCACATGCAGATAAGCAGTCTACAGATGATCACAAGATGTGGTATGCACCCCCACAGCACCTCAGCCTGGTAGTGGGAACTGACCGTGTGTGTTACTGGCACAGAGTAGCTACAAACTGACACATTGTGGGGGTACTGTGCTCACCCTGAGGGCGAGGTGGGGTGCCCAGCACCAGGTCTGCAGCACCTGGCTTAGCTGAGATAGGCTATGCTGCAAGTCGCCATCAGTGCCAGTGTGTGATAGGTAGTCCTTGCAGACACACCTAGGATACACCTGTGTGCATCTGTATTTCCCAGTCACGTCTACACCTTGTGGACTATGATGCACCCAGAATAGTGCATATCAGGTGTGGGTGCCATGGTCACATGATTTAAGTGAAGGGTGGGTGTTTGGACCCATAGGTGGATTATGTAACACCACCCAACCCACCCTCTGGGGCTCAGGGTGGGGGACAGGATCTCCCACCAACAGATCCACATTCTACATCCCTGCAATGGTGGCAGTAGAGGGGACCATCAACCCCAGTCCTGCTGGGGAACAGGCACTCTACAGGGCAGTCAATGCAGATCTGTACACATCCATAAGGCATTGGCAGACAGACAGTAGTCCTGGAAATGCTCAGCTGCCCCCCACCACTATCTGACATTCTCCAGCAGCGAGCACAGTGAGTCTCCAGCCGCTGTACCCTGCAAAGTGTTCCAGCCATACACATACTAACTGCAGACAGTCTGCTAGCTAGTCCATAGTGCATGTTCCTGGAGGAGATGCGTGCACCCAAAACCGGGATGTGAACGCACACACCAAGCAGATAAGTCAGTGATTGGACCCCAGAAAAGTAAACCCATAAATATCACTTGAGAGAAATACTATATAGCACTATGGGGGAACCTAGCCATGCCATAGTCACTGCTCAGTCAGGGTGAGCGTGACCTCCCAGCAGGACATGCTGTGGCCACCCTGTCCATGCAGGTGGTGGCCGGGCACTACAAGGTACCAGCCATTGCCCTATGCCCTGTGCAGATGCATCCTGCCCAGGCCACCCTGTCCGGGCCATACCCACAGTACCTTGCTCCTCATTAAGCACAGTGGCAGGCTAGCACTGGAAACAGTGCGAGCAGTGTGGGCTCAGTAAGGTGTAGGCAGCCACAACACACTGGATAGACAGACACACACTCCCACACCTATGTCAGTGTTGTGCAAATATAGAGGCTTTTGGCAGCCCCGGCCACCGCACCAGTCCTGGGCACAGTGCAGGCATGGCTATGGTACGCAATACTGTTGGGGTCACTCCCCGGGTTGGTAAACACTGTCAGAAACCAAAACTGAAACACACTCCACAGATATCAGAAAGGTTGCTATGATGCAGCTCTATCAGCAAATTGTGCTTAACTTAGGAATTGCTATCTGCCATTAATCATAGCAACCTTTTGATATATGTGTAACGTATTCCCAAGTTTAGGGCGACATTGCTAAGGTATGCAAGTGCTAGTATTTGGAGATGCTGCTGCGTGCAGGGCCCAACAGCCTGACTCTCCATGAGGCTTTGGATAGTGGAGCCTGTGGGTGTGGGTGTTTATGCCTCTGTTGGCCGCTGCTCTAGGGCAGAGGTTCCCAACTCCGGTCCTGGTGGGCCAAACACTGTTCAGGTTTTCATGCTGTCCCTAATGAATATGCATGAGATACATTTGCATACAATGGGGGCGGCGCATACTAATGCAGCACAGGCATATTTCTTAGGGACCGCATGAGACCTGAATGGTGTTTGGCCCTCCAGGAAACTCCATTTGGGAAACTCTGCTCTAGGGATTGCACATGTTTATGGTGTCTGTGCTCTGTAGGGTAAAATATAAGCATTCAGGCATGTTTATTTTATCTGCAATAAAGGTTCCATCTTTATTACCACGGTGTAGTACTGGGTAAAATATGTGGAAAGGGTTTGCAGGAGCCACAGTTGGGGCTTGAACTTGTGACCTTCTGCTCTTGAACACACTGGCTGTGTGTACTGCACCACACAGACAGTTCATTCCCAGTCTGTTCCATTGCATGGCACCCACCTAAACAGGGCTAGGCCATGGTCTGCTGTGGGCAGATGCCACTGCCCCCTCTGCCACCAGCACCCCTCTGCCACCATGCTGCCATGCCATTATGCTGGTGGTGCTGGTGGTACGCAGTCCCAGGCCATCCAGTATGCCGGTAGGCAGCTGCCTATGGTGTGGGTTCTCGGGTAGGGGTGCCTACATGGACATGTGCACCTCCCCCCCCCCGCACCGCTGCCAATGTTATGTGCCCTTGGGGGTACCTGCTGGGTAATTTCCCTTGTGACACTGTGGGACACACACTTGTGCCCATGTTGGACCCTCATCAGTTGCTGTCTTGCTGCTTTACACTTTCGGCATTCCTATGTGCCACCTAGGCATCTGCCTAGCCCGCACTGTGCCCCAGCTGGACCAAAGCATGTGCCGCCTGCAGCCCCCTGTATCCCATTTACAGCATCAGTAAGTTGCCCTTGCCTACGTGCCCACTCTGCTGTGCTGCACATGTGCATGACATAACAAACCTGCCCAATCTAAACGACTGAAACCCTGATCAGCGCTATTTCAATGTGGGATCATTCACTTTGTAGGGGGACTGAGAATAGACCCTTCCAGACATGATATCTTCTTTTTTATGCTTTGTCAGTAGTGTTGCTTTATGTTTCTCATTAATATCACTATTGGCCAGCTTGGTAATTGGGATTTCAAATTCTGGTCATTTTATCTGTTTCTTTGCTTTTTTGGCTCTTGCACATGTATCACTACTATCACGTTTTTGGGTTTCCCTGCCTTTGCTGTACATTGCTGATTGAAATGGTTTCTCTGACCTGCAAATGTGCCTAGCGCCAGGTTTTCACTAGCGCTAATTTTCTGAGCTTCATTTCACGGCATTAGCGTGCAAGGAGCCATTCCACGCCCACTCTACGCCCATTGACCCCTTCTCTCCGCCCCTGGGGAGCCTTCCTCTGCCTTCTGGGTGGCCTTGCTCCACCCTCGGCACACCTTACCGCCGCAGCAGACGTTATCGCATGATACGTGACGTTCTCCCACGGTAGTGCGCCATTAGCGCCGTTTAGTAAACATACCCCTTGGACTGCAAGAACTGTTTTATCCAAAGAAGAAAACTTTGCAAGAAGAGAACCCAAAACAGACTCATGAGCTTCCCACCAAACATCCAACTGAGGCAAGCTGGCCAGAAATCCCTTGGAGCTGGCCTGAGATAGTCTGCTCCAACCGGAATAAGGCTTCCCAGACAGTTTCAAAAGTAAAGACAGCAGGTCTCACCAAAACTGAGCTATAGAGCCCAGTTGAGATTGCTGCCATCCAGAGAACCCTGAAGATTGAGGACTGCCTCTCTCCTCTCCATGCTGCAGGTCCAACCCCCACTTCCACAGATCTCACCTCTCCTACAGCCCCAGCCAAGACCTCCAAACCCCAGGAACTTTCTCCAAGGATGGGGGGGCTGAACTCCAGTATTAGAGGCTCTTGCGAGTACTCCAAGAAGACTTCACACAGGGCAGCCACGCTCACCTCACTCGCTGTCTGCACAGGAGGGAACCGGAGCTCTGGGCTAAGTAAGACATCCAGCCCAGGGCAGGGTGAAGATCCGCCTTCCACCTCCGCACCTGCCAGCGGGCCACCCGAATCTACAACATCTCCACTGGGCATGAGGAAACTATCTATCGGCCCGGCCGACACTGGCTGCCCCAGCAGAAGCTTGGCTTTCCACTTCCTCATGGTATGCGCATCAGGAAAAGGTAAAGGAAAACACTGCCGCCAGAGCCTTTCAGCGTGTGTCTGCTCTCACTGCCGCCATCTTATTTCCCCAAGATATTGATTTTGAAAACCCCTTTGTTGGCAAACATGTAAAACAGCATTCAACTACTTGTTATACTACACATGTAGTTTATGTCATAGTTCATCCTTGTAAGAAAGTCTCTGTTCGTAAAACTATGCAGGCCTTTAAAGTCCATATGATTGAGCACAAATCTTGTTTGACATGGCAGAGAATTGAAGCACCTTTAGTCAAGCATTGCATTGAGTTTCAACACTTGTTTTCATCATTGAAATGTATAGTTTTGGATCATATTGTGTAATCGCAATAAGACTTTAATTAAAAGAGAGCAAAAATGGATTTATTGATTGAACTCTCTAGAGCCAATTGGCTTGAATATCTCCATAGAGTGGAAAGTTTTTTGACATGATTAAAAGCCTGAAGACTGTTTTGATTATCCTTTCTGAGAGAGTCATCGATTGGTGGGCTTCTTTCTGACTTGCCAGTGTTGGATTTGCTATAGCTTCCGAGCGTTCGTTTAAATGACATTTTGGCGCCATTACCTGTATGATGCCAGATAGAACTGTGACAGAGCTTTTGCCTTTATCGGAACTTGGAGAAAGAAATAACTGTGTGTAAGGTCCCTGAAGCAGCGGTGGGAACACAGCGAACCAAAGGCCTTTGTTGGGCTTGGATTTCTTCAGAATAGCATTTTGATTATTGGACTTTAATAATGTGGCAATCTCTTGTCCTGCACAGCATCTCAAATAAGTTAGAACTACTGGGCTTGTGCAATAAATGTTGCATTTGAGTTTCTTTTTGCGACAAAATGATTTTTAATAAACTATTTTGATCTTTTTTGAGATTGTAAACTGCATATTTGATATTATCATTGTTAACTAAAGTTATTTATATAAGGGGTTATTCTGAGGTGCTATTTGGCACCTCTGCCGACCTCGACTAACTTCCCCGGACGTTATACAGGGAGGTTAGAGGGGGCGGGAAAGGAGTATTGTGGGAACGAAGTTAGGGCAGACAGTGGGCAGTCTGTGGCCCCAGATGTACAAGGCCGATTCCAGTGTTGGCCCTGTACATCTGGGGCTGGCTGCCTGAACAGGGAACTTATTCCATCTCTGAGGTGGAATAACATCCCCTAGACAGGTGGCTCTGGCAAGCCCAGGGCACAGAAAAGGCGGGAGAGGGTAGAGGAGATTCCCTGCAGCCTGACCCTGGCCTTGGAAGGCCAGATCGGGGGGGTCAGGCTGCGGAAAATGAAATTTATTTTTGGCGGACGGGGATCACGGCTCCTGAATGGAGCTGCAGCGCCATGACAACTGGACACCATGGCACCATGGCTCCATCCAGGAGCTTTGACTGAGTTAGCTGGGCAAGGCCTGTACATGTAGGCCGACCGGAATCGGGGTCCCGGCCTGCACGTACAGGCCTGGACGCAATTCTGATCCCACAGAGCTAGACATGCCCCGCGGGATCAGAATCCCGACTAACTCTTTTCGTCCGGTTCTGACGGGACCACAGAGGGCTGGGATGTTCAGGACAGAATTGGACCCATAATATATTATGTTTCTCTTTGAAATATCTGATCTTTTTAAAATCAGATATTCAGAGGCCAAGGGCCATGCACTAGAGCTGCTTCCAGAATCCTGAATTTATTTATTTTAAAGACTTTCCAGAATCCTGCAATCATTTATTTATTTATTTTAAAGAATTTCTGTCATCTACAATTCTAAGCAAGGTACAACAAACATACACATTAAAACAAAGAACAAATAAGTAAAATGACAAATGAAAATGATTAAAATAAACTAGAATACATGGGCTATGAGTCCAGCTACTAGGTGTTGCTCTTAAGCAGTAACCTCAACTCACTGCCTCTGCAGCATCCTCAGCCCCAGTAGACCCAACTTAGGGATCAAACCAAGAGCCTTTCACATGAGCCACTAGCTCAGCTCACTAGTGCCTCAGATTTGCACACATTTGTAAGCATAGCCCTTGGGCCACTGGGCTGGTCCCTTGCATCTGGTTCCTTATTTAAGAACATTCTTATTCATTTGAGTCCTGTTGGAAGCATGTTTCTTTGGCCACTGATCTGATCTCTTGACAAGAGGCATAAGCATGTGCCATTATGCTCCTCTGTTATTAGCAGGTGCTAAATGAATTCCCTGTTTAGCAAACACAGGTGCTGCTGTCTGCTCCAGTCTATGGTAACATTATCAGGAAGGCGGCTTTTCAAATTAGTTTTACATCTCTTAAGGGTTTTCAGAAATATGCTAACAGCTGTGTATCCTTCAGCTGTAATAAAATTTCTATAAATATTTAAGCCTTTACACTATTTTGTATGTACTCTTATGCTTTAGCATAACATAGGCTGGAACTGTAAAGAGCTCTGATACAACTTCAGTTGTTTATTTAACAAAATGGTAACTGTGGCTGTATGGGCCACATGCTTTGTGCCAGCTCTATATAATTACTGGGCAATAAATTACAATGTAACAGACCCAAATTATTGGATTGGCTTTTAGACTTCTATTTGGTTAGTCAGTTTTCCTCTTCAGTGAAGGTAGAGCCAAGTTCAGTGTGAAGGAAGGAATGACAACCTTATGTATTTCACGTTGAGGCAGTGCCCTTTCAGAGAGTAATTTTATAACAAGGCATTAAGGTTAAGGCAGCTAAAAACGCCTTTTTAAACTTTAAGGCACATTTTACAATGGGATGTTCAAGTGCAATCTGGGACGTCTGAAAAAAAGAAGCAGGCGCATGCAAGTTCAGGCACGATTTCAGAAACGTGGACATGTCCAATATAGACGTCTATAGCGATGCCTCCATAGACATCCCCAGAATGACACATAAGAATATAGATGCCTAATAGCATAATGGTTAAAGTAGTGGTATAGACGCAGAGGTGGCTAGAGTTCAAATCCCAGTGTGGGTCTTTGTGAAATTAGACTAGTTGCTTAACTATATGCTTTGGAAGTTTTAAGGCTAAAACAAGCACTTTCCAGATGCCAATTCGTTCCTGTAGCATAGGGGTGTCCAACCCTGTCCTGGAAGGCCACAATCCTGGCAGGTGTTTGGGATAGCCCTAATGAATATGCATGAGATATATATGCAAGATATCCTACCAACCTGACTGGTTTGTGGCCTTACAGGACTAGATTTGGAGACCTCTGTCATTTAAGATTGTGAGTGGGCAAGGTACAGATGTCCTAATAGATAACATTTTGGTGATGGTGAGAAGCGAGGAGGAATGTGACAAATGCTATCTACCCTTTTTGATGTCTAGGACATCTGCACCTTGCCCACTCAGAATCTTAAATGACAGAGGTGTAAGGCAGGGGTCTCCAAATCCAGTCCTGGAGGGGCACAAACCAGTCAGGTTGGTAGGATATCTCTAATGCATATATATCTCATGCATATTCATTAGGGCTATCCCAAAAACCTGCCAGGATTGCGGCCCTCCAGGACAGGGTTGGACACCCCTGCTGTAGCAGGTCTAAACGTGGATGTGCCTACAGATGTCCCTGTCATTCCTGAAACCGAACGGAATTGTATAAGCTTATTGCCCTTCCCTCCGGATGCCTCCACCACACCCCCTTGCCTACTTGAACACTCCTGCACCAGAGACGTCTGTAAACATCATTTGTAGAACGGCTTCGGAGACTTTTCTGTGATATTGATATCCATATGCATGCCTTAAATCACAACTACGCCTTTTAAAATGACCCCCTTATTTTATAAAGACCAGGGCAAAATGATTCTCATTGTGCCTTACTGGCCGAGACAACCATGGTTTTCTCTTCTCCTTTAACTAGCTCAATCTCCTCCTCACCACCTGGGGTGTTCTCCCGATCTCCTGACTCAAGAACAGGGAACCCTCCTACACCCCAACTTCTGGTCCCTCCATCTGACAGCCTGGAGGCTGAGCATATTTAGGACTAAAGAATACAAATAAACAAGTCAATACCCCCACATACCAACATGGGACAACACCAGACCTCATCTTCATCCCAATACAACTAATACAGCAGGATTAGTTCACGAACCCATCGACCACACCAGTCCCCTGGTCAGACCACCACATCCTCACATTCTGCCTACAGCTGAAAACCCCCATTCACCTCACCAAGGAGGAGAACACAGCAAGAAGGTTCAAAGCATACAAAAAAGAGGCCTTCCTAGAGGAAATAATGCCACATATACTACAAGAGTATGACAGCCTGGATGAAACCATAGACAATTGGAACCACACTATACACAGTGCTGCATCGGCTCCAAGCAAGGAGAAGAAACACACACGCAGGAGGACCAGTGCACCATGGTATTCTAGTTCCATCAGAGAAGCAAAGCGGTCACTCAGAAGGCTAGAAAGAAGATGGAGGTGAAACAAGTCCACAGATACACTACACCAATTCAGAGCGGAACAGCAAGCATACAATAACCTGATCAATGAACACAAGCAACAACACCACACCAACCTCATCATGAGGGCAGCAAATAGACCAAAGGAACTTTTCAGTATTGTAAAAAAGCTCACCAGTGACAGTCCTGAACAAGACAACCAACAATACGCGAACTATATAATGAGCAAGAACGACACCCAAACTCATCTCACTGTGCCATGGCCCCCATTCCAGGCAGAAACACAAGAAACTTGGGATGACTTAAGTGTGCCAACAACCCAACAAATTGAGGACATCATAAACACCCTGAATACAACAAATTTGCCTTCTGACCCTTGCCCAGTAGAATGGATTAAGAACACCAAAGACAAGCTAACCCAACACATTCACAGGATGGTGAAGCAATCCCTCCAACAAGGACACATGCCACAAGTGCTCAAACATGCAAGAACGCAAGACTGGATACCTCCGACCCAAAATCCTAATGCCCCATCTCCAGCCTCCCACTCACAGGAAAAATCATTGAAAAAACAATACAAAGACAACTGCAGGAGCACCTAGACCAACACACCCTGTTAGACCTACATCAACATGGATTCAAGCCCCAGCACAATGTAGAGACCCTGCTTACATCCCTCTTCGACAATCTTCTAAAAGGATTGAACAACCTGAAGAACGGATTCATACTAGTGTTCATAGACATCTCAGCAGCCTTTGATACCGTATCCCACCCCATATTACTAAACTGACTGTGGGAGATCGGACTACGCAACAATACCATAAAATGGTTCACCTCATACCTGAACAACAGAACACAGCAAGTCAAATTGATTGAAGGATAAGGCGGGATAGAAATATCCTTAAATAAATAAATAAATAAACAAATGCAACCAAAAGAAATCAACCCGATTTACCATCACACAGGGAGTACTCCAAGGATCAGCACTGTCCGCCATCCTATTCATTATATACATCCAACTCATCTGTAACATCATTCAACAACATGGACTACAATACCACCTATATGCGGATAACATCATGGTCTATGCCCCAATAGACACACAGACACCTGACTTGATCCACATGACCCAATGCCTTGAGGACATGAACAACTGGCTGTCTAACAACAACCTGAGAATTAACTTTGATAAAACGGAGGCGATGTTCATTTCCAGGAATCCCACCTTCAGCCCATCTCAAACCATCAACATCCTAAACAAAACAATGCCTACAAGGGACGAGGTGAAATACCTAGGCATCATCCTGGACAAGAACTTGAACTTACAAACACATATACTGTAAAGAAAACCGCAGCAAAGGCATACCACCGTTTAAAGATTATCAGGAGTCTGCGACCAATCCTTAATCAGGACCACTTCCGCACCGTATGCCAGGCAGTTATCACCCCCATTGCGGAAACTCGCTCTATCAAGGACTCCCTAAGCACACCACCCACCCACTTCAAATGGTGCAAAACACCGCAGCCTGCATCATCACGGGTACAGCAAGGCACGAACACATCACACCTGTACTACAGCAGCTCCACTGGTTACCTATAACAGCAAGAGCAAGATTCAAGACAACGCTAAACATCTTCAAAATCATACATCAACACTCAGCAAATGTTCTACATAGCACACTGATCAAAGAAACCAACAGCAGGCCTAGAAGAGCCAACGGCATCAACAAACTCCGCACACCCTCCGGATACCAGAACACAAAGCAAACCACCTCCAACAGAGCTCTGTCTTTCTCAGCACCGGCTCTTTGGAACTCCCTCCCAGATGAACTGAGAGCACTAAGTGACATTAAGGACTTCCGCAAGGCACTCAAAACACTCCTGTTCGCAGAACACTATTCACAACTAACCTAGAACACCAAGCCCCGACAGCATAGAAGAGAATAAGTACTAATTGTCCAAAATCTTTATGTACGTCATGTTACCCTACCCCACTCATTCAATGTAGCCCCTTGTTGTCGACCACTTTGATTGAAGGATAAAGTGGTATATAAAACTGGGTAATTAAATAAATAAATAAAGGAAGAGGTGCTACAAGTTCTACTATCTTCCAGGAAAGATTCCACCAGGTGTTCTTATGCCTTCAAGTAGAAAAGATTCTCGCTCTGGGGCTCACAAAGGGCCCTGGATCCCTTTATATGTCCAGTTCCAGAACTTTTACAATACCTCCTCCACTTGTCATCATCAGACCTTAAAACTAACTTAGTGTGAGTACATTTATCTGCCATATCGGCATCCCACCGTACTCTAGATCAGAGGTTCTCAACTCCAGTCCCAGAGGGCCAAACACCATTCAGGTTTTCAGGCTGTCCCTAATGAATATGCATGAGATACATTTGAATACAATGGGGGAAGTGCATGCAAATGCATCTCATGCATATTCATTAGGGACAGCCTGAAAACCTGAATGGTGTTTGGCCCTCCAGGACTGGAATTGGGAACGTCTGCTCTAGATAATCGCCAGGTGTCCCTTCACCCATTGGTTTCAAGATTCATGAGAGGTCTTCTCTTGACCAAACCACCCCTTCACCCACAGGCCATGGCGTGGGATCTAAATGTTGTCTTGGCACAACTAATTTGGCCTCCTTTTGAGCCTTTAGTGTCAAATACTTTAAAGTTCTTAACATAGAAAGTACTTTTCCTAGTAGCCTTGACGTCAGCTCAAAGAGTGAGTGAACTTCAGGCTTTGGTGGACTATTTTCCATATGCCAGGTTTCACCATGACAAGATGGTCATCCTAAGTTCTTACTGAAAGTTGTTACTCCTTTTCACTTAAATCAGTCCATTTCACTACCAACTTTCTTTCCTAGACCTCACAACTCCCCCGCTGAGGCGAAGCTGTATACTCTTGATTGTAAAAGAGCACTGGCCTTCTATATCGACCGCACCCAAGGATCATAATCAATCCTCTCAGCTGTTTGTCTCCTTTAACCAGAGACATCTGGGGTTACCAGTTTCCAAGAGAGCTCTCTCTAACGGGTTTGCAGACTGCATATCCTTTGTTTATTTGCAAGCGAGTTTCTCTCTAAAAACAGCATGTCACAGTACATAATGTCAGTGCCATTACTGCTGCAGTAGCCAACCTCTGTTCTGTGTCAATTTCAAACATCTGCCAAGTAGTCACATGGTCTTAATTGCACACTTTTGCAGCTCACTACTGTGTGGATAAGGACTCCAGAAGTGATGCTCAATTCGGTCAATCTGTACTATATAACTTGTTTCAAATTTAGACAACTTGCCCACCGCCCATCTGACTACCTTCCGAGGAGTGCTCCGAATGAGCTGAGTCTGTTGGATCCCTGCTGCAACCTCTGTGGCACCGGAATCCTTTCCCCTTGTAGGGCTGTCATGTGCTAGGGAGTCCCATATGTGAAGACTGACTTCCTGCTTGTTTCTGGAAATAGTGTAGTTACTCACCTGTAACAGCAGGAATCAGTCTTCACAACCCACTCACCTCCCCCCAAGTTGTTTATCTATATTTTTTTCTACATTTTCTTTATCTCCAGGAACAAACAGGAATGTAGTCTTCACATATGGATATCATCGGTACCGACGGAATCTGCGCAGGAACGCTCCCCAGCGTCCAATAGGAAAGCTTTTGGGAACATCCCACAGTGCCTGCGTGCTGCCTTCCCGCCTTTCCCAACTGTCCCTCTCTAGTTCTTCGTTTTCCGTGGAGCTGACAGGTCGCACATCCTGTCACCGCAGAAAAAAATCCCTTCTATTCTTCTTTTTTGTGGTCGCATCTGCCTTCCCTCGACACTACACCGGTACCGCCGGTTCTTCTTTCTTTTCTTCTTAAAAACAAAAAAAACCCTTTCTTCTGGAGTCTTTCCAGTAATTTTCTCTTCAGGTGCCATGTGCCATTTTGGGCACTAGGCCCAACTTTTCCTTCAGAATGGAAAAACCCGCTTCGGGTTTTAAAAAGTGTTCTAAGTGTAGCGGTACCATCTCCGTCACCGACACCCATGAGTGGTGCCTCAAATGTTTAGGTCCTGACCACTCTATTTCAGAGTGTGTTGCCTGTGGGATGATGTCGAAAAGGGGCCGGCAGAACCGAGCTGCTAAACTTAGCACCCTTTTTCCCTCCGATGCAGCCTCCGTGGCATCGACGTCTTCCAGGGCTTCGTCTTCCTCCCATGGATCTCAGGTAACTAAACATAAATCTAGCCGGTCCTCAAAGGGTAGATCTCCTTCTAGACAGCGAGATGCCTCTGGCATTGCCCTTGAGGGACTTTCGCCGGCAAAATTGCCCCGGCGGGAGGCTTCGGCTTCCAAAGCACTAATGGGGCTCCAGGATGTTCTCGAGGCTTCAACCTTGGCAGAACTACTGGTGCCATGCTCTGGGGTACCGGCCGCTTCATCCAGTACCGATACCCAAGCATCAGCAGCGTCGATAGACCAGAGATTCTTGGCTATTGAATGCAGTTTGGCAGCTCTTCTCACAGCCTCGATGCCTCTGAAACTGCTTCAGACAATTCAACCAGTACCGGCACCGACTGCATCGACATCGGCAGGTATTCTACCGGGACCGAGTCATGCGTGTCTATCCGGCATCGACAAGTTGGTACCAGACCACTCCGATGCCAACTTCAATTGGTACCGTGCCTTGCACGATCACCCAGATCGGAGATACTTCGAATCCTCGGATGAGTCTGAAGACTCTGAAAGCTCTGCCGATACCAGAGTACTTCTTCCTGAGGATTCCTCTTCTCCTCAGCGTAGGATGTCTCCACCAAAGGATATGTCCTTTCAGGATTTTATCCGAGATGTGGTCCGAGGTCTTTCCATCACAGTGGCTCCTGAAAAAGAGCCTAGGGCAAAGGAATTAGAAATCCTGCAATACCCTAAAGCTCCCAAGGAGGCAGCTACCTTACCTATTCATGAGATCTTGCATGATCTCATGTTAAGGATGTGGGAAACACCTCTAACCACATCTCCTCACGCTCGAAGACTCGACACCATGTATCGAGTTCCTCCTTGTCCTGGGTTTCAGAAGACTCAATTACTACATCATTCCAGGTGGTGGAATCAGCTATGAGAAGGATAAAGAGTGCAAAAAGGCATGCATCTAATCCTCCAGGACGTGAGTGTAGGACTCTTGAAGCCTTTGGACATCAAACCTTCCAGGCTTCCATGCTTTCTGCTAGGATCAGTTCCTATATCTTATATATGGGAATGTTCCTTAAGGAGGTCACAGGAGATTTAGAGCTTATGAGCCCTATCCTTCCTGATGATAAGAGGCAAGATTATTTTACTCTTGTTAAACATGCTCAGGATGTTTCCAAGTTTGTGAATCGTGCAGCCTTTTGACTGCTTTGAATGTATAAGCCATTGCCATAGGTTCACATAGGATTGCCTGGCTCCAGGCATCTGACTTGGAAATTTGGGTACAGGATAAACTAGGGAATATTGCTTGCACAGGAGAGAATCTCTTTGGCAAGAATTGGCAGGAAAAAGCTAATGAGATAGATGCTGACAATATCACTTTGGATAGATTGTCTAAATCTACAGCTGATCCTGCGAGGAAAAAATCCTCTAAGAAACCATTCTTCAGTAAGAAGAAGAGGTTTTATCCCTCCTATACCCAACAGGGGCATCGTTTAGGTCAGTCTGCCCAAAAGGGACAGCAGCAACAACCTAGGCAAAGAAAGACAAAAGCAGCTAAGCCTCAACCCAGGGCCGGATTTACCTATACGCCCATTATGCCGTGGCGTAGGGCCCACAGCTGGCAAGGGCCCACAAAAATCGAACAAATTAGCTTTTTTTTAAAAATAAAATTTAAAAAAAAAACTGCTGGTTGCCGCCGTGGGGCCCCCTCTGCTGCCGCGGCAGCATGGACTGACCCGCGGGGCCCCCTCTGCAAGCTGAATCAATCGGTCCGTCCGTCCGTCCCTCCCTCCCTCCGTGCAGGCTTTGAGAGGCGCGAAGGGAGAGTGTCTCCCTCGCGTCTCTGTCAAGCCCGCAGGGGCTGATGGGAAATTTCCCATCAGCCCCTGCGGGCTTAACAGAGATGCAAGGGAGACACTCTCCCTTCGCGCCTCTCAAAGCCTGCACGGAGGGAGGGAGGGACGGACGGACCGATTGATTCAGCTTGCAGAGGGGGCCCCGCGGGTCAGTCCATGCTGCCGCGGCAGCAGAGGGGGCCCTGCGGCGGCAGCCAGCAGTTGTTTTTTTTTTATTAAATTTTACTTTAGGCCGATGGGGGGGGGGGGGTAGGACTGGTAATGGGCGATTGGGGGGGGGGGGGCTGGGACTGGAAAAGGGCGGGGGGGGTTAAGGCTGGAGGTGGGCTGATGGGGTTAGGACTGGTAATGGGCTGTGGGCTGTTGGGGGGGTTTAGAACTGGTAATGGGCTTTGGGGGGGGTTAAGACTGGTATTGGGCTTGGGCTGATGGGGCAGTCTGGTAATGGGCAATGGGGGGGCTAGGACTGGAAATGGGCTGGGGGGGTTAAGACTGGAGGTGGGCTGATGGGGCTAGAACTGGTAATGGGCTGTGGGCTGTTGGGGGGGTTTAGAACTGGTAATAGGCTTTGGGGGGGTTAAGACTGGTAATGGGCTGTGGGCCGATGGGGGCTGTCTGGTAATGGGCTATGGGGGGGCTAGGACTGGAAATGGGCTGGGGGGTTTAAGACTGGAGGTGGGCTGATGGGGTTAGGACTGGTAATGGGCTGTGGGCTGTTGGGGGGGTTTAGAACTGGTAATGGGCTTTGGGGGGGTTAAGACTGGTAATGGGCTGTGGACTGATGGGGGGCTAGGACTGGTATTGGGTTGGGGGGTTGCTAGGACTGGAAATGGGCTGATGGGTGGCTAGGACTGGAAATGGGCTGATGCAGGGACTAGAAGGGAATGGATGCTGGGTGAGGCTGGAACTAGAAGGGATGTTGGGGGAGGATTAGAATGGGATGGGGCTGGAAGAGTAAAATGGAGAAGGGAAAAATATTTTGTGTGGGAGGGATAAAAAATCTACAATTGGCCGGGTATTGGGAGAGTAAGTGGGGATTGAGGATGGAGGGGTAAAATTTGAGTGGATGAAATAGGAATGAGGAAAGAGCAAAAGGAGAAAGATTAGTATGTTAAAGCAGATGTAGAGAGAGAATGGAAAAAACTAGAAGAGAGAAGAAAGGACAAATGGACAGCAGACAATGGAGAGTTAGCAGAAGACACGAAGAAACCAGAAGAAAGTGGCTGGAGCAATTGCAGCTGAAAAAAATGCACAAAAGGTAGAAAAATATCTCTTTATTTTGAATTTATTAATTGGAATATGTCAGCTCTGGTAAATGTGCATCATTAACTCTGCGCTTTGTTTAGTACAAGAGCAAATTAATGTATAGTTTTATTTCTACAGTGTTGTACATTCCAAGTTTGACTTTTTTGATTCCCAGTTTAATTATTGTCTTCCTGTTTCTAAATTGTGATTACTTGTTTGGTGATGGTCTATGTTCTGCATGTGTAACTGAGCTGAGGTGTTCTGTTTATATAATTCCTATTTGACATTGCCACTTGTTCTCTTTCCCCAGTAGGTCATGTATTGTTGTTCTCTGAAATGTATTGGTTTAATATTTGCAGTGTTGCCTTTTGATTGGTAGAGTATGGTGCTTTGTGAGTCCTGGTAGTGCTGTTAGGATACGGCGGGTTTGCTATGGGTTCTAAATGGGCAGTGTTTGTAGTAGTTCCTAATGTGTCTGGCAGTTGGCACTGGATTATAGTAATGTAGAAATCTTTTAGTCTTTCTTTATCCATACACTCATTAAGAGGCACGTTTACTAAAAGGTAGTATATGGTAACATTATGCAAATATCTATGCAAATGAGGCCCCTTATGCAAATGAGGCCCCGCACCCCCCCTTGGGCCGCCCCTGCTGGGGGCCCACAATTTTTGTTGGCGTAGGGCCTCACTCAAGGTAAATCCGGCCCTGCCTCAACCGGCTCAGCAGACTCAGCCTCCACAGGGGCTTTGACTCCTATCTAGAGAACTTTGCCTTCCTGGCCCTGAACGGCCCATAACCCTCCACCATCCCAGGAAGGTTATATCATTTTGCCCCCAGATAGGGTCAGATAACAGCAGAAAATTGGACTCTGTCTATTGTAAGAGAGGGGTACAAGCTTCATCTCCTCAGCATGCCCCCTCCTACAATGGTAAGACAGTTCAATTCTCAGACCTCTCTCAATGACCAGTTAGGTCAAGAGGTCACTGTGCTTCTTGCCCAAGGGGCAATAGAAGAGGTACCCATTCCCCAAAGGGGTACAGGGTTTTACGCCCCCTATTTCCTTATTCCAAAGAAAACAGGAGGACACAGACCGATTTTAGACCTCAGAGAATTGAACAAATTCCTGTTCAAAGAGAAGTTCAAAATGATTTCTCTAGGAACTCTGCTGCCATACCTTCAGAGTCAGGATTGTCTTTGTTCTCTAGATCTCAAGGATGCGTACACTCATGTTCTCATCCATCCAACTCACCGAAAGTTCCTTCGCTTTCTGTTTCAAGGGAAGCACTACCAATACAGGGTTCTTCCTTTTGGCCTGGCCTCTGCACCAAGGGTGTTCACAAAATGCATGTCTGTGGTGGCAGCATTTCTCCACACCCTGGGAATATTTGTCTTCCCTTACTTAAATGACTGGCTCATTCGAGCCCCTTCAGAGCCAGAGGCCAGGGTTGCTCTCTCTCGCACAATGCGCATCCTTCAGTATTTGGGACTTGTCATAAACTTCCCAAAATCCAACCTTGCTCCCACTCAGTCCCTAGAGTTTATAGGAGCTCTGCTGGATACCAGACAGACAAGGGCCTACCTTCCACAGCCCCGCTGCCTTCGCATTGTGCAGTTAGCTTCCCAAGCAGTGCTAAAACCTCACCTCACTGCTCGGGAAATGTTACAGTTGCTAGGCCACATGGCATCCATCATGCATGTGGTTCCTTATGCTCGCCTCCATATGAGGGCAGCCAAGTGGACTTTATCCACTCGGTGGACTCAGGCATCAGGTTGCTTGTCAGACAAAATAGCAAACTCAGATCGCCTTATTTTGTCCCTCCAATGGTGGCAGTCACCCCAAAACCTTTTGGTGGGGTCTCCTTTTCAGCAACCCCCACCTCAAGCCACTCTAACAACAGATGTCTCACAGGTGGGTTGGGGAGCCCACCTGTAAGGCCTCTCTACCCAGGGTACCTGGACTCCACAGGAAGCCTATCTACCCATCAATCTCCTGGAACTCAGAGCAATCTTCCTTGCTCTTTGAGTATTCCACACCCAGCTCAGCTAAAGAACAGTCCTAGTTCAAACGGACAATCAAGTAGCCATGTTCTATGTGAACAAGCAGGGTGGAACAGGCTCTCTGTCGCTATGCAACGAAGCTTTGCGACTATGGGCTCTCGCCAGAGAGCATCAGATTCATCTCCTTGCAGTGTATCTTCCAGGCATTCAAAACTCTTGGGCAGACAGACTCAGTCGAGCTCCTTGCAGACCAGGTGGCCAAAACTTTTCAAATTTGGGGAACCCCAGACATAGACCTCTTTGCAAGTCCGCTGAATGCCAAACTTCCCCGGTTCTGTTCCATTATTCCGGCTCAGGGTTGTCAGGCCAGGGATGTTTTCCTCCTCCATTGGGGTCAGGACTTCCTGTATGCCTTTCCACCCATTCCCCTAATTCCCAAAACCCTGTTCAAGCTTCAGAGAGACAGAGGTCATATGATTCTCATAGCTCCACATTGGCCACGGCAAATGTGGTACCCTCTGCTCCTACATCTCTCTCAAGTTCCGCCTCTGGAGTTAGGATCTGCTCAAAATCTCCTTTCTCAAGAGGATGGGATGCTGTGGCATCCCAATCTCCAGTCTCTGCATCTCAGGGCCTGGTTGCTGAAAGCCTAGAACTTCACAGTCTTAACCTTTCCCAGCAGGTAAAGGATATCCTTTATGCTTCCAGGAAGCCTTCCACAAGACGCTCTTATGCATTTAGGTGGAAAACGTTTACCATATGGTGCTCGCAGAAGGGTCTTAACCCT
Source organism: Ichthyophis bannanicus (assembly GCA_033557465.1). Taxonomy (NCBI): domain Eukaryota; kingdom Metazoa; phylum Chordata; class Amphibia; order Gymnophiona; family Ichthyophiidae; genus Ichthyophis; species Ichthyophis bannanicus. The sequence goes on from CM066034.1 coordinate 905,447,885, forward strand.
CTTGCAATACCTCTGGAATCATTACTAGAGTATCTCCTTCATTTATCAAATGCAGGGCTTAAGACCAATTCAGTGAGAGTTCATTTGAGTGCTATTGCAGCTTCTTTCAAGCCTCTAAATGGACAACCTATTTCCTCTCATCCTCTCATAGCGAGATTTATGAGAGGCCTTCTTTTAACTAAGCCTCCCATTAAGCCACCACCGGTAGCATGGAACTTAAATCTGGTTCTTGGGCAGCTCATGAAACCGCCTTTTGAACCATTAGCCACTACCTCTTTGAAATTCCTTTCCCGGAAGGTCATCTTTCTTATTGCAATCACATCAGCACATCGCATCAGTGAATTGCAAACGTTGGTGGCTGATCCTCCTTATACAAGGTTCCATCATGATAAGGTAGTCCTTAGGACTCATCCACACTTTATGCCAAAGGTGGTGTCACCTTTTCATTTAAACCAAGCGGTTTATCTTCCTGTATTCTTCCCAAGGCCTCACGCCTCAAATGCAGAAAGGAATCTTCATACTTTGGACTGTAAAAGGGCTTTGGCCTTTTACTTGCAAAGGACACAGCAACATAGAAAGTCCTCTCAACTCTTTGTTGCTTTTGATCCTAGTCATTTGGGACTTCCAGTCTCCAAAAGAACACTGTCCAGCTGGATTACACAGTGTATATCTTTTGCCTATGAGAGTAAGAACCTTCCTCTTGAAGGCCATGTCACAGCTCACAATGTGAGAGCCATGGCAGCCTGTATGGCTCATCTTCACTCTGTGTCTATCGATGACATCTGTCGAGCAGGTACTTGGGCTTCGGTTCATACCTTCACAGCCCATTACTGCTTAGACAAGGACTCCCACCGGGATGCCTTGTTTGGTCAGGCTGTTCTTCAACACCTGTTCCATACTTAATCAACTCCTACCCACATCCCTGGTAGGATGCCAGAGATCCATGGGGGGAAATGGAGCCCTTTCACAGGGGCACACAACTTCTGGGCCTTCTCCCTGGCATCTGCAGCTAGGGAGTCCCCATATGTGAAGACTACATTCCTGCTTGTTCTTGGAGATAGCATAATTACTCACCTGTAACAGGTGATCTCCGGGAACAGCAGGAATTTAGTCTTCACAACCCACCCACCTCCCCTAGGAGTTGTATCTCTCTGTCGCTCTCTTTTTCTCTCTTTCCCTCTCTCTTTGTCTCAGCTTTAAACTCATCTGGAGAGGGACAGGTGGGAAAGGCGGGAAGGCAGCACGCAGGCGCTGTGGGATGCTCCCAAAAGCTTTCCTATTGGACGCTGGGGAGTGTTCCTGCGCCGTGCTCCATTGGTGCCAGTGTCACCCATATGTGAAGACTGATTATTGCTGTTCCTGGAGATCACCTCTTACAGGTGAGTAACTATGCTTTATCAGATCTTATTTATTAAGGATATTAGTTTAGCAATAGCCAGCAATCATGCGGTCCTTTTTACTTTTTTGAAAATTCTTCAAAACTTATTAACCACAGAGCAAGACTTCTTGGCACATTAAATCAAAGCAAGTCTCTTAAAACTGCTTTAAACTTCATTGATTTGATTGATATTTGCTTTGAATGGCCATAAGACAGCATATTTCATTTCATTCCATTCCGCTTTCACTCAAAAGGACTCACAAACCTCCTACACTAAGGATAAATTACCTATCTTGCAAAGTCCATATATTCAGTGTTTCATTTCATCCTTATGCTCCAATTCAGCATACATCATCGGGCTCCATGTGGCTTAAAGGTAAAATGACTCCGTAAATTTCAATATATTTAAAAAAATACTAGCATAAGAGGCAGAATTTGCATCTTAAATTCAGGCATGGAAATTTATGCCTGTTTTATAGCAGTTGTAAATGTAGTCATGTAAAGTTTGCAAGTATGACTGTAGATTAAGGTATTTTATAATCAACATGCATACTTGCAAACTCCACCTATAGTTTGCCCAGGCTACACCTACTGGCAACATACACACATTCATGTTAACACATGTATTTTTAGGGTGGTCAGTATTTTATGAGATGATATTTATGTATGTCTGTGGCCACATACGCAATAAAATGGCTGTAGTAATGTTATATATCTAACATATATTTTAAAGCATAGATGGAAAATAAAGAATGACAAAGGGGTATGTTTACAAAACCGCGGAAGCGGACTCCGTGCGATATTGGAGCCGCGGCCCTATTGATTTCAAAGGAGTCCTTTACTGCTATTTAATAAACATACCCCAAAGATGAAATTTGAATAGAAAACTATCCAGCTGGTGTGAAAACCTCACTGCTACTGGTTCGCAGGCATGTCATACCCTGATGCTTTTCTCTCGCCTCTTGGCCCCTTGCAAGTAAATACACTGCAAGGGTTGACTGCAGTAAATTAATGGACCGATGCAGAAAGACTAATGTGCTCTTTGTGCGTAAATAGTGCAACTTATATATACAAGTTCTGCCTGATAAATGCAAAAGAGATTGACGCATGCATAAACAGCAAAGGAAAAGTATGCGCACACAGTAACGGCAAGTGTATTTAAATGATATGCAAATGAGCTGCACTTATTAAAATGGCATGCTAATAAGGTCTGCGCCCGATGCAAAGAAATGCATAGAGGATTATGTAACCAGCAGGAGCACCAATATCTCTACGCTTGGTCTGAGGTAGCTTAAATGTTTTGCACATGTAGGGAAAGACTGTTTCAGGCTATGTATCGATGAACGGGTTACCTTTGATGTGAAAATTTTTTGCATGTATCTTTTCAGTGTATAAGCGAAAGTTCGGCATTCAAGAAGAAATGTTTTTTGCTTCTTATTCTTGTGTGTTTTTTGCCCTCATATTATGCCTAGTAGCACTTCATAAATGTTTAATACTACTACTACTACAAATAATAATAATCTGTTATTTTAGGTCTCTTTGTTGTGATTTCATAAAAAAATGTTTTGGGGCAAAATAGTATTGGTTATTATGGGGTGAGCACCAAAAGAACCTACATGTCTTGTGCATATAACATGAACGTTTGACATTTACACGCATGCCTATCTGAATTCACAAAAGCATGGGACAAACACAGGATCTCAAAAGGAAAAAAGGGGACTATTGTAGTAGTTGATATGAAAGGGCAGACTAGATAGGGCATAGGTCTTTTTCTGCTATCATGTTTCTATGTTTCTATAAACCAAAACCTAACTCACATAGAATTCTAACTGAAGGTTGATTAGATTGACACTTTGACAGGCTCTCTTTCTGTTCAGAAGCCCTGTTCAGTTTGCAGATATCCACTTCAGATTTGGCTCTTTTCTTTCTGATAAAACTAGTCTATCTGTTCTACGAGGTAGTTGTGGTGCTGATCTTCAAAGTGTTCATCCTAATTAGATATTTCTTGCCTGCCACTATCTCTTATGCCCCAGAGGCTTGTCCCTGCTTCTTTATTCCTACTGCCTATGCTTAAGACCCACCCCATGAATTAGAGTAGATGCCAGTCCCTTCCTCTCCTGGGATCCTGCCAAAGGTCTTTCTTTGCATGCTTTCAAGTTTTTCTTTTCTCAGCTTTACCCTGTTTTGCAGGTTGTTTCTGCCAGATTACTATAAGGTTGTGCAGTTAAAATGTTTTCAATTAATTTTGTTTGGACTTTTTTTATTTTTGCTTTAATTAAAATGAAACTAACAAAACAAAAAGGAAAGAAATAAAAAACCAAAAGAAATGAAAAATAATACTTCATCCAGATCCAGTACTCCCCAATGCCAAAAAAATAATTTTTAATTCTCCGGGAACAAGCAGGAAGTCAGTCTTCACATATGGGTGATGTTGGCACTGACAAAGCCCTCGCAGAAGCATCTCCTCAGCTTTCAAAGAAAGTAGTGTTGGGGCAGCTCACTCGCCCGCCCTTCGAACCTCTGGCTACCTGCCACCTTCGCTAGCTCTCTTGGAAGGTGGCTTTCATGGTCGCACTTACCTCTGCTCGCAGAGTTAGCGAGTTTCAGGACCTTGTGGCGGAAGAGCCCTATACCAGGTTCTACAGGCACCCCAAATTCCTTCCGAAGGTAGTGTCACCCTTCCATCTCAGCCAGGAAGTGGTGCACTCTACCTTCTTTCCAAGATCTCACTTCAGTCAGGCGGAGAAGGTCCTCCACTCCTTGGACTGTAAGAGGGCTTTGTCCTTCTATATCCAATGAACTCAGGGCCACTGCAAAGCCTCTCAGCTTTTCATCTCCTACAGCCCCAGTAGGCTGGGGGAGGCGGTGACCAAGCGTACGCTGTCCACATGGGTGGTGGACTGTATCACCCTCGCTTATGAGCAGATGAGGCTGCCACTGGAAGGCCACATCACAACGCACCATGTCAGGACCATGACGGTTTCGGTGGCAAACTTGCGCTCTGTCCCAATGATGGACATCTGCCAGGCCGCCACCTGGTCTTCAGTCCATAACTTCGCAGCCCGTTACTGCCTGGAAAGAGAGCTCCGAGGGACAGTGCCTTTAGCCAGGCTGTGCTCAGTAACCTTTTCAGGGTTTAGGCAACTCCTACCCTCCGACTCTCCTGTGTTCAGTCTACCGGAGTGCTGGATCATCGGACACAGGGGTCCTACTGTGGTCTGTGTATACGGACTAAATTGCTGCTGCTTGCAGCTCCCAGTGAGGGAGCCCCTATTTTTGCTATGGGCTCTCGGTAGCCTGTAGCTGGGGAGTCCCATATGTGAGGACTGACTTCCTGCTTGTTCATGGAGAAAGCGTAGTTACTCACCTGTAACAGGTGTTTTCCGGGGACAGCAGGAATCAGTCCTCATAACCCTCCCTCTTCCCCTTCGAGTTGCTTCTTTACCATCTTTTATTTTTGCCGACTTTTAGCTATGTCATCTGACTGAGCAAGATGGCACTGTTGGGTGGAAAGGAGACCACGCATGCATGGTGGCATCTCCCAAAGGCTTTCTTTGAAAGCTGGGGGGATGATTCCGCAAGGGCTCCATTGCTGCCGATGTCACTCATATGTGAGGACTGATTCCTGCTGTCCCTGAGAAATACCTGCTACAGGTGAGTAACTACGCTATCTCTTCTGGGGCTTAGTGGTACTAGCCCCCAGGGCCAGTGCAAGGGAATTGGGCACCCTAGCTGAACCTTCAGACTTACACCCAGCCCCTTCTCCTCCACATGTTAGTAATTAAACTCAATAATCATGATCATCCCAACACTTCCCTTCCCACCACAGTCCTCTAAAAATGCACAACAATTCTGTAAAGATACACAATTTGACGACATACTTTTAAACATTAAACTTCCTTATTATCCCACTAGATCATTCTAGATGAACGGGTTATGCTCCCTTTCCAGCAGGTAGAGGCAGACACGCAACTTTCAGTTATGCCATCACGTGGTATATCCTTTGGTGCAGCACTGAGAGAAGCCAGTATTTGTCTGCCTCTAGCAAGTGGCAAGGTGTTTGTATGGTGCAGCAGTGCAAGTAGGCCTGATTCTCCTTGCTCACACTACGATGTTATGGTCACTGGGATTACGTCCACTAGGGCCCAGTGTTGCTCGGAGTGGGGTATACCTTTGTTTCCTGGAACTGATAGTTGCCCTCTGTCCAACACTGTTATTCACAGATTCCTAGCACTTGGTGAGCCTGAAGAAGAGTAGGAGGACTCTATAGGGCCTCGGGGGGAGGGAGGGAGCGGTAAGTTGGGCCCAGGCCCCCTTCCCTCTTGCTGTCCTTATCTCCATACTTTGTATGTTTTCTGATTCCTATCTTTTCCCATTATTTTCAATGGGCATTATTTGGCCCTTTGCTGCTTTTAATAAAGCAGCTCCAATTTTTTTTTTTTTTTTTAAAAGGTCTTTGTTCAGCAGCTGAGCCTCCAAGGCCTGCATGAGCATCCGGGGCTTCCCTAGTCGGGTTTCCCTGGTTAGCCTGACATACCTCTGCCACACCCCTCTGTGACATGGGCATAATCACCCCAGAAATATCCATATACCTAGCTTTCTAAAATGGCTCCAGGGATGTCTTTGTGATTTGCATGTTTTGAGGCCCATCTTCAGATGTCCAAATCAGGAACAGAACTTCTAAAATGACCATCATAGTGATTAGAGTGGAGTAGAATTATTTTTTCATTAAGGTAAGTTTTGAATGATAAAATGAATGATGCATTAAAATGGAGCAGAGCTTTGTGTGATTTATGTTTTCTCCATTGTCTTTCAGTTTTCCTGGTCTGACGCCTTAATACATGAAAACTAACATAATACTAAGGGTGAGATTGTCTAGGCCTTTGTCTTCTTGAGCTAACAATTGCCCTGTTCCCAGAGCTGTTTGCCAAAGGCTACTGCGCTGGTGGGCAGAAGAGGTGCAGAAGGACCCCCATGGGGCCCCAGAGGGGGGGTTAGCAAGTTGGGCCCAGGCCTCCCTTTCCTCTTTCTGCCTCTTATCTGCATCCTAATCTTTCTTCTAATTTAATAAGATTCTTTCTCTAAGTCTTTTTTAGCCCATTGAATTACATTGAGCTGTATTTGGCTTTCTTTCTGCTTGTATAAAGTAGATTTAAAAAAAAATGCCTTGGGGTCTTGTTATTACCAGCGGAGCCTTCTTGAACTGCACAGGCATTTGGGAAAACCCTGATTGGATATCCTCGATCAGCCTTCCAGGTGCAGGGATCTCTTTCTCAGGACTCCTTTTCACTGTGGTGGTGTAGTTTTTTTGTGGCGGTCTTTTTTGCGGCAAAGCCCATTTTTCCTTCACAGTCCTTTTTCTTCATTTGCAGCTGCATGGAGCCTGCAGCTTGCCACATATTTGGTGCAGCTTCTCCTGCGGCACACGCAAGGTCACCTCCATGACAAGCTCCTTTTTCCCCCTTTGTGATGGGGATGCCAGGAACCTGAACTTTTTGACATGATCAGGAACCCCCCCCCCTCCCCCCCCATGGGCCCCAGTGCCAGTTCTGGAACTTCCTCTGTGTTCTCCACACCTGCTCTGTCCATGGGGCTGGCAGCCCTCGAGGAGGAATGCATTGGGGCTGTGCAGAAGGCCAAGGAGGCCTCAGGTTCAGGCTAGCAGACTCCCTCAGGATCACAGGAGTCCTTGTCTACTGATTTTGAGCAGCAGCTGCCTCAGATGGTGTTGCCATGGCTGCTCAGGGGTCCAAGTGCCCCCGTTGCCCTGGTGCTCCTCTGGGAGCCCAGTCTTATCCCTTATAGGGATTGGTTGGGATACTGGACTTTTTTGCTTCAGGTGAGTCTGAGGAGAAAGAGGAGCTTCCCTCTATGGAGGGTGAGGATCCTTCTGTGACCTGCCTTTTCCACCGAGAGGACTTCTCAGCCTTGATTCAGAAGCAGAGGCAGCCTCACACTTTGAGGAACCAATGTCCATAATGCCTCCTGATTTCTTTCCTTTGCTTGAGCCTGTGAAACAGCTCCTGGTATCTTAGTGCTAGAATCTGGAGCAGGGCCTTAGGTCCCCGAAGGTCCTTTTTTGGTTTATTTATGTTTATTTATTTGAACATTTTTCTATATCGCCTCTTCCAGTGATCAGGGACAGTTTACAGTGTAATAAACATAATTACATTGAACATAATTGCAACAGAGAACTATTTAAAATGAACAGTATAAAGTAAGAACTATTTCAATGTGCTGGCCACAATTTATGGTGCATTCTGGGTATCAAGGTGAGAGCTGGGGAATCAGACTGTCTATAGATGGCTAGAGTAGAGATAAGTTGAACGATTCATAATTGGATGGGTTTGAGAATGTGTCTGGTTATATCTCCTGCCCTAAGGCAAGCTGGATTGGTTGCTGGGCTCCCCTGAGTGGATGCCCTGGACCAAGTACACCATTATTTCAGTGAAAGAGGATGATGTGCTTAAGGATTCTTATAACAGGAGGACAGAAATCCCTTTGAAGAGTGCCTTTGTAGCCTCGGCCCTGGGTTCTCAAGTGGTCCTATGTGCAAGCCTGGTAGCCAGGGTACTTTTATTCAGGGTTCAACATCTGCTGGTTAACCCTAAGGCTGCTAGATTGGAGTCAGGAGCCAGTCTGTGGCGGCAGTCACTGTGGCCAAATGGTGGCTCTGGTTTCAAAGTTGGCTAGTGGACATGTCTTCCATGTTGCTACTGAGAAAGCTTCCTTTTAGGGATAAGTTGCTCTTTGGCTAGGTTCTTGAGACCTTGATGAAGGACTTAGGAGAGTCCCATCCTCAGAGGCTTCCTGAAGACACGTGCAAGGGTGCTAGATCTACTTCTTGTAGGGCTTTGCATGGGACTTGGAGATTCCCTCAGTCGACCAGGAGTCCCTCAATGAAATCAGTCGGGTTCCTTCTAAGGGGCAGCCAGTAGAGTCAGTTGCAGCTGTTTCTTTCAAAATGGACCTATATCACATCAGACTAGTGGGTTCTGGAAGTATTGGGTGTGGGATACACGCTGGAGTTTGTAGAATCCACAGAAGATGCCTTTGTAGAGTCTCCCTGTGGCTCTCTCCTCAAAAGTGTGGTGATCTCAGAAATCCTGCAGTGACTCCTGCAGTTGCAGGCTGTCTTAACCCGTGCCTCCTATAGAGCAGGGTCAAGGCTGTTAGTCCATCTACTTTGAGGTGCTCAAGGAGAGAATAATATTTTAGCCTATTCTGGGCCAGGCCAGTCACTGTGTCCATTCATCTAGGGAATGCTTTACTTCCTTAAATATGGCTGAGGTCTACTCCCATATTCCCATCAAGGAAGAGCATCATCAGTTCCTCTGCTTCTGCATCTCGAACCATCACTTCCAGTTCTGGGCTTGCCATTTTGCCTAGCCACGGCACCTTTCATCTCTCAAAAGTGATGGTGGTGGCAGCAGTATTCCTCTGCAAGCAAGGAATCCAGGTGCATCCATACCTGGAGGATTGGCTGATTCAGTCTGATTCCCTGCAGAAGTAGAAAGAGGACACAGTTCTGGTGATTCATTAGCTGGAATGACTGGGATTGGTGATCAATTACCCCAAGAGCACCCTGAACACCTCCTAAGATTTGGAGTATGTAGGATTTGTTTAAGTACTCTGGGGTCAGGTCTTCCTCATGTTAGAGAGAATTCTCAAGCTGCAGAGGCAACTCAGAGAGTTTTAGGTGCAATCTGCCTCTTGAGCCTGGGACTATCTGCAGCTCTTAGAGTCCGTGGCGCATATGCATCCACTTCATTGATATTTACTGTCCCTCTGGTCTCTGTATTCTCAGCTGTTCAATCAGATCCTTCTCCTGCTCCAGGAGATCAGGGAGCAGTTGGTGTGGTGGCTTAAACCTCGCCATCTGCTGAGCGGCATATTGCTGGAAGCCCCAGAAAGGGTGGTAGCCACCATGGATTCCATCCTAAAGGGCTGTGGGGCTCACTGTCTAGGCCAGATGGTCCAGGATCTTTGATCCCCTCAAGAGGCTGCCTGGTCGATCAACCAGTTGGAGGCCAGAGCGATTCAAGTGGCTCTTCTGAAGTTCAGTCTTTGCTAGAAGGCAAGACAGTCCACATGTTCTTCAACAACTTCACAGCACAGTGTCGTACATTAACAAGCAAGGAGAGACCCAAAACACCAGGATGGCACTGAAGGTGGCCACCCTATGTAGTGGGCAGAGTAGCACCTGGCCACTCTGTCAGTGGCCCGCACAGCGGGTATCAACAACATTCAGGCTGACATCTTGAGCGAGAACACAGTGGATCCTGGAGAATTGAAATTGAGCCCCTACATGTTCAGCCTAATAGTACAGAGATGAGACCCGCTAGTGTTTGATCTGATGGCCATACAGAAGAATGCTAAGATGAGGAACTTTTACTGTTGCTGTAGGGACCTGCAAGCAGCAGGTCTGGATGCTCTACTCCATATATGACCCCTGGAGAGGCCATATCTGGATGCCCTGCTTCAGATATGACCCCTGGGATTCTCGATGGCCCTTGATGATCCGCCTTCTACACATGATTCAATTTCATCTGGCCTTGGTGAGTCTGGTAGCCCCAGACTGGCCACACAGGCCATGGTACGCTCTTGTTGCCACAGGAGAAGGGCCTTCTTTGGCAAGGGCTCCTGGTGATGGAGGATCTCGTTCCATTCTCACTTACAGGCTAGCCCTTGAGAGACATAGGCTGTCAAAGAGAGGCTACTCTGGAGCATTAGTAGATACCCTGCTCAATGCCCAGGGGGCTTTGAACTCTTTAGCCTATGCTGCTGGGCCTGGATCAAGGGCCGGCCCTGAATTCTCTTTAGGTTCAGGTAGTGGGCCTGGTTTGCTATCAGGAGTGTATACAGGCATTGTCCTTAATGGTGCACCCTAGTATCTCCTGAGTGGAGGAGTAGCCTAGTGGTTAGAGCAACTGCATAGTACCCAGAAGATCAAAGGTTCAGTTCTACTGGCACACCGTGGGCAAGTCACTTTACTCTCCATTGCTTCAGAAGAAAAGGCCTGGCAAGCTATTTCTGGTGATACATTGCCAGAAGACAGCACTAAAAAACAAATGTCTCCTGCATCCTCACTGGGGTCAAACAGATTTGTCCAGTGGTTCCCTGGTAGAGTCTTTCTTTGGTATTGAAAGGGCCCCTCTTTGAGACCTCACATAGGGATTCTCTCAAAATTTTGACCCTTAACATGGTCTTTCTGGTGGCTATTGTGTCTGCCTGACTAGTGTCGGAATTGCAGGCCTTTTCCTTTCAAAACCCTTTTTGGTTATTGCTACAGCTTCTGTCACTCTGTGGACAGTGCCGTCTTTTCTTCCAAAGGTTCTCTCTCCTTTTTACCTCAATCAGGCTGTTGTCTTGCCATCCTTTCTCAGAGGAAATCTCCTGTCAGATCTCTCTCTGTGTCTGGTGGATGTCAGGAGGGCGTTACTCAGATACCTGGAAGTAACCAATCCTTTATGCTGTTCCAACCATCTTTTTGTTCTCTTCAGTGGTCTAAGTACAGGCAGTGGCCAAGTTCTCTATTTCCTGCTGGATCAGAGAGGCCATTGGCTCTGCATACTCTCAGCTGGAAATATAGTATAGCATAGTATAGCATGTGATCATCAGATGCAAAGTGCCCATTGCCAGTCCATTTCAATTTGCTGAGACCCAACAGATCGAGTTATACACATTCCATTTCATTCTTGACCACCTTCAACTTCCCTTGGTTCATGCTTCGTATGTTCCATGTCCCAATATGTCAGACATCTTTGCAGCTTTTGACTCTCATTTCATGTGCAGCTACATCAGCAGTCAGACGTCCTGAGGATTTTGATCAAACATCATAAATGCAGGCTTTATTCTGAAAAGCAACTCATCCCCAGTAGCCAGTTGAGAGGATTCCAATTGGAGGGGTCTCATTTTCCAGCACTATAGTGCAATTTGTTCTGTTGTGATTATCTACTGGGTTTTCGTAGTAAGATGTGGAAGTAGATTGCCAGGCCCTTCTTCCATGCAGGTAATGCTAGTGTTGTTACCGTTGTCACAGAAATGTGATCCTCTGCCGCCAACACCGTCCCATTCTGCTGCTGCCCAGATGGGTGGTTTATCTTAGTCTGGCACCTCAGCTGAGACCTGTTCATCTTGGAAGCCCTGTCAGTAGTTAAGCTACCGATAGTTTAGCTTTCAGCTGGCTATAATTTATTTAGAAGAGATAGAGAAGGCAGAAAATGAGGAGGAGCCAGAAAATGAGGAGGTGATGCGGTGAAAAGAAGACACGCTGTGCATTGTGCTGGAAAGAGGAGATGGCACTATCATCCATACTTGTGTAGTCTACAGGCCAATTCAAATGGAAGAAATGAATAGAGGTTTGATCATTGATATTGCAAAAGTAGCAATGAAGGGAGAAGTGATCATACTGGATGCCTTTCAAGAAGCATTGCTCAGACAAATGGTGATGGAACCAACCAGAGAAAGTTCAACATTGGATCTAGTACTTACCAATGGAAATAGTGTGTCGAATGTCCAGGTGGGTGCCCATGTGAGCAGCAGTGATCATCATACGGTATGGTTTGAGGTAAAAGCCAAGGCAAAGTCTAATCACAGCCAACTCACCCCTAAACAAAGGCAAGGGGAGGGGTGACCTGCACAGAGTGGCAGGTGCACCTACTCTTGCCGCCCTTCTGGGCAGACTACATGGACCATACTGGTCTTTATCTGCCATCATATAGTATGTTATTATGTTACTATGTTACTGAAGTCAGCGTTTTTGAAGTCTAGGACTTTGAGTTTGCTGTGATTAGACTTTGCCTTGGCTTGGGAAAGTATCTGAAGGAGGAGTTGGCAAGGTGGGAGGAGAGAAGGAAAATGGAATTGCAGTGTTCTAAACTAAAAGAGGCAATAAAAGGGGCAATGGTTATACATGTAAGAAAAGTAAATACAAACAAGAGGAAAAGGAAACTTATATGGTTCTCCAAAGAAGTGGCTGCACAAATAAAGGCAAAAACACAACTTTCCCAAACTTGAGAAGATCACAAAAGGAGGAACCCAGAAAAGAATACAGGATAAGAGACAAAGGGAGAAATATGAATAGCAAAAGCAAAGGCAGAATAAAAGATGGCTAAAGATGTGAAGTGTAGAGATAAAACTTTTTTCAGGTATATTCAGGAGCAGAGGAAGAGCAGAGGTATAATTGCAAGACTCAAAAGTGTCGAGGACAGATTCATGGGAAGTGACAATGAAAAAGCGAAAAATGCTAAACAAATTCTTCTGTTTTGTATTAACTAAAGAAAATCCTGGAGAAGGACCATGTCTGATTGACAAATATACAAATGGAAATGGAGTAGATACCATGCCATTCACAGAAGATGATGTTTTGAACAGCTTGCAAAACTGAAAGTGGAGAGGGCTATGGAACCAGATGAGATACATCCCAGGATACTGAAACAGAGATTCTGGCAGGGCCTTTAAATGCTGTTTTTAATAGATCCATGGAGCGGGAGAGGTTCCACAGGATTGGAGAAGGGCTGATGTGGTACCTCTTCACCAAAGTGATAATAGGGACGAAGTAACAAACTGTAGGCCGGTAAGCCCTACCTCGGTGGTGGGAAAGAAAGAATAGTGGACTTTTTAGAAAGCAATGGTTTGCATGATCCAAGGCAACATGGTTTTAGCAAAGGAAGATTGAGCCAAATAAATTAGATTGAATTCTTTGACTGGGTAACCAAAGAACTAGATCAAGGACATGCCATAGATGTGATCTACCTAGATTTCAGAAAAACCTTTGATACTATTGTTCCTAATAGAAGGCTTATCAATAAAGTGAGTAGCCTGGGCAATTTTTTGACTGGCAAACGACAGAAATTTTTTGACTGGAAAATGACAGAAGGCGGTGGTAAACAGAACTCACTCAGAAGAAAGGAAGATGAGTAGTGGCATCCGCAGGGATTGGTCCTGGGTCTGGTACTGTTCAGTATATTTTTGAGTGATATTGGAGAAGGATTGAATGGAAAAGACTGCCTTTTAGCAGATGTCACAAAAATTTGCAACAGAGTGGACTCTTCTGAGGAAGTGGACAACATGAGGAAAGATCTACAAAAACTGGAAGAATGGTCTAGTGCTTGGCAGTTAAGATTTAATGTGAAGAAGTGCAGAGTTATGTACTTAAGATGCAGAAATCCAAAGGAATTGTATATGATAGGGGGCGAGAAGTTGGTATGCACAGGCCAGGAAAAGTATCTCGGAGTAATAGTGTCTGAGGATCTCAAGGTGGCAAAACAATGTGACAAAGCAGTAGCCAAAACCAGAAGGATGTTGGGTTGCATACAGAGAGAAATGACCAGCAGAAAGGAAGAGGTATTAATGCCCCTGTACAAATCGTTGGTGAGGCTTCACTTGGAGTATTGTGTTCGGTTTTGGAGACCATATCTTACAAAGGATATAAAAAGACTTGAAACTTCAGAGGAAGGCTACCAAAATGATTTAGAATCTTCACCAGAAGACCTATGTAAAGAGACTTGAAGACTTAATATGTATACCTAGAGGAGAGGAGGGACAGGGGAGATATGATAATACAGACCTTTAAATACTTTTTTTTTAAGTGCCATCAAGTCAGTGCTGACTCCTGGTGATCCAGCAGCCCCTGGGTTTTCTTGGCAAGGTATGACTGGAAGTAAATTGCTAGGCCTTTTCTTCCAAGACAATGGAGGGTAAAGTGACTTGCCCAAGGTCACAAGGAATGCCAGTGGGATTCAAACCCTGATCTTTTGGGCACTAGGCTACTCCTCCACTTAAATACTTAAAGGATATTAATGAACGAACAAACTATTTTTAAAAGAAGTGGAAGCTGTAAACTAGAGGGCATAAATGAAGCTACAAGGAGGTAAAGTCAGGAAATACTTTTTTCACTGAAAGGTTTGTAGATGCTTCGAATGCCCTCCTAATGAAAATGGTGAAATAGTGACGGAATTCAAAATGGCATGGGACAGACACAGTGAATCCCTTTATAGCAAGAGGATAAAATAAAAATAAGCTTAAATATCTTTTATACTTTGACAAGTAGAGGAAGGGTGACCTGCACAGAGCGACGGGTACAACCCTAAACAAAGGCATAGAGGGGGTGATCTGCACGGAGCAGTGAGTACAACTACTCTAGTCACTTTACTGAGCAGACTAGATGGACCATACTGGTTTTTAATCTGCCGTCATATACTAGGTTACTACGTTTTAATGATTACTCTGCCTCCTTGTAAGAATGCCCCAGCATCTCTGACAGATGTTCTTTCGTAAATGTCTTTGTTCAAATAGCTCTGTTTTTTATTTAGTTAGGTAGCTTGATTCATCCATAAGGTGATGATGTGCTGTGTAAGACTCACACATGTATCTGTGAGCTGACAGCTGCTTGAGATGGTTGAAGAAGACAAAAAAAATCATAATATTGAAGGATGGAGCATGTGACAGCAGCATCTGGGCTTTGTTATAGTGATGGGAAATTCATTTATAATTCTGAAAAAATGTGACATTGGAAGTTTGTTGCTCAATCTTTGCTTGTCTTTGGTGGATCAGAGGCTCACCATGTGCTGAAAATTGGCCAGGAGATTTCCAGCTGCTCATCTGCCTGTTTTCCTGCCTCAGGCACTTTCAGCCAGGCGATCCAAACGGCAGCATGGCACCTTTCCTAAGAGAGATCATTCCCAGTTGATGCTGAAGTTAGGTGTCTGGAAACCCAAGTACTTCTTTTTTTTCTTATTTAAGAAGTAATAGCAGCAAGTTGAAAAGCCAGAAAGGTGGACTTTTTCTTCTCATTACCTGGCAGCCAGTTTCCATGTCAACAGCATTTGCTGTTGCAGGCTGTGTCTAAATTTAACCTAAATGTCTCTAAAAGTCACAGACAATGCATTCTGAAGCTAGAGTTAATTCTCTAAGTAAGGTATCTGTATTTTATTTGTTAGCTTATTTAGCAAATAAGTAGTAAACTTAGATAAAATGTACATCCCATTGGCATGCTGCTTACTAAGCCATTTGCAAATATCATATACAACTGCAGGAATGGCATTCCTGTGGAAATATTATCTTGAAAAATATCAAAAGTAAGACACTCTCTTATAGCAGCCAAACTATAGTACTACCAAAAGTGATAGTTAATTTTTTAAAACCTTATACATACTTTTTCAAAATTTAAGAACACCCAAAACGTATTAGTGTTCAATCTCAAAGTATCACAACCATGGCAGAAATGAATAATCTCTATAAAATTCATACACCACACTGTTTTATCCTGCAGCCCTTATTTTCAGTTTTGTGCAGTATTGTGAATAGTTGTGCTTTATGTAACATAAAATATAATTTCCTTAACAGCCTACTAGAGTAGTGAAGACAGCTCTCTCTGTATAAATGGTGGTGCAGCACTGGAATTTGCCAGCATTTTCTGCCATAACCCAGGGCACGCCAGAATGGCTTTGTGCTCCCTCTGCCCCCCCCCCCTTTTCCCCCTTTTCTCCTTCTCTCATGCAACAAAACAGGCCCGATCTATTGCTTTACAAAGCCACTTTTGACGGCCATAGCATGCGGATACAAGTTATTGCACTGTTAACAGTCCCAAATCTGACAAACATAACCTCTGTACAAAATTAAGTGAATCTTAAATAAATAAAACATGACAAAACATAGCCAAAACCCTACCTAAACTGGGGTTGACGTAGAAGAGTACCACAGTCCCTGTTGCCTGGTCGGCAGCCCTGGCCCACCCCGTGGCCTATGTCCTGCCCCTTTACCCCATCACCAACTCCTCCGTGTCATTGCCTAGATGGCCCGTTTTGTCCTATGTTCCTGGTAACCTAGGCCAGGCATCTCTGGCCCCCCTGTTACTGGCCCTGGCATCCCCTTTTTGGTACCCCGGTCCTACCTTTTCTCCATGGTACCTCCCTCCCCCTTTTCCTTCGGTGAGGTCCCACTTACTGTGATGAATCCCCTCCCACCCGCTCCCTTGGAGAGAAGGGTGGGAGCCACGTTGCCCCTTCCCTTTATCGCCAGCCCAGCCCCCTGCTCCTAACCTGCCTTCCTCTTCTTGCCCTTCCCCCTCCGGCCACCCTGTTATGGGACCTGCACCTGATCAATGGCCCTGGCCTGCCCCGTGACCAGTGTCCCGCCCCTTTACGCCCATCATCAACCATTCCATGTCAGTGCCCAGGTACCCTGTTTTGTCCAATGCTCCTGGTAACCAACACCAGGCACCCCTGGTACCTGGCACCCTGTTACTGATCACCGGCACCCCCTTTTTGCAACCCAGGTCCCCCCTTTTCTCCATGGCACCCTCTCCCCCTTTTCCTTCAGTGAGGTCCCGCCACCAGGAGGACCCGCAGACCGACTCACCCTGTAGTGAGTACCAAACCGATAGCCTGCCACAAGCCCTCGAGAAACAGTTCCAAGCCGATGTAATTCAGGTGCACCCCATCCCCCGAGTACACCGTCTCCCCCCTGCCAGTGTGCCCTGGTGATCTACCATCACCCCCCCCTACTCCCGCACAAATGCCATGACCTCCTTGTTTAGTATTCTCCTTCTCTTTTCGATGCCTCTTGGTCATTCTGCACCCCTCCACCTCCGCCGAGAGATGATGTGAAACCAGACAATGCCTACCCTGAGTTCTCAGCGTATCCAAGCTATGACCGCCTTTATCTTGATGATGATATCTATGCCCTTCATGGACACCAGATCATTACCCCCAAGATTCTTGGTTATTCCGATGGGTAGCACACCCTTCTCCGGCCAGTAAGGGCAGGCCTCAACTGGTCCCACCGCAACCCTCTATGTCCCATCCAATGTATAGGAACACTGTCGGGGTAGAAGCCGAATTGCTCGCCTAAGTGTCTCACCGCTGCCCTTCTTCCCACCCAGTAGATGTAGGCGTGCCCTACAATCCAGACTGATCTCGCTCCAGGACTTAGCGGGGAAGAGGGAAAGCAGCATCAGGAAACATCGTTACTGCCAGATGTATAGCTTATACCGGGTCAAAACCCACCTCCCAATAGCCTGAATCTGACCTGCCCCCAGGTGCAACCCATGCGCCATGGTTGCAGCACTTCTCCTAAAGGAATGCAGAGTCAGCCCGGTGGCTTCGAACCCCGCCCCCTTTAGCACCCTCAGCCACAGGGCTTGAAGCTGATATTGAGAGAAGCAGGATCCATCTGCATGCCACAACAAAAAAAACCCCACCCTTGGTTGCACCCGCAAATACTCTCATATGGCCTCGACTGGGCAAAGCTCCCACCCCGCTGTAGCGTTCAGCCTTACCACCCTTCCTTTTCCTAAGCCGGTCCAGGAACAATCGCACCCTGTCCCCCACCACCGATGCATTGCCCACTCATATGATGGGGCCCACCACGTCCCCAGTGGACCGGGGGAGGATCTCACCCTTATGAAAGGCCCCCCAAAACATTAGCAGAGTAGCCAACCAAAACAGCTTGTCCTCATACACATCCCTGGTGACCTCTGCTACCCGTTGGATGGTCGCACTCAAAATGCATAGGGTAACCGGCCGGTGACCATCTGGTCAAGGAGCAGCTTCCCGGGCCCAGCCATCCACCACCTTCTGAACCATGAACTCTTTCATCACATCTCGGACCCCCCCCCCCCCCAATTTGAGGAAGAAAGTCACCCCTGCCATTATTAGCTTGTCTTGCCTGACCGAAGCTCCCTCTGCCTGTAGGTGCATCAGGAACTCAAGCAGGAGGCCTAGTGCTACCCCCTGCCCAGGATTGGCTCCCCACTGTTTGACAAAGCTCTCCAGCCAACCCCAGGCTCTCCCGTAGGCCTTCCAGGTACTTGCCGACAAAGAGGGCATCAGTAGTCTGCCGGTGCTCTGCATCCAAAGGTCCACATCTCCTGAGGCATGCAGGCTGCCATGGGTGCCACCTCCGGGGCAAGCTGTTGGAAGTGCTGGAGCTGGAAATGATAAAGAGAATCAGCTGTCTCATTGCTCTCCCCTGGGATGTGCCTGGCGTAATAAATGCATTCTGCTCCAGGCTCAGCATCACCAGTTTCCTGACCAAGTGCATCACTCTCTCTGCCCTTGCAGTCTGTTTATTGATGGCGAACACCACTGCCACGTTATCCGAATGGAAAACTATCCTCCTATTTGCAAAATGGTTTCTCCAGATGACCATGGCCACCACAATCAGAAACATCTCCAGGAATGTAATGTCATGGATTATGCCAACTTTGTGCAACTTGACTGGCCAACGCTCCTGGCACCATTGCCCCTTAAAATAAATACTGAAGCCCACCCTCCCTGCTACATCCATAAAGAGTTCTAGATCCCTGCTACAAATGGCCAGCACCCTCCATATGTTCCTGCCGTTACAACGGGACAGAAACCTCTGCCACTCCGCCAGGTCCTCCTTCATTAGTGCATTGACCCTAATGAAGTGGTGCCCTCTGCGGATAACCTTTGAGGCATCCACCAGTTGCTGGATGAACACCCGACCCATGGGCATCACTCAGCAGGCAAATTTCAGATGCCCTATCAGTGACTGCATATGATGCAATGTAATCTTTGCATCCACCACTATTTGTACTGCGGCCTTCAGGACTGACAATTTTTCTGCCAGGAGGCGCGTCACCATTTCTGTGGTGCCAATTTCTATCCCCAGGAATGACAGGCACTGCACCGGCCCCTCTGTTTTGTTCTCTGCTAATGGAAACCCCAGCTCCGTGGCCTTCCTCTGGAACGCTTGGACAAGATGCCGGCAACCCTGCCAGTCTCCCGCCATGAGCAAAAAATGCTCCAGGTAGTGTATGATTCTGCCCTGACGCATCTCCTTCTCGACGATCCATTGGAGAGCGAAGCTGAACTCCTCAAAATAGACACAAAATATCAAGCAGCCCATTGGGAAGCATTTATCTACATAGTGCTGGCCCCTGAAATGCATCCTCAGCAGGTGGAAGCTACCCAGATGTATAGGGAACAGACAAAAGGCGGACTCAACAGCCATCTTTACTAGCCATGCCCCTGCCTCCAGGCTTCAGAGCAACTACAGGGCCTGGTCTACTGAAGCATACTTCACCGAGCAGGCCTACGGGTCCAGGTGATCGTTCAACAAAGTGCCATTGTGATAGGACAAGTGATGGATGAGCTGGAACTCCTCTGGCTCCTTCTTTGGGATCAGGCCTAATGGGGAAACGATCAGGTTGGGCAGTGCCTTGCTCTCAAAAGGGCCTGCCATCCTGCCCAGCTGCCATTCCTTGTGGAGCTTCTGTTCGACCACAGCCCTCTACTCCAGAGTGGATTTCAGGATCCCAGGTCCAGAGGGCCTTCGTATGGGATGGCAAACCTCCATATAAAACTGTTAATCAACCATTGAGCTTTCACCCAATCATATCCCTGCAGCTCCCTCTCCAGCACCCCGACCCTGATGGGCGTCGAGGCCAAACCCAGATCGGAGACCTCAGCACAGGTGCTGGAAGTTGCCCTCTTATCTCTTCCTGCATCGTGCCTGAGCGTGTCCTTCCCTGCACGTGGCGCATGCATGCCTGTATTTTCAGGAATTTATGAATCTGCAGGACCCACTGTTGAACAACCTGCATTCATTCCGGCCATGGGGTAGGAGGGTGGCAATGGGATGGCGCTGCCAGCAGGCCAGGGGAGGGTACTGCCTTCCCCAGTCCCAGGCCTATTGTCCCCCCCTAAATGGCTGTGGGGGCCCAAAAGACCGCCGCCTGTCTTGTTACCCATTCCTCCCCTTTCGATCATATCACCCCTTATCTTCTCACCCTCCACTGGCTCCCCATTAAATTCAGATTTGTCTATAAGTACCTCATCACCACACACAAGGTTCTTCACACGGGTATTCCCCAGTATTTGTCCAATCATATCTACCACCAGCCTGCTCCTCGCCTCCTCCGTTCTACTCATAGCAACCATCTTTTTCTCCCCTCCCCATCCCAAGCACACCTCAAACTCACTCGTCACTCTGCATTCTTCTTTCTAAGCCCCGCCCTATGGAATTCTCTCCCACACTCTCTCCGCACCGAACCCTCTTTTTCTCGTTTTAAAGCTTTACTTAAAACCTATCTTTTTTCCCAGGTCTTTGATCTCCCTGTTGCCACATGATGGTCTTGATGCTATACACTGCCTCTATTTTCCCCCCTTCCTCTATCCCTTCCATCCTCTCGGCAGTTTAGCCTGTTTATGTGTTTAATTTCGCTCCTTTTCTGTCTTCTTCTCATTCTCTCACTTCTGCTTTCCTATCAAGCCATTGGCGTTCCTTTCCTCCTTTTACTTTCTAGTAGCCACTATGTGTTTTTTTGTACACCTCTCTGACACTTTGGTATGGGCGGTATATCAAGCCTTGCTAATAAATAAATAAAATAAATAAAAAAACAGTGTGCCTGCCTTACCCACTCCCCCCTGCAACCCCGTTCGGTCTGCTTCCCTGCTGACCTTGTGTCATCAACCGAATCCATAGATCGATATCCTTCCTGTCCCAGCTAAGCTCCTAGTTGCCTGCCATGTTCTGATGAAATTACTTGTCATACTCCAGTAAGGCAGTACCGCCGTACATCCTGTAGACCTTTCAAATACTGTCTTGGTACTTGAAGAGCCCCTGGCACTGCTCCGGGTGTTTTTCACCCACCACGCTGGCCAGTACCCTAAAGGCCACACACCAGTTACCAATCGTCCTTGGGACGTCATCCTTACTGGAGGCCAGCTTGCACTTTTTGTGGCAGCCTGAGCATTCGCAATTCTTGTCACCCTTCCAGATGAGGAGTGAAAAGATGTCCACGTATTCACCCTTTCAGATTTTTTCCCTCTGGGCAGATGGCAAGTGGTTGTCTAATGCACTGGTAAGGCATATGTATTCCGCCGGCCTGAACTCGGATACCAAATCCCACTCCCTGGGTACTGCCACTCCTGTGGGGCCTCCAACACACTCTGGGATGGGGCCCCCGGAGGGCGTTGGGAGGCAGGTGGCTTGTGGGCCCTGTCCTGCCTGGGCGCTGGGAGGATGGTGGCTTGTGGACCCTGTACTGACAGCTCCTGCCGCACCTTGCACCACCTGCTGCCGTGCCTGGACCACTACAGTCCACAATAAGGCCTGCAGGAGTCCCTCAACATCCCCAGCTGACCTGCCTATCTCCCTCTCCTGGGCTGCCGCCGTAATCGCCACGGCCCATACACACACACACCCCTACTCCCATCTCCCTTCCACCCCCAGCCCCATTAGATAGCAAAACAGCATGCTCATACTCAACCCTCAGATGCGTCTCACCAGCTGTAGCCGCAGAGCTCATCCCCATTCATCTGTGGTCACCCTGCCCCTGGCTGGTGCTCCAGTGAAATCAGGAGAATCTGCATGCATCCTGCTCTATGAACTGCAGCTATGGCCCTGACCTGGATCATGACGTCATGCATACCTAGGGGCTCATCCGCCTGCACATCACCACCACACAGCAAGGGCAGGTTGCTGGTTGTCTGCCCCACAGCTGTCTGTCCTAGCCCAGCTGCAGGCTCTGTGCACCACTGAGCATAATGGCTTCCTGCCTGGGCCTTGCCAGCACTGGATTTCCATGTATTGTCCTTGCCAGCGCCGGGTTTCCGTGGGTTGTCCTTGCGCTTGTTCTCTTTTCCTCCTGCAGCTGTCTGTGTTTTTCCCTCATTCTTCCTTGCTGGTCCACTGTCCCCACCCTTGGAGCACTGCTGCTTGGCCATGTTGTCTGCACTGCAGTGAACCCCTGCGTTACAAAGTCTGCGCCGCTGTATATTGATGATCCTCTCACCCAAAACAGTTCTATTCCAATGTTTGCTGAATTATGCTGTACAGTCTGCTGCCTTTTTTTACAGCTGCCACTAGGTGGTGATCAAAGGCTAGAGTCTGCTAGATTGAGGTGCTTGCTGCATCCACCTCATGTGTCCACCCTGTGTCTCCAGTCCTGCCTATGCTGACCTCTCTCCCCCAGCGTGCCTCTACCTGCTGCGTGGACCGAGCTTCCGATGTGGATGGCTGATTTTTGGACTTCACCTCCTCCAGTGTCCCTGTGCTGGCCTGTAGCTATTTCACTGGGTGGGGAATGACTGCAGCTCCACATACACCTCGCAGCCGTGTACGGATCCCAGTAAGGCAGGTCACAATAGAAGTGCTGGGTACAGCGTGCTACATTTTAAACTTGCCACTGCTGCTGCTGCTGTCTCTCCACTGCTCCCAAGTCACAGGTCAGTCCTATGCTCCCTGCTCAGCCACGATCTCAGCTACTCACTGCTCCCCAGCCACATCGCACTCTCATCTCACCACTGCTTCACAGCTACGTTGCCCAGTGGAAAAGGGAGGTGCAGCTCCAGCCCCCTTCAGTCCAGCTCCTCTCCCCCTAACCTGCTTTCCTCTTCTTGCCCTTTCCCCTCCGGCCACCCCATTTTGGGCCCATGCCAATCAGCGCTGGCCCGCCATTAGCAGATGGTTGTCATGTGGTCTGGTGCAGCAATTGAGGATTGTCCTATCTCCCCAGGCTTAGGCTAAGGCCTTGTTGTTAAGTGTCATCAAGTCGGTGTTGACTTATGGCGACCCTCTGGCTAGTTGTCCTAAACTGTCTTTGGTCTTCAGTCAGGCGGCTCATTGTTGACAGAGTGGCACCCATAGTTGCTGTTATTGTATCGATCCATCTCATTGCTGGCCTTCCTCTTTTGCATTGGCCTTCTACATTGCCAAGCATGATGTCTTTCTCTACTGATCTCTCTCTCCACATGATGGTCCAAAGTATGAAAGTCAAAGTATTGTCATCTGAGCTTCTAAAGAAAGCTTAGGTTTGATCTCCTCTAGTACTGACTGGTTTGTTCTTCGGGCAGTCCGTGGTATACACAGTATTTGTCGCCAGCACCATAATTCAAAGACATCAATTTTCTTCCTGTCTATCTTTTTCACTGTCCAACTTTCACATCCATATGACATTATTGAAAATAACATGGCTTGAACAAGTCGAATCTTTGTATGGAGAGAGACATCTCTGTTCTTGAGAATCTTGTCTAGGTCCTTCATATCCATTCTGCCAAGAGCAATGCGTTTTTAGACTGGACTTGAATAGGACCAGAGCTGGAATCTGCTATACCGACCCAGGTAGGCTATAGCGGGCATAGGATGCAGCAAGGTGGAAAGAATGGAGTCAGCAGTAGAAGATAAGGGCATAGATAAAAGTAATTTGCTTGATGAGCGAAGTTGCCAATGAGGGGTGTAGGGAGAAATAAGAGAGGAGAAGTAAAGAGGAACTGCAGAATGAATGCATTTGTAGGTCAGTAGGAGAAGTTTGAATTTTATGCAGAAATTGATAAGAAGACAATGAAGTGACTTGAGAAGAGGGGGTTTGTGAGCATAGTGACATTGGCATAGTGAAGAGGCAAATTTTTGCACGGCATTTTTTTTAAGCCGGTAGGCTCTAAGCACTACGCCAAACAGCGGAGAATTATACCAGTACGATTTAATATAACGTGCTTTACTATTGGAAAAACCTATGCATAGCAGCACAGGATAACATTGGTGCTGCAAACGATAAGGTGCTTTATTCTAAACCCCCTGAAGAAACCCGTTAATGTGAAACGCGACATGGAGCTGGATGGTGGCATCGGGGAGCAACTAAGATAAGCACAGCCATTTTGAAGTGATGTAAAATAGTTTGGTTAATATTAATCATGGCAAAAGAAAACTTTGAATGAACAGAGGTCATTGATGCGAAATTGGCACAGCAGTAGGACATTGTCTGGAGAATAGTGCTATTAGGAGTCTGAGACCTCAATGTTCTTTTCATGTCTATGATTAGATATATCTTGTTTGATGATCTTTATATATTATGAGGTACAACAGAAAAAGAATCATAGCCTAGAAATACTTGGAGGGAGGAATACTCTTTATGGTGGCAACAGCAGCAGCAGCCGGTTTGTTTTTCTTTTAATCTACCTGGGCTGATGGGGGGAGGGGGCTTAGGACTGGAAATGGGCTGATGGGGGGTTAGGACTGGAGGTGGGCTGATGGGTTAGGACTGGTAATGGGTTATGGGGGGGGCTAAGACTGAAAACAGGGTGATGGGGGGTTAAGACTGTAAGTGGGCTGATGGAGGGCTTAGGACTGGTAATGGGCAATGGGGGGCTAGGACTGGTAATGGGCTGGGGGGGTTGCTAGGACTGGAAATGGACTGAGTTGAAGGGGGGCTTGAACTGCAAATAGCTGATAGGGACGGGGGCTTGGAATGGAAATGGGCTGAGTGGAGTGGATATCATATCATATGTATGTCCTTTCTCTATGCATTGAGCTGCTAACAGATCCTCTAATTTCTTATTCATAATGCTGTGTTTATGTTCTGATATTCAGATCCTCAGTTGTCTTGTTGTCTGCCCCACAAGGACAAATGATAGCCAGGGCTGGCCCAAAGGTTTCTGCTGTTCCAGCCATGCTGCCCCTCTTCCGAGCTATGCCGCCCCCCCCCCCCTCCTTCTGAGCTGAGCCATCCCACCCCTGCTGCCCTCCCATTGCCGATTCCACTGGTGGGTTCAGTGGAGAGGGGAAGGCTCGGCTTGGCGAGGTGGTGGCAGGTCAGAGGGGGCCAGAAGCAGTAGGCCATGTGTGCCAAAGCACATGGCCTGCCGCACTGACCGCAGAGGTCTGCCACCCTAGGCAGATGCCTGGCCCACATAGTGGACTGCCTGGTCCTGATGATAGCATACACGGTATGATCTGTATAACTTGAACTGAATTGTTTTAAATCAAAAAACTGTCCATCCATTGGATTTACGAAAGTAACAGATAAGGTAATATAGAAGATATAAACATAATTGATATGATTACTTTTAGAATTTGAACAAGTGTACTTTCTGTTACCCTATATCATACACACAAACCCTTGTCTTAGCACCAAAGTTCATGTAGTGAAAATGATAGACTCTAAAACCTTTCAGGCCCTTGGAAGCTCTTGGAAAGGCTAGGATGGGAAGATAGATAAAGAATTGTTTCACAGTGGTAGTCTGCTTTATGCTTCCCTCATTACAGAGCTCCCCTTTGTTTCATACTGCACCACCCAGCTGTTCATTATCCTGAGTGGGATAAAAAGGTAGGCTTTTCTACTGGAATTTTTTCAGTTCTAGGATGAAGCAGATGGACCTTTTGGAATCAGCATTTTTTCATGAAGTACTCTGTCCTGCCATATTGTGGCTATGGTTGTTGAGTTTTCTTTGATCACCTAGAGTTGCATAAATGTTAGCTATTGCTGTATGATAATTTGCAGTATTAGCTAGTAGGAAGAATGATCTTATTCCTGTATCATCTGCCAAGGTTTCAGAAAGAGAACACCAAAAAGTTATTTATTTTCTTTCTTTTTTTAAGACAAGATTACAACTTTTATTTTCTGTTATAAATATACTTGTACTAAACTGAGAAAAGCTTTGTGTCCTATTTGCAAAACAGAACACAACATGTTTCTTCCAAAACTAACATCCAAATAAGCCTGGTGGAAAATAACTTACAAACTTTATTTCTACAGAAAACTTCACAAGAAAATAACTATATCGCCAAGAAATGATTTTTTTGTGAACTTTGGACTGTGAAGCCAATTTCCTGTATTCTTTGAATGTGCATTAATAGTTAATGAGCGTCTTTGCATGACAGCATTGCAGCAGCTCATTAAGTATTAATTTGGGTAAAAGTGCATAAATGTAACTGTGAAACTGTATTCTTTGTGAGCACAGAAAAGTACAGTTGATGCTTGGTGTGTTAAAATGCCAAACAGTGGCTCACTGAGGGTAATTTTGTATAGGGCATCTAGATTGGAAAACAGATGGTTTAGGTCTGTGTGTGCAAAACTGATAATATTTTATAAAAGGCTTACTGAATGTAGAGACTTTCATAAACTACATGTGGAGAGGTATTTTAGAATGGATGTCCAAGTGCAATCTGGGACATCTAAGCCAGAACATCTGGAAAAAAACAGCCACATCCAGGTGCAGACATAATGTCACAAACGTAGACATGTCTGATATGGACATCTGCAGCGGTGTCTATATAAACATATCCAGAATAGTATTATAGACTCTAGCCTAATGGTTAGAGTAGTGGGCTAAGACCAGGGCAGCCAGGATTCAAACCCCACTACTACTATCTTTGTGATTGTGCTGAGTACTGGGGATGATGGAGTGTTGTCTTCTCTGTGCCCTTTTGATGTTTTTCAGTCAAAACGAGCACTTTCCTGATGCTTATTTGTGCCTGGAGCAAGTCTAAACTTAGATGTGACTTCAGACATCCAGGACACTTCTGAGATCAGGTAGTGACATCTAGGTTCCTGGGAACGCTCCACCATGCCGCTGTTCAGACATGGACTTCCACAGACCTGGCTTCTAAAATGGCTCTGGAGATGTCTCTATGCCTGTTTTCAGATGTCACAAGAATGAATAGGGCTTCCAAATTTACCCCCCGTTGGGACGTCCATCCCTGCTATTCAGGCCCCTTCCCGACCCCAACAAACTTTCCCGCTTATTATACGGGGAAGTTAGATGAGGGTAGGAAAGGGGCAGATCGGGGGCGGCATTAGGGCAGGCAATGGGCCGTCACCAGCCACGGACATACAAGGCCAATTCCAATGTCGGCCCTGTACATCTGGGGCCGGCGGTTTGAACAGGGAACTTATTTCACCTCTGAGGTGGAATAGGTTCCCCTAGTCGGAAGGATCGGGCAGGCCCGGGGCTGGAAAGGACATTCCCCGCAGCCCGACCCTGGCCTTGGGAGGCCAGATCAGGGGTCAGACTACAGGGAATGCAGTTTGCAGTCCTGCGGCTGGGGATCGCAGCTTTTCAGTGGAGCTGCGGTGCCTTGACAACTGGACGCCATGATGCAGCAGCTCTATTCAAAAGCCCTAACTGAGCTAGCCGGGCAAGGCCTATACGTGCAGACCGACTGGAATTGGGGCCTGGATGTGATTCTGATCCCGTGGGGCTAAACATGCCCCGCAGGATCAGAATCCCAGCTAACTCTGTGCATCTGGTTCCGACCGGGTGCACAGAGGGCCGGGACGTCCAGGTCAGAATCGTGCCCTAATTGTTCACAATTCAAGGTGGTTTCAAACGCAAGAGAGGTAACCACATTTCAATGCAATAGTTGTGGTGCCTGCATTCAAAGAAGAATCATTTGGAGCCTGAGAGCTCGCCCTATATGTCTCAAGTTATCTGCCATGCATAAAGAATTGATTCTATTAAGGGAAGCATTAGCTGCAATAGACATACCTCCTCTAGAATACAAATTGAAAAAATCCACCACCACTCCCACAAAGAATCAAACAACCAAGGAACAAATGGATCATAGTGGGCTCTGGTAGGTTGCAACGTGTAACAAGGAGACACCCTTGCCATCAAGAGATACCCCTGCAATAACGCCTTCTCTTCCTTGGGAAATTAAGTGCCCAATCAGTGGAAACGGAAGTGTCCTTAAAAGAGAAAGTTAATGCCCAATTTACCAATAATGCCCTGCATATAAAGAAACTGACACAATAGAGGAAACTACTACTACTTGGGGATTCCATCATCAGAGGTACCAACTTGGGAGCACAGTTCAAAGGGGAGAAGATGGTCAAATGCCTCCCAGGCTCTTCAGCCAGCAGGAATACAAAGCAAATTGCTGCCATAGTTAGTGCAGAAAGTGAGCGCTCCAAAATTCATGTTGTCATCCACTTGGGTACAAATGACCTGGCTAGAAACAGTGCCTCTACAATTCAGAAGGACTTCCAGATTCTGGGAGAGAAACTCAAACCCATTGCTAACACTATAGCATTTTCAGAAGTTCTACCAGTTCTTGTTAAGGGGGCAGAAAGGCTGCATCGTGTAATAAACTTTAATACATGGCTCCAAACCTGGTGCAAACAAGAAGGATTTAGATATATAGGCGACTGGGGAAATAGATGGAACAAGAGGTTATACTGTGTTGATGGACTACATCTCTCTGCTGCAAGGAAAAGGATCCTAAATGCAAAATTCAGGCATTATGTGGACAGGCATTTAAACTAGGGAAAGGGTGTGATGGATGGAAAAGAACAAGTTCAGGACGTCACTCCCAACAAAAACATAATAACATTGGAAACAGCCACAGTATTAACCCACACATCAATGCCAAGTGGGAAGAGGCATGTAAAACAAAGTCCATACAAAATACAGGCAAGCCAGTCAACAAATGCTGGAAAGCAATGGGCACAGATGCTCAAACTCTAGCCAACAAGGTTCCTGACCTGGAAGCCCTAATGGTGGAAATGGACTTGGACATTGTGGCCATTACAGAAACGTGCTTTAACGAGTTGCATGAATGGGATATAGCCATAGCTGGCTATAATCTATTTAGAAGAGATAGGGTAGAAAAGGGGGAGGAGTAGCCCTATATGTCAAAAGCAATATTAAAGCTGCTGAAATGCAGGGGATATGGGGAAAAGAAGAAGCGCTGTGGATTGTGTTGGAAAGAGGAGATGGCACTGTCATTCATACTGGTGTGGTCTACAGGCCTCCAACTCAAACCGAAGAAATGGATAGCGAATTGATTATTGATATTGCAAAGATAGCCATGAAAGGGGAAGAGATCATATTGGGTGACTTTAATCTACCCAATGTGGATTGGAGTATTCATTCTGCAAAACTGGAAGGAAGTAAAAAAATTGTGGGTGCCTTCCAAGATGCATTACTTAGACAAATGGTGATGGAACTGACCAGGGAAAGCTCGATGCTGGATTTAGTACTCACCAACAGAGATAGCGTGTCGAATATCCGGGTGGGTGCCCATATGAGCAGCAGCGATCACCACATGGTGTGGTTTGAGATAAAAGCCAAGGCGGAGTCCAATCATAGCAAGCTCAAAGTCCTAGACTTCAAAAACACTGATTTCAGTAAAATGGCCAAGTACCTGAAGGAGGAGTTGGCGGGGGGGGGGGGGGGGGGATAAGGGAAGTGGAATTGCAATGGGCTAAACTAAAGGAGACAATAAAAGAGGCAAGTAAATAAAAGCAAGAGGAAAAGGAAACCTATTTGGTTCTCCCAAGAAGTGGCTGCACAAATAAAGGCAAAAACACAGTTTTCACAAAATTCAGAGGTTTGCAAACAGAGGAACACAGAAAAGAATACAGGATAAAACTAAAAGAGACAAAAAGAGAAATAAGGATAGCAAAATCCAAGGCAGAGGAAAAGATGGCTAAAGATGTGAAATGTGGCGACAAAACTTTTTCAGGTATATTCGGGAGAGGAGGAAAATCAGAGATGTAATTGCAGGACTCAGAAGTGCTGGGAATGGACTCATCACACCCTACCTATTGAGTGAAACCTAAAGTGACTGATATCCCAATTTTTTCTTTTTTACTTTTTTTTGTCGGAAGTTTTTGCCATGAGAGATCTCTCCCTCTTGAAGCGTAACTTCCCTTTTATTCACTTTGGTGGTAACCTAACCACTGTATAAAATATTGTGAGGTAATCGCATTCTGCCTAATGCTACTTCACAATCACATCTCCATATAAAATTCACCCCGCAGATCTCAACGGACACAGCACTGCGTTTAAAGCCGCACACTTCTTTTCGGCTCTGCTTCAACGCTTAAAATCTGCTAGCACATTTACTCATCTGATTCTTGTGACCAGCCAAAGAGGTGTTTAATTTCCCGCCTCTCCTCCGAGCTTCTCTTCTTCTTTCAGCTCCTTTAATCAAGGCTATGGTGATATTTATCCCTCTTATAGACTGGACTTCTCCAATAATGCAGTCATACTTGCTGATCAAACTCAAAGGAACAGCGAACTGATTTTGTAGACAAACCCCCTCCCCTATTCTGACATCATATCAAACTCATCCAATCAAGCTCCAAATTCAGCCCCTTTGGTTCTAAAGAGCCAATCCGAAAAATCCAATTTTGTTCTAACCACTGAAGACGCTGTTCTCTATTTCCCCCTCTCGGATTTGCAGGGACATAATCAATTATTCGCCAATGAAAATCAGAAAATAAATGGTTGAACTCTATGCAGTGTTGAACTAGTGGAGCTGAATGTACTCTATTTTTTATCCGTGAAGCATGTTCTTGTAGACGAAGTTTAACCTTTCGTATTGTCCGTCCAATATATAACTTTATACAAGAACAAACTAAAATATAAACTGCATGAGTAGTGGAACAGGTGGTAAACCATTTAGATATCTGTTTGAACCCAGAATTGGGAATCTGCCATTCAGGACCCTCAATTGTACGATAACAAAGATCACAAGACGAACCTTTTGAGCAGACATAATGACCTTTCAAACCATCCTCCGATGTTTGTTCCGGTCCCTTCTGTGCCCTAGTGATCAAATTCCCTATATTTGGGCCTCTGGTATAAGCTATCCATAAGGACTTCTGAAAACAGGGATGAAGGGCTAGAATATGCCAATGTTTATTAAGAATAGATCTAATCTGAGAAATGTTTGACATATAGGGTAAAATACCCGTTATCGAATCAGGGTCATCTTGTTTGGCTCTAGGTATTCTCAGCCATTCTCTATGGGTATAGCGTGCTCTGGTATAGGCTTGCTTCACTATGGAACTAGGATAACCTCTATGTAACAAACGATGTTTCAGATCTTGAGCATGATGTTCAAATTCTTGAATGGAGCTACAAATGCGACGTAAGCGTAGAAACTGACCATAGGGTAAGCCCCGTTTTAAGGCTGGAGGATGGAAACTTGAATAGTCCAAAAGAGTATTTCTTTGAACTTTTTTTCTATAGAGTGTTCAACCTAAGCGGGATCCCTGTTTAAAAATTTTAACATCTAAAAACTCTAATTCTTGTGAGTGAAAATGTAAGGTGAATTTTAGGTTGGTCTTCTGAGCATTCAGCCAATCTATAAAAATATGTAAAGCTTCTTCTGTATCATTCCAAAGGAAAAAGATATCGTCAAGGAATCTGGACCATAATCCTATCTTAGAATACCACTCAGAGGGGAATATTATTTGCATCTCAAAATCTGCCAAATAGAGTGTGGCAATCGATGGGGCAACAGTGGCCCCCATTGCAATTCCATATATCTGATAAAAAAAGTCTCCCTCAAAATGGAAGAAATTCTTCGTCAAAACCAATGACAACATTTGGAGGAAAAAATCTTTTGGCAGATGGGAAGGTAAAGGAACCTCCAAATTTTTAATCACTTCTAAAGCTTCTGCTTGAGCTATGTTAGTGTATAAAGCTACCATATCTAGTGATACCAAAATGGCATTCTCAATAGGTTGTTCAATAGCATCTAATTTTTCCAAAAAATGAAATGTGTCTCATATGTAAGAAGCCACTTGTTGTGCGCATGGTCTCAAAAAAATGTCGCAGAATTGTGAAAGTGGCTCTAACATAGATCCTCTACAAGACACTATAGGCCTCCCTGGTGGAAATGAAAGAGATTTATGTATTTTAGGTACAGTGTAAAAATTAGGAACCAATGGATATTTTGGTGTCAAAAACTTAAATTCTTTTTTTGTTAACCAGCCACGATCCAATCCCTCCTGTACTAGATCCATAATCATTGAGCGTATTTCTATTGATGGATCATGATCCAAATGTTGATAGAAGGTGCTATCATTTAGTTGAATTCGAGCAGTATTCAAATATTGGTCAACCGATTGTATAACTGTTGCTCCCCCTTTGTCTGCTCGTCTTACAATTATATTCGTGTTATGACGTAATTCTTTTAATGCTTGCCATTGGGATGTCGTCAAGTTATTGGCAGTATAATATGCTCTAGTATCAGAAAATGATGACTCCATCTGATATAAATCCTGTAAAACTAATTGTTGAAATGTTGAAATGAATGGATCGACTTCACCCGGAGGGATCCATTTCGATGGTAATCGAACCACTGACCCATCCGATGTTATTGGGTTTGTATCACAAAATTGAATAACCCGTAATTTACGTAAAAATTTTTGTAATGCTATTCGAACTTGAAATGGCTGGTATTGAACACGGGGAACAAAAGTAAGCCCCTTGTTTAGCACCATTTCTTGGACCGCTGTCAAAGGGGATCCTGAAATATTTATCACTGTGGTTTCGCACGTGTCCGTGTTATGGGACCCTGAATCTGATCCACCAGGTCTTGATGGTCCTCCCCGGAATGCCAACCTCGTCGACGGCCTCTTCCTCGCCGGCCCCGATGAAAAACCTGTTCCTGTGGCACAAAGGGTTTAACCATTCCCCCTCTGTCACGGCGAGAAGTGCTATATTCTCCTGAACTCTCCTCCTCAGACTCAACTTCAGAAGAAGTGGGAAAAGAAACCGTTTTTTGTTGTAATCACGGATAAAAAATAGAGTACATTCAGCTCCACTAGTTCAACACTGCATAGAGTTCAACCATTTATTTTCTGATTTTCATTGGCGAATAATTGATTATGTCCCTGCGAATCCGAGAGGGGGAAATAGAGAACAGCGTCTTCAGTGGTTAGAACAAAATTGGATTTTTCGGATTGGCTCTTTAGAACCAAAGGGGCTGAATTTGGAGCTTGATTGGATGAGTTTGATATGATGTCAGAATAGGGGAGGGGGTTTGTCTACAAAATCAGTTCGCTGTTCCTTTGAGTTTGATTAGCAAGTATGACTGCATTATTGGAGAAGTCCAGTCTATAAGAGGGATATATATCACCATAGCCTTGATTAAAGGAGCTGAAAGAAGAAGAGAAGCTCGGAGGAGAGGCGGGAAATTAAACACCTCTTTGGCTGGTCACAAGAATCAGATGAGTAAATATGCTAGCAGATTTTAAGCGTTGAAGCAGAGCCGAAAAGAAGTGTGCGGCTTTAAACGCAGTGCTGTGTCCGTTGAGATTTGCGGGGTGAATTTTATATGGAGATGTGATTGTGAAGTAGCATTAGGCAGAATGCGATTACCTCACAATATTTTATACAGTGGTTAGGTTACCACCAAAGTGAATAAAAGGGAAGTTACGCTTCAAGAGGGAGAGATCTCTCATGGCAAAAACTTCCGACAAAAAAAAGTAAAAAAGAAAAAATTGGGATATCAGTCACTTTAGGTTTCACTCAATAGGTAGGGTGTGATTAGTGATTAGAGTGAAGGGTTGTAGTTGTTAGGGAACGGACTCATGGCAAGTGACATTGAAAAGTGAAATCGCTAAACAAATACTTCTGCTCTGTCTTTACTAAAGAAAATCCTGGAAAAGGACCACCTGTGACTCCCAGATATAAAAATGGGAATGAAGTAGATTCCACACCATTCACAAAAGATGATGTGTTAGAACAACTTGCAAAACTGAAAGTGGACAAGGCCATGGGACCAGATGGGATACATCCCAGGATAGTGAAAGAGCTCAGAGAGGTTTTTGCAGGGCCATTAAAGGATGTTTTCAACAGATCTTTGGAAACAGGAGAAGTTCCTCAGGACTGGAGAAGGGCTGATGTGGTACCTCTTACCAAAAGTGGTGACAGGGAAGAAGTGACAAACTACAGGCCTGTGAGCCTTACCTCGGTGGCGGGAAAAGTCATGGAGGCGCTCCTGAAAGAGCGAATAGTGATCTTTCTCAAAACCAACAGGTTGCATGATCCAAGGCAACATGGTTT
Source organism: Ichthyophis bannanicus (assembly GCA_033557465.1). Lineage (NCBI taxonomy): Eukaryota > Metazoa > Chordata > Amphibia > Gymnophiona > Ichthyophiidae > Ichthyophis > Ichthyophis bannanicus. The sequence goes on from CM066034.1 coordinate 905,481,818, forward strand.
TACCAAAGGACGTTCTTGCCAAACAAATCTGATTTCTTCGACTGGGTGACCAGAGAACTACATCAGGGGCATGCAATGGAAGTCATCTACCTGGATTTCAGCAAAGTCTTTGATACTGTTCCTCATAGGAGGCTTATCAATAAACTCAGTAGTTTGGGGATGGGTCCCAAGTGGTGAACTGGATCAGAAATTGGTTGACTGACAGACAACAGAAGGTAATGGTACATGGAGCTCACTCGGATGAAAGGAGGGTGATTAGTGGGTTGCTCCAAGGTTCGGTCCTGGGCCCGGCACTGTTCAATGTATTTGTGAGTGATATTGCTGATGGACTGAATGGAAAAGTCTGTCTTTTTGCAGATGACATGAAAATTTACAACAGAGTGGACTTCCCTAAGGGAGTGGATAACATGAGGAAAGATCTGTATTCCACGCTTTAAGAAAAGTGGAAGGAAGTCCAAAAAACTGCCAGCATGGTTTAAAGGTGAGGTCAGAGAGGCTGTTGTTGCCAAAAAAGCATCTTTCAGGAAATGGAAAAAAGAGCCAAACGACGAAACCTGGAAACAGCACAAGCACTGGCAAATCAAATGCAAGGCATTGATAAGGCAGGCAAAGAGAGAATTTGAGAAGAAGCTTGCTGCTGAAGCAAAAACGCGAAATAAAGACCTTTTCAAGTACATTCGTAGCAAAAAACCTGTGAGAGAGTCAGTTGGTCCATTAGATGATAAAGGGGTTAAAGGAGCACTAAGAGGCGACAAGGCGATAGCGGAGAGACTGAATGAATTCTTTGCTTCGGTCTTTACTGAGGAAGATGTAGGGATGTTACCCATGACTGAAGTGGTATTTAAAGGTGCGGAAGAATTGAAGGAAATATTGATACATCGGGAAGATGTCTCACAACTATTAGATAAACTGAAGAGTAGCAAATCACCTGGGCCGGATGGTATACATCCAAGGGTGTTGAAAGAACTGAAATACGAGATTGCAGACCTGCTATTAGTAATCTGTGAACTATCATTAAAATCATCTCTAATACCTGAAGATTGGAGGATCGCCAATGTCACACCAATTTTTAAAAAGGGTTCCAGGGGTGATCCGGGAAACTACCGACCGGTGAGCCTGACATCAGTACCGGGAAAAATGGTAGAAACCATCATAAATAATAAAATTACTCAGCATGTAGATAGTCATGACCTGATGGGAGACAGCCAACATGGCTTTAGACAAGGAAAATCTTGTTTTACTAATCTGTTATGTTTTTTTGAAGGAGTGAATAATCAGGTGGACAAAGGTGAGTCGGTTGATATTGTGTATCTGGACTTTCAGAAAGCCTTTGACAAGGTCCCTCATGAGAGACTTTTGGCAAAACTAAAGAGTCATGGGATAGGAGGCAGTGTACTATTGTGGATCAGGAACTGGTTAAAAGATAGAAAGCAGAGGGTAGGGCTAAATGGCCAATTTTCCCAATGGAGAAAGGTGAATAGTGGGTACCCCAGGGATCTGTGCTGGGTCCGCTGCTTTTTGACATATTCATAAATGACCTGGAAAGTGGAATAACGAGTGAGGTTATCAAATTTGCAGATGACACAAAACTATTTAAAGTTGTTAAAACCCAAGAGGATTGTGAAAAATTGCAAGAGGATCTTGATAAATTGGAAGACTGGGCATCAAAATGGCAGATGAAATTTAATGTGGACAAGTGCAAGGTTATGCACCTAGGGAAGAACAATCCAAACTATAGTTACACGATGCAAGGTTCCACATTAGGAACCACCACCCAGGAAAAAGATTTAGGCATCATTGTGGATACCATGTTAAAACCCTCAGCCCAGTGTGCAGCGGGGGCCAAGAGAGCAAATAGAATGCTAGGTATGATAAGGAAAGGAATGGAAAATAAAACAAAAGATATTATAATGCCTCGATATCATTCCATGGTGAGACCGCACCTTGAATATTGTGTGCAATTCTGGTCGCCGTATCTTAAAAAGGATATAGCGATTTTAGAAAAGGTTCAGAGAAGAGCCACCAAAATGGTAAAGGGAATGGAAGGATACTCCTATGAAGAAAGGCTAAAAAGGTTAGGGCTCTTTAACCTGGAAAAGAGACGGCCGAGGGGAGATATGATAGAAGTCTATAAATTAATGAACGGAGTGGAACGGGTAAACGTAGATCGATTGTTTACCTTATCAGAATATAGAAAGACTAGGGGACATGCAATGAAGCTACAGGGTAAACTATTTAAGACTAATAAAAGAAAATATTTTTTCACTCAACGTGTAATCAAACTCTGGAATTTCTTACCGGAGGATGTAGTAAAGGCTGTTAGTGTATCTGGGTTTAAAAAATGTTTGGACAAGTTCCTGGAGGAAAGGTCCATAAACCATTATTAAGAAGTGACCGAAGATATCAATGCTTGACCCAGTACAAGCATTGTGGAACTTGTGTCTCTTGGGGATACTGCTAGGTACATATGACCTAGATTGGCCACTGTTGGAAACAGAATACTGGGCTTGATGGACCCTGGTCTGACCCAGTATGGCATATCTTATGTTCTTATGTTATCTACAAAAGCTGAAAGAATGGTCTAATGCTTGGCAGTTAAGATTTAATGTGAAGAAGTGCAGTGTCATGCACTTGGGAAGCAGAAATCCAAGGGAAATGTACGCGATAGGGGGTGAAAAGTTGGTTTGCACGAACCAGGAGATGGGAAAGGTTGGTGTGCACGAACCAGGAGAAGGACCTTGGTGTGATTATTTCTGAGGATCTCAAGGTGGCAAAACAGAGCGATAAGGCAGTGGCAAAAGCCAGGAGGATGTTGTGCACTAATGCCACTGTATAAGTCACTGGTGAGGCCTCACTTGGAATACTGCGTTCAGTTTTGGAGACCATATCTTGCAAAAGATGTAAAAAGACTTGAAACTGTTCAGAGGAGGGCGACCAAAATGATTTGGCGCCTGTGTCAGAAGTCTTATGAGAAGAGACTTGAAGACCTAAATATGTACACTCTGAAGGAGAGGAGGGATAAGGAGATATGATTCAGACCTTTAAGTACTTAAAAAGAAATAATGAGCAAACAAACCTCTTCCAAAGATGGGGAAGCTGTAAAACTAGAGGGCATAACATGAAGCTGCAAGGGGGTAAATTGAAAGGCAATGTCAGGAAATACTTGTTCACTGAAAGGGTGGTGGATGCTTGGAATGCCCTCCCGATTGAAGTGGTGGGGGCAAATACAATGACAGAATTCAAAATGGCATGGGACAGACACAGTGGATCCCTTTACAGCAACAGGATAAAATCAAAATAAACGTAACTATCTAATTTCTCAACAAACAGGGGTTTCCTACATGGAGCAGTGAGTTCACCCCTAAACAAAGATATGGGGAGGGGTGGCCTGCACGGAGCGGCAGGTGCACCTACTCTTGCCATCTTACTGATCAGATTAGATGGACCATACTGGTCTTTATCTGCCGTCATTTACTGTTACTGCTATGAAACACACTTGCACTTGTGGGATGAAAGTCTCCTCCAGCATCAGGATTCTCCAGCTATATTGTTTGCTTCTAATATATACCAGTATCGTAAAAGGGGAGGAGGGGGAATCTTTTCACAAAACACTCAAGTAAACCATTCAAGTAAACCATTCTGTTTAATATTTTTATGGCCCCTCTCCCCCTCCAGATTCAGTCCTTTCGCTGCACACCATTTCTCTATGCAGATGATATTCAGATTCTCTTCATTGTTCCTTCCTCTTCTTCAGATATCTCTCCCCTCCAGTCGTGTTTCACACAGTTCGCCAATGGCTCTGCCAACCATCTTATCCTCAGTACTAGCAAATGGGAAGCTATTTTGTTCCCCTCTCCATCAGGTTCCTTATTCCCTTCCCCTGTCAGCTTTTTTGCGGTTCCAGTTCCATGATTCTGTTAAAATCTAGGGTGTTATTGGCTCTGCGCTTTCTTTCAAACCGCATTTGGACCCCTTATCCAAATCCTCCTTTTTTGTCCTTTATCGCCTTCATTCTGCCTGATCCGCTTTCACTCAAACTCAATTCATTCAGCTAGTTCTGGTTTTCGTTATTCCACATCTAGATTACTGCAATTCCCTGTTCCTTTGGTCTTCCCCAGTCTTCTCTGCACCGCTTACAACTGATACAGTCCACTGCTGCCAGACTTATTCATAAGGTCCATCAGTTCAATCATGTTTTCTTCATCTTATCTCTTTGCACTGGTTTCCTGTCTCTTCTTGCATTCACTATAAAATTCTTGTTCTGACCCACTGAGCTCTATTCGCATCTCGTTCTCCTTTCCTGGTCACTCTTATTTCCCCTTACCTCCCAGGTCATTCCTTTCATTCATCCCGCGCTGCTCTCCTTAACCTCCTCCGAACCTTCTGCTCTGCATCTTGTTGTTTATAGGAACTCTTCCTTTGCTTACGCTGTTTTCAAGAAGAGCCTTAAGACCTGGCTATTTCAACAAGCTTTCCTCCAGGCCAATGCCCCCAACTCCCTTTTCTCAGCCAGTAACCTGCTTGCTTTACTCACCTTCCCTCTCCCCACCCCTGCATTGTAATGCCCTTCTCTGTCTTACCTTTTCTTTTTTATTTCTGTTTTTCTCCTTTTCATATTTCATTTGTAAACTGCCGCAATAGTTTTTGCTTATTGCAATATATCAAGCGCCTGAAATAAATAAATAAAAGAGATATTTATGTGCCTAAAGAGGGATTAGGGACGTTCTGTGGCAAACCTCAGGAGGCAAAAGCATCTTTCACGGTAGGGACTTCTTGGAGGCGATTTCAATTCATCGTAGATCCCCATATAGACACCTCTAGAGGAAGGGCATCCCACTTGGGCAAAACTAGATGCCAACTTAAAAATTTGATTGAGAGATACAAGTTGGTAGATGTGTGGAGACATACACATGGTCAAGTGTGAGATTGTACATTTTATTCCAATCCCCATGATAGTTATTTTTGCATAGTCTTGTTCTTGACTGATTGTCTGGCAAGGGATTACAGACATTACAATTGTCACCATTCCTTGATCCAACTATGCTCCTGTCTCTCTCAATTTTGCTAGGCCAGGTGGAAATCTTGGGACGGCCATCTAGAGATCAGATGACAGCCTTGTGGATGACCGAGAGATCACAGAGGCCCTACAGCATGATATTCAAGAATATTTCTACTGTCACAGGAGAATGGGACGCTTCTCCATCCCAACCTCCCATCCCTCGCCCTGATGACCTGGATGCTGAGAGGTTAAGAACATAAGATATGCCATACTGGGTCAGACCAAGGTCCATCAAGCCCAGTATTCTGTTTCCGACAGTGGCCAATCTAGGTCATATGTACCTAGCAGTTTCCCCAAGGGACACAGGTTCCACAATGCTTGCATTGGTTCAAGCATTGATATCCTGGGTCCCTTCTTAATAATGGTTTATGGACCTTTCCTCCAGGAACTTGTCCAACCCTTTTTTAAACCCAGCTACACTAACAGCCTTTACTACATCCTCCGGTAACAAATTCCAGAGTTTGATTACACGTTGAGTGAAAAAATATTTTCTTTTATTAGTCTTAAATAGTTTACCCTGTAGCTTCATTGCATGTCCCCTAGTCTTTCTATATTCTGATAAGGTAAACAATCGATCTACGTTTACCCGTTCCACTCCATTCATTAATTTATAGGCTTCTATCATATCTCCCCTCAGCCGTCTCTTTTCCAGGTTAAAGAGCCCTAACCTTTTTAGCCTTTCTTCATAGGAATATCCTTCCATTCCCTTTACCATTTTGGTGGCTCTTCTCTGTACCTTTTCTAAAATCGCTATATCCTTTTTAAGATACGGCGACCAGAATTGCACACAATATTCAAGGTGCGGTCTCACCATGGAACGATATAGAGGCATTATAATATCTTTTGTTTTATTTTCCATTCCTTTCTTTATCATACCTAGCATCCTATTTGCTCTCTTGGCCGCCGCTGCACACTGGGCCGAGGGTTTTAACATGGTATCCACAATGACGCCTAAATCTTTTTCCTGGGTGGTGGTTCCTAATGTGGAACCTCGCATCGTGTAACCATAGTTTGGGTTGTTCTTCCCTAGGTGCATAACCTTGCACTTGTCCACATTAAATTTCATCTGCCATTTTGATGCCCAGTCTTCCAATTTATCAAGATCCTCTTGCAATTTTCCACAATCCTCTTGGGTTTTAACAACTTTAAATAGTTTTGTGTCATCTGCAAATTTGATAACCTCACTCGTTATTCCACTTTCCAGGTCATTTATGAATATGTCAAATAGCAGCGGACCCAGCACAGATCCCTGGGGTACACCACTATTCACCTTTCTCCATTGGGAAAATTGGCCATTTAGCCCTACCCTCTGCTTTCTATCTTTTAACCAGTTCCTGATCTACAATAGTACACTGCCTCCTATCCCGTGACTCTTTATTTATTTAGACAGTTTTGTATACTGCCTTATCCTTCAATCAAAGCGGTCACAACACAATTGGGGGATACATTTAACATGTGGGGATATGAGACACATACACTAATACTTACAGGGAACATGGGCAATGGAGGGTTAAGTGGCTTGCCCAAGACCACAAGGAGCATCTGTGGGACTAGAAACCCCAGTCCTTCTGGCCCAAGGTTGCTGTCCTCTAGTGGGATTTGAACCCCCGACCTTCCAGCCTGAAGTACCTTGCCCCAACCACTAGGCTACTCCTCCCACACAGTTTTGCCAAAAGTCTCTCATGAGGGACCTTGTCAAAGGCTTTCTGAAAGTCCAGATACACAATATCAACCGACTCACCTTTGTCCACCTGATTATTCACTCCTTCAAAAAAACATAACAGATTAGTAAGACAAGATCTTCCTTGTCTAAAGCCATGTTGGCTGGCTCCCATCAGGTCATGACTATCTACATGCTGAGTAATTTTATTCTTTATGATGGTTTCTACCATTTTTCCCTGTAGTGATGTCAGGCTCACCGGTCTCTAGTTTCCTGGATCACCCCTGGAACCCTTTTTAAAAATTGGTGTGACATTGGCGATCCTCCAATCTTCAGGTATTAGAGATGATTTTAATGATAGTTCACAGATTACTAATAGCAGGTCTGCAATCTCGTATTTCAGTTCTTTCAACACCCTTGGATGTATACCATCCACACCCTTGGATGTATACCATCCACACCCTTGTGGATGGTAAAAATGCTGCTCTGCTACAGCTTCAAAACTGTGTTGGAGGGATTGTGATGACTGTGCCCTGAGTTGCAAGATTATTAGCAAACGGTCAAGTGATTGGTGGTGGAGATTTTTGGGCTTCAATTTGTGCCACATCCTAAGAGTTGTCCCTTATCCACCAAGTCTGAGCAGATAACTGAGTATTGTCGTGTGCTCTATATGAACGTTATGCTTTCGGTGTGGATAAAGAGAACCTCAGTATGGAAATGAGTCACTATGCCTAACAGGAAGCATGTTCTATCCAAGCTGCTCAGTGTTCAATATATGGCCATCATAATGGTGTAATGGGACAGAGCCAACATGGATTTAGCCAAGGAAAGTTTTGCCTTACCAATCTGCTACATTTCTTGAAGGCATGAATAACTATGTAAATAAAGGAGTGTATTGGATTTTCAGAAAGCATTTGACAAAGTCCCTGATTGGAGACTCTTGAGGAAATTAAAAAGTCATGGAATAGGAGGCAGTGTCCTAGTGTGGATAGGGAACAAGTTAAAAGATAGAAAACAGAGGGGGTTAAACGGTCAATTTTATCAGTGAAGAAAGTTGAATAGTGGAGTACCCCAGGGATCTGTACTGGCCCACTGCTTTTTAACATAGTTATAAATGACCTAAAAATGGGAACAAATGAGGTTTTCAAATCTGCAGATGACACAAAATTAATCAAAGTTGTTAAATCACAAGAGGATCGTGAAAAATTGCAAGAGGATCTTGAAAAACTGGGAGATTGGGCATCCAGATGGCAGATGAAATTTAATATTCAGAAGTGCAAAGAGGAGCACCTGGGGAAGAACAATCCAAAATGTAGGTACATAATGCAAGGTTCCACATTAGCAATCACCACCCAGGAAAAGGGATTATACCTTCAAATCCTTTGCTCAGTGTGCAGTGATGGCCAAGAAAGCAAATAGAATGCAAGTGATTTTAAGGAAAGGAGTGGTTAATAAAACAGGGAACATCCTAATGCCTCTGTATTGCTCTGTGGTGCAACCACATCTTGAATATTTTGTGCAGCTCCATTTGACTTATCTCAAAAAAGATAGAGGTTAATTAGACAAAGGTACAGAGAAGGGTGACCAAAATGATAAAGGGGATGGAATGACTGTATTATGGGGGAAGAATAAAGAGATTAGGGTTCTTTGTTTTGGAGGAGAGATATAATGTTGTTGTTAAGTGCCGTCGAGTCGGAGTCGACTCATGGCGACCCTCTGGATAGCTATCCTAAATTCTGCTCAGTCTTAAGTCAGGCGGCTCATAGTTGACAGACTGGTACCCGTAGCTGCTGTTATTGTATCGATCCATCTCATTGCTGGCCTTCCTCTTTTGCATTGACCTTCTATCCTGCCAAGCATGATGTCTTTCTCTAATGATCTCTCTCTACGCATGATGTGTCCAAAGTATGAAAGTCTTGTCATCTGAGCTTCTAAAGAAAGCTTAGGTTTGATCTCCTCTAGTACCGACTGGTTTGTTCTTCGGGCAGTCCATGGTATACACAGTATTCGCCGCCAGCACCATAATTCAAAGGCACCAATTTTCTTCTTGTCTATCTTTTTCACTGTCCAGCTTTCACATCCATATGATATTATTGAAACTACCATAGCTTGAACAAGTCAAATCTTTGTATGGAGTGAGACATCTCTGCTCTTGAGGATCTTATCTAGGTCTTTCATAGCCATTCTGCCAAGAGCAATGCGTCGTCTGATTTCTTGACTGCTGGTTGCTTCTTTATTGATAGTTGATCCAAGTAGGTTAAAGTTGTTCACGATTTCAATTTCTTCTTCCTCAACGATGAACCTGTTGATTATGCCAGTTCTCATGATCTTTGTCTTCTTTACATTACGGTGCAGGCCCATTTTGAGACTATGTTCTTTGATTGTGAGAAGCAAATGTTTCAGATCATCTTCACTTTCATCCAGTAATGTGGTATCATCAGCATAGCGAAAGTTGTTGATGAGTCTTCCACCAATCTTCACACCTCTGTTGTCTTCATACAAGCCTGCTTCTCTGATGATTTATTCTGCATATAAATTAAACAGGTAAGGGGAAAGTATGCAGCCTTGTCCTACACCTTTGCTTATTTTAAACCATTCTGTTTCTCCTTGTTCTGTTCGAACTGTTGCTTCTTGATCAATGTAGAGATTGTGCAAGAGAACGATCAGGTGTTCTGGCATACCCATGCTTCTTAATGTGGCCCAGAGTTTCTCATGGTTTACACAGTCAAAAGTCTTGCTATAGTCGATAAAGCACAAATAGATATCCTTTTGGTATTCTTTAGTCTTTTCGAGGATCCATCTGACATCCGCAATGATGTCTCTCGTTCCTCGCCCTTTCCTGAACCCTGCTTGCACTTCATGTAGTTCTTGTTCCAGGTATGGTTGTAGTCTCTTTTGAATAATCTTCAGTAGAATCTTGCTGGCATGTGGGATCAGAGCGATTGTGCGATAATTTTCACAGTCAGTTGGATCATCTTTCTTTAGTATTGGTATAAACACAGATCTTTTCCAGTCAGTTGGCCATGATGTTGTCTTCCATATTTCTTGGCAGAGCCTTGTAAGTACAGTAACAGCTGCATCAGATTGCTGTAATACCTCAATGGGAATGCTATCAATGCCTGGTGCTTTGTTCTTTGATAAAATAACACAAAAAACCCTAAAAGGTGAATAAATTGAAATATTATAGAAAAAGATTCACCAATAAAACCCCTTTTCTATTTTTGTCGGAGCGTGTCGAGGGAGGGTAAGAATGGAAATCTGACCTACACCAGACAACAGGCTACTTTTATTCAAGTTGAGGTTCTCCACCTGCAAAAAGTTTTTTTATTATCAAAAAGGCTTTACTTAACTTAACTGTCCAGAATTCTTTATCCCATGATAAACTCTCCACCGTTGCAAAATTCCATTACTTCACACGACGCACGCGTTTCGGGAATAATCCCTGCTTCAAGTGTTTTCTATAATTTCAGGAGCAAAAGCAACTGTGTCCCAAAAAACGCCGTCTCGCAGCTTGAGGGTATCCATTAATCTGAGGGAACATGACACAATGCATTTTTCAAAGGAGGACCAGCCAATAAGAAAAGGGGAACCCCATTCACAGGGGAATCCCTAACATAATTGGCAGTCGACAAGTTATACCAATGAATGAAGATCTTGACGTCAGTAGTAAACCATCCAATCATCATCAAAATTTGGAGAATGATACTACCAATAGGGGAGGCCGTCATGAAAGGCTCATCCAATCAATTTCACGATTAAGCCCACCCGGAAAAACCGTGTGAACAGCCTAATTTTAGCTATTTTTGTACAAAGCGTTTGGCACCTCTTCAGTGACAACCTAGGAACATACATGTCAGTGAGTGATTGATGAGAACAAGAATACTTCATAATCCTTTGCCTCTTTGGTATGAGATCAGATAATCCAAAAACCAGGAGCTCATGGCAGAGTGATGGATTCATCTAAAAGCCTCACAGCTAATCGTGTGTACTATACCTGTTTTATCCACCTTCCATCCAGAAACTGAGGAGTATCTTAGAGCATGGGGCTACAATCAGGGAAGCTAGGGAAGGTATTTATTTTCAGCAAATGAGCTTTATGCAAACAGAATATAAAACTTGTATGTATGTGCTTTGTCGACTTTTAAGAAATGCATTTGCTGATGGTCCATATTTAAAAATTTTGAAAACTTTATTTTAGAAAAAATCATTTAAATTAACTGTATTTAAATACTTGATCTGCATTTTGAGACTTTTTGAGTAGTGGATACGTGATATTCACCTGTATTTTATAAAGAAAAGTTGAAGCTCACGTGTCTTTATAAAATAGGCTTAAAATTGATGCTTTAAAGCATGTTTTAACTAGACACCTTATACATTTCCCATTTTAATGCTATACATGTGAAGGCATGCTTTAGATCAGTGTTTCTCAACCCAGTCCTTTGGAACCCCAGGCCAGTCAGGCTTTCAGGATATCCACAATGAATATCCATGAGATAGATCTACATACAATGGAAGCAGTAGATGCTGCTAGTTACATTCAGAGGACACTATCTAGATCTTATTTCATTTTGGAGGGGTAATAAACTAGGAGGGTAAAGGGGACATGGTTATGGCATTACGAGAGATATTTGGCCTGCTAACTGGATAGAGGCCAATTCAGCTCCCTGCACATCCGGACCATCCGGATATGCAGAAAATGTACAGCCCTGAGATGTATCCAATTCTGCAGCTGCGGGAGCTATACGTTCCCATGGTTGCAGAATCAGGGCACTTGGACGGGCTGACATGCATCGCATTCTGTGCCAGTCTATGTCCAAGTGGCTACCTGTCTCCCCTGCTCAGTGCTCCTGCCTGTGTGCTGGTGCCATGGCATCCCATCGCCATGGCCCCAGGATGCCCAGCAGGAGCACACTAGGCCCACCAGCGCTAATGAGCACTTTTCCCCACCACCCGACCTTCAGCGGGGTCAGCCAGGGCTGGAATGGGGCTGCGAGGGCCCACCTGCCACTGTCCAGTAGGTCTGGGGGGGGTTGCCTGCCCAGGTCGCTTCCTCGGATGGGACTTATTCCACCTCTGAGGTTGAATAAGTCTCACGTCTATCCTACCTCCGGTGGACATACAGGGCTGTGACCTGAATAGACCTTGTATGTTGGGTGCTGTGGCCCACCCCACTCTGCCCACTCTCTGCCACTGTCCCGCCCCCTCCTGCACCCTGCACAGCGGCTCTGTACATGCAGTGAGCCATGCCGCCAGACTACAGTCCCAGCAAATAGCAGGGTTTGCATGTCCAACCCGGACATACAATCCCACTATTTGCTGGTCAGAATCTACCTCATAGCTTATGCCGTTAAAGTTAGAACTAGTGAATGGCTGCCCTAACTTTAACTGGTTAGTACTATCTAGTTAGCAGCGGAATATCACCTCTAACTGCGTAGTGTCTCTGGAGTCCGGGCAGCCCAGATATTCAGAGTGGAAACTGCTGAATATCTGGTCTTAATTAAAGCATTGATGGCTAGGTGCTTTATTTAGCCTAGCCACTACCACTGAATATGCCCCCCATAGCTTATATGTTTGGCTCAGATGTAGACAAAACAGACGTAACCTGGATACATGCAGGGAATTTTAGAAGATCCATCCAAGTGCAATCTGGGACATCTAAGCATCCTGGTTTGTTCAAATAAGCTACAGAATTTTTAAATAGTGCTAAACAAAAAACATTGAACCTAAATCTGAATAAAATGCCTGGGGAATAATTTAAAACGTATAATCTGCAGCATGTCTGAAAAAAATGTAGGCACGTTCAGGCTCAGACCTGATTTCACAAATGTGGACGTGCCTGATAGTGACATCTGCAGGGCATCAACGTCAACATCCGCAGATGTCTAGGATAGCATAATGGTTGGAGTAGTGGATTAGGAACAGGACAGTCAGGGTTCCAGTCCTGCTGCTGCTATAGTTGAAATTGTGCTGAGTACCGAGGAAGATAAAGCACTTCCTTTTCTAAATCCTCTGGATGTTTTTTTAGCTAAAACGAGCACTTTTCAGATGCTTGTTCATCACTTATGAGTGCCTCAGAGCAGGTCTAAAGTTAGACGTGGCACCGGACATCCATGATGTTTCTGTGATCAGGCAGGGATGTTTTGGTCCCTGAGAATGCCCTAATCATGCCTCCAGGTGCCTGGGAATTCCCTGGCCATGCCTCCTCCACACCCCCATTCAGATTTGGACATCCCCCTGGTTTCTAAAATGGCTCTGGAGATAGTCTCTGCTTTGGATGTCCCTATGCCTGTTTTCGGACATCCAAAGCATAAATAGGGCTTCTAAAATGAACCCCTATGCATATTGTGCCAATATTTGCTGCTTGGAATCCTGCAGGATACTTGTGACCTGGATTGGCCACTGTTGAAAACAAGGTACTGGGCTTTTTGGACCATTGGTCTGACCCAGCATGCCACATCTTATGTTCTAGATTATATGTTTTAAATTATTCCCCAGGCATTTTATTCAGATTTAGGTTCAATGATTTTTGTTTAGCAGTATTTAAAAATTCTGTAGCTTATTTGAACAAATCAGGATGCCAGTGTATTAACCCATCAATGTCTTTGCGTAAATGATCTGATGTGTGAAAATGGAAAGTGTTGTGCATTACTGGCTCATTGAAATAAATATTCAGATTGCTGCACAGCTCTAATTTTTGGAATAAAGTTCACCTAAAGGGGAAGTTAGCTTTTGTGAAAAATTAACTTTTGAAAAATGTAGCTACTGCTGAATTGCTAATAAGTAATTTGCATGATTTTTCAACTCATTAGCAATTAGCATATATTTTGCAAACAGCTGTGCAAACACAAAATTATGCATGGCAAAATGGTCAATAGTATGTATAAAAATTTACAAACACATTTCTGTACACTGTCTGTTTCTGCCCGTAATCATATTTTCTATGTTTCTGGTTTTTCCACTCTTCTTTTCCCACTTTTGTCTTATCTCCATTGTTAATTTCTTATTGCCTTTTTAATTCTTTTCTCTTCACATTTAAATGTAATATTTTTGCTCTTTCTTTCCCCTTTTTCTTTCTCTCTGCCTTCTCCTCACATCTTTTTCCCTTTTCTTTGTGTTTCCCCCCTTCTTCTCCCACTTTTGGCTCTTCTTATTTCAATCTTGCTACCTTTTCCCACACTGACTCCCAACCAGATCCAAATGAATTCTTTGTGGATAATTTTATGAGCCACATAAAGTTACACACCATCTATGCACATAAATGATGATATTTAGTGGTTTATTCAGCTGCCCTGAATGAACCTGCTCTCAGCTTATCTCTGAAGCTAAGCAGAGTTGGACATGCTAGTACTTGGATCAGTGACCACCTTGCAATACCAGAGACTGGCAATTCACTTTTGGTTACACATTGCCAAGAACCTCACTCCCATTTAATTACATCACTTATAATCAAAAACGTACAAAGCGGAGAACAAAGCTTACAATATTACAATACAGAATCATTGATTTTATCAAACAAACTCTGAATAATTTACTTATAATCCACTTTTATAGTCAAAAACGTACATATCACTCCCACACTCAGGGGCATAGCATCAGTAGTACATGGTGATGCACAAGTTCCACCAATTTGATGAGAAATGGTTCTGTGCACCATCATTAGGGACCCGATTCTGTATGCTCCCTTCAGCCCCACTAAAAATGCCCTGTCACAGCATCAGCACCCTTCTCCAACCACTCAGCCCCTTACATCTTCTGTAGAGTGGGAGGAAGTTTACTTTATTCTGACACTCTGCCTATTCTCTGGCTGCCGGAGCCACAACAGAGTAGAACTCAGTGAGTTCTCTGAATTTGTCTCCTATGCGGTGCCGGCAGCCAGAGGACAGGCAGAGCATCGGAGTAAAATAAACAAGAACCATTATTAAGAAGGGACCCAGGATATCAATGCTTGACCTAGTACAAGCATTGCAGAACCTGTGTCTTTTGGGGAAACTGCTAGGTATGTATGACCTAGATTGGCCACTGTTGGAAACAGGATACTGGGCTTGATGGACCTTGGTCTGACCCAGTATGGCATATCTTATGTTCTTATGTAAGAAGATGTAAAGTGCTGGGCATATGGATGCAAGAAGCAAATGCTGGGAATAGGACTAGGAGACAAGTGCTATGCTGGATGTGGGAGAGGAGACTGGGGCTGAGGGAAGGGAACTGATTCTAAGGAATAGGAGTGGGTGAAGGGGTCTAATGCTGGGTCTGGATGGGGGGCTAGGGGCTAATGCAGAGGCTGGAGGGGAAAGAAAAGATGGATGTTAAAGGCTAAGGGTGGGAGAAGGGCTGTAATGCTGGGAATGGCAGAAGCAGGTCAGACACAGAAGTTGGAGATAGACAAGAGAGCAGGTGGGAGAAGGAGCTGGGGTCTCTGGATCCCTATGCTAGGGTCTCAAAACTATAACAAGGATTGGGGGCAGAAGTAAGGGAAGATGCTGAGAGATGGGGATGGGCGAATGTGTGTAATGCTGGGATTGGGATTGGGCAAAGGGGCAGGGGGCTAATGGAGTGGCGGGAGGTTAACAAGGGGACAAGTGGGAGAAGAGAGTTGGTGCTTGGAGATAGGTCTGATGCTTTGGATGGAGGAGGGAAGTGAGAAGCAAGAGATGGACAGATAGTATGGGCAGGGGAGAAACAAGGGGATATGCAGGGAAAAGTGAAGATAGATGGGGAGATGCTGGGTTTAAAGTAGAGGAAAAATGGGATAAATGAATATTGGAGAAGGAGATAAGTGGAAATAGGAAGAGGAAGAGAGAGAAAGAAGTATTGGAGAAGAGACAGAGGAAAAGATGCTGGGGATGGGTGACAGACGGGGTAATGATTGAGGAAAGGAGAATGAGGCATAGGGCTACAAAGAGGGTGAGAGACAAAGGACGGCACAGGTCTTTGAAGGAAATGAGAGAAGTGGAAATAGGGGACGTAAAGGGGAGCATGGGAACCTAGATAGGGGTAAGACGTGGCTGGAGGTAGAGTTGGAGGTAAGTGATAGGGAAGGAATTGGGATTGGTGAGGTTTTGAGAGGCAGAGATAGATGAGGATGGAGGAGGATGGAGGAGCACAGATGATGGAAATGGAGCCTGGAAAGTGGATGAAAGCGGGGTGGAGGAATAAGAAACTGGGGAAGGAATAATAGACATACGAGTGAGAATGGGATGACTAGGGAGGTAATAATTAGGTTGCGAACAGCTAGAAAGTAGGTAAAAGATGGGTTGGGGGTGAGAAGGAGGAATGAAATACAGCTATAAGTAGATGTGAGAAATGGAAACAATGCTGAAACAGAATAATTAATATCAGAGATAGATGTAGGAGAGGAAAGGGAGAAGACGGACAGTGAAAAAAACAGAAAATGGAAATGAGATCCTGGAAAAGGCCTTAGGACAAAACCAACAAAAGAAGTGATAAAAAGAGTCCAGGACCAATCTAACTGGAAAAAAAAACAGATAGCAAAGGTACCAAGACTTTATTTTCCATTTTAGAGAATGAAATTTTGTCGACTTTGAAAATGTGGGTTTGTTGTATTGCGTTCTGTATAGGAGAGAATGCATTTCTCTTTCCCTCTCCAGTGTTCTGCTGCTCACAGTCTAGTTTCCTGGGGTTTCCGTTTCATTTTTTGTCTTGATATTTGTTTCTAATCTGTAGTCTCTTATTATTTTAATGTGATGGTCTGTGTTTTTCTTTATGCAACTGCAATGAGAGATTCTCTTAGCATATAGGTTCGGTGTGGGATTCCATAGTAGTCCGGCTTATTCTCTTTTCCCAGCTTGAGATTACTATGTTTTAGAATACTTGTAGTCCTGGCTTTTCATAGGTGTATTGGTGTTTTAGGATATGGGAATATTGCCAATTTCCCAGTGTTGCTGTCTCATATAGTGATTTTGCTGTATGAAGGCTGAGACAATGCTGTTTAATAGACAGATTTGCTATAGCTGCATTCCGAGTGTCTTTAGTGAAGGATTTTCTTAACCCTCACAAAGTGCCTGCTAAGGAAGAAAGATAGTGTTTTTATAGTAGGTTGTAAGGAGAAACATTACTACTACTACTACTAATCATTTGTATAGCGCTACAAGACGTACGCTGTGCTGATCACCCTGATATCATTGTGTGCTGTCAAGTCAACACTGACTGCTAGCTAGCCATTTAGCGAGATTACTTTCATGGATTACTTTTAATGTATACATTTTTGTGCTAAGATGTTAAGCCAGAGAAAGGATGACTATAATTCTGTTAGAGGTTAGAGCATCTCAAAATTGTTGTTTTTCAGCCACTTGGCAGTAGCAAATTTTCTAAGGCATCACCAATTTAAACAGTCACCCTACGTCCCTGCCCACACCTCTTCCATCTCCCATCCCACACAGGAGGCAACAGAGCAAAACACGGATTTTCTTGTTGATTCAAGTTTAGCTTTAGTGGAGGATGGTACAGTCATGCAATTGTCATGTACAGAGCATAAGGAGGGGGGAGGGGAATAGAGAGAGATATAAAATGAGAAGTATGAGGGAGCCTCATTATATATGGCCTTATGCATCAAGGTGAGAATTTTTTAACCAATGTGAGAATTCATTGGAAGACAATGTTGTTGTATGAATAGTGAGGTTATGTGGTCATATTTCTTAGCGTAGGAAAGGACACGTACAGCTGTATTTTAAATTGATTGGCATTTCTTTAATTGATAAGCAGGAAGACAGCATATGTGACATTACAGTAGTCTAACCGGGCTATTACAGTGCTTAGAAGAATCGACATCTCTGCCATGGGGGTCAAGAAAGAGGCATAACATTCAAAAACAACAAAGTGCTGCAAATGAAGGCATGGAGGAGTTAGAGCAGCAGCCTGGGACCAGAAAAACCAGAGTTTAGATCCCACTGGTACTCTTTGTGGGCTTGGGCAAGTCACTTAACCTTCCACTTGTTTAGGTGCAAGCTTAGATTGTAAGCCCTCTGGAGACAGGGAAATGGCTACGATACTTGAATGTAACTTACCTTGATCTACTACTGGAAAGACATGAGCTAAATATAAATAAATGCAGACTTTGTCAATTGGTTGAGCCAAGTGCAAAAGAAGAGGTCAGAGTCTATGAAAATACCAAAGTGAGAGAGGAGAGTTATTGAGAACTGGGGCTGAGGATGGAGTATCAGAAAATCCTGTAACCCATGTGGCTGAGGATTTTTGTAGGTTGAGTTTCAAGGTGTTTTCATGCAATCAAGCAGCGACCTGCTCAAGGGAATTATTGTTATCAGTAAGATCAGGGCAAAGACTATCTATTTGGCCGAGAAGAAGACTGGGCAAGTGGAGGAGTAGCCTAGTGGTTAGAGCACTGGCTTGGGAACCAAGAGACCAGAGTTTAATTCACTCTAGCACTTCTTGTAGCCTTGAGCAATCACTTAACTCTCCATTGCCTCAGAAGAATCCAAGTTATGAATGTCTTTGTTAAATTACATTACTAAGTTAAAGTTACAGTGTAAACAGCTTTGACTAAAATGATAAAGCAGTATAAAAAACCTTTTAAATAAATAAAATATATTTAGCACCGAATGCCTAATGATTTCATAGCACCCTTGATCTGTGGTGCTATGAAATTCATTTGTGGTAACAGTCTAGGTACTATGTTGGGATCGAAATCCTGACTGACGTGGATGAAGTACACGGATATGTTCTGCATGGTCAGTCAATTGTGGCAAAACTAAAGACTCTGTCAGTTTAGAAAGACATTGTAGGTACGAAATAGATTGGTAATTGGTCACATCTAGTTGATCTAGTTTTGGGCCTTTTAGAAATTGGTATATCACAGCCTCCTTCCAGACTTGTGGGAATTGAGGTCAGACTCTTGCTAACAGTAGTTTGAATAATAGGAATTAAGCCCAGGGCTGGCTCAGCAAGTCATAGAGTGGGGATAGGATCCAGCGGAGAGGTGGTCTTCCTAATGGCAGAGATCTTTTTCTGTTGTGAAAGATCAGAAATAGGAGTAAGCTCGGATCAGGTATGAGCCAAACTAGGGTTAGAAGGGCCAGGAGAATGCAAAGGGGAGAAAGGAGGTGCTTGAAGGAGGCCCTGTCGTGCAGTCAAGATTTTTTCATGTCATAGGCTGCCAGTCTTTCAGAAGATGGACAAGGATAGAGATTGGGGGTGGTAGAGGTAGTCAGTGTAGATAATTGTGTAGCAATAGAGAAAACTACCCTATTCAGAGCGGTGTACAAATAACAAATGTGTAACAGGGCTTGTCAGCACATTGTTTTACATGAAACAGGGATGGGTGAAGGTAGGTAGGGAACCCCAGGCCAGCGGATCTAGCTAGACAGCATTGTGTTCACACAATTTTGTGCACCAAACAGGTGAATAATTTCCAAAGGAGTCATTTCTGCAGGTAGAGCATTGTTTTACTCATAGAGGTCCCTTTAAGAATCAATGGGCAAATAGCAAACTTCAGCCATGTGCCACCCAGACCACACCCCTGGACACATCTGTGGGCAAAGAACATGCTTTTTTAAGCTGGTCATATTTAATAAAAGACCTTTTATGCATGTATGTGGCTACATACATGTGAAAAAGACTTTATAAATTACCCCCACTGTGGGTAAAAGTATGTGTGCTGGGAAACAATGCATGTTCATGAGCAGGTATAGAGGATGACCAAGCATAAACTGCAGGTCTGCCCACACTTTGCCCAAAGTTGTGTACAAGTGCATCCCTTCTTGTCACAGCACATACCTGTATGCAGGGGCAATATTAGAAGTGGCATTTTACTCATATATACAGGCATTAATGCATGAAACAGCCTTTATAAAATTACACCCAAGCTGAGCACTTTTGAAATAGCTCAGTTTTACGGACTTTGAAAGGTGTCTTCTCAAGGGGATGGCATCAAACAAAAAATCCCCCAAGTGTGTTGGTGGTTTGATATCATTATACAAAATTACATCAGCATATCCTACTCTGCCAGTCCATTAACTATATTTAAACTGGATTTTACTGATACCTTTTCTCAGAAATTCAGAGTAAGTTACAGTAAATGTGTTCCTGTCCCCAGAGGGTTTACAATCTACATTTGTACCTGAAGCAATGGACTTGCTTAAAATCACAAGGAGGAGCAATGGGATTCCAACTCTGACTTCCTTTGTGTTTACTGTTCTAACATTTAGGCTGCTCCTCCATTATTTGTGCGCTAAGCAACGCTTTCTATTTAAACTTATAACTCATGGTGACATTCTTAACAGCCAGCTGTCAAAGTTATGTTTATTCAGATTTAAAAGTCAGAACAAAAGTAGGGATGCAGAGCTGAGGTAGTTTTGGTCAAGGCTGTGACAAAGCCAGCGTAAGACATTTATTCTTAGGTTTAACAGCTGTATTAGTGACACATTAGCAGATGAAGTCCCCAGGGCCAATTGCAAACTTTTTTTTCTTTGAAAAATAAATAATTAGTATGTTTATAAAAAAGAAAACATAGTAGCATAGTAACATAACCTGTTTTGGGTTTCATTTCTGGAGATACTGAGTGAGCTCAGCTTACTGCTCAGCCAGTATTTTATGTAATTGTATATGTACGACTCAATGAATACTAGGTTGTAAACCACTGTACCGGTAGTAGAGGCAGTATATAAATTTTTGAATGATGATAAAGATAAAGGCACTCACAGCTCAACCACATGAGGGCACACTAGCCCTTTGTTTCAAACCAGTGAGATGGTGATGAGAACCTGTTGGCAACCACACATTTTCAGACTGTATGAGGCATGCCAGCTGAGAAACATGACTGCTGGTTCAGAAAACAAGTTGTGTCCAGGTACAAGCTGCGTGTTATAAATTCCTCTTTGTCACAAAAGAAGAAATTGAAACAGAACCACCTCCTTTGACTAGCAGAGCTTCTGGCAGCCATGCCCCACTATGTTATATTCTGCATTGCTGTATTGATTATTTAATTGTGTTTGAAGCCACCTTCCAGAGTAGGCTAAGAAAAGTGAAACTGGTAGGACGCAAATGTTCACTCTAAAAGCAGAACAAAAGGCGATATTCTGTTTAAAATTCACATGGCACGGTTCCACTGAAATGCAGCATGTACTTTAAAGTAGCGTACATGGTATTTAAAATTGACTTGATAAAATTTATAACATGTATAGCAAAAATTGAAGCCACCAGTGCTAAATTTAGACATTTGGATGAGAGATGCCGCCTTTTCTCTTACCAAGCTATAGTACTCTGAAACTCTCTGTCGCTTGATGTTTGTGCAGAGACTAGACATTGTTGTTTTCACACAGTTTTTGCAACTAACAGGTGAGTAATTTCCAAAGAGGCCATTTCTGCAGGTAAAGCACTGTATTGCCCGCTGAAGTTCCTTTGAAAAGTACCTTATTTGAGGGCATTTGGTTACCCAGCAATCCCTTTTTTAAATTTAGGGGTGGCTAAAGTAAAAAGTTTGTATTGGAAGTTTTGGGATTGATTTTATAAGGGAGCAATGGAAAGATTCATGGCTCGTATGTGCGCAAGTCTGGATTTTCCCGGACTTGCCCAGTTTGTGCTTTGATTGGGCCATTCTGTAAGCATATGCAGAAATGCCATTCATGCCAATCTCAACCTGGGGCATGCACAGTGGCACAACATGGGTGGCGCATAGGCATGGCATTGAGGAATGCATGTATGCTGTGGAATACTATGACGTATGCATGTCCTTGTGCCAATCTAGTTGCCGCCTGCTATGCCTGCTCTAGGGCAGACGTAACTGCTGTGCTTAGCATATGGCATGTCAGTAAGCAAGTATTTTAGAAAATAGGCTGCTGACGTGCGTCAGCTACACAAGGAGTTATAAAATTACCCTCCAGTATGATTGGGCGAGCTCCTTGGGGCGACTCTTGGAGCTGTCGTGGCTGATATCGCCTTTTACTATCTTGCCTTCTGCTCATTCCTATGATATAAACTTTGTTGGGCCTATGGTCTCACCTTACTTTTCTTCTGCCTTATGCAACCCATTCCTATACTCTGGGGCCATTGCCCCGTTCTCTATGAGGATCAATCACAATCTACAGTGATAAGGCCAGAAGGTCAGGGGTTCAAATCCCACTAGAGGACAGCAAACTTGGGCCAGAATGACTGGGGTTTCTAGTCCCAAAGGTGCTCCTTGTGGTCTTGGGCAAGCCACTTAACGCTCCATTGCCCATGTTTCCTGTAAATAGTTATCTCCAAGTTATAATGCCTTGTTCAATGTAAACCACCTTGATATCATGAAAGGCGGTATATAAGAAATATTAAATAAATAAAAATAAAGACAGTTGGTAGGCTGTGATTCTATGAAAAATGCCTTTATAGCTGGTACTTCTAATGGCGATTTGCTTAAAATCGATCACTTGAATGTTTATGGTTTATTTTAGTGTTTGATATACCGCCTTTAACCAATGGAAGCAAAGTAGTTTACAAAAATGCAGTGCTAATAATATAAATAAATAAAATACAAAGAAAGCAAAACAGTAGAGCAGGAGAACAGTTCAGAACAGACAATATCAGCAGCTCAGGAACCCATCCATCTACAGAGTACCAAAAGCTTGTTTGAAAAAGTAAGTCTTAAGGCTCTTTTTAAATTATTTTAGTGAAATGTTTTGTTAAATATAGAGGGGGATTGAATTCCACAGGGCAGAAGCCAGGAAATAGAAGGCCGACTGCCGTGTGGACTCTAGTCGGGCAACGTTATTAGCTGGGACTATCAGCCGATTATGATTTTAAGAGCACAGGGTTCTGGATAGCATATAGGAAATGAGAGAGTCTGAGAAGTAGTGAGGGAGACCTGTGTAAAAGGCTTTATATGCTGGTAGCAAAACTTTAAATTTGAATTAATAGGGAACTGGGAGCCAATGGTGGGATCTTAGTAGAGGAGTGACATGGTCATACATCTTAGAGTGTGTAAGAAGTTTAATGGCAACATTTTGGACTCTTTGAAGACATCTAATGGATGAGGGAGACAATTATAGAGGGAGTTGTCGTAATCCAGATTACTGATTACCAAAGAGAGAATTAACATGGTAAGGGCAGGCTTGTCCAAATAAGGACAAAGGGCTCTAATGGTGCAAAGAGTTTAAAAGCAGGATTTCACTGTTTCTGAGATGTGATGGGTAAAAGCGGGATATCAAACGTAAAGTCTATGTTTTTTAGCATACAAACCACTGGTTAGGTGACGCCATCTAAGGAAGGTGCAGGTACTATAGTATTAACCCTATTGGTAACCCATATAGCTTTACATTTACCTCGGTTCAGTTTTAGAATCATAGAACCATGACGGCAGAAAAAGACCACAAGCTCTATCTAGTCTGCCCTTTAATATCGACTACTACATTAGTCCCCTCTTTTCCCTTAGAGATCCTCTGTGTTTGAGCCACTGGGAAATGGCCGAGAGGCAGCAGTTCAGTGGCTGCAAGTCTAGAGCATGGGGATCCTGGGATGCTATGAGTTGGATATCATCTGCAAAGAAATTAACAGAAATTCCTACTGATTGTGTAATCAAAGCAGGGGAGCTAAGAAAATGTTGAAAAGAATGGGTGATATAATTGACCTTTGGGGTACTCCACAAAAGAGGTTCCTTGTTGTGGAAGACTTGGTTTACTATAGACTGAAAAGGTGCAATCGGCCAAAAATGTTGAAAACCAGGCAAGAACAGTGTCTCTTCGACCGAAGCTTGCTTGTATTCACAATGTATTAACTGATTATCAATTTTCACTGCTGTTCCTTACAGAAACATGCCTTTGTCCAGGGGAAGAGGGCTATCTCGTTCAAGTTCTACCAGAGGGTTATTCATTTATTGCACATCCTTGTTTAGAAGCGCATCGATGAGGACTAGCAATTATTTTCTCTGATGCTATTGCAATCTGCAGATGTAACTTCCTCTTGCTTATCTACCCAGAATTGGTTCTCTTCAGGGTAGAATATCAGTCAACTATTGTGCACATTTGGCTATCTAGTGCCCTCTTCTTGAGGTCTTTTTTATGGGTCTCTATGCATCATTTTCTAATTTGCTGATCCTAGCGGGCTTTAATTTCATGTAGATGACTCTGTTGAATCCAAAGATTCCTTTTTTTTTCAGATTATATGGCTGACCTAGGTCTCACAAAGCATGTGAAACTGCATTGTTATGGGCATATCTTGGATTTTATTTTTACATCTCAATCCTTCTCGAATTTGCTTAGTGTTGTCACACCACCTCTTTGTCCAGACAGATCATCTAGGTCATGTCAACATTAAAGTGGTCTCACAGCATTCTGCTTCTGTACCTATCACCAAGGTAACTAGGTCATTGGGTCGTATCTCTCCTGATACTCTTCCCTCTGCAGCTTCTAGTTTTCCACTACATTTTGCAGATCTTTCTGTGCTGGAACAGATCAATACATGGAATTTGGTGCTTAAGCAATACTTAGATAAAGTAGCCCCGGTGTGTACTAAGCATTGTAGGTACAACAAAAAACACCCCTGGTTTCATCCAGGTTTCATGATTTTGAATCAACCAGCCCAGAAGGCAGAATGATCCTGGAGGAAATTGAAATCTCCCGGGGCACATGAGTATTGCAGGAAGGTACATAGGACTTATTAGTATGAATTTAAATTAGCTAAAAAAAATTTTTTCTCATAATCTCTGATTGATAAAAGTGATAACAAGGCTAGAACGGTTTATATGTTGTTTGCTGAATCTACCTCACAGAGGGGATCTAATAACTCTTAAAAATGTCTCCTCAGTGGACGAGCTAGCCACATTTTTCAAGTCTAAAATCTTAGACATTCATAATAGCTTTCCCTTAGTGGATAATACTGTATCCCATTATTGGTCTCAGCTCCCCCATCTTCAAGTTCTCTTTCTAATTCGTGGTCCTCTTTTAATACATTATCTACTTTGGCAGTGGAACCGCGCTGATGCTGAATAGTGCGATATATAAGAGAATATAAATAAAATAAATAAATAAATAATAATAATACAGTACTGTAAAGCCTGCTAGTTTTGCTTTGGATTCGTTACCATCTACTTGGATTAAGTTATCCAATCTAAAGGTTTTTCTGGTTCTTCACACTATTATTAATTAAAGTCTTTCGGCAGGGCATCTTCTACTGTCTCTGAAATCAGCCATTGTTTGACCCATCTTAAAGAAGCCCTCCTTGGATCCATCATTGCCTAGTAATTATTGCCCGGTATCCAATTTACCTCATCTATCCAAATTGATTGAAAAAGTGGTCTTTTTACAGCTGTCTGATTTCTTGTCTAAAACAAATGTTTTGCACCCCTGACAATCTGGTTTTAGACCAATCATAGCATGGAAACCTCTATAACAGCCGTTGTTAGTGATATACACAGTCACCTTAACTCACGTGAGTCTGCTCTATTAGTGTCGTTAGATCTGTCAGCTGTCTTTGACACTATTAATCACTCTCTTCTGTTGTGTAGGCTTGCTGAAACTGGTATCACAGACACAGTCCTGAGATGGTTTGCTTCAGTTCTTGAGGACCACTCGTTTCAAGTTTTGACTGATCACAATTCTATGTCTGCACTGTCCTCAGTTTCTTTTGGGGTTCCCTGGGGCTCCAAACTGCCTCCAGTGCTGTTCAATATGTTTCTGGAATCACTTCTTACATTAATACAATATCATGGTATCACTGTGTTTTGTTATACTGATGATGTCCTGCTTGTCTATTACTCCACAACTCCACGGTCTCTGGATCTTGCTTCTATTAACTCATGTCTAGACTCAGTTGCTGAATGGCTAGCTAACCATCATATGCAATTAAATCCTGCGAAATCTCAGGCAGTATGGATCACCAAGAGTGCCATTGCATTAACACATAGCCCACAAATACTAGGTACCACATTACCTTTGCTAAGTACCCTCATTCATCTTGGAATCATTTTTGATACTCAACTTTCTTTTGACACTCAAGTTACTGCAACGGTTCATTCCTCATTTTTTTCCTTACGTCAGATTTGCTCTGTCAAACATTTTTTCTCAGTCAATACTCTACACTCTCTTCTTCACGATCTGGTTATATCCAAACTTGATTATTGCAATGCAATTTCTTGTGGAAAATGCAGCAATTCTGCTTTTCCTTAGATATGACTGGCTCCCTCTCTCATTTCGCTTTCGTTTCAAGGTTCTTGTGTTAACTCATAAAGCCTTCTATACTGGTCTCCCTCTTTATCTATCATCTCTACCACACCATATTATCCAGGAAGGTCTCTTCCCATTCTCAAAACACTAATATATTATTTATACCTCCTGTATCATGTGTACGCCTTGAGGCAGTGCGGCATGCAGCATTTTGTTAGCTCCTTTCCTGTGGAATGGGCTCCCTATGGAACTGCGAATGAAATCCTCTTTGAGGAAATTTAAATCAAATTTCCTCAATTTGTTCACTGTGGCCTTTCAGGGGAGGACGTGATAGGGTGGGTTGGTCACTAGTTTATGTTATATTGTCTTAATGGCTTTGTATGTCTCATAAACTGCTCTGGTATCTTGTGACAGAAAGCGGTATAGTAAGTTTTTAAATAAGCACAAACATTTTCACACTTCCAATAACAAGCTTGGTGTGGTTTACTTACCAATGGTACATGCTTACAAAAACAATTGGTCAGGATAGAATTAATATTTAAATGTGTTCAGTTGCAATAGTAAGTCATGAAGTGAGTGCGAGAAGCATTGCAGATAGGCACATTTTGCTGGGTGGATGGATGTAGTTTGTATATGTAAGTGTGGGATTGCATGGGGGTATGGTGGGGTATGTGACAGGGTCGGATGACATATAAATATGTGAGTGGTGTGAATGTGGTCAGAATACTTCTATTTGTTTTTTTTGGGGGGAGGGAGGCTATGCCTGAGCTTGGGTGAGTAGAAAGGGTACATGTACGTATGTGTATTGGTGGGTGGGTATGGATAGTGTTTGGGGTTGTGATGTTCATGGTGCACCCTTTCTCATGTCAATTATTCACTGGGGATATTGTCTGGCTCCCCCTTCTTCCCGGTCTGTTGCTGACACATTTCCTTTCCTTACCTCTGCAGTCTGCCCCCTCTCCCATCCCCCTTGCACACAGCTCCTCTTCCTACCTCTTTCACTCACTTCCACTCCTCCTTGTATTCAGTCCTCCTCTCTCCCCCATGCAAGTTTCCTCTAACCTTCTTTTGCCCCCCCCCCCCACCCACCCAGCCACCAGCACTTCCACCACCACAGGAATCAAATGTCCCTGACAATTTGCTGATCTTTTACTGCACTGCTACAAGAGATTCCTCCTCGTCTCCCAGTAGGAGTTTTCTTCTGTTTTTTGGTTGCAGCAGTTGGGACCTACGCAGCACCAACTATTATGCCACTATCACTGATCATCTTCGGGTAGCAGCAGGGTCTGACCTTGCCACCTTGCTGCTTCCTACTCGGCTCTGCTCCTCAGCTTATCAGTACAGACAGATAGTGGGTGGACAGACAGATAGTCGGGCATACCATCCTCAACCAGGCACTATCTCTTGATTAAAATGCATATGCTATAAAGAGCAATCATAAACTATAAGAAGCAACATCTGCAGAAGTTACAAAATACTTAGTGACCCATAGAAGGAAAAATAACTCTGTGTGCAGAATTTTTTCAGTGTTTAAAGCTGCTTATTTACTTATATAAAGAAATTTGTTTTCACAAATTTAATATTTAAATAATAAATATACCCCAGGAGTTGGAAAGTCATGTAACATATGTTCGGTGTTTTCTATTACATAGTTCAGATTTGTTTTCTCTGGTCTGAATATGAGTTATATGGCTAGCAGTACATTGTACTGCTTGTTCTGATTTTTGGAGGTTCCCACAGAGAATCCCTGACTATATGCTGCACAGGGGGCCAGGACACTTTTCTGCAGCACTGAGCGGGTGATTCTGCACCAAAACAGTAATATTCCATGGCAGACATTCAACATATGCATATAGTCGCACTATCTTCAGATAGTGCCATTTAAACTATGAAGTGTTCTTGCACAAGAAAGGAAATGCTTCTTTTAATATTTAGAGATTGAAATCCCATTTCTCTACATCTTCCCTGCCAATTTGGTCTCTCCTGCCTTTTCTCTGCCTTTCTTATTCTCCTTATCCAGCTTCATGTTTTCTCTTTCTCTTAAGACTCTTTGGCTATTTGGCGCCCTTCCTGTTGTTCAACTGACAGCTAGCTGTCTTCCTGTTAACACTGACATCTCCTAGCCTTGCGAAAATAATTTTCAAATACTAAATACAGAAGGAGTTACATGGCCAACTTTTGTGGAGCGAGCATGCTCCTGATAGCAGCTGAGGGGTTGAAAACAGAAAGAGCATCTGCCCCACCTGCTTTACCATGTCCAGTGGCCTGGGGATCTCAGGTTAGATTGTCTGTATCAGTAAAATCGAATAGCAGATTCTTGATGGATAAATCTTTAACACTTGGAGATTCTCCCAACCATTCAGGGAGAAGGGGGATGTGTTTGGAGTAGGTAGGCCCCTAGCATTCTGGGAATGAGGAGTGTTGAGGTAGGGGTGATCGGATCCCCTGAAGATGGGGAAGGATCATTTCCATCCAGCCTTGTAGATGTAATATTCCTTCCAGGCAAACAGTCTGGGACACATATCTCTGCCACTGCATAGACAGAAGCATTCTATGGCATCCATAGCCTGTGGGACATACACACGGACTATAAGACTATTGGATTGGGTTCCTAGGGCCCAATATTCAAAAGGCATTTATATGGTTTACAGCCCAGTAAACCGTGTAAATGCCTTAAATGGGAATATTCAATGGCACTTACACGGTTAGTGCCCTTGAATATCCCCTACATGCCCCGATGCTATCCGGGTAGCACCGAGGCATGTTTGGGCAATTTCGGAGTGGAGCAGAGGCGGCAACACATGCTAACTAGGCAGCAGCGATATTGCATGCTGCCCGTTTACCAATCTGTACCTTACAGATAGGTGAGGAAAACCCTCGCCTATCTTTAAGGTGCAGGAGATAACCGGGCGGCATGCAATATTGCTGCTGCCCAGTTAGCTCCTGCAACTTCCGGCTTTTGCAGCGATCCCCGGATATTCAATTCCAGGGCCACATATGACCCCGGTATTGAATATCGAGCCCCTAGTTTTTATATTGCTTAATTAAAATTTCCTTTCGGAGCATAGAATATTTGGTGTCTCTGGCTATATTTTCCGCTCTGCTTCTCCTTAACTAATCCTTTTTCATTTTTCTGATTTTTTTATCTCCTTTCTTTTTATTTTCCAGTTCAGTTCTGTTTTTTCTTTCTTTGTCTCACTTCAGGGAATGTTTGATTCCTTCTGTTTGCTCTTCTACTGATTATTTTCCTTGTTCTTCCCCTTTTTCCTCCTTCTTTTCCTCACATCTTCCTTTGGATTACTTTGTCTCCTTTGTCCTGTAGAGAACAACAGCAAGGGAACCAGGAGGAATGAGATGATGGAGGGAGATGAATAATAGCCATATGATCAGGAGGGAGACAAGCAGTATTAAGGAGTGAGGTTCAATCTTGTCACGGTATGTGCAAAACAAACCCATTTGGAGAAACTGCCCCCAAGAAAGAAAGAAGGAAGAGGCAGCAATAGAATTGGGAGAGCAAGATAGCACCAGGCAAGGGGGGAGGGGGATTGGGGAGCATTAGAAGGAACAGATGAGAGGAAGAAGAGAGTGAGGAGAGAGATGGAAGAAGAATGAAACTCTGATTGGCTCGAGAGAGGGAGAGAGACAGCATCAGAAAGCAGAGAGGGAAGAGACAGAGCAGGTCAAGCAGGTAGGAAGTGACAGAATTCGGCAGAAGACTTGTCAGGCCTCATGCTGCAAATCCCAACAAATATATCCCACTAATTTATTCAAATTTCAACAATAAGTGTTACTGAGTACTAATTTCCTTCAAAAAGTTTCTTTAAATAAAATTTTAAAAAAGGGGAAGGAAAAGATCTAAAGAAAAAGAACATCAGTATTTTATGCTGTTTGATCACTGTTCAGTCATTGAGAAGAAAAACCTCCTACAGCTGAAAACATTTATGTGCACAAAGCTTCACAGAAAATGCCCTGTTGGTCCCAGATAAATCAAACGTGCTCAAAACAAAAAGCTCATCTTGTATAGCATCCTTCCATCCATGATTAGCAGTAGTTTGTATTCCAGTCTATTGAAGGCTATATCAGAGAGTCCTTTGATAGCTTAGTTTTTTATGGAGGTCTTCACCTCACCATTTTCAGGACTCTTTTCTAAAGGAATCTTTTTGAAGGGAATTAATACTCAGCAATATTTATTGTTGAACTTTGGGTATATTAGTTGGCTATATAGTTTGATGTGTTGTAATTCCCACGGCCTTAGTGTTTTTTGTTTGTGGACTATTTTGAGGCCTAAGGCAAAAGCATGCGGTGCCAGGACCAGTTTTCCAGCTCCCACTCTCACACCTCTCCTCAGCCATCCCATTCCTTCCATCTCTTACTCTTTCATCACCTTCTTCCTTCCCCCTCAGTCTCTCTCCATAAGCTCTTCTTCATCTCATCTCTTACTGTCATTTGCCCAGCCTCATCTCTCAATCCATGCTCATTTCTTTTATCTGTCGAGTCTCTGTACTCCTAAATCCTCACTGTCACTTCCACCCCTAATCCTTTGCTCTCTCAGTTGCTACTATGCCTCCAAACCCAAGTTTCTTTGAGGACTTGAGTGCATCAGTGATGCTGAGAGCTATGCTGTTGGCAGCTTAAGTACTGGCAAGGTCTCCTAAGACAAATGGGTCTCAGCTGAGGTGCCAGACCAAGACAAACCACCCACCTAGGCAGCAGCAACTGTATGGGATTGTATTGGTGGCATAGAATCACATTTCTGTGATAATAGCAACAACACTGTCATTACCTGCATGGAAGACAGGCGGGGCATTCAACTTCCAGATCTTGCCATGAAAACTCAATGGAGAGTCACAACAAAGCAAACTGTGGTATAGTGCTAGAAGATGAGCCCCTCAGGTCAGAGGCACTCGGTGGGCTACTGTTGAAGAATTGAAGACTCTTCAGAGTAAAGCCAGCATTTATGATATGGTTGGAACAAAGCCCTTGGGACATCTGGCTGCCGATGTAGCTGCACATGAAATGAGAGTCAGAATCTGCAAAGAAGTCTTACATACTGGGACATGGAATGTATGCAGCATGAAAAACACAGAAGAGCGAAGGTATGGAGGTCACAAGCGCTTTATTAAGTATAACAGCCCCGTCACGTTTCGGCCACTGCCTTCATCAGAGAGCAAGGAATGGGATGTAGGAGTAGTCTAGCACCATGAATTTACATCCGTAAAAAAACTTCTACTGCAGGTACCTGGTACGGCATTTGCAGAGCAGATAACACAGCACGCATCGGGGCTGTTATACTTAATAAAGCACTTGGGACCTCCATACCTTCGCTCTTCTGTGTTTGCCTTGCTTTGCGAGGGTTTCTCCCTTTGTGTTCATATATGCAGCATGAACCAAGGGTAGCTGGAGGTGGTCAGGAGTGAAGTGGATCGTGCACAACTTGATCTGTGGAATGTCAGCAAACTGAAAGAACTGGCATCAGGCACTTTGAATCTGAAGATCACATGGTACACTATGCCAGAAATGAAAGCCAAAGAAGAAATGGTATTGCATTTATAATTAAGAAAAAACTTGCAAGAACTGTAATGAAATAAACTGCAGTCAGTGAATGTTTAATTTCTGTCTGTGAGGAATGCCCATCAACACAACTATTATTCAGGTATATCCACCAACAACAGATGCAGAAGAAGATGAAATTGATCAGATCTGTGAACAGATATAAGATGAAATTGACAGGTCATGCAAACAAGATATATTGATAGTTATGCGCAACTGGAATACAAAGGTTGGGAACAAAGAAGGCAAAATGGTTGGAAAATATGGGCCTGGCAACAGAAATGAAGCTAGAGAAAGACTGATAGAATTCTGCAAGACCAGATCTATTCATCTCAAACACCTAGCAACACTAGTGACAACTGTACACATGGACCGTGCTCAGTGTATTGTACAAAAATCAAATTGACTACATCTGTGGAAATCAAGGATATTAAAGCTCAATAATATCAACAAGGACAAAACCTGGAGCTAACTGTGGTACAGATCTCCAGCTACTAGTATGCAAACTCCAGATAAATCTGGTAAAGAGCAAAGCACTCTGGAATGTAACAAAGTGTGATCTTGAAAATATACCACCAGAATTTAAAGGCTGCCTGTGAAACTGATTCACCGCTTTGGATACAAATGATAGAGTATCAGAAGAGCTATGGGATGATGTCAAGACAGTTGCGCTTGAAGAAAGTGAAAAGTCTCTGCAGAAGGTGAAAAAGCAAAAAACGGCCAAAATGGATGACTGAAGAAATTCTGGAAATTTCTCAGAAACACTGAGAAGTTAAAGCCAGAGGTAATCATGGAACTTAACCACAGGGGTTTTTGATTTACTGTATGTTTTTGGCAACTAATTTTCTGAGATAGCTGCCAAGTGCTACCACGGTTTAGTAGACATACCCCTATGTTTTCAATATTTTCTACACTGTTCCTTATTACCAAATATGAGTTTATTTTCCTGGGACATCAAACGAGCTCAAATGTATATGTTGATGTAAAGAGTTAAAGAGATCTGACTGGAATCAATTTTGAAATCTTTATATCCGTGACCGTATATAATCATCTTGAGCAGAGAGTTGTAGTCATGTTAGTCCACTTGGATAGTGCAAATAAGGTAAAAAAAAAACCAAGTTGTAGGTGATACTTTGACAAACTCTGGAAAGCTTGTGAAAGATATACAGTATTAAGTTTGTCCAATAAAAAGGTATCACCTGTAACTTGTTTTTTGACTTTTATTTGCAGTATTTACTCTCAAATCTTAAACATTTAGATGCAATGGTAGTACTTCCTGTTTTGCTGCCCTCTGTGAATGATAACTGTGCTGCATTCTCCAGGAGCCAGTGGTGGATATCATAGAGCACAGGACTTGTGAGTTAGTGCCTACTCCGTAATAGCCCCATCTCCTACCTAGGTTTTCTTACTGAATCCGAAGATCACTGAAAGATCTCTGAGCACACAATGCCTCATAGCACTGTAGTGTGCTGGAGTGTTTATTTCAAAAGGATTAAAGTGAATCCCTTTCTGGAATGAAGATAAGTAATAACTGAATATCCTTTTGAATGACCATTAGGAATTTTGGAGGTTTTTATGTCCTATGAGGATCATTTCAAATAAGCATTTTGATATGATATAATGATATGAAAAGAACAATATGCAGGAAATACTCTGAGGTCTTTTCCTCCAATTTTACTTTTCAGAATTGGATAAGAAGCATGTTGGTTTTTGCCAGCATTTTTTGGTGATTAAAGTATGTGGAATGTACTGCTGATTTCTATTTTTCAGAAGTCAAAGAAACATTTTTATTTTATCTAACTGGGATTATATACCACTTAAAGTGGTGTACATTCAGGTACTGTATACATATTTTTCTCTTGTCCCCAAAGGGCTCACAATCTGTTTTTGTACTGAGGCAGTGGAGGGTTAAGTGGCTTGCCCAAGGAGCACCTACAGGACTAGAAACCCCAGTCCTCCTGGCCCAAGGTTACTGTCCTCTAGTGGGATTTGAACCCCTGACCCTTGGTAACTTCCCCCAACCACTACTCCTTATTACATGTGGCAGAAAAAGACCACATGGCCTATCTAGTCTGCCCTTCTGTATCGACAACTACAATAGTCCCCTCTTTTCCCTTAGACATCTTCTGTGTTTGTCCCATGCTTTTTTGAATTCAGATACTGTCCTCATCTCTATCACCTCAACTGGGAGACTATTACACGCATCTACCACTCTTTCTGTAAAGAAATATTTCCGCATGTTACTCCTGAGTCTCTCCCCTTTCACCCTCACCCTATGTCATGTTTTGCATCTTGCCATCTTCTTGCAGAGTATTGTCTGACTTGTCCACTGAAAAAAAGGATCTCAGACAACGGTGATTTCTTATAGTGTCAGATGCTCTGTGTGTGATCACAGTCCTATCCAGTCATCCGGCCTTCAAAATCCAATGCACAAAGGTACTATATAGGAAATGGATATGAGGTTGAGAGAAAGCGGGCTAGGCCTGAAGTAGGGGGAAGTCAAAAGCCAAGTGGAAAAGAATTTTTTGAAGGAGGGTTCTAGGCAGAGGGCAGGTAAGAACATAAGAAATGCCAGACCAGGTCAGTCCAAGGTCCATCAAGCCCAATATCCTGTTTCCAACAGTGGACAATCCAGGTCACAAATACCTGGCAGGTTTCCAAAAGGCACACAGATTCCACAATGCTTGTCCTGGGGCAAGGAGTGGATTTCCCAGGTCTTCTTTAATAATGGTTTATGCACCTTCCCTCCCGGAACTTGTCCAAACCTTTTTTAAACCCAGCCACACTAACAGCTTTTACTACATCCTCCAGTATCGAATTCCAGAGTTTTATTACGCATTGAGTGAAAAAATATTTTTTCATATTAGTCTTAAATGGGTTAACATTGTAGCTTCATTGCATGTCCCCTGGTTTTTCTACTTTTTGAAGGAGTAAACAATTGATCTACGTTTACTTGTTCCCAGGGGCAGCTCAAGGCAATCTGCTGCCTGAGGTGAAGTATGAAAAGACGCCCCCCCACCTTAGAAGGGGGGGAGGCTTTTTCAGAAATCCAATCAGAGACTGAACGAAACCAAAAAGCCGATTAGATTATATGGAGGAAATGCAAGATGTTTGCACACAGGGTCATATCGAACTGCAATCACACCCTGTGAGACTTGCAGCTCTGGCGCACGCCCCCCCAATCCCCCATACCTCCGTCCAGCACTGCCTGCTCTTTCCCTGCTGCTGATGCTCTCTGTTTTTTTCATGGAGTCGCCAGCAGCAGGGAAAGAACAGGCAGCGCTGGATGGAGGTATGGGGAGGAGAAGGGGGGGTATGCGCCCGATCTGAAAGGCACCGGCACTTTAAGCAGATCTGTCCCTCCTTGACATCGAGTTGGAGGAGGGAGGGACCAGACCTGCTTAAAAGTGCTGCAAAAAGGCTTGGGGAGCGCATTTTGGCTGCCTGCTATTGTCCTGCCAGCGGCGGCAGGACAACAGCACACAGCCGAAATACTCCTCCCAATCCTTTCTGCCCTGTGCGGCTGCATCACTTGCACAGAGCTAGGTATGGTCCCATTTGCACACCAAGGAACTAAAAGACAGCAAGAACTAACAGCACAGTTTATAAAACTAAATTATAACTCTTTTTTATTTTGTTGTTATAAACTGCGTTATGGTTCTTGCTTTTTCTTTTTCAACATATATTTTGCATCCACAGTAGGTGCAGAGCAGAACCAGGACATTCACCCACAGAACTCAATAATTAAAAAAAAAAATCTGATTCTGATCATCTCACTAACAACAACAACAACCACTATTCTCCAGTACTAGGCATATTGTGAACTAATACAAAACCCTACAACAAAGAGCAAACCTACTATACCAGTGATGGCTAACCTTTTTGAGCCCGAGTGCCCAAACTGCCGCACAAAACCAAAGAATTTCCTCAAAGTGCCAGCACGTCAATTAAACCTTAACAACAAGATTTTAGTATCTAAAAACTCTTTATAAAGTTGCCTGAACTATGTAACATCATTTGTAAAGTTTGGAATCTTTGTATTGTCAGAGAATCAATTTGATTCACAATCCTTTGGTTTTCATTTCAATTTATTGGCAATTTATAATGTTTTAATGATTTCATTCAATTTAGAAACAGGAAGGCAATAATTAAACTGGGAACCCCAAAAGCCAAACTTGGAATGTACAACAACACTGTAGAAATAAAACTATAAATTAATTTCCTCTTGTACTAAACAAAGCACAGACACTAATGATGCACATTTCCCAGAGCTGACATATTCCTGTTAATAAATTCAAAATAAAGAGATATCTTTGTACCTTTTGTGCATTTTTTTCAGTTGCAATTGTTCCAGCCACTTTCTTCTGGTTTATTTGTGTCTTCTGCTATCTCTCCATCGTCTGCTGTCCATTTCTCCTTTCTTCTCTTCTAGTTTTTTTCCATTCTCTCTCTTCATCTGCTTTAACATAATAATCTTTCTCCTTTTTTAGTCTCCCAATACCCGGCCAATTGTACATTTTTCTTCCCTCCCACACAAAATATTTTTCCCCTCTCCATTTCACTCTCCCAGCCCCATCCCCTTCTAATCTCCCCCAACATCAGCTCCCTTTTAATTCCAGCCCCACCCAGTATCCGCTCCCTTCTAGTCCCCACATCAGCCCATTTCCAGTCCTGGCCCCCCATCAGTCCATTTCCAATCCTATCCGAGTCCCTTCATCAGCTCATTTCCAATACCAGCCTCCCATCAGCCCATTTCTAGTCCTTTCCTAGCCCCACCATCACTCAGCAGCCCATTCCTAACCCAAGCCCCCCATGAGCCACCCTCCAGTTCTAGCCCCTCCATGAGTTCATTTCAATCCAAGCCCCCACCACAGCCCATTTCCAAACTTAGCTCCCCCAACACCCAATTCCCAGTCCTATCCTAGCCCCTCCATCAGCCCATTTCCTGTCCTAGCTCCCTCCCCTAAGAGCCCATTCCAAGCCCCCCTTCCCATCAGCTATTTGCAGTTCAAGCCCCCTTCCACTCAGCCCATTTCCATTCCAAGTCCCCCTCCCCATCAGCTATTTGCAGTTCAAGCCCCCCACTTCCCCTCAGCCCATTTCCATTCCAAGCCCCGTCCCCCATCAGCTATTTGCAATTCAAGCCCCCTTCCACTCAGCCCATTTCCAGTCCTAGCAACCCCCCCAACCCATTACCAGTCCTAGCCCCCCATAGCCCACTCCCAGTCCTAATCCCACCAGCCCATTTCCAGTCCTAATCCCCATCACCCCATTTTCAGTTTAAGCCCCCTCATAGCCCATTACCAGTCCTAACCTCCCCATCAGCCCACTCCCAGTCCTAATCCCACCAGCCCATTTCCAGTCCTAATCCCCCATCACCCAATTTTTAGTTTAAGCCCCCCCATAGCCCATTACCAGTCCTAACCTCCCCATCAGCCCACTCCCAGTCCTAATCCCACCAGCCCATTTCCAGTCCTAATCCCCCATCACCCAATTTTTAGTTTAAGCCCCCCATAGCCCATTATCAGTCCTAACCCCCATCAACCCACTTCCAGTCCTAATCCCACCAGCCCATTTCCAGTCCTAATCCATCACCCAATTTTTAGTTTAAGCCCCCCCCATAGCCCATCACCACTCCTAAACCCCCCAGCACCCAGCACCACTCCTACCCCCCCCCAGTGCCCATCACCACTCCTAAACCCCCCCAGTGCCCATCACCACTCCTAACCCCCCACGCGCCCATCACCACTCCTAATCCCCCCGCAGCGCCCATCACCACTCCTAATCCCCCCGCAGCACCCATCACCACTCCTAACCCCCCCAGCCCAGCCCAGCCCAGCCAAAATTTAAAATAAAAAAAAGCTGTCTTCTGCCGCTTCTGGGGCCGCCGCGGCAGAATCGAGTGTGCCGCGGGGCCCCCCCTGTGCCTGGCAGAGCCTGCCCTCCAGATCCTGCCTTCCCCGGTATCAGTCCCTGTTTCCAGCTTGTCACACGCGCCGGCTGTCAGAGCGCGAAGGGAACTAGTTTCCCTTTCGCGGCTCTGTTAAGCCCGCAGGGCTGATGGGAACTTCCCATCAGCCCCCGCGGGCTTAACAGAGCAGCGAGGGAGAAACTCTCCCCTCGCGCTCTGAAAGCCGGCGCGTGTGACAAGCTGGAAACAGGGACTGATACCGGGGAAGGCAGGATCTGGAGGGCAGGCTCTGCCAGGCACAGGGGGGGCCCCACGGCACACTCGATTCTGCCGCGGCGGCCCCGGAAGCGGCAGAAGACAGCTTTTTTTTATTTTTTTAAATGCGGACCTTCCCACGTGCCAGCTGCAAGGCCTTCGCGTGCCACAGCTGGCACGCGTGCCATAGGTTCGCCATCGCTGTACTATACCATACCATATCAGCACAAACGTCCAAAACTCACATAAGGAGCCCATCCAAAAAAAGCATCACTGTAAAATCTACAGTGGGCCCTGGAACATCCATACACCTATTTGAAAAGTTGAACAAGTCAAATTACTACAGTACAGTATAGATCTTTATGTACAAACTCCATGTTAACGGAACACCTGAACTCAGTCACATACTCGCAACATCAACCCTCACCAAGTGCAGAATAAGTAACCACAATCTAAAGTAAAGATAATAATATGTAGACTAAATTTAAATTGAAACCCCAAGGAGCCAGAGTCCACATGCAGTGCAACATCAGATAAATAAGAGATGCAGTTCCCCAATACTGTGTAAAATATAAAAAAAGCACAAAGTCCAATTACTAAAATGAAATACAATTATTTTTTCTACCTTTGCTGTCTGACCATTTTATTCTCTGATCATGCTGGTCCCGATCTGAGGCTTCTGCTGTCCTGTCTTCTCTTAGCTCTCTTTCTGTGGTCTATGGTCCATGGTCCATCTGCCATTTCTTATCTCTTCTTTTGTTTTCTTCACTTCCTTCCATCAGCCCATTTCCAGTTCCAGTAACCCTCCCCAGTATCAGCCCCCTTTCCAGTCCTTCCCTCCCAGTACCTTCCAATGTCAACTGCCTTGCATTCCCACGACTGCAACTGGTCTCCATTCCCTTCCAGTCCCCCTCCTTCCCCACTGTCCAGCCCCTTCTAGTCCGTCCCAGATATTAGCTCACGTCCACTCTCAGTGCCACCCCCCAGTCAGCTCCCTTCCAGTCACCCTACCCTCTGTCCATCCCCCCTTCCAGTGCCATTTGCATGTCAGCTCCCTTCCAGCCTCTTCCCCATTACCCAACTACCTACCACTCCCATCCCCAAGTCTCAGCTCCCTTCCAGTCCACCTTCCGTACATCCCAGGTGTTGGCTCCTTTCCAGCCCCTCCTTCCCCATGTCAGCTCCCTTCCTGACCCTCCTTCCCTTGGCAGACCCTCCCATTATCCGCTCCCTTCCAGTCCTATTCTACCATCCTCCCGCATCAGCCCATAAGTAGCCCTAGCCCCTAGTTTTCTTCCAGGGCCAGCAGCACTCTCCTCCCCTCCTCCATTAGCCCATTTCCAGTCCCAGCACACCTCCAGTCCTAACCCCCCCATCAGCCCACTTCCAGTCCTAACCCCCTCATCAGCCCACTTCCAGTCCTAGCCCCCCATAGCCCATTACCAGTCCTAGCTCCCCCATAGCCCATTACCAATCCTAAACACCCTCCATCAGCCCACTTACCAGTCCTAACACCCCCATCAGCCCAATTCCAGTCCTAGCCCCACAGGGAGGGAGGAGTGGCTCAGTGGTTATGACAGGTTACCTCAGCCTGGAAGGCCAGGGGTTCAATTCCCACATGGGGACAAGCAACTTCAGGCCAGAGGGACTGGGGTCTCTAGTCCCATGGCCACTCCTTGTAGCCTTAGGCAAGCCTCTTAATCCTCCATTGCCTCAGGTGCACTTAGATTGTGAGCCCTTCAGGGACAAGGGAATAAAAAGTACCTGTTAGTATACATGTAAACCACACTGATTCTAAAGAGCACAGTATAAAAAGCAAATAATAAAATAAATAAACATAGTCTATTACCAGTCCTAACCCTGCCCATTTCCTGTCCTAGCTCACTCATTACCAGTCCTAACCCCTCCCCCCCCCCCAGGCAGCAGCAGGAAGTGCCCCACAGCCTCCCCAGCAGAGCCCTCCTGTCTCCCTCAGCATGACCTTACAGAGCCACAAAGGGAGAGCTCCCCTTTCTCACAGCTCTGTTAAGCCCACTGGTGCAGATGGGAAACTCTCCCTTCATGGCTCTGTAAAGCTACACTGAGGGAGACCAGATGGCGTGGCCACAGGACACTAACTGCTGCTGCAGCAGCAGCGGCTCCTGTCCTCCATTTTTTGTTGTTGTTCTTTTTGAAGGCTGGCAGCAGCAAACTCACCCTCCTTTTCAAGGCAGTCACAGCTCCCTGCCTCTTAGAGAACTGCGGCTGTGCTGTGATCTGCAGTTTTAAATAGAAACAAAACCAGTGCGGAGCCTTCCCGCGTTTGTAAAGGACCAACCCTGTGTAGCTTTGTCCCATCCCCAAAGGAAGCTACATGGAGTAGAGGAGTAGCCTAGTGGTTAGAGCAACTGCCTAGTACCTAGAAGATCAAGTGTTCAATTCCCACTGACATTCCTTGTGACCTTAGGCATGTCACTCTACCCTCCATTGCCTCAGAAGAAAAGGCTGGCAATCTACTTCCAGTGATACATTGTCAAGAAAACCCAGAGATAACCAGGTTGCTAGGAGTCAACACTGACTTGATGGCACTAAAAAAAAATAAAAAATCTATGGTTGGTAATTTTAATCATAATGGTTTCTACCATTTTGCCTGGTACCGATTTTAGGCTTACCGGTCTGTACTGTAGTCTCCTCATTCCTACATGGAACCCTTTTTAAAAATTGGCATTACATTGGCCATTTTCCAATCTTCAGCTACTACATATGATTTTAACAATAGTTCACAGATTATGATTATGATTATGTTATTTCCCATTTTCGTCATTGGCTCCTTTTTCCATTTCCTAAAAGATGCTTTTTTGTCTACAACAGCCTCTCTGACCTAGCCTTTAAACCATGCTGGCAGTTTTTTGACCTTTTTTCCACTTTTCTTAAAGT
This sequence comes from Ichthyophis bannanicus, assembly GCA_033557465.1. Taxonomy (NCBI): domain Eukaryota; kingdom Metazoa; phylum Chordata; class Amphibia; order Gymnophiona; family Ichthyophiidae; genus Ichthyophis; species Ichthyophis bannanicus. Next base: position 905,522,275 of record CM066034.1, read on the forward strand.
GTGGAATACATCTGCTCTGGGCTTCCAAGATAGTATTTTAAAACAGCACCCATGATTGATGTAAATCTTTAACCTTTGCAACTGCTCCGTAAGTTTTTTCTTAACTATTTTGCTCATTTTATCATAGTCTCCCATTTGAAAATTAAAAGGAGTATTGTGGAATTCCATGCCATCCTCCCTCCATTTATTAAATCAAATGCTATCATGCTGTGATCACTATTGCCAAGTGGCCCAAACACCCTTATCTCTTGACCAGATCCTGTGTTCCACTAAGAACTAGGTCCAGAATAGCTTCCCCTCTTGTCGGTTCATGAACCAATTTCTCCAAGAAGCAGCCATTTATTTCATCTAGAAATTTTATCTCCCTAGCATGTCCTGCTGTAACATTGACCCAGTTAATACCAGGGTAATTGAAATCACCCATTATTACTGTGTTGTAACTTTTGTTAGCTTCCCTGACTTCTCTTAGCATTTCATCATTTATCTGTTCTTTCTGGCCAGGCGTTCGGTAATATACCCCCACTTCCATCGCCTTCCCCTTTTTCATGGGATTTCTATTCATAGAGATTCTATAGTGTATTTGGTTCCTGCAAAACCTTAATCCTGTATGACTCAATGCCCTTTCTAACATAGAACACAACCCCTCCACCAATTTGAACTACCCTATCATTATGGTATTGCTTATGTAGTGGCATGGAGGAGTAGCCTAATGGCTAGAGCACTGTCTTAGAAACCAAGAGGCCACAGTTCAAGTCCCACTAGCACTCCTTGTGGCTTTGGGCAAGTTACCTAACCCTTCATTGCCTCAGAAAATTCCAAGCTGTCAATGCCCCTGTTTAATGTACATTACCAAGTTTAAGTTACAGTATAAACCACTTTGAAACAATAAAGCAGTATAAAAGACCTAATAAATATCCAAGTATCACAGTGTCCCATTGGTTCTCCTCCTTCCACCATGTCTCTGAGATGCCAATGATATCAAACCTTCCATTTAGTGCTATATATTGTAGCTCTCCCATCTTGTTTTTTAGACTTCTAGTATTTGCATACAGGCATTTTAGAGGTTGTAATTTTTTTATATTAATCTGGTTATCAGTTGATAGGGGTAATTTGGAATTTTTAAGCTCTGTTCTTAAGGGCATCTGGATTACTTTTATCTTTATTGGAACCTCTCTGTCGGGATGTCCTAACTTCCCTCTTTGGCTAGTATCCTTCAAGGATATATCCTTTTGAACCATGCGCTCTTGGGCGACTGTCAGCTTTCCCTTATTATCTAATTTAAAAGCTGCTCTCTCTCCTTTTTAAAGGTTAATGCTAGCAGTCTGGTACCATCCCGGTTAAGGTGGAACCCATCCCTTTAAAAAAGCCCCTCCCTTCCCCAGAATGTTGCCCATTTCCTAACAAATCCAAAACCCTCTTCTTTGCACCATTTTCTCATACACGCATTGAGACACCAGAGCTCTGCCTGCCTTTTGGGTCCTGCACCTGGAATGAGAAGTATTTCGGAGAATGCCACCCTGGAAGTTTTGTATTTCAACTTCCTACCTAAAAGCTTAAATGTGGCCTCCAGAACCTCCCTCCCACACTTTCCTATGTCATTGGCACCAACATGTACCAAGACAGCAGACTCCCAGCACTAAGATAAGGTGGGAGGGAATTCCACAGTGCGGGACCACGTAAGAAGAATGCAGAATTGCGTTTGAGCTCTAAGTGGGCCTGTGAAAGAGGGGATTAGAATGGATGGATTGTAGAAGACAGTGAGAGGTGGGAAAGTGGACAAGGTCAGAGAGATATTGTGGTGTGCAAGTATGGATGGCTCTGTGGACCAGGGTGAGTATTTTGAAGTGAATCCTGTATTTAATGGGGTGTCAATGAAAGTATATAAGCAGGGGGGTAATATGGTCTGATCGTGAGGCATGGGTAAGAATTCAAGCTGCAGTATTTTGGAGAAGTTGAAAACACTGCAAATTGGTATTAGTGGAGACCAGCAAGAGTGATATTGCAGTAGTCAATTCGTGTGATGACCAAAGAGAGGAAGAGTGTGGTCAGAGAGGGGAGTGACAGGAAGGGACTTCGCGAATCCGATGTAACAAATGGAATGACAGAGAGGAGTCTAATGTGTCACCAAGATAACGGAGGGAGGGCACGATTGGGATGGGGGTGTGCGAGAGCATGGGGGCCAAGGAATGGCAGGGACCACCGAAAGTGAACCAGATTGCTGACGTTTTGGAGGCATTGAAAAATGTTTTGTGGAGAGAATCAGTTTTGTACAACCGTGCACTTCCGTTGCCTCTATTTGGAAGGTTGAAACTGGGCCTGTAATTGTCAGAATAATTGTTTATGGTATATAATAAGGCTTATTACATGTATAAGTGGCACATGGCACCAATTATACATCTATAAACTGCATGTAATCATTGGTGTTTACGTGTTTATCCTGCATATATATTGTGTGCTGTTTCACATTTATATTTGGGAGTGGAGATACAAATACTGTATTTTACAAAAGGCGCTGCATTTATCAAGCTTTTTGTAAACTACATTGCCATTTTTGGATATTCAGACTTGGAAATCTGTTTTCACACATTGATGACCTACACAAAGTTATCCCCAGTGATGGAATTCATTATATCGATTATCAGGTGAAAACTGTCATTCCTAAGATTTGTATATGAACCATGATAAAAGTGTTCTTTATACCTTTTAGAAAATTCAAAAGCATATAACACATCAAAACTACTGTGAACTTGCTGAAATTTAGCAGGTTGTACAAGGTTTCTTATATACGCATCAGATACAGACTTAGATTGTAAACCCTCTAGGAACAGAGAAATATCTGCTCTACCTGAATATAACTCGCTTTGAACTAATTCTGAAAAGGCACAAGCTAAATAGAAATATAGTCAGTGTGCTACTCCTGGAAGATAAGCTGAAAGGCCGCTGCATAGCTAATCTGTGGGTAAGGCATTAGTCTGTGTACTTAGATATCATTCAGCAGATTGGTCTGTAACCAGATATCTTGCTTTGTATATTTTTATGGAGGAGGAGATGAACTTGAAGGAAACAGCTTTTGTTTAACCACATACATCTTCAATAATTAATACTAACAGCAAAAATGATTCAGGATTGGTTAATGGGGATCTGTAAGCTGTGTTATGACATGAGTTTCAAAGTTTACCAAATTGTGAATTATTTAATATTCTATGAATAACCCTTCTTCTCTGTATCATTCTTTATATATTATTTATATACAACCATCTGTGTGCATAACACAGTGCAAAGATTTTTCACATTGTTACAGCTTCCCTGGCTTTAAAAGCTCACAATTTAAGCTTAAGTACAAGGAGGTTACTTGACTTGCTCAAGGCTAGAAAATGAGTGGTAGACTGAGGGAATTGTAATGAAGTCTGAAGGTTCTTAGGTTTATTTTCTGCTGGCCTGAAGGGGTATTTTCCACTAGCCTGAAAGCCAGAGTGATGTATCCTCTTATGAAAAATATCTATCTCAAATCCAAAGAAACCCAGCAACAACTGACTTGTATCACAGCTTCTTTCTGTGTAACTGCTTTAACACAAAATATTGGATCCTCAGTCATATTTCAGACGAGGATCCAGTACAGAAAGATCTTTATTAGCCTTTGAGTTGATCTTATGAGGAATTAGGGCTGCAACAACAGTCCTGAAAGTCTGTTATGTTACTTATCTGAGATTAAAATTTGGAGTACTACATTATTCTGTTTTTTTTTCTTTTTTGAATGACTGATTCTAGAAAGTGTGCCTTATAAGCTGCTCCAGGAGTCTCAAGTTTGGGATTCTTTATGGGTCAGTTCCTTTACTAGTGTTTTTTAAAGCAGCATTTTAGAAAAGCCGTTTCATTGCCATCTGGGGCGTCCAAGTCAAACGATCCTAAATTCCGTGGGGGCAGCAGTAGAGAAGGTGGTCACATATAGATGCATTCTAAAACTGACCTCTCTCTGCCCCAAAAATATAAGGTCTCCATCAACATGCAGCATCAACCATCAGAGAGACATGCAGGGAAATGGGTATCTTTAGAAACTTATGAAATATGCATGTCCACGAAACCAGCAACAGATGTTCCTGTGAAGGTATTTAAGAATGTGCGCATGTATCTATAGCTACCTACGTGTCCCAGCCTGTCATTTCGTAAGTGGAGATGTGCAGCAGCAAAACAATTCACAAAAATGCCTCTGTATTTAAATGTATGCTTTTTGAGGGGGCAAAAATTAACGGGGAAGTCAGAGGGCATTCTCCTCTTCTCTCTGTTGTTGCTTGCTGGCGGTAACAAGCACTTTCCCAATGCTTATTCATGCTCGAGAACAGGTATAAAACAGAGCCACTACGTGTTTCGGATAAGCCTTCATTAGGGGGTCAAAAGCCTCGAAAAGACATAATAAACATATATAATGAACACAGTTAAAGTGGAACACCATTAAAAAACAGTATTATTACCATTTAAAAACACATGATGCTCATATTAATTAACATAAAAAGTGTTAGCGTAAGACGATCAAATAAAAAAATTAAAATAGTAGCATATAGACATAAATAATCATAATTGATAATAAATAATGAATAACTATGGGGGAGGGAGAGGAAGGGAAGGGAAAGGTAGGAGAGAGGGAGCTGACAAAGGATAGGAACATTTGGGACCATAAAACCATAGTAACTAATATGAACAAGAATGAATACAATAAAATAAAACATATGCAGGCAATAAGAACAGAAACGCCTTGTTAAAAAGGATAAAATTACTAAATTGTGTATCTGAAATTAATAGATGAGGAGGAACTATAGAACGGACAGCAGGACAGAGTATTCTAATATCTACGAAGAAAATTAGAAGATAAACCTTTGGTAGCCCACTGGGGTGCAACTCAGCATGGCTTGTCTGATATTAAATTCCTGGTTTTAGAAGTTGTTCATTCACATTGGAGAGGAGGAGACATTGACCAGATTTTATTAAGACAGAGATTTATTTTTACACCGAATACTTTGACACTGCACAGATTGAACTTAGATCAGGACCTTTCTGTATTTTTGTAAGGAACTAGTGCAGCGATGGCGAACCTATGGCATGCGTGCCAGCTGTGGCACGCGAAGGCCTTGCAGCTGGCACGCGGGAAGGTCCGCAATTAAGATATGCGGTGCGGCGGGAGGTGAGTGTGCTGGCAGGGCCGGCCCGTCCATTGAGCGAGAATGTTTTTTGCACAGGGCCCCGCGTTTCAGGGGGCCCCGCGCAAAAAACATTCTTTTCTAAAAGTAAAATTGAAAAAAAAAAAAAACCTGTCTGCTGCCGCTGTCGGGGCCGCCGCGGCAGAATCGAGCGTGCCGCGGGGCCCCCCTGTACCCGGCAGAGCCTGCCCTCCCCATAGCAGCTCTCTCTTTGGAGCTGCAGTCAGACGCGCCGGCTTGCAGAGCGCGAAGGGAAGAGTTTCCCTTTCGCGACTCTGTTAAGCCCGCGGGGGCTGATGGGAATTTCCCATCAGCCCCCGCGGGCTTAACAGAGCAGCGAGGGAGAAACTCTTCCCTCGCGCTCTGCAAGCCGGCGCGTCTGACTGCAGCTCCAAAGAGAGAGCTGCTATGGGGAGGGCAGGCTCTGCCGGGTACAGGGGGGCCCCGCGGCACCCTTGATTCTGCCACGGCGGCCCCGACAGCGGCAGCAGACAGGTTTTCTTTTTTTTTAATTTTCCCTGGGCTGGGCTGGGCTGGGCTGGGCTGGGCTGGGGGGGGGGTTAGGAGTGGTGATGGGCTGGGGGGGGTTAGGAGTGGTGATGGGCTGGGCTGGGCTGGGCTGGGGGGGGTTAGGAGTGGTGATGGGCACTGCTCTGGAGGGGCGGGTTAGGAGTGGTGATGGGCAGGGCTGGGCTGGCTGGGGGTGATATGAGTGGTGATGGGCTGGGCTGGGCTGGGCTGGGGGGGTTAGGAGTAGTGATGGGCTGGGCTGGGCTGGGCTGGGGGGGTTAGGAGTAGTGATGGGCTGGGCTGGGGGGGGGGGGTTAGGAGTGGTGATGGGCACTGGGCTGGGGGGGTTAGGAGTGGTGATGGACACTGGGATGGCTGGGTGGGGTTAGGAGTGGTGATGGTCACTGGGCTGGCTGGGGGGGTTTAGGAGTGGTGATGGGCGCTGGGCTGGGGGGGTTAGGAGTGGTGATGGGTGCTGGGGGGGGTTAGGAGTGGTGATGGGCGCTGGGGGGGCTTAAACTAAAAATTGGGTGATGGGGGATTAGGACTGGAAATGGGCTGGTGGGATTAGGACTGGAAGTGGGTTGATGGGGGGTTAGGACTGGTAATGGGCTATGGGAGGGCTTAAACTAAAAATTGAGTGATGGGGGATTAGGACTGGGAGTGGGCTGATGGGGAGGTTAGGACTGGTAATGGGCTATGGGGGGGCTTAAACTGAAAATTGGGTGATGGGGGATTAGGACTGGAAATGGGCTGGTGGGATTAGGACTGGGAGTGGGCTATGGGGGGCTAGGACTGGTAATGGGTTGGGGGGGTTGCTAGGACTGGAGATGGGCTGAGTGGAAGGGGGCTTGAACTGCAAATAGCTGTTGGGGATGGGGCTTGGAATGGAAATGGGCTGAGGGGAAGTGGGGGGCTTGAACTGCAAATAGCTGATGGGGACGGGACTTGGAATGGAAATGGGCTGAGGGGAAGTGGGGGGCTTGAACTGCAAATAGCTAATGGGGAGGGGGACTTGGAATGGAAATGGGCTGAGTGGAAGGGGGCTTGAACTGCAAATAACTGATGGGAAGGGGGGCTTGGAATGGGCTCTTAGGGGAGGGAGCTAGGACAGGAACTGGGCTGATGGATGGGCTAGGATAGAACTGAGAATTGGGTGTTGGGGGGAGCTAAGATTGGAAATGGGCTGTGGTGTGGGCTTGGATTGAAATGGACTCATGGAGGGACTAGAACTGGAAGTAGGCTCATGGGGGGCTTGGATTAGAAATGGGCTGAGTGGAGGGGAGCTAGGATTTAACATGGGCTGATGGTGGGGCTAGGAAAGGACTAGAAATGGGCTGATGGGAGGCTGGTATTGGAAATGAGCTGATGAAGGGACTCCGATAGGACTGGAAATGGATGGGGGAGCTAGGACTGGAAATGGACTGATGAGGGGACTAGAAGGGAGCGGATACTGGGTGGGGCTGGAACTAAAAGGGAGCTGATGTTGGGGGAGATTAGAAGGGGATGGGGCTGGGAGAATGAAATGGAGAGGGGAAAAATATTTTGTGTGGGAGGGAAGAAAAATGTACAATTGGCCGGGTATTGGGAGACTAAGTGGGGATTGAGGATGGAGGGGTAAAATTTGAGTGGATGAAATAGGAATGAGGAAAGAGCAAAAGGAGAAAGATTATTATGTTAAAGCAGATGTAGAGAGAGAATCAAATTGATTCTCTGACAATACAAAGATTCCAACCTTTACAAATGATGTTACATAATTCAGGCAACTTTATAAAGAGTTTTTAGATACTAAAATCTTGTTGTTAAGGTTTAATTGACGTGCTGGCACTTTGAGGAAATTCTTTGGTTTTGTGCGGCAGTTTGGGCACTCGGGCTCAAAAAGGTTAGCCATCACTGATCTAGTGTCTTCTTCATGTCTGGTATGTTTCTCTAGTTTTTAGACCTTGTTTACAATGTTGAATCTGTATTTCTGCTTTTAATTTTTATTCAGCATTTGTTTTATCCATTTTGTTCATATTTAATACTTTCTGCTCTTTATTATGTGCTATTAACTGTTCTTATTTCTTTTATTCTTTCTATTTATTTAATTCCTGATTTTTACTTATTACTCTTACCCTGCACTTTTTAAGTTAGCGTTTAACCTGTGATATGAGACCACTCACTGTGCATCATTTTGATTAGTGTGCCATGGTTAGCCCCTGTAGCTTTCATTTTTAAGGTTTCCTTTTACAGTCATTTACTTGATTTTTATTTTTATTTCTATTATATTTTTAACTGAGTGCCTCAGTTTATTGCATTATAATTATGCCTTAGGAGACAATCGGTCATCTTGCTTTTACTTTTGTTTTATTTTTCATTTTTTGATTCCGTGGCTCCCCCTGGTGGCTTTTTGTTTACATTTTTATTTCCAATTTTATAATTTTATCAATAATTATAATTGTATTCTATTTTTATATATTTTTACTTACACTTTTATTCATATTGCCAACAGGCATAATTTTATGTATTAGTACTTTTAATTTTGATATGCCTATGCTATCAAGACATGCTTTAGAATGATTCCACGTTTGTAAGTTAGGGTACATTCAGCACTAGTATTACAGAAGCACAGTTTTTGAAAAGATTAGTGTCAAGGTGTCCTGTTTGATTTTATTTTATTTTTGTCATGATCACACTTATAGGAATCCATTTATAACTTTATATCAAGCCTCAGATTTATTTACGGTGTGCATTTTCATTGCATGTAACTGCAGAGGTCTGAAAAAGATACAAATGCACAATATAGTCAGATAAAGACCAGTATGGTCCATCTAGTCTGCCCAGCAAGGTGGCAAGAGTAGGTGCACCTGCCGCTCCGTGCAGGTCACCCCTCCCCATGTCTTTGTTTAGCGGTGAACCCACTGCTCTGTGTAGGGCATTCCTGTTTGTTGAGAAATTAGATAGTTAAGTTTAGTTTGATTTTATCCTATTGCTATAGAGGGATCTACTGTGTCTGTTCCATGCCATTTTGAATTTTGTTACTGTATTTGTCCCCACCACTTCCATCGGGAGGGCATTCCAAGCATCCACCACCCTTTCAGTGAAAAAGTATTTCCTGACATTGCCTTTCAATTTACCCCCTTGCAGCTTCATGTTATGCCCTCTAGTTTTACAGCTTCCCCATCTTTGGAAGAGGTTTGTTTGTTCATTAATACTCTTTAAGTATTTAAAGGTCTGAATCATATCTCCCCTATCCCTCCTCTCCTCCAGAGCGTACATATTTAGGTCTTGGTCTCTTCTCATAAGGCTTCTGACGCAGGCTCCAAATCATTTTGGTCGCCTTCCTCTGAACTGTTTCCAGTCTTTTTACATTCTTTGTGAGATATGGTCTCCAAAACTAAACACAGTATTCCAAGTGAGGCCTCACCAGTGACTTATACAATGGCATTAGTACCGCTTCCTTTCTGCTGGTAATTCCTCTTTGTATGCAGTCCAACATCCCCCAGGCTTTTGCCACTGCCTTGTCGCACTGTTTTGCCACCTTGAGATCCTCAGAAATAATCAAACCAAGGTCCTTCTCCTGGTCCGTACACACCAACCTCTCGCCCCCTATCGCGTACATTTCCCTTGAATTTCTGCTTTCCAAGTGCATGACACTGCAGTTTTTCGCATTAAAACTTAATTGCCAAGCATTAGACCATTCTTCCAGCTTTTGTAGATCTTTCCTCATGTTCCCTCAGGGGAGTCGACTCTGTTGAAAATTTTCATGTCATCTGCAAAAAAAACAGACTTTTCCATTCAGTCCTTCAGCAATATCACTCACAAATACATTGAATAGTGCCGGTCCCAAGACCAAACCCTGGTGCACCCTGCCAATCGTTCCTTTCTTTTGACCTCTGCAATGCAGGTCCTAGTATCATAATGGAAAGCACATAATAAGGGGTCTCAGACAGTAAGGCGGTCATTCTGAGCCAAGAATAGTGGGATGGAAGTCCCGTTGGGACATCCATCCCCGCTATTCATGTCCTTTCCCAGCCCCATCCTCCTTCCCCGCGCATTGTATGGGGAAATTAGATGGGGGCGGGAAAGTGGCAGAATGGAGGTGGCATTAGGGCAGGCAGTAGGCGGTCATTGGCCCCAGATGTATAGGACCAATTTTAATGTCGGCACTGTATGTCCAGGGCCGGCGACTTTTTGAATGGGGAAGTTATTCCATCTCCAAGGTGAAATAACTTCCACGATGCGGAGGAAATGGCAGGACTGGGGCAGGGAAGGTGCAGTAGGGGGTAGAAGGCATTCCTCGCAGCCCAACCCTGGCCCTGGGAGGCCAGATCGGGGGTTGGGCTGCAGGGAAAGCACTTTGTGCGTCAGCGGCCAGGGTTCGCAGCTTTTAAATGGAGCCGCAGTGCCATGGCAACCAGATGTCATGGTGCCTCGGCTCCATTTAAAAGCCCTGACTGAGTTTGCCGAGCAAAGCCTGTATATGCAGACCTGGCTGAATCGTGGTCTCAGCCTGCACGTACAGGCCTGTTTGCGATTCTGATCCCGTGGGGCTAGATGTGCCCCGTGGGATCAGAATCGCAACTCCCTCTATGCATCCGATTCTGACTGACTGCACAGACGGCCTGTACGTCCAGGATGGAATGACCCCCTAGCTGTTCAACTTATCATTATACCTTTAAATTCTTTATCTTTATTTTTTTTGAAGACTTAATATACTGCTCACACAAAAGCATCAAAGCGGTTTACAATCATTAAAAAATAAACGTAGAGCTGCTGGGAAAGGGAAAAGGAACGCCATCAAATGTAGACAGGAAAGAAGAGATAAGATCAGAGGAAAGAGCAGAGAGTGACTGCGCTACATCGGGGAAAGGAGAGAAAGGGGCTTAACATCAACGGGAGGCTGGGGACAAGGAGGAGGTCGAAGGCGGAGCAGAAAAGGTGGGTTTTTAGTCTGGCCTTAAAGGTGTTGAAGAAGGGTTCCAGACGGAGAGTGGAGGGGAGCGAGTTCCAGAGCCAGGGACCCAGGAAAAAGAAGGCTGAAGAGCGGGTGGATTCTAGATGGGCTTGGGATGGGGAGGGAAGAAACATACGTTTGGAATGAATGGACCTGAGGGACCGGTGAGGGGTGTGGAGGTGAACCGAGTCAGCAAGATGAAGAGGGGTACCAGTGTGGATTGATTTATGGATGAAGATGAGGAATTTATATTGAATCCTATAGGGAATTGGGAGCCAGTGCAAGCATATGAGGAGGGGGGTGATGTGATCTGAACAAGAGGTGTGGGTCAGAATACGAGTGGCTGTGCTTTGGACGAGTTGTAGTCTACATAGTTGGGTTTGGGGAAGGCTGGCTAAAGAGACATTGCAATAGTCCAGATGAGACGTTACAAGGGACAGGAGCAATGTGGTCAGGGAAGGGACAGAAAGAAAAGGACGAACTGCTTGAAGTTGTCTCAGAGTGTGGAAGGAACGCTTGACTATGGAAGAGATGTGGTCTTTGAAGGAGAGGACGAATCAAGAGTTACACCCAGGTAACATATGGATGTGACAACAGGAATAGGGGAGGAGGAGAGAAGAGGGTCAAGAGGCGGAGCGAGATTGCCGGAGGTAAACCAAATGGCAGAGGTTTTGGAAAGGTTAACATATAGGAAATTAGAGGATAACCAAGAGGCCACAGAGGATAAACAAGAGTTAATGGGACTGATATCGGGGGTGGAGGGGTCTGTGTGATGAATGAGGATAATATCATCTGCATAGTAATAGGCGGAGATACTATGTTGCTGAACCAGGAGTGTGAGAGGGGTCAGGAAAATGTTGAACAGAAGTGGAGCTAGGACGGAGCCCTGGGGGACACCACAGTGAAGATGGGTAGGGGAAGAGGAAGCATGCCCTGAGAGAACTGAAAAAGACCTGTTAGTGAGAAAAGAATGGAACCAGAGGAGAACTGAGCCTGAGAGGCCAATGCTGTGAAGATGTGCAAGAAGGGTGCGGTGATCAACAAGGTCAAAAGCGGCAGATAGGTCAAGGGAAACAGTGATAGAAAAAGAGCCACGGTCATGAGCAGCATGCAGTTCGTTGAGGAGGGAGAGAAGAATGGATTCTGTGCTGTGGCCAGGACGAAAACCAGATTGTCAGGGGTGAAGGACTAGAGAAGCTTCAAGATGAGAAGCTTTCTCTTCATCTCCTCTTCCCCAATTGTCCTCCCTCTCTCTCTCCCCTTCCTGCAGTCTACTCCTCCTCCCCTTCCCACCTCTTCCCCTGCCCCCCCTTCCCTTCTTTGGTCCTCATTCCAGCCAGTCACTCTCTCGGAACTATCGAAGGTTTTTGCTACCATCCGTAAAACCTCTTGCATCTCTGTCCCCATTCCCTCTCGCTGGTTACTAGACCCAGGCCAGCTGAGCAAAGACCAGCTTTTCCAGGAGCTTAGAGAGAAATGGAAGGTCAGAGATGGGACGCCAGTTGGCAGGAAGAAGAGGGGTCCAGGAATAGGCCAGATCAAGGCGTGCTTCCAGAGGGGAGGGGAAAGTACCTGAAGAAAGACTAGAGTTAAAGATGGAGAGGATCAGAGGGGAAAGTGCTAGGGAGGGGTCTAGTATCAGGATCAGGACGTACATTGTGGGTTTTCATTACAGTTCACTGCAGAAGTATTTAAATAGTTAGAAATGCACGACCGTTCTTTCCCCTTTTCCCTCTGAATGCGGGCTTCTTATTAAAAGGGAGTCATTCAGTAAGGTGCTCCAGACAGAATTATGGACTCAATTTCTCTTGCAATCTCTTTATAGTTGATTTATATGCATACACAGTCATATTCATTAGTTTTTAGTTTGATACACTCCCACATATTGCTCTTTAGCAAGCCCCCACAGTCCTCCTTAAATTTTAAGATTACAGGTTTAACTGCCCTTTGACCTAATTTTGGCGCGAATAGCCTTTCAAAAGCAAAGACACGCTCCTCCTTGTACTCTTACTTTATTAGTGATTATTATTCATTACACTGGTCAACAAAGTTTTACAAAAGTCATGTTACTGAAATAAATATTGTCATTTCTTATCAATTTTTATATGCTGAACAGGAATATGACAGTGAAATTGCAAAGTTGGCTCTAATTTTCTTGTAATCTACAACTATTAATGTTTACATCACAAAATGCATGTCAATAGTAAATATAATAGGCCTTCGGTTAATACCTGTTAAAAAACAAGTCATAGACTACTATCACGCCGCCCGCTCCCTAACCTTGGGGGTTTAAGGAGGGGCTGCCTTGTGATGCCCTGGAGGCAATTAGTTGTAGTTGTGTTTAGTGCTTCGAGCAGTAAGGCATGGCAAAGAGAAATTTATTTTTCATGAGGTTTATTTGCCAGTTGTGCGGTTCAAATGGTACAGACGGTGCAGAAGTATAAATCCAAAACAAGAGTAAAGAAACTTGCTAAACAGACTTGCAATGCTGTGCTATATTCAGGAATTCACATTCACTTCATGTGATCCAATCAAAAAGGGTGAGACAGAAAAGTTCCTACAACAGTAGTGCTCCTGTTATAGCAATCACTGGTACATTGACTCATTCACTTTCTACCAGCTTCTTGTATAGGACGAGTTAAGTGCCTCTGCTATATTGCTTCATATAACAGGTAAACTTTTCCCCTTAATTGTTTTTCTCAATTAAGCATGTAGAACAGTCCATTAACATATCCTCTTCTGAGGAAGGCAGAGAATTAGAAATAGGCATTCCTTCTTTACAGCCAATAACTGGTTCTGGAGCAGTGTAGTTAAAACTTGCCTTATGTTCTAAAAACTCTCTGAACTCGTGGAGAAGTGATTCAGCTGGTGACTTCCCTTCACTTAGCTGGCGTTCCTTTTCTCCCGTGAGCAATTGTTTGCTGAGCCTCTCTATCTCAGACTGATTAGCATATTTGTTTGTGTCAGGAAAACAAACATTCAATGTGCTGCTAACGTTATCTCCCCACCTTTCTCTACACGTGGGTGCTGTGCTTAGATACTTAGCAGTAATGGGAGAGTCTTTAAAGAGATATTTAAAAGCACTGACGTCAGCCCTTTCCTGGCTAGGTTCTTCAGCTAGCTTGTAAGAATATTCACTTTTATTCAAAGCTTCTCCTTGCTGAAAACAGCTGCCACCATTTTGTCTGACTTGGCTTTTAAAACTAGGGTACACTCTCTCTGGCTTTGGAGCATAACACTTATCCACTACTTCTCCCCCACTGGGTACCTTGTATAGAAGCTTTCCCTTGGAGAATTCTTTGTCCTTCTGCCTTTTATTCCATAGCTCTGCCTGGTCCTGTAGCCTTGGATCTCTCAGCGTTCTGAAAGTATTCTGCCTCCTAGTTTCCTTTGCTCTCTTTCACTTCCTGGTTTCAGACTATTTAACCAGGTGCTTCTAGCTTGCACTGCCCGCCTCCTCTTGGGGCGTGCCCAATCAAGAGCTTTACTACTCCCTTCCCCCGAGGTGAGTTGTTCTGCTTGATTAGTTCTGAGTTTTTTTCTTTCTGCAGAGAAATCCCTGCTTTCTCCTGCAGTACCGGCTTCTACCACCGGATGCTTATCTGTGTCCATCGGTTCCTGGGGAGCTACTGGGTCACACTACTTAGATTTTTTCGCCTGTCTCTTGTACAGCTGTTCGGGAGCTTCTCTGGGGAGTGTCCAGCAGTAGTCAGCCAGCATTGCAGTGGACCATTTTCCCTGGTATCTTTGCTCCATCGTTGCGATATCCTGGTGAAAACGTTCGCCCTGTTCATCACTAACCATACCACAGTTGTCAGGAAAGAAATCGAGATGGGAATCAAGGAAATGGATCTTTAGAGACATATTGCAGCCAGGTTTCTGATACTGCATCAGCATGTCTTCTACTAGTTCCTTGTAGTTTTCTGCCCTAACATTCCTGAGAAAATTTGTTGACACTAGGCGAAAAGCATTCCATGCTTGTTTCGCATCACCCTGCAGCAAGTTGTTGAACCAGTCATCTTTGAAGAGCTCTCGAATCTGAGGACCCACAAAAACTCCCTCTTTAATCTTTGCTTCGCTGAGTCGAGGGAATTTTTCATGCAGGTATCGGAAAGCTGGTGAACTGCGGTCCATGGCTTTCATGAAGTTTTTCATCAAACCTAGTTTGATGTGAAGGGGTGGTAGCAGGATTTTGTGAGCCTCAACCAGAGCTGGGTGCTGGATATTCTTCTCTCCAGCTCTTACATTTTGTCTGCGATTCCATTCCTTCCGCAAGTAGTGCCAATCCCTTGCTTGGCTATCCCACTCACATAAGAAACACATGTATTTTATATATCCCTGCTGCAGTCCCATTAAAAGGGCAACTACCTTCAAGTCACCACTGAGGTGCCAGCTGTACTTGTTATAGTTAATGGAAGTCAGTAGATGCTTTAAGTTATCGTATGTCTCTTTCATGTGGACGGCATGCGCTACTGGAATAGATGGAAGACGGTTTCCATTGTTCAAAAGCACAGCCTTCAGACTCAGTTTCGAAGAGTCTATAAATAGTCTCCAGTCTTGTGGGTCATGAGTGATTTTTTAAGCATTCATGAGGCTTT
This sequence comes from Ichthyophis bannanicus, assembly GCA_033557465.1. Classification (NCBI taxonomy): domain Eukaryota; kingdom Metazoa; phylum Chordata; class Amphibia; order Gymnophiona; family Ichthyophiidae; genus Ichthyophis; species Ichthyophis bannanicus. The sequence continues at coordinate 905,537,511 of CM066034.1, forward strand.
CAGTATCGGAACAGAATACCAGATTACTTTCCTTTCTGAAAAAAGGCTCCAACTGCTGGTGGCGCTTTCGATATGGAGTAATGTTGACATCTTCTTCTAGAAGATTCCATTGTTGGAGTCTTGATCCTAGCAATTCTTCTTTGTTCTTGGATAAGTCCAAATCACGAACCAGGTCATTTAGTTCTTCCTGTGTAATTCTGTGTGGAGTTGATATGCATCCCAGTGAAAATCTGGGTCACTGCATGCTGACAGACCAGGAGAAGGACAGGTCGGCTCACCCTTGTCCTCATCAGATGAATCAAGAGAATATTCTGATGGAGGTTCTGGAATAGGAAGTCCCTCACCATGTGGAACTGGTCTCAATGCAGACGGAATGTTTGGGTAGACTATGTTCGACTTCTTTTGCTTCATTATTCCACTGGAAAGAGGAGGAACCAAGCAGAAGTAACAGTCATTTATGTGGTTGCTTGGCTCTCTCCACACCATGGGGACTGCAAACGGCATTGATGGTCTTTTGCAATTCAACCACTGTGAAAGCTGTGTTGTACATGTAGCGCAGCATATATGCGGGGCCCAAGGCTTGTCTTGGTCACCAATCTTGCATCCGAAGTAAAGATGATATGCCTTCTTCAGTTGAGAAGTGATACTTTTCTTCTGTTTGGCAAATGTCACGTCGCCACAAATGTAGCAGAAATTGCCAACGGTATTAATGCACTTTTGCGTCATTACTGTTCTGTATTGTACCTAAATGGCTAAAATTATATGATTAATAAAAGTTACATGTAACAGTAGCTTAAACTGTCTCGCGCACAGTCTGAAATATTTTAAATGCTCAACCTTTCCGACTGCGTATAGTACACTGCTGACGTCAGATGGCTTCAGCAGCCGTCTGGCAGTAGTATTGCATTGCATCAGAAAATGATGCAATCAACTCTGGATGATGTGTGCATGCTGGTATTATGCAATGTGATGCAATATTACATCATTCAAGGCTTATTTGGGATGTTGTTGATATCCTACTGGATAAATTTACACGGTGAAACGTCAAAAATGAACTACCTGCAATATCTTCAAAACGAGAGCCAATAAAATTTTTTTAATGTTATATTCGTGTTCAGCTCACCAAGATACTACAGATTAGGGCCTTTTAAAGTCAGTAACGATTTCAATGTTGACCAGTGTTATTATCAATTATGATTATTTATGTCTATATGCTACTATTTTAATTTTTTTATTATTTGATCACCTTATGCTACCACTTTCTATGTTAATTAATACGAGCATTATGGGTCTGATCCAGGAAGGCAAATAGCAGGGCTGTACGTCCTGATGGAACGTCCAGCCACGCTATCCACCCTCAGCCTATTCTGCCTCCTTGCCCCGCTGCATATACAAAGCCGCTATGTGTGCTGCAGGGCATGGGGGTGGAGCGTGGATGGGCCTGACCCCTGGATGTACAGGGCCAATTTCGGTGACGGCCCTTTACATCCGTGGCACACCAGGGGGACACCCTGCTTATTCCACCTCTGATGTCCTGCCCATCAGCCTCCCCGGAGCCTGGCAGCCCCCCACCGGAGCAAACGGCCACCCATAGTGGGTTCCTGCTGCCCAATCCAGGCTGTGGCAGCACCCATCAGGGGTCAGGCATTGGGGTGATGCAGTTGACACTGCAGCGGGCAGACCGAGCGGCGGAGAGGACATCCCCACAGGCATGCAAGGGCATGCCAGGCAGTCTCAGGACCTGATCCTTCACCCGCGGGAACATCTGGTTTCCGCAGTGCAGAATCCGTCCTTCTCAGGAGCATCTAGATGGCCCGGATGTGCCCCTTCGGGGTTTGGACTTCATGTGTTTTTAAATGGCAATAATATTGTTTTTTTATGATGTTCCATCTTAACTGTGTTTATTATACATGTTTATTTATTATGTCTTTTCGAGGCTTTTAACCCCCTTATGAAGGCTTAGCCGAAACATGTAGGGGTTTCTCACCAATAAAGCGTTTAGACAGCAGCTGGTGTGTTACACCTCGCTCCTTGTTGTGCTCCTCTGTTGTCTGCGAGAGTGTGTGCTTTTGGACAGGACCGAGAGCTTGTATAGAGATGGACATGTTCACTGGCTGAGGCAGAGCCTCTTGTAAAATAAATTTGGGAATTCTCCATGTCCTAACCTGGACATGTAAATTTTCCTCTCTACAAAAGCAGAAGTGAAGGATCAGATTGAAAACTACAGGCCGGTTAATCTGACCTCTGTGGTCAGTAAATTAATGGAAACACTGCTAAACAGAGGATAGTGAAGTTTCTGGAGTCCAATGGATTGCAGGATCTGAGGCAGTATGGTTTTAACTAGATTTACGTAAGTAATAACAAAAAAACTTTTACAGCTCTACTCTTCAACTGTGAGTTCAGATTTTTATGATCCAAATATCAAAAGACACACATTGTTGCAACGAGGTCTCAGACTTAACATCAGGCTACTGTTCAGAACGGACTTGCCAGAATGAACTGCCTTAAATAGCATCAACGACCTTATTCCATTGTCAACTCGGTGGTTTTTATCTTTTTTTCTTTTTCCAGTATTTTAACTTCTATTCTATTTTGAATGTTTTCAAATTAAGTGCAGTATTTCAACTTGTTTAACAGTCCCATAAATATGATATAGTGTACCAGATAAGTCTCTCCATACAAAGATTCGACTTGTTCAAGCCATGGTATTTTTAATAACATCATATGGATGTGAAAGCTGGACAGTGAAAAAGATAGACAGGAAGAAAATTGATGCCTTTGAATTATGGTGCTGGTGCCGAATACTGTGTATACCATGGACTGCCCGAAGAACAAACCAGTCGGTACTAGAGGAGATCAAACCTAAGCTTTCTTTAGAAGCTCAGATGACAAGACTTCGACTTTCATACTTTGGACACATCATGCGAAGAGAGAGATCATTAGAGAAAGACATTATGCTTGGCAAGATAGAAGGTCAACGCAAAAGAGGAAGGCCAGCAATGAGATGGATCGATACAATAACAGCAACTACGGGTACCAGTCTGTCAACAATGAGCCGCCTGACTGAAGACCGAACACAATTTAGGATAGCTATCCAGAGGGTCGCCATGAGTCGACTCCGACTCGACGGCACTTAACAACAACAACAACCAGATAAGTATGTTGGTAATCCTACTATATCTCAATCCATCACATGCTTCAAAGATTAGGTGTAGAAAAAACAATTCTTATCCGGCAATTGATAATATATCTTCAGTACTGTTGTTATATTCCAAACGAACGATGTTCCCGTCCGAACAGATGATAATCCCGACGTCAAACCAAAGCGCTTCAACGTTTCACTAATCTTTCTTCAGGGGAATGAAGCTCTGGACGTTTAATCGCACTTCTCAAATTATATGGACTGCAAATAAAGCAATATTATAAACTGGTTTCTTTTTTCCAAACTCTATGTTGATAAATAGTTTTTCCTTCTATTGTAATTCAAGAAATGTTGTTAGAAGCCATATTAAAACGTTCTCACCTCTCCATGGTGCTTTGCAAAATTCCTTTGACAATTTTTGAAAAAACGCCACGCATGCGGAGTGCAACTATCCTTAGCTTTTTCTTTTTTTTTTTTTTTAAATTTTTATTTAAGTTTCTTGAATAACAACAAAATAATAAGGTAATACAATCCTCCAAACTTTAACAATACTCAAGAAGAAATTATACAGCACAAGAGCATACCACATCAAGGGAGAACATTACCAAGCATCCGATACAAAGAATAAGGAAAACAGAAGTATCAAACTCCACTATGGGGACCAGAAATCTCACCACCTATGCCCCTGGCCTCCTCTTTCTGATTCAAAAAAGACTTAAGTTGGGTCACGTCCGTAAACACAGAGGACTGACCCTCAAAAGTAACTACACATCTACAAGGAAATTTTAAATAGAAGCATGCTCCTATAGCCAACACACGTGATTTTAACGCCAGGAACTGCCGTCACCGGACCTGGGTTGCCCTGCTTTCATCCGGGAAAACCTGCAGCTTTTGACCACAGAAAGGAATTTCCCGATATTTAAAATAGGCACGAAGAACATTCAATTTAATAAGTTCAGAACCAAAAGTAGCAACCAATGTGCTACGTTTGGAGATGACATCAGCTGAGTCTTCTAAAAAAGCAGTTAGGTCCTGGCCTACCGTAACATCCAAAGGAGAAGAAACATCATCCTCATCCTGATTTACAGGAGGGACAGATCGCATAGGCAAATAATACAAATACATGGCCTCAATGCTTCCATCTAATTTTAAAACTTCAGTAAAGTATTTCTTAAGTAAAATAGCAGGAGACAACAAGTGGGTAACTGGAAAGTTTAGGAAACGCAAGTTTTTGGCCCTAGACTGATTCTCAAGCATCTCTAAGCAGTAATTAAGGGACGAAAAGTCCCGAATCAAAGCACAATCATTGTCTAAACAAGCTTGAAGTTGAGAATCAGTCTTTGCCAACGAACTAGTTATAGCTCCCAGTTGTTTATCAGTACTTTGCATTTTACTAACTACATCAGAGGTAAACATACATAGGGAAGACACAGTGGCAGTTAAACGCTTATCAATGCCATTAATAGCAGTCCAAATGTCCGCTAGAGTTACCTCACCAGAACCTGGACTCCTGGATATTCCTTCCAAATTCCCCGGCAAAACTGGTTGTGGCATAGGTGGAATACACTCCGGAGACAACTCCAGCACCGTTGATGAGAGGGGCAACAGGGGAAATGGAGGTGGTGTCCTGGAATGGGGGCTCAACGAAGCTCCCTCAGGTGACGATGCTGCAGATAACTGGGAGACCAAATGTTTATCCATGGGTCCCACCACTTTCTCTCCTTGAGCCTTAGCTCCAGATTTAGGAACTTTAACTTTATGTTTGCCCATGGTAAACAGAACAGTCTCGGCTTCTCAGTTGCGCCGAAGGGGCGCCAAAGGGGCGTGTCCTGCCCCTTGAGTCACACCCCTTAGGTCACTCCACGCAGGCCGCAACACGCGGCCGCGTGTAGAAACCGCCGATTGAAATAGAGGAGTGAAGAGGGGTCCTCCTCAGCCGGGGACGGCTCTCACACTGCCTGGCCAAATCCAAGCAGGGCCTCCAGGCACCTGCTAGCTGCTCCCGCGGCACAGGAATGCCGCGTCTGAATCCCGATCAGGTAGGTTCTCCACTAATCACCTGCAGCCGCCGATTGAAATAGAGGAGTGAAGAGGGGTCCTCCTCAGCCGGGGACGGCTCTCACACTGCCTGGCCGAATCCAAGCAGGGCCTCCAGGCACCTGCTAGCTGCTCCCGCGGCACAGGAATGCCGCGTCTGAATCCCGATCAGGTAGGTTCTCCACTAACCACCTGCAGCCGCCAATTGAAATAGAGGAGTGAAGAGGGGTCCTCCTCAGCCGGGGACGGCTCTCACTCTGCCTGGCCGAATCCAAGCAGGGCCTCCAGGCACCTGCTAGCTGCTCCCGCGGCACAGGAATGCCGCGTCTGAATCCCGTTCAGGTAGGTTCTCCACTAACCACCTGCAGCCGCCGATTGAAATAGAGGAGTGAAGAGGGGTCCTCCTCAGCCGGGGACGGCTCTCACACTGCCTGGCCGAATCCAAGCAGGGCCTCCAGGCACCTGCTAGCTGCTCCCGCGGCACAGGAATGCCGCATCTGAATCCCGATCAGGTAGGTTCTCCCTATCCTTAGCTTTTTCAACACAAGGGGAGGAGCTATAATATACTAGAAGATATTGCAGCTGTGTAACCCATTAACATAAATGCCAATCGATTTGGAGGTTTAAACCAGTAGGGTAAACCGTTTGTAAAATAAATATCCATTTTTGTTCTCGAAAAATGAGCTGTTGTTCTCTTGATCGTCCCCAGTTTATAATATTGCTTTTATTTGCAGTCCATATAATTTGAGAAGTGCGATTAAACGTCCAGAGCTTCATTCCCCTGAAGAAAGACTAGTGAAACGTTGAAGCGCTTTGGTTTGACGTCGGGATTATCATCTGTTCAGACGGGAACATCGTTCGTTTGGAATATAACAGTACTGAAGATATATTATCAATTGCCAGATAAGAATTTTTTTTTCTACACCTAATCTTTGAAGCATGTGATGGATTGAGATATAGTAGGATTACCAACATACTTATCTGGTACACTATATCATATTTATGGGACTGTTAAACAAGTTGAAATACGCACCTAATTTGAAAAAATTCAAAATAGAATAGAAGTTAAAATACTGGAAAAAGAAAAACAGATAAAAAACCACCGAGTTGACAATGGAATAAGGTCGTTGATGCTATTTAGGGCAGTTCATTCCGGCAAGTCCGTTCTGAACAGTAGCCTGATGTTAAGTCTGAGACCTCCTTGCAACAATGTGTGTCTTTTGATATTTGGATCATAAAAATCTGAACTCACAGTTGAAGAGTAGAGCTGTAAAAGTTTTTTTGTTATTACTTACGTTAATTTAGGCTCTAAAAGGTGACTACATACGTTTATGGTTTTAACTAGAGGCAGGTCTTGTCGGACAAATCTTATTAATTTTTTTGACTGGTGACCAGCGATTTGGACCGAGGGAGAGCCCTAGATTTCACTAAAGCCTTTGACACTGTTCCATCCAGATGACTTAAAAATAAATTGAGCATCCTAGGAATAGACTCACAAGTGACGGGTTAAAAACTGGTTGAGTGGGAGGTGACAAAGGGTTCAGGTAAATGAGCTTACTCTGAGAAGAAGGATGTAACCAGTGATCTGTCCTTGGTCAGATTCTTTTTAGCATTTTTGTTAGTGATATTGCAGAAGGGCTGTCGGGTAAAGGCTGCCAAAATCTGCAATAGAATAGACACCAAGGAAGGAGTAGATAACATAAGGAGGGATCTCGCTAAGCTTGAAGAATGGTCGAGAATTTGGCAATGAGATTTAATGCTAAAAAATGCAGAGACATGCATTTTGGCTGCAAAAACCCAAGAGAGTGATACAGTATAAGGCAGTAGTTCCCAAACTTGGGGTCCGGATCCCAAATGGCGTCACATCAGTGGATGAGGTCACAGAAACATGGCCATTTTCCCTTCTCTCTGGGCTTTCACTATGACCTATGCCAAATAGTGGCAATCACTAGTCAGCATGTGGCCTGTGCGCCACTGAACAGTCATAGGTCCTTGCCCCCTCCTGGGTGAGCTTCCTGTTAAGCTGGAAACCCATGCTGAGTACCAGATCTGTAAATACACACTGCACAGACACAAGGATCCTGTGCTGACTGCTGCTGCCATTGCCGCCACTACGGTTGCTGCTGCCTTCCTGCTTTAGATGAGTGGAGTGGGGGAGGGGGGAGAAGGCTAGAGACCTGCTGTTTTCATTTCATTATCATCTGGGGTTATGTGAGTTTTCATTTATTAAAATGGGGTTGTACGGGATAAAAGTTTGAAAAGCACAGGTATTGGAGGTGAAGTACTTCTGTCCATGAAGAAGAGGGGACCTGGGCATGATTGTTTCTGAGGATATTAAGGTGACTAAAAAGGTAGAAAAGGTGAAGGTAAAGCCAGAAGAATGCTTGGGTGCATAGGAAGAGGAATGGCAAGCAGGAAAAAGGAGGTGCGACCTGTATAAGTCTTTGGTGAGACTTCATTTGGAGTATAATATGCAATTCTGGAGACCACACTTTCAAATGGATATAAACAGGATGGAGTCTGTGCAGAGGGGTGATCAGCAAAATGGTTAAGTGGACTTTGTCATAAGGCATATGAGAACAGATTTAAAGATCCCAATATATTTACTTTAGAAGAAAGGCGGGAGAGAGGAAATATAATATAGAAGTTCAAATACCTCCATGGCATAAATGCACAGGAGGAGAGCCTCTTTCGATTGCAAGAAAGCTCTGCAATGAGGGGGCATAGAATGGAAATGAAAAGGGATAGACTCAGGAGTAATATGCGAAAATATTTCTTTATGAAAACAGTGGTAGAAGCGTGGAATAATCTTCCAGTGGAGGTACTAGAGACCAGAAATTCAATGTAGACATCGACTGTGAGAAATAAAAGTTCCTTCCAATATACTACGGTCTACATTGGATTTTTTCTGCTCACATGGTAACGTGCTTTTTTGGTGGACGTCTTGGTACTAGAGACCAGGACAGTAGCTGAATTCAAGAAAACATGGGACCTACATACAGTAGAAAAAAGGGACTATAGTAGTTGGTATGGAAGGGTAGCCTGGATAGGTCATATGGTCTCTTTCTGCCGTCATGTTTCTATGAGTAGCCTAATGGTTAATGCCCCAGCTTGGCACCCAAGCAACCAGGGTTTGATTCTGACTAGCAGTCCTTGGGCAAGTCTCTTAATATTGTCTCAGAAAAAAGGACTGGCAATCTATTTCTAATCACACTGCCAATAAAACCCACAAGCTGCTGGGTCGCCAGGAGTCTGCATTGACTCAGACACACATCACATTTTACATGCTATCTAAAATCTTTCTTCACATCTAATATGGGTTTTAATGAGATTGCTGAGGCTCCGATGCATGATAAAAGCCATACTTTGGATTTGAAAATAGTGAGTAAGTTGTCTTTTCCATGGTCTGACCATCAAATTATATTTAGTCAGGGCTCAGGTGAGAATCAAAAAAGAGTTTATTTATTTAACCAGACTTTTATACCGTCTTATCCTTCAATCAAAGCGGTTTACATTGTAACTTAGAACTGGGGTGGGGGGGGGGGGACAGTGAACTAGAGTAAAGGGGTTGACATGCAGGGTAGCTAATGATCTAGAACCTATTTACTATTTACAATTGGGTTGACTTATTTGAGCAGGTTATTTACAGTTTAAGCAGGTTATTTACAGTACGAGCAGGTCATCAAAGTGAAGTCCTAATGTTAGGACTGGATCTATTTTTTTTTAATTTATTATTTAATGGATCTATTTTTAAACTCTTGACAGTGAAATGAACCAGAATGTGATTTAACTGTAAATGAGATGTGGCAGAATGGAATAATACCTTGCAGTCTGCTATAGATGAATTAGGTCCTTGTAAAGAAATGAAAATACAGAAAGAATGATCACATGTTGCTCCATGGTTTTCTGCTAAACTAGGGATTTTGAAGGACAGGATTTTTGTCTGAAAAGATTAAATGAGAGTCTCTTATGAATACCAAAAAAAGCTAAAGATATATTTGATTTTGTTAATAGATACTTCTTTCAATAGACCCTGAGAATTGTTTTTTTGTTGGCAAATGAGAGTAGCTACCCCTCAGTTATTTAGTTCAAAGCTAAAGCTATTCAGACTGATTGTGAAATTTGCCTGGAATTACTTGGGAGAGCTCCTTTGTGGTATGGGAGGAGTTTTGAATGTCAAATAAGGATGAGATGGCAAAATTGGTAGAGAAGATCAATACAACTGCTTGTCCTCTCTACCCTTGTCCATCCTTCACTCACAGGGTTGCTCGAGAAGGGTTAAAGCTCAGATTGCAAAAACTGGTTAATGGAGCTCTGTAGGAGGGGATATTTCCAGATTTGTTGAAGTAGGCAATTGTAAGGTCATTTCAAAAGAAAACAAATGTAGATTTAGTTGAAGTAGAACATTTTGCATCCAATTTCAGATACCACTTTTTTGGGTAAAGTGATGGAACATATAGTAGCAGGTCAGCTTGTTGAATTTTTGGAAGATCAAAATGTTTTAAATTCTGGTTTTCAAAAACATTATAACAAGGAAAAGCTATTCTTATCGTGCTTCTTGATGTGTATTTTGAGATGAATTAGGAAATTATATTGATGTACTGTATTTGGATACTTCTACTGCTTTTGATTCTACAAATCATGACCTTTTTTGAAGGTCCTTCATATGGCAGCAGTAAGGGGGATGTTTTAAACTGGTTTGCTTAATTCCCCTCAGGGCATACAAATCATATTGTAATAGGTGAAAACAAGTCTTCACCCCGGAGACTGGCACGTGAAGTGCTCCAAGATTCAATTTTATCTCCTTATCTTTCTAACATATTTTTATCTTCTTTGGGTACTATTTTAAATTCTCTGAGGTTATGAATTTATGGGCCATGTTTACTAAACTTAAGTGCATGCTATCTGCTACCATGCCCATAGGAATTAACATGGGTGCTGCAGCAGATAGCACACACTAACATTTAGTAAACATAGCCCTATATGTTTGCAAATGATATCCAATCTTTGTTCCCTATAAAGGATGTTCTAAGGCTGAAGGTTGTTGGATCTAATCTATTTTTTGATAAAGTACAAAATTAGTATATGTAAGTTAAGTGAACATTGCTAAAACAGCTATTTTGGGTGGGCCACAAAATGCAAGCTTTGGGTAAACAATGAGATTCATTGATTATGGTGAATGTAAATCTTCTGATAAAAATCCGGGTAATAAACCCGTGATTAGAGTGTAATCTTACATTTAAGGAACATATTCTCCAGGCTGATGAAGACTGTTTTTCTATATAAGGATTATTATACAGCCACATTCTTACTTGAATCAAGATCATCTTTGTACAGTTGTCAGGCTTGGGTTTTGTCCTGGCTTGATTACTGTAATGGTATATCAAATGGACTCCCCAAAAAGTGATCTCTCAGCTGCAGTTGATTGAGAATACTGCAGCCAAAATTGTTTTTCCCAGTGTTAGAAAAATGTCATTGGCTTCTTGTCAAATCTGAGGTCCAGTTTAATATACTTACTTTAGTTTTTATACTCAGATTGGGCCAGAACCCTTTGTGTCTTTGAAAAAAAGTCTCCAATTATGTCCCCTGATAGGCATCACATTTTCAGACAGAAGAATTACTGAATATTCTACTATTTCTAAGATTTGTTTGTCTGGTCCGAGGGCCAAAATGTTTTCTGTAGAGGCTGCTAAGATGTGAAGTGATCTTCCTCGTGACTTATGACTTGAAAAAAGTACCCTTTTTTTGAAGATTTAAATGATTCATTTCATTAGATTGATTTGGATATCTCTTGTTTTGTATCAAATTACTAAGTGAAATATATTGTAAATTCTTTTAAATGTATTTTTTTAAATGTTTTCTTAATTGTTTGCTGCGTAGAAGAGGTATATCAGAATGATAGATAAATGATGGTAGGGGCCCAAACTGAGGGCTCCTAAATTTAGAACTGCTTTTCATTTGCCTAACTGACTCTTAGGGAAAGGATGTGCGAGCTAAAGTCTTGTGCCACTCGAGATTCAGCTTGGCAATGACTTTGATTTTCTACCTGCTGTGGAACAGTTTTACAGGCAGACAAGTAGCAAGAGGCAGCATAGCAAGCATCTTTTAAAGTAAGTATATTGTTTGAATGACACTTTTTTTTTTTCAGTTTTTTGGAGAGGAAGGGACGGGATGGAAGGGGAAGAATGTGTCTCACTTTCCAGTATACCCTGAGTCGTTCACCCCCACTAAGCACAATAATCAAGAACAAACTGCAGGTTTCCTTATCACCTTGCTGCACCAGTCCAGACAAGTGGGTTTTTTCTCCCTTGCCAGCAGGTGGAGGCAGACTATAAACATCTTTCAGTGATGTCATTAGGAAATATATCCACTGATGCAGCACTGAGAAAAGCCAATATTTTCTGCCTCCAGCAGGTGGCAAGATGTGTGGACTGGTGCAGCAGTCCAGATTGGGCCAGGAGAGTCAGGCCTCACTTCATTGTTGTAGTCACTGGACTAAATCCAGTTAGGGCCCAACTTTGCTCAGAATGGGGTGCACCCTTGTCTCCTGAAGTTGATAGTTGCCCTGTTCCCAGAGCTATTTCTCATTGATTCCAGCACTGGTAGGCCAAAGAGGAGCAGGAGGATCCCAAGGACACCTAAGAGTCTACTCGCTGGTCAGCTTTTTATTTTTTGGCACCCCATTTGTGGAATTCATTTCCACCTTACATTTGGTAAGATAATTCTCTTAAATCTTTTAAGAAAAACCTTAAGACCTATTTTTTCGAACAAACCTAAGGCCTGTTCCCTGTAAAATAGTTATCTCCAAGTTATAATGCCCTGTTCAATGTAATTTCAGTTTGTTCAATGTAAACCGCACTGATGCAGAATAGCGCGGTATATAAGAGAATGTAAATAAATAAATAAAATAAATAAGGCAGACTGCAGGGGCAAGAGCTCCAGCACAGCTTTTGGAGGTTGCACTCTAAGGGGGTTATTCTGAGGCACGAATAGTGGGGATGGACGTCCCAACAGGACGTTTGTGCAGGGAAGTTATACAGGGGCGGCATGGTGGAGGAGAGTGGGTGGGAAGTGGGCGGTCACCAGCCCTGGACGTACAGGGCCGATTCTGATGTCGGCCCTATACGTCCAGGGCCGGCGAAATGTCCGGGGAAATTATTCCACCCCTTCAGTGGAATAACTTTCCTGGGCATGTTCTTTTCGGCAGCTCTGGGGCGCAGAAGGGGCTGGGGCACTGTTCCCTCTAAGCTGTGCGCGTGTGCGCGCGCACACACCTCGCCAAGCGAGTGCACATACTTTACAACAGAGCGCACAAAAATTACGGCTCTGATTTTGATAGAAAACAACACAGACGTCTTAAAATTTAAAAGTTATGATTGTAATTACTAGAAATTTCCCGCTTCATTTAGTAATCGTCTATTTTCATTTAATTTGATTAAAATCAATGTGGTGTACATACTATATTCTGACGTGTAGTCAAATTTTAAAGTATTTAACTCCGAGTGTCGTTATGTGGCGCACAAAAATTTAACCTTCCTTCAAAAGCTGCACACAGCTGATATTTTATGTGCACACAGCCTACAGAAAATTAGAGGGAACATTGGGCTGGGGGGGGGCAAGTTAATTTCCCGCAGCCTGCTCATGGTCTTAGGAGGCTGGATCTGGGGTCAGGCTGCGGGGAATTAACCTTTTAGCAGGCGGCCGGCATCGCGGCATTTAAGTGGAACCGTGGCGCCATGGCAATATGCCATGGCGCTGCAGATCCATTTAAATGGCCTGACTGAGTTAGTTAGGCTTTGCTGTATGTGCAGGCCGGGACTGAATCACACGGTTTGTTAGTTCTAAATGGTTGTTTTTATGCATTTTTTTAATTCGTTGATTTGTAAACCACTTTGGTTCATGTTGCTAAAGGCAGTATATCAAGTCTGGCAATAAAGATAAAGGTAGGTTGGCCCAGGCCCTCCTTCCCTTTTGCTATCTCTTATGTTAGCTTTTTTAAAATTTGTTCTAATTTTTTTCCTCTTATGGACAGAGGTTCAAGAAGAGTCAATTCTTTTAGAGTTTTCAATGATCTTAAACTACTCAGCATCTGCTGCCAGAACTGGTAAGCCCTTGTAAACAGGGCCGGCCCGTCCATTGAGCAAGAATGTTTTTTGCACAGGGCCCCGCGTTTCAGGGGGCCCCGCGCAAAAAACATCTTGCATCCCAGATTCCCAGCTAAGTTTAAAAAAAAAACAACAGAAACCGGCTGCTGCTGCCGCTGCCGCCGTGGCAGCGGCAGAATGGAGAGGGGCCCATTTACCGTCCTTACCACCCCCCCCCCCCCACCATCAGCCCAGCTAAGTTAAAAAAAAACAAAACAGAAACCGGCTGCTGCTGCTGCTGCCGCCGTGGCAGCGGCAGAATGGAGAATCCCGCGGGGCCCCCCTGTCCTGAAGTCTTCTATGTGGCCTCCGTCGGCTGTCAGAGCTGCGCGAAGAGAGAGAGCTTCTCCTCTCGCAGCTCTGTTAATCACGCCGCGGGGCTGATGGGAAATCCCATCAGCCCCGCAGCGGGATTAACAGAGCCGCGAGAAAGGGAAACTCTCCCTTCGCGTGGCTCTGAAAAGCCCGCGCTGAGGCCGCTTAGAAGACTGCTGGACAGGGGGGCCCCGCGGGATTCTCCATTCTGCCGCTGCCACGGCGGCAGCGGCAGCAGCAGCCGGTGTCTGTTTTTTTTTTTAAACTTAGCTGGGCTGATGGGGGGGGGGCGGGGTAAGGACGGTAAATGGGCTGATGGGGGGGGTAAGGACTGTAAATGGGCTGATGGGGAGGGAGGGAGGGAGGGGGTAAGGACTGTAAATGGGCTGATGGGGAGGGAGGGGGGTAAGGACTGTAAATGGGCTGATGGGGGGGTAAGGACTGTAAATGGGCTGATGGGGAGGGAGGGGGGGTAAGGACTGTAAATTGGGCTGATGGGGAGGGAGGGAGGTAAGGACTGTAAATGGGCTGATGGGGAGGGAGGGAGGGAGGGGGGTAAGGACTGTAAATGGGCTGATGGGGAGGGAGGGAGGGGGGGTAAGGACTGTAAATGGGATGATGGGGAGGGAGGGAGGGGGGGTAAGGACTGTAAATGGGCTGATGGGGAGGGAGGGAGGTGGGGTAAGGACTGTAAATGGGCTGTTGGGGAGGGAGGGAGGGGGTAAGGACTGTAAATGGGCTGATGGGGAGGGAGGGAGGGGGTAAGGACTGTAAATGGGCAGATGGGGGTAAGGACTGTAAATGGGCTGATAGGGAGGGGGGTAAGGACTGTAAATGGGATGATGGGTAGCGAGGGAGGGGGGTAAGGACAGTAAATGGGCTGATGGGGAGGGAGGGAGGGAGGGAGGGGGGTAAGGACTGTAAATGGGCTGATGGGGGGGGTAGGACTGGTAATGGGCTATAGGGGATTCGGACTGGAAGTGGGCTGATGGGGGGGTTAAGACTGGGAATGGGCTATGGGGGGTTAGGACAGGTAATAGACTATGGAGGGGCTAAGACTGGAAATGGGCTGATGGGGGAAGTTATGACAGGTAATGGGCTATGGGGGGCTACGACTACAAGTGGGCTGATGGGGGGATTAGGACTGGAAACGGGCTATGGGGCGGTGGGCTAAACCTGGAAATGGGCTGTGGGGGGCGTTAGGACTGGTAATGGGCTGTGGGGGGCATTAGGACTGGTAATGGGCTATGGGGGGGTTACAACAGGTAATGGGCTATGGGGAGGTACGACTACAAGTGGGCTGATGGGAGGATTAGGACAGGTAATGGGCTGATGGGGGGTTACAACAGGGAATGGGCTATGGGGGGGCTAGGACTACAAGTAGGCTGTTAGGGGGTTAGGACTGGTAATGGGCTGTGGGGGGCGTAAGTACTGGTAAGGGCCTGTGGGGGCTTTAGGACTGGTAATGGGCTGGGGGGGTTAGAACTGGTACTGGGCTATGGGGGGGTTAGGACAGGTAATGGGCTATGGGGAGCTACGACTACAAGTGGGCTGATGGGGGGGTAGGACTGGTAATGGGCTATAGGGGATTCGGACTGGAAGTGGGCTGATGGGGGGATTAGGACAGGTAATGGGCTATGGGGGGGTTAGGACAGGTAATGGGCTGATGGGGGGTTACAACAGGTAATGGGCTATGGGGAGGTACGACTACAAGTGGGCTGATGGGATTAGGACAGGGCTATGGGGGGTTAGGACAGGTAATGGGCTGATGGGGGGTTACAACAGGTAATGGGCTATGGGGGGGCTAAGACTACAAGTAGGCTGATAGGGGTTTAGGACTGGTAATGGGCTGTGGGGGGCGTTAGGACTGGTAATGGGCTGTGGGGGCGTTAGGACTGGTAATGGGCTGTGGGGGCGTTAGGATTGGAAATGGGCTGATGGGGGACTAGGACTGGAAATGGGCTGATGCAGGGACAAGAAGGGAGCAGATGCTGGGTGGGGCTGGAACTAGAAAGGAGCTGATGTTGGGGGAGGATTAGAATGGGATGGAGCTGGGAGAGTGAAATGGAGAGGGAAAATATTTTGCGTGGGAGGGAAGACAAATCTACAATTGGCCGGATATTGGGAGAGTAAGTGGGGATTGAGGATGGAGGGATAAAATTTGAGTGGATGAAATAGGAATGAGGAAAGAGCAAAAGGAGAAAGATTAGTATGTTAAAGCAGATGTAGAGAGAGAATGGAAAAAAAAACCCAAGAAGACAGAAGAAAGGACAAATGGACAGCAGATGGAGAGTTAGCAGAAGACACGAAGAAACCAGAAGAAAGTGGCTGGAACAATTGCAACTGAAAAAAAATGCACAAAAGGTAGAAAAATATCTCTTTATTTTGAATTTATTAACTGGAATATGTCAGCTCTGGGAAATGTGCATCATTAATTTTTGCGCTTTGTTTAGTACAAGAGGAAATTAATTTATAGTTTTATTTCTACAGTGTTGTTGTATATTCCAAGTTTGACTTTTGGGGTTCCCAGTTTAATTATTGTCTTCCTGTTTCTAAATTGTGATTCCTTGTTTGGTGATGGTCTATGTTCTGCATGTGTAACTGAGCTGAGGTATTCTGTTTATGTAATTCCTATTTGACATTGCCACTTGTTCTTTCCCCAGTAGGTCATGTATTATTGTTCTCTGAAATGTATTGGTTTAATATTTGCAGTGTTGTCTTTTGATAGTTAGGGTATGGTGCTTTGTGAGTCCTGGTAGTGCTGTTAGGATACGGCAGGTTTGCTATGGGTTCTAAATGGGCAGTGTTTGTAGTAGTTCCTAATGTGCCTGGCGGTTGGTACTGGATTATAGTAATGTAGAAACCTTTTAGTCTTTCTTTATCCATATACTCATTAAGAGGCATGTTTACTAAAAGTTAGTAGTGTATGGTAACATTATGCAAATATTTATGCAAATGAGGCACATGGAGTGGAGGAGTAGCCTAGTGGTTGGGGCAAGGTACTTCAGGCCGGAAGGTCGGTGGTTCAAATCCCACTAGAGGACAGCAACCTTGGGCCGGAAGGACTGGGGTTTCTAGTCCCACAGGTGCTCCTTGTGGTCTTGGGCAAGCCACTTAACCCTCCATAGCCCATGTTCCCTGTAAAATAGTTATCTCCAAGTTATAATGCCCTGTTCAATGTAATTTCAGTTTGTTCAATGTAAACCGCACTGATGCAGAATAGCGCGGTATATAAGAGAATGTAAATAAATAAATAAATAAATAAATAAATAAATTATGCAAATGAGGCCCCGCACCGAGTCTCCGCACATGGCCCCGCACCCCCCTTGGGCCGCCCCTGCTTGTAAATGACGAGTGGGTCCCTTTCAAGGTGCAGCTGGTGGGGAGGGGTGGGGGGGGGGCAGCTCCAGTTGTTTTTCTTGGAATGGACCCATATTACAACAAATCAATGGGTTTTGAAGCTGCTGAGTCAAGGTTACACGCTGGAGTTTGTGGAGCACCTAGGCAACGCCTTTATGGAGTCTCCCTGTGGTTACTTGCTCAAATAAGCAGCAGTTGTGGAATATGTGCAGCACGGGCATCAGCTGCAGAAACTCTGCAGCACTTCCTGCAGTTGCAGGCTATCTTATCTGTTCCTTTCACATAGCAAGATCAGGGCTATTGTTCCATCTACTTTGAGATGCCCAAGAAAGGCAGCTCCTTTTGGCCCATTTTGGACCTGAAGGTGGACATTGCCAAACTCTGGCTCCCCTATTTCTGCATATAGATCATCAGGTTGGTTATTACATCAGTTTGGCCAGGGGAGTTCCTTACCTCGCTGTATTTGGCCAAGGATACATTCATATCCCCATCAGGGAGCAGCATCAGTGGTTTCTCTTCTTCTGTATCCTGGGTCCTCACTTCCAGTTTCCGGCTCTGCAGTACCTTGCACCTTGGATGATGTTGGTATTGGCAGCATTCCCCCACAAGCAGGGGTTCTGAGTTCATCTATACCTGGATGACTAGCTGCTTTGGTCAGACTCATTGGCTGGAGTGGCTAAGGTGGGTGATCAACTACCCCAAAAGCAGCTGAACCCCTCCCGGGATTTGGAGTATCTGGGAGTTCATTTCAACACTATGGGGTCGGGTCTTCCTCACTTCTTTGAGACTGCTTTTGGATCCTGATCCCGCTAGTCTCCTGTTCACCTCCTATGTGTTTCCTTAGCATTACCTTAGATATAGCCTAGTCCACAGTTGTATTGTCTGTCTTGATTGTTGTATTGTCTTTCTTGACTAGACTGTAAGTTCTTATGAGCAGGGACCATCTCTTACATGTCTCTGTACAGCGCAGCATAGCCTTGTAGCACTATATAAATGATAAATAGTAGTAGAAGTAGGATGCTCAAGGTACAAAGTCAGCTGAGGGACTTTTGTGGGTGGGTGCCCCCCAGGCATGGGACTACCTGCAGCTCCTAGCATCCATGGCATTAATGCTGAAGCTGATCCCTTGGACCAGGGTAGAAATGCTTCTGTTTCAGAGATATCTACCGTCCCTCTGGTCTTCTTGCTCCCATTTGTTCAACCAGAACCTTCCCCTATCCAAGAAGTTCAGTGAGCAGTTAGAGTGGTGTCTTCAGCCTTGTCATTTGTTGAGCAGCATGCTGCTAGAAGCACTGGATTGGGTAATAATCAACACAGATGCCAGCCTGAATGACTGGGGGGGGGGGCACATTATCTTGGCCAGATGATTCAGGGTCTTTGGTCACCTCAGGAGGCCTCCTGGTCGATCTGTTGGTTGGTGGCCAGGGAAATCCATCTGGCCCTGGTGCAGCTTCAGTCCTTTCTGGAGGGTAAGGAGGGTAAAGTAGTCCATGTGTTCTCGGACAGTGCCGCAGCAGTGGCATTTGTCAACAAGAAGGGCAGAACCTGAAGTGCCATAGTGACACTAGAGAATGTTGCCCTGTGCGCTTGGGTGCAGGAACACCCTGTCTGCAGCCCACATTGTGGGTATCAGCAATGTTCAGGCCCTTCTTCTTGAGCTGGAACATTGTGGATCTTGGAGAATGGGAACTATGTCTCCATGTGTTCAGCCTCATAGTGCAGAGGTGGGGCCTTTTGCTATTTCGTCTGATGGCCACGCGGGAGAAAGCCAAGATGAGAAGTTTTTTCAGCAGCAGGAGGGAAGTGCAAGCAGCAAGCTTAGATGCCCTCCTTCAGATATGGCCCCAGAAGGGGCTTCTGTATGTTTTCCCTCTGTGGCCCTTGGTTTGCACCTTCTATACAGGATTCAGTCTCACCTAGGCCTGGTAATTATTGTGGCCCCGGACCGGCCACACAGGCTGTAGTATATGGGTCTGTTAGAGGAATCCCTGCTGTTGTTGACTCAGGAGAGGGGCCTCCTTTGGCTAGGATCTTTGGTGATGGAGAATCCCACTCTCTGCTTGCTTATGGCCTGGCCCTTGAGAGGCATAAGTTGTTTAGGAGAGGCTAATCTGGAGCAGTAGTGGATACTCTGCCAAAGCATGAAGGTCTTCAATGTCTTTAGTTTATGTGACTGTTTGGGGAATCTTTGACAGGTGGTGTTCTTCTCAAGCCCTGGAGGCTGGGAAGGTAGACGTAAGAGCCATTTTGTCCATCTTGCAGATGGGCTTGGACCACAGACTGGCCATGAAATCTCTTTAAGTTCTTTTGGTGGCCCTGGAATGTTACCAGGGAAGTAGTCAAGGCTTGTTCTTGGCAGCACACCCAGATGTGGCTCGCTTCCTCACAGGGGTAAAGCAGATTCGCCCACCAGTACTTTCTGGTAGTTCCCCTATGGAGCCTTTCTGCGTTTGTTGTTGAAGACAGTAAAAGAGCCCATCTTCAAGTCCATTCATAAGGCCTTTCTCAAGGATTTGATCCTTAAGATAGTTTTCCTGGTGACTAGTGCATATGCCATCTGAAGTGTAAGCCGTATCCTGTCAGGAGTTGTCTTTGGTCACTGCAACAACTTCTGTCTCCTTGCTGACTGTGCCATGTTTTCTTCCAATTGTACTGTTCTCTTTTTACTTCAATCAGGCAGTCATCCTGCCCTCTTTCTCTGAAGAGGATCTTTGGTGGGATCTCCCTCTGCTTTGGTGGACATAAGGAGGGTGTTACTCGAATACTTGGAGTTCACCAATTCCTTCTGTCTGTTGGACCATCTCTTTGTTCTCTTCAGTGGTCTGAAGAAAAAAACAGGCAATGGCTAAGTGCTGAATTTCCCAGTGGATCAAAGAGACCATTGACTCAATGTTCCTTTTGACTGGAAACTGGTGCCAGTGGGAGTCAGGAATTACTGCACTAAAGCACAGTCCTCCTCCCGGCAAAGTCCTCCTAGATGTCTCCAGAGGACATCTGTAAGGTGACTCCCTGGTCCTCCTTCAGTATCTTTGTGAAGCACCATAGGTTGCACAGGAGAGCTGGGGGTTATGGCACCTTTGGCAGGGCTGTTCTGGCCAGAATGTTGCCTTTCTCCTACCCTGGGTCCTGATTGCTTAGGTATGTCCCACTCATCAGAACTGTTCTAGCAGGATGATAAGGAAAGAAAAGTTTTATATACCAGATAATTTTCTTTCCTTGAATCCAGTCCAGGACCCACCCTTGAAGACTTTCATACAGGTTGGGAAGCCCCACTACCCTTAAATTGCATTGTTGTTTTTCAGCACCTGACACAGAATCAGCTATGGTAAGAGAGCCAAATACTTGGCCCAATGTTTGCTCTGACTGACTGGTTGTTAATTCTAATAGTAGTTGAATTTTTAGTCTTGCTCACTGCTTCAAAAATGTTAAACTGGCTTCTTTATGTTCTGCACAAATGGATATATCTCCTAATGACATCATTAAAAAATGCCTACGTCTGCTGTATCTCCTTTTTAAAGGTTAATGCCAGCAGCCTGGTTCCATCCCAGTTAAGGTGAAGCCCATCCCTTTGGTGGAGCCCCTCTTTTCCCCAGAATATTCCCCAGTTCCTAACAAATCCAAAACCCTCATCCTTGCACCATCGTCTCATCCACGCATTGAGACTCTGGAGCTCTGCTTGCCTTTTGGGTCCTGCAGGTGGAACGGGTAGCATTTTGGAGAACGCTACCCTGGAAGTTCTGGATTTCAATTTCCTACCTAAAAGCCTAAATTTAGCCTCCAGAACCTCCCTACCACATTTTCCTATGTCATTGGTACCGACATGTACCAAGACAACAGACTCCTCCCCAGCACTATCTAAGACCTTGTCTAGGTGGCGTGTGAGGTCCATTACCTTTGCACCAGGCAGGCATTTTACCAGGCGATCCTCATGTCCACCAGCCACCCAGCTATCTACATTCCTAATGATCTAATCACCAACTATAATGGCTGTCTTAACCCTTCTCTCATGGGCACATGGCCCTGGAGAAACATCTTCGGTGTGAGAGGGTTTTACATCACCTGGAGGACAGGTCTTAGCTACAGGATCACTTCTTGCCACACCAGAGTGATGCTCTCCTGTCACATGACCTCTCTCCTCCATGGCAACAGGGATGCTGCCAGACTGGAGGTGGGACGTCAGGACTATATCCCTGTAGGTCTTGTCTATGTACCTCTCTGTCTTCCTTATGTCCTCCAAGTCTACTACTCTAGCCTCCAGAGATTGGACTCGTTCTCTGAGAGCAAAGAGCTCCTTGCACCTAGTGCACACGTAAGACCCCTCACCAACTGGGAGAAAATCATACATGTGACACTCAATGCAAAAGACTGGAAAGCCCCCATCTCGCTGCTGGACTGCTGTCTGCATTTTAGTTTTAAGGTTGTGTTTACATATTTAAGTTCTTTATTTACTAAGGGTTGCGGGGGATACTTATACTAATAAAACTATACCTAATACGTTTAATGTACTTTGTTCACCTGAAGCTTAATTAATCTCAGCTCCTTAATATATGCCTGTTGAGGATAAACAACTGCACCTGAGAGTGAATATGGTACCTCCTTTCCTTTAAGAGGCTTAAGCACCTATAAAGCTACGATTTTCCCAGGGGTGGTTGGCTGTTGGGGAGGGAGGTAGGGAGGGAGGGAAAGAAGACCTATGAAAAGCTGGCTGCTACAGAGTACCCTGTCCTGTGCTTCTAAGGTAATCTGTGACCACTTTCCAGGGGGAGTCCCACAGCCCTTGCTTGGATAGGGGGAGTCTTGGGGAATCTAAATTTAACCAGAAAGTTCTCTGCTGTGTTTTAAATTTAAACTGAAAGCTCTTTGCTGCTACTAGGCCCTGACTGATTTAACAAATATACGGGGTTCACAGATTAATCAGCTTTAATCTAAAGAATTCCTTTTTCCCCAAGATTTATAAAAATTCACAGAAGTAAATACTTACAATTGCAGATCTCTCTCCAGAAGTAGCAGTCCCATTTTGTAGTCCTTCAAGACTCATTATGAGCCTTAAGATTCTACTGCCTTTCAGCTTCTGATCACCCATCAAATTTCCCTTTCCTCTACTTCTCCTCTTTACTCAATTATTGGAATAATTTTTTATTCTCTTATTTGGGTGATATCATCTCTGATTATTCTTTTCTGACCTTAGGAAGAGGGGGTTAGCTTCCAGAAGCTAGATATGTTGTTTAACACTTTAGTCAATCAGTGTAATAATATCTTGCATATTGTTATTGTCATTCACCCCAGAGTTTTGAAAGTGTTGAAACATGAAATTGCTAAGATGTTACTTGTAATCTGTTACCTGTCATCCAAAATTACCATAGTGCCTGAGAACTGGAGGGCGGCCAATGTAATTGCCATTTTTAAAAAGAGCTTTGGGGGAGAGGGTTGTTGCAAGAAGCTATAGACCAGTAAGCCTGACATCAGTGCCAGGTAAAATGTTAGACGTTATTCTAAAACACAGAATTAATGACCATATAGTTAAACATGGCTTAATGGGAATGAATCAAAGAAAGAGCTGGAAAGAGTAACTCCCCTCATAGCTGGCTATGAAGTTCTGATGGTGGAAAATTTCTTTACAGAAAGGCATAACAAAGTAGCATGCCTCATCCATTGGAAACTCTGTAAACACTATAGCATTACTGTGCCTGAAAAGCACTGGGATCATGACCCTAAGAGAATTACAGAAAATGAAGAGGTTATGATCACCTGGGATACTCCCATTCTGATTGATAAAAATTTGTATGCAAGGAAGGCAAACTTAGAGGTAAAGAAGAAGAACACCAGAACAACATTGATTATAGAGGTTTCAGTCCCAAGCGACTTTTCTGTGAATTGCATTGAGAGGGAGAAAATCTTCAAGTAGCAAGAAATGCAGTTAGAAGCCAAGAAAATGTGGCAGAAAGATATTGCGTTATTTCCCACTGTGTTGGGTACCACAGGCTTGATTAAGAAGAATTTCCAAGCACACCTTGATAAATTACCCATACATGTTACATCTTACGAACTCCAGAAGGAGACTCTCTTTGACATGATGAATGTACTACACCGAGCATAAGCAGTAAATTTAGAGTCTGAGATCTTACTCCACATATCCTGGCTTAGAAGTGAGGTTCATGACTATCAGGGTATGTGCAAAACTAACTAATTTGAAGAAGCTACCCGAAAGAAGCTTGTCTTACCAATTTATTTGGCATTTTAGAAAGTGTAGCGATCATGTAGATCAAGATGAGCCATTTGACAAATTTTAGAAGCCTTATTCACAATTTCTACAAGGAAAATTCAGCATTTACATGTAGAAATTGTGATTTTAGAAAGTGCTAGATTTACAGGTGGATGCCTATAATACATAGAAATTGTAAGGGGACATGTCAGAGTGTGGTTAGTACATGGCCTGGAAGGACCAAAAATCTACATTGCATTCCTTATTTTACAAAATGAATCCAAAATGAACTCATATGGCCAAATATTTCCACATCGAGTCCTATGCCTGCTTAGAGGCACTCATGCTTTTTTAAAAGTACTCATTTCTGCCAGGGATTTTCACAAGAAATTAAGTAATTATCCTTAGTCCCTATTGCTAATTTCCTCTTCCAAAATGCAGATGTTACCATATTACAGCCTAATGGCCAGCACTTCTAAGTATAGGATTCTAAGCTGGCCCAAATGCAGGTCTAAGTTCTGCCGCTCACACATGGAAGCTGCTGAGCTGATGACTCTCAGTTTTCCCATGTAAAGATTTCTAAAAAGGCTCCTTTGGCTGTACATTGCTGTACATGCACGTTCAGTGCCGCATGACTCCACATTTGACAGAGCCTTTTGTAAAATGCCAGCAAAATTGTGCACATCCCAAAGTAGTCATCTCAATTTCTATCTGCACCCCTTATATAACTACAAGAATATAATTTTGGTCAGATCGATTTTTAACAGAATGTAATAATACTTATTTCAGCACATTTACAATCCTTTTTACTGATAAATAACAATCCAATAAAACTCAACATAATCCCACATCTGCTGTGCAATTCTTTTCCATTACATTCATTAAAGTCCCTTTATACTGCAACAATATTTTCCACTAACAACTATCACAACTGCCGTTAGATTAATGATATCTGATGCTGGGACTGGGACCTAGTAACTGGACCTTGGTTGTCATCCTCTTTCTGTGGAGTCTTGCTCTTCTAAAAATTTTTATTATAATGCATAACTTTTCTCCTAGATTCCAATTCTCCAGATGTACATACTATGTACATAACATAGTAACAAAGTATGTTTGAGATGTTTAAATACCTCCGTGGCATAAATGTTCAGGGAGAGAGCCTCTTTCAATTGAAAGCAAGTTCTGCTACGAGGGGAAATGGGATGAGGGTGAAGGGAGATAGATTCAGGAGTGATATGCGGAAATATTTCTTTACGGAAAGAGTAGTGCATCCATGGAATAGTCTCCCAGTGGAGGTGATAGAGATGAGGACAGTAACTGAATTCAGAAAAGCATGGGACCAACACAGAGGATCTCTAAAGGTAAAAAGTGGACTGTTGTAGTTGTTGTTATGGAAGGACAGACTAGATAGGCCATGTGGTCTTTTTCTGTCATCATGTTTCTATGTTTCTAAGTAGATGACAGCAGATAAAGACCAGTATGGTTCATCTAGTCTGCTCAGTAAGGTGGCTAGAGTAGGTGTACCTGCTGCTCCATGCAGGTCATCCCTCTCTGTGTATGATCAAGACTAACCGCATATCCATACCCTGCTTTGACATCCATGGATAGATATAACCCTTAATAAAATTAGTCTGATCCCATTGAATTTACACACTTTAATAGATTTAATTTGATCACTAAATTAATGAGGACTGTGTCAAAGGCTTTGCTGAAATCTAAGTTCACCACATCGGGTTTTCTTCCTTGGTCCAACTCTCTGGTCACCCATTCAAAGAAATTAATGAGATTTGTCTGACAAGACCTGCCTCTAGTAAAATCATGCAATCCACTGGATTCCAGAAACTTCACTATCTTTTATTTAGCAGCATTTCCATTAGTTTATTCACCACAGAGGTCAAACTAAATGCCCTACAGTTCCTAACCGCCTCCTTACTTCTGCTTATGTGTAGAGAGATCAAATGCACCCTTCTCCAGTCCTCCAGGACTACACCTATCTGTAAAAAGCACTAAAAGGTCACAAAGCGGAGCTGCTCGAACTTCCTTAATTTCCTTAAGTACGCTGAGATGTTTCCCATCTGGCCCCATAGCTTTGTCTCTATTTAGTTTTGGTATCTCTGAGCTACCCCCTAGAAGAAATCAAAAGCCCCAATGTAGATTAATACATGCCAACCTTAGTGTACTTTTTAACGTGGATTTTAGTGTAGGATTTTTCATGCTAAATTTTACTCCTGTATTTAATAAAGGTTTTATCAAGGAAACATGCATGCACTTCACGTTTAGAACACATTCTATGCAAATGTATGATTGTGTGGGCATCGCTCCTGCTTGTCAATCAATGTTGCTGGTACTGGGAGGAAAGAGGCAGAGGGTACAGAAGGGGCCTACAGTCCAAGGGTCACTAGTGTAATTTTTGGAAAGGATGGGAGTGGTAGCCCATTTGGGCCACCAGTAAGTTTTCTTGGGGGTTTGGGCAGGTCATGGCCATGCTGGATTTATGTAGGCCCACTATGCGTAGTCATTTATTAAATTATGGCAAGTCCTGCCATTAGTGGCAATTAGGCCATTTGAGATTGCTCATTTCAGAATTGCCTATTCCCTAGGGGCCTGATTTTCGAAGGCCTTTACACAGGTAACTTCCCTAGTTACCCGTGTAAAGGCCCTATCCGAGATTTTCGAAGGGCACCTACACGGGTAGTGCCCTTTGAAAATCACAGATATGTCCCTAATGTGCTCAGATGCTATCCTCAAAGCATCAGGGTGTGTTGGGGGCGTTCTGGGATGGAGAGGAGGTGGGCCATGGCGCTTCCCGATTTTCGATGCTACATGGTTAGTGCTCTGCGCCTTAAAAATAGGTGTGGGAAAACCTCGCCTGTCTTTAAGGCGCTTGGGCTAACCGTGTGGCATTGAAAATTGCTGCTACACGGGTAGCTCCTGCAGCTTCCTGTCTGTATGGCGACACCCAGATTTTCAAGGCTGGGGCTGCATATGACCCTGGCAAGGAAAATATGGGTTATGCGGGAGGGCTATGCGCCGATGTGGCGCATAGCACCGCCCAGCTCAAATTCGGGCCCTAGCTTCCTTTGCTAAGCTGATGTTAGTGAGTTGGTAGTGGAAGCAAGTTCTTACATAGCAGAATTAGGCTAGTTGGCTTCTAATGTCTCTGTGTCTGGTAGTAAGTTGCAGTTCACTATACAGAGATCCAGAATTGATTGACTGGACAAGGGCAGGCTGATCACATTGGTGTAAGTTTTCAGACTTGCTACTTGTCTCATAAAAAACAAACAGTGGGGCAATTTACTAAGCTGGGCTAAAGGTTAGCACAGGCTATTTGTAACTAGATTCCATGTTATTCAAAGACACCTAGTTACAAATAGCCCATGCTAACCATTAAAAAATATGAGTTTTTAGCCTGGATTTGAAAAGGGCCAGAGATTAAGCTTGACGCACAGACTTTTGTTTGTTGGAGGCATAAGGAGCAGCAAGATGGAAGGATCGAAGTCTGGAGTTAGCAATAGTAAAGAAGGGCATAGCTAGAAGGGATCTGCCAGAAGAGAAGAGTTCTTGAGGAGGGGTGTAGGGAGAGATAAGAGGAAAGCTAGTGAGGAGCAGCAGAATGAGTGGACTTATAGGTCAGTAGGAGAAGTTTAAACTGGATACGAAAATGGATAGGGAGCTAGTGAAGTGACTTGAGGAGAGGGGTTATATGAGAATAACGAGGCTTGTGGAAGATTAGCCATGCAGCTGAGTTTTGAACAGATTGAAGGGAAGAGAGATGATTCAGAGGTAGACCAGCAAGGAGAAGATTGCAGTAGTCTAGACGGGAGGTGACTAAAGAGTTGAAGAGTATCTTAGTAGTGTGTGTAGATAGGAAGGGACGAATTTTACCAATACAGAGAAAGAAGTGACAAGTTTTAGCTATCTGTTAGATGTATGCAGTGAAAGAGAGAATGGAGTCAAAGATGACCCCAAGGTTGCAAGCTGAGGACACAGGGAGGAGTGTAATGTTATCCACAGAAATAAAGAAGAGGGGAAGAGCACTGTGCTAACTGGCATGCGGGTGGATTTAACACAACCCATTAAGATGGCATTAACTGCTCCCTCACTAACAGTAACAGTTGTGGTTATAGCGTGCACATAAAGCCTGTGCTAACTGCAACGCGCCATCAATGCCTACCTTACACCCCAATCCACCCTATCCTCGCCCACTCACACACTACCCTCTTAACTTGGGATTTGTAGCATAGCACCATACACTAAATGTCAGCATGGTGTACTTGGCATGCATTAAAGCCCATACTATCCAGTAGCATGCTTTAGTAAACCCGTCCATAAATGTATGAGGCTTCAATTGATAGAAACATAGAAACATGATGGCAGAAAGACCACATGGCTTATCTAGTCTGCCCTTCAATATCGACCACCACAAAAGATCCCTCTTTTGCCTTAGAGATCTTCTGTGTTTGTCCCATCCTTTTTTGAATTCAGATACTGTCCTCATCTCTACCACCTCTACTGGGAGACTATTCCACGTATCTATCACTCTTTCCATAAATATTTCCCCATATTACTCCTGAGTCTGTCCCCTTTCACCCTCATCCTATGTCCCCTTGTAGCAGAACTTGCTTTCAATTGAAAGAGGCTCTCCTCCTGTGCATTTATGCCATGGTGATATTTAAACGTCTCTATCATATCACCTCTACCCGCCTTTCCTCTAAAGTATACATATTAAGATCCTTAAGTCTGTCCTCATATGCTTTATAACCAAGACCACTAATCATTTTAGAAGCCATCCTCTGCACCAACTCCAACCCATTTATATTCTTTTGAAGGTGCAGTCTCCAGAACTGCACCCAAATGAGATCGCACCAGAGACTTATACAGAGGCACTATCACCTCCTTTTTTCTGCTGGCCATTCCTCTCCCTATGCACCCAAGCATCCTTCTAGCTTTCACCGGCACCTTTTCTAGCTGTTTAACTACTGTAAGATCGTCAGACACAATCACGTCCAGGTCCCACTCTTTTTTGTGGACAGAAGTATTTCCCTCCCCCTACACTGTACCGCTCCTTTGTATTTTTGCAGCCTAAATGCAGAACCCGGCACTTTTTAGCATTAAATCTCAGCTGCCAAATTCTAGACCATTCTTCAAGCTTAGCTAGGTCCCTCCTCATATTATCTGCTCTTTCCTGGGTGTCTTCTCTATTGCAGGTTTTGGTATACATAGGTGGAGATAGAGCAGCTTTAAAACTAGATAATAGGGGAAAGCCGACAGTCGAACAAGAGCGCATGGTTCGGAAGAATGTATCCTTGAAGGATACTACCAAAAGCAGAGAGGTTCCAAAAAAGGGTAAAGTAGCCCAAATGCCCTTGAGTATGGAGCAGACAGAGCTTAAAGATTCCAAATTACCCACGCCTACCAATAACCAAATTAATATGAAGAAAATACAGTCTCTAAAATGCTTGTATGCAAATGCTAGAAGTCTAAAAAATAAGATGGAAGAGTTAGAATATATAGCACTAAATGAGAGGTTAGATATGATTGGAATCTCAGAGACATGAAGGAGGACAACCAGTGGGGCACTGTGACACCTGGGTCAAATTATATTGTAATGATAGAGCTGATCAAATTGGTGGAGGGGTTGCGCTCTATGTTAGAGAGGGCATTGAGTCAGAAAGGATTAAAGTTTTGCAGGAAACACAATTTGCTGTAGAATCTCTAAGGATTGAAATTCCATGTAAAAAGGGGAAGGCAATGGCAGTGGGGGTGTACTATCGACCGCCTGGCCAGAATGAACAAATGGATGATGAAATGCTCAAAGAAATCAAGGAAGCTAACAAACATTACAGCAAAGTAATAATAATGGGTGATTTCAATTACCCCGATATCGACTGGGTCAGTGTCACGGCAGGACATGCTAGGGAGATAAAGTTCCTAGATGAAATAAATGACTGCTTCTTAGAGCAGCTGGTTCATGAACTGATCAGAGGGGAAGCCATATTGGACCTAGTCCTTAGTGGAACACCAGATCTGGTGCAAGAGATAAGGGTGTTGTAGCCACTTGGCAATAGTGATCATAGCATGATCGCGTTTGATTTAATTAGTAGAGGAGGGATGGTAAGGAAATCCACAGTACTATCTTTTAACTTTCGAAAGGGAGACTATGATAAAATGGGGAAAATAGTTAAGAAAAAAACTAAAAGGAGCAGTTGCAAATGTTAAAGACTAACATCAAGCTTGGGTGTTGTTGAAAAATACTATCTTGGCAGCCCAGACCAGCTGTATTCCACGCTTTAAGAAAAGTGGAAGGAAGTCCAAAAAACTGCCAGCATGGTTTAAAGGTGAGGTCAGAGAGGCTGTTGTTGCCAAAAAAGCATCTTTCAGGAAATGGAAAAAAGAGCCAAATGACGAAAACTGGAAACAGCACAAGCACTGGCAAGTTAAATGCAAGGCATTGATAAGACAGGCAAAGGGAGAATTTGAGAAGAAGTTTACTGCGGAAGCAAAAACACGTAATAAAGACTTTTACAAGTATATTTGTAGGAAAAAACCTGTGAGAGAGTCAGTTGGTCCATTAGATGATAGAGGGGTTAAAGGGGCACTAAGGGGCGACAAGGCAATAGCAGAGAGACTGAATGAATTCTTTGCTTCGGTCTTTACTGAGGAAGATGTAGGGATGTTACCCATGACTGAAGTAGTATTTAAAGGTGCAGAAGAATTGAATGAAATATCGATACATCAGGAAGATGTATTACAACTATTTGATAAACTGAATAGTAGCAATTCACCTGGACCAAATGATATACATCCAAGGGTGTTGAAAGAACTGAAATATGAGATTGCAGACCTGCTATTAGTAATCTGTGAACTATCATTAAAATAATCTGTAATACCTGAAGATTGGAGGATGGTGAACGTAACGCCAATTTTTAAAGAGGGTTCCAGGGGTGATCCGGGAAACTACAGACTGGTGAGCCTGACGTCAGTACCGGGAAAAATGCTAGAAACCATCATAAAGAACAAAATTGCTGAACATGTAGATAGTCATGGCTTAATGGGAGACAGCTAACATGGCTTTAGACAAGGAAGATCTTGTCTTACTAATCTGTTATATTTTTTTGAAGGTGTGAATAAACAGGTAGACAAAGGCGAGTCGGTTGATATAGTGTATTTGGACTTTCAGAAAGCCTTTGACAAGGTCCCTCATCAGAGACGTTTGGCAAAACTAAAGAGTCATGGGATAGGAGGCAGTGTACTATTGTGGAACTGGAACTGGTTAAAAGATAGAAAGCAAAGGGTAGGGCTGAGGTTATCAAATTTGCAGATGACACAAAACTATTTAAAGTTGTTAAAACCTATGAGGATTGTGGAAAATTGCAAGAAGATCTTGATAAATTGGAAGATTGGGCATCAAAATGGCAGATGAAATTTAATGTGGACAAGTGCAAAGTTATGCACCTAGGGAAGAACAACCCAAACTATGGTTATACGATGCAAGGTTCCACATTAGGAACCACCACCCAGGAAAAAGATTTAGGCGTCATTGTGGATAACATGTTAAAACCCTCCGCCCAGTGTGCAGCGGTGGCCAAGAGAGCAAATAGAACGCTAGGCATCATAAGAAAAGGAATGGAAAATAAAACAAAGGATATTATAATGCCTCTGAGTGGAGGAGTAGCCTAGTGGTTAGAGCAACCACATAATACCCAGTAGATCAAGGGTTCAATTCCCACTGGCACCCCTTGTGACATTGGGCAAGTCACTTTATCCTCCATTGCCTCAGAAGAAAAGGCTGGCAATCTACTTCCAGTGATACATTGCCAAGAAAACCCAGAGGTAGCTGAGTCAACACTGACTTGATGGCAATAAAAAAAAAATGCCTCTATCATTCCATGGTGAGACCACACCTTTAATATTGTGTGCAATTCAGGTCACTGTATCTTAAAAAGGGACCCAGTATATCAATGCTTGACCCAATACAAGCATTGTGGAACCTGTGTCTTTTGGGGAAACTGCTTGGTACATATGACCTAGATTGGCCACTGTTGGAAACAGGATACTGGGCTTGATGGACCTTGGTCTGACCCAGTATGGCATATCTTATGCTCTTATGTATCATTCGTAAAGAGGCAATCCTTACCCGACAGCCCTTCTGCATTATCACTAACAATGATGTTAAAAAGAATTGGACCGAGGATAGATCCCTGCGGCACACCACTGTTAACCTCCCTCTCTTCAGAGCGAGCTCCATTTACCTGTGCCCTTTGTTGTCTCCCCCTCAACCAATTTCTAACCCAATCAGTAACTTTAGGGTTCATCCAGTTTGTGGATAAGTCTCCTGTGCGGAATGGTGTCAAAACCTTATGAGAATTTTGTTAAGTTTCTGTTACAATGGGTTCAACATGTTCGATGTAATGTGCATCACTGTTTGTTGTATTTCCTGTTATCACATTGAGCTACTTGTAACCATCTTGACTTGTAGAAAGACGGTATTAAAATAAAACTGTTAAATAAATAAAGGCTTTACTGAAATCCAAGTACACCACATGTAGTGCTCTCCCTCTGTCCAACTCCCTGGTCATCCAATCAAAGAAATCAATCAGATTTGTCTGACAAGACCTGCCCCTGGTGAATCCATGCTGCCTCCAATCCTGTAATCCACTGGACTCCAGAAACCTCATTTTCTCTTTGAGTAGCATTTACAATAATTTACTCACCACAGAAGTTATAGAGATTATCAGTGATAGAGGCAGTAAGGGATTGGAAGAAAGTAGGAGAAGAGAGGAGAAAGGATTAATGGACAGCAAACACTTGAAAGTGTTGGCAGAAGACAGACGAAGAAAGCAGAAAAGAGGAACAGAGACCAATGGGATTGGAAAAATAAAATATTCAAAGGTAGAAAAAAGCATTTTATTTTGAATTTATTAAGTTTGAGAGCTGTGCATTGTGGATAGTTTTGCCTTTGTTTCAATCCAAGTGGAAATGCATTTCTGTTTTTTAGGATTCTGGTGTTGCAGTATCTGCCGAGTTTAACTTCTTGGGATTCACTGTTCAATATTTGACCTCATATTTTTATTTCTAATTGCAGTCCCTTGTGCTGTATTTGCTGAAAGTCTGTTTTACATGTGACCACGGTTTGGTGGCATTAGCGTGTAGTTTCTGTTGAGAATTATAGTAATCCCACTTGTTCTGTTTTACCAGAAAAAGATTTATTAGTGTTCCATGGCCCAGTGTAATATTTGTAGTGCTGCCTATTTTCTGGTAAGGTTATAACTGTTTGAATCATAGGAATTAGTGCTACTATGTGTAGTCATTAGCCCCTGCAGAGCCGGGAGGGCCATGGTTTTGGGGTACTGCAATCTCCTTTGTAGCCTTGCAGGCAACCTAGAGTAATAAGCATAGGGAAGACCTGGCCCGGATCACCGAAGAGAAGACCCACACCAACCCCACTCCTGTTAGGAGGGAAAAGATCCAATCCGCTCATCCATCTTGGGATTCTGCTCTGAATGAGTTTCCCTGGCTTACCAGAAACTACTCTCTGGATCCAGAAAGAGGCAGGGAAGGGGAAGGCTCAGGTAGTTTGGACCTAGAAAAACTCCACAGTTCCCAGGTAAGGGGGAGATCTACCCTGACCAAGAGAAGGAGGCCATGGAAACCCAGCCCTGTGAGGTCAAGGAGAACCCTTTTCTTTCTAAAATACTGGAATAAACAGTCTTTGCACAGCTATCCCGTCAGCTGGATTCCACCCACTTTCTTCATCCCCGCCAATCGGGTTTTCGGCCAGGTCACAGTGTGGAGACTGTTCTTCTTGCATTTCTCAATGAACTTCATGTAGCTCACGACCGCGGTGATTTTTCGGTGGCGGTATCTCTGCAGCTTTCTGCAGCTTTCAACCTAGTTGAACACTCTCTTCTTCTTTCTCGCTTACGTGAGGCTGGCCTATGTAGCACAGTTCATCATTGGTTCCACTCATATCTTTCCTCTCGGTCCTATACTTTTCTCTCTTCATCTGCTTCAGCATCTGAGCCCTTTCCACTGCTTTGTGGTGTGCCTCAAGGTTCCGTATTAGCACCCCTTCTCTTTAATATCTTCCTGGCACCACTTGCTCTTCTGGTGCAACGATTTGGGATTTCTGCCCTTTACTACGCTGATGATCTGGTTCTTCTTCATCACACTTCCCCTCTCCACCCCAATCTTTCCCCCCTCAATTCCTGTCTCTCCGCTGTTGCTAGTCGGCTAACTACTAATTGTCTGCACTTGAATTTGGCTAAAACACTTGCTATCCGGTTCACTTATGGCAGTCCTCCCCCCCCCCCCCCCCCCGGTAGCCCCTTCTTTCTCTGACTCACCTGTCCCTTTAGTTTCCTGTTTCCGTTATCTAGGTGTTCTCTTTCATTCGGATCTTTCCTTTCAGGATCGCATCTCTCATGTCACTAAGACTTCCTTTTTCTTTCTGCGCCAGATCCGCACCATCTGCCCTTTTCTCACCCCACAGGCCCTTACTACTCTTCTCCTGTCCCTGGTTATGTCACGTGTCGATTTTTGCAATTCTGTTCTAGTTGGCCTTCCGCACTCACAGTTACACTGCCTACAACGCATCCAGAACACAGCTGCACGCCTCATCTCACATTCCTCACATCGGGATCACGTCACCCCTCTTTTCATCCTGGCTCCCCATTGACTTCCATATTCGTTACAAAATCCTTCACACTGGTTCATCACGTCCTTTACAATCACACACCTCAATACCTGGCAGACCTTATTCAGTTTCATGCTCCCAGTCGCTCACTCCGGTCACTACACATCAATCGCCTCCATCTCCCGTCTCCCTCCCGCGCTCATCTACAATTAACCCACTCCCCTGCTTTCTTCTTTATCGGTCCTGCACTTTGGAACTCCCTACCCACCTTCCTCAGACTTAAACAACAGTACACCACCTTTAAGAAAAACCTGAAAACTCACCTCTTCTCCTCCGCTTTCGACCTCCCTTCCCCTATTGTGTGATACTGCCTTTCACAATCCCTCTCTCATTCTTTTCTCCTCTGTCTCGTGTGTGTGAATGTGCTGCTTGCTATCCTATCATTTATTGTAATTTCCTTTCCTTTTCTGGCCATTGGCCCTCTTTGTATATTTTATTATTGTAAACCGCTATGATTTTATTGAATAGCGGTATATCAAGTGAATAAACATAAACATAAACCCTGAACCCATGGAAGTACAAGGGACAGAAACATAGAAATATGACGACAGAAAAAGAACACATGGCCTATCTAGTCTGTCCTTCCATATCAACAACTACAACAGTCCCCTTTTTTCCTTTAGAGATCCTCTGTGTTTGTCCCATGCTTTTTTGAATTCAGATACTGTCCTCATCTCTACCACCTCCACTGGGAGACTATTCCACGGATCCACCACTCTTTCCATAAAGAAATATTTCTGCATATCACTCCTGAATCTATCCCCCTTCACCCTCATCCCATGTCCCCTCGTAGCAGAACTTGCTTTCAATCGAAAGAGGCTCTCCCCCTGTACATTTATGCCACGGAGGTATTTAAACATCTCAATCATATCACCTCTATCCCGCCTTTCCTCTAAGGTGTACATATTAAAATCCTTAAGTCTGTCCTCATATGCTTTATAATGAAGACCACTAACCATTTTAGTAGCCACCCTCTGTACTGACTCCATCCTGTTTATATCCTTTTGAAGGATCGCCAATGTAACACCAATTTTTAAAAAGGGTTCCAGGGGTGATCCGGGAAACTACAGACCGGTGAGCCTGACGTCAGTACCGGGAAAAATGGTAGAAACCATTATAAAGAATAAAATTACTCAGCATGTAGATAGTCACAACCTAATGGGAGACAGCCAACATGGCTTTAGACAAGTAAGATCTTGTCTTACTAATCTGTTATGTTTTTTTGAAGGAGTGAATAAACAGGTGGACAAAGGTGAGTCGGTTGATATTGTGTATCTGGACTTTCAGAAAGCCTTTGACAAGGTCCCTCATCAGAGACTTTTGGCAAAACTAAAGAGTCATGGGATAGGAGGCAGTGTACTATTGTGGATCAGGAACTGGTTAAAAGATAGAAAGCAGAGGGTAGGGCTAAATGGCCAATTTTCCCAATGGAGAAAGGTGAATAGTGGTGTACCCCAGGGATCTGTGCTGTTTCCGCTGCTTTTTGACATATTCATAAATGACCTGGAAAGTGGAATAACGAGTGAGGTTATCAAATTTGCAGATGACACAAAACTATTTAAAGTTGTTAAAACCCAAGAGGATTGTGAAAAATTGCAAGAGGATCTTGATAAATTGGAAGACTGGGCATCAAAATGGCAGATGAAATTTAATGTGGACAAGTGCAAGGTTATGCACCTAGGGAAGAACAACCCAAACTATGGTTACACGATGCAAGGTTCCACATTAGGAACCACCACCCAGGAAAAAGATTTAGGCGTCATTGTGGATACCATGTTAAAACCCTCGGCCCAGTGTGCAGTGGCGGCCGAGAGAGCAAATAGAATGCTAGGTATGATAAGGAAAGGAATGGAAAATAAAACAAAAGATATTATAATGCCTCTATATCGTTCCATGGTGAGACCGCACCTTGAATATTGTGTGCAATTCTGGTCGCCATATCTTAAAAAGGATATAGCGATTTTAGAAAAGGTACAGAGAAGAGCCACCAAAATGGTAAAGGGGATGGAAGGATACTCCTATGAAGAAAGGCTAAAAAGGTTAGGGCTCTTTAACCTGGAAAAGAGACGGCTGAGGGGAGATATGATAGAAGTCTATAAATTAATGAACGGAGTGGAACGGGTAAACGTAGATCGATTGTTTACCTTATCAGAATATAGAAAGACTAGGGACATGCAATGAAGCTACAGGGTAAACTATTTAAGACTAATAAAAGAAAATATTTTTTCACTCAACGTGTAATCAAACTCTGGAATTTGTTACCGGAGGATGTAGTAAAGGCTGCTAGTGTAGCTGGGTTTAAAAAAGGTTTGGACAAGTTCCTGGAGGAAAGGTCCATAAACCATTATTAAGAAGTGACCGAAGATATCAATGCTTGACCCAGTACAAGCATTGTGGGGACTTGTGTCTCTTGGGGAAACTGCTAGGTACATGTGACCTAGATTGGCCACTGTTGGAAACAGAATACTGGGCTTGATGGACCTTGGTCTGACCCAGTATGGCATATCTTATGTTCTTATGTTCTTATGTTAGGTGCGGTCTCCAAATTACTTCAAATGAGGTTGCACCAAAGACTTATGCAAAGGCACTATCACGTCCTTTTTTCTGCTAGCCATTCCTCTCCGTATGCACCCAAGCATCCTTCTAGCTTTTGCCGTCGCCTTTTCTACCTGTTTAGCTACTTTAAGATCATCAGACACAACCACGCCTAGGTCCCACTCGTCTTTAGTGGACAAAAGTACTTCACCCCCTATACTATATTGCTCCCTTGGATTGCTGCAGCCCAAATGCATGACCTTACATTTTTTAACATTAAATCCCAGCTGCCAAATTCTAGACCATTCTTCAAGCTTAGCTAGATCCCTCCTCATGTTATCTACATCTTCCTGGGTGTCTACTCTATTGCAGATTTTTGTATCATCCGCAAAGAGGCAAACCTTACCCGACAGCTATATCACTAACCAAGATGTTAAAAAGAATCGGACAAATGACAGATCCCTGGGGCACACCACTGGTAACATCCTTCTCCTCAGAGTGAGCTCCATTTACCTGTACTCTTTGTCGCCTCCCACCCAACCAATTTCTAACCCAAGCAGTAACCTTAGGGTCCATCCCTAGGGTGCTCAGTTTGTTTATAAGTCACCTGTGAGAAACAGTGTCAAAAGCTTTACTGAAATCTAAATACACCACATCTAGGGCTCTCCCTCGGTCCAACTCCCTGGTCACCCAGTCAAAGAAATCAATCAGAT
The DNA here is from genome assembly GCA_033557465.1 of Ichthyophis bannanicus. Taxonomy (NCBI): domain Eukaryota; kingdom Metazoa; phylum Chordata; class Amphibia; order Gymnophiona; family Ichthyophiidae; genus Ichthyophis; species Ichthyophis bannanicus. The sequence goes on from CM066034.1 coordinate 905,574,655, forward strand.
TTGTCTGACAAGACCTGCCTCTGGTGAATCCATGCTACCTCAGATCCTGTAATCCGCTGAACTCCAGAAACCACACTATTTTCTCTTTCAGCAGTGTTTCCAATAATTTACTCACCACTGAAGTTAAACTAACCGGCCTGTAGTTTTCAACCACATCCTTACTTCTGCTTTTGTGTAAAGGCACCACATGAGCCTCTCTCCAGTCCTTTGGCACCACGCCCGACTCCAACGAGGCATTGAAAAGGTCAGTCAGTGTAGCTGCTAGAACGTCTCCAATTTCCCTCAGAGGTTTCGTCATCATCGCTACATATGGTATGGCACATTTGCTACATATTCGAGTGGTGATTTTTTTCAGTTTTGTGTTCTTTCACAATGTGACTGGTAGTGGGAAGAGTTATGTTGCTGTTACTCAAATGACATATAAATCAGAATATTTTATGTACGGTGACTTTGATGGAAAAATGTCCTAGTTGTGATCTGTACCTCTTATAAGGCTTTTGCGGATGCAGAACATGTTTATATTTAACTACTATACTATGTCAGATGAAAGGTGTATGCCATGTGTCTCATATGTGAGCATTGTCCATCAGCAGTGTTCCAGTGGACAAAAAGTTGAGAACCACTGGTCTAGTATGAATTCACAGTTTTGAATTACATAGAAACAGAAACACGATGACAGATGACTGATAAAGACCATCCAGCCTGCCCAATTTGCCCATTTTAAGGACTCATTGGATGCACTTCTAATTGGATTTAAAAATGACTACAGCAGCTCTATAAGTTTGTGTGAATAATATTTATACATTGGCGGTAAACATAAAAGGGCTGCTGCTAAATATGCATGTAGAACTTTCTACAGATCTTTTCCAATCAGTGGGCCATGATGTTGCCTTCCACAGTCTTATAAGTATGGTAACAGCTGCATCTGATTGCTGTAATACCTCTATGGGAATGCCATCAATGCTTTAAATGCTGCGTTAACTTCTTCTTTCATCTCCAACAGTTCTTGATCATAATTACAGATTGAAACAGCTGTTGGTTCACTTGATCATTATGGTATCATGACTCGGTGTATTCTTACTGCCTTTTCTTGATCTTCTCAGTATCATTCAACATGGATTATTGAGCATCAGTCATCCGAATGACTGTGGAAATTATTGCACAATTGCTCTGATTCCACATGCCAGCAGGATTCTACTCAAGATCATTCAGTGGAGACTACAGCCATACCTGGAATAAGAACTGCCTGAAGTGCAAGCAGGGTTCAGGAAAGAGCAAGGAACGAGAGACATTGCATATGTGAGTTGGATCCTTGAAAAGACAAAAGGATATCTATATGTGTTTTATCAACTATAGTAAGGCCTTTGATTGTGTATTACATGAGAAACTCTGGGCCACATTAAGAAGAATGAGTATACCAGAATATCTGATAGCTCTCATACACAATCTTTACATTGATCAAGAAGAACAATTCAAACAGAACAAGGAGAAACAGAATGGTTTAAAATTAGCAAAGGTGTATACTTTTCTTATACCTGGTTTAACTTATATGCCAAACAAATCATCAGAGAAGCAGGACTGTATGAAGACTATGTACGACTGTATAAAGACTATGTGTGAAGATTGGTAGAAGACTCATCAACAACCTTCACTATGCTGACAGTACCACATTACTGACTGAAGCTGAAGACGATCTGAAATATTTGCTTATCCAGATCAAGGAACATGGGGAGGAGGGGGGTGGGAGGGATAATAATCAGCGGCGTAGCTAGCACTTGTAAAACTGTCACCGCTGAAATCTACTGGCCACTGGAACTTGGTGCCATCTGGTGTGGCTAGACTATTTTTCTAGCTTCCCTTGGCTTCCTCTGACAAAACGTTTATTTTTTATATATGTATTTCTTGGGGTAGGGGCTGATCTGATATTTTGCAATCTGACACTTTGAAATCTTTCTGCTGCACCAGAAGCATGTTGCTAAACTGAGGTTTGTCCAGTGATGTGTACTGTAGGCTTTTTTAGCATGTCTTAATAGATTTAAGTGCCAAATGAAACAGGGGTAGACTTAAAAGACACCTGTGTGGGCCAGGACACATACCAATGGAATAATTCAGCTGACGTCATGCTGTATTGCCAAACACTGGCAAATTTATCCATGTTGCTTATGCAGAAAAAGGGAGATTTAAAAATAAATTACGTGATACGTCTTCCTGTATCTGTTCAGATTTTTTTCTTCAGGCAGAGAAAGAGAGCGATTGTTATGAGAGATTTTACTTCTTTCTAGAGTAGGTGGCCCCCTGCATCAGCACTGCGGCTCTTTAATCTGCCACAGAAAGGCTGGGGTACTGCTAAGGCACCAAGAGAAGATGCATTTTCAAATCAATCTTAGGTTACCTCGGGCAAAGCAGGAGGCGCCGCAGCTTGGCTTTAAATGCATTTCTAATGGGCTTGCGGTCTGAAGACCAGCCAGGCACAGCAGTGCTGAGTGTTTAAGATAGGATACATAACACTCTCCACGTCATCTTACTGGGAAGATTGGTTACTCAGCTCTGAACAGCACACTATGAACACTTCATCAGAAGATGGTGGCATTAAATATATATAGATGTGTGTTTATATATGAATATGTAGCTGGTCTCTCACTAGGAAGTGAGGGTTACCCCAGAGGTCCTTCACCAAACAGATTTATAGGGGTGCCTGTTGCTTTCATCAGGGAGAAAACTGAAAAGACAGAAGGGCAGTGTACCAAAATTAAGATACTAATGGATGGATGGATAGGAGACAGAGCTCAAGGTCAAACAGAAGCAAATAAAGAGACAAAAGGCAAAAAGCAAAATAGTTTTTAAGTAAAACCATTCACCAAATAAGCATTTACAGTCCTTTAGGTCAGGCAAAAACAATGTAGAAGATAAAGGATAAGTGGTAGTTCAAAAGTCCTTCGATTTGAAGCTCTTCTCCTGTCCTCGGTATTTTTCTCTATGGAAGTAATTTTATAAAATCATTTCCGTGTGTATGTGGCATAAAAGTAGGTACTTTGGCATCAAGGTGTGTACTTTGCTGGTGGGCATGCACATGGGCAGCATGTGGGTGAAGCATGCAATGAAATGCTATAATTTATGCACAAACTTGAAAAATATAGGCACGGCAATTTACAGCGGCTCTAGCGTTAGTGTAAGTTCCTGCGCCTACCATATAGGCACACATGAGGCTATTTATGCTAGCATTTTACACAAACAAGTAAGCACCTACTTAACTATATAAAATAGTCTTAGCATAGCTCATTGAAATGGACGTTATCTAAGCACCCCTTCATAAAATTACCCTCAAAAAGATGGTTCCCGGATGGATATCTTTCTTTTCACTCTCCTTCATGCTGGTGCTCTTCTGAAAAAACAGTAGCTCAAGGACATCAAATGTTCAGCCCATGAGCCATTTCCAGCACTCAGGATGTTGTTCAGAAATACAATCTTTGAAGCCCAGATCAGATGTATTCCATGTTTTAAAAAGAGTTGAAGGAAGTCTAAATGACTGCCAGCATAGTTTAATGATTGGATGAGAGAGGCTGTTATAACTAAACAAATATTTTTTTAATGGAAAGAGCATCCAAATGAAGAAAAAAAGAAGAGACTCGAAAACCTATATTCAGACCTTTAAATACTTAAAGGGAAATAATGAACAAACAAACCTCTTCCAAAGATGGGGAAGCTGTAAAACTAGAGGGCATAACAGGAAGCTGCAAGGTGGTAAATTGAAAGGCAATGTCAGGAAATACTTTTTCACAGAAAGGGTGGTGGATGTTTGGAATGCCCTCCCGATGGAAGTGGTGGGGGCAAACACGGGGACGGAATTCAAAATGGCATGGGACAGACACAGTGGATCCCTCTATAGCAACAGGATAAAATCAAGCTAAACTTAACTATCTAATTTCGCAACAAACAGGAGTGCCCTACACGGAGCAGTGGGTTCACCGCTAAACAAAGACATGGGGAGGGGTGACCTGCACGGAGCGGCAGGTGCACCTACTCTTGCCATCGTGTTGTGCAGACTAGATGGATCATACTGGTCTTTATCTGCTGTCATTTACTATGTTACTATGTGACATAAGCACTAGTAAGTTTAATGCAAAATACTGACAAGGAAGGCAAAAAGAGAATTTCAAAAAAAGTTTGCCATAGAAGCAAAAACTCATAACAAAGCCATTTTCAAGTACATTTGAAACAAGAAGCCTTTGATGGAGTCTGCTTGAACCATTAGATCAATGGTTCTCAATCCAGTCCTCTGGGACCCCCAGGTCAGTAAGGTTTTCAGGATATCCACAATGAATTTGCATGAGATAGATCTGCATGCACTGCTTTTATTGTATACAGATCTGTCTCATGCATATTCACTGTGGATATCCTGAAAACCTGACTGGTCTGTGGGTCCCAGAGGAGTGGGTTGAGAACCACTGCATTAGATGATCATGGGGTAAAGAGGCACTCAGGAAGGAAAAGACCATAGAGGCAAGACTAAATTCTTTATTTTTGTCTTTACTGAGGAAGATGTAATGGAATTATCCATGCCAGAAATGGTATTTAATGGTGATGATGTGGAGGAACTGAAATAAAACTCAGTGAGCCTGGAAGATATAATAAGCCAGATCAACAAGTAAAGCACATGAAATCCCCTAGACACCTTTAAATAAAATCTATTATACTTGAAGACTGGAGAATAACATCAATGTAACAACAATTTTTTAAAAGAATTTATGGGTGATCCAGGAAACTATAGACCAGTGAGCCTGATGTCAGTACCAAACGAGATGGTAGAACGATAAATTTTCTGTATCTGCTAATTTTCTTTCCTTTAACCCTGCTAGACCAGTCCAGAGAAGTGGGCTATGCTTCAAAGCCAACAGGTGAAGGCAGACCAGAGCAACTTTCAGTGATGTATCATTTGTATATATGCTGGTACACCATTCAGAAAATTCAGGTTGACACTTCCCAAGCATAAAGCAAAACTAAAAACTCAGAAAAACGTATTACTCAAAAACAATAATTTCCGACACACTTTTGGCTCTTTACTATACTTGACTCTGCATTAAGCACAGACCGAGCTTTGACTGTCTTTGGAATGCATTACCCACAGAGATGATAGGCTGAACGGAGAACCTCCTTAATTTAGTGGGCGATCAAGGACTTGACTGCTGCCTGTCCTTTCCTTGGGCCACTGAATAGAATAAAGAGATGCTCTGATAGGAGGAATTATGGATCACCAGATACTTTACCACTGCCCTCCTAAGAACATAAGACATGCCATACTGGGTCAGACCAAAGGTTCATCAAGTCCAGTATCCTGTTTCCAACAGTAGCCAATCCAGGTCACAAGTACCTGTAAGGTACCAAAAGATACACAGATTCCTTGCTGCTTAGCCCAGGGATTGGCAGTGGATTTCCCTAGTCCACTTTAATAATGGTTAATAGACATTTCCTCCAGAAACTTGTTAAAATCTGTTTTAACCCAGCAACATTAACAGCTTTTACTACATCCTCCAGCAACAAATTACAGAGTTTGATTAAGCATTGAGTGGAAAAATATTTTCTTTGATTTGTCTTAAATGTGCTACATTGTAGCTTCATTGTGTGTCCCCTAGTCTTTCTACTCCTTGAAGGTGTGAACAACTGATCTACGTTTATCCGCTCTATTCCACTAATTATTTTATAGACCTCTATCATGTCTCCCCCCAGCCTTCTCTTTTCCAAGTTGAAGAGCCCTACCCTTTTAAGCCGTTCCTTAGAGAGATATCCTTCCATCCCCTTTATCATTTTGGTGGCTCTTCTCTGTACCTTTTCTAATTCTGCTATATCCTTTTTAAGATACAGTGAGCAGAGTTGCACACAATATTCAAGGTGCGCTCGCACCATTGAGCCATACAGAAGCATTGTAATATCTTTGGTTTTTTTCTCCATTCCTTTCTTATGATTCCTAGCATTCTGTTTGTTTTCTTGGCCACCACTGCACACTGGGCAGAAGATTTCAATGTATTAAACACGATGACCCCCTGATCCTTTTCTTAGTTGGTGATTCCTAATGTGGAACCTTACATTATGTAACTGTAGTTTTGTTATTATTCCCTAAGAGGCCAAATCCGATCGGGGCACATCCGGGCCATCTGGATGTCCAAAATCTGGACGGGCCGAATTTGTACCCGATTCTGATTTCCCCACGGGATCAGAATCAGGTGTAATCAGCCTCGTCGGGCAGGCCATGCCCCGATTCTGGGGCTTTGTGCATCCAGCCCCCTCCCCGCACAACCCCATGGAATGTCTGCATGGCTCCTGGTGCCATGGTGTCCCGTCTTCATGGCATCAGGATGCCATGCAGAAGCCCAGATGCGCTGCCAGCAACATACCTGGCATTCCCCACCACCTGACCCCCCGGAGAGACCTGCTATGGCCTGGATCAGGGGACCGTACATCTCCCCTACAGCCACTGTCCTTGGGGGGGTCTCCCAGTGTAGGTTGCTGCCCTCGGGGGGGGGGGGGGACGAACAGACTTATTCCACCTCTGTGGTGGAATGTCTCCCGCCTAACCCAGCACCCCGGGCGTACAGAGCCTTCACCAGAATAAGCCTTGTATTTCCATGTTGAAGGTCATGCCTCCAGCCCACTCTAGTTCCTTCTCTGCCCTGCCCCCTCCTGCGCACCCTCATACAGAGCTCTCCACATATCTCGGCAATACGTGCGGGGAGCCCTGCACTCAGAATAGGGTCTAGGGGAATAGCGGGGCTGGATGTCTATGTCCGACATCCAGCCCCCACTGTTTGGTATCGGCATGACCCCCTAAGTGCATAACTTTACTCTTGTCCACAATAAATTTCATCTGCCATTTGGATATCCAAGCTCCCAATTTCTCAAGATCCTCTTGCAATTTTTCATAATCCTCTTGTGTTTTAGCAGCTCTGAATAATTTTGTGTCATCAGCAAATTTGATCACCTCCCTGGTTATTTCCATTTCCAGGTTATTTATGAATGTTTAAAAGCAGTGTGCCTAGCATAGATCCATGGGATACTCCACTATTCAACTTTCTCCATTGAGGAAATTAGCCATTTAGCCCTACTCTCTATTGTCTATCTTTTAACCAGTTCCCAATCCACATTAGTACATTCCCTCCTGTCCCATGACTTTTTAATTTTCTCAGGAGTCTCTTGTCAAAGGCTTTCTGAAATTCAGATACATTAATCATAGGTTTTCAACCCTGTCCTCGGGGAACCCCAGGCCAGTCGGGTTTTCAGGATTCCCACAATGAATATGCATAAGATAGACTTGCATGTTCTGCCTACATGGTATGCAAATTTATCTTATGCATATTCATTGTGGTAATCCGGAAAACCCGACTGGCCTGGGGTTCTCTGAGGACAGGGTTGAAAACCTATGCATTATATCAGCCTGCTCACCTTTATCTACCTGTTTCTTTATACCTTTAAAATATGTAACAGATTAGTGAGACAAGACTTTCCTTGGCTAAATACATGTTGGCTTTGTCCCATTAAACCATGACTATCTCTATGTTCAGTGATTTTGTCCTTTATAATGGTTTCTACTATTTTGCCCAGTATTGACGTCAGGCTCATGGGTCCCCCTGCACTGTGTTCAGGTACTACAGTTGATTTTAATGATAGTTTACAGATTACTAATAGTAGGTCTGCAATCTCATTTTTGAGTTCTTTCAGAAAATTTGGATGTATACCATTTGGTCTAGGTAATCTGCTACTCTTAGTTTATCAAACTACTGTATTACATCTTCCAGGTGTATTGAGATGTGTTTCAATTCCTCCAGGATATCACCTTTAAATATCTTTTCTTGTATGAGTAATTCCCTACATCTTCTTCAGTAAAGACTGACGCAAAGAATTCATTCAGTCTCTCCTCTATGGCCTTGTCCTCCCTTTCTGCTCCTTTTACCCCTCTATCCAACTGACTCTCTAAGAGGTTTTTTGTTTTGAATGTATTTGAAAAAAATTTTATTATGCGTTTTTCCTTCCATGGCAAGCTTCTTTTAAAATTTTCTCTTTGCCTGTCTTATCAATGCCTTGCATCTAACTTTGCCAGTGCTTGTGTTTCCTGTTTTCATCATTTCTCTCTTTTTTTCCATTTTCTGAAAGATACTTTTTTGGTTAAAACAGCCTCTCTGATATTAACTTTAAACCATGCCGGCAGTCATTTGACCTTGCTTCCACCCTTCTTAAAGTGTGAAATACATCTGTCTGGGCTTCCAAGATAGTAGCTATAAACAATGCCACAGGCTTGATGTAAACTTTTAACCTTTGCAGCTGTTCCTTTTGATTTTTCTTAACCATTTTCCTAATTTTATGAAAGTCTTCCTTGTGAAAGTTAAATGCTAGCACAGTGGATTTTCTTGCTGTCCTTTTCCCATTTATTAAATCAAATATGATTATGTTATGATCATTATTCCTAAGTGGCCCCAATAGCGATGGGGGGGGGGGGTGCCCGCAAAGAGTGACGCCCGCTACGAATGCCCACGAGACTGGGAATGCCATTGATCAGTGCAGGCATTACGGCATTAGTTTGCAGGAAGAAAAGTGCCCTGACCCTTTGAACAACTGTTCTGTTCACAATCCCTTCCCCCCTTTTATTTTCAGCTCTTGTAATAGTTATCCTAACCACAGACTAATATTAAACAATATAAGCGGACAGGTTTTCTCAGATATGTGTTTCTTACTAAGTAAATAAAAAGCTTCCAGCTAGGCAGACATCAAAGCAACACTCCCACTATATAAGATAACATGCATTAGAAACTAGCCAGTAGCCTAATCAAGGCTGCTGTACTTACCAGCACTTGTTCTATTACTGTACTTGCTACTGGCCTTTTAGATTCCATGCCTGTTCTCTTTGTTCATGGTTATTTATATCTCCAGGTACAAACAGGAATGCAGTCTTCACATATGGGTGACGTCGGTACTGAGAGAGCCCGCACGGGAACGCTTCCCAATGTCTAATTGGAAAGCTTTTGGGAGCTATCCACTGCACCTGCACATCTGCCTTCCCAAGTCCTCTCCTCAGTTTTTCATTTTCCGTGGAGCCAGCAGGTTGTTTCTTTCCTGTCACTGCCGAAAAACTTTATTTTTTGGTTAAATTCTGTGCTCTGCCTTTCTATCAACACCAACCCTGATATTTTTTCTTTTCAAAAAATTACTTCCGTTTTATTTTTCTTTCAATTTTGGTAGTTTCCACCACCAGCTAGGCCTTGGCCTACTTTTTCATACCACGATGGAAAAACACATCAGTGGTTTAAAAAAATATACCAAGTGTTCTGGTATTGTATCAGTCACAGATAAACATGACTGGCATTCCAATGATTGTACTTTGTGTCAACAAATGACAAAAAGAGGCCTAAAGAACAGGGCCAGACACTATGATTCTCTATCCGCCCCAGACTTGATTTCAGTGGCTTCCACATCGTTGAGGACATCAGCATCCTTTCATGGTTCTCAGGTCTCATCAAAGTCTAAACACAAAACTAATTTATCAGCATCGAAGACCGATACCGATTCCAGAGGTAAGTCCTTTCATCGTTATCGAGGCTTACTGAAAGGTGCATCTGAAGCTGATCGGCCTGCCAAACAACTCCAGCGGGAGGCCCTATGCTCCAAAGCACAAGGGGGGCTCCAGGATACTTCTGAGGCATCAACCTCCAGAGAGCTACTTGTTCCTTGTTCTGGGACGGTGGCTCAAAGCCCCGTACGAGATTCCACCCAGGCATCGGTCAGCTCTCTCGACCAGCGCATACTGGCTATCGAGGGGAGTTTGGCCACACATCTGGCAGCCTTGGTACCAATGGTACCAACAGCTCCAGCAGTGCAAGCGATGGCATCCTGCCAACAACCGCAAGTTCCAGGGCCGATGCTGGTACTCGAATCTGCATCAGGGGAACTCCTCCCTCTGATACCCCCTCTGTAATTGATGGACATCGTCGGTACCCAAGAGGCTTGCAGTGCTGCACCGACTGATCCTAGGTACCAACATCGAGCATCGATATCGGGAAAGTATCAAGATCATGCATGAGATCATCGATACTTTGACTTTCTGTCAGACTCTGACTTTACTTCCTCCAATTCCGAAGACGCATCAGAGAACTCCAGAGAAAGCAGGGACATTCCCTTAGACCCATCCCCTCCTCAAGAACGGCATTGATCCCTGCCAGAGGATATGTCTTTCCAAGACTTCATTAGAGACATGGTGGTAGGCCTACAGATCACTGTGGCATCGAAGACGGAACCAATCCTCCAATAGATCTTAACACCTACAGAGGCTGCCATTTAACCAATACACCACGTCTTACAGGTTTTGGTGCTTCATATGTGGGATGCTCCTCTAATGGTTCCACCTATCAGGAAATGACTCAATACCATGTACCGAGTTCCAGCATGCCCAGGATTTCAGAAGCCTCAACTTCTACACCATTCTCTGGGAACAGCAGGAATCAGTCTTCACAACCCACCCTCCTCCCCTAGGAGTTGTAGCGTATTCTCTTTTTTCCTCGATCTCTTGGCTACAAACTCAACTGAGGACTTGGGAACACGGGAAGGCAGATGCCCAGGCGCAGTGGATTGCTCCCAAAAGCTTTCCAATTGGACGCTGGGGAGTGTTCCTGCGTGGGCTCCATCGGTACCAATGTCACCCATGTGTGAAGGATGATTCCTGCTTTTCCCAGAGATCATTTGTTACAGGTGAGTAACAACGCTTTATTTAAGCACATTTATAGACTGCCAATCCAGTGTTCTTGGCAGATAACAAAGCAGCATTTATAATAAATACACATGCATAACGAACAGCCTTAAAAACAAACATATCGACTTCCGGTGATGCGGTGAGCCCGAGCGGTCGCACGCTGCTCGAGCTCTGGGCCCCCTTGCTCTTCCGGCGCTGCTGAATGTTTAAACGGGGCTAATTTTGGGGTTCCCACACCCCCCCCCTCGAGCTCCCTTGATCAGATCGCTGCCCGGAGGGATGATTCGATGCTCCCCTCTCACCTTCACCCGAAGATCCGTGGAGGCGGCCTAGATCCGCGCAGCTGGCACTGCAGACGCCGCGCTGGAGTGAGAGCCACGTGGCGGGGTGAGTAGGCCAGTCGGCAAGTCTAAACAACTCGCACGGGATTGCAGTGGGGTCCCCGCGGCGGCCGCGGCTCCCCGGCTGGTGTTCATCGCCCCTTCCTGCCTCGAACTTGTTTCCAGCTTGTGCCCTGCGTGGATGCCTGACGCGGGAAAAACCAGGGGAAGCTGAGATCCCTTATTGGGCCCGGCTGTGGGCTGCCCCCTGTTCTGCCTGCTTCCCCTCCCACCCCAGGGGACCTGCAAAGGACCGAACGGACTTGACTGGTGCCCTCCTCTCCCCTTCTTCGGCGACAGAGACCCGTGCCTCATTTTCCAATCTGGGAGCCTGCGACCTGTATTTTTCCAGTGGGGCATCCAAGACTGAGCCCTGCCCCCTGCCTCCGGCACTCTAGAGTCTCTGACCGGCGCCCTGCCTCCCACATCGAAGAGCCTGTGACTTGTGCCCTGCACCCGGCCTCCGGTACATAGGAGCCCGAGACTGAAGCTCGCCCCCCCCTATGTGTAGGGGCCCGGGACTGGCGTCTTTTTTCCAGCGTACTGCCCCACTGGCACTTAGGGGCCCAGGATCTGCACCTGCCCCCGGCGCATCGGTGCCCGCGACCCAGGCCTTCCCTCCAGCGCTCAGCCTACCGAGATTCCTGCCTTTCATATAGTGCCTCAGAGCCCAAGACCCACATTCTACCTCCTGTGTACAGAGGCCTGAGCAGCCCAGGCGACACCTGAGACTCGGATCTGGGACTGTGCTGCGAACCGAGGAGGTCGACAACTGGGGCCCTCGTCGCCTGGCGGTGCGGAGCGGGGACTGGGGAGAGACCCCCCCTCCTCCTGAGCAGACCACAGCAGAGGCCTGGGCGATGGCGGCAAGGGGAGGCCGCCGGATGGAAAAGGAGAAGACCCCCCTGCCGCCCAGGGGGGGGGGAGCAATCCTCACCGTTGAAAGGGGAGGCTAAGACCACAGCAGGGATGGTGGATGAAATTTCCATAGCCGTGGCGGGGGCGCTGTCTGCTCAGTTCGAAGACCTGCGGGGCCGTATGGACCTTGTCCAAACCTCAGTGGAGGCCTTGGGCGGTCGACTACAAGAGGCGGAGCACCGGATAGAGAGGTCGGAGGAGCACGTGCTGGAGCTACAGCGGGAGATGGCTCGGGTGAAAAAATTGCTTCAGGGGCAGGAAGCCAAACTAGATGACCTCGAAAATCGGTCCCGCCGTAATAACCTGAGATTTTTTGGGATCCCAGATGCCGTCGAGGATCGGAACCTGCAATCCTACTTAGAAGAGCTGGTGAAACAACTCCTGGCGAACGAACCTGAAGGAACCTCAGTGCAAATAGAGAGGGGGCACCGGGTTGGGCCTAGGAGGACCAGCGATACCCGACCCAGGGTGACAATAGCACGGTTCCTGAGATTCCCACAGAAAGAAGCGGTCTTGCGTGCAGCGCGAAAGAAAGGGACCATTCAGAAGGACAATGCCCGGATACGCATTGTTCAGGATTATTCAGCAGCCCTGGGGCAGCGGCAACGAGACTACGGACCATTGTGCCAGACCCTGATAGACAATAATATTAAATTCATGGTGCAATATCCCGCCCGATTGGTCTTCACTCATGAAGGGATCCGACGGACTTTTGACTCCGCGACAGCAGCAACGCCCTACGTGGAGGAGATACGGCGGAGGGCCGCAGTGGCGGCCGAGTCCTGAAGATTGGAGGAGAGGACTATTGCCTTGGTGAACAAGCTTAGAGTATCCTGTTTTAAACAGTAAAGTGATGGTGATGGTAATTGGGGTGGGGGCGGAGGGTTGCTGGGTCTATCTCAACTGCCTTTAAGTAGAGCTGTTGGTTGTTTCTTCTGGGTATTGGGGATGGGCGGGGAGAGGTCCGGGTGGTGGTTGTGTTTTTGGAGGGGCCGGGGGGGGTGGTCCGTAGCGGAATCGGGGCGCTGGAGGAGTGGGGGGTACCACACGCATCTAGGAATTCACAGAGGAGGCGAAGAGGATGGTAGTAGAAATAAGGAATCGAAGGGGGGCGGAGGGAGGGAGGGGGAGGGATAGAGGGGGGGAGGGAGTAGTTAAGGGGGGGAGGGGGGATAGGGGGAGGGGGAGGAGACGGAATGCTGTATTTCCGGGGACCAGTTGAGGTAGGGACGGGTCGAGGACTATATTTGAAGGGCTATGGGGGAGGACCTCAGGCTGGGGGGGTGTCTTCCCTATATTCTGTATGGTACATAACAGACACTTCTGAGCCCAGTTTAGTAATACATGCCACTTAAGATAATCTCCTGGAATGTTTGTGGCCTGGGCAGCCCGATCAAACGGGCAAAAATCTTACAGGCCCTGGCTAGGCAGGGAGCAGACATCACTATGCTTCAGGAAACCCACCAGACTGCTGACGAACACCGTAAACTCTGCCGGGAATGGGTGGGACAGGTCTGGGGGGCCCCAGCCCTTGGTAAGAAGGGAGGGGTAGTGCTTTTGATACACAAACGCGTAAGGATGGAGGTGGTGAAAGACCTGGTTGATCCAACGGGCAGATTTGTACTGGTACAGGGAGTCCTTGAGGGGAGGCCTGTAGTTCTTGGTAGTGTGTACTGTCCCAATGTGCTCGATATGTCCCTCTATGCGCGCATTGCCTCCAAACTTGAGACGTTGCCGGAGACCCCCGTTATTCTGGGGGGGGGACTTTAACGGGGTCATGGACGTTGATCTCGATACCTCTAAAGCGGGGGAGCAAAGAGAAAGAATGGCGACGGTTCGGGCAATGCGACGTCTCTGCTCCAGGCTGGGGCTAGTGGATCCATGGCGATTACTACACCCAGTCGAGCGGGACTACACACACCAATCCCGGGCCCATGGCACAAGTGCACGTATAGACTACTTATTGATGTCAGCTGGGCTGTTTGCCAAGGTGGGGGACGCCCAGATAGGTCCTGTAGAGATATCTGATCATGCATTTGTTTGGTTGGAAGTCTTCTGGAGTGGGAGTACTTCCCGGGCCTTTCAATGGCGTTTTCCATTGGAACTATATAGAGACGCACAATTTCGTTCATTTATTCAGCGACGGTGGCAGGAATTCGAAGCCGATCACAGGGGCCATCAGGATGACCCAGAGTTGCTCTGGGAAACGGCAAAGGTCGTACTGAGGGGAGATATAATTGGGTTTCTTGCCAGAAAAAGACGATTAAGGGCCGAACGTATTATGGTCTTAGAGAGATTGGTGACGAAACTGCGACGCCGTTGGGCTCAAACTCCCACTGCGGGGTTAAAAAAGCAGCTGTGGGACTCTCAAATGGAATTAAACGAACTTCTACACCAGAGGGCAAAGAAGTCAGTATTGTACTATCGCTATCAATTGTACCGCTATGGGGACAAGCCCGGGAAGTTATTGGCTCGGTGCCTTCGTGGACCCCGGGGCTCTAAATTGGTGCCCGCCTTGCGAGATGATCTGGGGACCTTACATAGGGAAAGCCCGGCGATAGTGCGTGTTTTTCGCTCCTTCTTTCAGAATCTTTATGCTGCGGAGGCGACTTCTCCTACGCAGATGGCGGATTATGTGAGGGGACTGGACTTGCCTCGCCTTTCAATAGAGCAAAGAGCACAGTTGGATCAGCCAATTATGGTGGCTGAGCTGCAAGGGGCTATTTCAAAAGCCAGTTGCTACAAATCCCCTGGATCCGATGGTCTAGGCGCCGAATTCTATAAAATCCTCAATGAACAGATCTCCCCAACGCTGGCTGCCGTACATAATCGGAGAGCGCAGCGGGGCTCTTTTCGGTGGGGGGCTAACCATGCTCATATTGTTCTTATCCCCAAACCGGCAAAAGACCCTCTCTCTGCGGCCTCGTATCGTCCTATTTCCTTACTTAATTTTGACCTTAAATTAATGGCTAAGATCTTGGCGGACCGCTTGGCGGAGTTCTTGGGACAGCTGGTCCACGAGTCCCAGGTCGGTTTTGTTAAGGGGCGATATGCGGTCCGTAACTTACGCAAGATCATCGCGTCCTTAGAATGGGTCCAGCATAGACACTTGTCCTCTCTCTTGATTAGTTTTGACGCAGAAAAAGCCTTTGACAGGGTGGATTGGCAATACTTGAGATTCATCCTCCCTCATTATGGCCTGGGGCCGTCGTTCTGTAACATGGTCGACAGTCTGTATGCCAATCCTACTGCAGTGATACTCTGTAATGGGGTGTTATCCGAACCTTTTCCGCTGCAGAGGGGGACCCGCCAGGGCTGCCCCCTCTCTCCTCTCCTCTTTGTTCTTTCTTTAGACCCTCTTCTGCGCCGTGTGGCGGGCATGCGGACAATCCAGGGAGTAGGTATTGGACCTCAGGTATTTAAGATTTCGGCCTTTGCCGATGATTTGTTGGTGCACTTGCTTTCTCCCGGCGACTCCCTACCTCTTCTTTTACAGGAGTTTCGAGCCTTCGGGCAGTTTGCAGGGTTTAGTATTAACAGGGATAAATCTGAAGCCCTTGATGTCTCTGGACGACTTCGGGGCAGCTGGGTGGGCGGGTTTCCCCTCCGATGGGCTGAGCACCAGTTCATATACCTGGGGATTGTACTGTCCTGTCATTCAGGTCACCTATATAAGAATAACTTGCGACGGATGTTGAACAAGGTGAGAACTCAGCTGCAGGCGTGGCTGCCCCTCCCTCTATCCCTTATGGGGAGAATCGCGGCAATTAAATTGGTCATCCTGCCGCGGATCTTATACTGGCTACAGACCCTCCCTGTTTGGATCCTTCGTCGGGATATTAGGCGCTTTGAGGCGGAGTTTCGGGGCTTTTTATGGGGGGGGTCGAGAGCTCGTATCTCTTATCGTAGACTAGTGGGGAGGATCCGTGGGGGGGGGTTGGGGGCTCCCAGATCTCGGTGCTTATGTACTGGCTTGTCAAGCCCGCCATTTGGGGGACTGGCTCGGGGATAACGATCTTTATACCCCTAGGGCATTTGAGGAGGCATACGTGGCACCCCACTCCCTAAGAGCCCTCTTGCACCTGGAGGTAAGTAGGTGGCCTACGCATTTAGCGGACAGCGTGTTATTGGCCGCGGTTTGTAAAACCTGGCGGAAATTGAATGCCTATTGGGGCCGTCGGTGGCAGGTGTTGAGTTGGCTACCTATTCGGGGTAATGCCAATTTTACCCCAGGCACTGAAACCACAGCGTTTCGTCTGTGGGGGGAGAGAGAAGTGCATACTCTGGGCCATGTGGTGGACCTGGCGGGCAAACCTAAGCCCTTTCCCATGTTATCTCGCGAATATGAATTGGGGCCCCTACACTTCTTTGCATACATGCAAGTGGCCCACTACGTGGCTTCTCTCTCAAGGTCGGAACTCTGTGGCGACCGCTCGGCCCAGATATTAGCGTTCTTTGGATTTGGCGAAGTCGAACGGCCGTCTATTCGGACCTTTCATCTTCGGTTGGAGCAGCTTCGACCACAGCCAGACTACAGCGGTGTGGAACGGGCCTGGGGGGCGGAACTGGGTCGGGAGATTCCCCATGGCACTATTCTGGTAGCCCTCCGGAGAGTGGCGAGCCTGGCGGATGGTGCCCGCTGGCGAGAAATCCAGATTAAGTGCTTAACTAGGGTTCACTTCTCTCCGCGGCGAGCCCTTCGATGCCATTTGACTGCGGATGGTAGCTGTCCGCGATGTGCGGAGCCCCTCGCGACATTGTACCATATGTGGTGGGACTGCCGGCGCATACGCCCCTACTGGCAAAGAATTGCCCTATTTATGGCCGACCTCCTTGCACAACCTGTTCACTGGGATGCGGCCTTGATCGTCCTGGATCTTCTGGGTCTCACCTCTCCAAAGGGGAAATGGAGTCGCTGGCTGGTGCGGAAGGCATGTCTGGTGGGTAAGGGCCCAATCCTACGTGGGTGGAGGGACAGCCACCCTCCCTCTTTTTGGGAGTGGCGGAACTCCTTCCATCAACTTATGCTCATGGAGTGTAGGGCTGCGCGAGGTCATGTGAAGCGATGGTCTGCTTTCTGGTTACTGTGGGAGCCCTATATTCAAAAATTGAGTCCTCGGACTCGTAATGTAACTCTGCAATTAGGCTGTTGATAGCCCTGTTTGTATGTGGAGACCTACTGAGGTTCGGTAATGTTATATATGCTGGTCCGGGTGGGTAATGCCTTCGGGAGGAGGGGGGGGGGAAGGGGTTCACTGGGGGGGAGGTCGGGTGGGGGAGGGAGGATGGGGGGGTACTTCCTTAAAAACTATGTAACCATCTATGTATCTTGCACCCTGGGGATCAGAGTCCACCCCAGGGAGCGATTGTCTTCTGTTGTATATTTGATGTTTTGTTTGATGGTTCAAAATAAAATATTGAAAAAAAAAAAAAACATATCAAAATCATCCTTTTAAAAATAAGTATCTCAAAAAAGAATTCCCATTTTGTGAGCTCTGTATTGCAGACACACTCAAAGGAACAGTATTGCATTTTCAAAAAGTTCTCATATGAGAACCATGAAGAAAAGTCTCCAATTCTTTTTGCATAAAAAGACTATGGGGCCTTTTTACAGATTTGATTCTGAGTTGCTAGCTTGCCTCAGTTTTTTTCTGAATCCCTCATTTCTGCACTCAGAGAGTTATTTACCTGTGGAAGGTGTTTTCCATGGAGCTTTTAAGAAGCACCACCACGCAAGTATGTAGCTTCCTACTCATCAGTCCCATGCGGTGCTTCTTAAGTCTCTAATTGAGCTTAGATAGAAGACAACTCCAAGGGGAGGTGGATGGGTATTTGAGGTTTTGTATCCTACTGGCCTCCTTGATGGGTCACCTTAGCTATAGCCTGGCATTTATCTGTTTCCCCAGATATTGGGAAACCTGCTTAACATTTGTGACCCTGATTTGTTTTACATTTGCAAAGTTAGGTGCAGCAGTGATGAAACCACCAGAAGTCAATAAGGCTTTGGTACAGCAGTTGCAGTGGCGTAAGCAATTACCTAGAGAGAGTCAAAGCAATTTTGGTGAAATTGAAAAGAGTGGGATAAGAAGGGGCTAGGACATGTTGCTTGTGGATCAAATTTTCAGATAATTTTTGGCTAAGATCCGAGAACCAGAAGCTGAAGACAGTCCATTCTTGGCCCTACGTCAGACTGAAAATCTGCACACAGTAAAATGGGGGAAGCGTTTAATGCCATCCACAGAATCTCATATAGGGAAAAGAAAGGGTTATGACCCTGGTCAAAAAAAAGAGGATTAAACTTCCTGTTAAAAATATAGGCCTATCCATTTTCACCAGTGGCATTTTCCATAATCTGTTCTTACCAGAAAACTAAAAGGGCAAGGCCTTAAAATGTTTCTGACAGATGAGATCCACAAAGTAATCTTGCCTTGGCTGTGTGCATCTATGCTGCTGTTAGAATATAAATGTAAAGCACTCAAGTCTGAAACATGTTCTATTTTAAATAATGAGACAATGGAATGAAATCAACAAGAACGACAAACTGATACCTAGGATGTTTCATATTTCCATTACCTAAGATTGGAAACTAAATACATGAAGATGGAGATTATAAAGGATGCTATGGCCTGTGACCTAATTACTTTTACAATTTCTTTGCAGTTAGCATTTACAGGTTTCTCATTAAAACAAAAGAGCAATATATATAAGATAGCTAGCTATGTTTTATCCAGCTAGGTTGTGGTAAATAATAGTCTTAAATTTAGCCAGCTAAACTTCCCTAATAGATGTAAAGCCCTATTTTACATTGGGTTTGGTTTGGAAATGGAACATCCAAGTCAGGATGTTTAGAATTTCCAGCCTATTTTACAAGCGCCTGTTGAATGCAGAGCCTTTTGTAAAACATGTGTAGGGGCGTGGAAAATACAGGCATATTTCCCTATGTGCACAGCAGGAGCAACTATTCTATACAATGTTTTCTTAGGTTTCAGCAGCTTGTTTCATGATCTTTGCAGTTTTCCTGGTCATGCCATGTCTTAGTAAGTGGAACCGATGTTTCAGCTATCGTGCTGTGGCTTTCTTCAGGGTGCAGTGCATTATATACAACTATACATTTACAAAGAGTGATATCACTCGGCAGCTTCTACATTCACTCAAGCAACAGTACTTAGACATGTGTTGATTTTTGTCATTTACACATGAAAGCACTAGTGCTTATGCATATAAGAGCCTCGTTCCATAAAATCATTTATATAAAAGCAGTCAATTAAGAAGCCAAGCTCCTAAAGACATTTCTTTTTTTTTTTTGCATTTTAGAAGTGATGTTAATTGCCAGAGGGCTATGCACAATTGCCTCCTCGATCACTGTTTTTAAACTCTGGCTGAAATGAGCATTTTGCTGTCATTCTGTGTACTTCAGAGGAAGTGCAAATGTCAGTGGGGAATACCCATAATTTTTTGGACCTCTCAAACCATGCCTGAAACTCCTCCTCCCCCTTTTTAAATCTGTGCATCTCACGGCAATTTTGTGTGTTAACAGCAGCATTCTAAAATTAACATTTATATATGTACACCATCTATACTTGTAAATCTTGCTTTTTACATGTAGAATTACATTAATAAATAAATAAATAAACACTTTTATACCGCACTTTCCCATGGATCAAGTGCGGTTTACAAAGAACAAAGGTATGAATGGTACAACTGGAATGAATACCTATTCACATTACATAGAACATTTGTGAACGTTTTACAGGGAACATAGAGAACTATATACATTACAGAATGTAGTAACAATCCAACATTCTGATATTCATACCACTATATACAGTGGGAAGAAGAATTTGGTTGGTGTATCACTGGTCTAGGTTTGAATGCTTGGTTTATAATCTGTACTATATACATTACAGAAAAGAAAAACAACATTCTGATGGAAATGCTTCTAAAATGACCTCCAATGCTTGCAAAATAGCTGACCTAGGGTTTGGTTGGCTAACTTCCTTTCCCCAACTCAGCTCTGCTCATGAGACCACCCACTCTTTAATGGCTCAGTCTAGGAAAATGACAGTTGGAATAGTTGTTTATAAGGTGTGCAACAGTAACTCTTAATATAGTGTGTGTGAGATCACTCATGTGCTCCTGAGTTGTGGATTGGGCCTCTTGCTTTGCCCTGAATGTGCCATTAAATCACTCAGTGACAAAAATTCCCAATAGGATTGTTCTGATCTTAGTTTTAGGAAATTGGCAAAGCTAGCTAAGTGACCAGCCATTGATTCGCTATGCTACATCCTCCCATATGGCCTGCATAAGATATTGAACTATTAGGTGAACAAAAATGAGACCTGTTGCTAACTCGGTAGGAATGGCCTGTGGCTGCTATATCCCCCTACCTGTGCAATGCCACACTGGAAGATATAAATATTGGCAAATGAACCCCCAGCCACTGGAAGATGAGGTGTTATATATTCATCAGCACAATTGTTCCAGATTCATCCATTCCAGGTACCAGTTCCCGAAACGTGACTGCTCAAAAAGTAGAGAAGATAATAATAATTTTAGATACCTGAAATGTGATTGGCCTGCACCATCATATTTAACTACAGGCATCAGAAATCTTTGGCCACAGATTGAGTTATGAATGGTGGGTATATCATGAACCTGAATAAACTAAACTAATATTTTAGAAATGATCCTTGGTTTTACAAAGAAATTATTTAATCCAACTGCTGCAGTTTACTCTTATTTATTGAGCATGAGCTTTTGGCTAAATATGCCACCTCATATTCAGAAATAGAATGAAGACCCTGATGTTCTGCCATTGGTAAAAGGAATCCTGGAAACATTCATGAGCTGGAACAAAGTACAGTTAAGAGTGGGAGAAACTATCAGCAGACAGATGTAGGAAACCTATAGATGGCTACAAGAAACGTTTGGAGGCTGTCATCACTGCCAAAGATTGTGCAGCCAAATATTAGTGGAGTGCCATTAATCCTGACCGGATCATATTTACTTTGCACAGAGATCTTTTTTTATTGTATACGTTTGAACATACTATTAAAATATTATGACATACAGTTGGAATATTTCCAATTATTTCTCAAGATATTGTACACAACATACCTAAAATGCAAGGGTGCCAATAATGTTGACCACAACTGTATAAGAAAGGTAAAACAAGCAAAAATCAAAGGAAATAACATGACAAAATATGAGACTTTTTGTTATACAGCAATATATGTTTCCTTACCACACCCTAGATGTATTCTTGTCCTCAGCAGTTGTATTGTTTGTCTTAACTAGATTGTAAGCTCTGATGAGCAGGGACTGTCTTTTACATGTGCCTGTACAGCGCTGCTTATGCCTTGTAGCGCTATACAAATGATCAGTAGTACTAATAGTAGTAGTATGTTCAATTGAATCCAAAAGATTGGTAGCAAACATGGAATAAAGTACTTAAAATTTCAGTTAAGTTTCTTCACTAAATTTTAGGGGTGTTCATGGCCACACTTTTCATATGGCGCACCCAGTTTTCAACGTTCCATGTAATGCATTTTTGTTATAATGCAATTTTTGAGTTCTTTGTAAACCGCTTTGATTTATAAGTGCACATAAATAAATAAAATCAATTTTTTGTTGTATTTCAAGATTTTATTCATTTTGCTCTATCTTGGGCTGTACCTTTGTGAGACAACTTTGGAGTTAAACTAAAGCAGAAATAGTTTACATAAGGGGATAAAGTTGAACTATTCCTTTTAGGCCATTGGATGAATATTGTTTAATAAAAATGCTAGAACACTGATTAATCATAGTATACATGTAAAGGCAGACCAAGTACAACCTGGGATGTCCAAGCCAGAATGTCCAAAAAAAAGGCAGGCACGTCCAGATTCAGGTACGATTTTATAAACATTTACTGCCCAGTATGGACATCTGCAGAGTCATCTACATAGATGTCTCCAGTATAGTACTCAAAACCAGGGATGTCTAAGAGACATGCAGCAGTGGACAAGTTTCCCAATAACACAAAACATTTCATTGCAGTTGTGGAAAGTACTGAATATAGCGGAGTACCATCTTCTCTACACCCTCCAGATGTTTTATTGCCCACACGAGCATTTTCCCAATGCCTATTCGTGCCTGGAGCAGGTCTAAACTTGGATGCTTCGCAGACGTCCCAGAGGGTTCTGAAATCAATTGGACATGCCTCCACCACACCCCCTGCCTACTTGGATGTCGCAGCTCTGGAGATGTCTTCGAACACTATTTGTAAAATGACTCCGGAGACGTCTTCATGATTTGGATGTTCACATGCATGTTTTAGGATGTCCAAATCACAAATAAGGCTTCTAAAATGGTTGCCATAATCATATTTGCTATAGCTATATCTTGGAAGATCAAACCCAGATTCAGCATATGGAAATGACTGATGTTTGAATTGGTTCCTGTTGAAAGAGACTGACTTACACCCTGAAGGCAAAAATAATCACTGCAGTTTCAGATGGGGCACATTTTGGGATTGCCTCATTGATACATACAGAATACTACCTTATTTCTTCTATCTTCTTTATTTGAAGTTATATTCTTATATGTGGACAACTGTCATGTTGTTAAAATACTCTTAAAGGCCTATTTTAGATAGGTATTTCTCAATTCACTCCTTTATTTTACAAAGGTATTGATGAATGTGCAGCCTTTTGTAAAAATACTTAAAAGGACATGTAGGAGGGCACTTCCATTTGCTAGCGGGAGCAGCGGTTTTAGAAACAGAGATGCTAATAAAAGAGCATCTCATTTTATTTATTTGTAAATTTATAGATTCTAAATTTCTTCAGATTATTTAAAGGAAACAATCATACCCTCTCCTCACCACATATCCACCCATATTACAAAAACAAATCAAAAGTCCACATCTTACTAACAGAGCCACACTTCTAACTGAGATAAAAATGAAATCAGCCATCTTCTGTGCACCCTATCAGTGGTCTTTAAAATATACTTACTTTGCTGCTATACCTTGTCTAAAAAACAAGGCCCGATATTCAAAGGGCAGTTACATGGTTTACAGCCCTGTAAATCATGTAACTGCCGCTGAGAGGGATATTCAACGATTATGACCTTTACCCACCCCATTGCTATCCGCTTAGCGTCAGGGGCGTTCTGGGGAGGAGCAGAGGTGGAGACGATCGATAACTGGGCAGCAATGATATTGCATGCTGCCCAGTTAGCAACCTGTACCTTGCCTATCTTTTAGATTCAGGAGTTAACCAAGCAGCATGCAATATCGCTGCTGCCCGGTTAGCTACTGCGGCTTCTGTCAAGTGCGGCGATCCCCAGATATCAATGCCGGGGCCGCATATGACCCCCGCATTGAATATCCAGGGTTAAGGGTCGGTGGGCATAGCTATGCGCCGTAACGGCACATAGCCTGCCCAAGTGAATGTCGGGTACCAAGTCTTTTACAAGTACACACCTTCTTGACACTACATGCAGTGCACTTTGCATGGCTGCGGCCTGGAATATCATGGGGCCCTGGCTGCAGAAATCCAGATAGCAGGCCCCAAGTCAAGGTCACTATCTGGTAAAGGATCAAATTCCTTTCCCAGCCCCCATCCTTCATATCCTCTTCTCAACCCTCTTGACCCTTCTCTGAAATCTAATATATCCTTCACCCCAACAACCACCTGACACCATCACCAGACTCCTCCACTCCTGTGCTCCTCCTCTGACACCATAACCAGCTTCCCCCCACACCCTCTGATGCCATCTCAGCTCACCAACATCCCCCCCACCCCCTAGCTCTTACCAGGAGTCTCCATAGTGGTCTATCAGGGGGAAGGAGCAATCTCAGTTGCTCCTGCTCCGTTGAGCACCCAGCATCTAAATGGTTGCTTCATCTCAAAAGAAATATTGCAGAATTCGAAAAGGCACAGAGAAGGACAACCAAAATGATAAAGGGGATAGAACAACTTTCCTACTAGGAAGGGCTAAAGAGGTTAGCGCTTCAGTGTGGAGAAGAGACAGTTGAGGTCTCTAAAATGAAACATGAGTGGAGTAGATGGGTAAATATAAATTGATTATTTACTTTTTCAAAAAGTACAAAATTTGGGGGATATGCCATAAAGTTACTAAATGGTACATTTAAAACAAATTAGAGAATATATTTTTTCACTCAAAACATAATTAAGCTCTGGAATTTGTTGCTGTAAGAAGTAGTAAAAGCAGCTAGCATAATTGAGATAAAAAAAAGGTTTAGACAAGTTTTTGGAGGAACAGTCCATAAACCATTATTGACAGATTTGGGGAAAGCCACAGCTTTTTCCTGGAGGTAAACAGCATGGAATCTCTCTGTGTTTTGGGATCTTCCCAGGTACTTGTGACCTGGAATTGCCACTCTTGGAAACAGGATACTGGGCTTGATGGATCTTTGGTCAGACTCAGTATGGTAGTTCTTACAATCATGTACGGAAACCATTTTTAGTCGTGATCAGGGTAAGATTTCTCCTTAGCCAAATTGAGTAGCTGCCTAGGGTTGCTGTGTGTGTATCTGGAATATGCCATACACCTTTAAGAAGAGAGTACTATATGAAAGGAGGGTCATCTGGAGAAGGGGAAAGGAAGGGCCCATTGATTACAGTACCTCTCTACAGGGGACTCCTCCCCGCCCCATTGCTCCTTTGCTACAGATTCTGAAGAGTACCCCAGCATGTACGTATAAAGACACAGTAGAGGTAATTCCAGCTCTGCTTAGGATCAGTGCCACTTTTAACTATGGGCAAAAGGGGGCAGATACCTCGGGCCCCTGCCTAACAGAGGCCAGCTGTCTTGCTGCTAATGGGTAACAGCGACCTTGCTCATGTCCCCGGGTTTATTGCTGCCCCTCTCTGGGACATGCACCAGCGGCAATACAAAAAAAAGGCACCGCGGCACTGGAATTACCTTGTTTTCTAGCACCACAACACCGGAAAAGAAGGTAACTCCAGCACCGCTGTACCTTTGTTATGTATTGCTGCCATTGCACAACCCAGAAAGGGGTGGCGGCGGGAGAGGGGCTCCATGGATGAGGGGAGCCCATGGCCGGAGGAGGGGGACGTGAATGATGAGGGCCCCCACTGGAAAAGTTTGCCCCGGGCCCCAATAAGGGATTGAAGTGGCCCTGTTTGGGATACCTTCATAACCTCCCTTTTGCAAGTGACTATAAAGCTATCCTTCATACCTCCTAAATCATTTTGGAAGTCAGACTGAGTTAGAGGAAGGAGTGTATTGTTCCCACATGTCAGTGCGGAGCAAGCTTCCACCCTCTATTCCTGCTCCTGGATATGAGACATCCTCATTGCCATAACAGAGGCTGCTGCTGGAGCCCATGCTTAAAGCAGAAACCTATCTGTACTTCACATATCTGGAGGAGCAGACAGAAAATATTGGTGCAGCACAGACCCTCAGCCAGTGCAATGCATTTTCAGTCTGTTCTGAGACCCGTCAGTTCTCTATAAAACATGTACTGCATGGACAAAACAATGCAATCATGTCTCGAGACAGATATACCATAAACAGATTTTATTTTTTGGTTTGTTGAGGGGTTTTTTATTTAAAGATTAAATTCAGGAAAGAATAATAGTGCCTAGAGGAAATTTATCTTCTTTCCAGTATAAGGTTTTCTCCCAGAAGGAAAATTTACACCTCTGGCACTGCAGTACATTGTGGCAAATAGTTCAACCCTGTTCACATCTTGGGCCCTTAGGGCAGCCCCTGGAGAACAGAGATGAGGTATTAGTGACTCCTTCTCTACAACCCCTTCGAGCATGATGGGCTGATATGAGCTTCGGCATTTTGTGGTCTCCCTGTGGCCGGACAAATGATATTGTCCAGAGTCTGGAATCATCAGTATTTAATCCAAGAAATGCCACAGTCACGGGGAAGACTTCTGTGCACAGCAGATGAATTCTCACTTTGGACACAAAACATCCAGCCATCAAACAGCTGCCCAGGGGAATTGACACAGAGGATCTTCTTTTCAGGTGAAAGCACCAGGAAAGATTTGCAGTGTTGTAAGATGGCAGCATAGAGAGGGTGCCCTGTGACCTTTCATAGCTCGCTTATTCCCTGCCTCTGCCTCATAGAAAGTTTTCTTGCCAAAGCCCGCAGACAAAAGAGGGAAAGGAAGGGACTGACTCCAGACATGGCTCCATGCTATAATTTGTCCTGTCCAATTAGTCAACTGCAAGCCATCCTGTATTTGGAGTTTCAGAAAGTGGATGAAAAATCAACTATGTGACCATGGAATAGCTTCTTCAGAAATGCTAGCTGATAAAACCATTCTGGGGAAACCCCCACCCCAAGAATCCAAGGAACAAAAGCTGTCAACTGAAACTCAGATATTCAGACTGAAAGAAATCTGGTGCTGCTAATATTCAGAAACGTGGAACAATGCTACGTGCCTTTTGTGGGAAACTGCACATTAGCTGTGGGTTTTTTCATGTCTGCAATACAGTTTCTATTGAAAGGATTCATTAAAGAATCAGTGTGTGTAATTAAACACCTCTACTTTGCCAGATTAATTATTCCATCGCTAACTACAGAAATGAAGTGTAATCAAGCAATACTTGATGATTCCAAGAGGGATCTTGATGCATGATACAGCAATAGAAGTAGCTTTATTAGATGGCATTGAGCTCCGTGAAGAATTAAAAAACATTCAGGCAGTTTCACCTTCTCTCTATCCTGGTACATCTGCATAGGATGAACAAAGTTTGGATGGGCACAAAGGGTGCACAACCTTGAAGCATAAACTGACGGACAGAGAAGAGCGTTCCTTTACTCCCACATCTAAAGGATGTTTACTTTGTTTGTTGTTGTTGTTAAGTGCCGTTGAGTTGGAGTCGACTCATGGCGACCCTCTGGATAGCTGTCCTAAATTGTGTTCGGTCTTCAGTCAGGCGGCTCATTGTTGACAGACTGGTACCCGTAGCTGCTGTTATTGTATCGATCCATCTCATTGCTGGCCTTCCTCTTTTGCGTTGACCTTCTATCTTGCCAAGCATAATGTCTTTCTCTAATGATTTCTCTCTTCGCATGATGTGTCCAAAGTATGAAAGTCGAAGTCTTGTCATCTGAGCTTCTAAAGAAAGCTTAGGTTTGATCTCCTCTAGTACCGACTGGTTTGTTCTTCGGGCAGTCCATGGTATACACAGTATTCGCCGCCAACACCATAATTCAAAGGCATCAATTTTCTTCCTATCTGTCTTTTTCACTGTCCAGCTTTCACATCCATATGATGTTATTGAAAATACCGTGGCTTGAACAAGTCGAATCTTTGTATGGAGAGAGACATCACTGCTCTTGAGAATCTTATCTAGGTCTTTCATAGCCATTCTGCCAAGAGCAATGCGTCGTCTGATTTCTTGACTGCTTGTTGCTTCTTTATTGATAGTTGATCCAAGTAGGTTAAAGTTGTTCACAATTTCAATTTCTTCTCCTTCAACGATGAACCTGTTGATTATGCCAGTTGTCATGATCTTTGTCTTCTTTACATTAAGGTGCAGGCCCATTTTGAGACTATGTTCTTTGATTGTGAGAAGCAAATGTTTCAGATCATCTTCACTTTCAGCCAGTAATGTGGTATCATCAGCATAGCGAAGGTTGTTGATGAGTCTTCCACCAATCTTCACACCTCTGTTGTGTTCATATAATCCTGCTTCTCTGATGTTTTGTTCTGCATATAAATTAAGCAGGTAGGGGGAAAGTATGCAGCCTTGTCTTACACCTTTGCTTATTTTAAACCATTCTGTTTCTCCTTGTTCCATTCGAACTGTTGCTTCTTGATCAATGTACAGATTGCGCAAGAGAACGATCAGGTGTTCTGGTATACCCATGCTTCTTAATGTGGTCCAGAGTTTCTCATGGTTTACACAGTCAAAAGCTTTGCTATAGTCGATAAAGCACAAATAGATATCCTTTTGGTATTCTTTAGTCTTTTCAAGGATCCATCTCACATCTGCAATGATGTCTCTCGTTCCTCGCCCTTTCCTGAACCCTGCTTGCACTTCAGGTAGTTCTTGTTCCAGGTATGGTTGTAGTCTCTTTTGAATATTCTTCAGTAGAATCTTGCTGGCATGTGGGATCAGAGCGATTGTGCGATAATTTCCACAGTCAGTTGGATCACCTTTCTTTAGTATTGGTATAAACACAGATCTTTTCCAGTCAGTTGGCCATGATGTTGTCTTCCATATTTCTTGGCAGAGCCTTGTGAGTACGGTAACAGCTGCATCAGATTGCTGCAATACTTCTGTGGTAATGCTATCAATGCCTGGTGCTTTGTTCTTTGATAAGGCTTTCAATGCTGCTTCAACTTCTTCTTTCATCACCAATGGTTCCCGATTATAAGGTACAGGTTGAAACGGCTGTTGGTCCACTTGATTTTTATCATATAAAAACTCTGTATATTCCTTCCACCTTTTCTTGATCTTCTCAGCATCATTCAACATAGAACCTTGAGCATCTTGTAACATTCCAATTCGAGGCTGGAACTTTTTCTTTAACTCTCTTAGCTTTAGGAAAGCCGATCTTGTTCTCCCTCTAATAGTTTCTGCTTCTATTTCCTTGCAAGTGTCATTGTAGTACTTTTCCTTGTTCTGTCTTGCTGCACGTTGGAAATCTCTGTTGAGTTCTGCGATTGTCTTTCTTTCTCCTCTGGCTTTAGCTTCTCTGCGTTTCTGGGCAATTTTCAGAGTTTCTTCCGTCATCCATTTTGGCCGTTTTTGCTTTTTCACCTTTGGTAGAGACTTCTCGCTTTCTTCCAACACAACTTTCTTGATGTCATTCCATAACTCTTCCGGAGCTCTGTCATTTGTATCTAAAGCAGCAAATCAATTTTGCAGGCAGTCTTTAAATTCCAGTGGTATATTCTCAAGGTCATATTTTGCTGCATTCATGAGTGGTTTGCTCTTTTTCAACTTTAGCTTGAGTTTGCATACTAGTAGTTGATGATCTGTACCATAGTCAGCTCCAGGTTTTGTCTTTGTTGACGTTACAGAGCTTTTCCATTGTTGACTTCCACAGATGTAGTCAATTTGATTTTTATACAATCCATTGGGTGAAGTCCATGTGTACAGTCGCCGCTTGTGTTGCTGGAAGAAGGTGTTTGAGATGAATAGATCATTGGTCTTGCAGAATTCTATCAGTCTTTCTCCAGCTTCATTTCTGTTGCCAAGTCCATATTTTCCAACTACTTTGCCTTCTTCTTTGTTGCCATCTTTTGCATTCCAGTCACCCATGACTATCAGGATATCCTGTTTGCATGTTCTGTCAGTTTCAGCTTGTACTTGTTCATATAACTCTTCAATTTCATTCTCTTCTGCAGCTGTTGTTGGGGCATATACTTGAATTATAGTTGTGTTGATAGGCAATCCTCGTAGACGAATAGAGATTAAGCGTTCGCTGACTGCATTGTATTTCATTACAGTTCTTGCAAGTTTCTTCTTTATTATAAATGCAACACCATTTCTTCTTTGTCTTTCATTTCCAGCATAGTAGACCATGTGATCATCTGATGCAAAGTGCCCGATGCCAGTCCATTTCAGTTCGCTGACACCCAAAGATCAAGTTGTACACGTTCCATTTCATTCTTGACCACCTCCACCTTCCCTTGGTTCATGCTTCGTACATTCCATGTTCCAATGCGTAAGACATCTTTACAGCTTCTGACTCTCATTTCATGCGCAGCTACATCAGCAGTCAGACTTCCCGAGGGCTTTGATCCAACCACATCATAAATGCTGGCTTTACTCTGAAAAGTCTTCAGCTCTTCCCCAGTAGCTAGTAGAGTGCCTTCTGACCTGGGGGTCTCATCTTCCAGCAACATAGTACAATTTGTTTTGTTGTAACTATCCATTGGGTTTTCATGGCAAGATACAGAAGTAGATTGCCGGGCCTTTCTTCCACGCAGTTTAAGTTTGGTGTTGTTGCCGTTGTCACAAAAATGTGATCCTCCGCCGTCAACACTGTCCCATTCTGCTGCTGCCCAGATGGGTGGTTTGTCTTGGTCTGGCACCTCAGCTGAGACCTGTCCATCTTGGGAGACCCTGCCAGTAGTTAAACTACCGATAGTTTAGCTCTCAGCATCACTGATGCACGCAAGCCCTCACAGCACTTTGTTTACTAGGGCACTATTTATTTATTTTATTTACTGAAAATTTCTATACCGCGTTTTCCATAGGATCAAGCACGGTTTACAAGTAACAACAGTATGAATAGTAAAGCATGAACAGGAACATATCCAGTTACATAGAACTATATAAACTAAGAACAGAATACATTGAGCTGGAACCATAAAACAATATTGAACTAGTTACAGCGGTAGTGAATACTTTAAAGTGAGATCATTGGTGTGAGTTAGTTAAACTATCTGTACGGAAAGCTCTTAGCAAGAAGCATTTTATTGCTTTGTGTGGAGACAGAGCTAATGTGCACTAATAGGATGTGTCTGGTGTATTGTGATCTGCTTGGGAACCAAAGTGGAGTGTGAAGAGGTGTGGTTTAAGTTTTTTACAGAATGTGTATAGATCATTTATTTCCCTAAGGCTGTCTGGCAGGTCATTCCAGAGGATAGGTGTAATGTGGGAGAAAACCTTGTTGCTTGTTAACTTTCTATACAGTGGGATGATGAAGGCATAAAGATAGTAATGTAGAGGCACATTCTAAGATGTGCGTCCCGGCCTCTGTACGTCCGGTCGGAACCGGACGCACAGAGGTAGATGGAATTCTAATCCCGAGGGGCATGTCTAGCCCCCCGCGGGATCTCAGTAAGGCTCCTGAATGGAGCTGTGGCGCCATGGCATCCGATTGCCATGGCACCACGGATCCATTCAGGAGCCACGATCCTCAGCCACTGACTACGTTTTCTTTTCCCCACAGCCCAACCCCCGATCTGGCCTCCCATGGACAGGGTCGGGCTGCGGTGACTCCTGCACCCCCTCAGCATTTTTATCCCAGCTAGGCCTCCTATCCTCCGACATCTAAGGGGACTTATTCCACCTCTGTGGTGGAATAAGTCTCCCGTCCAATCTGCCGGCCTCAGACGTACAGGGACAACTTCAGCATCAGCCCTCTATGTCTGAGGCCGCAGACCACACACTGCCCGCCCTAACTCCACCTCCATACTGCCCCCTGCCTCCGTGTTCGTATGGGGAGGCTTAGTCGGGGACGAATTGCGGGACAGAATAGATCCCATAGTTAATGACGGCATATAGAGGCCTGCATGGCCCTTCTAGTCTGTCCAGTGAGGTAGCGAGGGTTGTACCCCCCTCTGTGCCTTTGTTAAGGTTGTATGTGCTGGTCTGTGCAGGTTATCCCTCTCTACTTTTTGAATGTGAGTTATCAGCTAGTGTTTCTTTCTACTACTACTACTATTAATCATTGTCTATATAAGTTAAATGGTTAAATATATAAGTTAAATGATTTATAAGTTAAATCATTGTCTATATAAGTTAACTTTATGTGTATAGTCAGCCATCTTACTCATTGAAGTTGGACCACAGATTATATGGTGCTCAATTTAAATAGATAAGTTAATCATATAAATTTCGGACTGCTAATCCACTTAAATTTATGCAGATAGCAGCTGAATATCACCACACTATGGATAAATTAGGCCCGTCATCCTAAAAACCTCCTCCTAAACATAGAGGCATAAATGAACACTATTATATATGTCAGTGTCCTGAAACATGTTTACATTTTATTAAAACATATGACGTATGGACGGCTGATCCGGCTTTCCGGATCTGGGGACATAAGGGCCTTAGCCGTGCAGGACAACTGTTTGACGAGGGTAAGTTGCAAACGTTTAGTGCACTTCAGGAGGAATTTGACCTTCCCGATAGTCAGATCTTCCAATATACGCAAGTGGCTCACTGGGTTCAGGCTAGATCCGTTCGGCCTCATGTGGCCCGAGATTTGACGGATCTGGAGTGTTACTGTGAGGGGTGCACTACCACAAAAGGTCTTATAGCTGCCTTGTATGCCCAGCTGCAGGTGCAGCAGCCGAGATTCGGCAAGCATAGAGAACTTTGGAATTCTGATTTGAATCTTCCTTATTCTGAGCAGCAGTGGGAATAGGTAGAGGGTAGGCTGTGGAAGAATTCGGTGGCGATTAATGTCCGTGAAACTAACTATAAATTACTATATAGATGGTATATGACACCTGCGCGGATTGCTTGCGTTTATCTGGGTGTTCCGGATCTGTGCTGGAGGAGATGTGGGCAGAAAGGTGTTCTGGCGCATATCTGGTGGTCTTGTCCTCGCGTCCGCACCTTTTGGAGGGGGATTCAAGCTCGTTTACAGCAACTTATTGGGTTGAGCATTCCATGGGATCAGGATATTTATCTTTTCGGGGTTGCTGTACCTGGGGCACGTAGCCCCCAGCTGGCTTTGCTTCGACATGGTCTGAATGCGGCTCGGCTGGCTGTAGCTTTTGCTTGGAAGCAGGTTCTCCCACCGTCTTTTTCTGTCTGGTTGGAACGGATGTGGGACACGTATACAATGGAGCGTGGGGTGGCAGCCGGTCGGATGCGATTGACGCGCTTTGAGCAGGTGTGGGAACCCTTTGTCCTTCGTTATGGCTCCTGATTGCTCACGGACGTTGTACATCCTGGAAACTTGCGGGTCACATGCTCTGCCGCGAGATGATCTTCTGGAGTACTGCCTTTTGCTTTAGGTGCGCTGATTGGCTGGTTTGCCTTCTTTATTATTGACTGTTATAGAGGTTCGTGGGGGGGGAGGAAGAGATAGGTTAGGGTGGGTTAGTGGTGGGGGGGCGCTGGAGGGTGGGGGGTTGATGCTCTACTTTGGGTGTGCTTTCTGTGCTTTGATGATGAGTGGGGGGGTTGGCGAAGAGGGGAGGGGGAAGAGTAAAACAATCATAACACAAAAACAAAAGAAGGCGTTTCGTTAGCACGCCTTGTGTTCCTTGTTTGTGACTTTGGCCTTGTTATCTTTTGATATTGTAATATGCTTATGGTTTATGTTATTCTGTAATCAATGACTGCCTTTCAATTAAAAAAAACAAACCATATGACGTATATAATATTTTCTTGCAACCATCAAATAATAAAAAAATACCAATGTCCAATGAGTTACATACATGGTTCTTTTTTTTTACCGTTTATTTATTCAAGAGCAAGAGTGCAGATTCATTCATACACTACATGAGTTTACAGATAACCAGGAGGAGTAATACACTCATTAAAATATTAGAACATCAACTGAATATACACCACTCTGCTTCTTCCCTGCATATCTTAGTAAAGAGGAAATCAGTCTTTATTTGGACTAGGAATTGGCTATCCATCTATACTCTCCACTGTTGTGACTTTAGTTTTCTCTCCTGTCTATCAACCATATTCCCCAATTCACAGCAACCACCATGCGACCGTCCATACGCACACTACTCTCTGCCCAACCCTGCATATTACAGCAAAAGGTCTATCATTATAGTAACTCCTGTGTTCTCTCACATCATCACTGAGAATTGTATCTGTTACGTTTATGTTGTATAATCTCTCCTACCCCCTCATACCCTTTCTTTGTTCAACCAGTAAACATACACTTAACAGCATTTGCCCAAAACACAACTTTACCCTCCTAATAAGGCCACCCTACACCACTCTCCCAACATCCCACACCCCAGCCCCCTCCCCACCTTTGCTAATCGTAGTCCCACCCAAGTACCTCCTGGCCTCCTTCCTGTCCCCCTCCACTTCTTCTTTATACTTGCTGCTTAGGCTGAACCACCTATCCTCTGAAACCCAGGCTATGTCTGACAATACCTCTGCCACTCAGGCTTTGAATTATTCATGTATGTTTGGATTTCACTCTGGCCCACCTCTTCCATTAACTGTGACCACTGAGCAGGGCTAGGGCCTTCTTCTGCCACCAACTAGCATAACTTTGCACACTAAGAATAGGGCAATATACATAAATCTCAATTTGGTAATCACCTGCCCCTGAAAATGTACCTCCCTCATATCCCTGACCAATAGCAGGGCATAGGACCACTCCAACCTGGCTTGCAATGCTCGCTGTCTCACACTTGTAGAGCCCTCTTCCATAAGGGCGCAGCATCTCACACTCTAAAAAGGAATAGACCATGGTTCTTTTCAAATGCTAACATTTACCATAGAGTTTGCTTCCCCATGGTTTCATACGCACTCCCCTCGCTTTGGCGATAAATGTTCTGTGCAACAACCTGGATTGTGTTTCCTGATGTCCAGTGATTGTGAGATATTTATGAATATTACTGAGCAAGACCTCTAAATCCTCCCCGGTTACCTGTCGAGCCACATCACGCGTCCATACCTGAGCCAAGCTGTCCACCCATGACCCTTGTTTTGAAATTCCTTATCTAGCACTCTTCCCTTGATCTCTGTACCCTCCATGCACTGCCCTTGATGGCAATAATGTCACACTAGCCAGTAGTAAAACTGGTACCCCCTCGGGATGAACCATTTCTATTGCAGACCTTCAAAGCTACTGATACTCATATCCGAGCCCTTCCAGAATTATCTTACCCTATGGCAACCCAACTCCACCCATCTTTGCAGGACTGTGTGTCCCACTCCTGGGGGGAGCTCTAGATTCCCAATTATACATATGTAGGGTAATGTAGTTGGCATGCCATACAATCCCTGCCACCACTTCCAGGCTTTCTGAAAGCCCTGCAATAACTCTCTACCCCCTCCCTCCCTCTCCTCTTAGGGTTTCAGCCCAATCATAAGGTTGACAAATGTATAAGGCAAGCACAGAGCATCCAAAATCTCCTCTGGGACATATTGCACACACCCCGTGCCCAGCTCATGTATCCAACACAGCATTGCTGCTCCATTATACATTTGCAAATCCAGCAACCCTGTCCCCCCCCCCCCTATCTTTGGCCAAGGCTAATTTGGCCTGGCTAATACGTGCTACTTTCTCCCTCCAAACAAACTGCCTCAATATAGCCGGAAAGCCTCTCTTCCCGTGGGCGCACCCA
The DNA here is from genome assembly GCA_033557465.1 of Ichthyophis bannanicus. Lineage (NCBI taxonomy): Eukaryota > Metazoa > Chordata > Amphibia > Gymnophiona > Ichthyophiidae > Ichthyophis > Ichthyophis bannanicus. The sequence goes on from CM066034.1 coordinate 905,609,702, forward strand.
TCTGGAGTATGTACAAAATCTTGGAGAGAAGCACTATCTTCACCAGTGCATTCCTGCCCATCAAGGAGAAGAGCAGATCCTTCCATCGCTCACAAATTTGCCTAATGTCCCATATTTTATCAATAATATTCTTGTCATACAGTGTCCTAGTATTACTATTCAGATACACCCCCAGGTATTTTAATTTCCCTTTCATCCACTGCAAAGGGAAAGCAGCATCAACTCGAGGTGCCCTCCTGACCCCAATACTCATAGCCTCTGATGTCCCAGTTAATTTTTAGCCCTGCAAAGGCCCCAGAGCTTTCTATCCTATTGATAACCTTACCAATATCTGCCCTGATACCCCATGAATCACAGCATATCGTCTGCAAACATATTAAGTTTCAAATTAGCTCTCTCTACCATGACAGCCCAAATGTCAGGATATTTCCTGAGCTTAACCACTAATGGTTCCAGTTAGAGGACAAATAATAGGGGAGATAAGGGGCAACCCTGTTATGCCCTTCTCAAAATAACGAATTGGATTGACCTTTCACCACTGATGATAAGTTGAGCCATTGTGGAGTGATACAGTAATTGTATCCAGTGCCCAAAAGTCCCTGTAATGCCATACCTTTCTAGGACCCAGAAGAGGTAATTGCATAACATTTTATCAAAGGCTTTTTCAGCATTAAGGCTCATTACCGCTGGATTCCATGTCCCCCTACAACCCATCTGTATTGCAGCTAAGGCCTTCAGAATGCTAACAGAGGCATTCCTTCCCTATACAAATCCAACTAGATCCCTCTTTTTGAGTTATGGGAGATATCGCTAAATTCTTTTGGCTAATATGGAGGTCAATATTTTCATGTCCTAACTGAGCAGAGAAATGGGTCTTTAGGACCCTCACCTCTTGCGAATCCTTCCTAGTTTTAGGGAACACATCAATATAAGTGATGTTTTGCTCTGGCCGCAACTTCTCCTCCACCTCGGGGCAGGTAATGTAGAGAGGGGCAGACAGTCATCATTTTGCCTGCCAGTTAGGGAATTGGGGAAACTGGGCTCTGTGGCAGGGGAGAAGGGTGGAAGAAAGGAGGACTAACTGACTCAAATCTGGACATCTGGCCACCCTACACAGCAAAAATAGGATTAGGAGCAGGGTTGGGTCAGAGATTCTAAAAGTATACATAAGGATTTCATTTTGAAATCCCCATGAGTAATTTTCCTTGCATATTTTGCACAGATTTTGAAGGGACATTCTGCAAGTAATTTCCTTTTGAAAGCAAGCTCACAATCCTGCTTGTAAAAAGCAGTCTTCAGAGTTTCTAACATAGTCCTCTGGATGTCTAGTCATCGAATTCAAGAATGAAATAAAAACAAGCCCAAGTGCTCAGTCACCTGCAAATGCTAGAAGAAAAAAAATAAATGCCACAGAAATAAAACTGTTATTAGGACAAACATTTGTTAATGACAGTTGTTATTGTTAAGTGCCATCGAGTCAGTGTTGACTCATGGATGCCCTCTGGATAGTTGTCCTAAATTGTGTTCGGTCTTCAGTCAGGCGGCTGATTGTTGACAGATTGGCACCCATAGCTGCTGTTATTGTATCGATCCATCTCATTGCTGGCCTCCCTCTTTTGCGTTTACCTTCTACCTTACCAAGCATGATGTCTTTCTCTAATGATCTCTCTCTTCCATGATTTGTTCAAAGTATGAAAGTCGAAGTCTTGTCATCTGAGCTTCTAAAGAAAGCTTAGGTTTGATCTCCTCTAGTACTGACTGATTTGTTCTTCGGGCAGTCCATGGTATGTATACACAGTATTCGTTGCCAGCACCATAATTCAAAGTCATCAATTTTCTTCCTGTCTATCTTTTTCACTGTCCAACTTTCGTATCCATATGACGTTATTGAAAATACCATGGATTGAACAAGTCAAATCTTTGTATGGAGAGAGACATCTCTGCTCTTGAGAATCTTGTCTAGGTCCTTCATATCCATTCTGCCAAGAGCAATGTGTTGTCAGATTTCTTGACCGCTTGTTGATTCTTTATTGATAGTTGATCCAAGTAGGATAAAGTTGTCCACTATTTCAATTTCTTCTCCATCAACGATAAACTTATTCATTTTGCCAATTGTCAGGATCTTCGTCTTCTTTACATTAAGGTGCAGGCCCATTTTAAGACTATGGGGCATGTTTACTAAACATTCCTAACGTGCGGGGCCGCGGTAGTGTGCGTGTGCCATATAAGGAGTGGGCGGTTCAGGCAGAAAGAAGAAAAAACCCGACCGTACGTGTGCGCGTCGCGCTAATTTGCGGGGCCCACATTAGCGCGTGGGAAGGCTAAGTGGGGCGCTGCTGAGCACATATCAGAACAGAGCTGTAGCACAACGGTGAACACACTAACCAATGGTGCAGGGGCCACAGGTTCAATCCCCCATTGTGTGCAACAAAAAAGCCAGCTGAGACAACACCTTGAATGTGTAAAAGTGGTTCAGGAGGCAAAGTACTTTTGTACGGCATACTGTTCGTTTTGTACGGCATAAGGCGGCACACTCTTCGTTTTGTACGGCATAAGGCGGCGCACTGTACTATCTGGGCGGCACAAGGCGGCGCACTGTTCATTTTGGGCGGCACAAGGCGGCGCACTAATTGTGGGCAGCAGGAGGTGGCGCGCTGATGGGCATAAGGCGGCGCGCTGATGCCAAAGCAAAGGGACACAGCCACAGCACAATAGTTAAGACTCTGACCAATGGTGCAGGGACCAGGGGTTCAATCCCTCACAATGCCCAGTGAAAAAGGCTAGCTGAAGCAGTATGTTATATGTTGTGGAGTGCTGTAGAGGCTTTTTAATTTTATTTTGTGATAACTACTAGCAAACGCACTCTCACAGCATATTAATATAAGGCAGCCCATAAGGCACATGTTACAGTGCACCGTCCGCCAAGGCACCCTAGAATGTCCCCTATAGGGCAGCATGTATGTTGCGACACAGGATAATGTATAGTGCACCCTATATGGCTGGCAACTGTAACGTGCCCTATAGGGCGCCCCATAAAGCACCCTCAGAGGCACCTTATGGGTACAGTACGCTGAGGGTGGTATTGCTGGCAGCAACATATGTACAGTAAATTAAAATAAATCTGTGGACACCCCTATCACATAACCCCACTGTGGGTTTGAACCCATGATATCTGGCTGCACAGGCAGTGATGTAACCATTGGGCTACAGCTCTATAGCTGTAAGCAGCCCCTGGCTGGCTGCAGATAGCCTGTACGTCACCTCACTGACAGTCTGCTGTTGTGAACCACCAGTACCCATGATGCACTGCACATGCAAATCAGCTGTCCACGATTGAACACAGGATGGGAAATGCACCCCTAAAGCTCCCCGGCCTGGTAGGGGGAAGTGTCCGTGTGCACCCACACAGCACCTCGGCCTGGTAGGGTGTCCTGAGTGGGTGGACAAACGGCAAAGAGTAGCTAAACACCATCACATTCTGCAGTTACTGTGCTCACCCTGAGTGTGAGATGTTGCGCCCAGGACCAGGTCCACAACACCAGCCATGGCTGAATGCGGCCATGACAGAGCTCCAAAGCAGCAATAACCTGTGGAATAGGTAGGTGCTGCATAAACATTTTAGAGATCTCTGTCTGGCTCATTTAGTGGGGACCCCCACCCCATGGACCCCCAGGTGGATAAAACAGGGCTTCCCCTCAACAGATCCCCACCCTGATGGCAGTAGAGTGAACCATCAACCCCAGTCCTGCTAGGGAACAGACACCCTACAGGGCAGTCCAAGCAGCTCCACACACATCCATAACACAATATCAGACAGACATTAGGCCTGTATATTCAAAGATGCACCCCACCACCATCTGATATTCACCTGCAGCAAGCCATCAGCCACTGCATCCTGCAAGGCACTCCATCACAACACATATCAGCTGTGAACAGTCTGCTGGCTGGTCCTGATGGACATGCATGCACCCACAACTGGGGTGGCAGCACACACAGACAGATAAGTCCATGAAGAGACCCCCACAGGACACCCATACATATCACATGGGAGAATCACAATATAGCACTATGGGGGTGCCTAGCCATGCTGCCGTCACTGCACACTCAGGGTGAGAGTGATCCCCCAGAAGCACATACAGAGGTCAACCTGTCTGTGTAGGTGGTGGCCGGGCACTACCATGCCCCTGCCAGTGCCCTATGCCCTGTGCAGCTGCATCCTGGTCAGCACTCTGTCTGAGATATACCCATGGTCCCTTGCTACTCATTATGCACATTGGCAGGCCAATACTGGCAACAGTGTTGGCAGTGTGGGCTGTGGAAGGGGCATGCAGCCAACACCCACTGTATAGACAGACACACAATTCCACACCTATGCCATCATGGTGCTACTATTCATGAGGTAATTAGCCTTGCCCACCAAACCGGTGCTGGGCACGGCAAGGCATGGATATGCTACGCAGTACTGCTGGGGGTCACTCCCCAGGGTGGTAAACACCATCAGAGGCAAGGGCTGGAGCACGCACCGCAAACACCAAACAGATTGTTCGGATGGGGTCAACTAGCAGTATGTGCGTAACGTATGGATATCTATCTGCCAGTACTCCTAGCAAGCGTCTCAGAGCTGTGTACCGTATACCTCAGGTGTAGGGTTACATTGCTAGGGTATGCAGGTGCTAGTATTGGGAGATGCACGCAGGGTCCAATGTTCTTCCTCTCCAGGAGACATTGGCCAATGGGGCCAGTGGGTGTGGGTGTGGGTGTGGGTGTGGGTGTGTCTGCCCCTGTTGGCTGCTGCTTTACGGCAGAGATTCCCAACTGCAGTCCAGGTTTGCATCACACTGATCGGGTTTACCTGCTGTTCCTCATGAATATGCATGAGCTACATCTACATGCCATGGGGGTGGTGCATAGATATACAGCACAGGCATTTGTATGAGTGGCAGCATGGACCCTGACTGGTGTGTGGCCCACCAGGACTGCATTTGGGAGATTCTGCTCTAGGTACTGCCCCTGTACATGGTGTCTGTGCTCAGTGGGGTAAAAGATAGACGTAGTACCATTGCATATGTCCTCGCCATGAAAGGTTTGTCCTTACTATCACTGTGTAGCTGTGGGAAGGATTGGCAGTAGCCCCAGCTGGGCTTTGAACCTGTGACCTTCTGTTCTTGTATGCACTGTCTGTGTGCACTGCACCACCTTGTAGCCACAGGTTGGCTGGATTCCCTGGAACATCCATGCCTGTGGATCCGGCAGGGCCTGTGTGTTGCAGTGGACTGTGCCAGCCTGCATATGGCTTGGCCTCTGTCCTCTGTGGCTAGCTGCCACTGCCCCCTGCACCACATGTACTCTTGCGCCAACATGCTTGCATGAGCTTCTCTCAGAAAAAGCAGATGACCTGATTGCAATGTGGCAGTACGGGACTGCATTTGGGGGACTTGGCTGTAGGTATGCCCATTGTTGTGGTGTGTGTGCGGTGTTGGGTAACATATGGGTGTTTCCCCCATGCTTATGTTCCCTGCAATACAGGGGTGTCTGCTCTATCTTTGTTTAGTGGTGGGTAAAATATATGGACTGGGCTGGCAAGTGCCCCAGCTGGGATTTGAACCTCTGGCTTTCTAGTCCTAGAGGTCATGGCTATGTCCTCTGCACCACACTATGGCCACAGAGACAGTGCAGCCCCTGGAGGTAGTAAACCTGGCAGGATGGAGTCACAAACCCTGCTGTATGCATATTTACTGTGGGCTCCTTCACCCTGTGTGGTGACAAACGTGCAAATAAAACCCGGGAATGACCACGGAACAAAGGGGGAAAACATATACCCAAGCTGGGCAACAGTGATATTAATGGGCAACCCTAGATAACACTCCCAGGACAGCTCCAGAAAAAGGGAAATGTTTTTTGGACGAGTCTCCGCTCCGTACACATTTCCATAAATCATTTCTTTTTTTTGGAGCTTTCCTGTGTGTGTTATCTAGTTTTGCCCATCACTATAACTGTTCCCCAACTGAATTACTATTTTTCATATTTTTGTGGTGGTCATTTTCTATTTATAATTGCACTTTTGTGCTGTGCACATGTATCACACTGCTCACGTTTTGCAGGTTTCCCCGGTTTTGCTGTACATTGCTGACGGAAATGGTTTCTCTTCCCTTTAAATGCATTCTAACGCGAGTGATTCACTCGCGCTATTTTTTTTGGAAATTCAGCCCCGATAATGTGTGGGGCGCCTCTCCCCTCCCCTTCCCCGCCCATTAACCCCTTCTCTCCGCCCCTCCGGGGCCTTCCTCCGCCCTCCGTTAGCCTTTCCACGCCTCTATCGGACATTTGCGGGCACGTACTTGTGCGGCACCCGTTACTGTGACGCGCAAGTGTGCGGGGCTTCATCGCACATTTGCGGGGCGTTTAAGCGCTCTTAAGTACCGCTTTTAGTGCGCTATTTTGCGGCACGCTAATTAGCGGTTTTTAGTAAACATGCCCCTATGTTCCTTGATCTTGAGAAGCAAATGTTTCAGATCGTCTTCATTTTCAGCCAGTAATGTAGTATCATCAGCATAGCAAAGGCTGTTGATGAGTCGTCCACACCTCTGTTGTCTTCATAAAATCCTGCTTCTCTGATGATTTGTTCTGTATATAAATTAAACAGGCAGGGGGAATGTAAGCAGCCTTGTTGTACACCTTTGCTTATTTTAAACCATTCTGTTTCTCCTTGTTCTGTTCAAACTGTTACTTCTTGATCAATGTGAATGTTTATTTATTTATTTTTTATTTATTTGGTTTTATACTGCACTATTCATGATCAGCACAGTTTACATTTAACATATTACATGGAACAGTTTACATTGAAATGGTGAACAAGATATAAAACAATTAACTTATTTACATTGATAGATCAATAGATCATTCATAGTAGCTTATAAAAATGGGGAACTATTTACAATCTGACAGGATCTTGAGTATGATATTGATATTAAGGATCTTGAGTATGATATTGATATTAAGTTACGTGGTCGAAGGCAAAGTGGAATAAGTGTGTTTTGATTGCATTGCAAAACGTGGCCAAATCTGATATGAGATGAATAGGAGCAGGTAGGGAGTTCCATAGTAGAGGGACGAAGAGGGAAAAGGCTCTTCCTGGCGAATTGGGAGCTTTTTCTGTCTATGGATGGGATGATAAGAGTGTTTACCATATTTGTTCTTCTTGCTCTATTGTCAGGAGTCTGATGTAGGAGATCTTCCAGTGGAGGGTGCTGATAGGTGGTGGAGAATTTTGAATGTTATCAGGAGAGTTTTGTACTTGAGTCGACTGCTTATTGGGAGCCGTTGAAGTTGGATTAGGAGAGGAGTTACATGTTAATATCTGTTTGCTCCATAGATGGTTTGTGCAGCAGTATTCAATGCTAATTGTAAAGGATGGATAGAATATCCAGGAAGCCCTTGCAGGATGATATTTGCTTGGATTTCCAGGGCTTGGAAGACAGTGCGGAAGTCAGTAGGCTCCAGTAAGGGTCAGAGATGACGGAGGGAACATATTTTATGATAGACAAACCTTGTGATGTTGCTTATATGGGGCGCCATGTTTAGTGACTGGTCAAGCTTGACACCCAGATATTTAACCTCATGAGTAGACTTCAGTTCGGCATTCTTAACCTGCAGAGTTGTCGGGGATATGAATGTTAGGACTTTTGTAATAAAAAGGACTTCTGTCTTTTTATAATTCACTTTCAGGTTGTGCACAGTTAGCCAGTTGGAGACAACATTGAAACAGTCAGTTATTCTGGTGAAATTTGGGTTTTCTGTTGAGAAAGGAGTGTAGAGAAGCACATCACCTGCATAGATGTGCTAAAGCAGGCATGTCCAACAGGTGGATCGCGATCTACCTGTAGATCATGGAGGGGTCATAGGTAGATCACCAGCCCCACTTGGCTCCATCTCTCCAGCAGCTCGCCCCGTCGCTAGGAGAGAGCTCGTGCTGGAAGGTCATCTGTCGAGGGCTTGCCGCCGCTGCTGATCCTTTGCCTGTCTTTTTTTCCCTGCCTGCAGGAATCTTGCCTGCGGGTGTATTGGGTGCGCTTGTTGTTTTCATGCCAATAGTTTGTGGGTACCCCAGGGGGCCGCTGCCCGCGCCCCACGATGAGACGCCACAGGCCCGACGTTATAACTGGTCTTCTGCCTCTCAGAATCACCCATTCCTGCCCCCGCCCCAACACCCCTTAGAAGTGTGTTATATACCGGGCGATATCCATTTGCCCGGGATTTACCTGAATACACTTACCATATTAGTTGTGTCATGTGCTGGTCGTTTTATAGTTCACTTTCATTAAACGTTTTCAGGCAGACACAACAAAGTGTCAAGAATTTGGTGATTTTGGCGGGCTTTTCCAATTTTGTTCTAACTGCCTATGCCTTGCCTTCAAATTGGTTCAAACCACTGTGACGTTTGCTTGCCTCTGCAGTTTTATTTTGCCTAGTCTTTGCGTTGATTCTACACTGCAATTTTATTTTGCCTTGCCTTTGCTTTGATTCTACACTTTGTGCAGAATTTATTAAATTGCGTGTGGTGGTATTTGAACTTGTTTGGCTGTATTTGATTTTATCTGGTTTGCTGGACAGATGTTTGAGTTTTTTTGATGATTGATTGGTGGTATTTGATTATTGGTGCCAGTATGATGAATTCTTATTTTTACTTTTAGAACTGCATTTGTGGTTTTGGCATCTCCAGTCCTTGTATTGCATATCATCTAGAGGTCTTCAGTTCCTGTTGATCTTTAATACTTTAGGACAGTGACAGTTTTGGACCAGATTCAGCCAGTGTTTATACTAACTTAGCAGATTTGGCCTTCTTACATCCAGCCACCCCAGTATAACGAAGATGAGTATTCCAAAGAAGAGCAGAACCTACCACTTTCATGATGAATGGGAAATGGACTACTTCTTCATCATAGTGAAAGACAAGTGTTGTTGTCTAATTTGTAACGTCCCAGTATCCTTACCCAAAAAGGGTAATCTGGAACGTCATTATAAGGCTCTGCACAGCAATAAGTTTGATTCTGATTTTCCACCCAAAAGTGAAATTCGTAAACTGAAGCTCAAAGAACTTTATTTATTTATTTACATTTTCTTATATACCGCGCTATTTTCCATCAGTGCGGTTTACATGAAACATTTTACATGCACATTTCAAATGACTTGATTTGTGTTTACAAATAACAGGAATAGGAACTTGGAAAGAAACAGGGGTAACTATTTACATCTGTACAATGCGAATTGATTGGACATTTGCGTAGATTTGCCTAGCTGGATGGTGAGTGATCAGTGGTGCTGTCATCCGGGTAATGTAAGAGGAAGAGGTATTGTTTCACGGCTTTTCTGAACTGGGTTAGATTGGTGATATCACGGATACTGTGTGGAAGGGTGTTCCAGCATTTAGGTGTGGCGAGCTTAAAAGCCCTGTTCGTTGTGCTTTGGCAACACTTGGTTGTTTCTTTTGGGACTACTAGTTTATTGGCGGCATGAGATCTTCTAGATCTATTAGGGGGGGTTATCAGTATGAGATTGGATAAGGAAGATGGGGCGAGTCCGTTTATGATCTTGAAGGTCATTAGTATGGTCTTGAATGTGATCCTGCCTTTTATAGGGAGCCAGTGTAATTGTTTCAGGATGGGTGTCATGTGTTCGCTCATGGCAGCGCCCTGGAGAACTCGTGCTGCTGAGTTCATTGCTAGCTGTAATGGAAGCAAAGTGGATTGTGCTAGACCATGGAGTATTGCGTTGGCATAGTCGATATGTGGTAAGACCAGAGCTTGATACACTGTCCGGAAGTCATCGGTTCAAGTAGGGAGCATAGGTGTCTGAGGGATCGGATTTTATGGTATACGGCTCTTGCTACATTGCTTATATGTGTCTTCATGTCTAGTCGCTGGTCAAGTGTGACTCCCAGGTATCTGATGGAGGGTTTGGTCAGAGGTTCTGCATCTTGGACCTTCAAGTAAGGAGGAGTGATGAAATGTGGGTTCCTTGTGATGAAAAGGACTTCGATTTTCTTATGTTGTATCCGAAGATTTTGCGTTTGGATCCAGCTGGATACTGCATCGAAACAGTCTGTCAGTGGGGAAAGGTCAGGGTTCTCAGTAGTGAATGGCATATATAGGAGAATATCGTCAGCGTACAACAGACAGCTCACCTTGAAGGACCGGATGATCTCGCAAATAGGTTGCATATATATATTAAACATGAGTGCAGAGAGAGATGATCCTTGCGGGACCCCTTGACTCTGGTGGAAAGGTTCTGATGTTGTTTCTCCTGATCTTACGTGTTGCCATCTATCGGAGAGATACGACTTGCACCATTTAAGTGCAGAGTCACATATCCCCTTCTCCTGGAGGCGGTGTAGAAGGAGATCATGGCAGACTGAGTCGAACGCGGCTGCGATGTCTAAGAAGATGAGCACATATCCCTGGCATATGTTATCAATTCCTGTTATTATGGTACTGAAGAGGATGGTGAGGAGAGTCTCCACGCCGTAAGCAGCTCTAAAACTGTGCTGACATGAATCAAGTGGGGCATAAGCATCAATATGTTCTTGGATTTGTGTTTGAACTTCTTTTCGATGATTTTCGCCAAGATGCTTGATATCGGCCTATATGAGTCTGGCTTCTTAGGGTCAAGCTTACTGTTCTTTAGTAGTGGCCTGATTGAGGTATGTTTGAGGGATTGGGGAAAGGTCCCATTTGTGAAGGAGCAGTCCATTAGCTTGGATAGAAAAGGGCTGACAGTCGATCGTAGCTCTTTTATCCAGAACACCGGGCAAGGGTCGGTTTGTGCAGTGGTTGTGTTGATTCCAGCGATTATATCTTCAATTTGTTTTTTAGATGGCTTGGAAAAAATGGACATTGGTGCTAGTGATCCTGGTTTGAATGGAGTGTTGGGAGCAGTGAACTTAAATCGAAATTGCCTACTCAGCAACAGTTGATGGCAAAGCCAAGGTCACATTTGATCAATGCAACCACAGCATCCTTCAAGGTCAGCAACCTGATCGCAAAGAAATGCAAACCTTTCACTGAAGTGGAATTTGTAAAAGATTGTTTTCTTGAAGCAGCTGACAATCTTTTTGAAGGATTTAAAAATAAGAAAGAGATCATAGCTGCTATTCAAGATGTACAATTGTCAAGAAACACCGTCGTGTGGCGAATAGAAAAGATGTTTGGAGACACAACTGAACAATTGTTGGAGGGTGTTTCAAATTGTGTTGCTTTCTCACTCCAACTGGATGAATCAACAGACATAAGAGACATAGCCCAGTTACTAGTCTTTATCCGGATGGGTTTTGAAGACTTCAGTGTTAAAGAAGAACTACTTGGAATGATTTCTTTAAAAGGGAGAACTACCAGTCAGGAAATATTCAGTTCTTTCCATTCTTTTGTGACAAAGTGTAATCTTCCATTGTATAGACTTGCTTCCATCACTACTGATGGAGCAAGAGCAATGACAGGTGAGGTTAACGGTTTCATAGCCCTCTGTAGACAGCATGACAACTTCCCAAATTTCCTTTCTTACTACTGCATCATTCACCAGTAAGTTTTGGCAAGGAAGAGACTCAATAGAAAGACTGTCATGGACATCACTTTCAAAATTGTAAATTCAGTTCATGGAAGATCACTTCAAAGACGACTTTTCAATCTTATTCTTGATGAAGGGGCAGCGGAAATCATTTTGCATACAGATGTAAGGTGGCTAAATAGGCACAAATTTCTGCAAAGATTTTGTGATTTGCTGAATGAAATAAGAAGTTTTTTGAAGTAAAGGGGAGATGACCAAGCAGAGTTGGAAGATGAGGAGTGGTTATGTGATCTGGCATTTCTCGCTGATTTTACAGGCGAACTAAGTGATATGAACCTTGAACTACAAAGTAAAAACAAATGCATTGGGGAGATGATGAGTACAGTTTCATCCTACAAGAGCAAATTTGAGCTAATGATGACTGACCTTGCAAACAATACTTTTGATCATTTTCCTAATAAGCAGGACCATCTGGGACAATATCCAATTTTTTTTTTCAGAACGAGAAGTATGTGACAGAAATCTGTTCTGTTATCCAGGAATTCGAAAATAGATTCTGTGACTTCCAAAAAATTGGAGCAGTTGTGGAGTACTTGTCATACCCATTCAAAGTAGATGTGGACATTAAAGAAACTGCAGGTGCTATCAGTAAAAATTACTCATTGAACAAGCCATCTCTTGAAAATGAAATATTAACCCTTAAAAATGACATTTTTCTCAAGACCCATGCTGAGCAAGAATCATTTTGGAAGCTAGTACCTAGAGACAAATTTCCCAACTTGAGAAGATGCCTTGAAGCTGTACACTCCTGTTTTGGTTTAACTTATTTGTGTGAATCTGCGTTTTCCCATCTGAAAATGGCAGTAGTACCTAGAGACAAATTTCCCAACTTGAGAAGATGCCTTGAAGCTGTACACTCCTGTTTTGGTTCAACTTATTTGTGTGAATCTACGTTTTCCCATCTGAAAATGGCAAAGAGTGCACAACGTTCCAACATGACAGATGAACATCTCCAGGATTCCCTGAGACTGGCCCTCACGCAATATTAATCCAACTTCAAAAAGCTGGTGGAAGAAGATTGTGCAAGATCAGCCTGGATCAATAAGCGACCTAAATTTAACACAAATTACTCAATAAAAGTTAAAGAAAGTTATTAAGATAAAGAAAGTTATTACTCAATAAAACTTTAAGAAAAAATGTACTTTCCATTTCCCCTCGCAGTTCTTACTGGATCTTTGTCTCTCTGTTTTGTTTTTGCTTAATTTGCTTAACAGCTGATCACATCTAAATAAATGACAGAAGATTCATTAAAAATGGGGGGGGGCGAATCCTCCAACTTTATTGGGTTAAATTTTAATTTGAAACTTAATTTTTATGGTGGTAGATCATCGGCACTTTTGGCTGGAAAAAGTAGATCACGACCTGTTCGAAGTTGGACATGCCTGTGCTAAAGGATGCCGAAAGACTGTATGATTGTACAAATTGGTTGTAAATATATGTTAAATAGCAAGGCGGATAGGGAAGAGCCTTGTAATACACCTTGTGTTTGCAGATACATATCTGATGATTGATTGCCCATACAGACTTGTTGTTGCCGATCTGTTAGATATGATCGACACCAATCTAGAGCTGAGTTCTGAATGCCCTTAAGCAGATTAATCAAATGGCTGTGACACTGTATCGAAGGCTGAAGCAATATCCATGAATAGCAAGATAAAGCCCTGTTTCTGATTATTTAAACCTAAGATCAGGTTGTCAAATAAGGATGTGAGTAAAGTCACCATGATGTTGTCGAAAACTATGCTGTTGCGGATTAAGTGGTGCGTGCCAATCAATATGGTCTTGTATTTGTTGCTGTACTATCTTCTCAATTGTTTTAGACAAGAAAGGAAGACTAGATATGGGGCGATAGGAATTTGGGTCCTGTGGGCCTAGCTTGGGATTTTTTAGGAGTGGTTTGATTGTGGCAGTTTTCAGTGATGCTGGGACAATACTCTTGTTGAAGGAAAGGTGTATAATCTTGGCAATGTGGGAGCTTAATTCAGGGCAGGTAGCTTTGATCCAATGAGAAGGGTATAGATCAGTGGACGAGGTGGTAGAATCAACACCTGTTATTATATTCTCGATTTGTTTGGGAGAGTATGGGTAAAAATGACTTAGGGCAGGGATGTTGATGCTTTCAGGCGATGGAGTGTCTATGCAGATGTCTTCAATATTGTTTAGGGTCGCCTTGGTCTTGTTTTGAAAGTGATTGGCAATATCTTGAGGGTGGATTAAATTCTTTATTTGAAGCAGAGATGACTCATTTGTAAGGGATTTAATTAATCTAAAGAGCTCATGAGGCTTGTTGAGCGAGCGCATAAGGCGATTTGTATGGTGTTCCTTCTTCTTTTGTATAATTCTCGGTCATTGGGGAGCCTGGAGTTGTGCCATTTATGCTCAAGCTTCCTGAGATATTTAGTGATTTGTGCAAATCAGCTGTAAACCAGATAGCTGTATGCATCCTTTTTTTGTGTGTTTTTACTGGGTTAGTAGTGCAGCTTTTCTTATGATAGCACCCCAAGTATGTATTACTTCAGTTAAGTCAGTGGATTCAGAATTGGAGTTAAGGTCAGGTAGAATTTCTGCAAGGAATAACTCTCTGTTAAATGGCTTAAAACGATGAGCAGGTGGTAAGTCAGTATTAACAGGAACTGTGGATACTGGTATGTTGAATGGGATATGAAATAAGATAGTTTTGTTGTCTTACCAGGGTACTGGGAAGACTTGTGGCTGTACAAAGTTGATTGCACCATATGTATAGGTGGGTGCAAAGATAAGGTCCAATGTATTACCTTTAGTGTGGGTGGGGGCATGTATCCATTGCTGATAGCTAAGAGCAGACATAGCATCCAGAAAAGCTGTGGAGTTCTTCTTCGATAGAATTGGAAGGTTGAAGTCCCCTAGAATCCAGAGAAGTTTGGACTGTGGCGAGTGGTTACAGATTAGATCTAGTGTTATGGAGGTCATCAGTACAGGTAGAAGGGGCACGATAGAACAGTGCTGTTGCTATTTGCTTATTTGCTATCATGATGGCGTCGAGGTTGCTAGTATTATGGGAACAGAGGTATTGGAACTGCAGGTCAAATCTAGCCATGATGAGTGTGCCACCACCTCTTTTGTTGGTCCTTGGGCAGTTGAAGATATCATAATTTGGAAACTTGAGCTGATTAATAAGTACTGCATCAGTATCTGTTAGCCATGATTCCGTGATGAAGATTATGTCTAGCTTCTGATTCTCCACATACTCACCAATAATTAACCGGCCATTTCTTCCGAATGGATCTTAATTTACAAGCATGCATTTTAGACCTTTATCATCTGTGGACTTTGGAGTCAGAGGTTTTCCTGGTGGCTGGCATGTGATATGGATAAGGTGTTGGGGTCTTATCAGATGAGGCTCTCTCTTAGTGGTGAAGACATCTTCTTGTTTGTTTCAGCCAAAGCCATATATAGTGGAGATTAGGCTATTTTGGTAAGAAAATGAATCAACTGAAATGATGAATAGGGTAAGACCATATAGGCATAGGATGAATGGTATATAGTCAGGCATTGTGGAGGCAAGGCGAGTGGGATAGTGGTTAACCAGCTAACAGTAGTTATAGGTTCTTATAGAGCATCAGGTAGATGGAGCCAGCTATAATGCTCTACAGTGAGGACAGCAGACTAGTAGTTAAGGTATTAGACCAGGGAACAACAGGAGCAGCACTTTATAGTCGGGGTTGAGGTAATTATGCTCTAGAGGACACTATAGATAAATGAAGGAGGGGAAATAAGAATTTAGATCAAAGTATGAAACACTTACAGTAGTTATCCAGGATCGGAGATGATCGACTGTTGACTGTATTGCTTTTTGTTCCTTTTTTCCCGCCTGCATTACCCACCTATGGGCCATGACAAAGGGCCCTCTGGTGAGGCACTCAGGCACGGGCGCGCCCGATGGCACTCAGGAATTTAAATGTCCTTTAAAGGCCTTGATTGGCAAGCTGGTGAGCGGGGAGGAGATCTCCTTCCTGCTCCCTCACCCGATGCCAGTCAGGGAGGAGGAGGTGATGTTCCAGCTGCGGCACAAGAGAATGACCAGGTGTTCTCGTATACCCATGCTTCTTAATGTGGCCCAGTGTTTCTCATGGTTTACACAGTCAAAAGCCTTGCTGTAGTCAATAAAGCACAAATCAATATCCTTTTGGTATTCTTTTGTCTTTTCAAGGATCCATCTTACATCCGCGATGATGTCTCTCGTTCCTTGCCCTTTCCTGAACCCTGCTTGCACTTCAGGTAGTTCTTGTTCCAGGTATGGTTGTAGTCTCTGTTGAATAATCTTCAGTAGAATCTTGCTGGCATGTGGGGTCCGAGTGATTGTGCGATAATTTCCAGAGTCAGTTGGATCATCTTTCTTCAGTATTGCATAAACACAGATCTTTTCCAGTTAGTTGGCCATGATGTTGTCTTCCAAATTTCCTGGCAGAGCCTTGTAAGTATGGTAACAGCTGCATCAGATTGCTGTAATACTTCTATGGGAATGCCATCAATGCCTGGTGCTTGGTTTTTTGATAAGGCTTTCAATGCTGCTTCGACGATTTCTTTCACAACCAATGGTTCCCGATCATAAGGTACAAGTTTAAATGGCTGTTGATCCACTTGATCTTTATCATGTAAAAACTCTGTATATTATTTCCGCCTTTTCTTGATCTTCTCAGCATCATTCAACATAGATCCTTGAACATCTTGTAACATTCCAATTCGAGGCTGGAATTTTTTCTTTAACTCTCGTAGCTTTAGAAAAGCCAATCTTGCTCTTCCTCTAATAGTTTCTGCTTCTATTTCCTTGCATGCGTCATTGTAGTACTTCTCCTTGTCTTGTCTTGCTACACGTTGCAAATC
Organism: Ichthyophis bannanicus; assembly: GCA_033557465.1. NCBI lineage: Eukaryota > Metazoa > Chordata > Amphibia > Gymnophiona > Ichthyophiidae > Ichthyophis > Ichthyophis bannanicus. The sequence goes on from CM066034.1 coordinate 905,626,181, forward strand.
TCTGTTGAGTTCTATATTTGCCTTTCTTTCTCCTCTGGCTTTAGCTTCTCTGCGTTTTGGACAATTTCAGAATTTCTTCAGTCATCCATTTTGGCCATTTTTGCTTTTTCACCTTTTGTAGAGACTTCTCGCTTTCTTTCAACACAACCTTCTTGATGTCATCCCATAATTCTTCTGAAGCTCTGTAATTTGTATCTAAAACAGCAAGTTGATTTTACAAGCAGTCTTTAAATTCCAGTGCTATTTTCTCAAGGTCATATTTTGCTACATTCATGAGTGGCTTGCTCTTTTTCAATTTTAGCTTAAGTTGGTGATCTGTACCACAGTCAGCTCCGGCTTTTGTTTTTGTTGATGTTATAGAGCTTTTCCATTGTTGACTTCCACAGATGCAGTTAATTAGATTTTTTTACAATCCATTTGGTGAAGTCCATGTGTACAGTCGCCACTTGTGTTGCTGGAAGAAGGTGTTTGACATGAATAGATCATTGGTCTTGCAGAATTTTATCAGTCTTTCTCCAGCTTTATTTCTGTTGCCAAGTCCATATTTTCCAACTACTTTGCCTTCTTCTTTGTTGCCAACTTTTGCGTTCCATTCACCCATGACTATCAGGATATCCTGTTTGCATGTTCTGTCAATTTCATCTTGTACTTGTTCATAGAACTCATCAATTTCATCTTCTTCTGCAGCTGTTGTTGGGGCATATACTTGAATTATAATTGTGTTGATAGGCATTCCTTGTAGACGAATAGAAATTAAGCATTCAGTGAATGCATTGTATTTCATTAAGTTCTTGCAAGTTTCTTCTTAATTATAATTGCAACACCATTTGTTCTTTGTCTTTCATTTCCAGCATACTAGACAATGTGATCATCTGATTCAAAGTTCCCGATGCCAATCCATTTCAGTTTGCCGACATCCAACAGATCAAGTTGTACACGTTCAATTTCATTCTTGACCACCTCCAACTCCCCTTGGTTCATGCTTCGTACGTTCCATTTCCCAATAAGCAAGACATCTTTGCAGCTTCTGACTCTCATTTCATGTTCAGCTACATCAGCAGTCAGACGTCCTGACGGCTTTGATCCTACCACATCATAAATGCTAGTTTTACTCTGAAAAGTCTTCAGCCCCTCCCCAGTAACCAGTTGAGTACCTTCCGACGACCTGGGGGTCTGAACTTCTAGCACTATAGTGCAATTTGTTCTGTTGTGACTATCGATTGGGTTTTTGTGGCAAGATACGGAAATAGATTGCCAGGCCTTTCTTCTGTGCAATTTAAGTTTAATGTTGTTGCCATTGTCCTAGAAATGTGATCCTTCTCCACCAACACTGTCCCATTCTGCTGTAGCCCAAATGGATGGTTTGTCTTGGTCTGGCACCTCAGCTGAGACCTATCTATCTTGTGAGACTCTGCCAGTTGTTAAACTACTGATAGTTTAGCCCTCAGCAACATTGATGCACATAAGCCCTCACAGCACGACAAGCTAATTGACAAGTAGAAAGATAAATAGTGGACTCTCTCTACTTGCTATGACCAAAATTAAATTGTTCCGAAGATTCCCTTGAAGCATCCTGGGACTTAGTATCTAAATGATATGGTGGGTTAGTTTGGTTTCTATGCAGTATTGGTAAATATGTTTTCCTTTTTGTGAAATCAGTTGAGTGTATGATAAGAGGATGATTCTAAACTGGGTCTGTATTTTAGTGTAAGTATGTGTTAGTTCATGTTGAATAACCCCCCAGAATGGTGATAGCTATCGTGGTAGATTGGACTTCATTGTCACAGAGATATCCAGACCATGCTGCCCCAGGTTCTTTGTAAATCTAAGAGGAGTCGTATTTGAAACATATTGCAGGCTGTTCTGTTTAGCCTCTGACTAAGGAATTTTTTTCTTCTCACATGGCACTGCTCTAGGTGTATATATTCCCATTTTTTAATGCACTGCCGTTTTCATGGACATACAGAAAAAGGGAGCAGATAAACAGGCATGATTCCAGTTTGCTTGAAAAGGGTAATTTTACAACTTTTTTCCACATGTAAAGCAGCGTTTCTCATGCCAGTCCTGGGGTACCCCCTAGCCATTCTGGTTTACAGGATTTTCACAATGAATTTACATGATATAGATTTGCATGCACTACCTCTGTTGTATGCAAATCTGTCTGATACATATTCATTGTGGATATCCTGAAAACCAGAAGGGCTAGAGGGTATGCCAAGACCAGCTTAAGAAACACTGGTATAAAGCATGCTTTACAATACATACAAAAAAGGGCTTTGATGAAATTGCTGACTGCATATGCATGTAAAAAATAGGCACAGGGAGAGAGTGCACTTTTATGTGATTGTGTAGAGGCATTCCCAGGAGCATAGTTTGAATGGAGGTGAGTTGCATATTTTAGAAAATACATATGTAAATATGTAGAGTACACATTCATCTTTTTTGGAGCAGGTGTAAATTTGCACATGGGCATTTGTACACTTGGAGCTGGTTCCGGGAGTCTGTTTTATTAATGCACATCAGCAGCTAAGTTACGTTTATAAAATAAATGCCTTCTAGTAATTCTCATATAGGTGTCCCATTATAAAATTACTTCCAAAATGTCTGTGCATGGTGATTTTATTTTAACATATGCTTTTTCCGTAGTAGTTCAAGGCAAGTTAGATTCAAGCACAGTAGGTATTTCCCGGTCCCTGGCTTACAATCTTAGAGGCAGTCCAAAAGAAGCACCCACACCCACAGAATCAGAAGAGCATCCAAGAGCGAAGTGGAAATAAAAACACAATGGAGGATGTAAATTTATTTATTTTATTTACATTCTCTTATATACCGTGCTATTCTCCATCAGTGTGGTTTACATTGAACAAACTGAAATTACATTGAACAGGGCATTATAACTTGGAGATAACTATTTTACAGGGAACATGGGCTATGGAGGGTTAAGTGGCTTGCCCAAGACCACAAGGAGCACCTGTGAGACTAGAAACCCCAGTCCTTCCGGCCCAAGGTTGCTGTCCTTTAGTGGGATTTGAACCCCTGACCTTCTGGCCTGAAGTATCACTAGGCTACTCCTCCCCTCTGCATGCTGCAGCACCCTCGCAATGTTCTCTTTAATCTGCGCCAGGTCCTCCGCCAGCATTTGTCGATCGCTCTGCCCCTGCCCCCACCGGCAGTTGTGTTGTGAATTTTAGTGGATGGTGGAGGTGAGACGTTTTGGTTTTGTGTTATATAGAGGGCCTCGGTTTTACTGAAGTTAATCTTAAGATTGTGGGATGAAAGCCAGTTGAGTAGTTCAGTGAAGCAGTCAGTGATTTGCTGGTTTGGGGATTTATTAATTTTGAAAGGGAGATATATCATTATATCGTCCGCATATATGTGGTATAGTATTTTGAATTTTATAAATATGGAACAGATGGGCTGCAGGTAAATGTTAAATAATAGTGCGGAAACCCCACGGGTCCTCAGGATATCCACTATGAATATTCATGAGATAGATTTGCATACACTGCCTCCATTGCATCCAAATCTACCTCCTGTATATTCATTGCGAATATCCTGAAAACCCAACTGGCTGGGGAGCCCCCAGGACAGGCTTGGGAACCACTGGCATATACCCTTATGACTTTTTCAAGTACCTCTATGGTGCCCCTGGTTGAAAATTCCAGACTTAAACCATCATCAGAATTAATATATTGTTTAGTATCCACAGCAAAGATAAGGATTTCTAGAAGAGCATGATGATTTACACACTTTTTCACACCTTGCAACAATTTGGCCCACATTATTAGGATATTTGGGGAGGGGGCTTCTTTAATATCATGTCTATAGATTAAAAAAGAATTACATATTCTTCTGCTTTCAAGCTATTATCTATATCTGACAGCAGCAGCTAAGAAACAGGGAAGCCAGGGTTAAAATTCTGACACTCCGTGACCTTGGACAATTCACTGTATTTTATTTATTTATTTGTTTTATTTACATTTTTATACCGCAATTTCCTACAGATCAATTGTGGTTTACAATGAACAAAAATGAATTGTACAGAACGGTACTAATTCAGTTTACATGGAACAATATCAACTATGTAAAATAACAATTAAAATGAAATATAATTTACTATATACATGGAGATCCTGTAGTTGTGTTGTTGAACTGTTCTGCTAGGGGATCATTGATTGGATGTGTAGGACGCCTAGGCTATGCTCAGAAGTTATGCTTTAGAGCCAAAGTGTTGTGAGAATAGATATGTTTTAAGTTTTTTCTGGAAGGAAGAAAGGTCTTTTGTAAATCTTAAGCTGTCCGGGAGTTTGTTCCAAAGGGTGGGAGGGCAGTGGGAAAATGCTCTGTTTGTGATTTTTTTAGCCTTTCTGTAGTCTGTTGCTGTTATAGGTTTATTTTTATTGCAGTCCTGTTGCATACGGGTGTTCTTTTCACCAGAGATGAGAGAAGATAGGGTGGATGGTGAAATGTCGTTGGTTAATTTAAAGGTGGTTACGATAATTTTGTACTGGGTACGGCATTGTATCGGGAGCCAGTGTAAATTAGATAGGATTGGTGTGATGTGATCAATTGGATTAGCGTTTGATGTTATTCTAGCAGCAATGTGTTGTGCAATTTGGAGTGGTCTTACTGTTTGCTTAGGCAGTCCTTGGAGTAAGGAGTTGGCATAGTCGAAGTGGGGGTGACAAGTGCATTAAGTACAGATTTGAAATCGCTGGGGTGGAGGAGTGAGTGGCGCTGTTTTAGTAGTCTAAGCTTATAGTAAATCTTTCTTGTTGTGTGTTTTACGAATGTGGCCATGTTCAGGGTGCGATCTAGGATTACACCGAGGTATTTTATCTCTTCTTTGACAGTTATAGTTGTTTCGTGAATTTTAATGGATGGTGGAGGTGAGACGTTTTGGTTTTGTGTTATATAGAGGGCCTTGGTTTTACTGAAGTTAATCTTAAGATTGTGGGATGAAAGCCAGTTGAGTAGTTCAGTGAAGCAGTCAGTGATTTGCTGGGTTGGGGGTTTATTAATTTTGAAAGGGAGATATATCATTATATCGTCCGCATATATGTAATATAGTATTTTGAATTTTTTAAATATGGAACAGATGGGCTGCAGGTAAATGTTAAATAATAGTGCGGAGAGCGCAGAGCACTGCTGGAGACCTTGTTCTTGGTTATAGGTTTTGGAGGTGTTATTGCCTATCTTAGCTTGTTGGGTTCTTTCTGAAAGGTATGAGTTAAACCATTGTAATACCGTGTTATTGATGCCTATATGTTCTAGTATGGATAACATGATGTGGTGGTTTACACTATCAAAGGCTGCAGAGATGTCGAGGAATAGGAGGAGAAACACATTTTCAGTGTTGTCAATGCCGCATAGAATACAGTCGAAGAGGACAGTAAGGAGTGTCTCAACGCCATGGTATGGTCTAAAGCAGGGGTCACCAACCTCCAGAGGGCCGCGGGCCGCACAGCCGACTACCAGGAGCCTCGCGGGCCACACCCCCCTTCTCCCCGCCCCCGCAAAAAAAAACAATGCTCACGGGAATAATTACACCATGAATTATAATGATTATCAAATCAGCTCTAACCTGTATTTTAAAAGTGATGAAGGCAAAACTGCTGCAACCAGGTCCTCAAATCTTGATTTACTCCTTTGTAATAAATATTGCAGCTCCCTGCTCTCAGGTGCCTCCCAACTTCAGTTTAGGTGAACTGATCCACGAGACCTGCAGGGAGGGGGAAGGTAAGGTCCACTGGACTGATGATGAGACCTGCAGGGAACAGGAAGGTAAGCTCCTCCTCGCTCCCCATCGTGTAAATAAATCCTTGGCGGGCCGCACCGGGGTAGAGCCTTGCGGGCCGCACGAAGGGACCTCTGCGGCCCGTGGGCCGCAGGTTGGTGACCCCTGGTCTAAAGCCATACTGTTGATCATCCAAGAGGGCATGTGAGTCTATGCGGTCTTGGAGTTGGATTAGAATTGCTTTCTCAATTAGTTTGGTCTGTATGATGAGGGGTTGTTTTTGTCCATCGTACTGTTTTTGAGAATTGGGTGTATTATTGCATGTTTAAGGGCTGGAGGCATATAACCAAGTTGTTGGGAGGTGTTGATGATCGGGAGAATGAGTGGGGTGAATTCAGTTTTCATAGCCTTTATCCAGCTTACTGGACAGGGGTCCATTCAGCTGGAGTCTATTACCCCAACCATAACTATGCAGTAGCAAAGGGTGGCAATTTCTGGAGGGTGGCAAAAGCACGCATTCAAAGCTAAATAATAGCTTTTAACAGCCAGAGGGGTGTAAAGCTTGAGGTTCGCCTAGGGCGCCAACATCTAGGACCAACTCTAGGGCCGGCCTTGCTCATGTTCAAAACCTTTGGGCCTGATATTGAAAGGATAGTGCTGCTGAATTATTTCCTCTGACCACCTTGGCACTATCTAGATAGTGCGGGATGGTCCGGGGCAGTATTTTTCATCATTTCTAGGCCAAAGCATCCAGATTTGGAAGCAAGTTTACACAGTGCTTCAAATGAGTCCCTGTTTGAAGTTTAAGCAAATTATGGAGACTCTGAAAGCAGGAGTTAGAATAAAAAGAGAATTTAAAAAATCATGGACATCATTCATTGTGGTCAAATCATCTAAGCAAAAATGGCATAGAGAGGCCAGTAGGCTAAAGTGTGTTTTAGCTTAGCTGGTAATGCAGATTAATGCAGTGTTTGACCCTTGTGCTAATGGGGTGCTTAGTGTGTGATGGAGCAGTGACTGGGTAGGTTAGGGGTGGGGCATGTGCAATGACGGTATATCACAATTAACATGGGTGTTATTGACACGCACTGACTGTGAATGTTGCCATTAGCGCAGCTGCACTTACCGCCTCATCACTGAGTGGCAATAAATGCACCTGCGGTTAGCATGCTGAGGTGCGTCTCCATGTGGTAACTACAGAGGAACATGCTGAGCACACCTCCAACAATTAGCACAGGTCTACACCACTTCCCACACTAACATAGTGTATTTTAATAAACATGCCCCAAAGTTAATAACTCCCTTCCTCCCCCCTCTGGTGCATGAAATTTTGTATGTTTCACATGCATCTTTTTCACTGTGGTAATCAGTAAGGACCTATTTAGTATAATTCTGAATGTCATTAGCTCATTAGGATGAACTTTGATCTAATATGGAATGGAACCCAGAGACCAGGACAAGTGGCCTTGGGCAAGTCATTTAACCCTCCATTGGCTCAGAAAAATCCAAGTTATCAATATCCCTGTTTAATGTACATTACCAAGTTTAAGTTACAAGGTAAACCGCTTTGACTAAAATGATAAAAGCAGTATAAAAAAAACCCATAAAATAAACTATATATTTTGGTTTATTCTTGTGTTTTTATGCACTATTGATTTTATGCTTTTTTATTGATCTTTTATTGTGTTTTGATGTTGAGCTTTGTATACTGCTATTAGCATGATGAATAGTGAACGATAAATAAATGGAAGTGGAGTGGAGGAGTAGCCTAGTGGTTAGAACACTGGCTTGGTAAGCAATCAACCAGGGTTCCTTATCGTTCCTCCAGTTCAGTCCTCTACCTCTGGGTTGTCAATCTCCTCCTGCAGCTTGGAGACTGGTATGTCAGAATGATGACATCACTGGATATAGCCTGCTGCACTCCTCCTTCAGTCCCAGTGTTACCAGTCTCCATGCAGCAGGAGGACTTGACAAGCCTTTTAGAGGGCTCTCTGGAGGAATGGATAAGGAGCCTTTACTGTAGTAGCAGCTAAGTGTAGAAGAATTGGTTTTTTTGTTTTTTAGTGTAGTGCCTCTTTAAAAAAAAAAAAAAAAAGGAAAGAGCTCTGCTGTTTTCAATCTGTGCTCGGGCTCCCCTGCTCCCTACCTGTGCCTGTGGGGTATTTTCGGGGGTTCAGGCTCAGGGCTTTCGAGCCTTCCCTTCTTCGGGGCCCAGAGGTCTCTCTCCCAGGACTCTTCGGGGGAGAGCCCCTCTTGTGACCGTGCCTACTTTTGGCCGGCAGCCTGCCCTACCGCGGCTTCCCTGACTTCTCTGGAGTTCAGCGAGGCAGTTGGTGCCGGTGCTGGGAGCCTTCAGCAGCTCCGTTTTGTGCCGCACAGCAACAGACCGCACCGGTAAGTCCTCCGCCGGCGTTGATCTGTTTTTTCCAACGGAGATAAACTTTTGCTGAAGTGCAGGGCACTCGTGAAATTTTGGCGCCTTTTTTTTTCTTCTCCTTCAGCAAATTTGCGGCGGCCATTTTTGGCTCTGCGGTGAGCCGCGTGCTAGCAGGGAGCCTGCCGTTTTGGGGCAGAGCGTCTCGAGGGCCCGATTTCTGTTATTTTTATTTTACTTTATTTTACTTTATATTCATTTCTTTTCCTTATCTTCTGTTTTTTGTTTCATTTTGCTGGGAGCTTCCCTTGATCGTGCCTTTGTTCAGCCCTCCTACAAGGGGGTGGGGGGTGAGCTGAGGAGGTTCTTTTTTGAGGGGGCAGTGTGTTAACAAAAAAAAAAAAAAAAAGAAAATATAGTGACCAGCTTAGGATTCTATACCTTTCTGCTCCAGAGCGTTGAGGTTGATTCCAGCGGTGGGAGTAGGGAAGGCTGCAGGCTATATGGCTGCCAGGCCTCAGTGTATTGTCTGTGGCACTAGGAGAGGCACGGTGGCTGATACTGGGGTTTGCCGGGGCTGTGCGACGCTCTCATCTGCAGTGGAGCAGCAAATGGAATTGCAGGAGTCCCCGGAGGCGCAGGGGACGCCCGCGGGAGGGCGGGCTGCGTCCCCTCGGCCTTTAGCACAAGGGGGACCGTTGGAAGAGCTGGCGGGACCTTCCAGTGTTTCCCTTCAGGTCCCAGCGCCGTCTCTCGGAGAGTTTAGTCCAGAGTTTGTTCTGCTGATGCATCAGGCTTTCTGCCTCAGACAGCAGGGTGCAGCAGTGGGCTCCGGGTCCCTGGTCTCTCCGGTTCCGCAGCTGGAGGCGACGGAGGTGTTGTCGGAGGGACCTCTGCCGCCTAAGCGTGCAAGAGCTTGGGACCCTGAGCTATCAGAGGGCGACTGGCCTGAGGCCTCAGCGCCGGAATGGGACCAGGAGGAAGGTTCCCAGGATCTCGAAGAAGGGGAGATTCCTGAACCCGAGGATCAAGCTAAGATAGTTAGGGTCTTCCGTAGAGAGGAGTTAGCGGCCTTGATCTCAGAGACCTTGCAGATGTTGAATTTGGCTACGCCGGTAGCCGTGGAGGATGATGTGGAAGATCCAGTTATCCGGGCAGTGCGTCAGACGCAGGTGGTGTTTCCAGTGCACAAGGTAGTGGACCGAATGATTCAGGATGAGTGGGATAAGCCGGAAGCTGGTCTGCGGGGCTTACGGACCTTGAATAGATTGTACCCTTTGGCTGATAAGGATAAGGAGAGGTTCCGGGCTCTGCGGGTAGACGCAGTGGTTTCCGCGGTTACGAAAAAGACCACCATCCCGGTGGAGGGCAGTGCGGCCTTGAAGGATGCCCAGGACCGTAAAGTGGATGGCCTGCTCAAGCAGGCTTTTGAGGCAGATTCTATGTCTCTACAGGCGTCCATCTGTGGGGCGTGGGTGGCCCGAGCATCCCTGAGATGGGAGCAGCGCCTGCGTCAGTCCCCCCATTTGGATCCCGAGGAACTGAAGGAGCTGGATCGCCTAGAGTCCGGGGCGGCTTACTTGGTGGATGTACATTACAATTTGATCAGGGCGCTGGCTAATAGCACAGCGTCTGTGGTGGCCGCCAGGCGTTCCTTATGGTTGCGAAATTGGGCGGCGGACGGTCCTTCGAAGTCCCTCCTTAGCAAGCTCCCCTTTAAGGGGGGTTTGCTGTTTGGAGAGGATTTGGAGAAGTTAGTGAAGGACCTGGGGGAGCCCAAGGCGGGTCGCCTTCCGGAGGATAAGCCGAAGCCTGGCAAGTCCAGCCCTGGCTTTCGGGGCCCATTTCGTGATGTCCGGAGATTTCGTTCTCCACGGTTCGCTGGTTTCCAGAGGGGCCGGTATTCGTCTCGAGCACAGGGCTTTCGCGGGTTTCGAGGAGCAACTAGAGGTTTCGCCTCCAACCCGGCTACCGCTTCCCGTAAGTCGCAATGAAGCGAGGCGGGTCCCAGCAGAGGGGCCTCCCTTCGGCGGGCGGCTTCGGGAGTTTCTTTCCGCTTGGACCCAAATCACTTCCGACCAGTGGGTGCTCGAAATTATTCAGCATGGCTATGCGCTGGAGTTTTCCAAACCCATGCGGGATTCCTTTGTCATGTCCCCTTGCCGGGGCCCAAGGAAGACGGCGGTGATCCGCGGAACCTTGGATCGGCTTCTTCAGTTGGGGGCCGTGGTGGAGGTTCCCAAAGCCGACTACGACTTGGGTCGGTACTCGATTTATTTAGTCGTGCCAAAGAAGGGCGGCACATTTCGGCCCATTCTCGATCTGAAGGCTGTGAACCGGTGCTTGTGGGTGCTGCACTTCCGGATGGAGACCCTGCGGTCAGTTATTGTGGCGATGCGTCGCGGGGAGTTCTTAACGTCTCTGGATCTCGCATCAGGCCGATTCCTTGAGCAAGCGGCTTCCGTGCCCGATCACCGCCCGGCCTCGTTTCACTGGTGGTTACTCCGGTCGTCACTGGCGGCGGGCATGCCGCTGGAACAGCCGGAGTGGGTTCCGTTGCTGACGGATGCCAGTCTTTCCGGCTGGGGAGCCCACTGCGAGAACCAGTTTGCGCAGGGGCTTTGGTCTCCGCTGGAGGCATCCTGGTCGATAAACCGTCTGGAACTTCGAGCGGTGTTCCTGGCTCTTCAGGCGTTCGAAGAGGTGCTCCACGGGTGACCCATAAGGGTGCTCTCCAAAAACTCGGCGACGGTAGCGTACATCAACCGCCAGGGGGACACGGGAAGTGCTGCCATGGAGTCGGAAGCGGATGAGTTGTTTACCTGGGTGGAGTCTCGGTTCCCAGCGCTCTCGGCAGCGCACATTGCCGGGAAGGACAATGTCACCGCAGACTTCCTCAGCAGGGTTCAGGTGGATGCAGGGGAGTGGGAGTTGCATCCCGACGTTTTCGAACAGATCGTAGATCGTTGGGGTACTCCGGTGATGGATCTCATGGCGTCCTTCCGCTCGGCAAAGGTCGCGCGGTTCTTCAGCATAAGGCGTGAACGAATGTCCGAGGGCATAGACGCGCTGTTGTGCCCGTGGCCAAACGGCCTTCTGTATGTCTTTCCACCTTGGGCGTTGATCGGCAGGCTGGTTCAGCGGATCGGGGCGCACAGGGGGAAGGTTCTGTTGGTGGCTCCCGATTGGCCGCGGCGCCCTTGGTATGCGGATCTCGTGTGCCTCTTGGAGGGTCTGCCCTGGCGGCTCCCGAGGCGTGCGGATCTGTTGCGGCAGGGTCCGCTGTTCATGCCTCAGGTGGATCGGTTCTCGCTTACAGTATGGCCATTGAGAGGGCTAGGCTGAGAAAGAGAGGTTATTCGTCGGCGGTCGTTGCAACGTTGCTTAGGGCGCGTAAACCGTCGACGTGCCTGGCGTATGTGCGGGTCTGGCGCATCTTTGAGGATTGGTGTTCTCATCATCATCTCCACGCACTTACGGTGTCTATTCCGGTGGTATTGGAGTTTCTGCAGGACGGGTTTGATAATGGTCTTGCAGCCAGTTCTTTGCACGTCCAGTTAGCGGCCCTGGCCTGTTATCGTGGTAAGATCAATGGGGTACCCTTGGGAACTCACCCGGATGTGGGTCGCTTCCTGAAGGCGGTCGCTAGATTACGGCCGGCGCGTCGGGTGTACGTTCCGCCGTGGGATCTCAATCTTGTTCTCGCGGCATTGGTCAAGTCGCCCTTTCAGCCTTTGCGCCATGCCTCTCTTAAGGATTTGACGTTAAAGACAGTGTTCTTGGTGGCCATTTGTTCGGCTCGGAGGATTTCCGAGTTGCAAGCCTTGTCGTGCCGGGAACCATTCTTATCCTTTTCTAGGGAAAAAGTAGTGCTGCGCCCGGTTCTGTCCTTTTTGCCTAAGGTGGTTTCCCCCTTTCATTTGAATCAGGTGGTATGTTTGCCCGTCTTTGGGGCTCAGGAGGGGGGCGCCTCGGATCGCAGCCTTCGTCTGTTGGACGTGAAGAGAACTTTGCATCAATATTTGAGGGTAACAGAGTCCTTCCGTAAGTCGGATCGGTTGTTTGTGCTGTTCGGTGGAGTGCGCAAAGGTGAGGCAGCGGCGAAGGCTTCCATCGCTAGGTGGGTCAAGGAAGTGATTGCCTCCGCTTATTTGCTTCAGGGTCGGGTGGTGCCCGACGGGTTACGGGCGCATTCCACCAGAGCGCAGGCGTGTTCTTGGGCGGAGCACAGCTTGGTTCCGCCGGGAGACATTTGCAGGGCGGCGACTTGGTCGTCGCTACATACTTTCAGCAGGCATTACCGGCTGGACGTAGCAGCCATTGCGGATGCTCGTTTTGGGTCGGCGGTTCTGTCCGCTGGCTGGAAAGGTCCCTCCCAATGATTACTGCTCTGGTACATCCCAGAGGTAGAGGACTGAACTGGAGGAACGATAAGGAAATCATAATTATGCTTACCTGGTAATTGTAGTTCCTTGAGAGACGACAGTTCAGTCCTCCTTCCCACCCGGCTGTTTATAGGAGGTTCCAGCTACGTTGAAGGACCTATGAGAGTTCCAGGTGAGTCCAGATTATTTCTCTTTCCTGGGGTATTCACTTTCTTTCTGGCGAGGCAGGGTGGAAGGAAGCCTGGCCAGAGGGGGTGGCTGATCGGGAGTTTAGTACTCGTTCTGTTTTCACTGTTTATAGTTGGCTACTTATTTGTTGCTCCTGTGAGTCTGCTTTGTTAATAGTTCACACTGGGACTGAAGGAGGAGTGCAGCAGGCTATATCCAGTGATGTCATCATTCTGACATACCAGTCTCCAAGCTGCAGGAGGAGATTGACAACCCAGAGGTAGAGGACTGAACTGTCGTCTCTCAAGTAACTACAATTACCAGGTAAGTGTAATTATGATTTCAATTCCCACTAGCACTCCTTGTGGCCTTGGGTAAGTCACTTAACCCTCCATGGCCTTGGAAGAAAGGCCTCGTAATCTACTTCCAGTGACACTGTCAAGAAAACCCAGGAGCTTCTGGGTCACCAGGAGTCAGGACTGACTCAATGGCACACATTGCATTTGCAAATAAATGGAAAAAAATTAACATTAATTTGAGCTGGTGGACATATGTTAACAGTGCTATTGGTGCACATCAAACTCCTACAGCACCTTTAATACATTGACCTTGAAACTAAGGGCCACATTTAAATTAGGAGCAAAAATATGATGCAGAAGTGCAAAAATCCTGAGAGTCAATTTACTTGCCCAATTTTGAAACAATGCATCCTTTACTCAAGCATGTAATTGTGTGTAGCATCTGGAATGAACAAAAAGATTTCAAGAAAAATATTTTAAAAAAGCAAAAATTGTTGAAGAATGTTTGCTGAGAAGCACCAACCTTTGAACTCAGAAACGAATGATAACCAAAAATTGTCTAAGAGAATGTGAGAATATATATATTTATTTATTTATTTATTTATTTACAGTTCTTATATACCGCGCTCTTTGGTACCAGTGCAGTTTACAGTTAACAAATTTTGCATTGGGACAATCCTTTGCTTACATTATAACAGGGTTGGTAACTTGGAGATAACAGGGGAAACTATATACAAATTATATACAAACAGAGTATTATCAGTGTCTGAATTTACAGTTCAGGTGACATATTGGGATCATGACTTTGGGAATGCAGAAAGTTTGGTTCGTGTTCTGTCAGGGCTATGTTGTTGGAATGTCTGAGGCTGTGTGGGTGATTTGAGAGATGGGGGGAAGGGGTGTAGTGTTAGGGTCTAAAAGGTGAAGACGGAAAAGGTAGTGTTTAAGGGTCTTTCTAAATTGAGAGAGGTCTTTTATTGCACGGATATGTGGAGGGAGATTGTTCCAGCAGGTTGGTGCGAAGAAGGTGAAGGCCCTGTCTCTGGTTGCTTGGTTGCATTTAGTGTACTCTTTTGGTACAACTAGGGTATTAGCGGCTGCGGATCTTCTCAGCCTGTTTGTGGGGGTGTTGATAAGAAGTGAGGAGAGGGAGGTTGGGGCTATTTGATTGATTGCTTTAAAGGACAGTAATAGCGCTTTGTAAATTATCCTGGCTTGTAGGGGTAGCCAGTGAAGATCTGTTAGTATGGGGGTGATGTGATCTCTTCTGGAAGTACCGCAGAGGATGCGGGCTGCTGAGTTTATTGCCAATTGTAGTGGGTTGAGGGTGCTCTTGGGCAGACCATACAGGATGACATTGGCATAGTCAAAGTGTGGTGTTACAAGGGATTGGAAGATTGTTCTGAAGTCATTCGGGGAGAGTAGAGGTCTTAGTGGTTTCAGAGTTCTTATTTTGTTGTATATGGATTTGACGGTCTGCTTTATATGATCTTTCAAGGTCAGTTCTTGGTCTATGATGACTCCCAGGTAGCGGATCGATGATTTACACGGAAGTTCCGCATCCCTCACCTTTAATGTAGTGGGGGGTGAGAAATTCTTATTCCTGGTTACGAATAGGACTTCGGTTTTCTTGAAGTTTATTCGTAGGTTCTGGGATAAGAGCCAGTCTGTAATCGCGTTGAAGCATGAAACTATTGGGGAGAAGTCAGGGGCATTGATTTTTATTGGAGTGAAAATGAGAACGTCGTCTGCATAGATCAAACTGGAGGCGTTGAATGCTCTGATGATTTCACAAATTGGCTGCATATATATGTTGAATAGTAAAGCTGATAAGGAGGATCCTTGGGGAACACCCTGTTGTTGATGGAAGGGATCGGATGTTGAGGATCCTATCCGGACCTGTTGCCATCGGTTAGTTAGGTATGATCTGCACCATTCCCAAGCTGATCCTTGAACTCCTTTTTCTTGAAGACGGTGTAGGAGTTGAACATGGTTAACCGAGTCGAAAGCTGCCGAGATATCCAGGAAGATGAGTATGAATCCGTTTTCAAGTTTGTCAATCCCTCTTGTTAAGGTGTTGATAAGTAATGTTAGTAGGGTCTCTATGCCGTGGGACTCACGGAACCCATGTTGGCAGGGGTCAAGAGGGGCTGAAATATCAATGTGCTGCTGCAATTGTATTTGTACCACCTTTTCTATGATTTTGGCTAGAAGGGGTATACTTGAAATGGGACGATATGAGTCCGTTTTTGCTGGGTCGAGTTTATTGTTTTTCAGGAGAGGGCGTATTGAAGTTTGCTTGAGAGATGTTGGGAAAGATCCAGTTGTGAAGGAGAGTTGCATGATAAGGGTAAGTGTAGGGCTCAGTTCAGCACGCAACGCTCTGATCCAGTAGGCAGGGCATGGATCATTTGGGGCTGTGGTGGTATTCAAGGTAGCAATAAGGTCAGTGATGTATTTCACTGTAGGGGCGACAAAACTTTTTAGAGGCTGTGTAATTGAAACAGGGTTGGGTATAAAACTTAGTGTTGATTTTGTGTTAATGGTTTTGGATTGAAGGTAGTCTGCAAAAGACTGAGGCTGAATTGAAATTGTTTGGTTGGAAGATGGTGCCTTAGTTAGGGATTTGGCAATGTTAAAGAGGTCTCGTGGTTTGTTTAATGATCTGAGCAGGGTTTCTGTGTGGTGTTCTCTCATCTTTTCAGCTATTTTTTCCCGGTGCTTCTTTAGGACATTTTCATAATCCATTTGGTCGGATGGAGATCTTGATCTGCGCCATTTTCTCTCTTGTTTTCTTAGATTCTGGAGGGACAGTCGTAAATCAGCCGAGAACCAAGGTTTTGGGTTTCTAATTTTTGGTGATGTGCTGGATGCTGTTGGTCTACTCAAGGAGGGTAATTGTGAAGAGGAGTTTAGGGTGGTGTACCAGTTGTTGATCAGCTCATCAAGGTTATTGGTTGGAAGATGAAGAGCTGGAAGGGTACGGCTGATGAAGTCATCCTTATCGAGCATTTTGAAGCGGGTTGCTGATCCTGATGAGACTGTATTTGTCTGTGTTGTTGGGATACTGTTTTGCAGATATGGGACTTGAAAGGATATCAAGTTATGGTCAGACCATGGAACAGGGGTAAGTAAAAGGTTAAAGTTGGTAGTTGTTGTAGGATGGGGCGCAAAAATGAGGTCAAGGGTGTTACCCTTGAGGTGTGTAGGGGAGCTGACTAGTTGAGAGTAGTTAAGATCAGCCATGGCATCAAGGAATGTGGACGAGTGACTATGGTGAAGTGAGGTGAGGTTAAAGTCACCCATTAGCCAGTTGGATTTGTGTGGGCTTTCTGGGTTGCATGCAAGCTCTATTATACTAGATAGGTCTTCTGGTGGTGAAGAAGGAGCTCTATATATGAGATTTAGGATGATATGTTTGTTAGCTATAGTAATTAAGTCCATGTGTGAGGTGCTCCTAGAGGAAAGTAGATTAAATTGAAGGTTACTTCTAGAAAGGATGAATACTCCCCCTCCCCTTCGGTCTGTTCTGTGACAGGTATGTATTGAGTATGCTGGGGGAATGAGTTGGTTTATGAGGACGTTGTCTGTGTCTGATAGCCATGATTCTGTGACCAGGAGGATGTCTAAGTTCAGCTTTGTGATGAGGTCAGTAACAACTGGCCACTTATTACGTATTGAGCGGGCGTTGATGAGTGCACAATTTAGGTTGGTATGTGAGGGAGTAGGATTGGACTTGAAGCTACCGGTAGTATTGAGGGATATATATAGTAGATGAGAGTGCCTAACATGGTGTGGCTGTTGTGCTGAGTGATGGTAAGAGGAATGATACTTTCTTCCTAGCCCGTGCAATATGGGGATATTGTTTGTGGTAGGAGATAGGGCTGCTGTATTTCGAGTGGCATTAGTTAATAGATAGAGGCTAACTAATGCAAGTAGAGAGATAGCCATAGTTTCAATAATGAAAGGATACAATGTAAGGAGTCAATAATGGAAGGGTACAATGTAGGGTAATAAAGGTTGGAGGAAAACAGTGAGTGCTGCTTGATTGGTTGGGATACTACAGCAGAGGTAATATGCAAACAATTATATAAATAGCAATAGCAATGCCTAGCTAAGAGAAACAATGTACTTTGTTAACAAGACAGTTGCAGAGCTAGCTAAGAGGAACAATGTACTCTGTTAATAAGACACAGTTGCAGAGCTCAATTCGAAGGGGATTTGTTTGTAACGAAGTATTACAATGTGAGATGCTAAAGGGTATATTCAGAATACTGTTACCTTACGGATATAGTACCTTACATATATATACCTTATATATATCTTACAGATATAGTAGCAATAGATAAGTTAGGATAGATGTTGGGGTCGGTCTGAGTCCCAGGCTATCTGTTTGGTACTTTTCCTGGTGAGGGAGACTTGAACCTTTTGGGGTGAGAGCTCTGGTTTCACTGCTGTAGTTGTTGAAGTATTTTTTGTTATGTTAAAATGAACAGGTAAAGATAAATCAATAGCAATGTTGTTGATTTCAAGTACTAAATGATATTGGAAAGCTTGAGTGACTAGGAGAGTTTCACATCTGCCAACACTGGAGGCTAAAAACTGTCTAATCATCGGAGCAGCAGAAGTGTTAACCTAAGACTAAAAACAAGAAAGAAAAATGTTAAATGTCATCAGACTGCAGCTATTTAACCTTTTTGTGCTATGGTAGTATAGTGTTTGTGTTATTCTCATACACACGTTTCCTGATATTACAATTTCTAGTAGAGGACTTTTACAGTCTTGACTCTCACCTCTATAAAGCTCCATTGTCTCACAACAGTATTCAAACAAGATAAAGATTCAAACAGTTTTGATTGTAGGGCCTGAGAACAATAGGATGAAGGAATACTGGGTTGGAGAATGTTAAGGAATATATGGGGAAAGGAAGATCTTTTAATTGCAGTCTGCAGGACTGCTGAGAAAGGCTGCTTTTACTGGGAAGGATTCTGCAGTAGTAAGTACGTATTTACCTGCTGGTAATTTCTCAGACTCTTTGGATAAAGGGAACTATTTGGGTTTAAACTGATAAAACCTTTGCCTAGTTGAAAGTTCTGTATTTTTTAAAGTCACGTAGGGCACTGTTTTAGCAAGCCGGCTTCTATTGTGTTTCTTTCCCTCCCGCCCATCTCGACTCACACCCACCCCAGGCACAATCTTAGATTTATAGGCTCTTACAGCTCTTATGAGTGGAGGAGTAGCTTAGGGTTTAGAGCAGCAGCCTACCACCCAAGACATCTAAGTTCAATTCCAACTGGCACTCCTCGTGACTCTGGGCAAGTCACTTTACTCTCCATTGCCTCAGAAGAAAAGGCCTGGCAATCTACTTCCAGTCATACCTTGCTAAGAAAACCCAGGGGCTTCTGGGTCACCAGGAATCAGCAGTGACTTGATGGCAGCTTTTACAGGGACAGTCAAATTCATTTTTTGGTGTAGCTGGTTATCCTCATCAGGTATAGCTTAATTAATTAAGGCCCTGAAATTAATCTGAAGTGAACAAAGTCCCTTAAACCTATTAGGTATACTTGTGTTTGTACAACTATCTTAAATATCTTAACAAAACCTTAAAACTAAGATGCAAACAGCAGTCTAGCAGTCAGATAGGGGCTAGATTTTCTCCCAGTTGGTGAAGGGTCTTACATGTGTACTCGGTGCAAAGAGTTTTTTGCTCTCAGGGAACGAGACTGATCTCTGGAGGCTAGAGTAGCAGATGTGGAGGAGCTAAGGAAGACAGAGGTATATAGATGAGACCTACAGGAAAGTAGTAATAAAGTTATGCACCTAGGAAAGAACAACCCAAACTTTGGTTATTCAGTGCAAGGTACTACCTTAGAAACCACCACCCAGGAAAAACATTTAGGTGTCATCGTGGATAATACATTGAAACCCTCCACCCAGTCTGCAGCAGCAGCCAAAAAAGCAAATAGAATGCTAGGAATCAAAAGGAAAGGAATAGAGAATAAAACTAAGGATATTATAATGCCTCTGTATCGTTCCATGGTGCGATCACAACTTATATATTGTGTGCAGTTCTGGTTGCCATATATTAGAAAGGATATAGCAGAATTAGAAAAGGTACAGAGAAGAGCGACAAAAATAGTGAGACTTCAGAACGGCACAGGCATATTAGGCCCTGTTTGGTAAGGTGCCCATGCCTATACCTGCTCCTGACCACAAATGAGGAGAAAATGCCTGTTTCTTGGTGATAACGCTACAAGAGGGAAGAGCATAACGTGCTGTCATCGTCACTGTCAATATATCCTAGTCAAAGAAACTGCATGCAAAAACAAACCCCAAACAGATTACTCGCCCACCACTGAAAATGGATGTCCCTCTTCTGGAAAACGCCTGCGTTAATGTCCAAGAAGCTGTTTCTGCAGCCTCCCATTTGGGGGCACCCATATTTCTAAAATGGGGATGAAATGTAACATCCCTGGGGTTTTCTCAGACGTTTTGCCCTGAATATCCCAGATCGCACCTGGATGTCCTTTCTGAAATGGCACTTCTCATGTTTTCAAGTCTATTTCCACAATATTCTAGTGGCTTTTGCCATGCTATGAAGTTATCACAGTAAATCTAGTGATGTTCTCATCTCTTTCTTTATAGTACAATCCAAAATAAACTCCCATAGGTGCTGGGCCTGTGTGGTTAAGTACAGAATATTTTTATTCCTCTCTACCCAGTCTCTCTCATGAACAATTATAAATATGTTTTATGCTGATCCACTGGAACTAAGACCCAGCAGGAGCTCCCAATTAAGACACTAAAGTGAACACAATTTACTGTCTTTTCATATCTGTGAAAGTCTTTGGAATGAAGGGAAATGATTATGGAAAAAACAAAATTTTGGAATGAACTCTAGATATGCCAGCTACACCAAACTAAATTATTTTCCCTTTCAATTTCACCACCTGAAAAATATAGCTTATGAAATCTAAATGCATTGCTGCTGCTTAGTGTTTCACGAAACAAAACAGGAAAAAAAGAGCTGTGAGGGAACAAATTAAAAGCAAAAAAACTCTAGAGTTAAAACGAGCTGGCATATATGTCCACCTTAGATCTTACTTCTTTCTTTCTTTTTTGTCACGTCTTTGAGTTTTAATACTGCCATCATTTGTTTTGACACAATGGGTGGGAGGGATAATTTAATAAGAGGGCACCTAAATAAAATTTCCAATGAAGTGCCTATTTTATAACCAGGGTTTCTATTCTTAAGTGTTTATAAATTGTACATTTGAGTTTTCTTTCCCAGCTAATTAGATCCGTGTATTCTTGCACCGCAGGTGCTATTGTTAGGTACATTTTCTGGTGGTATCAAATATGTATGTTTGCATCATCTATGTGTCAGTGCAGAAAAGTCATAAGAACTTCAGAAAAGGATAAAAGACAAACCAGGGGAAGGATGAGAGAGTACCAGCAGAAGTGTTGCTTTTTCTGGTAAACACCTGTTTTTACTTTTTGGATTGAGGATGTTTTATCATCATTTATCAGTTAAAGCCTAAAATCAGAATCCTATTTATAAAATCATCATAGGTGCTTATGTGCCTTTATAAAACAGTCTTTCAGAACTATCCCTGATAGTTCACACATTTAATTCTACAAATTTACACCTTCTCTGTGTGTGTGTTCTATATGGGGGATATTTTAGAGGCCCTATTCATGAGATGATGACTGAAACGGGTGTTCAGACATGCAAATCATAGAGATGTCTCTAGAATCTTTTTAGAAAACCGGGGATATAGATGTCCCTAGAATGAGAAGTCCATCTAGCACAGGGGCGTATGGAGGCGTGCCCTAGGCGGAGCAAAGGAGATGCATGTCGTGGTGCAAATTCAGAATGGCACATGAACATCAGGCCCTTTTTGTTGAGGCATCCGTGTGTATACTTGCTCCTGACCATTAATAAGATGCAACAAAATGCATGTTTCGTGGCCGCAATGCTTCCAGGAGGAACAAAAAAATGTACTTTCATCACCATAGTTAATATTTCCTTGCCGAAGAAACCTGCATATAAATGCATACTCCAAACATATACTGACCTGCTTCTGCACGTCTTATCTGAAATGATCAGCCAGGATGTGCTAGTCTCATAATATAGTCAACCCCCTTCTGAAATACCCCAGCCGGAACATCCAAGTACTCAGTTCTGCGAGCGTGCAATTTGGGGACATCCACATTTGTGCCATGGCCTATAGAAATATAGAAACATGATGGCAGATAAAGGCCATATGGCCTATCCCCTTTCACCTTCATCCTTGTCCCCTCGTTGCAGAGCTTACTTTAAATTGAAAGAGGCTCTCCTCCTGTGCATTTATGCCACGGAAGTATTTAAATATTTCTATCATATTTTACCCCTCCTGCCTTTCTTCCATAATATACAAATTGAGATCTTTAAACTCTGTGCCCATATTCAGTACGTTATGATGAAGACCACTGACCATTTAGGTAGCCACCCTCTATACCAAATCCATCCTGATTATATCCTATTGAAGGTGTCATTTCCAGAATTGCACACAATACTCCAAATGAGGTCGTACCAAAGACTTATACAGAGGCACCATCACCTCCTCCTTCCTGCTGGCCATTCCTCTCCCTACGTACCCAAGCATCCTTCTGGCTTTTGCCTTCACCTTGTCTAGTGCAGCTCTACAACTCTATCCAACTTAGTGGACAGACTAGATGGACTAGGCTAATTATTATCTGCCATCATTTCCTTTAATTTGTTCTACCTGTTTAGCTACCTCAGGCTCAATATCATCAGAAACAATCACCCTCAAGTTCTGACCTTTTTTCATGGAGAGAATTATGTCACCCCCTATACTTTATCTTTATTTTTATTTCATACTTGATATACCGCGAATGCAGCAGGGCTATACCTCTCTCTTGTATTTTTGCAGCCCAAATGCATGACCCTGCATTTTTCAGTATCGTATCTCAGCTGCCAAATTCTCAACCATTCTTCAAGCTTCTCTAGATCCCTCCTCATTTTATCTACACTTTCCTGGGTGTCCTCTCTATTGCAGATTTTGTGTCATCCGCAAAGAGGTAAATCTTATGTGACAGCCCTTCTGCAAAATCACTTATGCCCATGTACATACCCAGCCTACCCAGCCTTGTTACCTGTGCAGACCTATTACTGGACCAGACTACTGGAACGTTCATCTTTCACTGCACAGACCGAGCAATTTCAGAAGACACTTATACGTGCTTCTCTTCACTTCTGACACTCCCCATATTTTTGAATTTGTGCTCTGGACATCCCAGATATTTTCTAGATGTCCTTTCTAAAATCCCACATCATGTGTACATCAGTGCTCCCATCTCTATCCAAATTACATCTCCAGGAACACCTATGCATACGTAAGTACACATATTCAACCATGCAATTTTATAATTTTCCACATGTAATAAAAATCATGATTTACACACAGATTGTGTCATCTTGTTGTAGGGTATTTTCTTCTTGTTTTTAGAATTATGCAACTTTTATTTTACATGTTGTTTCCCTCTTTGTCATCATCAAGTAATTGTAATCAGATCAAAGCTGGCCTAAGGGTATCTGATGCCCTAGGGGATTCTTTAGACATGTGTCCCCCCTCCAGAGACAACTCAAAGCCCTACATCATCTCCTCTTCTCTCCCCCCTCCCCAACTGAGGTTGCCAGCATCTCTCATTCCCTTCCCTACTCCCCACCAAGTTGTCCAGTATCTCTCCTTCCCTTCCTTCCCCTCCCCCCAAAGTGCTGGCATCTCCCCCTTCCAACCTTTGTCCTCAACTTGATCTTCATCTTCCTTTACTTTCCCTTCCTTCCCTTATGTGTTCAGCATCTTCCCCTATCCCTACTTCACGCTTCATCATACTCGCTATTGCTGCTGCGGCACCTCCCCAAGTCAACCCAGGTTCGCGACACTAAGCAAGACTCAGCAAGCAGGGCCATGAGCATCCCTGCATACTCAAAGCCTGATGAGTTCCATCCCTTCCAAATTTCCTGAGTCTTGTAAAGTACCTTGAAATTATCGTTGCAAATATATATTAGTTATAAGCATAGTAACATGGTAAATGACAGCAGATAAAAAACAAGATGGTTCATCCAGTTTGCTCAGTTCAGATTCAAAGACTTTGGGTAGGTGTACATATATATATTCCCATGTGCAACCTAAAACCAAATGTTTCCCAGCAAAATCTATGTTTTTCAAATAAAACATATTGATAAATGGATGGCTTTATTACATAGAAGTCGGTTACCACCTAGCTAACATACACTTGCTTTGGTCACAAAATAGTTTTTTAGTGGTGTCTTTTAACTGCACACTATAACATGGAATCAAAAAAGTTATTTTGATGGACACACTGATTACATATGATGTGAAAGCAGAGGTAAAAGATGTCATTTTCTGAAGTGACTTTAACACTAGACCTTTTATAAGACTCATTGTTCCCTGTTCCTTGTTCCCTGTTCCCATGTTCCCTGTAATATAGTTATCTCCAAGTTATAATGCCCTGTTCAATGTAACTTCATTTGTTCAGTGTAAACCGCACTAATGCAGAATAGCGCGGTATATAAGAGAATATAAATAAATAAATAAATAAATCATTGTACGCTTGCAAATATCTACATTTGCATTTTGAATCCTAGCTCTACTAATGCTTATTAGCTGTTTATAATCAATAATTTGTGCTTATAAACGCTTTTAAATAAATATGTAAATTTATCAACTCTGTTACTAATGCTCTTTGTTTTCTTTCTATTTTGTATGTGTTATATAGAGGAGCATTATATCTGCTATAAAAACACTTATACGGGCGACTCCCTTTCAATTGCAGCTGCTTTTTAGCCTTTTAATCTTTTTTTTTTTTAATGAATTTTAACAGCAGTCTTCACAGACAAAGGCAAAAATAAAAATAAAAAATAATTATACATAAGAACATACATAAGAACACAACAATTCCAGGTCAGGGAACACTTCTGGGGAAAGGGAGGTACCAGAATTCCTCCAAATATACCCCAAATGCTGAGTCTATACTCTACCAGGTCCCTAGCTCTTCAGCTGGGTACCAGGAACACTGCCGTATTTGGCCACACTTCAGCTGCAGAGGTTGTCCTTCTGGTGACAGAAAAGACTGGATAGGAGAGAGATCATGTGGCAGAAGACCATTACCTTGTGATCCTGTAGGTTGGACCCGTCCTCCAGGTGCTGTAAAACCCTCACGCACGGAGGTGGTTTCTCCAGGGCCATGTGCCCATGAGGAAAGGGTTAGGACGGCCATTATAGTTTGCGATTTGATCATTAGGAATATAGATAGTTGGTGGACGTGAGGATCGCCTGGTAACATGCCTGCCTGGTGCAAAGATAGCGGATCTCACACGCAACTTATACAGGGTTTTAGATAGTGCTGCAGAGGAGCTTTCCGTCTTGATACTCGTTGGTATCAGTGACATAGGAAAATGTGGGAAGGAAGTTCTGGAGGCCAAATTTAGGCTTTTAGGTAGGAAGTTGAAATCCAGAACTTCCAGGGTAGCATTCCCAGAAATGCTTCCCATTCCATGCGCAGGACTCAAATGCAGCCAGAGCTCTGGAGTCGCAGTGCGTGGATGAGCCAGTGCAAGGAAGAGGGTTTTGGATTTGTTAGGAACTGGGCAACATTCTGAGGAAGGGAGGGGCTTTTCTGAAAGGATGGGCTCTACCTTAACCGGGGTGGGACCAGGCTGCTGACATTAACCTTTAAAATGGAGACAGAGCAGCTTTTAAACTAGAAAATGGGGAAAAGCTGACAGTCACCCAAGAGCACATGGTTCAGAAGGGTGTATCCTTGAAGGATACTAGCAAAAGAGGCAAGTTAGGGCATCCTGATAGGGAGGTTCCAATAAAGATAAAAGTAACCTAGATGTCTTTAAGTACAGGGCAGACAGAGCTGAAAGATTCCAAATTATCCTTGTCAACTGATAACCAGATTGTCAATACAATTAAAATATAATCTCTAAAATGTCTGTATGCAAATGCTAGAAGTCTAAAAAATAAGATGGGAGAGCTGGAATATATAGTACTAAATGAAAGGTTAGATATAAATGGCATCTCAGAGACCTGGTGGAAGGAGGACAAACAATGGGATACCGTGATACCTGGGTACAAACTATATCGCAATGATAGAGTAGATCAAATTGGTGGAGGGGCATTGTTAGAAAGGGCATTGAGTCACACAGGATTAAAGTTTTGTAGGAAACAAAATACACTGTAGAATCTATGGATAGAAAACCCATGTAAAAATGGTAAGGCAATGGCAGTGGGGGCGTACTACCGTCCCCCTGGCCAGAATGAACAGATGGATGATGAAATGCTAAAAGAAATCATGGAAGCTAACAAAAATTAGAACACAGTAATAATGGGTGATTTCAGTTACCCCGATATCAACTGGGTCAATGTCAGAGCAAGACATGCTAGGGAGATAAAGTTTCTAGATGAAATAAATGACTGCTTCTTGGTGAAGCTGGTTCATGAACCAACAAGAGGGGAAGCTATTTTGGACCTGGTCCTTAGTGGAACAAAGGATCTGGTGCAAGAGAATGGTATTCGGGCCACTTGGAAATAGTGATCATAGCATGATTGCATTTGATTTAATAAATGGAAGAAGGATTGCAAGGAAATCCACAGTACTACCTTTTAACTTTCAAAAGGGAGACTATGATAAAATGGAAAAAAATAGTTAAGAAAAAACTAAAAGGAGCAGCTGCAAAGTTTAAAGGCTTATATCTAGCATGGGTGGTGTTTAAAAATACTATCTTGAAAGCCCAGACCACATGTATTCCACGCTTTAAGAAAAGTGGAAGGAAGGCCAAAAATTAGCAGCGTGGTTTAAAAGTGAGGTCAGAGAGACTTGTAGCCAAAAAAGCATCTTTCAAAAAATAGAAAACAGAGCCAAATGACGAAAACGGAAAACATAAGCACTGGCGAGTTAAATGCAAGGCACTGATAAGGCAAGCAAAGAGAATTTGGACAGAAGTTTGCCGTGGAAGCAAAAACGCACAATCAAAACTTTTTCAAGTGCATTCATAGCAAAAATCCTGTGAAAGAGTCAGTTGGACCATTAGATGATAGAGCGATAAAAGGCACGCTAAGGGATAATAAGGCCATAGCAGAGAGACTGAATGAATTCTTTGCTTTGGTCTTTATTTAAGAAGATGTGGGGAGGATACCCATACGTGAAATGGTATTTAAAGGTGATGTATCAAAAGAATTGAAATAAATTTTGATAGACCGAGATGTATTACAACTATTTGATAAACTAAACAGTAGCAAATCACTTGGACCGGATGGTATCAAGGCTAGCCCAAGGGTTTCTGCAGCCCTATGCAGAAGCCCTGGCCTTGCCCACCCCCCCCCCCTGCACCAAAGCACTCTGTCCTTCCCCCCACTGAGCCGCGCCACCACCCCCCACTGCCATTGATTCCTACAGTGGGAACGGGGTTGGAGGGGTTACTTGACTCAGTGCAGCAATCTGCGGCAGGCCATTTGCTTCGGCACGCATGGCCTGCCATTTCTGACCCCTCCTCCATGCTGCCCACTAAGGTCTGTCACCTTAGGCGGCAACCTAGCCCACCTTGTGAACAGCCAAGCCCTGGATGATATACATCTGAGGATGCTAAAAGAACTGAAATATGAGACTGCAGATCTACTATTTGTAATCTGTGACCTATCATTAAAATCATTCATAGTACCTGAAGATTGGAGAATGGCCAATGTAACGACAATTTTTAAAAAGGGTTCGAGTAGTGATCCGGGAAACTATAGACTGGTGAGCCTGATGTCAGTACCTGGCAAAATGGTAGAAACCATTATAAAGTATAAAATTACTGAACATGTAGATAGTCATAGATCTCCAGGAACAAGCAGGAATGAGTCTTCACATATGGGTATCGTCAGTACCGACGGAGCCTGCGCGGGAATGCTCCCCAGCGTCCAAAAGGAAAGCTTTTGGGAGCATCCCACAGCGCCTGCGCGCTGCCTTCCCGCCTTTCCCAACCGCCTCTCTCCAGTTCTTCTTTTCCGCGCAGCCAGCAGGTCCTGTTCCTGTCACCGCTGAAGAATTTCTTTATTTTATTTTATTTCTTTGGTCATGTGTCTGCCTTCTCGACACTGGACTGGTACCGCCGGTCTTTTCTTTCTTTATTCTAAAAAAAAAAAAAAAAAACTACTGTTTTTCTCACTTCAGTGCATTTTCTTCTTTGGCCATAGGCCTAGGACATTTTTTCCTCATGGAAAAGCCCGCCTCTGGGTTTAAAAAATGCACGAAGTGCAGCGGCACTATTTCTGTCACCGACACCCATGAATGGTGTCTAAAATGTTTAGGTCCTGACCACTCCATTACGGATTGTGAGTCCTGTTCCATGATGTCTAAAAGAGGTCTACAGAATCGAGCAGCCAAGCTCAGTACCCTGTTTCCCTCTGATGCAGCTTCAGTTGCATCGACGTCTTCCAGGGCTTCTTCTTCCTCACATGGATCTCAGGTAACCAAACTTAAGTCCAGCCGGTCCTCGAAGGGTAAATTTCCCTCTAAGTATCGAGATGCCTCCGGGCTTGCTCTCGAGGAATCCGCACCGGCAAAATTACCCCGGCGGGAGGCTCCGGCTTCCAAAGCTTTATCTATGGGGTCACAGGTTGACATCGATGGCTCGGCCTCGACCGATCACCTGTTGCCATGTTCTGGGGTACCGGTGGTTCCCACTGGTACCGACATCCAGACATTGGTTGCGTCGATGGATCAGAATATCCTGACCATGCAGCGTGCCATCACAGCATTCATACAAGCTGCGACGCCTTCAGTACCGCAACAAACTCCGTTGCCGGTACCGACTCCGGCACCGGTACCGATATCGGTTCCGGTGCTGGTACCGATTGCATCGACATCGGCTTCAGTGTCGACTGCAGCGGTACACTGTTCTGTGATGCTTATCGGTACCGAATCGGTACTGATCACTCCCGATGTCGATACCACCCGGTACGCGTATCGGGCTCTGCAGGAGCATCCAGACAGGCAATACTTTGATTCCTCTGAAGACTCTGATGAATCAGAGGTCTCTGTCGAAGCATCGGTGATCCATCCTCAGGAGCCCTCTTCTCCAAAAAGGAGAATGTCTTCTCCAGAAGACTTGTCTTTTCAAGACTTTATTAGGGAAGTGGCCAGGGGCCTTTCCATCTCAGTGGCCCCTGAGACAGAGCCTAGAGCCAACAAATTAGATATTTTACAATATCCTAAGGCTCCTAAAGAGGCAGCCACTTTACCAATACATGAGATTCTTTATGATCACATGTTGGGCATATGGGAGACTCCTCTCACCACTTCCCCTCATTCTCGCAGGTTGGACACCATGTATCGTGTTCCTCCTTGTCCTGGCTTCCATAAGACTCAGCTTCCTCACCACTCCATTGTGGTGGAGTCTGCTAAGAAGAAGATAAAGAGTACAAAAAGGCACTCTTCTGCTCCTCCAGGAAGAGAATGCAGAACCTTAGATGCCTTTGGCAGGAGAATTTTCCAGGCCAGTATGCTTGTTGCCAGAATCAACTCCTATAGTCTCTATATGGAGATGTTTCTAAAAGAAGTTGCAGATCACCTGCACACTTTCTCTCCTTTTATGTCAGAAGATAAAAGGGAAGAGTTCCTCACCTGGCTCAAACATGCCCAGGATATTTCCAAGTTTTCCAACCGTGCAGCCTTTAACTCTTTTGAAGGTGCCAGCAGAGCCTCGGCTATTGCCATAGGTGCACACAGAGTTGCTTGGTTACAGGCTTCTGATTTGGAACCCTGGGTTCAAGATGGACTAGGAAACCTTCCTTGTACAGGTGAAAACCTTTTTGGCAAAGATTGGCAAGCAAAGGCCACCCAGATGGATGCTGAAAATTCTGCTTTAGATAGACTTTCAAAGTCTACTTCTGCTCCTTTTAAGAAAAGGTTGTTCAAAAAGGGGTTTTTTTTCCAAAAAAAGGGAAATATTATTCTGCTTATGGTCAGCAGTCATCTTCTGCAGGTCGTTTTGCTACAAAGAGACAGCAACAACCGAAACAGGCCAAGCCTAAGGCTGCTAGGACTGCTACGGCCCAACAGCCTCAGCCTCCTCAGGGCCTTTGACTTACAACTAGAGAGCTTAGCCTTTCTGGCTCTAGAACATCCAGAGCCTCTCACCATTCCAGGAAGGTTGGCTTACTTTGCTCCTAGATGGGAACAAATCACAGCAGAGCAATGGACCCCCTCCATCATAAGGGAGGGGTACAAGCTTCATTTCTTAAACCTTCCTCCTCACACCATGGTGAGACAGTTCAATTCTCAGACATCTCTCCTCGACCTCCTGGGTCAGGAGATTGCTACCCTTCTTGCCCAAGGGGCAATAGAAGAAGTGCCCCTTCTTCAAAAGGGCTCAGGGTTCTACTCCCCCTACTTTCTTATCCCAAAGAAAACAGGGGGCTACAGACCCATATTAGATCTCAGAGAATTGAACAAGTTTCTATGCAAGGAGAAATTCAAGATGATTTCTCTCGGTACTCTCCTTCCATACCTTCAGAGTCAGGATTGGCTTTGCTCTCTAGACCTCAAGGATGCGTACACCCATGTCCTCATCCATCCAACACACAGAAGGTTCCTTCGGTTGCTTTATCAAGGGAAGCACTACCAATACAGAGTGCTTCCTTTCGGTCTGGCCTCTGCACCAAGGTTGTTCACAAAATGCATGGCAGTAGTAGCTGCATTTCTACGCAATCTAGGGATATTCGTATTCCCATATCTGGACGACTGGCTCATCCGAGCTCCATCCCTGTCAGAGGCCCAGACTTCTCTAACCTGCACAAGGCGTATCCTTCAGTATCTGGGACTTGTAATAAACATTCCAAAATCCCATCTCACCCCTACTCAGTCTCTACAGTTCATAGGGGCCCTGCTGGATACCACAACTGCAAGGGCCTATCTTCCCCAGGCCCGCTGCCTACGCTTGGTGCAGTTAGCCTCACAAATTCAGTTAAAATCCAATTTAACTGCTCGAGAGATGTTACAACTGTTAGGCCACATGGCATCCACTGTGCATGTGGTTCCTTACGCTCGCCTTTACATGAGGGCAGCTCAATGGACTCTGTCCACCCAATGGACCCAGGCATCAGGGTGCCTGTCAGACAAAATAGCAACCTCCAGTCGCCTCTTTTGCTCTCTCCAGTGGTGGAAGTCCACTCAAAATCTGTTGCTAGGGTCCCCCTTTCAACAGGTGTTACCCCAAGCAACCCTTACAACAGATGCCTCTCCAAGAGGTTGGGGAGCTCATCTTCAAGATCTCTCCACTCAAGGCATCTGGTCTTCACAGGAGACATCTCTACATATCAACCTCTTAGAGCTCAGAGCAATTTTTCTAGCTCTCAGAGTCTTCCACACCCTGCTCAGCTACAAGACAGTCCTTATCCACACGGACAACCAAGTAGCCATGTTCTACGTGAACAAGCAGGGCGGGACTGGCTCTCTGTCGCTTTGCAACGAAGCTCTGAGATTGTGGGCCTTCGCCAGAGAGCATCAAATTCATCTCATGGCAGTGTATCTTCCAGGGGTTCAAAACTCTTGGGCAGACAGACTCAGTCGAGTTCTGCTTCCACACGAATGGTCCCTCCATGGGACCAGATAACCAGGATCTTCCGAATTTGGGGAACCCCGGACATAGACCTCTTTGCAAGTCCGTGGAATGCCAAACTTCCCCGGTTCTGTTCCAGGATTCCGTGTCAGGGAGTTCAGGCCAGGGATGCCTTCCTCCTTCATTGGGGGCAAGACTTCCTCTATGCCTTTCCACCCATTCCCCTAATTCCGAAGACACTCTTCAAACTTCAGAGAGACAAGGGGTCTATGATCCTCATAGCACCACATTGGCCACGCCAAGTGTGGTACCCTCTACTTCTGCATCTCTCTCAAGCTCCCTCCCTGGACTTGGGATCTGCTCCAGACCTCCTGTCCCAGGAGGAGGGAACATTGTGGCACCCAAATCCCCAGTCTCTTCACCTCAGAGCCTGGTTGCTGAAGGCCTAGACCTTCAAGATTTGCATCTTTCTCAGCAAGTGAAGGATATCCTTCATGCTTCCAGAAAGCCTTCCACTAGACGTTCCTATGCTTTTAAATGGAAAAGATTTACCATTTGGTGTGCAGAGAAGGGTCTTAACCCTCTTGCAATACCTCTGAATTCTTTACTAGAGTATTTGCTGCATTTATCCCATGCCGGCCTTAAAACAAATTCAGTAAGAGTCCATTTGAGTGCTATTGCAGCATCCCTTAAGCCTCTTAATGGACAGCCTATTTCCTCTCATCCTCTTATTGCAAGATTCATGAGAGGCCTTCTTTTAACTAAACCTCCCATTAGACCACCTCCAGTGGCATGGGATTTGAATTTGGTTCTTGGCCAGCTTATAAAGCCACCCTTTGAACCCTTAGCCACTACCTCCTTGAAATTCCTTTCCTGGAAGGTTATTTTTCTCATTGCAGTCACCTCAGCTCGCCGTATCAGTGAGCTGCAAGCCTTGGTGGCTAATCCTCCTTATACAAGGTTCCATCATGACAAGGTAGTCCTCAGGACTAATCCACACTTTATGCCTAAAGTGGTCTCACCTTTTCATCTGAACCAGGAGGTATATTTACCTGTCTTTTTTCCAGGACCTCATGCATCAACTGCAGAGAGGAATCTTCATACCCTGGATTGTAAGAGAGCACTTGCTTTTTACTTACAAAGGACACAGCAACATAGAAAGTCCTCTCAACTATTTGTTGCTTTTGATCCCTCTCATTTAGGACTTCCAGTCTCTAAGAGAACTCTATCCAATTGGATTGCTCAGTGTATTTCCTTTGCCTACCAGAGTAAGAACCTTTCTCTGGAAGTCCATGTCACAGCTCACAATGTGAGGGCCATGGCAGCCTCTATGGCTCATCTAAACTCTGTTTCCATCGACCAAATCTGTCGAGCAGCCACCTGGGCCTCGGTTCATACCTTTACAGCCCATTACTGCTTGGACAAGGACTCCCGCCGGGATGCCTTGTTTGGTCAGGCTGTTCTCAAACACCTGTTCCATACCTAATCAACTCCTACCCCCCATCTCTGGTTGGATGCCCGAGATCCATGGGGGTGAGGTGGAGCCCTTATCAGGGACTCACAACCTTTGGGATCTCCCTGGCATCTCTAGCTGGGGATGTGAAGACTCATTCCTGCTTGAAGACTCATTCCTGCTTGTTCCTGGAGATAGCACAGTTACTTACCTGTAACAGATGATCTCTGGGAACAGCAGGAATAAGTCTTCACAACCCACCCACCTCCCCTAGGAGTCGTATCTCTCTATCTATCTTTCCTTTCCTTTCTCTCTCTCTCTTTGTCTCAGCTTAAAACTCGAACTGGAGAGAGGCAGTTGGGAAAGGTGGGAAGGCAGCGCGCAGGCGCTGTGGGATGCTCCCAAATGCTTTCCTTTTGGACGCTGGGGAGCGTTCCCGCGCAGGCTCCGTCGGTACCGACGATACCCATATGTGAAGTCTTATTCCTGCTGTTCCCAGAGATCACCTGTTACAGGTAAGTAACTGTGCTTTCAGTGTCTCCCACTGGATTTAGCTAAGGAAGGTCTTGTCTTACTAATCTATTATATTTTTTGAAGGTGTGAATAAACAAACAGGTAGATAAAGGTGAGATGGTTGATGTGGAACCTGATTCAGCAAGGGGCATGTCTGACTCCCCCGGGTGAAGGATCAGGCCTGGAGACAGCCCGGCATGCCCTTGCAGTCGGCTGGGGACATCCTCATCACCTCCCAGCCAGCCCACCGCATTGCTGTCCCCCTTTACCCTGCAGCCTGACCCCGGACGGGGCCAGCCATGGCCTGGATTGGGCAGCAGGGACTCATGTGCCTGCAGCTGATGCTGTTGGGGGGCTGGCTGGTTGATGTGTGGGGGCGGCCAGCGCTTACTCCACCTCTGAGGTGGAATAATCTGGCCACCCCCTTCCCTGCTGCCCTCAGACATACAGGACCTTGACCGGAATTGGCCGTGTATGTCCGGGTGCCAGTCCCGCCCACGCTCCTTCCACTCTGTGCCCCAGTGCTGCCCCCTCCCCTGCAGCATGCACAGCGGCTTTGTGCATGCAGGGGTGACATGAGGCAGAATATGGCAAAGGCGGATAGCGGGATTGCATGTCCCGCTATTCGCCTTACAGAATCGGGGCCATAGTGTATCTGGATTTTCAGAAAGCTTTTGATAGGTCCCTCATGAGAAACTTGACAAAATTAAAAAGTCATGGGATAGAAGACAATGTACGCTTGTGGATCAGGAATTGGTCAAAAGTTAGAAAGTAGAGAGTAGGACTAAATAGCCAGTTTAGTTCTCTCAGTGGAGAAAGGTGAATAATGGAGTACCCCAGGGATCTGTGCTGGGCCTGCTGCTTTTTAACATCTTGATAAATGACCTGGAAATGGGAATAATGAGTGAGTTGATCAAATTTGCAGATGACACAAAATTATTCAAAGTTGTTAAAACACAAGAGGATTGTGAAAAATTGCAAGAGGACCTTGATAAATGTCCAAATGGCAGATGACATTTAATGTGAACAAGTGCAAAGTTATGCACAGGGAAGAACAACCCAAACTATGATTATACAATGCAAGGTTCCACCTAGGAAAAGGATTTAGACATCATCGTGGATAATATGTTGAAACCCTCTGCCCAGTTTGCAGTGGTGGCCAAGAAAGCAAATAGATTACTAGGAATCAAAAGGAAAGGAACGGGCTAGGTACAGTACATGTGACCTGGATTGGCCATTGTTGGAAACAGGATACTGGGCTTGATGGACTTTGGTCTAACCCAGTATGGCATTTCTTTTGTTCTGGAATGTGATAGGCTGTATGGTGTCTTATAGAGAGCAAAGCTTACATCATTTGTTCTCTGTCTCCATCTGTTGGTAGGAAGAAATAACCTCTGGCATGGACTAGTGCAGTGCATTTCAAACTTTTATTCTGTATGACCCCATTTTAACAACTGAAAGTTCACATGACCCTGGATGATGATGAAATCAAAACAGCAGGTCTCCAGCCTCCTTCCCTTCCCTCCACTCATCTAATCAGGAAGGCACAGTAGCAGAAGTGGCAATAGCAACAACTGGGTCCCTTGTGTCAGTGTGCAGTATGTACTTACAGAGCCCAGCATGAGTTTCCAGTCTAATGGGAGGGGACAAGGGCCTATTCTTGTTCACTGGCTCACATGCCACATTCTGACTGGTGACTACCACTACTAGGCACAGGTCACAGTGAAAGTTCAGAGAGAAGGGGAAATGACCATGTTTCTGTGACCCCATCCACTGATGATGTGACCCCATTTGGGGTCCCAACTCCAAGTTTGGGAACCACTGGACTAGTGGATAATAAGGAAAAGCTTTTACATAAATATATATACATTTATCAACTATCACTTATGTTCTATGTTTTTTTTGTTTGTATGTGTTATAATGTTCTGGGGGTTTTTTGTTTGCATGTGTTATCCGAGGAACAGCATATCTGTTATATAACGGTGGCGTTTTAGCCTTTATAAGCGCTTTATAAACAGTTTAACTTCCCTGATAGTGTTTCAAATTCTTAAAAGCATACACAGAAAAGCAGCATGGTGAGCTCATAGACTTTTGTGGCACAGGCACAAGCTGCAGTATGTGCCCTTTTAGATAAGTGCCTGCCTCTTCGGAGAAGACAAAGCATTACAAAGAATTATATACGAAGGGAGATGTTATCCCCATCCCAAAAAAGGCACCATAGCAGGCAGTGGATTGTTTTGATTTTCATGAATGACGTTTAACCCAGCTTTGAGTGTCAACACGAGTGAGGAGAGAACTCCAAATATCTATCATTGGTTTCCATAGTAACTGCATTAAGCAAATCAATGTTGGTGGTGTCACTGGAATGGGAGGGCATGCCTCCCCTCCTTCCATCCCTCTTTTCTCTCTCTCTCTTCTCACATGCATACTGACAGTCCTTCTCTAAAAAGGTGCAGGAGGAGGCTGCAGACACTTGGCCAGCTCCAGTCTCTGTGCCTTAGGATCTACAAAACCGTCCATCCTGATTCTTAAGTGCCTGGGGAGGTGGGACTGGCAAGCTGCAGCTGCTAATAGTTTTTATGCCAGACCCTAACCTTTCCTGCTCTCTTAATGGAGGGGACCAGAGGGACAAACAGTCAACTTTATGACCACTTTAGCTTGTATTTGTTCTCTTTAGCCAGAAAGGGTTTGTCTGCGTTAAATGATTATTCTTGTCCAGTTGCAACCGTGTCTTTCTCTCTGGCTGAAGTCTTTGGATAATCATATTTATAAAGTTTTGGCTGGGGGGGAGGGGCTATTGTTTGCATTGCTGAATCTCTGATGCAATGATACCGATCCAACATGAACCTGGAAGGACTTGAGATGATAGCAGTCCTGGTGGTTTTGGTTCTGTTTGTAAAGGTTCTGGAACAGTTTGGACTCTTTGAACCTGTCGTCGTAGAAGGTAAAGCATATATCATACTTAACTGACTAATTTTTAAAACGCTTTTTGATTAGTTTTGTCACATGCACAGAGAGACTCTAGTCTCTATCCCCTTTCTGTGTTTAAGTGTAGTTTAATATTCAGCATCACAAATACACACATATATATATATATATATACACACATATACCAAAATAACCATTTCCCAATTAAGGTGTCTAAAACCTTTTCTTATTCTTGTACTTTTGGTATGCATGTGTATATTTAAAAACGCAATAACTTAAGTTCTTAATGAGTGTTGGGAAAATGCTTTTAGCTATGTTATGAACTTTAATAGCAATCCACAATAAACTGAAATGCAGGTCGTTGGTAACTTTTTTCCTTTTCAGGGGAAAAAATGTAAAGCACTTTACACAGACATGAGATCATAAAAACAGATCAAATGGAGAGAAGCAACATTCTTACTAATGGCTAGGTGCTATTAGCATAGGTCCTACGCATTCTGTATTAGTGTTTGCTTCATGCCTAAATGAGAGTTTGAAAGATAAAAGAGGCAAAATGAAGAAAAAATATGTGCTCTTATGCCAGAAACTTAAGGTGCAACAGAGATTGGTTGTTGGTTTCTCTAAGAGTGGGGTGTAAAGATTTAAGCAGCTTTGAAATAGACATTTCTTCTTTGCAATGTCACTGAAGTTTAGAGATTATAAAATTACCTCCTGTTAGTACAAAAACAAAGTCACTGTCATGTATATGTGTACTTGAAAAATATAGGCATGACGTTTACGCACTCTCTAGGGCTGGTGCAAATGTCCATCCCTGCAAATATAGGTACACGTTAGACCACTTGCATTAGTATCTTATAAAGACAAGTAGCCACCATATATCTTTATGAAATAGGCTTAACATAGGTACCTTTTATATAATTACCCTCAATTAGTACAATGGTTCCACTATCTGAAATTCGAGGGGGTCTCAGGCAAGCACTTTGGTGCACTATATGAAATGTTAGCGAGCAACCAAACCATAATGCTTTTCTATAATAACTGACACAATTTAGTGTCTCTATTGAA
This sequence comes from Ichthyophis bannanicus, assembly GCA_033557465.1. Classification (NCBI taxonomy): domain Eukaryota; kingdom Metazoa; phylum Chordata; class Amphibia; order Gymnophiona; family Ichthyophiidae; genus Ichthyophis; species Ichthyophis bannanicus. The sequence goes on from CM066034.1 coordinate 905,662,738, forward strand.
GGTCATGCAAGGTCTTGGCAATTCTAAGTTTTGTTGTAAGCAGAAAATTAGCAGTTTGTCATCCTTTTTGAGAAATTTAACACAAGTCCTCACTTCCGTTTATCTTAAAGGAATATTTCGCAACTTTTCTTGTCTCCGCTTCAAGTAACCGGGGTAAGGCGGACGTGGCGCTCCCGCCCCAGCCCAAACACCCCCCGCCCCCAATAACCACAACACAACACTTTTGGCATCCAACTGGTCGCAGCTTTATTAACCATATAACATTATCCAAACAAAACTATCAACAAACAAACCTCCGTCAATCGGGTTCCGGCAGCGGGACGAACCCTCACCAGCCGTGTGAGTAGCAAAGTGAGTTCCCTCCCGCTTCCGCCGTGAACCGTACCCAGGCTTCCATCCCCCCCTCATCCGGCTTTGCCATGTTATAAACAAAAGCCCCGAGGGGTTCTCCGGGTCGGGAGTACCCCACCCCCACCCTGCGTATTGCTAAGGCTCCGGACCCCGGACACCTCCGGGATCCCGACTCCCCCTCCAGCTGCAACCCCCCTCCCCCAATTCCGCCCACCTTAGGGATGGGAGGGTGGGACGCCAGTCTCCTTCCCCAACTCACAGGACTGACGCCTCGCTGGATTGCTCCCACCTCTCACCGTCCCGTCCCCCCCACCTTCCTGCTACTAACCCATTGGCTCCCGCGCTCCCCACAAACCCGCAGGAGCCAATGGATTTAAAAGATGCTTCCTGTGCCGCTCCAGCTCCCCCTGCCCCCTCTCGCCAAGGCCGGGGCCACGCACCACACCGCCCACCCGGTTATCTGCAGCCTACAGGTACGTGGCCCCGCGACCTTCTCGTTACCTAATAGATTTGTGTTCAAACATGGTGTTTATCCCTCACAGATCAGCTTTCTGCAATTTTGTGTTTTTGTAGTGGTTGATATCCTAAGATTTATGAACACTTTACAGTTACTACTTTTACATACTTTTGGTACGCCTTTATTTACTTTATGAGGATGAAAGTCTAATTTAACCATAGCAAAATTTGAACCTGCGAAAGTGGAGTTCATACAGTGTTAAAGGCGGGAATCCTAGTAGGTATACTTCCCAAAATTAATCATTCAGTCATACTGCTGAATTTGGGTATTATTTCATACCCACCGCAAGTGACTATAACTACCTGCAGCTGGATTAGCCAGCTGGCTCTATTTTTTGGGGATAGGCTGATCCCGCAGTGTAAGCAGGGCTCTGTAGTCCTGATTTTCTTATGGAAATCCTTGCATGTAGTGGATCTAAAACCAGGACTGTTACTACTACTATTTCTACTACTTCTTATCATTTGTGTAGCGATGCTAGGCATATGAAGCACTGTACACAGTTTAAAACAATCCATTTGTTCCTTTTCGACCATTCTTTTGTTCTTTAGGATGTATGTTTTGGGTCACTGTGCTGCTGGAGGACCCATGACCTTCGACCCAGACCTAGCTTTCTGACACTAGGTAGCACATTTCGCTCCAAAATACCTTGGTAGTCCTCTGACTTTATGATTCCTTTAATATATTCCAGGACTCCAGTTCCTGAGGCAGCAAAACAGCCCCACAACATTATGGAACCTCCACCCTATTTAACTGTAGGAAGAGTCATGTCCTGGCAATGGTCCAGTTTTTATACTATTTCCTACTATTTCCTTTTTTAATTGGTCTTGTTTTATTTGATTCTTTTATGTGCGCATATATAGTCCAAAACCATTTCACTGGCCACTTTTTTTTTTAGGAGATATTGGACATCAAGGGGTTGAACTGCAAAGGTGCCAATAATGTTGAGCACAACTGTATGTGTGCTTATAACTCGAACGCCTGCTACTGTCGTTTCCTAAACTTTTGAAATTACTTGAATACTACTTCGACTGGTCATTTCAAACAATATGATGAAAAGATGCTTGAGGAAGGAGGACCCCTGCCCCACTCAGCCCAGCTCAACCCTTCCCAGGTATCCCAGATTTGCTATCCAAAAATCTGTTAACCCTAGACTAGGGTAGTTCTTAAGAAAAATTATTAAAGCACAAATGGGTTTTAAACTGGAGAATAAGGGGGTCAGGATCCAAAAACAGCCTCGAAGAGATGGGTATTTAACTTGGATTTGCTTAGGGCTGGAGATAGAGCTTGACATACTGATTCAAGTAGTCTGTTCCAGAAAAGTGGAATGAACAAAGTCTGGAGTTGGCAGTAGAAGAGAAGGGTGCAGATAAAAACGATTTGCCTGATGAATGGAGTTCCCAAGGATGGGTGTAGGGAGAGATAAGTGAAGAAAGGTAATGAGCAGATGCAGAATGAATGCATTTGTAGGTCAGTAGGAGAAGTTTGAACTGTGTGTGGTAATGGATAGTGAGCTAATGAAGTGACTTGAGCAGTAGGATTACAAGAGCATAGTGACACTGGCAGAAGATTAGCCTTGCACTGAGTTTTGAATAGATTTAAGGGGAGAGAGATGATTCAGTTGGAGACTAGAGAGGAGCAGGTTGGAATAGTCTAAACGGGAGGAAATGAGAGAGTAGATAAGTAGTGTGTTCAGAAAAGAAGGGACGAATTTTACTGATGTTTCTAGGGAAAGAAATCTGTTGGATCTATCTGTTGGATATACTGTATGCAGAGAAAGAGAGGGAGGAGTCAAAGATGACTCCAAGGCTGTGAGTCAAGGAAACAGGGATGATGTCAGTGTTATCTACAGAAAGAGAGAAGGGGGAGGTGGCTTTGGGGGAAAAGATAAGGAGCTCCATCTTGACCATGTTCAGTTTCAGACAGCAATGGGATATCCAGGCAGCAATGTCAGACAAGCCGGCTGAGATTTGGGCCTGGGTTTCTGGAGAGATGTCTGGTGTAGAGAGGTATATCTAAGAATTATCAGCAAAAAAATGGTAGTGAAAACCATGGGAAAACATCACAGCTCTAAGGAAATAATTATAGAGAGAGAAGAGAAGAGGTCCCATGACAAGGCTCTGAGGTACACAAACTGAAAGTGGGATAGCAGCAGAGGAGGCTCAGTGGAGCAGGGGCTCTCTTGTATGCATTTGTGTACAACTCTATGTATGTCTTGTAGTGCTATACAAATGATTAGTAAAAGCAGGAGGAGCCCTGAAATAATGGCACCAGTTAGCAACCCTGCGAACACCAAATCGTAATTTCAGCTCTGTAGGTGTCTTTATACAATAGGCACCTACTTGGCCTCTCTACCTAGACCACCTATTATAAAATTTGGCTTAAAAAGTAGGTGCATTGCAAGAGGGCACATACTTTTAGGTGATCTGCATGCAGGCATTCCTGAGGAAGTTTGGATGAAGCTAGGGCAGAGTTGCGATATACATGATCATTTTATAAAGTACAACCATCAGGGTAATTGTATAAGCTGCTCCTACATTTCTGTGCACAAATGCAGGGTTATCATTTGGGCTGCAAAAATACAAGGGAGTGGGGGTGAAGTACTTCTGTTCATAAAAGAAGAGTGGGACCTGGGCGTGATTGTGTCTGACGATCTTACAGTAGTTAAACAGCTGGAAAAGGTGCCGGTGAAAGCTAGAAGGATGCTTGGGTGCATAGGGAGAGGAATGGCCAGCAGAAAAAGGAGGTGATAATGCCTCTGTATGTCTTTTGTGCGACCTCATTTGTAGTATTGTGTGCATTTCTGGAGACCACATCTTCAAAAGGATATAAACAGGTTGGAGTCAGTGCAGAGGGTGGCTACTAAAATGATTAGTGGTCTTTGTTATATAGCATATGAGGACAGACTTAAGGATCTTAACATGAATACTGTAAAGGAAAGGCGGGACAGAGGAGATACAATAGAGACTTTTAAATACCTCCGTGGCATAAATGCACAAGAGGAGAGCCTCTTTCTATTGAAATTAAGCTCTGCTACAAGGGGACATAGGATGAGGGTGAAAGGGCTGGAAAAAGTAGATCACGACCTGTTCGAAGTTGGACATGCCTGCTATACATTATGGGGGGAGGGGGGTAATTTTATAACAGAGTGCTTATATGAAAAGTTCCAAAAAGGTGCCTATTTTATACTTGTTTTACAACATAAGAGCCTGTATGCCTTTATAAATAGTTCAGTACAATGACCCCACTAGTGCACAAATGCTCTTACATAAATTTACACCTGCTCTCAAAGTGGTCTAAATTTGCACATGTACTCTATGAGGGTAATTTTATAAGGATCGGCCAGTTTTGTGCACATTTTTGTGCACACTTTAATGCCTGTTATAAAATAGGGTGGATGTGGTGGGATACATGCAGCAAATCTGTGTGCGAGCACTTACGCAAGCCCTAGGATTGGGGTAAATACCTGTGCCTAGATTTTGCAAGAATGTGCATAAGTTATAGTATTTTATAACTTATGCATATAAATTTGCACTCTGCCCACATTCTACCCCTGTGCACAACCATGGTGAAATATACATGCCATCAGTTCAGTGTACTTACTTTCAGAATAGTGTACGGCCCTGTTTCGTACAAAATGGATCACAACCTAATTATTACTAATTACCTGCAATGATCAGATCCAGAAGTCAGTACAGGTGCAATCAGAGTCTCTGTTTATTAGATAACTGATGACCAAATACAGGCAGATGTGGGGAAGAGAGTTCTATCGGGCACTAGGCACCTCAAGAATATCTCGCCTCCCCCTGAATATAAAAAAGCATACTACATTTATACTTTTCTTTGCTTCCCTTTTCGTGCATACAGTCCCCAGATCCATTCCTCCGTGTTCTCTCCCCCCTCCCCCCTTATCTCTTATCATTGTCTTTTTCTGTTTCCCTTAGTTCCTGTTATAAAATCCCCCTGGCCCCCTCACTCTTATACTTACCAACTATGGTCCAGCCATCTGCTTTCTTCAGAGCCAGGCCTAGCATATATGTTGCCAGCTTGTGGTTTCCTGTGTATGTTTCTTTGCACATAGCCTCTGCAGGCCCAAGTTTGGACCTTCTAGCCCAGACTGGCACCTTGCAAGGCTCATGATACTGCCTTATATGGTTTCCTTCCGGTGCTGAATCTCTTCTTGCAAAGGCCTGAATGCTGGCTCACATGGTATAGCAGCGTGGCTGTTGTTCTTTAGAGTTTTTTGAGATGTGGGGCAGCCATTGAGTGATTATGAACCAGGAACATTATTAACCCTTAACACTTAAAATTAAAAGCAAATATGTTGACACTCTATCTAATACTTAACCTCTACAAGTACTTAACCCCTACAATAGCAACTGCCTATATTACCAGCATAAGTCACCATTTACGTGCGCAAACCTCTAAAATACCATAATTTTTTAGCATTAAATCTCAGCTGCCAAATTCTAGACCATTCTTCAAGCTTAGCTAGATCCCTCCTCATGTTATCTATTCCTTCCTGGGTGTCTATTCTATTGCAGATTTTGGCAGTCTTTACCCGACAGCCCTTCTGCAATATCACTAACAAAAATGCTAATGCTACTCCTTCCTGGGTGTCTACTCTATTGCAGATTTTGGTATCATCTGCAAAGAGGCAAACATTACCCGTCAGCCCTTCCGCAATATCACTAACAAAGGTGTTAAAAAGAATTGGACCAAGGACAGATCCCTGGGGCACACCACTGGTAACCTCCTTCTCCTCAGAGTGAGTGCCATTTACCTGTCGCCTCCCACTCAACCAATTTCTAACCCAATCAGTAACTTTAGCGTCGAACCCTAGGGTGCTCAGTTTGTTTATGTCACCTGTGCGGAACGGTGCCAAAAGCTTTAATGAAATTTAAGTACACCACATCTAGGGCTCTCCCTTGGTCCAACTCCCTGGTCCCCTAGGTATCTGCTCATTCTAACATCCTCGTTTTTCCTCCTTTTCTTGTTGGTTATTTCCGAGGTGGCAGGCAGCTAGGGCATTCCATATGTGGGCAATTATCTTGCTGGTCCATGGAGAAAACAGAGTTACTCAGTTGTAGCAGGTGTTTCCCATAAACAGCAGGATAAGTCATCACAACCCACCTACCTTCCCTTGGAGTTGTGTAGCTAGTTACTAGACTGAGGAGACTGGACAAGGCAGTGGCAGGCAGGAATATGCACACATGCACAGCAGAACCGATCCAAAAACTTCTAGAAGGAGCTGTGAGAGGTTCTTGTGCGGGGCTCAATTGGTAACATCACTCATATGCGAGGACTTATCTTACTGTCCATGGAGAACACTTGTTTCAGTTGAGTATCTCATTTTCAAACCTATTTTGTAAACCCATGTTGGTTTAATTTTTTGTTCTAACTGCTATTTTGCACGTTTTTTTCCCCTGAAACTGGAATCTGGTCCATAAAATAACAAGCATTGGAAATTGTGTTTTAATTGCCTCCAATTTCAAATTTTGTCTAATTTGAAAAGGTCTCATTTATCTTAACATTAAGTAATTTTACAATAGTCTCTTTATCTTTCTTTTTTCAGGAAATAGAGAGCTCCAGTTATTTAAGCTTAAGTTAATAAATTTAATCAATGTACAATCAATTTACAGATCAATCTGAGTGAAATATTTTTCCATTATGAGGCTGTGTCATTTATTAATATATCATACACTGGAAAAACATCTTTTCTGTTGCACACCAAATTTGGCTTCTCTTTTACTAACCTGCAGTAAAGGTTTGCACCGTAAGAAGGTAATTTTATAAACTCCCACTCAGGCAACGTGCTTTAGTGTGTGCATATTAAGGACCTATTTTATAAAGTGAAGCACACACATACTTTATAAAATAGAGGCATGCTGGCTCGCCTGAACTTAGCTACAGGAATTATGCCTGCTATAAAGCAAGCAAAACTGTATGCGATTAGATTGGCAAAGAAACACACGTAGGTTATAATATTCTATAACCTACATATGTGACTTTACACCCCACCTACGCTCCGCTCTAGCTATGCCCCCAGCACACCCCTACAGAACGTATGTGCGATGGGATGTATACACGCACTTACCGAAATCCAACTGCATATGTGCCCATTCACGCATGTAAGTCCTCATGTGCATTTTAGTGCATAATTGTCCACGTGCGCTATATAGAAACAGTCCCTAAATGCTCAAATTATCATGCAGTAAGTGTAAAGCTTGTTTGATAACTCTTGGGAGCATTTCCCCATACAGTTCCCACAGAGAAAAAAACTTTACTGCATGGTAAGCATAATGTCAGCACAGATAGAAGGCGATAAGTGCATCTGTGCTATCTGCAACAGTGACAGTACATGTAAGTTACCGTGCACTAACTGCATTGCACAGTCCACGCCCATTTCCCCACCCCATAGTAGGATATGCAGTTACCACGTGAATTAACATATGCAATTATTGTGGTGATGTACTAACAGTTACCGCACACTAAATCACACGATTTCTGCTTACCACACATTAGTAAAAGGGCCCCTTGGTTGCAGTATTCTTTCAGACTCTGGACACATTATTGAGTTATTTATTTTATTTATGCGAAATTTAACAAAACATAGCAAGTATTATGACTTATAGATATGGGTGAAGCAAATAACAATACTGATAGGTTCAACAATCCCCAAAATAACAATAGACAATCAAAAACATACCTATATCTCTCTAGCCCTTCACATAGGAGATCCAATACATGCTTTAGCAATATTTTCTTAACAAAACATAAAAGGAAAGTGAATAATGTGCCTGACCCCTGATTATATCAAATATACTGCAACAATTACACACCAAAGCTTAGGTAACAGCTGAAAGATGGGAGCTTATAAAGGCGGCCAACTGGGAGGGATCATAAAAATCATGCGAAACAGACTGCAATTTTATCAAACATTTAAAAGGAAATTTAAGAAAGAAAAAAACTCCCAGTTGAATCACCCCGGGCTTCAAGATCAAAAACTCCCTTTTTCTCTTCTGCGTTTCCTGGGACAGATCCGGGAATATACGCACTGCCAAACCTTTAAATAATAAGGACTGTTTCTTAAAGTAAAGCTTTAACAGCCACTCCCGATCAGAAGATAATGCCAATGTTATTAATAATGTGGCTGGTGTCACAGAGTCCGTCACTGAAATTTCTAATATCTCAGAGACATTTAGTATATATAATTGATGTGTCTCTCCTTCGGACAAACATACCTCTTCCACAGCAATCTTCTTTCCAGTAGGTAAATAATAAACCCTAGTAAGGGGAGGGTGAGACTCTACCGATACCCCCATAGTTGCAATGTTGCATAATGTTCCATGTATTTTTCACCATTGTTCTCTGTAAACCGCCACTGATCTTCGGAAGGGGCGGTATATAAAAGTTTTCAAATAAATAAAATAAATAAATAAATAAAGACCTCAGATAGGTATAATCTAAACATTTCCCTCGCCAAAATCACAGGGGATTGGGGAAAATTCAATAAATGAAGATTTGTAGCATGTCAAAAGCAATATTAAAATGCAGGGACATGGGGAAAAGAAGAAGCGCTCTGGATTGCGTTGGAAAGAGGAGATGGCACTGTCATCCATACTGCTGTAGTCTACAGACCTCCAACTCATATTGAAGAGATAGATAACGATTTGATTATAGATATTGCCAAGAGAGCCACAAAGGGGGAAGCAATCATTTTGGGTGACTTTAATCTACCTGATGTGGATTGGATTACTCCTTCTGCACATCTGGAATAAGCAAAAAAATTGTAGATGCTCTCCAAGATGCATCACTTAGACAAATGGTGATGGAACCAACTAGGGAAAGCTCAGTTCTGGATTTAGTGCTCACCAACGGTGATAGCGTGTCAAATGTCTGTGTGAGTGCCCCTGTGAGCAACAGCGATCATCACTGTGGTGTGGTTTGAGATAAAAGCCAAGGTACAGGCCAAACATAGCAAGCTCAAAGTCCTAAATTTCAAAAACACTGACTTCAATAAAATGGCCGAGTACCTAAAAGAGGAGATGACAGGGTGGAAGGAGATAAGGGAAGTGGAATTGCAATGGGCTAAATTAAAGGTGGCAATAAAAGAGGCAAATATGTAAAAAAAGCAAACAAAAACAAGAGGAGAAGGAAACCTATTTGATTTTCCAAAGAAGTGGCTGCTCAAATAAAGGCAAAAAACACAGCTTTCGCAAAATTCAAAAGCTTGCAAACAGAAGAACACAGAAATGAATACAGGATCAAACTCAAAGAGTCAAAAAGAGAAATAAGGATAGCAAAATCAAAGGCAGAGGAAAAGATGGCTAAAGATGTTAAGGGTGGTGACAAAACTTTCTTCAGGTATATTCGGAAAGGAAGAAGATCAGAGTTGGAATTTCAGGACTCAGAAGTGCTGGGAAAGGACTCGTGGAAAGTGACATAGAAAAAGCGAAATTGCTAAACAAATACCTCTGCTCTGTTTTTACTAAAGAAAGTCCTGGAGATTGACCAGCTGTGACTCCCAAATGTAAAAATGGGAATGTAGTAAATACCACACCATTCACAGAAGATGAGGAGTTGGAACAACTTGCTAAACTGAAAGTGGACAAAGCCATGGGACCGGATGGGATACATCCCAGGATACTGAAAGAGTTCAGAGAGGTTCTTGCAGGGCCGTTAAAGGATGTATTCAACAGATCCTTGGAAACAGGAGAGGTTCCTCAGGACTGTAGAATGGCTGATGTCGTACATCTAAACAAGAGTGGTGACAGGGAAGAAGTGTCAAACTACAGACCCGTAAGCCTTACCTCGGTGGCGGGAAAAGTAATGGAGGCGCTCCTGAAAGAGCGAATAGTGAAGTTTCTCAAAACCAACAGGTTGCAAGATTCGAGGCAACATGGTTTTACTGAAGGACGATCTTGCCAAACAAATCTGATTGAGTTCTTTGGGTGACCAAGGAACTAGATCAGGGGCATGTGATGGATGTCATCTACCTGGATTTCAGCAAAGCCTTTGATACTGTTCCTCATAGCGGGGTGCCCCAGAGTTCGGTCCTGGGCCCGGCACTGTTCAATGTATTTGTGAGTGATATTGCTGAAGGACTGAATGGAAAAGTCTGTCTTTTTGCAGATGACACAAAAATTTGCAACAGAGTGGACTCCCCCGAGGGAGTGGATAACATGAGGAATGATCTACAAAAGCTGGAAGAATTGTCTAATGCTTGGCAATTATGATTTAATGCGAAAAAGTGCAGTGTCATGCACTTAAGTAGCAGAAATTCAAGGGAAATGTACGCAATAGGGGGCGAGAGGTTGGTGTGCATGGTTCAGGAGAAAGACCTTGGTGTGATTATCTCTGATGATCTCAGGGTGGCAAAACAGTGCGACAAGGCGGTGGCAAAAGCCAGGAGGATGTTGGGCTGCATACAAAGAGGGATTACCAGCAGAAAGGAAGAGGTATTTATGCCACTGTACAGGTCACTTGTGAGGCCTCACCTAGAATACTGTGTTCAGTTTTGGAGACCATATCTTGCAAAAGATGTAAAAAGACTGGAAAGTGTTCAGAGGAAAGCGACCAAAATGATTTGGAGCCTGCATAAGAAACCTTATGAGAAGAGACATGAAGACCTAAATATGTACACTTTGGAGGAGAGGAGGGATAGGGGAGATATGATTCAGACCTTTAAATACTTAAAGAGGAATGATGAACAAACAAACCTCTTCCAAAGACGGGGAAGCTGCAAAACTAGAGGGCATAACATGAAGCTGCAAGGTGGAAAATTGAAAGGCAATGTCATAAGAACATAAGAGCATAAGATATGCCATACTGGGTCAGACCAAGGTCCATCAAGCCCAGTATTCTGTTTCCAACAGTGGCCAATCTAGGTCATATGTACCTAGCAGTTTCCCCAAGAGACACAAGTTCCACAATGCTTGTACTGGGTCAAGCATTGATATCTTCGGTCACTTCTTAATAATGGTTTATGGACCTTTCCTCCAGGAACTTGTCCAAACCTTTTTTAAACCCAGCTACACTAACAGCCTTTACTACATCCTCCGGTAACAAATTCCAGAGTTTGATTACACGTTGAGTGAAAAAATATTTTCTTATATTAGTCTTAAATAGTTTACCCTGTAGCTTCATTTCATGTCCCCTAGTCTTTTTATATTCTGATAACGTAAACAATCGATCTACGTTTACCCGTTCCACTCCGTTCATTAATTTATAAACTTCTATCATATCTCCCCTCAGCCGTCTCTTTTCCAGGTTAAAGAGCCCTAACCTTTTTAGCCTTTCTTCATAGGAGTATCCTTCCATCCCCTTTACCATTTTGGTGGCTCTTCTCTGAACCTTTTCTAAAATCGCTATATCCTTTTTAAGATACGGCGACCAGAATTGCATACAATATTCAAGGTGCGGTCTCACCATTGAACGAAATAGAGGCATTATAATATCTTTTGTTTTATTTTCCATTCCTTTCCTTATCATACCTAGCATTCTATTCGCTCTCTTGGCCGCTGCTGCACACTGGGCCGAGGGTTTTAACATGGTATCCACAATGACGCCTAAATCTTTTTCCTGGGTGGTGGTTCCTAATGTGGAACCTTGCATCGTGTAACCATAGTTTGGGTTGTTCTTCCCTAGGTGCATAACCTTGCACTTGTCCACATTAAATTTCATCTGCCATTTTGATGCCCAGTCTTCCAACTTATCAAGATCCTGTTGCAATTTTTCACAATCCTCTTGGGTTTTAACAACTTTAAATAGTTTTGTGTCATCTGCAAATTTGATAACCTCACTCGTTATTCCACTTTCCAGGTCATTTATGAATATGTCAAAAAGCAGCGGACCCAGCACAGATCCCTGGGGTACACCACTATTCACCTTTCTCCATTGGGAAAATTGGCCATTTAGCCCTACCCTCTGCTTTCTATCTTTTAACCAGTTCCTGATCCACAATAGTACACTGCCTCCAATCCCATGACTCTTTAGTTTTGCCAAAAGTCTCTGATGAGGGACCTTGTCAAAGGCTTTCTGAAAGTCCAGATACACAGTATCAACCGACTCACCTTTGTCCACCTGTTTATTCACTCCTTCAAAAAAACATAACAGATTAGTAAGACAAGGTCTTCCTTGTCTAAAGCCATGTTGGCTGTCTCCCATTAGGTCGTGACTATCTACATGCTGAGTAATTTTATTCTTTATGATGGTTTCTACCATTTTATCCCGGTACTGACGTCAGGCTCACCGGTCTATAGTTTCCCGGATCACCCCTGGAACCCTTTTTAAAAATTGGTGTTACATTGGCGATCCTCCAATCTTCAGGTATTAGAGATGATTTTAATGATAGTTCACAGATTACTGATAGCAGGTCTGCAATCTCATATTTCAGTTCTTTCAACACCCTTGGTTGTATACCATCCAGCCCAGGTGATTTGCTACTCTTCAGTTTATCTAATAGTTGTAAGACATCTTCCCGATGTATCGATATTTCCTTCAATTCTTCCGCACCTTTAAATACCACTTCAGTCATGGGTAACATCCCTACATCTTCCTTAGTAAAGACCGAAGCAAAGAATTCATTCAGTCTCTCTGCTATTGCCTTGTCGCCTCTTAGTGCTCCTTTAACCCCTTTATCATCTAATGGACCAACTGACTCTCTCACAGGTTTTTTGCTACGAATGTACTTGAAAAGGTCTTTATTTCGCGTTTTTGCTTCCGCAGCAAGCTTCTTCTCAAATTCTCTTTGCCTGCCTTATCAATGCCTTGCATTTGACTTGCCAATGCTTGTGCTGTTTCCAGGTTTCGTCGTTTGGCTCTTTTTTCCATTTCCTAAAAGATGCTTTTTTGGCAACAACAGCCTCTCTGACCTCACCTTTAAACCATGCTGGCAGTTTTTTGGACTTCCTTCCACTTTTCTTAAAGCGTGGAATACAGCTGGTCTGGGCTTGTCAGGAAATACTTTTTCACTGAAAGGGTGGTGGATGTTTGGAATGCTCTCCCGATGGAAGTGGTGGGGGCAAACACGGTGACGGAATTCAAAACAGCATGGGACAAGCACAGCGGATCCTTTTACAGCAACAGGATAAAAACAAAATAAACTGAACCATCTAACTTCTCAACAAATAGGGGTGTCCTACATGGAGTGGTGGGTCCACTACTAAACAAAGACATGGGGAGGGGTGGCTTGCACAGAGCGACAGGTACACCTACTCTTGCCGTATCTTGCTGGGCAGACTGGATGGACCATACTGGTCTTTATCTGCCGTCATTTATTATGTTACTATGTAACTAGTTCTCCAACATTTCCACCTTAAATTTATGACTTACTAAATCCTTAGTCATTACATTTACTCTTTCTTCATTTTGTTGTACTTTGGTCTCCAAATCCTCCACCACAGTTTTCATAAGCTAAACATCTCCAACGTTCTTAGTAATAAGCAGAAAATTATTATGGACTTGCTGTAAAGTTCTATTCGTTTGCAACACCAGGCACTCACCCAGCTTTAAGATAGCGGTCCATAAAGAGTCCAAGGTAACATTCTCCAGGCATTCCATAGTAAAGGGAAGCATAGCCCAGTTCTCCAATCATCCAGCTTCACCTAAGGGAGAGTTCCCCTTCTCCCAAGGCACTGAGAAAACAGCACATAATCCCTCCACAGACTTCCCCTCTCCTTCCTCCACTCCTGACTGTAAAACAGCTGCTTGGTTCAGCCTGGACGCACTTCCTCTCACCGAGCAACCTGATGCTCCGCTTACCAGGCCGCCAGCCCCGGGTGAGTCCAAACTGAGAAACCACACAGGCAAAATAGGAGGCAGCTCCGGCATTAGGTCACACCCCGATGAAGACACTGAGCTTCCCTGCTTCGGCGTCAACAAGGCCAGGTTAAAGCTGGACTCTTGGTGGTTGACCTCCGAAGGCTGTAAGAACTGATCCATCGGACCTTTGACAGAGAAGGGGTACCCTGCAGCGGGAGAGGATTTCCCTGAAGTTTTCCCATCCTTTTTGGCATCCCAGGTAAAGCAACTAACGGAGAGGCAGTTCACACAGCCATCTTGGATCCTTCAGACTCTGAACACATTAAAAATGAGATGTATTTGATTTGTACTGCTGTAAGCCAAATTTACACCGATTGAATTCATACATCCTTTCTAAGAAAGCAATCTCCTTATTCCCATCAGTTTAATCCTTTTTAGGCAATAACAGCTGCATACATCACAAATGAAAAACTGACATGAGCATACAGGAGCTAATTTAACACAGGGTCTATGTAAAAAGTTCACAAAGGTGTGTATTTTATGTTTATTTTCTAAAATAAGCTCCTACAGTGACCCCCCCCCCCAGTAGCACACAGATGGTCTCTCACAGATTCACATTTCCTGCGAGGAATCTGTAAATACAGATGTAATAAAATATGTGCATACCGTACATTGCAACTCTGACTCTGTTTCACCCAAAGTACACCCCTGGAAATGCCTGCACTTTGTGCATATAGAAGCACACACCATCTTGTCTACTCACAAACTTCTATGTATATTAGGCTGTGAAATTTTATAAGAATCACCTTGTGCGTATAAAATATGCTTTACTCATGGAAAATGCTTTATAAAATAATCCCATTGGGCCTGATTTTATCATGACACCTATGTGAAACTTCCAAAAAAAAGTGCCTGTTTTCAATCTGTTTTATAAAAGCAAGAAAGGTGCCTGTAACCCTTTATAACATAAACGCACAGAGATCCTGCCTGGTAAAGTGCAGATGCCAACACTCACATTAACACCTGCTCTGAAGTTGGTGTAAATGTTTATACGTACCCTGAGAGGGTCCTTTTATAAAGACCCATGTAGTTAACAAGCATTTTTCTATGCATATTTCTCACCTGATTTATAAAGTCAAGTACGCATATACTTTCTTTATAAAATAGGGGTGAAAGTGATCGAAAATGCTTATTAAATTAAGGCACGATCACTTACACCAGCCCTGTGATGCTGTAAAAGTGGAGGAGTGGCCTAGTGGTTGGGGCAAGGTACTTCAGGCCAGGGGTTCAAATCCCACTAGAGGACAGCAACCTTGGGCCAGAAGGACTGGGGTTTCTAGTCCCACAGGTGCTCCTTGTGGTCTTGGGCAAGCCCTTGCTCCCAACACTCTTGTTAATTCATGTACATAGTTCGAGCATGTGATCTAGTTAACAGATTGCATATTCCATGTAGATAGTTCTCCCCTGTTATCCAAGTTCATAATCCTGTTATATGTAACTCCGAACAGCCTGTTGTTCTGGTTTTGTTATGTTCTCTGTAAACCGCGCTGATGTCAAAGAGTGCGGTATATAAGAAATTAAAATAAATAAAAAAAATAAATAAATAAGCCACTTAACCCTCCATAGCCCATGTTCCCTGTAAAATAGTTATCTCCAAGTTATAATGCCCTGTTCAATGTAATTTCAGTTTGTTCAATGTAAACCACACTGATGCAGAATAGCACAGTATATAAGAGAATATAAATAAATAAAAGCCTGCCCCTAGATTTGTCAAGAGCATGTGTAATTTGCAGTATTTTGTAATTCACATGCATACCTGTGCGCTCCCCCCAGACTCCACACATGCTTATGCCTTCAGTGAAAATATGCACCATCGAGCTTATGTGTGTATTTATAAAATCATGATGGTTAACTTACATCCAGGAATGCCCGTTAACACACACATACCATTACAATACTGTGATTTATGTACGTAGATGGAGCATAACATTTCACGGCTCTTTATAAATTTACTCCCTAGGGTCTATTCTGTAACAAGAAGTTTGTAAGGGGGCGGGAAAGAGGCGGTGCGGAGATGGAGTTAGGACGGGCAGTGGACGGTCTGTGGTCCCAGTCGTACAGGGCCAATTCTGATGTCGGCCCTGTATGTCTGGGCCAGCAGACTGAACTGGGAACTTATTCTACCTCTGAAGTGGAATAAGTTCCCCTAGACAGCAAGGGACGGCAGGCCTTGGGAGCGGCGAAGGTAGGAGGGGGTGCAGGAGATTCCCTGCAGCCTGACCCTGGCCTTGGGAGGCCAGATCGGGGGTCGGGCTGCAGGGAATGAAAAGTCAGTACCATTTCATAATTTTACATACACTGTTTTTCATTTGCAAACCTGTTCACAAAGCATTTGCAAAATTGCTACTGAACTGAGAAATTATGTAAATCGGCTCATTAGTAATTCTGCATAAGCTAAATTTTGTGTGGAAAAATACACATGTGGGCAGTTTTCCGCAGAACATAGCTATACCTCAAGGAGGTATAGTTAAGTTTCTTGCAAAATAGCTAGCGGTCGTCCTATTTTTTGTGAGGAAGTTACACAGGAGCCTCTGCATATTATACAAACAGTCCAGCACTACAAGAAAAATCTCCCATGACGACTTCTGCAAATTAATACACATCACCCTCGAGGGCCTCAAAGTGTTTCTGTTGCATCTAAAGCAGGCCTTGACAGATTTCTTTGAATTTAGGAACCAGCCCAAAAATGTAGGAGCCAGTGACTGAGATTTTTCCCCTACCCTCCAGTTATTCCCCATCAAAGTTGAAGAGTGGGGTGGGCGCAGGTGAAAGAGGTGCCTTCTGAAGTCTACTGCAGCTCCCATAGGGCTTGAATTACTCATTCCATGTCTAAGGAAAAGGAAAGCTTAGTAAATCTGGTCTCTCATGCACCACTGAATACCACTGGCAGGAACAGACAGTTAGGATCCCCCCAACCCTGTCATCGCCAGGTCTTTCTCTCTCTCTCTTTTTATTTCTCATTTCCCCACCTTGTCACTCAGTCTCTCTCATTCCCCTACTGTATCATCAATCATCCAGTCTCCTCGCTCAGTCTCTCTCATTCTCCCACGCTGTCATCAACCAGTCTCCCAGATCTCACTCCGGACACCTCCTACTTGTTAATCTTGCAGCAGAAAGTGTTGTCAGTGAGGTTTGAAATTACTTTGATCACATATAGGCAGAGAAAAAAGTGAGTGGCCTCCGAATCTCCCATGTTCTGTGGAAGTTTCCTAATTTTAGGTGTGTCTCCAGTTCACTGCAGGAGACTTGACAGGTCTACCACTTAGCTCAAGGTTAGTGCTTTTATAGACAAAGCTATAGAATGCTGAGTGGAGGAGTAGCCTAGTGGTTAGAGCACTGGCTTGATAACCAAGCAACCAGGGTTCAATTCCCACTAGCACTCTTTGTGGCCTTGGGCAAGTCACTTAACCCTTTGTTGCCTCAGAAGAAAGGCCTGGCAATCTACTTCCAGTGACACTGCCAAGAAAACCCAGGAGCTTCTGGGTCAGCAGGAGTCAGGACTGACTCAAAGGCACACCTAGCATTTTGCATAGAATGCTGCAAAAGCATGCAAGACCAGGCAGTTAAATAACCTGGTGCATGGCCCCATCCCCGAGGATCTGAAGTGGGCCTAGAGCTTCAATCTATCCAGAACTCTGCTGCGCAGCTAATCTTCCGCCAGCCCCGATACACTCATATAATCCTCTGCTAAAATCACTTCACTGGTTCCCTTCCATTTCCATATCCAGTTCAAACTTCTCCTTCTAACATATAAATGCATTCACTCTACTGCCCCTCATTACCTTTCCTCTCTCCTCTCTCCCTACACCCCTCCAAGTGAACTCCACCCCTCCTCTGGCTTTCTTCTCTCTATGCCCTTTTCTTCTTCTGCAAACTCCAAACTTCGATCTTTTCGCCTTGCTGCTCCTAATGCATGGAACAAACTTTCTCTGTCTTTAGGTCAAGTCTCTTCTCTCCCCCTCTCTCTAAGGCTCCATTTGGATCCTAATCCCTTGTTCTCCTTGTCTCCTTCCCTATTTGAACCCCCTTGTTTCTCTTGTATTGTTCTGTCTATCTTGATCAGATTGTAAGCTCTACGAGCAGAGACTGTCTTCTTTATATGTTTGTACAGTGCTGCATATGCCTTGTAGCACTATATAAATGATTGGCGTGGCCCTTAGGCGTTGGTCCGGGGCGTCTGTTGCTGAGGGTAGCATTGATGTTATGATTTGGACTGGGGTGACGTGCTGCTGTTTTGTGGTAACTCGCTGTTCCATGTTCCTCTTCTTCTCTTATCTGTTTAACTGTCTCTGTCCTCTTTTCTGTCCTATCATTTAAATGGCGTTCTTTTCCTTTTTTCCTCAAATGATTTAGTATTGTAAACCGCTCTAATGCCTCTGGCCTGAGCGGTATATCAAATTCAAAATAAACATAAACATAAACATAATAGTAATAGTAGAAGTAGTAGGGGATTGAAAAAGTATACTGGGCCACCAGTAATGCATTTCTGGCATTTGGAAAACTAGGAGACCGAGAAACAGTGTGGATCATAGTACAGACTAGTGAGTTCTGATAAATATGTGAAGCTGAATTGATGGAAGTAGTATAAAATCATATCTCACAGAGCAGCCAAGTTACCCAGTTCCAGGAAGGACATTTTTGGCTTGTCTTGGTTTTGAATTTGCATTCAAAAACAGTTTGGTGATTGTAGTCCCTCATTCCACTTATTGAAATCAGTGCTGCAGGTCCAATAATTTATCAGACTAGGGTTATCAGACATCCACCAGGACTGGCCTCAAATCTCTCTCTTGATACGGAGTAAATTGTCAGCTCTGATCCTGTGCTACAATTTCAAGTTGAAAGCTGCTGTGTCTGTATCAAGAGAAATTATATATAGGTAACATGATCTCAGACTGGATTCAAGGCCTGAACTGTGCCTAATTCCGAACAGTAAACATGGTCATTCTAATTTTATTTATACATTCTGTTTTGTCTATAGTAGTTGTAAATCAGGAAACAACTCTCTAAATAAACCAGACATCAGATGCTGCTCTCAGAGTGGCCTTTTACTGCTGGAGCTTCCAACATGAGAAAAATAAATGAACAATAAAGAGGATATTTTGCTTGCAAGTTCCATTTATTTTCTCTCTTCTTTCAATACTAAATTGCTTTCCTTTTCTTCACATCTATCTTGTGACTACATCCTAACCAGAGTACTCAAATGAAATAGGACGACAGTACAGGATAAGCAGATTATAGCACTTTTGAAGTTGCTGGCAGAGAAAAAAAAACTACAGTTGTCTGAATGTTCTGTTTCATAGTGACTGCACTGTCAGCCTACATCTGAAGTTTTCTGTTTACAAACATAAATCAGTAAAAAAGAGACAATGGGGTCTGTTTACTAAACGGCGCACTTGTACGGGGCGCACATGAGCGCTCTAAAAGATGTATTTAAGTGCTCTTAAGCGCCCCGTACGAGTGCGCGGCACATTAACGGGTCCCGCAAGCGTGCGCCGACAACGCGCACATTTGCGGGGCGGTAATGTGCGAAAGAGGCGTGCAAAGGCGAAATGAGGGCGGAGGAAGGCCCCCTAGGGGCGGAGAGACGGGGTCAGTGGGCGGAATGTGGGAGGGGAGAGACTCGCCGCACAGGAGCGTGCCCGAATCTGCAAAGAAATATAACGCCAGTGAAACACTCGCGTTAGAGGTGCTGTGCAGGGAAAAGAAACCGTTTCCGTCAGCAATGTGCAGCACAATAGTGGAAGCCCAAAAACCGTGCGCAGTGTGATCCATGTGCACAGATCAAACTCCGTAATGTCACAGGGCACTAGCCACACGGGCGCCGCGCACCTTAGCGCATCTGTCAATCACAGCTTCTGTTCTTCACGACGGAACGCCCACTCCTTATACGGCACCCGCTCGGTACCGCGGACCGCACACCACCGGCCTTTTAGTAAACAGACCCCAATGTGATGATTTTCTGTACTATCATCATACAATAGCATTCCCACAGCGCAAGTTATAGTATTGAGAACCATTCCTCGTGCTTTGGGATATACAAATTTGTTTCATCCCAATTGTGCCAGGTCAACTTCAAAATGAATCAGCCCTGTACAGATTTTACAGAGTTCCTTGGGGAAATGGATACCATCAGCTACACCATTTTATTATGTATGTTTTGTTTTCTTTTTGATACATAGGTTCTTAAATTAATTCAAGAATCTTGCAGAATCTTGTTAAGCCTGTTCCATCTTGTGACCATATAAGGGTAGTGGGAGGAGCCACACCAAGTTGAGCCATGTCATATGTTTCTACTTTCTTTTTCTAAATTAAGATCCCAGGACTTAGCATTTAGTGAACTGGATGAATCACAATTTGATGATATCTTGAACGTCATCTGGTCATTTTTATCCATGTGCTAACTGGTTACTTAGGAGCCACATTTGCAGATTCTGGTATGAAGGAGAGAATGGATCATTCTCAGTGCTTTGCTAATACAGGGGTATGTTCTGAGTGAACTGAAACACTGTACAATAGAACCTGTGTTAAAGAAATCATTTTTAATTGTGGAGAATGTGGGCAATTACAGACCCATGCCTAATATCCCATATTTAAATACACTTCTGGAAAAAAGCTCTCTCTCTACAACTTAGCTATTATGTGAAAGAAGAGATGCTTGTTGACAAAGTTCAATCAGCATTTATTGTGAGATATGGCACAGAGACTGCTCTGGTCTGGGTGGCAAATGATGTGCTTCTTGAGAGAGACAAAGGGAACGATGGTTTGTTGGTTCTTCTTGATTTAAGTGCAGTTTTTGGCATGATAGGTCATGGAATCTTCAAAAAATAGTAAGACTAGGAAGACACACAATGAAGTTACAATGCATGCTATTTGACATCTTTTGTGTGTGCTACTGTTTGCAAGCCCGTTCACAAAATAGGATATATGCCTCTTTGTGTGAACTCATGTCAATTACCACTTTGTCCCTAAGTGGGAACTGTAATTATTTTAGCTCATTAATGCCTTTTTTCTATTATTCTGAGAGAATGCATCAATTTCTCCCACTGTTTTTCCCAAATGTCCAAGTCAATAATTAATAGCTAATAAGATGGGATAAACAAACTAGAAAAACACAGTACCAACATACTCCTTCTACCATCCTTGTAAAAAGAACAAATACAAACCAATAATGAGAAATATTTAAAGAAACTATTAGGGCAAAAAGACACCTCAGCTGGCTCTGAACTGGGGTCCATTGCAGAGATGCTGAAAGAGACCAAGTTTGAAGTGGGAGATTTTGAGCCTACCTCCCAACTCATCTTAAGCCTCACCTCATTCTGCCTATTTCCTGCCCCCACTCTGCTCCTCCGCAGCACTTCTCTACCAGCATTGAGACAAAGACAGCCCCAGCGATAGTGCTGAAACCAGATATTCAGTGTGACTGTCGGATAATATCCGTATTCTAGTTCTCAATATCTGGTTTCACTTTCAGTGTCGTGGCTGGTGCTTATAAAATGCTGGCCATGGAGTTTAACTATTTGCCTGTGGGTGTTTGACATGAGATTCATGCTGCAGTAATAGCGTGTTAATGTGTGAGGACCTTGCCTGTCTGGAAGTCATTTTTAGTCAGCCTTAACAGAATAGCTAATTGGCTACCAGCCTTGATATCTAGTAACGACCTTGAACTGTACTCCTCTGCTTCCAGGAGCACTGGTTTTGCTCTATTCTAGTGAGACTTGTGTGTCTCCTTGTAGCCCGCAGAATAGGTTATTCCCAGTATTCCTTTCCAGGAATTTTTATAATAGCTGTAATCCTTCATATTTGGGGTGATTGGCTAATAGGAGGGTGATACTCTAATTTCCTATTTTATTTATATATTTAGCTCATGCCTTTCAAGTAGTAGATCTAAGTGGGCTACATTCAGGTACTGTAGGTATTTCCCTGACCCCAGAGGGCTTAAAACTAGGTTGTAGCTGAGGCAGTGGAGGGTTAAGTGACTTGCCCAAGGCCACAAGGAGAGTCAGTGGAATTTGAACCCTGGTCTTTCTGATGCCACATTATTGCCCTAACTACTAGACTACTCCTCCACCCCTAATGTGGCACCCAGGTAGTATATTAAAATTAGCAACTGCAAGTCAGCTACTGTGTCTTTTAAAAGTCTTTACACCTTTGTACATGTTTCACATTCTGCTGTCTAAAAAACTACAATCCAGAATTCATTAAAGTAGGAGTTCATTTCACTGATCTATATATACATCATACTTAATCTGAAAATACAATTATATAAATATTCAAAAAGTCCTGATTACATAAGCCTTCATGTCTTAATGTGATAAACACGCCTTAAACATTCAATGTGCTTTAGTAAACAAGCCCCTAACTGTGGGAAGCGAGAAACAAAGCCCTTGGCTTGAATGTAGTTGTTTTGGTGTGTACCATTCAAACTTATTTTTTAGATACAATGGACCAATGCCTTTTGATCCTGAAAAAAGCAAAATAAGAATCTTAAAATCTCCAGGAATAAGCAGGAAGTCAGTCTTCACATATGGGTGACGTTGGCAATAATGGAGCCCAGTGTGGGAACACTCCCCAGCATCCAATAGGAATGCTTTTGGGAGCATTGTTCCATGCATGTGTGTCTGTCTTCCCGCCTTCCCTCCTGGTCTCCTCAGTCATCTTTTTTTCCTGCGGAGATGTCAGGACCTTGTCCCTGTTTCACCGTGTCAAGAGACTTAAACTTTTTCTCTGGTACCGTCGAGTACTTTATTTTTTGCCTTCCCGTCGACCAACTCGATTCCCTGTCGATTCCGGTTCCCACTTTATTTCTTTTTTCATATATTTTTTCATTCCTTTTTCTTAGACTTCGTGGGGCCTAAGGCCCACTGGGGTACCATTGCCCAATTTGATTTTGTCTCTCCTTTTTCCAAAGATGGACAAACCCCGGAGTGGTTTTAAAAAATGCTCTAAGTGTCTGAGCACTATCTCCATCACCGATGAGCATGACTGGTGCCTCAAGTGTTTAGACCCAGACCACAATGTGGATTCCTGTCCCTCCTGTTGACACATGACTTCTAGAGGGAGAAAGAACTGGGACAAACAGAAGGCTAAGCTGTTTCCAACAGACTCAGCTCCTTCGGTACATTCCTCAGGGGTGGCAACTCCTTCAAAGTCATCCCATGCTTCCAGATCGTCATCGCCTCTTAAACAGAAGGGAAAGCATCGCTCGGAGTCCTCAGTATGTGAGACCAAGAAAGCATCGGCTTCAGCATCAAGGGACTCTCATTCGTCGACCTCAAGATCAGCGTCAACATCAGACTCCGAGTGTCGTAATCGACACCGACATTCGTCCCATTCCGATGCGGACCATCTGGCCAAACAGCCTCTGCAGGAGGTCTCACCCTCCAAAGCCTTACAGGGGCTTGGGGATGCCTGAGAGACTCAGTCCTCAGTTGAGCCCCTGATACTGTGCTTGGGAGTTGTAGCCCAGACCATAGTGTCCAGAGCCGCTCCTTCCCCTGCACTGACACACAATGATCAAGTCATCACCATCGAGAGGTGCATCACAGTGATCCTAGCTGCAGTAGCACTGGCATCCTTGATTTTACCATAACTGGCGTTGATACGTCTGACACTGTCAGTGGTCATCAATGCAGAACTGTCCCCGAGGACAGCCATTGCAGTTCCACAGATGCCGCCTGCTTCGCACTGTCTGACGAAGCAGCCGGTATTGAAGCCCTCAATACTGCCTCGGCTGGTGCCATCTACTGCGAAGCAACCCAGATCCTCCGAGCAGGGACTATTTCGATTTCCTGCCAGACTCTGCTCCGGGCTCTGAGGTCTCCAAACTGGAATCCATCAATTCTGATCCACACAGGGATGTACCATCACCTCCATATGAACAACACCAATCACTGCCCGAGGACATGTCCTTCCAGGACTTTATAAAAGATATGGCAGTTACTCTGGAGGTCTCGGTGGCAACCAAGACAGAACTGAGGGCTGAAGAACTCGATATTCTTCAATATCCTTTGGCACAAAAAGAGGCTGCAACCCTCTCAGTGCACAATATCCTTAAAAATTTAATGACTCAGATGTGGGAGGCTCCCATGTCAACTTCTGCTATCAGCAAACGCCTAGACACCCTTTATAGAGTTCCTCCCTCTCCAGGTTTCCCAAAACCACAGCTTCCTCACCATTCTATGGTGGTGGAGTCAGCTATGAGGAGAATTAAGAGCCAAAAGAACCACTCTTCAGTTCCTCCAGGAAGGGAAGCAAGGACCCTCAATGTATTTGGAAGGAAGGCCTTCCAGGCAGCAATTCTAGCTCTAGGATTGATTTCTACATGCTCTATATGGGCATGTTTCTTAGAGATGTGTCTAAGAACCTGGCTGAGTTCACTTCACGCCTGCCTTCTGAGAAACAAGCACCTCGTCAGGTTCTTGTGACTCATGCCCAAAACACATCCAAATTCCTCACAAGAGCAGCTTTTGATGCTTTTGAGACTAACAGCAGGGTGGTTGCAGCCTGCATTGGGGCTAGGAGGACAGCCTGGCTTCAGGCATCCAACCTGGAACAATGAGTCCAGGATAGGTTAATCAATATCCCTTCTAATGGGGAGAACCTATTTGGCCAGAGGTGGAGAAAAAACACAGGGGTGATAGAAACAGATGACCTTACTATGAAGCAGCTATCAAGGAGGACAGCAGATTCTTCCAAGAAGAAAACTGCTAGTAAGAAGCCCTTCTACCCTAAGAAGAAACATTTCTTCCAACTCTACCATTCATATTCTGCTTACTCTGGTCAACAGCAACAGCGACAGCGAGGGCAAAAGCACCCTCGGAAACCCAAGCTTACTAAACCACAACCTCCCCCTCCAACTCAACCCAATCAGATTTTTTGACTCCTTCTAAAAGAGCCTAGCCAGTTGCCCATCAAATCCCATATTCCTCCTCTAATTCCAAGCAGATTAGTGCATTTTGCAGTTCAATGGACAATCATCACTTCAGAACCCTGGACCTTGCACTAGTCAGTGAGGGCCTCCAGCTGCGTTTCAAAGAAAGACCACCCACTCACTTTGTGGGCCAGCCCTACTTGGATTTCCATCTCACCTCCTTCCTAAAGCAGGAAATCCACTCTCTGCTTGTGCAGGGAGCAATCAAGGAGGTTCCTCCATCTCAGCAAGGCCTACGGTGCTACTCCTGATACTTCCTTATCCCAAAGAAGACAGGAGGTCACAGGCCTATCTTGGATATCAGAAATCTCAACAAATTTCTTATCAAAGAAAAGTTCAAGATGATTTCTTTGGGTACACTTCTTCCATACCTCCAATGAAATGATTAGCTGTGCTCTCTGGATATTAAAGATGCATACAAACACATCCTGATCCACCCAAACTACAGGAAATTCCTCAGATTTGAATTTCAGAGCAACCATTATCAATATCGCATCCTCCCCTTAGGACTGGCCTCGGCACCAAGAATCTTCACAAAGGTGGTCATTCAGTACAGCGAATAGTGGGGATGGATGTCTCGATTGGAGTCCATCCCCGCTATTCGTTCCCCTGCTGGCCCCGGCTAATGTCTCCCCATACGAACAGTTCATTTGTATGGGGAGGCTTAGACAGGGGTGGGAGGGGGCATTACTTAGGCGGAGTGAGGGCGGGGCATGGGCGGGCTGCGACCCTGGACGTATAGGGCCGATTCTGAGGTCGGCCCTGTATGTCTGGGGCAATGAACATGGACGGGGGACATTCCACTGCAGAGGTGGAATAAGTCCCCCTGGATGTTGGGAGATCATGCCACTGGGCCAGGCCAAAAAGGTAGGGAGGTGCAGGAGGATCCCCGCAGCTGGACCCTGGCCAGGGGAGGCCAGATCGAGGGTCTGGCTGCAGGGAAGGAAAAGTATCTGCGGCAGCCGGCATTTGCGGCTCCTGAATGGAGCCTGACTGAGGTAGCTGGGGATCTACTATGCGTGCAGGCCGACCAGAATTGGAGTCCAGCCTGCACATTCGGACCGTAGACCCGATTCTGATCCTGCAGGCATGTCTAGCCCCCACAGTATCAGAATTGGGTCTACCTTTGGGGTCCCGCTTCTGGTCAGCCACACAAGGGGCTGGACAGCCAGGTCAGAATGTGCCTGAAAGTGTCTGGCTGTCGTCGCAGCCTACCTCCAAACTTTGGGGATCTTTCTGTCCCCATACTTAGATGACTGATAAGGGCAGATACTGTTCAATCAGTCACCGTTGCCCTCCAATGAACCATCCAAGTCCTTCAAGACTTAGGGTTCGTCATCAACTATCCAAAGTCACACCTTACTCCCACTCAGGACCTAGAGTTCATAGAAGCTCAGCTGGACACAGTTCAAGCAAAAGCTTTCTTGGCAGATGACAGACGTTTTCGGCTAATTGCCCTGGTCATCCAGGTCCAGGAGCAATCAACAGTAACTGCCAGGACTTTCCTTCGCTTACTAGGTCATATTGCCTCGACAGTCCATGTCGTACCCCATGCCCAACTCAACATGCGGGTCGGGCAGTGGAATCTGTCACAGCAGTGGACACAATCCACAGGTCACCTCTTCGACCTCATCACCATTTCTCCTCAGATGAAAACCTCCCTTCAATGGTGGTACACACTACAGAACCTCATCTGAGGGTTACCTTTTCAAAGGTCTGCACCGCAGTGTACCCTGACCACTGGATGCATCCAAGCATGGTTGAGGGGCTCACCTCTATAGCCTCACAACCCAAGGTCTGTGATCTTTCCTGGAAAGCTCCCTTCACATCAGTCTCCTGGAACTCATAACGATCTTCAGTGCCATCCACGTGTTCTCTCCCCACCTGGTGGACTGCTTGGTCCTCATTCAGATGGACAATCAAGTGACCATGTTCTATATCAACAAACAAGGAAGTACAGACCCTTGCTCCTTATGCAGAGAGGCGATATGCCTGTGGAACTAGGTGATCTCTGGGAGAAATTCACCTTCATGCAGTATATCTTCCAGGAGAGGAGAATCAATTATCGATTTCTCCACCCACACAAGTGAATGCTGAAGTTTCAAATGGCACTCCACTTTTCCAGCTATGGTGGACGCTGCTACTCAATCCCTTTACTTCTCCCTGCAACGCCACACTACATCAATTTTGCACGAGAATTCCATCTTCTCACAGAGAGAGCTCAGATAATTTTCTCTTGCACAGGGGACAGGGTCTGCTCTATGCTTTACCCTCTCTCCCCCTCATTGCAAAAACACTTTTCAAACTCCGGGACGACCGCTGACCGATGATCCTCATTGCCCTTGGTTCGCCCAGGCAACCATGGTTTCCTCTTCTCCTTCAATTATTTTATTTATTTATTTATTAACAATTCTTATATACCGCACTATTAGACATCAGCGCGGTTTACATTGAACAGAAAACATCCGACAGTTTACATATGTCTGGTCAGTTACATTTAACAGGAAGTATAACTTGGCGAAATAGGGGAAACTAAATACAATGGAGGGTTATCTGATAAGGGATATCATGGTTAACTATATACAAAGGTGGTACAATAGTACTTGGAACTGCTTGTTATTTCATTGAGAAGTTGGCCTGTTATGAGGGTCTGTTTGTTTGACCACTCAAGCTATTCGCCTGGGGGTTATGTTCGGAGCTGTCATTGAGATATTTAAGGAAGAGGAAATGTTTTAGTGCCTTTCTGAACTGACTCAAGTTGGGTACTGCTCTGATTTGTGCTGGTAAGTTGTTCCATAAAGTCGGGGCGCAGAGTCGGAAGGCTCTGTTGGCTGTTGATCTAGTGCATCTTGTGGTGTCATTTGGGATAACTAGTGTGTTTAATTCTGCTGTTCTTCGTGGCCTGTTTGGTGCAAGTGGTTGTATGAGGTTGGAGAGAGAGGAAGGCTCCTCCCCTCAGGCTGGGTTGTACACCCAACCTCCTTCCCTAGGAGCAGGGGACCCTTCTGCTCCCCAGTGTCAAGAGTCTCCACTTGACGGCCTGGCTGCTGAACACTTCGTCCTGTCAGAACTTCAAGAGGATGTTTTGCATGTTCTACTATCTTCCAGGAAAGACTCGATCAGGCATTCTTATGCTTTTAAATGGCACAGGTTTTCTCTGTGGTGTTCTCAGAAAACTTTGGATACCTTCACATGTCCAGTTCCGGATCTTTCACAGTACATAGTCCACTTGTCCTCATCAAGACTTAAGATCAATTCGGTACGAGTGCTCTTATGCGCCATAGCTGCTTTTCACCATACCTTAGAGAATTGCCCCATTTCAGCGCACCCATTAGTGGTCTTAAGAACATAAGAACATAAGATATGCCATACTGGGTCAGACCAAGGTCCATCAAGCCCAGTATCCTGTTTCCAACAGTGGCCAATCTAGGTCATACGTACCTAGCAGTTTCCCCAAAAGACACAGGTACCACAATGCTTGTACTGGGTCAAGCATTGATATCCTGGGTCCCTTCTTAATAATGGTTTATGGACCTTTCCTCCAGGAACTTGTCCAAACCTTTTTTAAACCCAGCTACACTAACAGCATTTACTACATCCTCCGATAACAAATTCCAGAGTTTGATTACACGATGAGTGAAAAAATATTTTCTTTTATTAGTCTTAAATAGTTTATCCTGTAGCTTCATTGCATGTCCCCTAGTCTTTCTATATTCTGATAACGTAAACAATCGATCTACGTTTACCTGTTCCACTCCGTTCATTAATTTATAGACTTCTATCATATCTCCCCTCAGCCGTCTCTTTTCCAGGTTAAAGAGCCCCAACCTTTTTAGTCTTTCTTCATAGGAGTATCCTTCCATCCCCTTTACCATTTTGGTGGCTCTTCTCTGAACCTTTTCTACTAACGCTATAACCTTTTTAAGAGTGGAGGAGTAGCCTAGTGGTTGGGGCAAGGTACTTCAGGCCGGAAGGTCAGGGGTTCAAATCCCACTAGAGGACAGCAACCTTGGGCTGGAAAGACTGGGGTTTCTAGTCCCACAGGTGCTCCTTGTGGTCTTGGGCAAGCCACTTAACCCTCTATAGCCCATGTTCCCTGTAAAATAGTTTTCTCCAAGTTATAATACCCTGTTCAATGTAATTTCAGTTTGTTCAATGTAAACCGCGCTGATGCAGAATAGTGCGGTATATAAGAGAATGTAAATAAATAAATAAAAAGATACAGCGACCAGAATTGCACACAATATTCAAGGTGCGGTCTCACCATGGAATGATATAGAGGCATTATAATATCTTTTGTTTTATTTTCCATTCCTTTCCTTATGATACCTAGCATTCTATTTGCTCTCTTGGCCATCACTGCACACTGGGCCGAGGGTTTTAACATGTTATCCACAATGACGCCTTAATCTTTTTCCTGGGTGGTAGTTCCTAATGTGGAGCCTTGCATCGTGTAACCATAGTTTGGGTTGTTCTTCCCTAGGTGCATAACTTTACACTTGTTCACATTAAATTTCATCTGCCATTTTGATGCCCAGTCTTCCAATTTATCAAGATCGTCTTGCAATTTTCCACAATCCTCTTGGGTTTTAACAACTTTAAATAGTTTTGTGTCATCTGCAAATATGATAACCTCACTCGTTATTCCACTTTCTAGGTCATTTATGAATATGTCAAAAAGCAGCGGACCCAGCACAGATCACTGGGGTACACCACTATTCACCTTTCTCCATTGGGAAAATTGGCAATTTAGCCCTACCCTCTGCTTTCTATCTTTTAACCAGTTCCTGATCCACAGTTGTACACTGCCTCCTATCCCATGACTCTTTATCTTTAGTTTTGCCAAAAGTCTCTGATGAGGGACCTTGTCAAAGGCTTTCTGAAAGTCCAGATACACTATATCAACCGACTCACCTTTGTCCACCTGTTTATTCACACCTTCAAAAAAACATAACAGATTAGTAAAACAAGATCTTCCTTGTCTAAAGCCATGTTGGCTGTCTCCCATTAGGCCATGACTATCTACATTCTGAGTAATTTTATTCTTTATGATGGTTTCTACGATTTTTCCCAGTACTGACGTCAGGCTCACCGGTCTGTAGTTTCCCGGATCACCCCTGGAACCCTTTTTAAAAATTGGTGTTACATTGGCGATCCTCCAATCTTCAGGTATTAGAGATGATTTTAATGATAGTTCATAGATTACTAATAGCAGGTCTGCAATCTCATATTTCAGTTCTTTCAACACCTTTGGATGTATACCATCCGGCCCAGGTGATTTGCTACTCTTCAGTTTATCTAATAGTTGTAATACATCTTCCCGATGTATCGATATTTCCTTCAATTCTTCCGCACCTTTAAATACCACTTCAGTCATGGGTAATATCCCTACATCTTCCTCAGTAAAGACCGAAGCAAAGAATTCATTCAGTCTCTCCGCTATCGCCTTGTTGCCTCTTAGTGCCCCTTTAACCCCTCTATCATCTAATGGACCAACTGACTCTCTCACAGGTTTTTTGCTATGAATGTATTTGAAAAAGTCTTTATTTCTCGTTTTTGGTTCCGCAGCAAGCTTCTTCTCAAATTCTCCCTTTGCCTGCCTTATCAATGCCTTGCATTTGACTTGCCAGTGCTTGTGCTGTTTCCAGGTTTCGTCGTTTGGCTCTTTTTTCCATTTCCTGAAAGATGCATTTTTGGCAACAACAGCCTCTCTGACCTCACCTTTAAACCATGCTGGCAGTTTTTTGGACTTCCTTCCGCTTTTCTTAAAGCGTGGAATACAGCTGGTCTGTGCTTCCAAGATAGTATTTTTCAACAACACCCAAGCTTGATGTAAGTCTTTAACCTTTGAAACTGCTCCTTTTAGTTTTTTCTTAACTATTTTCCTCATTTTATCATAGTCTCCCTTTCGAAAGTTAAAAGATAGTACTGTGGATTTCCTTACTATCCCTCCTCCACTAATTAAATCAAATGCGATCATGCTATTATCACTATTGCCAAGTGGCCCCAACACCCTTATCTCTTGCACTAGATCTGGTGTTCCACTAAGGACTAGGTCTAATATGGCTTCCCCTCTGGTCGGTTCATGAACCAGCTGCTCCAAGAAGCAGTCATTTATTTCATCTAGGAATTATATCTCCCTAGCATGTCCTGCCGTGACACTGACCCAGTCAATACCGGGGTAATTGAAATCACCCATTATTATTACTGTGCTGTAACTTTTGTTATCTTCCTTGATTTCTTTGAGCATTTCATCATCCATTTGTTCATTCTGGCCAGGCGGTCGATAGTACACCCCCACTGCCATCGCCTTCCCCTTTTTACATGGAATTTCAATCCATAGAGATTCTGCAGCAAATTTTGTTTCCTGCAAAACTTTAATCCTTTCTGACTCAATGCCCTCTCTAACATAGAGCGCAACCCCTCCACAAATTTGATCACCTATATCATTACGATATAGTTTATACCCAGGTATCACAGTGTCCCACTGGTTGTCCTCCTTCCACCATGTCTCTGATATTCCAATCATATCTAACCTCTCATGTAGTGCTATATATTCTAACTCTCCTATCTTATTTTTTAGACTTCTAGCATTTGCATACAAGCATTTTAGAGACTGTATTTTATTCATATTAATTTGGCTATTGGTAGACATGGGTAATTTGGGATCTTTAAGCTCTGTCTGCTCTATACTAGAGGGCATTTGGGCTACTTTACTCTTTTTTGGAACCTCTCTGCTTTTGGTAGTATCCTTCAACCATCTGCTCTTGGGCAACTGTCGGCTTTCCCCTATTATCTAGTTTAAAAGCTGCTCTGTCTCCTTTTTAAAGGTTAATGCCAGCAGCCTGGTTCCATCCCGGTTAAGGTGAAGCCCATCCCTTCGGAAGAGCCCCTCCTTTCCCCAGAATGTTCCCCAGTTCCTAACAAATCCAAAACCCTCATCTCTGCACCATTGTCTCATCCACGCATTGAGACTCCGGAGCTCTGCCTGCCTTTTGGGTCCTCCGTGTGGAACGGGAAGCATTTCGGAGAACGCTACCCTGGAAGTTCTGGATTTCAACTTCCTACCTAAATTTAGCCTCCAGAACCTCCCTACCACATTTTCCTATGTCATTGGTACCGACATGTACCAAGACAGCAGACTCCTCCCCTGCACTATCTAAGACCTTATCTAGGTGGTGTGTGAGGTCCGCTACCTTCACACCAGCCAGGCATGTTACCAGGCGATCCTCACGTCCACCAGCCACCCAGCTATCTACATGCCTAATGATCGAATCACCAACTATAACGGCTGTCCTAACCCTTCCCTCATGGACACATGGCCCTGGAGAAACTTTCTCAGTGCGAGAGGGTTTTACATCACCTGGAGGACAGCTCTTAGTTACAGGATCACTTCCTGCCACACCAGGGTGATGCTCTCCTGTCACGTGACCTCTCTCCTCCATGGGAAAAGGGATGCTGCCAGACTAGAGGTGGGACTTCAGGACTGTATCCCTGTAGGTCTCGTCTATGTACCTCTCTGTCTTTCTTATGTTTTCCAAGTCTGCTACTCTAGCACCTAGAGTATGGACTCATTCCCTGAGAGCAAAGAGCTCCTTGCATCTAGTGCACACGTAAGACCTCTCAGTCTTCTTTTGACTAAACTGCCTCTCTGCCCACCACCCATGATAAGGAATTTGAATGTTGTTCTGGCGCAACTCATGCGGATCCCTTTTGATCCTTTGGCATCAGCTCCTTTAAAATTCCTAAGATATAAAGTCCTTTTTCTTGTAGCATTAACTTCAGCATGAAGGGTTAGTGAACTTCAAGCTTTGGTGGACTACATTCCTTATATCTGATTCCACCATGATAAAGTTGCCCTCCGGACACATCCTAAGTTTTTATCAAAAGTTGTCACTTCCTTCCATTTGAACCAGTCCATTTCATACCAACTTCCCTTACCAGGCCTCACAGTTCCAGTGCTGAGACAAAACTGCACACTCTTGATTGTAAGAGAGCACTGGCTTTCTACCTCTCCGCACCAAGGGTCATCATCGGTGCTCTCAACTTTTTTCTCCTTTGATCCAAATCATCTAAGGTTGCCAGTTTCCAAGAGAACTCTCTCAAACTGGATTGCAGATTGCATATCCTTTGCTTATTCACAAGCTGGGCTATCACTACAGGATCACATCACAGCCCATAATGTCAGAGCCATGGTCACTACAGTGGCCAACCTCCGTTCAGTTTCCATTTCGGAGATCTGCCAAGCAGCCACATGGCTATCTCCAGGAACAAGCAGGAATGTAGTCTTCACATATGGGTATCGTCGGTACAGACAGAGCCTGCGCGGGAACGCTCCGCAGTGTCCAATAGGAAAGGTTTTGGGAGCATCCCACAGCACCTGCGTGCTGCCTTCTCGCCTTTCCCAACTGTCCCTCTCCAGCTCTTCATTTTCTGCGGAGCCGACAGGTCACATATCCTGTCACCACAGAAAATTCCCTTCTTATACTTCTTTTTTGTGGTCGCGTCTGCCTTCCCTCGATGCTATACCGGCACCGCCGGTTCTTCTTCTTTTCTTTTTTCTAAAAAAAACCCAAAAAAACTTTGTTTCTGGAGTCTTTCTCCAGTAATTTTCTTCTCGGGTGCCACGCGCCATTTTGGGCACTAGGCCCAACTTTTTC
Organism: Ichthyophis bannanicus; assembly: GCA_033557465.1. Classification (NCBI taxonomy): domain Eukaryota; kingdom Metazoa; phylum Chordata; class Amphibia; order Gymnophiona; family Ichthyophiidae; genus Ichthyophis; species Ichthyophis bannanicus. The sequence continues at coordinate 905,696,018 of CM066034.1, forward strand.
CCTCAAAATGGAATAACCCGCATCGGGTTTTAAAAAGTGTCCTAAGTGTGGCAGTACCATGTCCGTCACCGACATCCATGAGTGGTGCCTCAAATGTTTAGGTCCAGACCACTCTATTTCAGAGTGTGTTGCCTGTGGAATGATGTCAAAAAGGGGCTGGGAAAACCGAGCTACTAAGCTCAGCACCCTTTTTCCCTCCGATGCAGCCTCCGTGGCATCGCCATCCTCCAGGGCTTCATCCTCCTCCCATGGATCTCAGGTAACTAAACATAAATCTAGCCAGTCCTCAAAGGGTAGATCTCGTTCTAAACATCGAGATGCCTCTGGCGTTGCCCTTGAGGGACTTTCACCGGCAGAATTACCCCGGCGGGAGGCTTCGGCTTCCAAAGCTGTAACGGGGCTCCAGGATGTTCTCGAGGCTTCAACCTCGGCAGAACTACTGGTGCCATGCTCTGGGGTACTGGCCGCTTTAACCGGTACTGATACCCAAGCATCAGCAGCTTTGATAGACCAGAGATTCTTGGCTATTGAATGCAGTCTGGCGGCTCTTCTCACGGCCTCGATGCCCCTGAAACCATTTCAGACAATTCAACAGGTGCCGGCACCGACTCCAGTACCGGCACCGATTGCATCAACATCAGCAGGTATTCTACCAGGACCGAGTCATGCATGTCTATCCGGCATCGACAAGTCGGTACCGGACCACTCCGATGCCGACTTCGATCGGTACCGGTACCGTGCCTTGCACGATCACCCGGCTCGGAGATACTTTGAATCCTCGGATGAGTCTGAAGACTCCGAAGGCTCTGCTGATACCAGAATACTTCTTCCCGAGGATTCCTCTTCTCCTCAGCATAGGATGTCTTCACCAGAGGATATGTCCTGTCAGGATTTTATCCGAGATGTGGCCCAATGTCTTTCCATCACAGTGGCTCCTGAAAAAGATCCTTGGGCAAAGGAATTAGAAATCCTACAATACCCTAAAGCTCCCAAGGAGGCAGCTACCTTACCTATTCATGAGATCTTGCATGATCTTATGTTAAGGATGTGGGAAACACCTCTAACCACATCTCCTCATTCTCGAAGACTCGACACCATGTATTGAGTTCCTCCTTGTCCTGGGTTTCAGAAGACTCAATTACCACAGCATTCCATGGTGATGGAATCAGCCATGAGATGGATGAAGAGTGCAAAAAGACATGCATCTAATCCTCCAGGACATGAGTGTAGGACTCTTGACGCCTTTGGACGTCGATTCTTCCAGGCTTCCATGCTTTCTGCTAGGATCAGTTCCTATATCTTGTATATGGGAATGTTCCTTAAGGAAGTCACAGGAGACTTAGAGCTTATGAGCTCTCTCCTTCCTGATGATAAAAGGCAAGATTATCTTACTCTTGTTAAACATGCTCAGAATGTTTCCAAGTTTGTGAATCGTGCAGCTTTTGACTGCTTTGAATGTATAAGCAGAACCTCTGCTATTGCCATAGGTGCACGTAGAATTGCCTGGCTCCAGGCATCTGACTTAGAAATCTGGGTACAGGACAAACTGGGGAATATACCTTGCACAGGAGAGAATCTCTTTGGCAAGAATTGGCAGGAAAAAGCTAATGAGATAGATGCTGACAATATCACTTTGGATAGATTGCCCAAATCTACAGCTGATCCTGCGAGGAAAAGATCCTCTAAGAAACCATTCTTCAGTAAGAAGAAGAAGTTGTATCCCTCCTATACCCAGCAGGAACATCATTCAGGTCAGTCTGCCCAAAAGGGACAGCAGCAACAACCTAGGCAACAAAGGAAGCCAAAAGCAGCTAAGCCTTAACCGGCTCAACAGACTCAGCCTCCACAGGGGCTTTGACTTCTATCTAGAGAACATTGCCTTCCTGGCCCTGAACGGCCCAGAACCCTCCACCATCCCAGGAAGGTTATGTCATTTTGCCCCCAGATGGTGTCAGATAACAGCAGAAAATTGGACTCTGTCTATTGTACGAGAGGGGTACAAGCTTCATTTCCTCAGCATGCCCTCTCCCACAAGAATAAGACAGTTCAATTCTCAGACCTCTCCCAATGACCGCTTAGGTCAAGAAGTCACAATGCTCCTTGCTCAAGGAGCAATAGACGAGGTGCCCATTCCCCAACGGGGTACAGGGTTTTACTCCCCCTATTTCCTTATTCCAAAGAAAACAGGAGGACACAGACCCATTCTAGACCTCAGAGAATTGAACAAATTCCTGTTCAGAGAGAACTTCAAAATGATTTCTCTAGGAACTTTGCTGCCATACCTTCGGAGTCAGGGTTGGCTTTGTTCTCTAGATCTCAAGGATGCGTACACTCATGTTCTCATCCATCCAACTCGCCGAAAGTTCCTTTGATTCCTGTTTCAAGGGAAGCACTACCAATACAGGGTTCTTCCTTTTGGCCTGGTTTCTGCACCAAGGGTGTTCACAAAATGCATGGCTGTGGTAGCAGCATTTCTCCGCACCCTGGGAATATTCGTCTTCCCTTACTTAGACGACTGGCTCATTCGAGCCCCTTCAGAGCCAGAGGCCAGGGTTGCTCTCTCTCGCACAATGCGCATCCTTCAGTATTTGGGACTTCTCATAAACTTCCCAAAATCCAGCCTTGCTCCCACTCAATCCCTAGAGTTTATAGAAGCTCTTCTGGATACCAGACAGACAAAGGCCTTCCTTCCACAGCCAAGCTGCCTTCGCATTGTGCAGTTAGCTTCCCAAGCAGTGCTAAAACCTCACCTCACTGCTCGGGAAATGCTACAATTGCTAGGCCACATGGCATCCACCGTGCATGTGGTTCCTTATGGTCGCCTCCATATGAGGGCAGCCCAGTGAACCTTATCCACTCAGTGGACTCAGGCATCTGGTTGCCTATCAGACAAAATATCAAACTCAGATCGCCTTGTTTTGTCACCCAAAAACCTTCTGGTGGGGTCTCCTTTTCAGCAACCCCCACCCCAAGCCAATCTAACAACAGATGCTTCACAGGTGGGTTGGGGAGCCCACCTGCTCGGCCTCTCTACCCAGGGTACCTGGACTCCACAGGAGGCCTATCTCCATATCAACCCTCTGGAGCTCAGAGCAGTCTTCCTTGCTCTTCGAGTATTTCATACCCAGCTCAGCTACAAGACAATCCTAGTTCAAACGGACAATCAGTTAGCCATATTCTATGTGAACAAGCGGAACAGGCTCTCTGTCGCTGTGCAATGAACCTTTGTGACTATGGGCCCTCGCCAAAGAGCATCAGATTCATCTCCTTGCGGTGTATCTTCCAGGCATTCAAAACTCTTGGGCACAGACTCAGTCGAGTTCTGCTTTCACACGAATGGTCTCTCCATGCAGACCAAGTGGCCCAAATATTTCAAATTTGGGGAACCCCGGACATAGACCTCTTTGCAAGTCTGCTGAATGCCAAACTTCCCCAGTTCTGTTCCAGAATTCCGGCTCGAGGTTGTCAGGGATGCTTTCCTCCTTCATTGGGGTCAGGACTTCCTGTATGCCTTTCCACCCATTCCCCTAATTCCCAAAACCCTGTTCAAGCTTCAGAGAGACAGAGGTCATATGAACCTCATAGCTCCACGTTGGCCACGACAACCGTGGTACCCTCTGCTCCTACATCTCTCTCAAACTCCACCTCTGGAGTTAGGATCTGCTCCAGATCTTCTTTCTCAAGAGGACGGGATGCTGTGGCATCCCAATCCCCAGTCTCTGCATCTCAGGGCCTGGTTGCTGAAAGCCTAAAACTTCACGGTCTTAACCTTTCCCAGCAGGTAAAGGATATCCTTCATGCTTCCAGGAAACCTTCCACAAGATGCTCTTATGCATTTAAGTGGAAAAGGTTTACCATATGGTGCTCGCAGAAGGGCCTTAACTCTCTTGCGATACCTCTGAAATCATTACTGGAGTATCTCCTTCATTTATCAGATGCAGGGCTTAAGACCAATTCAGTGAGAGTCCATTTGAGCGCTATTGCAGCTTCTTTCAAGCCTCTAAATGGACAAACTATTTCCTCTCATCCTCTCATAGCAAGATTTATGAGGGGCCTTCTTTTAACGAAGCCTCCCATTAAGCCACCACCAGTGGCATGGGACTTGAATCTGGTACTTGGGCAGTTCATGAAACCGCCCTTTGAACTATTAGCCACTACCTCTTTGAAATACCTTTCCTGGAAGGTTATCTTTCTCATTGCAATCACATCAGCATGTCGCATCAGTGAATTGCAAGCGTTGGTGGCTGATCCTCCTTATACAAGGTTTCATCATGATAAGGTAGTCCTATGTCAAAGGTGGTTTTGCCCTTTCATTTAAACCAAGCAGTTTACCTTACTGTATTCTTTCCAAGGCCTCACGCCTCTAATGCAGAAAGGAAGCTTCATACTTTGGACTGTAAAAGAGCTTTGACCTTTAACTTGCAAAGGACACAGCAACATAGAAAATCCTCTCAACTCTTTGTCGGTTTTGATCCTAGTCATTTGGACTTCCAGTCTCCAAAAGGACACTGTTCAGCTGGATTGCACAGTGTATATCTTTTGCCTATGAGAGTAAGAACCTGCCTCTTGAAGGCCATGTCACAGCTCAGAATGTGAGAGCCATGGCAGCCTCAATGGCTCATCTTCACTCTTTGTCTATCGACGACATCTGTCGAGCAGCTACTTGGGCTTCGGTACATACATTCACAGCCCATTACTGCTTAGACAAGGATTCCCTCCGGGATGCATTGTTTGGTCAGGCTGTTCTTCAACACCTGTTCCAGACTTAATCAACTCCTACCCACCATCCCTGGTAGGATGCCAGAGATCCATGGGGGGAAGTGGAGCCCTTTCACAAGATGGCATCTGCAGCTAGGGAGTCCCCATATGTGAAGACTACATTCCTACTTGTTCCTGGAGATAGCATAGTTACTCACCTGTAACAGGTGATGTCCGGGAACAGCAGGAATTTAGTCTTCACAACCCACCCATCTCCCCTAGGAGTTGTATCTTCCTATTGCTCTCTCTCTTTCTCTCTTTCCCTCTCTCTTTTGTCTCAGCTTTAAACTCAACTCGAGAGGGACAGTTGGGAAAGGCAGGAAGGCAGCATGCAGGCACTGTGGGATGCTCCCAAAAGCTTTCCTATTGGACGCTGGGGAGCGTTCCCGTGCAGGCTCCGTCGGTACTGACGATACCCATATGTGAAGACTAAATTCCTGCTGTTCCCGGAGATCACCTGTTACAGGTGAGTAGCTATGCTTTCACTGCAAACCTTTGTGGTTCACTATTGCCTGGACAAGGACTCCAGAAGTGATGCTCAATTCAGACAATTTGTTTTATGTAATCTCTTTCAAATCTAGACAACTTGCCCACCACCCATATGACTACCATGCGAGGAGTGCTTTGAATATGCTGAGTCTGTCGGATCCCTGCTGCAACCTCTGGCTGTGCCGGCAGCCTTCTCTCGCTAGATTGTTGTGCACTAGGGAGACCCATATGTGAAGACTTACTTCCTGCTTGTTCCTGGAGATAACGTAGTTACTCACTTGTAATAGATGATCTCTGGGAACAGCAGGAATCAATCTTCACAACCCGCCCACCTCTCCTTCAAGTTATCCTTTTATTCTTTGATTTTTTTTCTCTGCTATTCACCTGACTGAGGAGACCAGAAGGGAAGGTGGGAAAGCAGATACGCATGCGTGGGGCAATGCTTTGAAAAGCATTTCTATTGGATGCTGGGGAGTGTTCCCACACTAGGCTCCATCGGTGCCAACATCAGTTATATGTAAAGACTGATTTCTGCTGTTCTCGGAGATCACCTGTTACTGTTATTTACTGCTAGGTTAATTTCTGCGATGCAGTCTGTGATGGCTATAAGGCAATCAGAGATGATCGAGAAGTTTGGGATAAGAGTGTGGAAGGGTATTTAGAACATGATGCATTTTGAATTTCCTCAGTATATTGCAAATAGGCTGAATGTAGATGTTAAATAGGAGGGCTGATAATGCTGAACCCTGTGGTATGCCTTGTTTTAGCCTGAAGTGTTTGGATCTGTCATGACCGACTTTTACCTGTAGCATTCTATTAGTGAGTTAAGAGGTGAAACAATTTATTGTGTTCTTATGGAGACCTGTGTCACTGAGCCTTGTAAGTAGTGTGTTGTGTGATAATGAATCAAATGCAGCACTGATGTCCAGAAAGATCATAAAAAAATCCTTGATTTGGCTTGTTTAGACCCCTGATTAATGTGTCAAAAAGAGCTTTGAATAGGGTGTCTATACCAAGTTGAGGACAGAAACCATGTTGTTATGGATCGAGGGGAGCATGGGTATTGATGTGTTCTTAAAGTTGATGTTGTACAGCCTTTTCAATTATCTTGCAGAGGAATGGAATACTGGCAATTAGTTAATATGAACTAGGGTCTGTCTGATCCATTGATGATTTCTTTAGGATGGGTCGTATTGGTGCCTATTTCAGGGCAGAAGGTAAGTGTCCCTGTTATAGGGAGGAGTGGACTATCTTCAGAATAATTGGTGAGAATTCAGACTGGAGGGATTTTATCCAGGAGACTGGGCAGAGGTCCAGAGAGGAGGTAGTGTATTGATACTTCAAATAATGTCGGTGAGCTCTCTTTAATTAATCTAAAGGAGTCCCAGATGTGAATCTGTGGTGGTTTATCCTGCTTATGTAGAACTTTTTTGGATTGAGGAGACATTGAGGTTTGCTTATTGTGAATTAGTTGGCCATAGTCTAGGGGTGCAGTTTATCTTTTGAGCTTGAGGGAAGTGTTGATGTGGGGTCTTTGGTGAGGGTAGATACAATGGAGAACAATTCTCTTGAATGGTTGAGGGATTTCATAATTATGTTTGTGTAGTATTCTTTTCTGCTGCTGTAAACCAGATTGGTATATTCTCATTGTTTGATGTATTGCTGCTTTGTGGATGCTTCTTGAGCGCTTTTCCATCTTCTCTCAATCTGTCTAAGTTCTCGTCTGGTGGTTCTGAGTTTAGGAGAGAATCAAGGTGGATGAGTTGTGTTAGATGTGGTCATGTGGTGTCTTATGGTGAAGGAGGCAGCTTTGTTAATCACTGAGTTCCAGGAGTGGATAAGGCTGGCCAAGTCAACAAGGTCAGATACTAGGATTGGAGAGACAACATCTAGGAAGGTTTTCACATTGAATGCTTTAAAATAGTGTGTTTGTGGCAGTAGATCAAGGAGAAATGTATCTAGGGTACTGGTCGGGAGAATAAGTGATATTCTCCAGGAACAAGCAGGAAGTCAGTCCTCACATATGGGTGATGTCGGCGCCGATGGAGCCCTCACGGAAGCATCCCCCCAGCTTTCAAAGAAAGCCTTTGGGAGATGCTACCACGCAAGCATGGTTCTCTTTCCACCCAAGGGTGCCATCTTGCTCAGTCTCCTTTTTTCTGCAGAGCCCTTCAGACGTTTGTCCCTGGAAAAAGTTGATTTTTTCCCTCCGAGTTTCATACTTGCCTCCAGTATCGCACCGGTACTCTTCCCACCACCCGACCTGACTGACTCGGCATCGAGTTCAGGTCTATTTTTATAGTTTTCTCGTTCTTCATTCTCTGGTGTCTTCGCGCCTTTTTTCTTTTCCAACTAGCAGCCTGGCGAGTCTTCGACCTTGCATGGGGTACTTTTTTCCCCCATGGCTACCAATGGCTTTAAGAAGTGTGATTGGTGCTCAAAAATTATGTCTTTGACCCACACACATGATTGCTGTCTCTGCTGCCTCGAGCCAGACCACGACCCAGCAGCCTGCGGTCTCTCCAAAAGGATGTCCAGCAAGGCCTTCCAGAGCCTCCAGCAGCAGCATAATAAGTTTTTCCCCCAGTCCCGGGTGCCTCCGAAGGCTAGGGCCTCATCTGAAGCCTCGATGCCTTGGGCAGAACTTCCCGAGCCTGAGCCCTGTCATGGCTCCTCAGAAAGAGGGTCTCCCTTGAGGGAACCCAGGAAGAAGAAAAAACCCTTGAAGGCGGCGTCCTTGGATGGTTACACTTTATTGAGTGGTCTGACTATGATCACAGGGTCTATTTGGGTGTGGAAGTCAGCGCTGGGGAGATTACTAAGTGCAAAAATGAGGTCTAGAGTTGATCCTCTAGAGTAAGTGGGCGGATTATCTGTTGTTGTTGGAGAGCTTCCATTGCATTGATGAATGCACTTGCTTGTTTCGTAGAGGTGAATCGGAGGTTTAGATCACCAAGGAGCAAAAAGAGTTTGTTAGATAATGTGTAAGTGCAGGCTTCTTCAAGCAAGTCCGAAAGATCTTCTGTGTTAGAGGAGGGTGCATGATTTGCTAAGGAGATGGCATGTTCACTGTTGGCGATAGTGGGGAAATGTATTGTTTGCAGAGATTGTGAATTAATCGTGGTGAAGTTTAGGTGCAACTTTCCCATGTGCAACTTTCCCATGTGCAACCTTCGCCCCAATGCATCTGAAATAGAGTGCAGGGACCCCAGCCACAAAGTCATCCCTCAGATAAAAGGTTAGGATGGGGACATCTATCCCATGTTGAATGTACATCCCTGCCTGTATGCAGATCTATCTCATGTATATTCATTGTGGATATCCTGAAAACCTGACTGAACTAGAGGTCCCACTGGGTTGAGAACAACTGGTGTAAACTAATGATTTCAGATAGCACAATGTTCATCCCCGATAAAACCATATCTAACTCGGGTCTGCCTTTTCTGCCCTGCAGTTGCTTAAAACCTACAGGAGACAAACCACGAGACATCTTCAGTAGACTGGAGATTTTTGGTGCGTAGAAATTTTGCAGGGTTCAAAGGCCTTTGTATCAGATGTAATGAGATTAGTTACTTCTAAATGAAATAGTGGGTATTGAGCCCTGTGATGTAATGTACTGTGTTTAAAATAAAAGCAGACAAAAAATACTTGACCCAAACCTTTTCTTTTACTCTCATGAACAAGAAACAACTTATAAAGGAGAAACAATACAGATATTTACCAAAGCAAACCAAAGACAGAAGTAGAATCATTGAATAACAATATCTTCCAAAATAAATCAACAATTAAGGTAAACTAGAAGCAATTAAGGTAAACTGGTGACCGAACCTTCAAAATGATATAAACAGGTTGGAATCGGTACAGAGGGTGGCTACTAAAATGGTTAGTGGTCTTCAATATGAAGCATATGAGGACAGACTTAAGGATCTTAATATGTATACTTTAGAGGAAAAGCGGGATAGAGGTGATATGATGAGACGTTTAAATACCTCCGTGGCATAAATGCACAGGAGGAGAGCCTCTTTTGATTGAAAGCAAGTTCTGCTATGAGGGGACATAGAATGAGGGTGAAAGGGGATAGACTCAGGAGTAATATACGGAAATATTTGTTTATAGACAGAGTGGTAGTTATGTGGAATAGTCTCCCAGTGGAGGTGGTATGAGGACAGTGTTTTAATTCAAAAAGTCATGGGACAAACACAGAGGATCTCTAAAGGAAAAAAGGGGACTGTTGTAGTGGTTGATATGGAAGGGCAGACTAGATAAGCCATGTCATCTTTTTCTGCCGTTATGTTTCTCTGTTTCTATATAAATTGAAAGTTTGCATAGCCGGCTGACAAAAGTAACTAAGGCATTGGTTTTTTAACCCAGTTAAAGTAGTCATTTTAGTAATTGAAACCCAATGATTTTTGAGAATGTTGCACAAGTACTTGAGTGGAGGAATGGCCTAGTGATTGAGACAAGGTACTTCAGGCCAGAAGGTCAGGGGTTCAAATCCCACTAGAGGACAGCAACCTTGGGCTGGAAGGACTGGGGTTTCTAGTCCCACAGGTGCTCCTTGTGGTCTTGGGCAAGCCACTTAACCCTCCATAGCCCATGCTCCCTGTAAAATAGTTATCTCCAAGTTATAATGCCCTGTTCAATGTAATTTCAGTTTGTTCACTATAAACCACACTGATGCAGAATAACATGGTATATAAGAGAATATAAATTATATTTAGACCCAGGTACAAGCCCAATCCCATCCAAATCCTTGGTACCTTTTCCTGCTAGGAAAAAATGTGGTTTTTCTTTATTTATAATTAGATCTTTCACCATTTCAATGGCAGTTCAATTTGTTCTCTGGTATTTGCAAGGCTCAACCTTTTCCCAAATGAACCTTAAAGTTGCAGGGTTTTCAGGAAATGCTGAATCTTTTCCTTCTGTACTCTGACCCTAATCCTTACCGTCTTTTTAACCCATTTTGGACAGCTCACATATTCTTTCTCTGTTCTGGATGATTTATTAGATTTGTAACACTCAAACAACTATGAAATACCGGCAATAATAAAAAATATTAAAACTTTGCAGAAAATAGAAGTTTCACATAGTGTATGTTTTTCATACACTGGTCCAATATAGTATATTGTCTGTCTTCAGAAAAGATAGGATTCCGTTCCAATATTCATTGACATAAACATACTGTATGATACTATTGAAACTGCAGTTTTAATTTAAAACACTTTATTATGATATAATATAGTTTGTCAACAGTCCATTCTGACGGCAGAATATGATACACGTGAAAACACTTCTAATGCAGTGCTTCGATATTGCACCATTGAAACACCTAGAACATAATGCTTGACAGCAATTAGTTTCTACAACATATTAGCCCAGCGTATGAAAAACATACAAGGCCGATATACGCACCAATAACTCCGACACTAAGTAACTTATTCAGTTATGTTTTCCCTGTTCAATGTAAACCACTTTGATTTAAGGAGTGGAAGAGTAACCTAGTGGTTAGAGCACTGGGTTGAGCACCAGGAGACAAGGGTTCAATTCCCACTAGCACTCCTTATGGCCTTGAGCAAGTCACTTAACCCTCCTTTGCTCAAAGATTTCCAAGTTATCAATGTCCCTGTTTAATGTACATTTACCAAGTATAAGTTACAAAGTAAATCGCTTTGATTGAAATGATAAAGCAGCATAAAAAAACTGTTAAATAAAATAAAAAATATTAAATAAATAAATAAAATAAATGTTAAACAAAATTGCCATTACTTCTGGCCTGTAACTGTTGTCCATCAGAGATCACTACGATGGATAAAGGTGAATTTTCATGCTCTCTTTGTTACATGTGTTCAAAGTAAAATTCCGAGTACTGTGAGATTATACAGAAAAATATTTCCCTCAGTTTAAAGAATACTCTGACAAAATAAATTTATTTAACTGATTTTTTCATACTGCTCTATTTTGCAGTCAGAGAGGTTTACGTAAAACAATAAACGTAAACAGCATACATAGAACAAGTAGGTTAACGTGGAGTAATTAACAGGTGAAAATTTAACAATTGGGTTCGCTCAGAGGAACATGAATAGTGTATAGGACATGAGTCTGCGAGCTAATGGTGAGGGTGGGTTATTGAATGTAGGTGATCATGACTGCTCCCTCACTTTAACTCACCGCATCTTATGGTATATGCTCCTAATACTGTTGGAATAAGTGAGTCCTGAGGGTCTTGCGAAAACTGACGATGTCTATGTTGGCTCGGTTTGGGTCCGTCAGAGAGGTCCTAAGGGTTGGAGAATAGACAAAAATGCCCAGTTACAGGATGTTTAGTTACTTCTTGTCCTCTGCAGGGATCGAGTGTGTTATACGTGCTTTGCCTTCTATTTCTGTTTTCAGGAATCAGTTGTATTAGGGATGAGAGGGAGATTGCAGATTGCTTGTACAGAATCTTAAATATTACGAGTATGGCTTTGTATATTATTCCGCTCGTGACTGGTAACCAGTGAAGGTGCTTTAAAATTGGACTGATGTGTTCCGCCTTGGAGATTCCATATATGGCATGCACGGCCATATTTTGGGCAGCTGAAGTGGTTGCAAGACATACTTTGGTAACCCTTGATAGATGATGTTACCGAAGTTGAAATGTGGAAAGATAAGTGCTTGGAACAATGTATGATAGTCATTTGTTTCAAGGAGTGGGTGCAGGTGGCGAAGTGTTCTTATCTTGCGATATATTGCTTTAGTGATATTGCTGATGTGGGGTTGCATGCTCAGCCACTGCTCGAGTGTCACGCCTAGGTAACAGTGAGTTCTGCATGCCTTATGTTTAGTTTGACGGGGGATGAATGTTTAATAACTTCAAATGGAAGGGGATTTCTTTTTTGCTCTTTATTCACAAATAAAATTTTTGGCAGCTTCCCATTTGCCACTTCTTCCTCTCATTGTGCCCTCACTTCTCCTGAGGGAGCCTCTGTTATTCCTTATGAATAATATATTGATGCATCCATCCATTCAGGGTCTGTTTACAACACTATTTGCGAGCAAAACAGCAGTGGAAGCAGAGGTCTGTCTGGAGGCCCCCAGAGAAAATCTAATTATAACTGAGAAAAGGGGATAAGGAAAAGAGAAAAAACAGAGAGAAAATGAATAGTGGCATTGACTGATTCTGAAACATGACTATCTTCTATCCTCTGGACTGTACTGTCCCTACGACTGTGATTATAGGTCAGTGGCACTGCCAGGTCTCTACTGCTCAAAATAGATTATTTTTCTTTAGCTGTTTTTATTTAACCTTGTAAGAAAAAGGACTTCTTTAAATAAGTACAAAGCACCACTTCAAAAAAACATTTTAAGTACAGCAGTGCTTTTCGAACCTGTCCTGTTGAAGCACTAGCTAGTCAGGATTCCAGAATATCTACAAGGAATATGCATGAGAAAAAGCTGTACACAATAGAAGTAATGTGTGCAAACCTATCTTATGCATATTCCTTGTAGATATCCTGGAAAACTGACTGATTGCTGCCGTCCTGCATAGCTTTGCGAAACATCAAAGTAAAGACTCTAGTAATTCTGAAATTAAAATTATATTAACAATGTACCAGTAGATTGGGCATAAAGTTCTGGGAATCCTCGGCACACATGGCACAACAAACACAGAGAGCTGAGTAACTGTTGTAGGTCATGCAGTCATCTTAAATAGCTTTCAGACAGTGAACTGTGTACAATGTGCAGAGCAACTACGATACAACATACAGTACTAAGCATCAAACAAGAAATCTGTCAGACAGGTTTTCAAAATACACAAAATGAAAACTCAGGCAATTGATCATGCTGTGTTCTTTTCAATGTCATTTGTGCACTTTGGGGTCAATTTCAACATAAGAACATAAGATATGCCATACTGGGTCAGACCAAGGTCCATCAAGCCCAGTATCCTGTTTCCAACAGTGGCCAATCTAGGTCAGTTTCCCCAAAAGACACAGGTTCCGCAATGCTTGTACTGGGTCAAGCATTGATATCCTGGGTCCCTTCTTAATAGTGGTTTATGGACCTTTCCTCCAGGAACTTGTCCAAACCTTTTTTTAAACCCAGCTACACTAACAGCTCTTACTACATCCTCCGGTAACAAATTCCAGAGTTTGATTACACGTTGAGGGAAAAAATATTTTCTCTTATTTGTCTTAAATAATTTACCCTGTAGCTTCATTACATGTCCCCTAGTCTTTCTATATTCTGATAGCGTAAACAATCGATCTATGTTTACCCGTTCCATTCCATTCATTAATTTATAGAACTCTATCATATCTCCCCTCAGCCGTCTCTTTTCCAGATTGAAGAGCCCTAACCTTTGTAGCCTCTCTTCATAGGAGTAGCCTTCCATCTCCTTTACCATTTTGGTGGCTCTTCTCTGTACCTTTTCTAATAACGCTATATCCTTTTTAAGATACGGTGACCAGAATTGCACACAATATTCAAGGTGCGGTCATACCATGGAACGATACAGAGGCATTATAATATCCTTTGTTTTATTTTCCATTCTTTCCTTATGATACCTAGCATTCTATTTGCTTTCTTGGCCGCTGCTGCACACTGGGTGGAGGGTTTTAACATGTTATCCACGATGACTCCTAAATCTTTTTCCTGGGTGGTGGTTCCCAATGAGGAACCTTGCATTGTGTAACCATAGTGTGGGTTGTTCTTTCCTAGGTGCATAACTTTGCAATTGTCCACATTAAATTTCATCTGCCATTTGGATGCCCAGTCTTCCAATTTATCCAGATCCTCCTGCGGTTTACCACAGTCCTCTTGGGTTTTAACAACTTTAAACAGTTTTGTGTCGTCCTCAAATTTGATAACCTCACTAGTTATTCCCTTTTCCAGGTCATTTATGTCAAAAAGTAGTGGACCCAGTACAGATCCCTGAGGTACTCCACTATTGGAGTGGAGGAGTGGCCTAGTGGTTGGGCAAGGTGCTTCAGGCCAGAAAGTCAGGGGTTCAAATCCCACAAGAAAACAGCAACCAGAAAGACTGGGGTTTCTAGTCCCACAGGTGCTCCTTGTGGTTTTGGGCAAGCCACTTAACCCTCCATAGCCCATGTTCCCTATAAAATAGTTATCTCCAAGTTATAATGCCCTGTTCCATGTAATTTCAGTTTGTTCAATGTAAACCACACTGATGCAAAATAGCACAGTATATAAGAGAATATAAATAAATTCACCTTTTTCCATTGGGAAAATTGCCCATTTAGCCCTACCCTCTGCTTTCTATCTTTTAACCTGTTCCCGATCCACAATAGTACACTGCCTCCTATCCCATGACTTTTTAGTTTTGCCAAAAGTCTCTGATGAGGGACCTTGTCAAATGCTTTCTGAAAGTCCAGATATACTATATCAGCCGACTCACCTTTGTCTACCTGTTTATTCACACCTTCAAAAAAACATAACAGATTATTAAGACAAGATCTTCCTTGTCTAAAGCCATGTTGGCTGTCTCCCATTAGGCCATGACTATCTACATGCTGTGCAATTTTGTTCTTTATGATGGTTTCTACCATTTTCCCCGGTACTGACGTCAGGCTCACCAGTCTGTAATTTCCCGGATCACCCCTGGAACCCTTTTTAAAAATTGGCGTTACATTGGCGACCCTCCAATCTTCAGGTATTACAGATGATTTTAATGAAAGTTCACAGATTACTAATAGCGGGTCTGCAATCTCATATTTCAGTTCTTTCAACACTCTTGGATGTATACCCATCCGGTCCAGGTGATTTGTTACTATTCAGTTTATCAAATAGTTGTAATACATCTTCCCGGTATAGCGATATTTCTCTCAATTCCTCTGCAGTATCACCTTTAAATACCACTTCAGTCTTGGGTAACATCCCTACATCTTCCTCAGTAAAGACCTAAGCAAAGAATTCATTCAGTCTCTCCGCTATAGCCTTGTCTCCTCTTACTGCCCCTTTTATCCCTCTATCATCAATTGGTCCAATTGACTCTCTCACAGGCCTTTTGCTACGAATGTACTTGAAAAAATCTTTATTTCGTGTTTTTGCTTCCGTAGCAAGTTCCTTCTCAAATTCTCGCTTTGCCTGCCTTATCAGTGTTTTGCATTTAACTTCCAGTTTTCGTCGTTTGGCTCTTTTTTCCATTTCCTGAAAGATGCTTTTTTGGCAGCAACAGCCTCTCTGACCTCACCTTTAAACCATGCTGGCAGTTTTTTGGACTTTCTTCCACTTTTCTTAATGCGTGGTATACAGCTGGTCTGGGCTTCCAGGATAGTATTTTTAAACAACACCCAAGCTTGTTGTAAGTCTTTAACCTTTACAACCGCTCCTTTTAGTTTTTTCTTAACTATATTCCTCATTTTATCATAGTCTCCCTTTCGAAAGTTAAAAGGTAGTACTGTGGATTTCTTTACTATCCCTCCTCCACTAATTAAATCAAACACGATCATGCTATGATCACTATTGCCAAGTGGTCCCAACACCCTTATTTCTTGCACCAGATCTGGTGTTCCACTAAGGACTAGGTCCAATATGGCTTCCCTTCTGGTTGGTTCATGAACCAGCTGCTCGAAGTAGCAGTCATTTATTTCATCTAGAAACTTTATCTCCCTAGCATGCCCTGCCGTGACACTGACCCAGTCGATACCGGGGTAATTGAAATCACCCATTATTACTACTCTGCTGTGAGTTTTGTTAGCTTCCTTGATTTCTTTGAGCATTTCATCATCCATTTGTTCATTCTGGCCAGGCGGTCGATAGTACACCCCCATTGCCATCGCCGTCCCCTTCATACATGGAATTTCAATCCATAGAGATTCTACAGCAAATGAACACTGAACAAAATGTGTCAGAAGTTAAGCATACAAATAAGTAGGGTGAACTAGTGGTTAGGGCAGCAATCTGGAATCAGGAAAACCAAGGTTCAAGTCCCATTGATACTCCTTATGACCTTGGGCAAGTCGCTTAACCCTTCATTGCCTCAGGTACAACCTTAGATTGTAAGCCCTCTGGGGACAGGGAAATGCCTACAGTACCTGATTGTAACTCACTTACTGGAAAGGTGTGAGCTAAATAGAAATAAAATAAAAATAGCTCCAGATAAGCTTGACAGGCTTGATCCAGTACTGGGTTTACTCCATTGCATGCAGGGATTTGATTTCTCCATTGGACTCCATAAGAAAAACAAAACTACAAGTCCCTCCATGCAAACTGGTAAACCTTAGACTAGATCAAGCCTCTTGAGTGCATCTGGAACCAGTTGACAACCCTACAAATAAGCAAAGGATTATGTTGCTTTTATTTATTTAATTTTTACCATTTCAAATTTCTTTATTAATCACAAAAAAAAGAAATACAATAAACTCCTTGTCAAGAGGGAGATCATTTAACATAAAAAATAAAAAACAAAACCTATTACAAGCAGAAAAAAGACTGGGAGGGAGGAGTAGCCTAGTGGTTGGGGCAAGTTACCTCAGGCCAGCAGGCCAGGGGCCCAAATCCCACCAGAGGACAGCAACCTTGGCCAGAAGGACTGGGGCCTCCAGCCCCACAGGTGCTCCCTGTGGTCTTGGGCAAGCCACCAACTCTCCATTGCCCATGTTCCCTGCAAAAATAGTTATCTCCAAGTTATAATGCCCTGTTCAATGTAATTTCAGTTTGTTCAATGTAAACCACCTTGATATCACAAAAGGCAGTATATAAAAAATGTTAAATAAATAAATAAATAAATCAAAGCCCCCACAGAATTTCCATTAAACTAATGCCCATTTAAACTTAAGCCAGGAAGCCCAAACAATCTAAAGAAAAATTCAAAGATTAGACCTCCCCAAAATAAAGACCTCTAGTTGTTCCATTTCTATAAAAATTGTATTTAACCCCATGTAAGACAAAAGTGAATTTGCAAGGATGTTTCAGAAAAAGCATAGCTCCAAGTCCAAGTACCCATGACTTCAATACGAAGGAGGCCTTCCCATGCCTCTGTGTTACCTTGCTAACATCAGAAAATATTTGAATCCTACTTCCACAAAACATGACAGGCTTCTTGTTAAAATCCAACTTCATTATGAAATTCTTATCACTCATAGATAAAAATGTTATCACCAGTGTAGCATGAGACAAAATTACATTGAGAGATGATTCTAATACAACTGAAATATCTAATGACTCCGAAGAGGGAGGACATAAACCTCCTACCTCTTTGTGCATCACGAGAGGATATAAATAATATTAGATAACTCTATTGCATCAGTATTCTCAATCAATAGTACCTTTTTCAAATACTTCTGAAACAATATAAGCAGAGCTAAATAATGCGTGGAAAGTTGAGTAACCTCAAGTTCCTGGCTTGGGCAGAATTCTCTATTGCCTCCAATTGGTGATAGAGCACCCAATTATCACAAAGGACAAAGCTGCTTGAGCCAAGGAAACTTGCTCCTCCAATTTAGACAAAGCAATATTACAGAGAAATATTCAACCCTCGTGCTCATTTAACTTATCAATGACATCACCTTAAAACTGCATAACCTGGGAAAGAGGTGACCACAGTGACAATTCCATGGGAGTCACTACTTCCCAAATGTCACACAGTGAAACATCCTTTGGGGGAGGTACTTTCTGGGGAACTTCTGGAAACAACAATGGACTAAACGTCCGCTTTAAGTCAGAAGAAGCAATTCCCTGGTCTGGAACAGAAGACGACCTCAGTAGGGAGGTGAGCAGATTACCTTCTCCCTTATCCACAAAGGGGGAGGCATCCGCTCAAAGGCAAGTTCCCTGACTGGGCTGGACAACACCCATGGATGATGGAGAAGAAGTCTCCGAGGGAGTAGTCACAGTACCAAAAGGACCTTCAAACTACGGTAAACAGGTCTCCGTGCTGGTTGACTGAAGATGACGATCCATTGGCCCTATGATTTTCACAGCCTCGACTGCCTGTATTGGAAGCACTTTCTTTCTCCATTTGCCCATCTAAATCCCTCAGCTGTTGTTTCGCTCCTCCAGGCTCCGAAAGGGCTTCAAGGGGGCAGAGCATACCCCTTTGGTCACGACTCTTCGGTCACATGCCCACAGGCATGCACCCGCGCCCGTGTCCCACAGCAAGCAAGGGCTGTTATAGCAGCACACCAGTGACATCAGCAACTGCTCCTCCTCTCCCGGGGCATACAGAGGCTCCAATTCAAAGCACAGGGCCAGCAGAAAAGTCACATTGAGCACAAGATTGTGGACCAATATGTGTGCATAGTACCCAAGACATCCCCATTCCCCCTCCCTTTTCAGACAGGAAATCCATAGGAGTAAGATGTCATTGCAGCTAGGTTTGTTAGTACATTCTGATTCAAAACCTGAGCTCAGTACAACATTTCTGCTGTCTCCATTCAGCAGTGTAACAATCTTTTACCCCTTGGTATGCTAAATGGGAGTATGCTTCTCTTATATATATATGACTTCCTCATTGTCCTTCCAGTACAGTCCAGATGCATGGGTTGTGCTCATCTATCAGCAGTTGGAAAATGAGAACCACTGGTTTAATGATATCACGGTATAAAAGGTCCCGTGCAGCCCGACTCTCACCAGTATTTCTCAGTCTTCAGCAGATGGAGATTTTCTTAACCTGTGCAGTTTGGTACTGTTGGAAGGAATATTTTCATTGAAGTGGTATTTTTGAATGGTCAGGAGAGCTTGATTGGACTGGGTCCAATTCTTCTGCACTAGGGTGCAAACTTGATTGTCCAGTTCCCTCCCCTTTCCACCATTCCTGTCCACCTTTCAAGTGCACTTGTGGGGGGTCTTTGCCTACTTTATCCTCTGTCCCCCTTCCCAACCTTTGGAAGGGGGCCCAAGGAACAGTTAGGGGAGAACTGCCTAAGGATATTCTGGGTGGCAGTACCCTCCATCTTCCTCCCTAGCTGTTGGAAGGGAGCCCGAGGGAAAGTGGGTGAGGCGCTGTCTTAGCGGTATCTGCAGTCCCTGCGGTCCTACTCTTCTATTTTTTGGGCAGAGGACTAGCTGATTGGATGGAGTTTTAAAAAAAATGATGATTTCAGTATTTGTGGTGCCCCCTTCTCTATGGGGAGGGAGGGCCTCAGGGAATGGCAAGAGTGCTCTGTGACCTGCGGTAGTCTGCGGTTGTGGTACCCTGAGCCCTCCTGCATCTTGTCTCTGAGGTTGAGGCTCAGGAAGGGGGTGAGTTGACGCTGGCAGTCTCTTTTGTGCCTCTTAATAGAAGGAGTAGCCGCAGAGACCATGATTCGGCTGAGCCCTGTTAAAAATCAGCCAGCAGCTGTGGACATGCTCTGCTCGAGGGGAGTCCCTCGAGACCATAGGCAGAGTGAAGGACAAGATGCAGTGGTCATGGTGGCGATTTGATCCCGATTAGGCCCAGCGAGCTGCCAGGATCGACATGATAGGTCCAGCGGAAGCAGCGCTGCAGGTACCAGTAATGGCTATGGCAGTGTTCTCTTGCGAAAGCCGTGCTCTGGTCCATGCACAGAAGGCCTAACAGTCCGGCACGGCATGGGATGTGCTCACCTCAGAGGTCTCAAGGGATAAAAGCTGTATTAAAAATAAAATAAATCAATAAATCTGCTCAACTCCCAGGCCCTGGGCGGGATTGTTTTAACTAGCACATTCTTCTTGGTAGTTAATGCTGGAGCGAGCTTTAGGGACTGCAGCTCATGGCCTATTTTTGCTGGGGCTTTGGAGGGCCAAGTGTTCGACAGGAACTGCCGCCATTTTGGCCCAGATGGATCATGGAGCCCCAATGTCTCATGAACTTGTGAAAGAACATATCTAGTGTATATGTATATATCTTAATTTAAAAAGAGATGAATGAATTATTAATTGAGGCTTTCTTCACCCCCCTTTGGGAGGGAGTCCAGAGGATTTTTTCTTGGCTCTTTATTCTGTGAGCACAGGCTTCTCCTATGGTGAAAGGAGCAATGCCAGGTCCCTAAGCAGTGCTCTTTGTACATCCTGCCATTTGGAGGGCCACCCTGAATGTCTGGAGGGTCCAGGTGACCTGTGCAGAACATGGGCTCTTCTAAAACCTTAGTTTCGTAGGTCAGTGCGGTTTCCATTGTCTTGAGCGCTGGTATGTAGAAGGTACACCACTGATTGTTTTATTGCCAGTGTAGAGTCATTAAAACGCACACACACAATAAAAAAGTTAGATTGCCTTCATGTATTTATTTTATTTATTTATTTATTTACATCTCTTATATACCGCACTATTTGCGATCAGCGCGGTTTACATAGAACAAACAATATCCGACAGTAAACAAGAGTCAGGTCATTACAGTGAACAGTATTACCTTGAAGTTAAGATGAAGTGTACCAAGATTCTTGGGGTTCTACGCTACAGGTTAGGCTCTTTTCATGTGGGACAATCATTCACGTTGCGAATGCTAATCGTTTCATTTTATAGTGTTTTGTTCTGGAAAAAGTCTCCTCATATTGACCGCTTTGACCCGGTGAAAAGTGAGATATAAATGTAACTAAATAAATAAAATAAATATTGAGCTACCTGAGCTGGATCAATGTTGCTTTCAGTACTTTTCATTATGGCTAGCCTTCCTCAAGGTGTTCAGTATACTGCTGTCTGCATCATACTATCTGTATATCCTCCATATTGCCTACAGATGGTCCAGATATTCAGAATATTAGCAATAAGGGTAAAAAATAAATCACAGGATAAGAGGAAAAATGAGGAAGATCTGTGAGGGACTTTCCTTAGTTCTATGCACTGTGGTCTCTTTCTGGCCTT
This sequence comes from Ichthyophis bannanicus, assembly GCA_033557465.1. Lineage (NCBI taxonomy): Eukaryota > Metazoa > Chordata > Amphibia > Gymnophiona > Ichthyophiidae > Ichthyophis > Ichthyophis bannanicus. The sequence continues at coordinate 905,717,028 of CM066034.1, forward strand.
GCGCAGTCAATGCAGAGTCTTGGGTTTTAATATGTGCTAAATGTTGCAATCTCAGTTTGTGCATGGGTTTCAAGGGCTGCTTGTAGCTGTCTCTGCTAAGAAACCATGGATGACTGTGAGTACTCTAGCTGTCTCAGGTTTCAGTACTGCCATTGCTAGGTGTTAGGGAACTGTGGTCTGCTTGGACTGCATGGTAGAAGGAGCTACTCTTTCCCTTCGTTTGGGATGGTTCTTGCCCTTTACTTTCTCTCTCTTAATCTGAAGATTTGTCATGCTCCTTGGTAGATGCTTTTCATATTTCTTAAGGTCCTGGTTTGTGATGGGAGTCACTGTTATGCATTGGCCTTAATCTTGTATGTTCCCTGATCAGTGACGTATAGGGTGTTGTTTCGGATCTCCAGCTTTAGCATTCTTCTTGTGGGGGAGATTGATCGGAACTTGGCTTTCAGCATCTGTAGGACGGCTTTTGGCAAGACAAAGTGAGCTTGTTTAGTTTCAGCTGAGTGTTGGTTAGTTTAGATTGGTAACACTTTGTCTGAAGAGGTGGAATTTTCTACCTCAGGCAAGAAAGAGATTGTCAGGAGTTGCTTTTCCAATGCTCTCCCTGATTCAGTAAGGTAGTATTGGTGTCGAACTTCAGTCTACCTTACTAATTTCTCTGACTTAGTTTGTCTAGTCAAGCTCAGCAGCTGCTGGCTGGTTTTATTTTTGTTTTTTAGCAGTGCGTTTTGCAATAAATAAAGGAATGTTTTGGACAGAGAACATAACATAACATAAGAAATGCCAGACTGGGTGAGACCAAGGTCCATCAAGCCCAGTATCCTGTTTCCAGCAGTGGCCAATCCAGGTCACAAGAACCTAGTAGTTTCCCAAAAGACACAGATTCCATAATGCTTAAATGGGACAAGCAGTGTATTACCTGGGTCCTCTTTAATGGTTTATGGACCTTTCCTCCAGGAACGTGCCCAAATCTTTTTTAAACCCAGCTACACTAACAGCTTTTACTACATCCTCCAGTAACGAATTCCAGAGTTTGATTACATGTTGAGTGAAAAAATATTTTCTCTTATTAGTCTTAAACGGGTTACACTGTAGCTTCATTGCATGTCCCTTAGTCTTTCTACGTTTTGCTGGTGTAAAGAATCGATTTACGTTTACCTGTTCCACTCCATTCATTAATTTCCCCCAGGCCAGAAGTCCAACCCCGCTATTTGTGTCTCTGCATCAGACCCCATTTGGGTATGTCATGTCTGTCCATCTGCCTGTAATCTAGTATCAGCAGAGAAGCCAGTAGCACCGATTTTCGATGCTACATGGTTAGCCCCAGCACCTTAAAGATAGGCGAGGTTTTCCCACACCTATCTTTAAGGCACAGAGTGCTAACCATGTAGCATCGAAAATGGGTGCTACACGGGTAGCGCCATGGCTTGCCTCTGCTTTGTCCCAAAATGCCTCAACACGCCCCGATGCTATGAGGATACCATCTGGGCGCATTAGGGACATATCTGGGATTTTTGAAGGGCACTAGGATAAGGCCTTTACCTAGTTACCCATGTAAAGGCCTTTGAAAATAAGACCCCTATGGAATAGGCAATTCTGAAATGAGCAATCTCAAATGGTCTAATTGCCACTAATGGCAGGACATGCCATAATTTAATAAATGACTATGCATAATGGGCCTACATAAATTCGGCATGGCCATGAGCTGCCCAAACCCCCAAGAAACCTTATTGGTAGCCCAAATGGGCCACCAATCCCATCCTTTCCAAAAATTACACTTTTAACCTTTACCTGTAGGCCCCTTCTGTACCCTCTGCCTCTTTCCTCCCAGTACCAGCAACATTGACAAACAGGAGCGATGCCCACACAATCCTACATTTGCATAGAATGTGTTCTAAACGTGCAGTGCATGCATGTTTTCCTTGATAAAACCTATATTTATGTATTTATTTATTTATTTATTTAAACTGATTTCTATCCCGCCTTATCCTTCAATCAAGGCGGCCTGCACAGCAAACAATCGACAGACAATGTGTTAAGTGTGGGCATGCAATGGGCGGTGCGTGTGTGCAGTTGTGGTGTATCATTGATTCTTGTGTGGCTATTTACAGTGTGCGCTATATACAATACTATGTACAACATAAGCTTGCTTTCATATGTGTGTGGGTTGGGGGGGATGGGGTTTGACTCTGTTGCTGTCCATTGGGTTGCTTAGGTGACATCCTCGTAGTACTCCCTGAAGAGGATAGTCTTGAGGAGCTTCCTAAAGTCCTTAATGTCCGTTGTTGAGCGAAGTTCATCGGAGAGTGAGTTCCAGATTGCTGGTGCTGCCGTTGATATGGCTCGTTTCTCAGTATCTTTGTGTATCTTGTTTACGTCTTTTGGTGTGTTAATGCAGTTGGCTGTGCCCCTCCTCCTCGGTCTTGCGCTGTTGTCTGGTTGAGTGGATGTAGGCTGAATGATAATTGTTGTTTGATTTTGAATATGTTAATGACTGTTTTGTATTTGATGCATGTGCTGATTGGTAACCAGTGGAGATCTTTTAGAGTGGGTGTGATGTGTTCATTTCTTGTAGTGCCAGCTATTATGCGTGCTGCTGTGTTTTGTGCGAGCTGTAGTGGTCTTAGGGTCTGCTTTGTTAGGCCGAGGTATATTGGGTTGCAGAAGTCGAGTATTGGAGTTACTAGAGCCTGGCATACTGTGCGGAAGTGCTCCTGGGATAGTAAGGGCTTGAGACGTCTTACTAGGCTCATCCTGTGATATGCGTTTTTGGTGGTTCTGATGATGTGTGCCTGCAGGTTCAGCTCTGTCTAGCGTCACTCCGAGGTATTTCACTTCTGGTTGTATGGGTATGGTTGTGTTGTCTATCTTGATGTTGATTGGAGGGATGAAGCTGTCATTTCGTGTGATGATTAGAGCCTCGGTCTTGCTGTAGTTTATGGTCATGTTGTTGTCTTGGAACCATCTGTTCATGTGACGGAGGCATTGTGTTATCTTTGAGTGGTCTGGGTTGTCAAGGGTGAATGGAGTGTAGATCATTATATCATCAGCATATATAGTGTATTTTATCTTGTGGTCTTTTATGATGCTGCATATAGGCTGGATGTCGAGGTTGAATAAGAGAGCTGATAGGGCAGATCCTTGCGGTACTCCTTGTGTAACCTTTATTGGTTGTGATGTGTTGGTTCCGATCTTAACCTGTATCTGTCTGTCTGTTAGATAGGATTGGAACCACCTGAATGTGGTTCCGTGCAGTCCGATGTTCTGGAGTCTTGCTAGTAGGGTTCCGTGGTCCACTGTGTCAAATGCTGATGAGATGTCGATGAAGATCATGAGAACTCCTTGTTTTCTGTTGTCTATGGTGTGTAGTATATCATTGAATAGATGATTAAATACAGGAGTAAAATTTAGCATGAAAAAATCTACACTAAAATCCACGTTAAAAAGTACACTAAGGTTGGCATGTATTAATCTACATAGTAGCCTTTGATTTTTTCTAGGTGGTAGCTCAGAGATACCAAAAATAAACAGACAAAGTGATGGGGCTGGATGGAAAACATCTGAGCGTACATAAGGAAATAAAGGAAGTTTGAGCAGCTCCACTTTGTGACCTTTCAGTGCTTCTTTAGAAATAGGAGTGGTCCTGGAGGACTGGAGAAGGGTGCATTTGATCTCTCTACACAGAAGCAGAAGTAAGGAGGAGGTTATGAACTGTAGGGCATTTAGTTTGACCTCTGTGGTGAATAAATTAATGGAAACGCTGCTAAAATAAAGGATAGTGAAGTTTCTGGAATCTAATGGATTGCCAGATTTTACTAGAGGCAGGTCTTGTCAGACGAATCTCATTAATTTCTTTGAATGGGTGACCAGAGAGTTGGACCAAGGAAGAGAACCTGATGTGGTGAACTTATGATTTCAGCAAAGTCTTTGACACAGCTCCACATTATTAATTTAGAGATAAAATGAAATCTATTAAAGTGTGTAAATTCAATGGGATCAGATTTATTATAATACGGGATATTTATAGCTATCCATGGATGTCAAAGGAGGATATGGATATGCAGTTTGTCTTTATCATACACAGAGGGGGGTAAACTGCACGGAGCAGCAGGGACACCTACTCTAGCCACCTTACTGAGCAGACTAGATGCGCCATACTGGTCTTTATCTGCTGTCATCTACTATGTTACTAGTTACATAGTATGTACATCTGGGGAATTGGAATCTAATGATGATGGATATAGATATAGGAGAAAAGTTATGCATTGTAATAAAACTTTTTAGAAGAGCAAGACCCCACAGAAAGAGGATGACAACCAAGGTCCAGTTACTAGGTCCCAGTCCCAGCATCAGATATCATTAATATAATGGCAGTTGTAGTATTTGTTAGTGGAAAATATTGTTGCAGTACAAAGGGACTTTAATGAATGTAATGAATTATACAGCAAGATACATTGGAATAGAATTGCACAGCACATGTGGGATTATGTTGAGTTTCATTGGATTGTTATTTATCAGTAAAAAAGGATTGTAAATGTGCTGAAATAAGTATTATTACATTCTGTTAAAAATCGATCTGACCAAAATTATATGTTTGTAGTTACATAAGGGTTGACATTTCAAGGAATATAAAAGGCTGACAGTTTAAAGACTTTTAATGAATTAAGTTTTGGGAGTTCAATATGAGTTCGATTCAGTGATGGTTTTATATTAGTCAACCCTGTATTGTGCACTATAATTTAGGGTATTTTATAAACAAAGGCACCTATGTGCTTTTATTAAATAAGCACGCAGAAGCTGCCCCAGTAACACACAAATCCTTAAGGACAATGCACCTGCTCTGAAGACAGTATCAGTGTGTGTATGTAATCTATGGTGGTTATTTTAGAGGCATTCCTATGTCTAAAGAGTAGAATTGCATGTCTAAATGCCATTTTAGAACCAGGACTGATACTACCTTTTTTGCCCTTTGCAAGTAATTACCGTGCTGCCCACCCCCTCCAAATCCATTCTAGTGGAGCCCCTCACAAGCTTCTCTTTTTTTTCCCAACAATAGATGAGTGTATGAACACCATTTACATGTACAGTGAAGATAAAGAAAAGCTACCAGATTTTTACATGATTATCTTCCAGTGCCAACTGCCAGGTGTACATTAAGAGATACTACAAAACTCTGCTCATTTAGAACCTATTAACAAACCCGTCATACCTTAACACTACTACCAGGACTCACACAGCATCAAACCCTATACCAAAAAGTAGCTCTGCATGTATTAAACAATTACACCAAAACATTTCCTACTGGAAAAATAGAACAAGTGGGATTGCTACACAGAAACTACACGCTAAGAGAATACCCCACCACAGTCACACACATAAAACACAGGCAGACAGTCACCAAATATAGAACAAGGGTCCACAGTTCAGAAATATGAATGCGATAATTGAACGGGGAACCTCAAGAATGCAGTTCAACACTGGAGAAATAACGCTAGAAATGTATTTCTTTTTGTATTAAATAATACACAAAGACGTCAGTGATGCACATTTCCTAGAGCTAACGTATTCCAGTTAATAGATTCAAAATAAGATACTTTTTTCTATGCTTGTTGTTTGGGCTATTTATTCTTCAATGGTGATGGCCCCAGCTCTCTCTTCTGCTTTCCTCATCTGTCTTCTGCTAACTCTGTTTCCAGTGTCTGCTATCCATTTGTCCTTTCTTCTGTTTCCTCCTGCCTTTTTCCATTCCCTCCCTTCACTGTCTCTGACATATTGTTTTTCCCTTTTTGCTCTTCCCTCTATTTCTTTCTTTACTCCCTCTCTATCCACTCAGATTTTATCCTCCCTCTTACCCTGTAGTCCTCAATCCCCTTTTGACTTTTTACCTGCCTTATCAACTTTTCATCTCCTCCTCTCACCTTCTAGCCTGCATCCTAGCTCTTCCCTCCTGGTCCATGTCCTAGCTCTCCCATTTCCCTGACTCACTCCTGTCTTTCACCCACTCCCCACTCCCCATATCCACCCTCTGTACTCATTCTCATTCATCTCCTTGCCAACCCCCCATTGGCTCTCCCACAGTATCTCCCCATCCCAATTCAGCATCTCCCAATCCTCTCACCTTTCCCCTCTACTCCTATGATCCAGAATCTCCCCTCTTTCTCTTCCACTCCCTGTCTCTTTTTTGGCTCCCCCCCCCCCCCCTGCCATATCCCAAAAGCTTTCTATCCCCTCCCCCCACAGAGGTCTGGCAGCCCCCAGCCCAACATCTTCTCTCTCTCCCTCCCCCAGTCCTGTTATTTCTCTCTCATAAACCAAAATCTCGCCCTCTTTTTCTCTTTTTGTCTCTCCCCTTTCTCTTAGTGGCAGAAAGATCACCTGGCACCACCTCCAACTTAATCTCTCCTCCTCCGAGTCAACAGCAGCAGCTGATGTTGCCTATAACATTCACTTCTAGTGCACAATTCAATGGCCCTGTGCACCAGAAGTGAATGCTATAAACAGTGCTGGCTGCTGCTGACTCAGAGAAGGAACGATGAAGCCAGGGATGGTGCCATGTGATCTTTCTGCCATTGGGCTGCATGGAAAAGCCACATTCAACAACACTGTAAGTCAGTGGTTCTCAACCTTTCTTCCATCAGGACACAACGGATGCACAACACTTGCATTCATGACATACTGCACATGTGACCATCAGTATTTTGCATCCACAGAAATCCTCTCACAATGATGCGTGGAAAGCACAATTTGGACATTTTCCACAATTCACCGTTAAAAAAACATTTGGTTTAAACTCTTTTTCACTGGTAGCTCAAAGTGAGTTAAATTGACGTAAGGCAAGTTCTGATTCTGATGTCATCTCACCAGTGCTCATCTCTCCCTACACCCCTCCTCGGGAACTCTGCTCTTCTGGCAAATCGCTTCTATCTGTGCCCTTCTCTTCTATTGATAACTCCAGACGTCGCTCCTTTCACCTTGCTGCTCCTTATGCCTGGAACAAACTACATGAGTCTATATGTCAGACGCCTTCACTGACCCTTTTCAAATCCAAGATGAAAACTCACCTCTTCACTGCCGCTTTTGAATCTTGACTCACTTGATCTCTCTTGTGTTTCCTTACCATTCCCCCTAGATGTATCCTATGTCTACAACTACTGTGTTGTCTGTCTTGACTAGATTGTAAGCTCTGATGAGCAGGGACCGTCTTTTACACGTGTCTGTGTAGCGCTGCATACGTCTTGTAGCGCTATACAAATGTTCAGTAGTAGTAATAGTAGCACTTCTTTTCAACATCTTCCTTGCACCACTCGCTCTATTTATATAGCAGACTGGCATATCAGCCTATTGTTATGCTAATGATATACTATTAGTTCTCCACACCGAATCCCTATCTCCTGATGTCACCCCTCTGAATATTTGTTTGACCCATATCGCTTCCTGGTTGCACATGAATCATCTCAAACTTAACCCCAAGAAAACAATGGCAACATAGCTGACTGGCCCCACCAGTTCACCTGCTTTTTCACCTCTACTCAATGGGACTCAGATTCCCTTAACATCCTTCTTCAAATATCTCAGAGTCATTCTAGACTTCACCTTGACCTTTCATCAGCATATCACCTCCGTTGTCAAGCACTTTTTTCTCTTCCTCAGATGAATGCAGTCCCTTCATTCCTCCCCACCCCCCAACTGCCCTGCTCATATATTTGTTCTGTCACACCTCGACTATTGGAATACCATGTTCGTCGGTCTCCCCATGCTTGTGCTAAAATGCCTGTAACTCATACAGAACACCGTTGCTAAGCTCTTATCCAATGCTTCACGCTTTGACTGTATTACCCCTCTATTAATCCGTCTCCACTGGCTCACAATCCAATACTGCATCCAATATAAACTTCTCACTCTGGTCCATAAAACCTTCTGCTCCGGTACACTGCAATATCTCTCCTTTCTCATCATGCTACATATACCACATCACACTCTCTGCTCTATTCATATGAACCACCTCCCCCCTGCCTCCCAAGCTCATCTTGAATCCACCCGTCATTCTGCATTCTACTTCCTAGGCCCCAGTATTTGGAACAACCTCCCCCCCCCCCCCCCCAGACCTCTGTATGGAACCCTCACTCTCCAAATACAAATCTCAACTTAAAACCTACTTATTTCAAAAAGCATTCAGTATTCCCCCCACCCAATTGACGTCTTCTGCTTAACATATCCCTCCCATTGACCTCCCTTTAAAAATCCCTCTATCTTCTATATGAACGAATGTCTATTTCTGTCGTATCTATACCAATGGAGTTCCTTTCACTTTTCTAACTAATTTTGTGATGTAAACTGCTCTGTTGCTACCATAAAGGGCAGTATATCAAATTTTAATAAACATACACACCTCGGTAACACCACCACAAGCTCCCTTCACTATCAGACACATTGTGAAATAATCTAAACAAAACAGCAAAATGGCCACCAAATCAATGAATTAGACACTATTATCTTTATCTTTTATTACTCAATTTGACTGACCGCTCAGGCAATAGCATCGAAGCGGTTTACACAATTACAGTGCTGCAATGCAGGAAAGGAACGCCACTAAATGACAGGACAGTAAGAGAGAGGAAAGGGTGAGGGGGCAGGTATGAGACAGGAGCAGAGAGTGCTAACAGGGGGGAGGGGCAGGCATACCTAGGAGAGCGTGGAGACCAAAGGCCATCTGAAAGCAGGGGCGGCCCAAGGGGGGTGCGGGGCCATGTGCGGAGACTCGGTGCGGGGCCTCATTTGCATAAGTGGCCTTATTTGCATAAATATTTGCATAATGTTACCATACACTAACTTTTAGTAAACATGTCTCTTAATGAGTGTATGGATAAAGAAAGACTAAAAGATTTCTACATTACTATAATCCAGTGCCAACCGCCAGGCACATTAGGAACTACTACAAACGCTGCCCATTTAGAACCCATAGCAAACCCGCTGTATCCTGACAGCATTACCAGGACTCACAAAGCACCAGTCCCTACCTATCAAAAGGAAACACTGCAAATATTAAACCAGTACATTTCAGAGAATACTGGGGAAAGAGAACAAGTGGCAATGTCAAATAGGAATTACATAAACAGAATACCTCAGCTCAGTTACACATGCAGAACATAGACCATCACCAAACAAGGAATCGCAATTTAGAAACAGGAAGGCAATAATTTAAACTGGGAACCCCAAAAGCCAAACTTGGAATGTACAACAACACTGTAGAAATAAAACTATAAATCAATTTCCTCTTGTACCAAACAAAGCGCAGACGTTAATGATGCACATTTCCCAGAACTTTCATATTCCAGTTAATAAATTCAAAATAAAGAGATATATTTCTACCTTTTGTGCATTTTTTTTCAGTTGCAATTGCTCCAGCCACTTTCTTCTGGTTTCTTCATGTTTTCTGCTAACTCTCCATCGTCTGCTGTCCATTTGTCCTTTCTTCTCTCTTCTAGTTTTCTTTCCATCCTCTCTCTCTACATCTGCTTTAACATACTAATCTTTATCCTTTTGCTCTTTCCTCATTCTTATTTCATCCACACAAATTTTACCCCTCCATCCTCAATCCCCACTTACTCTCCCAATACCCGGCCAATTGTAGATTTTTCATCCCTCCCACACAAAATATTTTTCCCCTCTCCATTTTACTCTGCCAGCCCCATCCCATTCTAATCCTCCCCCAACATCAGCTCCCTTCTAGTTCAAGTCTCACCCAGCATCCATTCCCTTCTAGTCCCTGCATCAGCCCATTTCCAGTCCTAGCCCCCCATCAACCCATTTCCAGTCCTAGCTCCCCCATCCATTTTCAGTCTGAGTCCCTTCATCAGCTCATTTCCAATCCTAGCCCCCCATCAGCCCATTTCTAGTCATTTCCTAGCCCCACCATCAGCCCATGTCAAATCCTAGCTCCCCTCCACTCAGCCCAATTCCAGTCCAAGCCCCCCATGAGCCTACTTCCAGTTCTAGCCCCTCCATGAGTCCATTTCAATTCAAGCCCCCACCACAGCCCATTTCCAATCTTAGCTCCCCCCAACAGCCCATTTCCAGTCCTATCCTAGCTGCTCCATCAGCCCATTTTCAGTTCTAGCTCCCTTCCCTCACAGCCCATTTCCATTCCAAGCTCCCTCCCCATCAGCTATTTGCAGTTCAAGCCTCCCCGTCCACTCAGTCCATTTCCAGTCATAGCAATCCCCCAACCCATTACCAGTCCTAGCCCCCCATCAACCCATTTTCAGTTTAAGCCCCCCCCTATAACCCATTACCAGTCCTAACCCCCCATCAGCCCACTTCCAGTCTTAACCCCATCAGCCCATTTCCAGTCAGCCCCCCATAGCCCATTGCCAGTCCTAACCCCCCCCCCATCAGCCCACAGCCCATTACTAGTCCTAACCACATCAGCCCACCTCAAGTCCTAACCCCTCCCCATCAGCCCTTTTCCTGTCCTAGCGCCCCCATAGCCCATTAGCAGTCCTAACCCCCCCCATAGCCCATTAGCAATCCTAACCCCCATCACCCTATTTCCAGACAGCCCCCATCAGCCCACAGCCCATTACCAGTCTTAACCCCCCCCAGCCCATTTCCAGTCCTAACCCCCCATCACCCCATTTCCAGTCAGCCTCCATCAACCCCCAGCCCATTACCAGTCTTAACCCCCCCAGCCCATTACCAGTCTTAACCCCCCCAGCCCATTTCCAGTCAGCCTCCATCAGCCCCAGCCCATTAGCTTTCTTAACCCCCCCCCCCTCCAGCCCATTTCCAGTCCGAACCCCCCCCCCCGCCCATTTCACGTCAGCCTCCATCAGTCCCAGCCCATTTCCAGTCCTAACCCCCCCCCCCTTGCACATTTCCAGTCCTAACCCCCCCTTGCACATTTCCAGTCCTAACCCCCCCCCCTTGCACATTTCCAGTCCTAACCCCCCCCTTGCACATTTCCAGTCCTACCCCCCCCCCTTGCACATTTCCAGTCCTAACCCCCCATCACCCCATTTCCAGACAGCCTCCATCAGCCCCCCCCCCCCTTCCCTTCCCTTCCCTTCCCTTCCTTCCGGCAAATTAAAAAACAAAAACCTGGCTCTAGCTGCTGCCGCGTCCGTCGCAGCAGCGGCAGAATGGCGTGTCCCGCGGGGCCCCCTCTCCACGTCGAGCCCTCTGCAAGGGCTTTCAGATTCGCGAAGGGAGAGTGCTCCCTCGCGTCTCTGTAAAGCCCGCAGGGGCTAATGGGAAATTTCCCATCAGCCCCTCGCGTCTAAAGGGGCTGATGGGAAATTTCCCATTAGCCCCTGCGGGCTTTACAGAGACGCGAGGGAGCACAACTCTCCCTTCGCGAATCTGAAAGCCCTTGCAGAGGGCTCGAAGAGGAGAAGGGGCCCCGCGGGACACGCCATTCTGCCGCTGCTGCGACGGACGCGGCAGCGGCAGCAGCTAGAGCCAGGTTTTTGTTTTTAAATGTAATAAAAAAAAAAGCAGAATGTTCTTTGCGCGGGGCCCCCTGAAACGCGGGGCCCTGTGCAAAAAACATTCTTGCTCAATGGACGGGCCGGCCCTGTCTGAAAGAGGTAGGTTATTAGAGCAGCTTTGAAACTGATGAGGGATAATTCAGCATGGAGAGTGACAGGGAGAGAATTCCATAATGTGGGGCCCAAGCAGAAAAAAGCTGATGTCCAGGTGCGCTCCAGGCGGGCACAGGAAACAGAGGGAAGTACTAACCGATGATTGTGAATAGGGTGTAAAAGACGATGGGGTGTATGGAAGTGAAGCAGATTGGCAAGATACAAAAAATTAGACTAAGGTATGCATTCTCACAAATAAACCTGTAAAGCATAAATTAACTAATAAACTTAAAAACCATCCATGGCCATTTGTTTGTATTCCACCTGCATCGGGGCAAATACGTTTTTCCCATTCCTCTTGTTGTCCTTTCCCACTCAACTCAGTTCCCCCATCTATGCTGAACCTTCCCCTGTGATATGAGCCCTTGCTTTCCCCTCCCCACCCAAGGCCTCTCTCTCCAGTCATCCTCACAATCCCTCCTCTCCCTTCCAAGTTTTCATTCCCACACTAGGTCCCACATTCCTCAATTACTTACCCTCCCCAAATCCAGTCTGAGTCCCTGCTTTTTCCTCTCTAGATACTCATATCTCTTTATCCCCCATCTTTTTATTTACTTTCTACTCTCCCCCTCCTTTTAATTTCCATATTTCTGCTCTCCCACTCTGTTCTTAGGAAACCCCTCTCCCCCCATAACCTGCCCTCTTTCTTCTACCAGTTTCCATTTCCCACTCATTACCCAGGTCTGCTAGTTTCCTCTTGCCCTCCCCCAAAATCACCTAGTCACCATATCCCTCCCCACCAATTTCTCTCCTCTGTTTTCTCCCTCTGTGCTTCCATGTTCTCTTCTCTGCTGTCTCCTCTTCAGGCATCCCTTTCTTCCTATACCATTTCCCAGGCCCTGATAATTCCTTCATCCCATTCAACACTTATTTATTTATTTAAAAGGATTTATATACCGCTTTATCCTGAAATCATCTTATCCCCTCAAGTCCCTTCCCCCAACTGAGTTTGCCCTTCATTTGCCATCCAATCCCAAAATTCCAGCTTTCCTACTAAACTTCCCAGTTCCTGCTCAACCATCTTCCAACATACACCTCCTGCCTTTCCATTAATTTCCCCTTCCCACCTCCTCCCCCAGTGTGTGCCTCCTGCCTCTCATACTTCCTCTCACCACCCAGCATAGGATTTTTCCAGGTCTCTCTCCTAAATATGGGTGTTTTATCTCCATGGGACGTCTGCAGCAGGTCTTGCCATTATTCATTCTCATTCTCTGCTTCTGAGCACACTGAAAATGCTTGAGCAGGCATGACTCTGATGCAGATCGCCAGTGAATGAGATCAGCATCATAAGAACACAAGACATGCCATACTGGGTCAGACTAAGGTCCATCAAGCCCAGTATCCTGTTTCCAACAGTGAACAGTCCAGGTCACAAGTACCTGGCAAGTTCCCAAAAAGGTACACAGACCACATTGCTTATCCCAAGCTATGCAGTGGATTTCCCTGGTCCTTCTTAAGAACGGTTTATGGACTTTTCCTCCAAGAACCTGTCCAAACCTTTGATAAACCCAGCTACACTAACATCCTGCATCCTGTGGTAATGAATTCCATAGTTTGATTATGCATTGAGTGAAAACATATTTTCTCCTACTAGTCTTAATTGGGTTGTATTGTACCTTCATTGTATGCTCCTTTAGTCTTTCAACCTTTTGAAGGAGTAAAACATGATCTATGTTTATCCATTCCACTCCATTAATTATTTTATAGATCTCTATCATATCAGAGTAGGGCCTGCCTGCAACAGGTAGAGGAAAACTGTTGTCTTGAAGGGCCAGCGGCACAGCATAATATACACTCCTACAGTCCAATCAGCAGGGGAGGAACATTCGGCTGTATCCCTGGCAGAATGTGGAAGTGCAGTAGACTGTGGGCTCCACTACACATAGGTTGAGAATCACTGTTGTAAGCCTTCACTGCCCCCTTAGAGCTGCCGTCCTGTGCAAGTGCACTGCTTGCATGGTCAGTTGTGCCGGCCTGTTTAGAACTGGAGGTTTTCAGAGGTAGGAATGCTCACCATTTATGTTCTGTTGGATTCTCCTCTATTGCCATCCCACTTTCAGGGCAGGGACCTCTACTTTTCTCTGTCCACACTCAGTCCCTTGGTGCACTTATTTCCTCCCATGGTTTTCAATACCATCTTTATGCTGATGGCTCTCAGATCTACCTCTCTGTGCTTGAAATCTCTCCAGCAATCCAGTACCGGATCTCTGTCTGCTTATCCAATATTGCTGCCTGGATGTCTCACCGCCATCTAAAAGTGAACATGGCCAAAACTGAGCTCCTTATCTTTCCCCCTATACCCACTTCCCCCCTTTCTCCCTTCTCTTTTTCTATGGGTGACAGTACACTCCTCCTCGTTTCCTCAGCTTGGGATCATCTTTGACTCTGCTCTCTCTTTCTTTGCACACATCCAATAGACAGAAGCAGCAGGTTTTAGATTTCTCTATAACATCAGCAAAATGTGTCTCTTCTTTTCTTCTCACACTATTAAGACCCTTATCCACTCACTAGTCACCTCTCCCCCTTGACTACTGTAACCTGCTCCTTGCTGGTCTCCCTCTGAATCATCTATTCAAAACTCAGCTGTATGGCTTATCTTACGCCAGTGTCACTATACTCATGTAACCCCTCTTCTCAAGTCACTTCTCTATCAGTTTCCTCATCCAGTTCAAACTTCTTCTACTGATCTACAAGTGCATTCATTCTGCGGCTCTTCACTACCTTTCCTCTCCTATCTCACTCTACACCCTTCCTTGGGAACTCTGTTCCTCTGGCAGATCCCTTTTATCTGTGCCCTTCTCTGCCACTGCCAACTCCAGACTTCAGTCATTCCATCTTGCTGCTCCATATGCCTGAAACAAGCTACCTGGAATCTATACATCATGCTCCTTCTCTAGCCCTATTCAAATCCAGGCTAAAATCCCACCTCTTTGAAGCTGCTTTTGCATCCTGATGCTCCTCACTCTCTTGTCCACGACTTATGTGTATCTTACCATACTCTAGTCCCCAGTTTCGCTATGTTTTTGTCTTGATTAGATTATAAGCTCTGATGAGCAGGGACTGTGTCTTACATCTATATGTACAGTGCTGCATATACCTTGTAGTTCTATTCAAATGATTGGTAGTAGTAGTAGTAATCATAGTAGTAGTTCTGAGGGAGTTGATCAAGTGGACCTACAATGGAGACATGGATTCCCTGTTTCATATAGATAATCCATGTCTCGCTGCTAATTTTTGGACCCATAAAAGACTCCACTCACTTTAAATGTGCAGAACAGTTGGGGTTAATATTGTTTTCAATTTTTGGATGTTAGCATTTATAGCTGCGCCTATTCAAAAACACATAGAGGCACATTTCATAATGGGACGTCCATGTGCAATCTGGGACGATAAAGCCAGAACGTCTGAAAAAAAAGCAGGCACATGCAAGTTCAGGCACGATTTTGGAAATGTGGACAAGTCCGATATGCATGCATGTCAAACATCTATATAGATGTCCCCAGGATAGTATTTGAGAAGCAAGACATCCATTAGCATAATGGTTAGAGTGGTGACATAAGGTGCAGGGTGGCCAGGGTTCAAATCCCACTGTAGGCCTTTGTGATCTAATCTCCATCTTCTCTATGCTCTCTGGATGCTTTAAGGTGAAAACAAGCACTTTCCTGGTGCCTGGAGCAGGTATAAACATGGACGTGCCTAAAGACGTCTCTGCCATTTCTGATATCAAACAGGGATGTGTTAAGTCCATTGTTTCTTCCTGGACACATCTCTGCCACAGCCCCGTACCTACTTGGATGTTCCCGCACTGGAGATGTCTGCGGAAGTCATTTGTGGAATGGCTATGGAGACGTGCACGTTTGCAGACATCCAAATCATAACAGCCTTTTAAAATGACCCTCATAGCCTCCAAACTTACCACAATTCTGCAGCCATATGCATGGTTCCTAGACCCAGCAACCTTGCAGACTAGTTTTTATGATTCATGGACACCTCAGGTATACCTTTTCTCCAGCTGCAAGAATGCAAAGCTACCTCTTTAATAATCAATCCTCCAGTTCTCCAACCATCCTCTGGGTTAGGCCTTTTCTTTTATGCATATCCCTCCATCCTGCTCATAGTGAAGTTCTGCACAAATCTCAACAACGTCCAATTGTCAGGCTTTTCTTAGCATCATATAGGCTGTCAAAGAATGGATTTCCTCCTCTTTAAAAAAATGGGGAGGGGGATGGCAGTTCTACCCCATGTAGACTCCAGACAGTCTTAATATTATTCATTAAAGACAAGAGAATATCTCTTTCATCTCATTCTGAAGTTGCTACCCCTCATGACATGTAAATTGACTAGCAGTTATTTACCGTATGACTACAAGCACCTACTCAAGTCATGCTATAAGCCATTTGCCAGATATACCTATGCTTTCAAGTGTAAAAGATTTTCTATATGAGGTTGCATCAATGGTCACAACTCCAATGAGTGCCCACCTAAAACTATACTATAGTGTTTCTGCCACTTATATATCTGGATACTGTCTCTGCCTTTCACTCTCCGGTGGATAGTTTTCCCTCTTCTCAACATCCAATCATTTAAAATTTCATGAAAGGGCATGATATCAAGTTCCTACTGCTTATACCCCTGGTACTATAAAATATTAACAATGCTCTAATCTCTGTTAGGAATTCACCGTTTAAACCATGAGAGTCTGCTTCACTCAAATCCCCTACATAGACAGCACTCTTCTTAATAGCTGTTCCCTCAGCTGGAAGAATAACAGAACTCCAAATTCTGATTATATACCAACTCTACATATGGTTTAATTATGACAAAGTAATTCTTCAATCTGATTATAAAGATGTAAGCAAGGCAGTAGCACTGTTTCCATATCTATGAGAAAATAGTGCTTCTTATGCTCTAGCCAAAGTCTCATATTAACCCACGTGAAAAAGCCCTCCACATTCTGTTCTATAAGCAAGCCCTTGCACACTATGTCAAAAAATCATAATTAGTGTGGAAGTGTATGCAACGTTTGCTGCCTTTGACCCCAACAGAACTGGCATATTTAGTCAGCAAAAGAACTCTAGTAAATTGACTGACGTCCTGCATCCTTTTCTTTCATGAACAAACGTGTACTCTTCTGAAGTTTTACCAAATCAGAGCCAATAGAACCACTGTGGCTCTCCTAAATTCTGTTTCATGGGATACAATTTATAAAGCAGCAACATGGTCTTGCTTCATCCCTTTACTTTGCACTTCTGCTTAGACCGTGCCACATTAAAGGACAGTATCTTTGGTTAAGCTATGTTGGTTATTTTGCCTATGTGATGTAGCAACTCTCACACTGTTTTTAATTGTGGGGTGCTCCTAAATATGACTCAGTATGTAAGGACATGAGCAGTCCTAAGCTTGGGAGTCACCCATTTGTATGTCTGACTCAATCTTGCTTGTCAACAAAAACATTGTTGCTCACCTGTAAAAAGAGTTTTTTCATAGATAGCAAGATTGATCAGGCACACAATCCTTTCCAACTCCCCAAGAGTTGCTTTAATTCTTGAGCTTTGAAGATGAGGAGATTGCTCAGTGTAGAAAAGCCATACATGCTTAAAACCAGAGGTGATTAAGGAGAAAGATTATGTATGGTGGCAACAACTTTAAACAGCGGCAGTGAAAAACACATTCAAAGGTAAGTGTGTGTATTTTCTATATTATAAAATTATAAAACATTTCTTTAAAGTTGACCTATGATGAACTGATAGTTGGCAAACCAAGAAAGAGTATCTAGGCTAATAAGTTGGACAGTTGAACTCCAACAACAACCATTGAGCACATGAGCAATTAAGAAACACTGAGAACACTGTATATTGATATGTTTGAAATATTGAAATATTTTGAGTGAAGACAGCTACACTGATAGATAAAATGAAAATAAGTACTTTGAAGATTGTGTAACAATTTGGATACCACATTTTATGGTGGAGCATCCCTATAAATGCTAAATTTTATGAGCCTTGAAAATGGAATTTGTTTAACCTCCATAACAGTCTGTTTCCCTAGGTTCAGCTTCAGTTTATAAAGCATTTTGTTGGCACATACCCATCGTCCCAATCAGTTGATCCTTAGCATATGATGACTAGATCTATTTGATTATCTTATTCTGTTTTTTTAGGAATTCAGCTACTATAACATACAGATTCCCATCAGATGGATAGCTATAAATATAACCCTCTCTTTTACACCACTCATATATAATGCTTGCATCAACGGAAATTGTTGTTAAATGTTTGTCATTGTGTCCTACTGTTGCTCCCTAGGGTTTGTGTATTACCACCAGTTGGAGTCAAGATCAAACAGCAGACAAAATAAAAAAGCTATTGGTGGCCAGAAAATCTCCCAAGTCTCAATTTCAGTAAATCTTTAATAATGGCTATGTAATAAGTCCTGTAAACAAAGCCCTTATGAAACACAGCTTCCATGTAAAATGCTCTGTTGGTTTAAAAGAAAATAGAAATTTAGAACACACGGGAGCTGCAGCCCAATAAGATTAAAAGATTCAGTATGCTGAGCACGGCAGAATGTAACAAGATGAATTAATTTCTTGGAGTATTTTTATAAAGTCATTTTAGTGTGAATGTGGCAATATACACATCTAAAGTAGCTTTTATAAAATTAGGTAAGGCCATTGGATGGAGGTGTATCCTTGTAGAGTAGGTGTTGCCAGTAGTGTGGTTTGGGTAGAGCACAGGTGAAGTCAGGAAGTACATGCATAGATTTACAAAAACCTTAATCTACATGCATACTTTAGTAATCTACATATGGATATTGACATTTGCTCTTGAGCAGGGCGTAATGTCCACACCTCGATGTAGGTTCTATTGCTGCAGGACTTATATGACTGCTGGCCTACAGTGAGCAATTCTTAATAGCACCCTTGTTTTGCAGTGTGAGCATTTTTAACTCACAAATGTTGCAGCTAAATTTCAAAAGGTAACTACCCACTTTGTTTCCCTTTGAAATTTGGCAGCCACAAGGTATATATGCCAAGTATACAGCTATAGGTGGGCCAAAGCTGGTACTATATCAAGAGGCCATTATTTTGTGTTATTTACAACAGATGGTTAGTCTGACTCCAAGGGATATAATTTAGACTATAATCATGAGAACATGGTCATCTTGCTTTCATCACACAAGCTTATAAAGCAGTACACTTTAGGGGTAATTTAAAAGGATGTTCCATGGCTACAAAATAGTGTTTTACATGCAGAAACTGGCTTTTTGAAAATTGCCTAGAGTATATGTGCTTAAATTTATGTGTATACACCCTTTATATGCGTAGGTTTATCAGACCCAAGCAGATATCTTCGTGTGGTAGAGTTTGGACTTACTTGTATATTTTATACACATGTAGGCATTCAAAATAAACTGGCAAATTTGTGTGTACTAAATGCCATATATCCAGATACACGTGGAGGCACATTTCAGATGAGAAGTCCAAGTGCAATCTGGGACGTCAAAGCCAGAATATCTGAAAAGAAAGGAAGGCACGTGCACGTTCAGGCACAATTCCAGAAACTTGGACATGCACGATATGCACGTGTATCACATGTCTATATAGACGTCCCCAGGAGAGTATTTCAGAACCAAAACGTCTAATAGCATAATGATTAGAGTAGTGACTTAAGAGCTGGTGGCCAGAGTAATCTAAAGCTAGTTATTTAATTCTTCATCTTCTCTGCACTCTGGGTATTAAAATAAATACTTTCCTGATGCCTATTCGTGCCTGGATCAGGAATAAAGATGCATGTGCCTGCAAACGGCTCCACTGATTCTGGAATCGAATGGGGATGTGTAAGTCCATTGCCTCTCCCCAGACACCTCTGCTACATCCTGTGCCTACTTGAACATCCCCGTACTGGAGACATTTGCGAACAGCATTTGTGGAATGGTTATGGAGACCTGTCCATGATTTTGATGTCCACGTGCATGTCTGCAGACATCCTAACCACGACTAAACCTTTTAGAATGACCCTCTATATCAGGGGTCTCAAACACGCGGCCCGCGGGCCGCATGCGGCCCGCAAGACAACTTTGTGCGGCCCGCGACGGAGGAAAACAAAAAAAACCCAAAACCCTGGCTTCTGCCGTTGCCGCCGTGGCAGCGGCAGAATCAATTGTCAAATTTTAAAAAAAAACTGACTTCTGCTGCTCAAGCAGCAAAATCAGCTGTCCTGCGGCCCCTTCCCCTGTGCCCGGAGATCCGAGTCTGCTCTATCAGCGGCGTGCTTTTCAAGCCGCGAAGAGAGTATTCCCCTCTCGTGCGGTTTCAAGCCGCGCGTGAGGGGAATACTCTCCTCGCGGCTTGAAAAGCACGCCACTGATAGAGCAGACTCGGATCTCCGGGCACAGGGGAAGGGGCCGCAGGACAGCTGATTTTGCTGCTTGAGCAGCAGAAGCCAGGTTTTGTTTTAATTTACCTCGGGGGGGGGGGTGTAGGACTGGAAATGGGCTATTGGCAGGGGGGGGGTATGACTGGAAATGGGCTATTGGCAGGGGGGGTATGACTGGAAATGGGCTATTGGCAGGGGGGGTTATGACTGGAGATGGGCTATTGGCAGGGGGGGTTATGACTGGAGATGGGCTATTGGCAGGGGGGTTATGACTGATAATGGGCTATGGTGGGGGCTAGGACTGGAAATGGGCAGGTGGGGGTTAGGAAGGACTGGAGGTGGGCTGATGGCGGGAGTTAGGACTGGTAATGAGCTATGGAAGGGCTGACTGAAATGGGGTAATGGGGGTTAGGGCTGGAAGTGGGCTATTGGCAGGGGGGTTATGACTGGTAATGGGCTATGGGGGGGGGGTAAGACTGAAAATGGGGTGATGGGGGGTAAAACTGGAAGTGCGCTATGGGGAGGTTAGGACTGGTAATGGGCTATGGGGGGTCTAGGACTGGTAATGGGCTGGGGGGGGTTGCTAGGACTGGAAATGGGCTGAGTGGAAGGGGGGCTTGAACTGCAAATGGCTGATGGGGAGGGGGGCTTGGAATGGAAATGGGCTGTGAGGGGAGGGAGCTAGGATTGGAAATGGGCTGATGGGGGGCTAGGATTGGAAATGGGCTGATGGTGAGGCTAGGATAGGACTGGAAATGGACTAATGGGGGGACTAGAAGGGAGCGGATGCTGGGTGGGGCTGGAACTAGAAGGGAGCTGATGTTGGGGGAGGATTAGAATGGGATGGAGCTGGGAAAGTGAAATGGAGAGGGGAAAAATATTTTGTCTGGGAGAGAAGACAAATCTACAATTGGCCAGGTATTGGGAGAGTAAGTGGGGATTGAGGATGGAGGGGTAAAATTTGAGTGGATGAAATAGGAATGAGGAAAGAGAAAAAGGAGAAAGATTAGTATGTTAAAGCAGATGTAGAGAGAATGGAAAAAAAACTAGGAGAGAAGAAAGGGCAAATGGACAGCAGACGATGGAGAGTTAGCAGAAGACATGAAGAAACCAGAAGAAAGTGGCTGGAACAATTGCAACTGAAAAAAATGCACAAAAGGTAGAAAAATCTCTCTTTATTTTGAATTTATTAACTGGAATATGTCAGCTCTGGGAAATGTGCATCATTAATGTTTGCGCTTTGTTTAGTACAAGAGGAAATTAATTTATAGTTTTATTTCTACAGTGTTGTTGTACATTCCAAGTTTGGCTTTTGGGGTTCCCAGTTTAATTATTGTCTTCTTGTTTCTAAATCTTTTAGTCTTTCTTTATCCATACTCATTAAAGAGGCATGTTTACTAAAAGTTAGTGTATGGTAACATTATGCAAATATTTATGCAAATGAGGCCCCTTATGCAAATGAGGCCCCGCGTCTTATGCGGCCCCCGGGTTACTTTACAAGTCCTCATTTGGCCCTCAAAGCAATTTGAGTTTGAGACCCCTGCTCTATATCAACCAGCTCACCTTTGTCTACCTGTATATTCACACCTTCAAAAAAATATAACAGATTAGTAAGACATTACTTTCTTTAACTAAATCCATGTTTTCTTTCTCCCATTAAACCATGGCTATCTACATATTCAGTAATTTTATTCATTATAATGGTTTCTACCATTTTGCCCAGTACTGATGTCAAGCTCACTGGTCTGTAGTTTCCTAGATCACCCCGGAGCCCTTTTTAAAAAATTGGAGCTACATTGTCCACTCTCCAATCCTCAGTTACTATGCATCAGAGAGATTTGCATTTATTGCCTCCAGTGTATGCAAATCTCTCTCATACGTATTCATTGTGGTAATTCTGAAAACCTGACTGGCTAGGAGCTTCCTGAGGACTGGGTTGAGAACTCCTGCTTTAAAGAAATAGTTAAAAAATAATTGCCCTCCATTTCCCGGGAGACAGCCATCACTTGACAGTGAGCGAATGTGGTATTTGTTCATAGCATAAGAAAACCAAGGACATTCAATGCTTGAGCTATCAAGCTGTAAAGTGAATTCTGATGCTGAGGTTTGAAAAGGGGCAGTAATCTTATAAGGGCAGGTTTAATGTAGTAATGGGTTGTTTTTTTCCTCCAGGATAAATGACCAACTACCAACATTAATTCTGTTTACAAAAATAACAATAATAAATGATAGTGAAAATTTCAAGGGTGAACACGATGAAGACAAAAGCTTGAAGAAAAGTAATTTCCAAGCAGTTTTGAAATATGAAATAAAAACCCTTAGGAACATGACAGATGGAGAGAGGGAGCTGATTCCACCAGTAGAAGGAAAGAAGAGAAATGGGATGTAGCACTCTTGGGGAAGAGAAGGGGATCCTTGGCATAGACAGGGAGCGTTGGCCTTTTTTCCAGTTTGTGGCACAAGGAGTTTATCTCAGGACTGCTGAGAACTAATACAACTCAACACAGCCATAGAAGGTTGTCTGTTCAGGGGGAAGCCAGTGCTTCCAGGCCCTTGAGAATCAGGATAACAATACAGTCAATAAAATTCTTCACACTGAATAATGTTGCATCACTAAACTTTTGTTTGAATGGAACAACATGCAAAATTGTGTGAGTTAACAAAACTCATTTTATTTAAAAAATTTATTCTACCTATATATTGTACTAAATGGAGCACTATGAAACAGCAGCAGTATTAAAATACTAGTAAATTGCTGACGTGGATGGACACCAAGCATAAATCAAAACAAATCTTGCCAACTGAACCTGTCAAACAACAACTAAAATCAAGTGACATATCAGTCAGTTTAGCAGATTAAACTGTAACATCATTGCAAACCAAAAGCTTGCATAAACAGGCATCAAACCCTCCTCTTGATGTAGCTCTATCGGTACAGAATTTCACAAACTAAGCCCACCATATATTCACTGCTGAAACATTAATACTACTCACTGGAACAAAATGGGTGACTTGGCTTACAAGGAGAACGTACAAGTAGAGAATAGCTTAAAGCAACACTCTTCAACACCTTAAATATCAGCACCACAATCTTAAACATTACCAATTTATGAGTAACCACTGCGTGACCTGATAAGATATTCAAAAAATGGGCTAAGGCATTCTGCATGTGGCGCAATGCAGTAACTAAAGACTTAAACAGTCAAATAATGAATTGCAGTAGTCAAACTCAGTCAATTTAGTGATTAAAAATAACAATAAATAACACAATTGCAAATAATCTTAGGACTGTATTTACTGAGCTGCAGTACCTGTTAATGTACGTTTGAGCATGCACTAATGGACCACACCAGAGACATCAGAACGCTGTTTTCCTTGGGAGGGACCAGGCTCCACCCCTAGGCCAGCCAAACTCCATGCAGCTGCAATCGCCAGCCTTCCTCTCCTGTCTGCCTTCAGATCTCATCTCCCATAGGCAGACAAGAGGAATCTGTGCCGCGATTGCAGCACTCTTCTGCTCATGGGGGATGAGATCCCCATGGGCAGCTTGCTGCTTGCTGGGTTGCGATAGCCGGCCTTTACCTACTTCTGCTCTTGGGAGATTAGATCCCACGGGCTGACGTAAGGGAAGCCCTGATCACAGCAGTAAACTTTTGATGGGGCAGGGCCCATGTGGCCTACCCCTTTCCGACTCCTATGGATCATGCTAACAGCATGCACGCTAAACAGACAGCACACGATAGGGAGGGAAATAAGTAGATAGGGGTGAAGTATGAGCTTGTCTACACAGCGTGGTTACTGTGGAGGTTGACAGCATGCATTCAACATCAATGTTGCAGTAGCGCAAGGGCACTTAACACCACTTCAATGGCATGATTGCCACCTGCAGACAATAGAGTCTAAATTAGTGCAGTATCTGCTGGGACCATGCTGTACATGCCCCCATTAGGTAGCACACTTCTGATGCTGGAAAACTTGTTGATTTCTAATCTCACTGTGCGATACCTGCAAAACCTTATTGCAGCTTAGTAAACATGCCCCTTAGAACAAGACCGAGTTACAAGTGTTTTTAACAAGTTTATCTCTACAAAAAGATTTTAGCATGGAGCATGTTTACTAATCTAAGCAGCATGGAGCCCCACATTAAAAATCCCATGCTGACCAGGTAGCATGTGATAGACCAGGGACTGGTTAGGCTGTGAGAGAACACGAGCGTGGATGGTGCTTGATGGTTAACACAGGCATTTTGGGCACATACTAACTGCAAAGGTAGCCATTAACGTGGGTGTACTTAACGCCATCTCAGTGGGTGGTTGTTAGTGCACCCGTGTGTTGGTTAGCACAGTGTGGTATATTAACATCATGCTAACAGTAGGGGGAAGGATACACGTATCCCCTAAAGTTATCATGGGTGTCTGTCCATGCTTTCAGTCTCCTACATAAGCCACCAGTGCCTTTCTTAGTAAATGTGCCCCTATGTCTTGTATAACACAGAGCCAGTGAAGATTTTACTCTTGATGAAGCTTTAGCCAAAACATGGCCGTGTTGGGTTTTTAATGTATTTATAGCCTGTTTTTATCAATGTTCATTTGTTAATAAAATTGTTTTTTATTTTATCTTCTCTAAAATTATTCATTCTTTTTATATATTTTTTGGGGTGTTCCATTGTTATTCCCTGATATATTTATGGATCCATTGCCTCTTTTTTTTCTTTTTCATTTTCTTCAGCATTCTCTGCCCCCATCAGATGGTTGGTGCAGAGTCTAATACACCAATTTGAGGCTTGACCTAGCTTCCTGGGCCTAACCAAAGATTTTGTGGCACCTGCAGTGAACTGGTGCTTGTGGCCTTGGGCAAGTCACTTAACCCTCCATTGCCTCGGAAGAAAGGCCTGGCAATCTACTTCCGGTGACACTGCCAAGAAAACCCAGGAGCTTCTGGGTCGCCAGGAGTCAGTACTGACTCAAAGGCACACATTGCATTTTTTGCAGTGAACTTTGTAGGCCCATCAGAAGCTCAGAGACTTGAATAAGCCCTCACCTCCTTAAGATAGTGGATGCTCTGTTCTAGTGCTGTCACCTACATGAAGTGGAGGATTACTAGTGGTTAAAGCAGCAGTGTGGTGACTATGAGACCAGGGTTCAATTCCCACTGATGACCTTGAGCAGCCATTTTATTCTCCATTGCCTTGGAAGAAAGGCCTGGCAATCTATTTCCAGTCACACCTTGCCAAGAAAACAGGGGTATTATAAACTATGCTCTTGTTCTTGCTTTTTCTTTTAGTTCCTTGGAGTGCAGAATATATATTTACATTAACACCATGCTGGTCCAGTGTGCAGTTTCAGAGGAGTTATGTTGGCATTACTAAGCCCTTCTTGTTGTTTGGCATCATGCAAAGATAGTTCAGAAAGGAGTATTGGGAAAAAGGGGGGTGAGGTTTAGCCAGCATCAATAGTAATGAGGGAGGTGGCACCAATCTAGTTTGAGGGTGGTGCCAGTAACCTTAGCACCAGCAGCCCTGCTCCCTTGGGGGTAGGATCTCCAAGAGGCTGATGAAGAAACTCTGTGCTAAAGCTCAGCCCAGGGTTTTCTAACACAAGTTTAATGCAGACGTTTTGTTAATTGATACTGTAAGCAGATAGCATGCAAATAAGCTGTATGTAAAAAGTCTGCGCTAAGCAAGTTTGACAGGTGTGCATATGTGATGGAATGCTGTTTGACGTGTACAGAAATATTCTGTGCAGAGGCAGTTCTCAGAATAATAACGGTGCTCATAAAGGTTGATTTCCTTTTCCTGCTAGACCAGCACAGACGAGTGGGTTATGTCCCCTTGCCAGCAGGTGGAGGCAGACTGGAGCAACTTTCAGTGATGTCCATCACCTGCTATATACATTATAACAGCACTAAGAGGAGCCAGTATTGTCTGCCTCCAGCAGGTGGCAAGGTATGTGGACTGGTAGAGCAGTGAAGATAGGCCTGATTTTCCTGGCCCACACTGTGGCGTTGTGGTCACTGTGATTGAGTCTGGAAGGACCATCATTGCTTGGAGTAGGGTAACATTGTCTCCTGTGCTGATAACCACCTTGTGTCCTGCACTGTTAACCACAGGTTCCTAGCACTTGCTGTGCATGTAAAGGAGCAGGAAGACCTCATGGGACCCCTGAGAGGAGTTGAGTAAGTTGGGTCCAGGCCCCCTTTCCCTTTTGCTGTCCTTATCTGCATGCTTTGTGTATGTCTGGCTGTCCAGAGCCTCCCTAATAGGGTTTCACTGGCTAGCCCAACAGGCCTTGGAATACCCCTTTTGGGACTCCGCCTGCCACATTTCTTCAGCATTTTTTTTCCCGGTGCAATTTATTTATTTATTCCATGGTTTTACTTCTCGGCTGGATGCAGTCGTGGATCTTAGTGGTTCTTTTTACTGTGGCTACAATTTGTTGCCCTCGATTGGGCTCAGATGCCCAAGGCACCTTTTTCCAGCATCTTAAGACCACCTCCCTGCAGGGGGCCTAGAGCCCCTGCTGCTCCTTTCTTTTTTTCTTTGCTGATGAACTCTGCAGCGACTTTTGTGGACTGCATGGACCCAGCTAGAGTGGAGCATGTCAGGATGGCACTAACCAAGTGCCCACAGGCCCCTGGAAGGCTTTTGGGGACCTAGGGCCCCATTTGCAGGCTGGCTTGTGCTGCAGCTCCTGAAACAACCTTCGGTCTGTATTCAGTTGGCTAGCTGCTTTTCAGACTCATTTGGGGCCTGAGTGTGCCTTCCTAGAACCTGGACCCCTTGTGCTCTTCTCATGGGCAGCTGGAGAGGTTATGGTTCCTGCTTCACCCATGCTTTCCTCTGCGAGCCCAGCCTTCCCCCTATGAAGGTATCAAGTGCCATTTGGCCATTGCAAGGTAAGTCTGAGGAAGATGGAGTGGTTGTTTCCCCACGGGTTAGGTGGGATGCCTGCATAGTAACATAGTAACATAGTAAATGACGGCAGATAAAGACCAGTATGGTCCATCTAGTCTGCCCAGTAAGATGGCAAGAGTAGGTGCACCTGCCGCTCTGTGCAGGCCACCCCTCCCCATGTCTTTGTTTAGGGGTGAACCCACCGCTCCATGTAGGACACCCCTATTTATTGAGAAATTAGATGATTCAGTTTATTTTGCTTTTATCCTGTTGCTGTAAAGGGATCCGGTGTGTCTGTCCCATGCCATTTTGAATTCCATCACTGTGTTTGCCCCCACCACTTCCATCAGGAGGGCATTCCAAGCATCCACCACCCTTTCAGTGAAAAAGTATTTCCTGACATTGCCTTTCAATTTACCCCCTTGCAGCTTCATGTTATGCCCTCTAGTTTTACAGCTTCCCCGTCTTTGGAAGAGGTTTGTTTGTTCATTATTTCTCTTTAAGTATTTAAAGGTCTGAATCATATCTCCCCTAACCCTCCTCTCCTCCAAAGTGTACATAGTTAGGTCTTCAAGTCTCTTCTCATAAGGCTTCTGATGCAGGCTCCATATCATTTTGGTCGCCTTCCTCTGAACAGTTTCCAGTCTTTTTACATCCTTTGCAAGATATGGTCTCCAAAACTGAACACAGTATTCCAAGTGAGGCCTCACCAGTGACTTGTACAATGGCATAAGTACCTCTTCCTTTCTGCTGTTAATTCCTCTTTGTATGCAGCCCAACATCCTCCTGGCTTTTGCCACCGCCTTGTCGCACTCTTTTGCCACCTTGAGATCTTCAGAAATAATCACACCAAGGTCTTTCTCCTGATCCGTGGGATACATTAAACAGGTGGGGGTGGGGAAGGGGTAAGATTCTGAACAATATACAAACTATATACAGTTAGTTTGTTTTGGATTGCATGTATTGTCGGCGGGCTATTTGGAGCGGTATTCTGCTGCTAGGCACTGATTATGTCACGCGTCCAAATTATTCCATGAACAGGAAGGTCTTGAGTGTCTTGCGGATGTCTTTGATATCCTTCAGGGCTCTTATTCCTTCAGGAAGGGAGTTCCACAGGGCAGGGGCCGAGAGTGAGGGTGCTCTATTGGACGTTGATTGATTTGTTCTATGATATCCCGCAGGTGTGCTGAGCATGTTTTCCTTGTTGTTTCTCCTAGGTCTGTTACTTGTGTCTCTGGTTATTATGTTCTAGAGCACATCTGCTGAGCAGTGGTGAATGATTTTAAATAAGTTCAAGGTTGCTTTGAATCTTGCACGTGTGTGAATTGGTAGCCAGTGCAATTGTTGTAGTATGGGCGTGATGTGCTCATTTTTGGCAGTGCCTGTGATGATACATGCTGCTGTACTCTGTACCAGTTGGAGTAGGTGGATGGTCTGTTTGGGGAGGCCTCGGTATAGTGAATATCCGTAGTCCAAAATTGGAGTGATAATGGCCTGGCACACAGTACGGAAATGGTCCTGTCTTAGGACTGGTATGAGTCTCCTAATAAGTTTTAATCGGTGGTAGGTTTTTGCAGCAGTTTTGTTGATGTGCGTTTGTAGGTTGAGTTTTTTGTCCAGGGTGATGCCCAGGTATTTTCCTTCGTCCTTTAGTGTTATTGTCTTGTGTAGGACATCGATTATATGTGGTGGGTAGAACATAGGGTTTCTAGAGATGAGCAGTGCCTCTGTCTTATTGAAGTTGACCATTAGGTTATTGTTAATAAGCCAGGAGTTCATGTCTTCAAGGCATTTGGTTATAAGAATTAGGTCAGGTGTAGGCAGGTCTATTGGGGCATAGACTATGATATTGTCAGCATATATGTAGTAATGTATCTTGTGCTGTTTAATGATGCTACATATGGGTGTATGTATAGGTTAAAGAGTATAGATGAAAGTGCAGATCCCTGAGGGATTCCTTGCTTGGAGGCGAACTGTGATGACTTCTTCTCACCGCATTTTACTTGTTGTATTTGGTTGCTCAGGTAGGAGCTAAACCATTTTAGGGTGTTATTGCGGAGCCCAATCTCTTGGAGGCATTGCAGCAGTATGGTGTGGGATACTGTATTGAAGGCCACTGAAATATCCATGAAGATCAGGAGGAATCCGTTCTTTATGTTGTCAATGCCTTTTATTAAAGAGGGAGGTTAATAGGGTTTCCATGTTGTGTTGTGGATTGAAACCGTGCTGGTGGGTGTCTAGTGGAGCATTCAAGTTGATGTGGTCCTGTAGCTGTTTTTGCACTGTTTTTTTGATGGTCTTCGAGATGAATGGCAGGCTTGAGAAAGGGTGGTAGGATTTTGGGTTTGATGGGTTTAGAGAGGTGTTTTTTAGGGTTGGGTGAATCATTGCCTGCTTGAGGGACTGTGGCATATATCCTTGGTGGAGGGACTCTTTTACAATCTTGTGTAGGTGTTGGCTGAGATGGTCCTTAGAGGCTTTGATCCAAGCCACAAGGTTGTTGTGTTCAGGGTGTCCATGATGTTTTCTGTCTGCTGGGTCATAGGTATGATGAAGTTATCCCAGGTTTGTTGAGTCTCTGGCACTGTCTGATTGTTGATTGAAGGGGGTGAGATCTGTGTGTGGCTGGAGTGTTTGTTCATTATGAAGTTTGCAAATTCTTGAGAGTGTATTTGCTTGACATTTTGATGTATAGTGTCTCTAGTGAGCTTTTGTACAATGTTAAATAGTTCCAACCAAATCAATCTCTAGTTGATTTCATGATTTGGTTGGAACGGTGTTGTTGCTTGCGGTTGTTGATCAGGTTATTATATTCTTGATGTTTGACTCTGTTTTGGAGCATGGTGTCTTGTGACTTGTCATGTCTCCATTTCCTTTCTAACTTTCTAAGTGCATGTTCTGCTTCTCTGACTGTATTGGAGTACCAGGGAGCATTAGTTCTCTTGCGTTTGAGTGGGAGTTCCTTGCTTGGAGCTGATGCTGCTTTAGATATTATGAGGTTCCAGTTTTCTATGGTTTTGTCTAAGTTGTCATAATCTTGCTGGATTTGTGGCATAATTTCCTTCAGGAATGCTTCTTTGTAGAAGGTTTTGAATCTCTGTAATTGCAGTCAACGTTTGTGAGTTTGGTGGGTTCACCAAGCAGCATGGTGAAGGTGAGTACATGGTGATCCGTCCAAGGCACTGGAGTGATTGTTGGAGTTGTGATATGACCTTGTTCTATTAGTTGCTTTAGTATGAAAATGAGGTCTGGCGTTGTACCATGTTGGTGTGTTGAATTTCTGGATGTATTGTAATGATTCCATGGCTTTGAGGAATGCTCTGGCCTCTTTACTGGATGTGGAGCTTAAATTGTAGTCACCTAATGAGTGGTTTGTGTTGGGCGCTGTGTGTACATATTGATTCAAGTATTGTTGAGAGTTCTTCGGCCTTGGCACTAGGAGGCCTGTAAGTGAGATTAATGCTATTTCTTGGTATCTCTTGAGTTACTCATGGAGATCATTTTAAATTTGTAGTTTTTTCTGGCCAGTATTAGGGCTCCACCTCCTCTCTTGTGTGTTCTGGGACAGTTGACTGCTGAGTAGTCTGGTGGGGTGATTTGGTTCAAGATGATCTGGTCTGTGTCAGTAAGCTAGGTCTCGGTGATGCATATGATGTCCAGCTTTTCTGCCTGAATGTAGTCATAGATGGTGTTTGGTTTGTTTCTGACCGACCTGACATTTACCAGGGCACATTTGGTAGTGGTTGAGGCAGTGGGATTGCAGTTTGAGGTTTGAGGGGGGTGCGTGAGAGGCAGTAAACAAATGATATTGTGTGTTTTGCATGGTGTGTGCTTGGAGCGCTGGATAACATGTTAAAACCCTCCGCCCAGTGTGCAGCGGCGGCCAAGAGAGCAAATAGAATGCTAGGTATCATAAGGAAAGTAATGGAAAATAAAACAAAGGTTATTATAATGCCTCTGTATTGTTCCATGGTGCGACCGCACCTTGAATATTGTGTGCAATTCTGGTCGCCGTATCTTAAAAAGGATATAGCGTTATTAGAAAAGGTACAGAAAAGAGTCACCAAAATGGTAAAGGGGAAGGAAGGATACCCCTATGAAGGGAGGCTAAAAAGGTTAGGGCTCTTCAACCTGGAAAAGAGACGGCTGACGGGAGATATGATAGAGGTCTATAAATTAATGAATGGAGTGGAACAGGTAAACGTAGATCGATTGTTTACGTCATCAGGATATAAAAAGACTAGGGGCATGCAATGAAGCTACAGGGTAACCTATTTAAGACTAATAAGAGAAAATATGTTTTTACTCAACGTGTAATCAAACACTGGAATTTGTTGCCAGAGAATGTAGTAAGAGCTGTTAGTGTAGCTGGGTTTAAAAAAGGTTTGGACAAGTTTCTGGAAGAAAGGTCCATAAACCATTATTAAAAGGGACCCGGGATATCACTGCTTGACCCAATACAAGCATTGAGGAACCTGTGTCTTTTGAGGAAACTGCTAGGTACTTATGACCTAGACTGGCCACTGTTGGATACTGGGTTTGATGGACCTTGGTCTGACCCAGTATGGCATTTCTTATGTTATTATGTACCATTGAGTTGGGGTTGGCAGGAGCATTGGTAGTGGTGGGATAGGAAGGAGGGGGCATATGGGGGTATGCAACTTGGATCGGGTGCTATCTGTTTGGGGTGTTAGGATGTACAGCAATATGAGGCACACGGTGAGGTGGCAGTGGTTGGCACGCATGTTGACGGTGCTACTAACCTTGACCATGTTTTACCTTTCACTGGAGTGGGGTGGATTGGCAAGGATGTTTGTAGTTTCCCTTCAGTCCTCTGGCTTCTTGCGTGTCCTTCCTATGTTCTTGAGCCACTCCTTAGTGCCATGCCAAAGGGCCCTTTGGCTTGGCCCTTAGGCACAGGACCACCAGGCATGGGGGCGCCTAGTGTAGCTCCTTTAAATGTGTATCTGTGTCACCGGGTGATGATGCCTGTGGGCAGAGCTTGGCAGTAGTGATGTGCATCTGCGGAGGATCATGTGGCTCACCTTTAGTGCGGGTGCATGGGCTAGGTCTGGTGAGTGCAACACGGTGCTCTAAGTCCTTTCCGCGTGGTGGATTCATTCATTAGGGTGTCTGAAAGATAAAGCAGTATAAAAAAGCGGCAGCATCCTGGCTCTGGTTTTGGGAGCTTTGACAGCTCCCCCCCTTTTGAATCCTTATGACAGGCCACTTTTAAGGATCTAACCCTTAAAGCTGTGGGGTATTTTTGGCCATTTCTTCAGCCAGGTATATCTATCTACAAGCTTCATACCTTAAGTATGGACCTGTACCTTTCGTTTCAGCTAGCTCTGTCTCTTTGAGGATTATACCGTTCCCAAAGCTCTGTCTCTTTTTAACCTGAATCAGGCAGTGTGCCTTCCAGTCTTCTCTGATCTTCAGTGGGATGCCTCCCTCAATGCACTACATGTCCTCCTCTGATATTTGAAGCTTACAAACTCCTTTCGGACTTCAGATCATCTCTTTGTTCTTTTTAGTGGTCAATGGATTAAGGAAGCTATTAGCTCCGCCTAACTGCTGAGTCATAAGTGAGCACCGGACCATCATAGAGCTCATTCTGCAAGACCTTGGACATCTTCTTGTGTGGAATTGGGTTCTGTGATCCAGAAGACATCTATAAGGTGGCCCTCTGGTCATCTCCAAATACATTTGGAAGCACTACAGGTTGCAGGTGATAGCTGGTGGCTGAACAATTCTGTCCAGAGTGTCATTTTCTTCCCACCTTAGGTCTTGACTTTTTGGATACATTCTACTCGACTGGATTGGTCTAGCAGGATAAGGAAGATGAACTTTTCTGTACCTGTTAAATTCCTTTTCTTGATTCTTGCGAGACCTGTCCAGGACCTAGCCATGTAAATTTTTAGTTTAATTTAGTTTATTCAATTTTTGCTATACAATTTTTGAGCCCAAATGGGATAATTAAAAGCAGTATTACATTAAAAGAATAAAAAGAAGAAATTACAATGTCATCAAGCGAAAGTAAAGAAAGAAGAGAGTAGAAAGTTTTTGTTCCAGAATTTCCTCAGAAGGCACCAAACCAGGCCAAACAGATGTATTCCAATGTCTTGGATGGGATTCCTAACACCATTGTGAAAAAGTGAGTCTTAAGAGCAGTTTTGAATTTAGTACTGTTTATGTCACTTCGTAGGTGATGAGGGAGAGAATTCCAAAGAATAGGCCCATAACAAGAAAAGGCTGTTTCAGTGTTTTTTCTTAAACTGGAAGAGGGAAATTGAGAAATGCATTCAATTCCAAATCATGTATCATGTGGATGCAGAAAAGTCTTGTGAATTTAGCATAACAGGTGGCATGCTCGTGATTGCCTATTGCTTGCTGACCGATGGTTGCCTGGCATACCTAAAGGGCTTGTTGAACTGGTATACCCCGAGGAGGGAGTCGCGGTCCTCCCAGGGGAAGTTGCTGGTGATCCCGGGTTTGGATGTAGTTAGGATGATGCAGAGGAGGGCTCATGTGTTACGGGTGGTGGTGGCAGAGGACTGGAACGCCATGCATCCAGAAATGCGCTCCATGGGAACTCTGTTGGCCTTTCGCAAAGTATTAAAGACTGTTTTATTTGAAGGGCTTATGGGAGTTTTGCTTGATTTTTTTCTCTGTAGCTATTGTCCTTTTTTTGTACACCCTCTTGATTGACGTTGTCAGAATGGGGATCAAAATGCACGTCAATAAATACATTTCTAGGTATAGAAACATAGAAACATGATGGCAGAAAAAGACCACATGGCCTCTTATTCTGCCCTTCCATATCAACCACTACAACAATCCCATAGAAACATAGAAACATGATGGCAGAAAAAGACCACATGGCCTCTTATTCTGCCCTTCCATATCAACCACTACAACAGTCCCATAGAAAAATAGAAACATGATGGCAGAAAACATAGAAACATAACAGCAGAACAGCCAGTCGTAATTGTAAAGAGAATGTGCGTCTTTGCTTGTTATGTTTAGCTATCTACCCACCTCCTTCATTCACCTAAAGCCAGAAGAATTTGGTGGCAGAGAGGCATCCTGAATCATTTTTATGTTTACGTTTTTTAGCATGTTGTATCCCAAAAAGCATTCCTGGCAGCTGGAATACCAGTTTCATAAGATTAAGATCTGTGCTTCACAGCCTGTGCAACTCAGCACAAATCAATCACACCAGTGCTGCTTCTTGGTTTGAGAACAAACCACACACCAGTTTATTTTTTCTCACATCTAGCTGCTGTGTGTCCCAATGTCACTGATTGTCCATCATTAGTGGAAATGTCTTTAAGAAGACATAGGGGGTTATTTTAGAAGCCCTATTTGTGCTCTGGATGTCTAAAAATGGGCATACAGATGCCCAAAGCACAGACTTCCCTGGAGCCGTTGTAGAAAGCATGGGCTGGTGTAAATGATTGTTTAGATTTAACATGCTTTTCCTAATGATTATGACCTCATTTTGTATAGTATGTACGTATTTGACCTTATAAAATAGGTGTGATTGACGCCTCTTAATGGACATTAACTGAATTACAGATAATGAGATACAGTTGATTACATGTATTGAGGTGGCGTTAACTGCACTGCAGTATCCGCAGCATTAACAGTTAGCATGCAGTAACGTCCTCCATGCTAACTCTAAGGTACAGTTCCTGTCCATTCTCCACCCCATTGCATGCCAGCTATTAATGAGACAGATAATGGTACGTTTTTTCATAAAGATTAATGTATTTTTCATAAAGATTAATGTGCAATAAGTGCAAAGGTTATGCACTAATTGTTGGGGCGTGGCCAGCATGTTTCTGGCAATTATCACAAAGAAAAGTACCTTAATGCATGGCAACATGGCAAAAACATTCGCAGTTAACATGGGTGCACTTAACACTTTCCATCGAGGTGATGTTAAGTGCACCCATGCTAACTGCAGCATTGGCAGTTAACACCTAATATGTACCCCCATGCTAACAACAATGTGCTCTTCATGCCCACTCCCCGCCCCATTGTGCAATTAATGCGCGGTAACGGTCATGCCCACAGTAACAGTACCTCCACCTTGCACTAACAGTTATCACATGCTAAAACACGCATTAGCGCACTTTAGTAAAAGGGCCTCAGTGTGCAATAACTGCTAAGACACTGCATTGACTGTTAACACAGTAATTAATGTGCATTAACAGCTAATATAATATAGTAAATAGGGGTGGCCAGTTTTCAGACAGCAAATTTATCCAGGTAAAAGAGGTATTTACCTGCATAAAAGTCTGATGAAAATTGCCCTTCCAATGTCATTGCTGTGAACCATCTTGCCTGTTGTCTTCTCTCCACCACTATATAAATTTCTTTAAACTGTATCATCTTGGCATTATAGAGATTAAGATAATCTCTCCCTTCTCTTCCATGTCAAGATCAATTGTATATGTGATGATGGAGGTGAGAGAAAAAAAGGAAGAGAACTTTATTGATCATCCTACTCTTGAAGTGCATTATCAATAATTCAGAGAGGTGCAATCAGGATTTGATGAAGAGAGCTAGAATGTTTCAGACAACAGTAAAATAAAACCAAACTAGATGGAAGGAGAGGAAGAAAGTGAGTGAGATGGAGGTAAATGTGCTGAGATGGAGTTGGATCTGTAAGCATAATGATTGATCAGATTAATATTAAATGAACTGAAAATTAAATTGGCAGAATAATTAGTGATCATTCACAGAGGACAACTTTTGTATAATTTCATATCTTTAGTTAAGAGTTATGCGTTGGGAAAAAATTATCTAAACATCTTGAGGCTAAATGTTTATGTTTATGTTTATGTTTATTAAAATGCTTTCTATACCGCCCCATACCAATGGCGTCTGGGCGGTTTACAAACAAAATTAAATCATAATCTATAGTATATATTCCCAATTTATTGCTACATTTATACAATTCTTTATGATACAATAATCAGCGAGATGTGTATCTTATGAGTCACTGTGTGTAAGGAAGCATAACCAGACACACTCTTGCTCTTAGTGGGCCTGACCTGCATTTACTGTCATCTAGCTCCTCTTCACTGCTTAGTGGAGTGTTCTCCACTACCTCATTTGCCAAGTACTCCAGCTCCTATTCCATATCTAGTTCCAGCTCCAGTCCTGCCCCAGTCACTCTGCAGCTAGTCCTGCTCCACATCTGCTCCTACTTCAGTTCAGCCGCTGCTACTTCTGATTCCTGATCCTGCCTAGTTCCTGCACTGCTCCACGCTGCCCTGGGCCTAGCTTCTCCATCCACGCTCCTGCCCAAGGTAGGCCTCTGATACCTGATTCTGAGAACCATTTTATCTCTGCTCTCAGTCCTCCATAATATCCTCAAGTCCCCCTTCCTCCTCTGCTCTCCCCCCAGTCGCAGAGTCCCCACCCCTCCCCCTCCTCCCTCCCCCCCTCCACCACCACACCATCCTCAGCTCCTGAATCCTCGCTTTCTTTCCTCCTCAAGTTGATGATATATTTGGGTTATGGTTGATGGTTATTATTTATCATTTACATTGACATTGTTATGTTTGCATTCTGAATTGTTAAATAAAGCTGTGGCCAGTTCTTTCTTCAAAACAATCCTGTCTGCTGTCATTGGGTGTCAATGTTGGTGATGCAGCTTCAGTGTGTGGATAAGCTAATTTTCAAGGAAATAAACTATATAGAGTTTCCCTTTGATATCTGGGCTGGCAGGAGAGTAGGGGTACTTTGTACCTATGTACTTTGGGAAAGGGAAAGTATGCCCTTTTGCAATCTAACCCCACCCCTTTTGCTTGGCCTGAAAGGGGGGAGGGGGAATTTTAAAAACATTTTTTTGAATGCTAAATACTTAAAAATGTCTGAAAATTGCCCTCTAAAACCACTCCCCTCTAGTATCCCATATTGGCTGCTTTGAGTGGTCATCTTAGTTATGCCTCAGATATTTGGAATAGTGTCCCTAAAGAACTGTGGGTAGGGCTGGAGTATTTAGCCATTCACAGAGCCTGTAAGACATGGCTGTTTGAGGAAGCCTTTGTTCACTGAGGTGTGTCTGTGTTTTATGCATAGTAACATAGTAACATAGTAAATGACGGCAGATAAAGATCAGTATGGTCCATCTAGTCTGCCCAATAAGATGGCAGGAGTAGGTCACCTGCCACATTGTGCAGGCCACCCCTCCCCATGTCTTGTTTAGGGGTGAACCCACTGTTCCATGTAGGACACCCATATTTGTTGAGAAATTAGATGGTTCAGTTTATTTTGATTTTATCCTGTTACTGTAAAGGGATCCAGTGTGTCTGTCCCATGCCATTTTGAATTCCGTCACTATGTTTGCCCCCACCACATCCATCGGGAGGGCATTCCAAGCATCCACCACCCTTTCAGTGAAAAAGTATTTCCTGACATTGCCTTTCAATTTACCACCTTGCAGCTTCATGTTATGCCGTCTGGTTTTACAGCTTCCCCGTCTTTGGAAGAGGATTGTTTGTTCATTATTTCTCTTTAAGTATTTTTGGTCGCCTTCCTCTGAACAGTTTCCAGTCTTTTTACATCCTTTGCAAGATATGGTCTCCAAAACTGAACACAGTATTCCAAGTGAGGCCTCACCAGTGAATTATACAGTGGCATTAGTACCTCTTCCTTTCTGCTGATAATTCCTCTTTGTATGCAGCCCAACATCCTCCTGGCTTTTGCCACCGCCTTGTCGCACTGTTTTGCCACCTTGAGATCTACAGTAATAGTCACACCAAGGTCTTTCTCCTGATCCGTGCACACCAACCTCTCGCCCCATATCGCGTACATTTCCCTTGGATTTCTGCTACCCAGGTGTATGACACTGCACTTCTTTGCATTAAATCTTAATTGCCAAGCATTAGACCATTCTTCCAGCTTTTGTAGATCTTTCCTCATGTTAACCACTCCCTCGGGGGAGTCGACTCTGTTGCAAATTTTTGTGTCATCTGCAAAAAGACAGACTTTTCCATTCAGACTTTCAGCAATATCACTCACAAATACATTGAACAGTGCCGGGCCCAGGACCGAACCCTGGGGCACCCCGCTAATCACCTTCCTTTCATTCAAGTGAGCTCCATTTACCATCACCTTCTGTTGTCTATCAGTCAACCAATTTCTGATCCAGTTTACCACCTTGGGACCCATCCCCAAACTACTGAGTTTATTGATAAGCCTCCTATGAGGAACAGTATCAAAGGCTTTGCTGAAATCCAGGTAGATGACATCCATCGTATGCCCCGATCTAGTTCTCTGGTCACCTAGTCAAAGAACTCTATCAGATTTGTTTGGCAAGATCGTCCTTCGGTAAAACCATGTTGCCTCGTATCTTGCAACCTGTTGGTTTTGAGAAAGTCCACTATTCATTCTTTCAGGAGCGCCTCCATTACTTTTCCTGCCACTGAGGTAAGGCTCACGGGCCTGTAGTTTGTCACTTCTTCCCTGTCACCACTTTTGTGTAGAGGTACCACATCAGCCATTCTCCAGTCCTGCGGAACTTCCCCTGTTTCCAATGATCTGTTGAAAACATCCTTTAACAGCCCTGCAAGTACCTCTCTGAGCTCTTTCAGTATCCTGGGATGTATCCCATCCAGTCCCATGGCCTTGTCCACTTTCAGTTTTGCAAGTTGTTCTAACACATCATCTTCTGTGAATGGTGTGGTATCTACTTTATTCCCATTTTTATATTTGGGAGTCACAGGTGGTCCTTCTCCAGGGTTTTCTTTAGTAAAAAAGAGCAGAAGTATTTGTTTAGCAATTTTGCTTTTTCAATGTCACTTTCTACGAGTCCTTTCCCAGCACTTCTGAGTCCTGCAATTCCACCTCTGATCTTCTTCCTTTCCCGAATATACCTGAAGAAAGTTTTGTCGCCACACTTCACATCTTTAGTCATCTTTTCCTCTGCCTTTGATTTTGCTATCCTTATTTCTCTTTTTGTCTCTTTGAGTTTGATCCTGTATTCATTTCTGTGTTCCTCTGTTTGCAAGCTTTTGAATTTTGCGAAAGCTGTGTTTTTTGCCTTTATTTGAGCAGCCACTTCTTTGGAAAACCAAATACGTTTCCTTCTCCTCTTGTTTTTATTTACTTTTCTTACATATTTATCTATTTCCCCTTTTATTGCCACCTTTAGTTTAGCCCATTGCAATTCCAGTTCCCTTATCCCCTTCCACCCTGCCAACTCCTCCTTTAGGTACTTGGCCATTTTACTGAAGTCAGTGTTTTTGAAGTTTAGGACTTTGAGCTTGCTATGATTGGCCTGCACCTTGGCTTTTATCTCAAACCATACTGTGTGATGATCGCTGCTGCTCACAGGGGCACCCACCGAGATATTCGACACACTATCACCGTTGGTGAGCACTAAATCCAGCATTGAGCTTTCCCTGATTGGTTCCATCACCATTTGTCTAAGTAACACATCTTGGAGAGCATCCACAATTTTTTTGCTTCTTTCCAGATTTGCAGAAGGAGTAATCCAATCCACATCGGGTAGATTAAAATTACCCAATATGATCGCTTTCCCCTTTGTGGCTATCTTGGCAATATCTATAATCAATTCATTATCTACAGTATCTCTTTGATTTGAGTTGGAGGTC
This sequence comes from Ichthyophis bannanicus, assembly GCA_033557465.1. Lineage (NCBI taxonomy): Eukaryota > Metazoa > Chordata > Amphibia > Gymnophiona > Ichthyophiidae > Ichthyophis > Ichthyophis bannanicus. The sequence continues at coordinate 905,756,569 of CM066034.1, forward strand.
TGTAGACTACAACAGTATGGATGACAGTGCAATCTCTTCTTTCCAACACAATCCAGAACGCTTCTTCTTTTCCCCATGCCCCCTGCATTTCAGTAGCTTTAATATTGCTTTTGACATACAAGGCTACTCCTCCTCCTTTACCATTTTCTATGTCTCTTCTGAATAGATTATAGCCAGCTATGGCTATATCCCAGTCATGCAATTCATTAAACCATGTTTCTGTAATGGCCACAATGTCCAAGTTCATTTCCACCATTAGGGCTTCCAGGTCTGGAACTTTGTTGGCTAAGCTTCGAGTATTTGTGCTCATTGCTTTCCAGCATTTAACTGGCTTGCATGTATTTTGCATTTATTTTGTTCTGCCCACTTCTTCCCACTTGCTTTTGATGTGTGGTTTAAAAGTGTGGCTGTTTCTGATGTTATTCTGCTTTTGCAGGGAGTGACATCCAGAACTTGACCTTCCCCATCCGTCACCCCCCTTTTCTAGTTTAAATGCATATCCACATACTGCCTGAATTTTTCACTTAAGATTCTTTTCCCTGCAACAGAGAGATGTAGTCCATCAGCACAGTATAGTCTCTTAGTGGTCCATCTGTTTCCCCAGTCGCCTATAAATCTGAATCTTTCTTCTTTGCACCAGGTCTGGAGCCATGCGTTAAAGCTGTTTATATGATGTAGCCTTTCTGTCCCCTTACCAAGAACAGGTAGAACTTCTGAGAATGCTACAGTGTTAACAATGGGTTTCAGTTTCTCTCCCAGAGTTTGGCAGTCGCTTTGAACCGCAGTGGTACTGTTTCTAGCCAGGTCATTTGTACCCAAGTGGATGACAACATAAATTTTGGAGAGCTCACTTTCAGCGCTAAGTACATCAACAATTTGGTTTGTATTCCTGCTATCTGAAGAGCCTGGGAGGCATTTAACAAACTTCTCCCCTTTGAACTGTGTTCCCAAGTTGGTGCCTCTGATGATGGAATCACCAAGTAGTAACAGTTTTCTGTTCCTTGAGTTTTTCTTCATATTTGGTGCTTTATCAGGAGATTGGGCATTGACTGTCTCATTTAAGGACCCTTCAGTTTCCATGGATTGGGCATCCTCATTAACCAAAGCAGAGAAGGCATTATGCAGTGATATCTCATGATGTATAGGGTGTTTCTGCGTTACAGGACGCAATCTACCAGAGCCCACTGTGATGCATTTGTTCATGGGATGTTTGATTCTTTATGGGAGAGGTGGTAGACTTTGTTTGGTTTGTATCCTAGAAGAGGTGTGTTTCATTGCAGCTACTTCTTCCCTTAATAGAGTCAATTCTTTATGCATGGCAGCTAACTTGAGGCATATAGGGCAAGCTCTTAGGTTCCAGATGATTCTTCCCAGAATAAAGGCACCAAAATTATTGCACTGAATACAAGACATGTGTGGTCCTAGAAGGAGAAGAGAAGGTGGACGTAACACCAAATTAAGAGGATAGATGTCAAAATATATGACTGCTATATAGGTTATGCAGCCCTGGGATGGGTGGGGTGAGGGGCAGGGTGGACGGTGTCCTTGGCCAGTAGGCCTTACATGAACTGAGGGGACACTTAGATATCTGATTTAAGGGCTACACAAGGGATGTAGGCAATCAGAATATTCCCAGAAGTGAATGTAAAACCAGCAGTTAAATTGTATATCAGCAACAACAACCAACAAGACAGGTAAAAGATACAAAGCTGAAAGCTTAGCTGTGTGTGCAGGCTCTGGAAGCTGTGAAACCCAGGGTCAACCAGGTGGCTGCAAGACAATTCAACCAGCCCCGCCCTGTAAGCAGGTTTGCAGATGTTACTGTTTATGGGTCTTATGTTATATTTTTATGTATGTTCTCATATAAGTCTCCTGGAGCATGTTTTGGGAACGTGTCTGCTAAATTTAAGAGAACAAGAAAAATGGGACCCAATATTCAAAGGATTTATGCTTCTACTTTGAGAGCTATGCTCCTAAATTGGCCTCGTTGAAAATTTACTATGGCTGAGTACTTAAATTTTAACTTAAAATTTCACTAAGGGGTTATTTTAAAAGTCTTATTCATGATTTAGGACGTTCAGAGACATGCACATGGATGTCGAAATCACGGTGGTGTCTCCGAAGCCATTTTACAAATGACATTAGAGATGTCTCTGGTGCGGGGACGTCTGGTGAACCAAGGGGTATGGTGAACACTTATGTGGCGGGGGGGGGGGGTAGAATTAGGTGGGTAAAAAAAGTTAGGAGCTTAGCACTGCTTTTCAGCACTAGGCACCTAAATTAGGCTCATAAATCTAAACGAATGAATGGCAGGCCTAAATTTAGGAGCATAAGTTTTAAACTCCTAAATCAGGATAGCTTTTCAGCTGAGAACTTAGGGGCCTTTTTTCTAAAGTGCATTGCACAGTCAGTGTTGGTTTTGGCACATGTTAAGCATGTAGTAAAGTCTGCAGTGACCGACAGTGTGGGACCAGGACAGAGAGTGCACACCGATTTCCCTGATATCAGCGTGTCACATATTGGGGTGGTGAAAAGGCAGGTTAAAGGCAGAGAGTGGGCGTGATGAGCCCAGTGCTAATAGCACATAGGTACTCACTACATGCTACCAGTGCCTCAGATAATTAAGACGGGTACACCGAACGCCACCTCAATAGGTGGCCTTCGGTGCACCTGTGGTAATGGTGCATTTTAGAGTGCTGCTCTGTGCGGTAACTCCAGGAACATGCTGGCCATGCCTCCAGTAGTACACGCCCAGGGGTTACAACTACCATGTATTATTTTTAGCTCTAAACGCACATTAGTTTCTATACCCTAGAGCTCTTTAGTAAAAGGGCCCCTTAGGCTCCTAAGTATGGCTGAAAATAAGGCAGAGGTTTAAGAGCCTAACTTAATAGCCTAAATTTAGCAGCTCAGCTTTTTTGAAATATCGGGCCATAAACTTTAGAAAAGTTAGACGGTATTTACATGTGGAAAATGGTAGTTTGTTTATTTATTTATTTATTTAAAGTTTCTTATATACCGCGCTCTTTAGCATCAGCGCGGTTTACATGGAACAAAACAATCTCAGTACATTTGAAAACACGTATGAGTTATAGATAACAGGGCAATAAACTTGGGTAACAAGGGTAACTATCTACAATAACGATTGAACTATTTACATAAAATCAACTCGCAGCGAGATTTTAATGAACAGAGTAATTACATCAAAATTTTGCACATGTAAGTGAGTATACCTGTATAACTAGTGATTATACATGTTAAGCAGCATTTTTTTCTATATTCACAGCACGCACAGATTTCAAGGGACATATGCTGGGCATGGTATGAGTGGGTTTTAAAAATATATGTGCTTCCTATTTTCCAAGGATGATATACTTATCTCAACAAATTTCCTTTACATCTTCTCTGAATCGCACAAATGTGTGAGCTAACTGCTTGTTTGGACTTGGGGTTTGCAGATATGAATGCTTATCTCTCTGGCTTTATAAACCACCTCAGAAAGGCAAAAATTGAGGTTCAGAACTTAGTTCCTTAATCGGCTCCGCTTTATGTTTAAGTATCCTCACTTATGTGTAACAGCTCATCTTTTTGCACAGTTTTTTTTTTTTGTAAACTGGCTGTTAAATACACGTGCCCTTGCATGTCCTTATACATATTTTACAAAAGGCTCCATGTTCGGTGAGCCTTTTGTAAAATTCCTGGGAAATTTTGAATATACAAAATGAGGCTTCACACTAGCAACAATACTGTAGTCTCTTATGTTTAAATGAGGGCTAGATTTATTAACACATATTTCAGCATTAGCATGTGCTGGTGTTTATTTTTATTTATTTATTTATTTATTTGAACAGTTTTCTATACCGCCCCTTCCAACGATCAGGGGCGGTTTACATCGAACAGTTAGAGTTACATAGAACAATATTTAAACTATATACAAAGAACATATAACATGCCAGCTACACCAGAAATGGGTATAGTGGAGATTGATTGATATATAACTATATACATAAAAGAATTTGCAACATGTGCAATGAGCAGAGGTAGCTGAGGGGGAGGTTGTTATACTGTTCAGTAAATAGCAGTGTTTTCAGTTCTTTTCTGAATGCCTGAAGGTCTTTTATTGATCTGGAAGGGAGTTCCAAAGAGTAGGCGCTGTATAGGAGAAGGCTCTATTACTGGTTGCTTGTTTTGTTTTGCAGAATGAGGAAGGAGTTGCTGGTAGGTTTAACTTACTTTTTCTCCTGCTTCTGTTTTCTTGTTGGGTTTGTATCTTGGTTGTAAGAAAAGATGGGGAGATATTATTGATAAGTTTGAATGTGATGACTAAGGATTTGTATTTTATCCTACTGGCCACCAGGAGCCAGTGTAGGTTGTAGAGAATGGGGGAGATATGATCTGTTAGTCTTGCCTTGGATATGATCCTTGCAGTAACATTCTGGGCTAATTGGAGAGTGTGAAGACTCTTTTTAGGCAGTCCTTGTAGTACGAGTATACTATTACAATAGTCCAGGTGAGGTGTGATTAGGGCCTGGACTACTGTACAGAAATCATGGGTCTCTAGGAGGGGTCTGAGGTGCTGAATTATCTTAGTTTGTAAAATATAGTTCTTGCCATTTGCTTAATTTGTGCTGTCATCGAGAGTGATCTATCTGTTGTGATGCTTAGATATTTAACCTTATCTTTGACTGGGACATTTGTGTCATGGAGTTTAAATGTTGTGGGAGGGGTAAAGCTTTGATTTCTTGTTGTGAATAAGATCTCTGTTTTTTTTTTTAATTTATGTGAAGATTATTTTCCTTTAGCCAAGATTCATCTTCAGCTATGCAGTTTGTGATATTGTGGTATGTGGGGTTTTTTTATGTCTACGGATGTGTAAACCATGATATCGTCTGCGTAGATGTGGTAGCTTATATTGAATTTTTTGAAGATCAAACATATAGGTTGAAGGCATATATTGAACAAGAGGGCGGAGAGCGTGGAACCTTGTGGAATCCCTGTTCTTGAGGGAAGGTGGAGGAGAGTTCCTGATCGACTTTCACATACAGAGATTAGTTGGACAAGTAGGATTTAAACCATTTGAAGGCTGTTCCAGTTATACCTAAATGTGCAAGTCTTGTTAGGAGGGTGTTGTGATCTACGTTATCCAAAGCAGAGGAGATGTCCAGGAACACCAGGAGGTATGCTTGGTTTACATTATCTAGGCCACAAAGGAGAGTATCAAATAGTACCAGGAATAATGTTTCTACTCCATAATATGGGCGGAACCCATATTGGTGTTCATCAAGAGGGGAATGACTATCGATATAGTCCTGAAGTTGGATTTGCACAACTTTTTCTATGATTTTTGTTAGGAATGGAATGCTAGCAATCGGTCTTTGTGATGGTGGGGTCATCCTTTGTGGGGTCATCCTTGTTAAGGGATCTGTTTGTAAGTATAGGTCGAATTATAGAATATTTGAGTGCAGTTGTCATTGTTCCTGATGTTAGGGATTGATTGACAATTTCCTTGATGAAAGGTGCTAGTTCAGTTTTCGTTGCTTTTATCCAAGAGACCGGACATGGTATGATGTGGTGGTATTAATTTTGGTTATTTTTTCTAAGGTTTGTTTCGCATTGATGAGGTGAAAAACTTGCAATTTATCAGGGGTGAGGTGACATTCTCTGAGGGGGGGATAGTTAGAGGATCTTTGTTTTTTAATTTTGTTGCTAGGTGGTTTGCCATTGTCTGAAGGTTTATCAGTATGTTAGATGTGTGGTTTTGGTGTGTTTTGGTTAGGGATTTTACTAATTTGAATAGTTCCCTGGGGTGATTTAAGGCTTTGTTTAGTATGTTTGTGTGAAAGACCCTTCTAACTCTGAGAATGATTTCCCTATAGGTATTCAGTGCTATAGTGTAAAGGTCTTTGTTTTCAGGGGTTTTTCTTGCTCTCCATCTCTTCTCGATCTTACGAAGCTCCCTTTTGAGAGTTCTATGTCATGCATGTATCATTTTTCAGAATGCTTGTGCTTAGCTTTCCTGATAGGTGCGTTGGATTTCACAGCATTGTTGATTATGGAAAACCAGTTTTCTGTGGTTTCTTCGAGGTTCGTAGTTTGAGATGCAAGTAGTAAATAGAACCCTTTACATAAAATAAAACATTATGTTACCATGACACCATTTTAATAGAGAAAATGAGAATGTGACTGCAATCCTCTCTATGCAGCTGCTCCTGATCCTTATATAACATTGGTAGCAATGTTGCTGCAGTGCCCTGCCTCCACTTGAACCCACATTACTTTAGGTATAGCATCCCTGTCATGGTCATGACCCCAATGTGGATTTTGCGACCCCCCATTTGGGGTGCAACCCAGAGTTTGGAAAGCACTATGTTAATACATATAAACATGCAGTAACAACGCAGTAGAAATGTTTTGTCAATGCAACTCATAGATAATAATATTAGCCCTCTGTTTCTGTCTTGGCAGAACAGCAGTAAAATAAGACATGTTTAAATAATAAAGATCAATTCCTGCAGTCTATAGAGAAGGCAGGCACCGAGAAAAACAATCAATATTCAAGCAGCATTCCAGTACGACAAAATATATTTTCCTACCCTTTATTGTTTAGGTGAAAAGGATGGTATAATAGAGCCAAACTCAGGGGAAGGGAAAACAAGTGACATCAACTAGGGATAGTGTGAGGCCAGACCCCCTAAGGGGGAGGATGGGCCATAACCTGGGCCCGGCTGAGGGAGGGCCTCCAGCTAGGGGGTGGAATACTGGCAGGGTTAAAAGGGGAAGCAGTGGGAAAAACACCCTTTTGCCTGGAACAAGCAAGCACAAGCACTAGTATGGAAGCAAGCAGCAGCAGCAAGCAGCAATAGTACATGGGACACGACACTCTGAGTCAAACAAATAAAATAGAAAGCGGATAAAAGAAAGCCGTGTTGTGTTTACCTCCTCGACTGCCCGCATTGATCGTGCCTGCTGTCCATGTGCTGCTTTAGCCTGCCAGGGCCTTCCTTTGCACTGATACGGCCTGCTGCTGCAGCAACACAGCTTGCCCATAACGGCAAATGACTTAGAGGTGGCAGTAACTCTACAGAAGATCTTGGTGTGCCACAGCCTATGATGGAAAGGGGAGCTACAGCAGCCACATAGCTGAGAACCAGCAGCAGTGTCCCACGCAACAGTTAACAACCTCCAGCCACGTTCTGGAGCCATTTTCAGTGCCGGTGGCCTATCACCTCGGAGCCAGCTGCTTACAGGCTGGTGGCACAAAAGCCCCTGCAGAAAGGAAAAGGCCACAGGAGTTCAGAGGTACAAAGGAAGGGCTGAGGAGCTTATGTTGGACACGGCAGCACTGGAGCATAAAGATCAGGGACAGCAAAGAGCTGCAGCTCCACGGATAAGTTCCCTCCTTGCCTTAAGCAGCCTGCCGTGTACAAGCAGGGCACTTCAATAGCAGGAGCAGACAGCAGGAGTAGCCAGTTGGTGGGGAGACTACGAAGGGCTTCAGAGCGCCACGAACTTCAGAGCATCACTGAGGGAAGTGGAGTAGAGATGAGCAATGGTGGCAAAGTGGAATGGTAAGGAAAACAGAGGTCAACAGAATGGAGGACAACAGTGGGGCAAGAGGAAGGATGGCAGAACAAAGGACATGAATCAGGCCAAGAAGAAACTGAAGATGGTAAGGACCCAGCAGGCAAAACAGTATGATGTGAAAACAGATTGCAGCAGGTGCCACTGGGCGAGCTAGGAACCAGGAGGGAGGAAATACATAGTTGGAAGTGGCCGTGTCAGGCATACAGCGGACAGATACGAGAAAGGAGCCTAGGATGCATGACCTTATGAACACAGTGAGGGCCTTAGCCGCCATCCACAGTGCAGGATGTGTGCAGGCCCTCCTGGGTTCACTTGAGGAAATGCAGGGCCTGTCCCAGAAGCAGACGAGGCCACCAGAGCTCCGGTCACTGGCGACAGCGGAAAACCCTGCTTGCCCTGTAGCAACTCAGGGTGGACCCGATCAGTGGGGTGAGTACTTACACATGCTCAATGTTCAGGGAGAGGGAGGGGCTGTGGGGACAAGAAAGGGTGGGCAGTTGGGTCTGCAATGCTGCTATTACAGCTGGGGGAGGACAGGCAGAGGGGATGATGGGGAAAAGGGGGTATGTGAGGCTGCAAGGCAGCCCAACCTCCTGGCCAAGATGTAACTGTGAATTGTAGCAGGAGCTGACAGCAATGTAAGGGTGGCAGCGGCATAGGTATGGGGTGGGTCGCAGGCGGGCTGGGAGAATGGAGGGGATGTGCAGACAGGCATTCTGGGGTTGATGCATCAACTGATTGCAATGGTAGCCAAGGACAACCTTCCACAGATCATGGGGAAGGCTTCAAGGACATCACACCACAGATTGCAACCACGGCCATGGGGGCAGGCAATGCAAGTGAGCATAATGCAGGCATGGCTGGTGCAACACAGAATGCTGCTCCCGCCACAGCGGTGGGGTGCAGCCAGGTGGGAGGGAACAATGCAAGCATGGGCGGGCCACCTGGGAAGGTTGCAGTAGCAATGGTGACACAGAGTGCGGGTAGCAACACAGGGTCAGAAGGAAATGGATGGGGTGTTGTTTTTCGAGACGAGGCCATCTGAGTACACTTGTCTAACAACTGCACTTGATGGTCACGTTAACAGCGGCAGTAAAGGAAAAAATCTAGAATGGCAAATATATTGATCTTTTTCTCCTTGCTGGTGCGGCGAGCTGAGCTGCACTGTGATTGCTGAGCTGTTGTAATAGAAGCAGGCTGGCAAGCCAGAAGACGGATAATGTACCGTGCACATTGGCGAACTGGTGCACTGCCTTCCGTATACTGGCCAGTGTGATAGTTGAAAGACAGCCAGAGCAAAGCAGGGGTCTATTCAGGTATCAGGTCTGCATTTGTGAGGCATATAGAATATACACAGGCAGCGCACGGTTAGATTATGATGAACAATTCTGTAGGAACATGATGGGAAAAAAAGGGTTCAGCTGGGAAATGAAGGACATAAACCTTTGGATCCGACTGATGACGCAGGTGCAAAACGCAGGCAGGGCCAGCCTAAAGGCATCACCACTATGGCCTGCTAGGTACTGTCATGATGCAGGCACTAATAAAGTTGGTTTTAAGAAAAAAAAATCCTGTTTTAGAAGAACTAGATGTGCAGTTACCTCCAGGCACAGCTAGAGGGAGCAGGAACAGACATACTGGTCTTAATGAACCTAATCTCACTGATCACCTGCAGCTGAAAGGGAACCAGGAAGTCAGCAGTAACGGTTCACTTTATAAGCCAGAGCAGAATGCTTCTGGAGAGGAGTGGCATAAGCAGCAGTGGCAACAGCAGAGGAGGCAGCGGAATGAGAATGTGAAGCAGCAGGAGCTGAGGAAGGAGGAGAAAGAGGAAGAAGGAACTGGAGCTGGACTAGAAGGAGAAACAGCAGAGAAGCCTGGAGGCTATCAAGGACATAAGCCTGATTGCTGTGAAAGAAGCCAAGCTGGAAGCTGGAGGAGAAACAGACCTCACAAGGTGGGAAGCCAGAAAGCCCAAACTGGACCTGTTGTGCAAGGGGAGTTTGGTGGAAGTTGCTCCAAGGTGAGAGGCTCTGCCACGCCTAGTTCCTATACTCTGCCTGTTTGTAACCTAGAGAGAAGAAAGCTAAGAACCAGAGAGGGAGGTTCTGACAGAAGCTTATCTCTAGAGGATCATTGCCCAGTTTCACCTATTCAGAGGGAAAGGCAGTTTTATAAGCAATGGAAGTTTTTACTCAGTGAGCCAAGGTATGAGGCATTGAAGATTAACTGTAATGATTGTACTGCTAAAAGTTATGCTAAAAGAAGTATTCCTCCTAAGGGAAACAAGAGTGCAGACTGGTTCACTAAACTACCGCCAGCCTTAAGAGTCCCTGGTTATGTGAAGCCAAACTCCCAAGCTGGAGATTACCATGCTGAAATAGACAGGGACAGTGGAAGCCCTTTGAATCAGTATAGGGGAGAGGATTTGATGGAAGTGGATTCTCCCAGCACTATTCCCTCACCTTTGCCTGAGGAAATGGAATGTGATTGGTGCACTGCCTATGCTCCAAAGTGTGTATGCTCCACAGAAGAATAAATGAAATATAATTTGATGTTTATTATACTGAATATTACTTTGAAGAAAACCTGCTTTAAACTGTGAAGTAACAGTTAACTAGCCAGTGAATATTGGTACCTTTTAAAACAAAGGACTGTTTCTGTTATCTAAAATATCTCTTAGTTGAACCTTGCTTTAAACGGGGAATAAAAGCCTTTATTACCCTACACTTGGACTCTTTGTTCTTTAACAGCGCTACCTAGTGGCGTATAATCTTTGTGTCACCGGCAACTGTGTGACAGTACACAAGACTGTATCAGCCCACTGCATCACCACTATGGCCCACCAGGAATGCAGGTCTGTATCAGCCCTTTCAGGTCGAGAAAGGTTCGACAATGGGGACCAGAATAACCTTTCGACAACCGTCCAGGGCATCCACAGACGAGATTGCAGATTGTTTAACAGGGGATACCTGTAGATTTGGCAATACCTGCAAATTCAGACATGCATGTGTGGTCTGTAGTGAAGGTCACCCTCAAATCAGGTGCGGCAAAAGGTTGGGAGGGAGCTCCAGTGGGCCTGATGAGCACAGAATATTCAGCCGGGCCCCCAAACCGGTCGATGTGGACACGCTATAGCTTTTCACAGATATGTCTGGTGGAGTCGGTTTTGGTGTTTACTTTAAGGGGCTCTGGGATCATGAGTGGTGGCTGGCTGAATGGCAGGAGCAAGGAGTAACAAGAGACATCATGTTCCTCGAAATGTTTCCCATCATGGTAGCACTGGTGCTGTGGGGCCGACTTCTGGCTAACAAGAGAGTTGTGTTTCGATCAGATAATGCTGTGGTGGTGTTCACGATAAACAAGCAGTCAGCAAGGTCTGGAAGGGTAATGAGATTACTGAGGGAACTTATATTCTTAAGTTTACAGCTTAACGCTTTCATGACAGCATGCCACGTGCCAGGTGAGACTAACGAGATTGCTGATGCTTTTTCTTGCTTCCAGCTTCCCCGCTTCAGGCGCCTAGCCCCAACCCACGGCAACCCGCATGCCTGCAGAGATGTGGAGTCTTGGATCTGGAGCACTGGGAGAATGCTGAGGGCATCCATGTCTGATAGCACCTGGAAGGCATATTGGCAAGCCTGGGCCAAGCAACAGACCTTCACTGAGCTGCGTGGCTTCTGTCCAATATGTGGAGTATCTCTAGGACAACTGCTAGAATTTATAGCATGCTTGAAAGAGGAAGGAATTTCGCTGAGACATACCAGGTTGATGCTAGCCAGTGTGGCATTCTTTTTGAAGGAGGGGGGGCTGGAGGGATACTACCAAAGAGTTTTTATGGTAAGTAAGGTGCTGGAGGATTGGTCACAAGAAGTTATGTCGTGGCCAGATGGGCGCAGGCCATGTCATGCTGCACATATTGAGGGGAAATCATCCGGTTGGGCACTGGAGATGGCATGGGACGAGTTTGAAGAGAGTTTGTTCAGGGTGACCCTGCTTATTATGTTCTTCAGCGCTTTCAGGATGAGTGAGGTCATACCAAAGTCCATAAACGACCAGATACTTCCAGCTATAAGAGTAACAAACATCACCATCAGAGAGTAGGGTCGGGATACGGTTGGTGGGGTCAAAAACAGACCAAAGCCGCAAGGGCAAGATGGTTTGGTTATACGCAACCCGGGTACAGGACCTCTGCCCCGTGAGGGCTATGAGGGCCTACCTCAGTTTATGGCCATCTGGGGGGGGCTCATGCCTGTCGCAGTTTCAGTTTTCAGTTCAAGACAGTGTGGCACAGGTCTTTGATAAGAGCTGGATTTGACACAGCATGTATGACCCTCCTCTCATTCAGGATAGGTGCAGCCACCACAGCACACTGTCTGTACATGGTGGACACACAGATCCAGAGGATCAGGAGATGGGAATCTGAAAGATTCAGGCTATATATATATCAGGTGAATTTAAATATCTCAATGCATTCACCTTCCCCCCTCCCCCACGCTTTCCCCTCTCACCTCCCACACACCCTCTCCTGTTCTGTTTTCTTGTCTTGGCAGGTGAAGGGAGTTTGATAATGTGGATAGTGGGTCACTCTTTCATCTTCTGGGCCAGGAGGAGAGCGGTGGCCAACTGCTACGGGAGGCAGCATGGTTCCCGTGAGGATTACGAGACCATTCGGGGGATGTGGTGTGACCAACTGAGGCCCACACTCATGCACCAATTGGGAACGAGCAAACCTCCAGCTGTGATCATGCTGTACTTGGGAAGTAATGACTTGGTAGCTACCAAGGGCATTGACCTGATCATAAAGGTCAAGAAGGACCTTACATGGATTCATTCGGAGCTGGGTGCAGTGGTCATTTGGTCTCACATCCTTCCCCGCCAAAAATGGATTGCGGCAATTCGACCGAAGTTGGATTGACAATAGCAGAAAGAAACTGAACACAGAGATAGGGAATTTCGTTAGGGCCCTGGGGGTAGGGTGGTCAAGCATGAGGGTGTCTTGGCTAGGGCTGCGACTGTGTACAAAGAAGATGGGGTCCACCTCAATGATATTGGTTTGGACCTCTTCAACGCTGGGCTCCGGAGGGTGGTTGGCTCGGTTCTCACGGTGGGGTGAATCGGGCCTGCAGCCCATCTGGTGGCAGGACCTCAAAGACAAAAGGGGGGAGTACCATAGCATGGGGGGGCTCAGGTGCCAGACTGGGATGCCTGGGCCTGGTATGGGAGGTCAGGTACCAAAATCGGGGTGCCTGGGCTTGTGGATAATGAACATTAAGAGCATAAGAGAAGCCGGCCGCCGACACGGAGTAGTTGGCGGCCAGGGCAGCTACGCATAGATCACGGTGTAGGCTTAGGCGGGAAGCAGGCAATAGTAGCATAGTGTGGTACTCTCCTGTGGTGGGGGGGTACCCTGTGCCACGTGGGTTTCTTATGAGGGAGTTGATGTTGGTGTGACCAGTTATGCTGTGAGAGTCCGGGGCACTGTTATACATGCTGTGGCCGATTATGCCCACTACTAAAGTTATTTTGTGTACAAATAAGAGTTCGGGTGTTCTGTGATGGGAACAAGGTGGAGGGAGGGGATGAGGGGAAGGGGCAGAGAACGAGAGAGTGGGGTGTGCCTGGGTTATGCGAGGTCAGACCCCCTAAGGGGGTGGGATGGGCCATAACCTGGGCACGGCCGAGGGAGGGCCTCCAGCTAGGCGATGGAATACCGGCAGCATTAAAAGGGGGAACAGCAGGAAGAACGCCCTCTTTGCCCGGAACAAGCCACACCCACCACACCCAGGGAATGCAGGTGAATGGGGAGGTTACAGGAGGAGGGGGAGTGTCACATCTTGGCAGGACCTCACCTACAAAAGGGGGGAGTACCATAGCATGGGGGGAGACTCAGGTGCCAGATTGGGGTGACTGGGCCTGGTACGGGACGCCAGGTACCGAAATCGGGGTGCCTGGGCTTGTGGATAATGAACATTAAAAGCATAAGAGAAGCTGGCTGCCGACACAGCGTTCAGCGACCAGGGCAGCTACACCCAGGTCATGGTGTGGGCCTAAGCAGGAAGCAGGCAACAGTAGCATAGTGTGGTACTCTCCCACGGTCAGGGGTGCCCTTGTGCCTGCGTGAATTTGTTATGAGGGAGTTGACGTTGGTGTGACCAGTTAATGCTGTGAGGGTCCGGGGCACTGTTATACAAGCTGTGGCCGATTATTCTCATTAATAAATTTGTTTTGTGCATGAATAAGAGTTTGGATGTTCTGTGATGGGAACAAGGTGGGGGGGAGGGGGGAAGAGACAGAGAACGAGGGAGTGAGGTGTGCCCGAGTTATGGATTAAAGCAGAAATCTAACAGGATAATAGGTTGATTACTGATATGGCAATATTGAGAAACTAAATATTGTGGGCCCGATATTCAGTGCTGGTGGCTAGCGCGATTACAGCAGCTAGCTGCCAGTGTTGAACATTAAACACAGATATCCAATGCCGAGGTCATATCTGGGGTTGACAATTACTAACCAGGCAGCGGCGATATTGAGCCGCTGCCCATTTAGGAATAAGTGGTGAATGTTAGGCCAAGGCTTTCACCACAGATCGCAAACCGGACAGTGCTCATTATTGCCGCAGCCGCTGACCGCTCCATCTCTGCTCTGCCCTGGAACGCCCACAACACACCCTGACGCTAAGCGGTTAGTATTGGGCTTATAGTGACTTTACTCTGGGATATTCAGCGGCACTAACACGGTTAATGCTGCTGAATATCCTGCTTACGGGCATTTACATGGTTTTACGTGTTTGTAAACCATGTAAATGCCCTGGAATATCAGGCCTTTGTTATTATCTCTTAAGTATACTTTTCCTTTCCTTGATTTGTAGTAGAACAGCTGAGAGAAACGTGTAGTCATTTTTAACAGATTACCCGGTTAAATGACACATATCAATATACAGATATCATATACAGATCGCCAGTATACTAGATGAATATCAATGGGTTTCCAAGCTTTTTAGGATTGGCAGAGTGAAAAAATTATTCTAGCACATTTTATTAAGTACTGTCGCACATCATTGATTATCTGACTACAAAATATATATTATTCCTGGAGAACAGTTTCCAAGTCACATTAATTGTATCTATCAATCAGTAAAGAAATGCTATATTGAAAGTCCTTTCATTTGGTCAACAAGGTCAATTTAAATTTTATTTATTGCTATTCTCTCATCTCTAAAAATTAACAGGCTCAATATTCAGTGGCAGCAGTGGCCAAAATAATTTAAATGCCAGTGTTTATATGCATCTTTAGTGCCATTATAAGGGTAATTATATAAACCATTTTCACATGCAAAGCAGCATTTCATGCATGTAAAAGGGGTCTTATAAAATTAGGTCATGCCTAAAGGTGCACATGATGCAAGCCAGTGCATATTTGTATTCCATGATTTAAAAAATGTGGAAGGAAGGCCAAACAACTGCCAGCATGGCTTTAAAGGTGAGGTCAGAGAGGCTGTTATAGCCAAGAAAGCATTCTTCAGAAAATGGAAAAAGGAGCCAAATGACAAAAACAGAAAGCAACATAAGCACTGGCAAGTTAGATGCAAGGCATTGATAAGACAGACAGAGAGACAATTTGAAAAGAAGCATGCTATTTAAGGAAAAAGTCATAATAAAAACTTTTTCAAGTTCATTCGTAGCAAAAAACCTGTGAGAGAGTCAGCTGGACCGTTAGATGATAGAGGGGTAAAAAGGGCACTAAGGAAGGACAAGGCCATAGTGGAGACACTGAATGAATTCTTTGCTTAGGTCTTCACTGAAAAAGATATAGGGAAGTTACCTAGTCCGAAAATTATATTTAAAGGCAATGTATTGGAAGAATAAAAACAAATATTGATAAATTGGGAAGATGTAATACAGCAATTTCATAAATTAAAGCATAGAAATTCACCTGGACCAAATGATATACTTCCCAGAGTGCTGAAGAAACTCAAATGAAATTGCAGACTTACTATTAGTAATCTGTGAACTATCATTAATCATCTGTAGTTCCTGAAGACTGGAGAGTGGTCAGCATAGTATCAATTTTTAAAAACGGTTCCAGGGGTGATCCGGGAAACTACAGATCACCAGTACCAAGCAAAATCGTAGAAACCATTATAAAGACTAAAATTACTGAACATATAGTCAGTTAGTCAGTCATGGCTTAATAGGAGAAAGCCACATGGATTTAGCCAAGGAAAGTCTTGTCTCACTAATCTGTTATACTTTTTTGAAGGTGTGAATAAACTGGTAGGTAAAGTTGAGCTGGTTGATACACTATATGTCACGGCACCCAAATAGGCAAATAGAGTGCTAGGAAACATAACAAAAGGAATGGAGAATAAAATCAAGACTATTATAATGTCTCTGTATTGCTCCATGGTGTGACCGCACCTCAAATATTGTGTGCAATTCTGGTCATCATATCTTAAAAAGGATATGGCAGAATTAGAAAAGGTACAGAGAAGAGCAACCATAAAGGGGATGGAAGGATACACCTACGAGAAAAGGCTTAAAACATTAAGGTTCTTCAGCATGGAAAAGAGATGGCTGAGGGGAGATATGATAGTGATCTATAAAATAATGGCATGGAACTGGTAAATGTAGATTGGCTGTTTACTCCTTTAAAAAGTAGAAAGACTAGGGGACATGCAACGAAGCTAGAATGTAACTCATTTAAAACTAACTGGAGAAAATATTTTTTTACTCAACGCATAATCAAACTCGAATTCATTGCCAGTGGATGCAGTAAAGCTGTTAGTATAGCTGGGTTTAAAAGAATTTTGGATAAAGGAAAAGTCCATAAACTATTATTAAAGTGGACTGAGGAAATCCACTGCTTACCTCTTGGATAGGCAGCATGGAATCTGTCTACCTTTTTGAGAACCTGACAGGTACTTGGACCTGGATTGGCCGCTGTTGGAAACAGGATACTGGACTTGGACATCTGGTCTGACCTAGTATGGCATATCTTATCTTATGTTCTTAGATGTGCACAGGGATAGAGTTTGGGTGGAATGTAGGCAGAGTTGTGATTTACGAGTGATTTACAACGAAGCCCTGACCGGCATCGGGCTGAAGCACGGGAAGAGCTTCCCCTCCCTGTGCACCAGCCCAAAGCCAATCAGGGCCCCGGACTGCTCCACTGCTCCACACAAAAGGAAGCGCCATCAGGAGGAAAGAACACCTCTGCCCTGACTCCAGCAATGAAGCCCTGACCGGCATTGGGCTGAAGCACGGGAAGAGTTTCCCCTCCCCGTGCACCTGCCCAAAGCCAATCAGGGTCCTGGACTGCTCCACACAAAAGAAAGCGCCATCAGGAGGAAAGAACACCTCTACCCAGACTCCACCAATGAAGCCCTGAACGGCATCGGACTGAAACGCGGGAAGAGTTTCACCTCTCTGTGCACCGGCCCAAAGCCAATCAGGACCCCGGACTGCTCCACTGCTCAACACAAAAGGAAGTGCCATCAGGCGGACCCGCACCTGGCAGGCCCGCATTAGGCCGGGACCATGGAGGGGACCTTTACAACAAACAGAAGCCCGACTGCAACAAGCCCAGATGAAAAGTGAGGAGCTGCAGAGTGAATGCACTTATAGGTCAGCAGAAGAAGTTAGGATAGGAAGCTAATGAAGAGACTTGAGAAGAGGGGTAATATGAGCAGGATGAGGTTGGCAGAAGATTAGCCGCGCAGCAGAGTATTGAACAGATGTCACCAGGAGCTGCATTAGGTAACCAGGCAGCAGCAAAATTGCATGCTGCTCAGTTAACTCTTGTGCTAAAAGATAGGCAAGGGTTTTCCTAACCTATCTTTTTGGTGCAGATCGCTAACTGGGCATTCAATATCGTTGCTGCCCGGTTATCGCTTGTCACCGCCTCTGTTCTATCCCGGAATTCCCTGACATGCCCCGATGCTAACCGGATAGCATTGAGGTGCTAGGAGAGTTAGAAGAGGATATTCAACGGCACTAACTGTGTGAGTGCCATTGACTATCCTGATTTAAGGCATTTACACAGTTTACTGGACTGTAAACCATGTAAATGCCTTTCAAATATCAGGCCCATAATGTACACCTTGATATTTACACCTCCTCTCAAGCAGGCCTAATATCCACACCTGCAGTGTAAACATGATTTTGACAGAACTGGCACTAATATTGTATAAAGTTATGTACATAGGCGCCTCTATGTAAAAGAAGTGCCTTTCAACCTGCTTAACCTGGACACGCTGTTATAATATTATGGTTTATGGTAGATTAAAATTTGATATACCGCCCTTCAATACACCAAAGTGTTTCACAATAATAATCCATGAAATATGAGAAGCAGAAAAGAATTCCATTAAAAACAGAAAAGAAATGACAGCTGGGTAAGGGAGGAGAGGGGAGCTAAGCCTCAAAACAGTCACTGGGAGGTCAACTGAAAAGCTGCTCGAAATAAATCTCTCTTCGAGGCATTTTTGAACCTGGGATTAGAGAGCTCTAGCCAGATATCAACTGGCAACAAATTCCAGAGGTAAGGGGCCAATGAACCTACAACAGTGCCTTTTCCCTAAATTCCCCGTTACTATGGAACTCACTTCCTCCACATTTAAGAGACATTCAACTACTGCAAGACTTCAGAAAATGCTTGAAAACCCTTTTATTCACAGAGTAATGTGGCCCAACACCAAAGGACTAATAAACTGCATAACAACTCCACACACTGAACTCACCCCCTGACAACATTCAGTCCACATCACCTCATAAAGCATGTACATAGTTTGTTAACTTGTTAGAGAATTGGCTAATAGCTTCAGTTGAAAAGCATTCAATATATTTGATGTAATGTGCACCACTGTTTGCCAAGTTTTTATTGTTATCACGCTGAGTTACTTGTAAACCGTCTTGACTTGTAGAAAGACAGTATAAAAAACTGTTAAATAAATACAGTCAAACCTCGGTTTTCATTTGCCCCGGTTTTCATACGCTTCGGTTTTCAACGTCTTTTCTGACTGAGATTTTGTCCCGGTTTTCATGCATTGCTTCGGTTTTCAACGTCTTTTGACTGAGATTTTGTCCCGGTAGCAGGGAAGAAAAGCTGTCAACGTAAGCAGGAGATGTTGCATGAATGTGGGAGGCAGTTCTTTCTCTTGCAGGGTACGTCTGAAGCTATATCATTAAGATTTTCTGCCATTCTGAAGCATTGAGCAGATAATGTAAAGGTATTTTAATGGACTGAATTCAATGTGATTCCGAAGAGAGCTGGGCACAGCAGCTTGTCAGGGGTGGCTAAGGCCAGATGTTAACATACTGTACTGTACAGTACTGTACTTAGCTTGCTTTCAGTGATGTTAAATGTTCATTTATCCATTTCATTAGTCATTTATATTTATTTCTCATTGTTTTCTGTATGTAAAAATATAGTTATTCTCTATAAAATGTATTTTTTGTGAATATTTTTGGGTGTCTGGAACGGATTAATTGGATTTACATTATTTCTTATGGGAAATATTGCTTCAGTTTTCATACGTTTCGGTTTTAGTCAGACTTTTTCGAACGGATTAATCATGAAAACCGAGGTTTGACTGTAAATAAATAAAATAAGTAGAAGGCAGCATGTCTAGTAGATTCAAAGCATGTCTGGGATGGCGACGGGAGATAAAGACTGAGACTAAGAGAATTATGTAATATTCTGGAAGGTGCACGCAGGATGAGAAGAGATGACAGATAATCCAGAATCCCTGAATGGAGAATTTTATGTGGGAGGAGAAGAAATTTGTGCTTGACACGGTAGGAAACTGGTAACCAATAAGAGCGAGTAAAGAGAGGGGTTACATAGTCAAACCTAGCAGCATGAAGGAGTAGGCGAATGGCTGTGTTTTGAATGGTTTGCAGATGTGTGAGTTGAGCATGAGAAATTCCTGCATAAATAACATTGCAGTAATCAATTTTTGAAATCACCAATGAAAGAAGTAAAGTGTGTAAGGGGGCATCAGATAGGTAAGAGCAGACTGAACAAATTGCCAAAGAGAAAAGAAGCACCTTTTTGCAAATGAATTAATATGATCACAGAAGGAAAGTTGAATATCAAGAATAACTACGATAGGGGAAACAATGAGAGAATTTAGATGACCTGGATGTTTTAGTTGGATTTAACTTCAGGCAGTTGTTAAATAACACTGGTCAACATTGAAATCGTTACTGACTTTAAAAGGCCCTAATCTGTAGTATCTTGGTGAGCTGAACACGAATATAACATTTAAAAATTTTATTGGCTCTCATTTTGAAGATATTGCATGTAGTTCATTTTTGACATTTCACCGTGTAAATTTATCCAGTAGGACATCAACAACATGCCATATAAGCCTTGAATGATGTAATATTGCATCACATTGCATAATACCAGCATGCACACATCATCCAGAGTTGACTGCATCATTTTCTGATGCAATGGAATACTACTGCCAGACGGCTGCTGAAGCAATCTGACGTCAGCAGTGTACTATACGCAGTCAGAAAGGAAAGTAATCTGGTATTCTGTTCCGATATTGAAAGCCTCATGAATGCCTTAAAAATCACTCATGACTCACAAGACTGGAGACTATTTATAGGCTCTTGGAAACTGAGTCTGAAGGCTGTGCTTTTGAACAATGGAAACTGTCTTCCATCTATTCCAGTAGCGCATGCCGTCCACATGAAAGAGACATACAATAACTTAAAGCATCTACTGACTTCCATTAACTATAACAAGTACAGCTGGCACCTCTGTGGTGACTTGAAGGTAGTTGTCCTTTTAATGGGACTGCAGTAGGGATATATAAAATACATGTGTTTCTTATGTGAGTGGGATAGCCAAGCAAGGGATTGGCACTACTTGCGGAAGGAATGGAATCGCAGACAAAATGTAACAGTTGGAGAGAAGAATATCCAGCACCCAGCTCTGGTTGAGGCTCACAAAATCCTGCTACCACCCCTTCACATCAAACTAGGTTTGATGAAAAACTTTGTGAACGCCATGGACCGCACTTCGCCAGCTTTCCAATACCTGCATGAAAATTTCCCTCGACTCAGCGAAGCAAAGATTAAAGAGGGAGTTTTTGTGGGTCCTCAGATTCGAGAGCTCTTCAAAGATGACCGGTTCAACAACTTGCTGCAGGGTGATGCGAAACAAGCATGGAATGCTTTTCGCCTAGTGTCAACAAACTTTCTCGGGAATGTTAGGGCAGAAAACTACAAGGAACTAGTAGAAGACATGCTGATGCAGTATCAGAAACCTGGCTGCAATATGTCTCTAAAGATCCATTTCCTTGATTCCCATCTCGATTTCTTTCCTGACATCTGTGGTATGGTTAGTGATGAACAGGGCGAATGTTTTCACCAGGATATCGCAACGATGGAGCAAAGATACCAGGGAAAATGGTCCACTACAATGCTGGCTGACTACTGCTGGACACTCCCCAGAGAAGTTCCCGAACAGCTGTACAAGAGACAGGCGAAAAAATCTAAAAAGTAGTCTATGACTTGGTTTTTTACAGGTATTAACCGAAGGCCTATTATATTTACTATTGACATGCATTTCATGATGTAAACATTAATTCTTGTAGATTACAAAAAAACTAGAGCCAACTTTGCAAGTTCACTGTCATATTCGTGTTCAGCATATAAAAATTGATAAGAAATGACTATTTTTATTTC
This sequence comes from Ichthyophis bannanicus, assembly GCA_033557465.1. NCBI lineage: Eukaryota > Metazoa > Chordata > Amphibia > Gymnophiona > Ichthyophiidae > Ichthyophis > Ichthyophis bannanicus. The sequence continues at coordinate 905,777,856 of CM066034.1, forward strand.
AGTAACATGACTTTTGTAAAAATTTGTTGACCAGTGTAACCAGGTCACAACCAAGGCAAGACAGTTGTTTAGCTTTGTGAGATCTGGGGTATGCAGGTCTGTATGGTATATGAGTAGGATATCATCCGCAGAATAATATGCAGAGATACCCTGCTCCTGAATAAGATTGGCAAGTGGTGCAAGAAAGACATTAAATAAAAGAGAAGCTAATATAGAGCCTTGTGGGACTCCACAGGGAGGATAGAATGCATTAGAGGTGGGAGAGCATTGGAAGCTGTGTGGAGGTGTACTGGGCTTTGTGAGCGTGCCCAGAGTGAGCCGGGACTGACCCTGTGGAGCTGACGCTGCCGTCCCAGAGAACATCGGGCAGGCACGCCCGGAACAGCCTGCTCCTGGTGGGGCCTCCTTGGAGTTAAAGGGCTTGTACCTGGGATTCCCTGTTGGAGAGCGTTGGGAGCTGTGTGGAGGTGTACTGGGCTTTGTGAGCGTGCCCAGAGTGAGCCGGGACTGACCCTGTGGAGCGGCCGCTGCCGTCCCAGAGAACATCGGGCAGGCACGCCTGGGACAGCCTGCTCTTGGTGGGGCCTTATTTTCTTTAAATTTTTTGTCTGTCCGCGACCGTGGAGCGTGACTGCGGGGCGTGCTCTGAAGGGGCGTGTCTAAAGGGGCAGGTTCTGCCCCTTAGACCAGTGTTTCCCAACCCAGTCCTACGGGGCACACCGGCCAGTCAGGTTTTCGGGATATCCCTAATGACTATGCATGAGATATATATGCATTAGAGATATCCTGCCAACCTGACTGGTTTGTGGCCCTCCAGGGCTGGATTTGGAGACCCCTGCCTTACACCTCTGTCATTTAAGATTGTGAGTGGGCAAGGTGCAGATGTCCTAGACATCGAAAGGGTATATAGAATGTGACACATTCCTCCTCGATTCTCACCACCACCAAAATATTGTCTATTAGACAACTTTTTGGTGGTGGTGAGAATCGAGGAGGAATGTGTCACATTCTATATACCCTTTCGATGTCTAGGACATCTGCACCTTGCCCACTCACAATCTTAAATGACAGAGGTGTAAGGCAGGGGTCTCCAAATCCAGCCCTGGAGGGCCACAAACCAGTCAGGTTGGCAGGATATCTCTAATGCATATATATCTCATGCATAGTCATTAGGGATATCCCGAAAACCTGACTGGCCGGTGTGCCCCGTAGGACTGGGTTGGGAAACACTGCCTTAGACGACTCTTCGACGCCGTAGCGACGCCAATAATTTCGGCTGGTCTCATTTTGCGGTATTGAGGGCGCATGTGTTGACACTGTGATTTGCTGTTATAGTTTATTCCTGCTTGTGAGTACAAGGGTGGTTTCTGTTTGTTAATATGAGGAAACGGAAGGCAAAGGCAGGTCCTAAATCTCAGAGTACCGGATCCGGAGGTATTAAACCGACCGGTCCTGTAGATAAACATGTGGTTCCTCTACCATTGGCACAGTCCTCTCCCGACGGCGTCTCTTTGAGTCCCGACGGGAGATCTCCTCCTCCTTGCCCTGGTTCTGGGGTGTCAGTTGTATCTAAGGTTCCTTTTGAAAGTTCTAGAGAATTGCGGAATGTTATTAATTTGCCTTCTCCGGTTCTGGGGATAGATTCCAGTGGTTCTTCGGAACTACCGGATCTACCCTCTGAGGCCGATGTGACCTTGAGGGATGTTTGGGGGGCTTTAAAATGTATTGATTCAAAAGTATCTTTGAAGTTAACTTCTCTATGTACTTTTACCCAGGAGACTGCAGAAGCTCTGCAGCAATTGGATAAAAGGGTTACTTTATTGGATACAGCTGTTTCTAAATTAGAATCTCAGGTTCCTTCTTTACAGACAGTTAATGTTTCAGGTATTAGGGATTCTTTAATTTTACATTCCAAAGTAGAAGCCTTGGAGAATTCTATGCGTAGGTGCAATTTAAGGTTTTTGAATTTTCCTCAATCTTCGTTGCTTTCTGCAAAGATTCTTTTGGATAAATATCTCAAGTAGATTTTGGCTATATCTGATCCCATAGAAGTTTCGCAAATATATTATATCCCATCAACCTCTAAAAAGGTTAATTCGGCTGACGATGAACTGGATGAGATAATTCCCACTATTGTGAATCTCACTGCCTTTATTGAGGATTCCTTAGATACCATTACCTTAAGGTCCACTTTGTTAGTTACCTTTTCTTCTATTTTGATTAAGCAACGTATTCTTAAAGCTTATTTTAAGGTAAAGGCAATTAAGTTCTGTGGACAGGTTGTATTGGTGTTTCCAGATGTTGCACGGGCTACTCAATTGCGCCGGAGGCAATTCTTAGCTTTAAAGCCTCAGGTATTGGCTCTGGGCGCTACCTTTTTCTTGAGACTTCCATGTAAATGTGCTATCAATTTTGATGGTGCTTCTTATATCTTTGTAGACGTTACGCATCTAGAAAAGATTTTGCAGGATAGACAGGGTGTTGTAGGAGACGGTATTGCTGGATGATAATTCACCTCTTTAGATGTGGGTCTTAGGACCCAGGTTACTGTTTAATCTTGTGTTATTTTTTTTCTTTTTGGCCATCACTCTCTCATGACGTGGACTATATCATGTAATTTGTTAGTTTCTTATTGTTTTCGATGTAAATTTCTGGATTGACCTGATTTGTTATATTTGATTAATGTATTTGATTAAAATTAATAAATAAATAAATAAAAAAAGAATGCATTAGAGGTGGAACCCTGAGAAAGCACTTTATAGGCTTTGCCACAGAGAAATGTATGGAACCATTGTAACACAATACCACGCACACCTGCCGAATGTAGATGAGATAATAAAAGAGAGTGATTTACTAAATCAAAAGCACAGGATAGAACTAAAGATATTAATAGAGAGACATTACCTCGGTCATGAGATTGACAAACTTCATTTAACACAGACAAACCCTGCCCTGAAACCAGATTGACATGGATGTAAGCAAGAATACGGAGACAGAGGAAGGAGCAAACCTCTTGCAGACCAAAGGAGGAACAAACGGAGCAAGAGATATGGGTTGGAATCAGACTGCTTTATTGATAATTAGTCCCTACGCGTTTCGGCTTGCGCCTTCTTCGGGGGACATACAGCTACCAGAAAATAAATGAACAAACAGTATTAAAATAAAATGGGACAACATATATTACAATTAGTAATTAGTATATAAAATAAATTCAAAACAATAAATTAAAAAATATTAAAACATATTGCAAAATGTATATTAAAAAATATATTAAAAAATATATATTTAAAACCATATTAAAAACAAATTAAAAACAGAAGGGCCGAGACAAAAACCAGCAATTGTATCTAACATTTACAAACTATAAAGTAAAATCTGATCAACATGTGATATATATATAAATATAATAATAAGAATAATAACAATAATAAGAATAAATAAGAAATGAATACATAACAATCATATATACAAAGCCAAGACCAAAAGAAAATGAATTAAAAATATATTCAGGTTACTCCAAGCGTGTGAACCATATGCGTAAATCAAAAATAAATGAAACATGTTAAAAATAAATATAAATATAATAAATAAATACAATCATGAATAAAAAATAAATAAATACATGAAATCATAAAATAATGATTATATTAAAAGAGGTAATAAAAATAAATATAAATATAAAAATAAAACTAAACATGAACAAAAAAACATGATAAGATACTGATGAAGAGTAAAGAGTGGTTGCAAGAAATTAATCATGTACAAAAACTACCAGTGCTGTGTCAAATGGAGTGTCTCATTAAGACAGTTTTTCGAATCACTCTATGATAGCTGAAGAAAAAAGAGCTAAAAACTTTAGAGCGAATTATACAATGTACCATAAAACTAATAATAAATAATCTGAGGTTAAACAATGCATAAAATGCAGTTATGGAATGGAATAAAAGATACAGGATTACATCTGTGTATATGTGAAATTAAGCAGCATATTATTGTCTGAAGATAGATAGTGTCAAAAATGAAAAGCTATGTGTGTCTATATATAAGGCTAAAACAATCTATTATCATCTGAATTTGGATGCATGCTAAGATATACAAAGGAAATAAAAGACTTTAAGAGAGATGATATTATATGTGAACTACAAACAAGGCAAATGGTAAGAAAACACACTAATTAAAATACATGTTGAATACATAAAATATATATATTGGACCAACGTTGTAAAAAGAATGGTGTGACCATACTGAGTAATAAAACAAATGCAGTGAAACCATGATATCAATGAAAGCCAACATAGTTGTGGGAATTGATAATGATGGTAAAAACCGGATCATTGCCCTGATGTTAAAAAGGAAACCGCTGTTTGGCCGATGTGTCAGGAGTGCAGGAAACTGGAAGTGACATAATAAAAAAGTGGATTTATTTGAATTAAAGTGCACGGGAAAAAAAGAGAAATAAAGTATGTGATATTGTAGGTTAATTCTGATATTGAAGAAACGGCATGTAAAAAACTTAGCTGAATACAAAGGAATTGGCCAAAAACAATCTGTTTCAAATGCAGTCAGTGAAAGGCAGAGAGGAAGAGATGCGATACATTCAAGTCTGCAATACAGCTGATATTATTGACGAAACGGTAAAAGAGTGTAAAATAAACAATCTAATACAGACTCACTTTTGATCGTTAATCCGACGTATGTGATCTTTTTGTAAACCGCAAAAACTTGTGTACTGAGTACAGGCACAGCGTATAGCAAGTAGAAAGAGAAAACTCAGTGACCATCAGTCTATATAAACGCCGTTTTTCGCGCCTTTTTTGGATGACGTAACCAAAGTGGGCGGAGTTATAAACTTAATGTGGAAGGGAAAGTAAGGGGAATAAATCAAAATCAATTGACAAAAGGACAACTTATGAACAGACAATGGGGAGGGGAGGAGTATTGCTAATACCCTCAATATAAAAGAAGGAATTCACACGAAGTACTGAGAAAATCTGTGGAAATTATGTCTCAAAAGGTATCAAGAAAAGGAACCAGTATATAGCAATCTTGACATTTGTAGACAAAATATGTTATAATGACCATAAAAAATCTACCAGTATTATAAAATATCATGGTTAAAAATAATGAAAAATAAAAATAATAATAATGATAAAAAATAAGAAATAATAATTTAAAAAAATAAGAAATATAAAATGATAAATAAAAATGATGAGAAATAATGTTATGTAGGTCATATGCCAATGTGTGCCAATTCAGTTAATATAATTAATAATATAAAATGGCTAAAATAAAGAATTTTTATTGAATAAAAAATTAAAACATGAAATATTAATTAAAAAATAAAAAATAAATAATGAATTAATTTAAAAATTAAAATAATAAATAGATTAAAAATTAAAATAAAATAAAAGGACACTCATTTTATTATACACTCAACCTGAATAACATTATGAAATCAATTAAAAATGATAAGAATTAAATAATAAAAAATAAATAAAAAATAAATATTAAATAATAATAAATGATAATGAATAATAAAATGAATAAAAATGAGTAATGAAAAATGAAAAATAAAAATAACAAAAAATAATAAAATTGTGTATGTAGAAAAAATAATAATGATGATAAATAATGAAAGTAAAAATAAAAAAAATAAAAAATAAAAAATAAAATATAAATAAATAAAACCAATAACCACGTGCATTTCATAAAACAAGCATTTCATAAAAAAACAGAAAGGTTGCTTTCTTGATTAAGACCCGCAGGTTCTAGGCTATTAAATTCAAAAATAAATCGTTGTTCTAACTTGAGAAGAATATTGTTAACGTCACCTCCACGCCAGTGCGGGATGGCGGTCTTAATGACCAGGAATTTGATATCACTGATCTTATGGCCCTTCTCCAACCAATGTGATACTAGTGGCTTTTCAACAAGTTGTCTCTGGATATTGCTTCTGTGTTCAATTATGCGTGTCCGTACTTGTCGTAAAGTTTTACCAATGTAAATCATGTCACATGGACATAAAATGAGATAGACAACATTGATAGTTTTACAATTGGAGTAATGATTTATGAAAATCTTATGGCCCGTAGATTGATGTGTGAAACAATCTTTGGTTATAATGGCATGGAGACAGACGGAACAATTACCACAACTATAATGACCTCTTACCTTGAGAGTGGGACGAGAGACAGTCAGAGCGGAGGGAACTAAAAAATGACTCAAATTGAATGACCGTTTGTAGGATATCATCAAACGTTTAGATTGAAAAGCAGGTAAAATGGAGAGCAAACTCCATTCTTGTTTAAGAATGTCCGTGATGGTCTTAGAGTATGATGTGAAAGTGAGAGGACAGGTGACACTGTCCATTTGTGGACGTACTGTATTCTGTAGAAATGTTGGGCGATCTGTGGCAGATGCTCTCTTGTATGCTCTATGAATACAGCCATTAGGGTAACCACACTGTTCAAACCGGCGGTATAAATCTGTGGCATGTTTTTCAAAATCACAGAGTCATAGCATAAGACATGCTCTAAAATGTCATTGCTGTGTTGAGCTGAAAAGAAGAAGTTTTTGTGTTTATTTAACTTGTTTAAAAGTGAAAAATTCTGCTTGAATGGAAAAGACTGTGAAGCTCTTATAACAGTTTTGGACTTTGTAAATACTTTGGTAGAAACCCTGAATAACTGTGGCAGGCCGCATCCGGTGCCCTAAGCCCATCCTTACTCACCCCCACCTCCCTCAGCCTTCTCACCCCCTCCCCCACCCTTACAAATTTCACAGACACGATTTTCTTATTGGAAGTACCAACCGGTCGCAGCTTTATTATATTTCAAACAATTAACTTTACAATATCAAACAGTTCTGTAAACAATCTCCCCCCAGCGGAGTGATACCCCCCCAGCCATAATTAGCAAAGTGGGGTCGCATCCGCTCCGGCCGTGTCCGACCACCGGCCAATTTCCTACCGCCCTTTCCCCGACCTCGCCATATGACTAGCAAAGGCCAGCAGGGCTTATCCGGGTCGGGGGCACCCCGCCCCTGCCCAAGTATGACCAAACGGCTCCGGGCCCCGGAAACCTCCGGGATCCCGCCTTGACAACACCACCCCAACTGCGACACCCCGAAAACACCACCCCACATACAAAAATGAAGGGAGGGAGGGCGGGAAGCCTTTCTGTCTCCAAAACCGCTGCCGAAAAGGGGGGAGCATAAACCGCTCCTACCTTATAACCCCCTCTAACGCCGGCAGCTCTGATTGGCTCCGCTCTCTCCATCTGCGGAGCCAATCCCTTTAAAAAATGCTGCCAGCGTCATCATCCTCCGCACGCTCGCTCCCTCTTTCCTCCCCCCCCCCCTTTCCTTTCTTCAGAAGCCGGAAGGAGGGCCGGGACCGGGCCGACCACCCGGTTACCGGCGTCCTTCGCGACTCCGCGCTCGGACTTGAATTAACCGTGGCAGGCCGCATCCGGTGCCCTAAGCCCATCCTTACTCACCCCCACCTCCCTCAGCCTTCTCACCCCCTCCCCCACCCTTTTCCCCACCCTTACAAATTTCACAGACACGATTTTCTTATTGGAAGTACCAACCGGTCGCAGCTTTATTATATTTCAAACAATTAACTTTACAATATCAAACAGTTCTGTAAACAATCTCCCCCCAGCGGAGTGATACCCCCCCAGCCATAATTAGCAAAGTGGGGTCGCATCCGCTCCGGCCGTGTCCGACCACCGGCCAATTTCCTACCGCCCTTTCCCCGACCTCGCCATATGACTAGCAAAGGCCAGCAGGGCTTATCCGGGTCGGGGGCACCCCGCCCCCGCCCAAGTATGACCAAACGGCTCCGGGCCCCGGAAACCTCCGGGATCCCGCCACCGGCACTGGCATATTAATGCCCTTGTGCCGCCCCCGCCAATGCCCTGCTGCGACCAGTTAGTATCCCTGTGTAAAACACCTTCCAAGGCCTCTTGCCAATCATTCAACAGTAAATCTATACCCACAGGGGACAAATGAACACCATCAATCCTGTACAACCCCGTACACGCCACTTCCACCCACGGGTGAAGAACCTGAATCCCACCTTGCCCAATTAACCACCGTCCTATTTGACGATTTATTTTTGTAAGACCCCGCGACCAACGCCGCTGGGCCGCACAAACAGGCCTTGGAATAATGTCTGACCAAATTAACTGGATTCCCGGGAACATACGCAATAACATAGTTAAATCTTTTATAACAATTCTGATGAGTTGCTTACAAGTCCAGGTAACTAGGTCGTTGCCACCTAAATGCAACAACAACAGCCTTGGCTTGCCCCTCACTCGCTCATGGTGCCGGAGCAAAGGCAGGAGCTGAGACCACCTCAACCCTCTCTCACCCAGCCATAGCAGCGACACTTGAGCAGGATCCAGCCCCAGATTAGGCCCCAATGGCTACTCAGCCGCCCGCCGGCCGGCCCAGTACATGAAAGAGTGCCCGATCATCCAACAGCTCTGGACACTCCCTCCTGCAACTGCAAAAGAAAAGAATAGTTAATCCATATCAGGTCCCCCCCCCTTTTTTTTTTTTTTTTATAAACGAACATGACCCCGGAAAGCCTGAGAACGCCACCTCCCAATACTCTGAATGTCCTGCTGCGACAGGCCCGCAGCAGCAGCGCTGGTAGCCGCGCCAATACGAAAAGAATGAGCTGCATAATGTTCGGGGGGCTCGCCTACAACCTTCAATGCCAACCTCAGAACTGCTACCACCTGAAAACGTGTAAGCAGTCACCCGTCCGCATGCAGAAACAACCCCCCAACTTGCAATGGGCGTTCCCGTAAGAAAGCACGCATGGCGCTCACCGGACAAGTGTGAAACCCTGGAATCTCACTCAGCCGGACCCACAAACCCTTGCCTTGCGGATCAGTCTTGGATTTTGCCAACAAAATTCGCAACTGCCCTTTCTCAAAGCAAACATGTTGACGCTGTAGAATCCCCACATCTCCCCCCTTTGATGATCGCGCCACCAACTCCCCCATGCGAAAAGCCCCAAAAAATGCCAAAGTAAAAACTGCTCGAAAAAGCGTCGCCTCATACTGCGACGAGGCCACCACCGCTAAGGACTTGCATATTCTTTCTAGTAAATCATGAGTGATGGGACGCCGAGCATCCAGGTGTACAGGTGCTGCTCGACCCCATCCTTGCAAGAGCCGACGGGCTAAGGCACCCCCTGACGGGAAGTCCCAGCCCACCGCCTTCACGAAATACTCGAAACCTGCCAAATGACTACGCACTGCCGAGCGAGTCACTCCATTCTCCTTAGCCCATACCACATATTGTCCTAGCAACTGAGCTGAAACCGGCCCAAACTGCCAACCCGAGCGTTCCAAAAATTCCACCACCTTCTGACATCCTCGCCGATACGCTGCCCATGTACCAGCCGCTACAGAACACCACAACAAGTCTTTCATCCCGGACGGCCAAGACTCCATAACTTCCAAGGGACCGCACCTCCTTCTGTATCCGCTTGTGGTGCCAATCGTCGGAATTGCTCGAACTTGAAACGGGAAAGAGAATCAGCAATGGCATTAGCATACCCTGGAATATGTTGAGCTTTCAGGTACACATTTAACCGCAAACAAGCTAAAATTACTTCCCTCATCAAGTTAGCCACCAAAACACAGTGCGGTGAATAATGGTTCACCACCTGCACTACAGCCTCATTATCACACCACCACAAAACCTTTTTGTTACAAAGTCTTTCCGGCCATAACTCTAATGCTACTAAAATGGGAAACAGTTCTAAAAAAGTTATATTACTAGTAAGCCGTGACTCGAACCAGGACTGCGGCCAACGCTCCGCACACCAAGCCCCAGCGAAGTAAATGCCCAAACCTATGCCCCCTGCCGTGTCTGTATACAATTGCAAATCCGCACTACTGAGCTCCGGTTCCATTAAAACTGTGGTCCCATTAAACTCCTCCAAAAAGACCTGCCAGATCCGCAAATCCGCCTTAATTGACTTCGAGACCCTCAAATGATGATGAGGCTTACGCACCCCCGCCGTAGCTGCTGCCAACCGCCTCAAAAATACCCGGCCCATCGGTATCACCCGACAAGCAAAATTTAACGAGCCTATCAAAGCTTGCATTTCCCTCAGCGTCAAGGATGATGATGCCAGCACATTGGCCACTAACACCCGCAATTTGCGAATTTTATCTTGGGGAAGACGTGCCACCATTAAGTCTGAATCGAGCTCAACCCCCAAAAAAGTGATCCGCGTAGTAGGACCTTCTGTCTTTTCTTTTGCCAACGGTACCCCCAATTCCTTGGACAAATCCACAAAACCATCCAGCAATACACGGCATTCCTCAGATTGTTCCGACCCGACAAATAAAAAATCATCCAAGTAATGCACTACCTGTGCTAAACCCACTTTACGTTCAATTGCCCACTGTAGAAAAGTACTAAACTTCTCGAAGTATGAACAAGAGATGGCACAGCCCATGGGCATGCATTTATCAAAATATATACCATCTTCAAAGCAAAAACCCAACAAGTAGAATGACGCAGGGTGCACTGGAAGCAGCCGGAACGCAGACTCAATATCTACCTTTGCCATCTGCGCCCCACGCCCAGCGGATCGTACTAGGCTCACTGCCTTGTCGAACGACGCATATCGCACGGAACAGAATTCCCGTGGAATATAGTCATTAACCGAAGCTCCTATGGGGCTGGACAAATTATGTATCAGGCGGAATTTCCCCGGCTCCTTTTTCGGTATTATACCCAATGGAGAAATTACCATTCTTGCGAATGGCGGACTGACGAATGGGCCCGCTATCCTACCAAGCAACAATTCCGCTGCCAACTTTTGCTTCACCACCGACGTGAATCGCTTCACTGACACTGAATTCCGCCCCGCCGACCCCCCCACCTGCCCACACACTGGGATCACAAAACCATAATTAAAACCAAAATATAAAGCCTCCCTATCCTTTTGTCGAGGGTACCGGCCCAACCACGCATTCAATACTTGCACTCTAACAGGCGTGGGGGCGAGGCCAAAGAACCCTGCATTACTTTGCGCTAGAAGTAGGGGGCTGGGAGATCCCTTTTTTGACACATTTGACTGCTGAATGCGCTCCCCCGCAGAGGGATCAAACGTGGCGAAATTTGCAGTCTGGAAAAGGGCACGAGGTCTTGTTGAACCTCCAACAAACGTCGCCTGTCCCATTTCCCCCTGTACGCTGTTGTACGAGACTCGCTCCCCCACGAAAGGACCGACCAGTCCCAACCCCACTCGCGACTGCACCTTTAGCCCCTCCTCCGACACTAACCCTGGCCGACATCTGGGTCAACCACAAATTAATGTCCTGCATTCCCCATGACACAAGTCTATTCTCTTCCATCTTGTCTCTAAATTTCTCATCATAGTTTAACCATGACCACCCTTCATGTGTCTGCGACGCCTCCAAGATTGAATCCGCGTAAGATAAAAGCCTCTCGTATTGCCCCGGGTAATGCTGTCCCCAAACACTAGTCAAACGCAAAAAAGCACGTGTCCAATTGGCCACATTTCATGAAACTTTCTTAACACGCCCCGCCTTCTCATCCTCCTTACGTTTCTTCTTGCTTTCACCAGAACATTTGCGACTTTCTAGCAACCGGAAAATATCTATATAACGCCGCTTTTTAATTTTATGCCTCAACTTCCGTGGAACTCCCTCCCATAATTCTGAAATTACCACTGCTGAAGGCAAACCACCCTCTGAACCCCTTCCTAAAACCTTTTTATCACCCTTCCTCCGCCGACACGTGCTATCTTCTGATGACGTCAGCGAAGAAGACGACACCGAGGACGAAGCGGACGAAGAACTGGACCTGCGACGTCGTCTACAGGAATGTTTTCTTTTTGCCGTCCTTTTTGCTTTCTTTTTACCACTCTCCCTACTCTTCTCACCCGAATCTACCTGTAACTCACCTGCAACACCAGTCGCAGACGCAACCACCTCCTCCGGACCAATATCCACTGTACTGAGCTCAGCATCCCGCTCTCGTCCGCCAACTTCTCGAACCGCACCCTCACTGGACATCCCCCGCTGCTGGATCAAAGTCGAATCCACGCGTTCTACTTGCCGCTGTCCACTGTCGGCTCTTCCTGATAATGGTGTTGGACCCTGTGGAGACATAATAGGAAAAAGAGGGGGAGGGGGAACAGGAGAAGACCACCCTGGCTGCCATGCATCCAACCATTCAGCTCGAGAGGAACCCTGCCCACCCCCCCAACCAGTGTCCCCATTGCGAGGGACCATTCCAAGCCCCATAGGTACCATGGCCCCTCTGAACACTCTCCCAGGACGACCTGTCTCGAGGATTTATGGTATGTGCACCCACAGGCATAACCATAGGTCCTATTCCCATAACCCCATCCCCCTTGAGTTAGACACCCTTGCTCCCGCTCATGCCCACCTTCCACTAAATCAGCCCCATCCCTAACAGATCCGTGCTCATTTAAAGCCGCGGGCAGAGACTCAGAATTAGCCCCCACACCTCGTACTTGAGGCTGTCCTCGCCTAGCTTGCCCCCTCGCTCTGGATCCTGCAGCCCCTTTTCCCTGCACTGGTGACAACCCTTCTCCCCGACCTCGTTGAGGCGCCTTTGCTCGAGGCGGCCTCCGACTGGCAGTTCCTCGATGCCCCCGGCCCCCACCGCTACCCCCCCTCCCAGCAAACCTACCCCTATTACCAGCTTGAGCACCCCTTGCCTGTGCAGCCCTATTAGGGCCCACTGCCCCAGCCCTCACTCCACGTGCCATTCTACAACGGAGCACAGGCCCCTATCAAGAACGCCTGGGTAGAATAAAGTTCACAGGGGTTTTTTTTGGTTTTTTTTATCTCTTTGCCCCCAAAGGTCCCTTCTCACCCTTCTCAAATTGAGCCCTCAGCTGACAAGACCTCCGTAGCACAACGCCGAAGATCCCACGCCAAAATTCTCAACCCCCAGCAAAACCCCGCTCAGGCCCCGAGAACTTACCCGGCTGCCCCAACTACCGTATAACACCTGCTTCCTCGCGCTGCCCCCCCGATTTCACGCTCACCAAACGCCGGACACGAGAAGCCTTTCTGTCTCCAAAACCGCCGCCGAAAAGGGGGGAGCATAAACCGCTCCTACCTTATAACCCCCTCTAACGCCGGCAGCTCTGATTGACTCCGCTCTCTCCATCTGCGGAGCCAATCCCTTTAAAAAATGCTGCCGGCGTCATCATCCTCCGCACGCTCGCTCCCTCTTTCCTCCCCCCCCCTTTCCTTTCTTCAGAAGCCGGAAGGAGGGCCGGGACCGGGCCAACCGCCCGGTTACCGGCGTCCTTCGCGACTCCGCGCTCGGACTTGAATTTAAGGTGAATTCTGTTGTCTTCTTGGAGAACCTTAGCGCATCAAGGGAATAAAACCTTATATTTAACCCAGCACAAGGCTCACACAACTATTCTTTCTAAAGAAGGGAACTACAAGGACCATAATGCACCTGGTCTAAGTTAGAGTTCCCGGCGTCAACAAACAATAAATATCCGCCCTGACCCGTCAGCACGCTGCCACCGGGAGGGGCTGTGACAGTAGTCAAAGTTGGATTTAGAGGGCCATGAGTGCCAGCAACAGTACGATAAGGAATGAGAATGCGAGGATAAGCTGATGATAAGCCGACTCATTGAATGAACATATTGAGGGAAATTTTGGTAAGCATCTACTTAAGCACTATTTTATGAAGATGAGTAGGCACCTACTAGTCTTTATAAAAGACCAGCATCAGTGGAAAAGACATCCTGATATGGGAATTCATTGTTCCTTGGTCTCCCTAAAAATCAGGTAACCAGACTTCAAAGAATACAGAATACTGCTGCACGCCTTGTCACACATTCCACTCTCCGGGATCATGTCACTCCTTTACTCTTCCGTCTTCACTGGTTGCCTGTCTCATTTCGTTCTCAATTTAAGCTCCTGACCCTGGTACATAAAGTTTACCACAGTAGCACTCCTTCGTATCTGATTGATCTCCTTTCCTTTCACTCCCCTAGATATACACCCCGCTCTTTCCACCTCAACCGTCTTGCCCTTCCTTCCCCTTCCCATGCTCACTTGCAACTCACCCGTCTTTCAGCTTTTTATTTTGCTGGTCCTGCTCTTTGGAACTCTCTTCCCTCTTCTCTCCTTCTGGAACCACAATACGTCACTTTCAAACAAAACCTCAAGACCCATCTGTTCTCCCTAGCATTTAATGTTCCTTCTCCTTTTGTATGAGTTTACCCCTTTTTTGTATATTAGTTTTGCCTTTTGTATCTCGTCCTGTCTCTGTTATCTTTTTCTTTTTCTGTCCTTTATAATTTTGTACATTTCCTTTCTTTTTACCGGCCTCGGCCAAATTTTTATGTATTTTATTATTGTACACCGCCTTGATTGATATAGAAAGGCGCTTTTTATCAAATGATTAAACCTTAACCTTAAACCTTAAAGAACGTGCCTTGAATATAGGTGTGGTTACTTATATATGCTAGCTAGCAGGTATCAATGTTTGCGTGTACTTTATGCACAGATACACATAGATTAAGATATTTTATAATTAATGTGAACTCTGCACACACTCTGCCCAGACTGCATTTCCAGTTGTGCCTACTGGCAAAGTATGCACCTTCATGCCAAAGCGCATGCTCATGCCAGTCAGTATTTTATAGGAAGCCATTTACGAGCATATGTGACCACATGCATGTTGGAATGGCATTATAAAATTACCACCATTATGCAGTCACCATACCAGCGCTATGGGTGTAATTTGATAAAGTAATTTTGGCATGTATGTAGCAATAAAACACCTCCCACATGCCTCCCTCACCTACATTACACTGTAATTTTGTCTAAGTTAATCTGTAAACTGCTTTGATTGAAGGATAAGACAGTATAGAAAACTTGTCAAATAAATAAAAATTATGTGCTGAAATAGCTCTTATAAAATTACCTCAGACATAAACCTAGGTGCGGTGGCATGAATGCGTGCACTTTTACTGTAGGTACTGCTGGGAGGGTAGTCTGGGAGGAGCATGGACAGAGTTGCAAAATATGCACATTGATTATAAAATAAGTTAATCTACACACATGATTCCATACTCCATGTGTGGCCATTTGTGCCTAATCCTGAGTAGGCGGAAATGTTTGTGTCTTAAAAATAGCCGTGATTGCTGCTAGATTTATGCTCCATAATTGTGTCACAACAAATATAAACTTGGTCACTTTTCGGAATGATTACTTCAAGTAATACTAAAATGGATTAACACGCTCACCGTTCACCAAAAAGACTTTAAACCTTCATTGCAAATGTATCTTCTCTATGATGTTTCTATCTCCTACTAAAGAAGGTCTCAGACAAACTATAGCACTTTAACATAGACTTGGATTAAGTCCTAATTTTGTGCTTATTGGCATCAACGATCTTCAGAGATGAAATTAACCATAATTTTCTTGAAGCAATTTTCTTGAAGCAAAAACTATTAAAATTCAAAATGAATACTTAGCTTCTCTTTTTCTTTTTCAAATGCTTCTTTAAATTACATTCATGCTTTCTTTCGTGAATCCCAACGCCTTATTTTGAGGTGCCCATGCGTTTCACTAAAGCCATTTCTTCAGGGGATCACCTTAAAAAATACCAAATAAAAACATCAATAACTTATTTAACAATATACGTCTCAACTTAACTTCTACTTTTGTCCATATCATAACTTCAGATTTTACTGTAATCAAACCTGATGCTGCACACGTATCCAAAACAAAACAGCCGAGCTATTACACAATTACTGGAATCAAAACTTCTCGCTCAGGCTGAAAACGCCGCGCATGCGGGCTACTAATAGCCCTGCCTTATTTAAAGTGCTCCTTCCATGTGCTCATTTGATAGTGGCTTTCACCATTTCCCATTACGTCATCAAAGTATGCTAATTTCGGAGGAGCACTTTAGCGCTGTATCACCGTTTTCTCAATATGTGTGTCAAAAAGACCTCAAGCATTTCCCCTTTCGTTGTTACATGCCATACGTCTTTCAAACTCCACCGGGATACTATTGTGGGCGTCTTTATTTCAAAGTCCCAACATAATACACTTTCCAACCCAGCAGCTTCACATACAAGCCGACCAATCCAGTTTCACATTCAGGCCTTTCGGAAATACTGATTTCAAATCGAATATCCATTGTTGTTCTCTAATCAACAATGCTTGTTCCAGTGATCTTCCCATTGTACCAGATTCCACTTTATCGATACAGAAGCATCTCAGTTGTTCAAAAATATGGCCTTTATCTAGACAATGTTGTACCAATGATGCCTCTGTAGTTTTACATTTCAAACGACTACGATGCTCTCCCATCCTGATTTTCAACAATCGGATGCTTTTACCGACATAAATGAGTTCACATGGACATTTTATAATGTACACCACATTTGATGATTCACAAGTTGTCTGTTTCTTTAACTTATAAGTAATTCCATTGTGCCTGAAAATCTCAATTTCCATGGTGATATCACAAATGTTGCAACTGCCGCACTTACGATGACCCTTGATATCCCCAATGATGTTATTGAGATTGGAGGTCTCAAAATTGCTGGACTTAATTGTTCTTTAAAATTACTATTTCTACGCCAAACACAACGTACTTTTTTATTCATTAATCCAGGGACTGCTTCCCCAGAAGAAACGGCTTTAGTGAAACGCATGGGCGCCTCAAAATAAGGCGTTGGGATTCACGAAAGAAAGCATGAATGCAATTTAAAGAAGCATTTGAAAAAGAAAAAGAGAAGCTAAGTATTCATTTTGAAGTTTAATAGTTTTTGCTTCAAGAAAATTGCTTCAAGAAAATTATGGTTAATTTCACCTCTGAAGGCCGTTGATGCCAATAACACAAAATTAGGACTTAATCCAAGTCTATGTTAAAGTGCTATAGTTTGTCTGAGACCTTCTTTAGTAGGAGATAGAAACATTATAGAGAAGATACATTTGCAATGAAGGTTTAAAGTCTTTTTGGTGAACGGTGAGCATGTTAATCCATTTTAGTATTGCTAGATTTATGCTAGCATTTTTTAAAATTATTTATTTATGCAATTTTAAATTTTACACAAGAAAAATCTTGTTACAGTGAAGAATACAAATGCAAGAAAGAAAATATACAAAGAAAAGGGGGAAAAACCCTTATCTTTACACTAAATGCAATTTTTTAAGTATAGATTCACTAGCCCACAGTTAAAGAGAAAGCAGGACACAATAAGAAAAGTGTCATACCCCTTTGCCTAGGGCCAATGGCTGAACGGCAAAAGGGCTACCTTATTTGTTTTTGAGCAATGTCTCAAGCCTAGTGCGCCAGCAATGGATGCTGGGACTTGTAGTTTAATTACTCTCCAACAAAGTATTGTGACCACACGGGGTTCAAGGCAAACAAATAAATTTTATTCAGGGTTTTCCCCCTCGCATAGAATTCTTAACGCAAGACATGGCATGGATTATTTCTCCAAAATAAAAGGATAACAGGAACAATTGAAAGTTGAGAATCAAATGACAGTAGTACTGTTTCATTCACAGCTCTGCTCAGGCTTCTCTGCAATACACTGATCAGACAAACTTAAAAGTTTCAACAAAATGTTTTTCTTTCTCAGGTTTAGAAACAGCTATGCACTTCTCTCATGCAGAGGTAACTCAGCGTAAGTCCAAGCTGTTTGCTTCACATAAAGAGCAATCCATTTCACATACGTCACTATCAACAGGTGCTTCATCAACATCTATTATCATATCTTCACAAGCTCCATTAGCATTCCCTTCCAAGGAACTTTTATAATCAGGTTTAAACTGAAGCTTATTTAAAATCTCTTGCAGTTGTCCTATAAACTGTTCTCTCTGGTTTTCACGTACACTGCTTAGGGAAGGAGTTTGATTCTCTTGTAAGAATTTGAACACAGAATCTGAAGCTGTCTCAGGGCACTTACTTGGAATACTTTTACTCCTGGCTGGAGTTGGTTTTACTGCGTTCCTGTCCTGACTTTGCTCAGCGCTGAACCCTAGCTTCTTAACAATATCCTCAGCACAGCTCTTGTTAGGGACTGAAGCACACGTACCTTTCCAACGTGCAATGCTTTCTCTACAGTCAGAGCTCTTTCCCCGGGTAAAGGTAAGCCTTTCTACTTCCTCTCTGGGTTGCTTTGGCAGAAGCTTCAGGTTTGCTTTCAGCGCTTCTTGAGAATAAGGATCAACAGCCTCTCCAGAATCCTCCTTAGCTTCCTTAGCTTGTTCTGAGTTCTGTGATTTCCCTGCTAGTTCATTTCCTGGTTCACCTCCAGGCTTCCGTCCTCCTGGCTTCCTTCCTTCTTCTGGCTTCCTTCCTTTACTAAACTCTGAGGCAGCCTTAAAATGGCTCTTCTCACCAGCCACTCCCTCCTTGCTGCACATGTGAAGTTCGTTAGGGCTCAAACTAGCTCTTACGTCACTGCTGGAGCAGAGTTTAGCTCTAGCTAGTACATGCTCTGAAAGCTTGTGGTTTCCATGGGAACCCTGTTTGCCTTTACTTTTAAAGGTGTATCCCTCATTTCCTTCCCATTCCATTCAGTCCACACAACTCTCCTTATCACAAAAGTCAGAAGAAATAGACACAACTCTGGTGTAGAATAAACTAATGCACAGACCTACATCCGCTCCCCCCCCCCTAATCCAAGGGAGGAAATGGAAACAGCTCAACTGCTAGGCAGAGGAATTTTCTTACTAGCAACAACTTGAGTTAAATGCACTGGCTCAAAAAAGGTATAACTAACTCCCTGATATTTAATTAAACATCTACATGGATAGCGGAGAAAAAGCAGACCACCGAGCTGTAAAACCCAAGGTCTTAACAAGAGAAATTGCTGCCTACGCTTCTGAGTAGGTTTGGAAACATCCAGAAATGTCCTAATTGTACCCCCCATGAAGGTATCATTTCTTGCCTTGAAATAAAGTCTCAAAAGCAAATCCCGGTCTGCAGGGGCGGCCCAAGGGGGGTGCGGGGCCATGTGCGGAGACTCGGTGCGGGGCCTCATTTGCATAAGGGTCCTCATTTGCATAAATATTTGCATAATGTTACCATACACGAACTTTTAGTAAACATGCCTCTTAATGAGTGTATGAATAAAGAAAGACTAAAAGACTTCTACATTACTATAATCCAGTGCCAACCGCCAGACACATTAGGAACTACTACAAACACTGCCCATTTAGAACCCATAGCAAACCCGCCGTATCCTAACAGCACTACCAGGACTCATAAAGCACCATACCCTAACTATCAAAAGGAAACGCTGCAAATATTAAACCAATACATTTCAGAGAACAACAATACATGACCTACTGGGGAAAGAGAACAAGTGGCAATGTCAAATAGGAATTACATAAACAGAATACCTCAGCTCAGTTACACATGAACAGAACATAAACCATCACCAAACAAGGAATCACAATTTAGAAACAGGAAGACAATAATTAAACTGGGAATCCCAAAAGCCAAACTTGGAATGTACAACACTGTAGAAATAAAACTATACATTAATTTGCTCTTGTACTAAACAAAGCGCAGACGTTAATGATGCACATTTCCCAGAGCTGACATATTCCAATTAATAAATTCAAAATAAAGAGATATTTTTCTACCTTTTGTGCATTTTTTTCCAGCTGCAATTGCTCCAGCCACTTTCTTCTGGTTTCTTCGTGTCTTCCGCTAATTCTTCATCGTCTGCTGTCCATTTGTCTTTTCTTCTCTCTTCTAGTTTTTTTCCATTCTCTCTCTACATCTGCTTTAACATACTAATCTTTCTCCTTTTCCTCTTTCCTCATTCCTATTTCATCCACTCAAATTTTACCCCTCCATCCTCAATCCCCACTTACTCTCCCAATATCCGGACAATTGTAGATTTGTCTTCCCTCCCACACAAAATATTTTTTCCCTCTCCATTTCACTCTCCCAGCTCCATCCCATTCTAATCCTCCCCCAACATCAGCTCCATTCTAGTTCCAGTCCCACCCAGCATCCGCTCCCTTCTAGTCCCCGCATCAGCCCATTTCCAGTCCTAGCCCCCCATAAGCCCATTTCCAGTCCTAGCTCCCCCATCTATTTGCAGTCCCATCCAAGTCCCTCCATCAGCTCATTTCCAATCCCAGCCCCCCATGAGCCCATTTCTAGTCCTTTCCTAGCCCCACCATCAGCCCATGTCAAATCCTAGCTCCCCTCCACTCAGCCCATTTCCAATCCAAGCCCCCCATGAGCCTACTTCCAGTTCTAGCCCCTTCATGAGTCCATTTCAATCCAAACCCCCACCACAGCCCATTTCCAATCTTAGCACCCCCCAACAGCCAATTTCCAGTCCTATTCTAGCCCCTCCATCAGCCCATTTCCTGTCCTAGCCCCCCCTCACCCATTTCCAGTCCTAGCTCCCTCCCCCTCACAACCCATTTCCATTCCAAGCCCCCGTCCCCATCAGCTATTTGCAGTTCAAGCCCTCCTTCCACTCAGCCCATTTCCAGTCCTAGCCTCCTCATAGCCCATTACTAGTCCTAACCCCCCATCAGCCCATTACGTCCTAACCCCCCATCACCCTATTTCCAGTCCTAGCCCCCCATCAGCCTATTTCCAGTCTTAGCCCCCCTCCCATAGCCAATTACCAGTCCTACCCCCCCATCAGCCCATTTCCAGTCTTAGCCCCCCATAGCCCATTACCAGTCCTAACCCCCCATCACCATTTTTCCTTTCCTTGCCCCCCATCAGCCTATTTCCAGTCTTAGCCCCCCCCATAGCCAATTACCAGTCCTACCCCCCCCCCATCA
Source organism: Ichthyophis bannanicus (assembly GCA_033557465.1). Classification (NCBI taxonomy): domain Eukaryota; kingdom Metazoa; phylum Chordata; class Amphibia; order Gymnophiona; family Ichthyophiidae; genus Ichthyophis; species Ichthyophis bannanicus. The sequence goes on from CM066034.1 coordinate 905,798,705, forward strand.
GCCCACTTCCAGTCTTAGCCTCCCCCCCCCCATGGCCCATTACCAGTCTTAACCCTCCCCCCCCATCAGCCCATTACCAGTCCTAACCCCCCCCCCCGGCCCATTACCAGTCCTAACCCCCCCCATGGCCCATTACCAGTCCTAACCACCCCCCCCCATCAGCCCAATTCCAGTCTTAGCCCCCCCATAGCCCATTACCAGTCCTAACCCCCCCCATCAGCCCATTTCCAGTCCTACCCCCCCCCATGGCCCATTACCAGTCCTAACCACCCCCCCCCATCAGCCCACTTCCAGTCTTATCCCCACGATAGCCGATTTCCAGTCCTAACCCCCCCCATCAGCCCATTTCAAGCCCTACCACCCGCCTTCCAGCCTTATCCCCCTCCCCATAGTCAATTACCAGTCCTACCCCCCCATCAGCCCATTTCCAGTCTTAGCCCCCCCATCAGCCCATTTCCAGTCCTACCCCCCCACTTCCAGCCTTAGCCCCCTCCCCATAGCCCATTTCCTGTCCTAACCCCCCCCATCATCCCACTTAGCCCCCCCATATCCCATTACCATTCCTAAACCCCCCCCATCATCCCATTACCAGTACTAGCCTCCCCCCCCCATGGCCCATTACCAGTCCTAACCCCCCCCAGCCCACTTAGCCCCCCCATAGCCCATTACCAGTCCTAACCCCCCCATCAGCCCATTACCAGTCCTAGCCTCCCCCCCCCATGGCCCATTACCAGCCCACTTAGCCCCCCCCCCAGCCCACTTAGCCCACTTAGCCCCCCCCAGCCCACTTAGCCCCCCCCCAGCCCACTTAGCCCCCCCCATGGCCCATTACCAGTCCTAGCCTCCACCCCCCATTGCCCATTACCAGTCCTAACCCCCCCCATCAGCCCACTTAGCCCCCCCCATCTCCCATTAGCAGTCATAATACCCCCCCCCTCAGCCCACTTCCAGTATTATCCTCCCCCCCCTCGCCCCTTACCAGTCCTAACAACCCCCCCCCCCTGGCCCATTACCAGTCCTAACCAGCCCCCCCCGGCCCATTACCAGTCCTCACCACCCCCCCCCCCATCAGCCCACTTCCAGTTTAGCCTCCCCTCCCATAGCCCATTACCAGTCCTAACCACCCCCCCCCTATCCTGGCAAATTAAAATAAAAATAAAAAACCAAAAGGGCTGCGTCTGCCGCGGCCGCATCAAGAGCGCTGCCGCGGCAGCATCAAGAGCTCTGCCGCGGGGCCTCCCCCTGCCCGGCAGAGCCTCCGTGCATCCTCAGCAGCTTTCTTCATGTCCAAAACGCGGGCTTCTTTCAGAGCCGCGAGAGTTTCTTTTCTCGCGGCTCTCTTAATCCCGCGGGGCTGATGGGAAATCCCATCACCCTCGGCGGGATTAACAGAGCCGCGAGAAAGGAAACTCTCGCGGCTCTGAAAGAAGCCCGCGTTTTGGACATGAAGAAAGCTGCTGAGGATGCACGGAGGCTCTGCCGGGCAGGGGGGGGCCCCGCGGCAGAGCTCTTGATGCTGCCGCGGCAGAGCTCTTGCTGCTGCCGCGGCAGAAGCAGCCGGTTTGGTTTTTTTTTTTAAAACTTGGGATGCTGAAGAATGTTTTTTGCGCGGGGCCCCCTGAAACGCGGGGCCCTGTGCAAAAAACATTCTTGCTCAATGGACGGGCCGGCCCTGCCGGTCTGGCTCCAGGGCCACAGTAAGGAGGAGAGTAGCCCACGGGATAAATTGAGGATCTGTAGTTTCCAAGAACCCAGTTAGGTCCAAAGAGTCCATCGGCGGTGAATGAACAGGTGAAGAGGCACCATGGGTCTTGCACTTGGCAGAAGGCAGATAATAAATTCTAGCCAAAGGAGGAACAGACTCAAGGGGGAGGTTCAATATAGATGTAGCATATGAATTAAACAACTCCTTTGGTGATACAGTAGGCATTCGAGGAAAATTCAGCAAACGCAGATTTCGTCTACGAACAGAATTCTCCAGCATCTCAATCTTCCCATGGATAGCTATTAAATCATTTGAAACAGTACCTGACATGGTTGTTTCTCCAGGACCAAGCAGGAAGTCAGTCCTCACATATGGGTGACATCGACGTCGATGGAGCCCTTGCGGAGCATTTCCCCAGCTTTCTATGAAAGCCTTTGGGAATGCAGGCACGCATGCGCGGTTCCCTTCCCGCCTAAAGGTGCCATCTTGCCCAGTCTCTCTTTTTCCGTGAAGCCCGTCGGACGTGTGTCCTAGTCCTCCCGGAAAATAGTTGGATTTTTTCACGATTCCTTCGCTATTTTTTCTCCGGTTTGACGCCGGTTCCCCTCCCACCGGGTTCGGTACACCGGTATCGAGCCCAATCTTATTTTTTCGGTTTTTGCCCTTCGTGGCTGGCGTTCGCGCCCTTTTTTTCTTTTTCCTTGGAAGGCTGGTCCTTTGACCTTGCGGGGACTCTTTTTTCCCCGACGGCTTCCAGTGGCTTCAAAAAGTGTGATTGGTGTAAGAAACTAATGTCTCTCACCGACACACACAACTGCTGCCTTCGGTGCCTGGGTCCTGACCACGATCCTAAGATCTGTGGACCATGTGGAAAGATGTCTTCCAAGGTGCTTCGAAGTCGTCAGCACCAAAAGGAAAGGCTTTTCTCCGACTCGGCCTCCGGCCGGGCCCAGACCTCATCTGAGGCCTTGACATCTCGGGAGTCTGATCCCGAGCACCGTTGGGGCTCCTCGGACAGGGGGTCCCCTGACCGGGAGTGAAAGAGGAAGAAGTGGCTCGCGAGGATGTCGTCGGAAGAGGTCCCTGGCTCCTCGGGAGCTAGGTCTCAGACCCCCGACCGCCGCCCCGGGCACTTGGAACAGGAGAAGCCCCCAAAAGTACCTCGAGTGGAGCCAGAGTCTGCTGGACATGTAAGTCCTGTAGTCCTCGTGGACTCTCCTCCCAGAGAGCCGACGTTGGGCCCGGCGCTGCCGGGGCCCGAATCGGGAGCTGCTGAGTCTCCTGAGCTGGGTCTCAGGCTGACAGCCTTGGAGTGCAGATTGTCTGCCTTCATGGAACAGCAGCGGGCACTGATGGCCAGCCTGTCTGGCGCATCTGCCCCGACCACCGGGACATTGACATCGAAGTCGACCCCGGAGACCGAGCCGATACTCGAGACTATGAAGGCTCGAGGTAAACCTCGGTCACGGTCTCCCTCGACCTCCCGCTCGGGACCGAGGGCATCGACGCCGGTGCCTTCGGCGTCGGGGCGAGTGCTCACAGGCCCCGCGCGGTCGGAGCCCGATTCCTCATCGGACGAGTCCGCCTGGGAGACAGAGGACGAGGAGTCCCCCGACACCTTCCGGACTCGGTGCATCCCGTCGGACTCACCGCAGTCTGAGCCCCGGAGTAGATCCCCCTCCGGAGGATACCCGGTTCTCGGAGTTCATCCGGGATATGGCCACCGCGTTGGCTATCCCTGCGGATCCCGAGGAGAAGCCTCGAGCCGAGGAGCTCGAGGCCCTACAGTATGACTCTCCTCCGAAGGAGGCCTTTACTGTTCCGGTTCCTCCGATGCTGGAACGGCTCCTCTTCTGGATGTGGGAGGCACCGGCCTCAGCGCCGGTTCTAAGCAAGCTGGTTGATTCCATCTATCGACTCCGTAAGAGCCCTGGCTTTCAGAAGGCGCAGCTACCACACCATTCCATGGTTGTGGAATCGACCATGCATCGCCTTAAAAGTCAGAAGATGCACTCCGCGGTGCCCCCTGACAGGGAGGCCTGGAACCTGGATGGCTTCGGTAGAAAGTGCTTCCAGGGCTCGATGCTTGCTTGCCGTGTCCAGTCTTACCAGCTGTACATGGGCATGTACTTGCGGGACCTGGCCAAGGAGCTGGCCGGGTTCTCTGCTGGTCTCTCTGGGGAACCCTTGCAGAGGTTCAAGTCTTTGTCCTCGGGGATACTGGAATGCTCCAAGTTTATGTCCCGCGTTGCCTACAATGGCTTCGAGGCTTTGGCCCGTGTTGCGGCAGCCGGCATCGCGGCTCGACGCCAGGCATGGCTGCAGTCATTGGACCTCGAGCCATGGGTTCAGGACAAGTTGGTCGATGTCCCTTGCCGAGGTGAAAACCTTTTTGGCAAGCCCATGACCAAGAAGGCCGCACAGCTCGAAACCGAGCACCTCACGAGGACGAGGCTGTCTAGGAAGACTTCTGCCCCTTCTCACAAGAAGAAGGGCTCAGGTAAAAAGCCCTTTTACCCGAGGAAGGGCACTGCCTACAAACAGTACCCAGAGTACCAGGCCGCCCAAGCTCCCCCACAGGGTCAGCAGGCCAAGGGGCAGGGTAATGGGCCCCTAGGCAGAGGACCCCCAAGCCTCCGGCCCCTGCTCCCACTCAGCAGGGTGGGGGTTTTTGACTCCTTAGGCATAGCCTCTCCGTCCCTGCTCTCCCAACCCTACACAGGAGCTCGACTTACCCTGTTTGCCCACAGGTGGCCACTCATCACTGGAGACAGTTGGGTGCTAAGCATCGTCCACAAGGGCTATATGCTACACTTCCAACAGCTGCCTCCTCCATACTTCCCAGGGGAGCCTCCAAGGCCTCTCCTACACACAGATCTTCTCCTTCAGGAGCTCCAAGGTCTGTTGCGAGACAAGGCAGTGGAGCCTGTGCCTCCCCACCTCCAAGGTCAACGGTTTCTCTCCAGGTACTTTCTCGTACCCAAAAGAACCGATGGCCTCAGGCCTATTCTCGACCTCAGAAATCTCAACAAGTTCCTAGAGAAAGAAAAATTCAAGATGCTTACTCTTGGAACACTGCTGCCCTATCTCCAGCAGGGAGATTGACTATGCTCCTTAGATCTAAAGGATGCGTACACTCACATCCTCATTCATCCAGACCACAGAAAGTACCTCAGGTTCATTGTGGGAGGAAACCATTATCAGTACAGAGTACTGCCTTTTGGCCTCACCTCCGCTCTCAGGGTCTTCACCAAATGCCTGGCAGTGGTGGCGGCCTACCTGAGAAATCAGGGTATCTTTGTCTTCCCCTGTCTGGACGACTGGCTCATCAGGGGTCAGACGTGCCAGGAGGCCAGACAAGCCACCCTTCGCACTAATGCTCTTCTTCAAAACCTGGGTTTTGTCATAAACTTCGCAAAGTCTACATTGCTCCCCTCCCAGAACTTGGAGTTCATAGGGGCAAGGCTGGACTCTCTGCTGGCAAAGGCGTTCTTGCCAGAAGACAGAGCTCAAAGACTGATAAACTTGGCAAACCAGTTTCTCAGCAGGTCACTGGTCTCCGCCAGACTCTGCCTGAGGCTTCTTTGCCACATGGCTTCGACAGTACATGTTACCCCCAATGCCCGGCTCCATATGAGGCCTGCACAGTGGTGCCTCCGAAATCAGTGGACACAGGCCACAGGCAGCCTCAGAGACAGAGTAAGGCTGTCCAGACAATTTCTGGACTCCCTCCGCTGGTGGCTGCACCCACCCAATCTACTGCACGGGGTGCCTTTTCAGATTCCTGGATTCACAGTGGTGTTGACCACGGATGCCTCCCTGCAAGGCTGGGGGGCTCATTGTCTGGGCAAGTGCACCCAGGGCCTGTGGTCTCCATGGGAGGCCACACAGCAGATCAATTTACTGGAACTCAGGGCTATCCGTTTAGCCCTCAAGACTTTCTCTCAAACACTGGCTTATCAGTCTGTCCTAGTTCAAACAGACAACCAAGCAGCCATGTTTTATGTGAACAAGCAGGGCGGAACTGGGTCCAGGCTCCTTTGTCAGGAGGCACAGGACCTTTGCTTGTTTGCTCTCAGGCACAACATGCTCCTCAAGGCTGTGTATCTGCCTGGCCAGGACAACTACCTGGCAGACAGGTTGAGCAGGATCCTGCAGCCCCACGAGTGGCAGCTCCATCCCTTGGTAGTTCAGAAGATTTTCCTGAAATGGGGACTTCCATCCATAGATCTGTTTGCCAGTCCTCTGAACAAACAGCTGCCAAGGTTCTGCTCCAGGCAACCGCATCCTCTGCGGCTAGCAGCGGATGCTTTTCTGATTTCCTGGTCCCAGGGCCTCCTGTATGCGTTTCCTCCCACGCCCCTGGTGGCCCGAACTCTATTCAAAATTCTACAGGACAAGGCCTCGGTCCTGCTGGTAGCTCCCAGATGGCCGAGACAGCCTTGGTTTCCACTTCTGCTTCAGCTGGCAGTGGATCCCCCACTGCCTCTGGGGTTGCAACCCGACCTTCTCTCTCAGGATCAGGGTTCCCTTCTTCACCCAAATCTCAGAGCTCTCAATTTGATGGCATGGAGGCTGCAAGGGTAGTTTTGGCTCCCTGGGGCCTTCCTCAGGAAGTTGAGGAGGTTGTCCTAGCCTCTAGGAAGCAGTCCACTAGAAAAACCTATGCCCTGAAATGGAAAAGGTTTTCTGTGTGGTGTCAGCTACGTACAGAGGATCCTTTTTCCTGTGCTGTACCAGTAGTGCTTCAGTACCTGCTGCACTTATCCAATCAAGGACTCAAGTCCAATTCTGTTCGGGTCCACCTCTCAGCTCTAGCAGCTCACCACTCACTGGTGGAGGGACATTCTCTGTCGGTTCACCCCTTGGTGTCCAGATTTCTTAGAGGCTTGCTCTTGCTGAAGCCTCCAATCCGTCCGCCAGCTCCTGAGTGGGAGTTGAATGTGGTCTTGCAGCAACTGACTCGCCCACCTTTTGAGCCGATGGCTACTTGTCCTCTATGCTTCCTGTCCTGGTAGCCCTAACCTCGGCCCGGAGAGTGAGTGAGCTTCAGGCCCTGGTCTGTGACAGGACTTACACCCGCTTCTACAGGAATAGGGTAGTCCTTAGGACTCATCCAAAGTTCCTCCCAAAGGTTGTCTCCTCTTTCCACCTCAACCAGGAGGTGGTTCTTCCGACATTCTTCCCTAGGCCTCATGCAAGCCAGGCTGAAGCAGTTTTGCATACCCTGGACTGTAGGAGGGCCTTATCCTTCTACCTTGACCGTACGCAGAGGCATAGGAGGGCTACTCCGCTCTTCATATCTTTTGACCCTAATAATTTGGGGTTAGCTGTGTCCAAGCGTACCTTGTCCATCTGGGTGGCTGACTGTATCACCTGGGCTTACAGAGCAGCTGACCTTCCTTTGCAGGGTCGGGTCACGGCCCATCGTGTCAGGGCAATGGCTGCCTCAGTGGCTCATCTCCGCTCTGTACCGTTGGTAGACATCTGCAGGGCTGCAACTTGGTCCTCAAGCCAGACTTTTGCGGCCCATTACTGTCTGGAGAGGGAGTCCCGTAGGGACAGTGCTTTTGGCCAGGCAGTACTCTGGAATCTCTTTGAGGTTTAGGCAACTCCTGCCCTCCAGCCCTCCGTTGGGCTACCGGTGGAGGTTCTGTCAGTGAAAAGCCTTTCTTTGATGCTGGGACTAGAGGGAGTTCTCGTGTTCAGCCTGGGTTCCTGGTAGCCCAGAGCTAGGGAGTCACCCATATGTGAGGACTGACTTCCTGCTTGGTCCTGGAGAAAGAGTAGTTACTCATCTGTAGCAGGTGTTCTCCAGGAGCAGCAGGAATCAGTCCTCACAACCCTCCCTCCTCCCCTGGGAGTTGCAGTTGTATATAGTTTATTTTGTTTTTGTGTGCTGTTCTTAGCTAGGTCATTTGACTGGGCAAGATGGCACCTTTAGGCGGGAAGGGAACCGCGCATGCATGCCTGCATTCCCAAAGGCTTTCATAGAAAGCTGGGGAAATGCTCCGCAAGGGCTCCATCGACGTCGATGTCACCCATATGTGAGGACTGATTCCTGCTGCTCCTGGAGAACACCTGTTACAGGTGAGTAACTACTCTTACACCCTCCACTTTTTCCTCCAGCTGTGCCACCTTGGCAGAAATAGTGGCTCCCTCCTTCTTTTGATGATCAACAGATTGAAGCATAAGGGCTAAAGCACTCTGAAGAACTCCAAACTGAGATGAGAAGGAATGTTGCAAGACCTGGAGACCTTCCCAGAGGGAATCCAAAGTGACTGCTGCCGGGCGTTGAAGTACAGACTGCACAGGTAGCACAGCTGTAATCCCGGTAGATGTAGGAGAAGAAACACCGGAGCCAGCATCAGCTTCAACATACAAACTTCCTCCACTCCCAGCAGGGCTGCCCACAACAGCCGCAGGCTCCGCAGCCTCAAGCACAGCTGCCACGGAGCTACTCGACATAGCAGGAAGTGATGACTCAGCGAGCACAGCTTCCCCGAAACCACAGAACTCCGTTTCCGCTGCTCCTGCTGCGAGTAATGCAGGCTGAATCATAGGGGTATGACCTCCGGGCTAAGAGATACATGCAGCTCAGAGGGGCGTGGCAAGTCGCCTTCCACTCCTAGCACCCCCTGATAACTCCGGAGCTTCCACCACACCAGCGGGCCTCAATAAAACATCTAGAGGACCCCTAGAGACCGCCGGCGCTGCCGCAGGTAATACCCAGCTTTTGGCTTTCCTTTTACGCGGCATTGTAAGAAAAGAGGTAATAAAACACCGACCCAGCCAGCAGCGTCTAGCGCGTGTCAGCCATCTTGCTTGCTAGCATTTAATATAGACACATAAGGCATCTTTACAAAATAGGATAAAAATAGGTGCATTCTCCATCTCTAAACCCATGTGCCCTGTTAAAAATTTCCCTCTATGTGTTTAATCTAGGCCTGCTATTCAGCAGGCCAAGACTAAACATCTAGGACCCGATTTTCGAAGGCAGTTACACAGGTATCAGCCCATGTTATTCATGTAACTGCCTTCGAAATGCACTCTTCTGTTCAGTGTAAACCGCCTTGATGTGTCGAAAGGTGGTATATAAAACCGGTTAAATAAATAAATGTTAACCTAGTAAATGCCTTAACTGGAATTTTCCAAAAGCACCTACACAGGTAGTGCCTTCGGAAAATCCCGGTTTAGTTCCTAACACGCCCAACTGCTACCTGTTTAGCATCAGGGTGTGTTGGGGGCGTTCCAGGGTGGAGCGGGGTCGGAGGCAAGCGCTAACCGGGTAGCAGCGATTTTCGATAGCCCTCGGCACCTTAAAGATAGGCGTGGAAAACCCTTGCCTATCTTTAAGGCGATGGAGCTAACCGTGTAGCATCAAAAATCTGTGCTACCTGGCTAGCTCCTGTGTCTTCCGGATTGTATCATGATAACCGGATTTTCAATGCCGGGACCGAATATGCCCCCCAACATTGAAAATCTGGGTTAGACGGACAGCAAGTGGGCTATGCGCCAACGCAGCACATAGCACTGCCCAACTGAATATCGGGCCCCTAACTTATCTGGATAGCAACTGAATATTGCCGCTATCCAGATAATTTTGCAGCCTGCCCTCTCTCCACCCCTTTATGGACAGTATCAGATCATTCAAATATATTTTTGGCCTGATGCTATCCATATAGAAGTGGAGGAGTAGCCTAGTGCATTGGCTTGCTAATCAAGAGACCAGTGTTCAATTCCCACTGATACTCCCTGTGACCTTCAGCAAGTCACTTAACTCTCCATTGCCTCAGAAGAAAAGCCTGGCAATCTACTTTTGCTCACACATCCAAAAAAACCCAGGAGTTGGCATTGTCTCAAAGGCACACATTGCATTTTTGCTATCCATATAAAAACGAAAATAAACAGATAGGGAGCTTACACACTTACTGGCCACAGTTCTTATAAAGTGTAATGTTTTATAGCAAATCCTGATCATGCTTCATTTTATAGAATAGCAGATCTGAAACAGACATTTTCCATCTCAGCTGTATTAATTTTGGTGCTAATCTTTTGGTTTCTTTTATGGCAGTGATTAGGCATGTATATTCTGCTTGTTGTACCTTGCATGCTATTAATAGAATGCATCACTGAAAGAAGTAGCAGATTTTTTTTCTGTATTGCTGTAAGCAGAGAGGCAACATATTCCACTGATTTAAAACATCATTACTGTCATTCACTAAGGAAATAGAGCTTTACAGAATGAAGATGAAGTGCTGATCGCTGTAGCAATAAAGATTAGAGAGAAGGTTAAAGGGACACTTAGGGGCATGTTTACTAAAAACCGCTAATTAGCGCGCCGCAAAATAGCGCACTAAAAGCGGTACTTAAGAGCGCTTAAACGCCCCGCAAACGTGCGATGAAGCCCCGCACACTTGCGCGTCACAGTAACGGGTGCCGCACAAGTACGTGCCCGCAAATGTCCGATAGAGGCGTGGAAAGGCTAACGGAGGGCGGAGGAAGGCCCCGGAGGGGCGGAGAGAAGGGGTTAATGGGCAGGGAAGGGGAGGGGAGAGGCGCCCCGCACATTATCGGGGCTGAATTTCCAAAAATAAATAGCGCGAGTGAATCACTCGCGTTAGAATGCATTTAAAGGGAAGAGAAACCATTTCCGTCAGCAATGTACAGCAAAACCGGGGAAACCTGCAAAACGTGAGCAGTGTGATACATGTGCACAGCACAAAAAGTGCAATTATAAATAGAAAATGACCACCACAAAAATATGAAAAATAGTAATTCAGTTGGGAAACAGTTATAGTGATGGGCAAAACTAGATAACACACCCAGGAAAGCTCCAAAAAAAAGGAAATGATTTATGGAAAGGTGTACGGAGCGGAGAATCGTCCAAAAAACATTTCCCTTTTTCTGGAGCTGTCCTGGGAGTGTTATCTAGGGTTGCCCATTAATATCACTGTTGCCCAGCTTGGGTCCACAGTCGGATCCACAGTCATGGACATTCCAGGGAATCCACCCAATCTGTAGCTACACGGTGGTGCAGTGCACACAGACACTGCATGCAAGAGCAGCAGGCCACAGGTTCAAAGCCCAACTGGGGCAACTGCCAATCTTGCCCACATATTTTTCCCCCAAGTAAACAGTGATAGTAAGGGCACACCTTTCCTGGCGAGGACATATGCAATGGCAATACGTCCACGGAGCACAGACACCATGAACAGGGGCAGTACCTAGAGCAGAATCACGCAAATGCAGTCCTGGTGGGGCACGCACCAGTCAGGTTCCATGATGCCACTCATACAAATGCCTGTGCTGTATATCTATGCACCACCCCCATGGCATGTAGATGTAGCTCATGCATATTCATGAGGGACAGCAGGAAAACCCGAACAGTGTGATACAAACCTGGACTGGAGTTGGGAATCTGTGCCGTAAAGCAGCAGCCATCAAGGGCAGACACACCCACACCCACAGGCCCCATTGGCCAATGTCTCCTGGAAAGGCAGAACATTGGACCCTGCATGCAGCACCCAAAACTAGCACTTGCATAACTTACCAATGTCACCCTGCACCTGAGGTATACGGTAAGCAGCTCTGAGACGTTTACTAGGAGCACAGGCAGATAGATATCCATACGTTACGTACATACTGCTAGTTGACCCCATCCAAACAATCTGTTAGGTGTTTGCGGGGTGTGCTCCAGGCCTGGCCTCTGACGGTGTTTACCACCCTGGGGAGTGACCACCAGCTGTAATGCGTACCATATCCATGCCTTGCCATGCTCAGGACCGGTTTGGTGGGCAAGGCTAATTACCCCCTCAATCGTAGCACCATGATGGCATAGGTGTGGAAGTGTGTGTCTGTCTATACCAGGGGTCTCAAACACGCGGCCCGCGACGGAGGAAAACAAAAAACCCCCAAAACCCTGGCTTCTGTCGTTGCTGCCGTGGCAGCGGCAGAATCAATTATCAAATTTAAAAAAAAACTGACTTCTGCTGCTCAAGCAGCAAAATCAGCTGTCCTGCGGCCCCTTCCCCTGTGCCCGGAGATCCGAGTCTGCTCTATCAGCGGCGTGCTTTTCAAGCCGCGAAGAGAGTATTCCCCTCTCGCGCGGTTTCAAGCCGCGCGAGAGGGGAATACTCTCCTCGCGGCTTGAAAAGCACGCCGCTGATAGAGCAGACTCGGATCTCCGGACACAGGGGAAGGGGCCGCAGGACAGCTGATTTTGCTGCTTGAGTAGCAGAAGCCAGGTTTTTTTTTAATTTACCGGGGGGGGGTGTAGGACTGGAAATGGGCTATTGGCAGGGGGGGGGTATGACGAAATGGGCTATTGGCAGGGGGGTATGACTGGAGATGGGCTATTGGCAAGGGGGTTATGACTGGAGATGGGCTATTGGCAGGGGGGGGGTATGACTGGAAATGGGCTATTGGCAGGGGGGGGGTATGACTGGAAATGGGCTATTGGCAGGGGGGGTATGACGTAATGGGCGATTGTCAGGGGGGGTATGACTGGAGATGGGCTATTGGCAGGGGGGGGTATGACTGGAAATGGGCTATTGGCAGGGGGGGGTATGACTGGAAATGGGCTATTGGCAGGGGGGGGGTATGACGAAATGGGCTATTGGCAGGGGGGGTATGACTGGAGATGGGCTATTGGCAGGGGGGGTTATGACTGGAGATGGGCTATTGGCAGGGGGGGGGTTATGACTGGAGATGGGCTATTGGCAGGGGGGTTATGACTGGTAATGGGCTATGGGGGGGGAAAGGACTGTAAATGGGCAGGTGGGGGTAAGAAAGGACTTGAGGTGGGCTGAGGGGTGGAGTGAGGAATGGAAATGAGCTATGGAAGGGCTGACTGAAATGGGGTAATGGGGGTTAGGGCTGGAAGTGGGCTATTGGCAGGGGGGTTATGACTGGTAATGGGCTATGGGGGGGGTAAGACTGAAAATGGGGTGATGGGGTAAAACTGGACGTGCGCTATGGGGAGGTTAGGACTGGTAATGGACTATGGGCGGTCTAGTACTGCTAATGGGCTGGGGGGGGGTTGCTAGGACTGGAAATGGGCTGAGTGGAAGGGGGGCTTGAACTGCAAATGGCTGATGGGGAGGGGGCTTGGAATGGAAATGGGCTGTGAGGGAGGGAGCTAGGATTGGACATGGGCTGATGGGGGGCTAGGATTGGAAATGGGCTGATGGTGAGGCTAGGATAGGACTGGAAATGGACTAATGGGGGGACTAGAAGGGAGCGGATGCTGGGTGGGGCTGGAACTAGAAGGGAGCTGATGTTGGGGGAGGATTAGAATGGGATGGAGCTGGGAAAGTGAAATGGAGAGGGGAAAAATATTTTGTCTGGGAGAGAAGACAAATCTACAATTGGCCAGGTATTGGGAGAGTAAGTGGGGATTGAGGATGGAGGGGTAAAATTTGAGTGGATGAAATAGGAATGAGGAAAGAGAAAAAGGAGAAAGATTAGTATGTTAAAGCAGATGTAGAGAGAGAATGGAAAAAAAACTAGGAGAGAAGAAAGGGCAAATGGACAGCAGACGATGGAGAGTTAGCAGAAGACATGAAGAAACCAGAAGAAAGTGGCTGGAACAATTGCAACTGAAAAAAATGCACAAAAGGTAGAAAAATATCTCTTTATTTTGAATTTATTAACTGGAATATGTCAGCTCTGGGAAATGTGCATCATTAATGTTTGCGCTTTGTTTAGTACAAGAGGAAATTAATTTATAGTTTTATTTCTACAGTGTTGTTGTACATTCCAAGTTTGGCTTTTGGGGTTCCCAGTTTAATTATTGTCTTCTTGTTTCTAAATCTTTTAGTCTTTCTTTATCCATACTCATTAAAGAGGCATGTTTACTAAAAGTTAGTGTATGGTAACATTATGCAAATATTTATGCAAATGAGGCCCCTTATGCAAATGAGGCCCCGCGTCTTATGCGGCCCCCGGGTTACTTTACAAGTCCTCATTTGGCCCTCAAAGCAATTTGAGTTTGAGACCCCTGGTCTATACAGTGGGTGTTGGCTGCAAACACCCTCCACAGCCCACACTGCCAGCACTGTTGCCAGTATTGGCCAGCCAATGTGCATAATGAGGTGCAAGGTACCATGGGTATAGCATCTGAGGTGCAAGGTGCATAATGAGGTGCAAGGTACCATGGGTATAGCATCTGCACCGGGCATAGGGCATTGGCTGGGACATTGTAGTGTCCGGCCACCACCTACACAGACAGGATGGCCAAAGCATGTCCTTCTGGGTGATCACGCTCACCCTGACTGTGCAGTGACCACAGCATGGCTAGGCACCCCCATAGTGCTGTATAGTAGTTCTCTCATGTGATAGATATGGGTTTTTATTTGGGGCCCAGTCACTGATCTATCTGCTTGCTGTGTATGCAGGCAGCCCAGTTCTGGGTGCATGTATCTCCATTGGGAACATGCACTATGGACTAACCAGCAGACTGCTTGTAGCTGGTATGTGTCTTGCTGGATTGGCTTGCAGTGGCTGTTGGCTTGCTGCAGGGGAATATCTGGTGGTGGAGTGCAGCTTACCATAGCCTGGGCTTATGTCTGTCTGCTATTGTGTCATGGCTGTGTATGGAGCTGCCCTGTGGGGGGGTTGTTCCTCAGCAGGACTGGGGTTGCTATTGCCCTCTACTGCCACCTGCAGGGAGGTAGAGTGTGGATCTCTTGATGGGTGACCATGTTTGCCAGAGGGAGGGAGGGGGGGGGCCCCCCCCCCGCTGTGCCTGACAGGGATATCCATGGTGTTTGTGCAGAAACTAGCTATCTTACACATTAACACTGCTTTGGAACTCCCGCTTGGCCTCCATCAGTCATGGAAGGTGTTGTGGACCTGGTCCTGGGCGCCTCATTGCACACTCAGGGTGAGCACAGTACCCGCACGATGTAACGGTGTGTGGCTACTCTGTGCCAGTAAAACACCCGGTCAGTGCCCCCTACTAGGCCATGGTGCTGTGTGGGTGCACTTGGTCACTTCCCCCAACAGGGCCGAGGTGCTGTGGGGGTGCATTCCCCATCTTGTGTCCATCTGTGGACAGCTAATTTGCATGTGCAGTGCATCATGGGTACGGTTGGCCTACCCTATCTGGTTTACACCAGCAGACTGTCTGTGAGGTGACGTGTAGGCTATCTGCAGCCAGCCAGGGGCTTGCTTACAGCTATGGAGCTGTAGCCCAATGGTTACGTCACTGCCTGTGCAGCCAGAGGTCATGGGTTCAAACCCACAGTGGTGCCCTTTGATAGGGATGTCCACAGCTTTATTTTTATTTACTGTACATATGTCTATGCCGGCAAGACCACCCTCAGCTTACTATACCCATTAGGTGCCTCTGAGGGTGCTTTATAGGGCGCCCTGTAGGCCACCTTATGGTTGCCATCCATATAGGGTGCACTATACATTATCCTGTGTCGCAACATACATGGTGCCCTATAGGGGACATTCAAGGGTGCCTTGGCGAACAGTGCACTGTAACATGTGCCTTATGGGCCGCCGTATGTTAACATGCTGGGAGAGTGCGTTTGCTAGTAGTGGTGACAAAATAAAATTATCATGCCTCCTACAGCACTCCACAACATAATACATACTGCCTCAGCAAGCATTTTTCACTGGGCATTGTGAGGGGTTGAACCCCTGATCCCTGCACCATTGGTCAGTGTTTTAACCATTGTGCTGTGGCTCTGTTCCTGTGCTTGTGCATCAGCGCGCCGCCTTGTGCCTATCAGCGCGCTGCCTTCTGCCGCCCGAGGACCAGTGCGCTGCCTTATGCCGCCCAAAAAGAACTGTGCGCCGCCTTATGCCGTTCCAAATTAATTTGCCTCCTAAAACAATTTTACCCATTACAGTTGCTGCCTCAGCTGGCCTTTTTCCTTGCACACAATGGGGGATTGAACCCATGGCCCCTGCACCATTGGTCAGTGTCTTCACCGTTGTACTACGGCTCTGTTGTTTTCTATATCCAACGGCGCGCCACTTTGCCTTTCCACGCGCTAATGTCGACCCCCGCACATTAGCGCGACGCGCACACGTCCGGTTGCTTACTCCCGGTTTTTTTCTTTTTTCAGCCTGATCCGCCCACTCCTTATATGGCACAGGCACACTACCGCGGCCCCGCACGATAAGAATGTTTAGTAAACATCCCCCTTAAACAATTTTGGCAGCTAGCTAAATTTGGGTGGGGGAGGAGGAAGTGTAAAGAGATTGATAATGTTTATCTGATTCACATCTGTATATATTTTATAGAAAAATTACTTTTTGTTTTTAAAAGACAAAATATGAGTGTGAGGTGACTGCTGCCAGGGTTGCCTACATACTGGCAGGTCCATAGAGTTAGATTTACATGCTGTAGTCACACCTCTCCTCAAGAAACCCTACCTGTCCTTCTAACTATCGACCTATCTCCCTCCTCCCGTTTGTTTCTAAAGTACTTGAACATGTGGTTCATTGCCATTGCCTCTATTTTCTCTTCTCTCAAGTTCTCCAGGATCCTTTACAATCTGGCTTTCGTCCTTTACATTCTACTGAAACGGCTCTTCCCAAAGTCTCCAGTGACCTGTTCCTGGCTAAATCCAAGGGCCTTTACTCGATCCTCATCCTTCTTGACCTTTCTGCTGCTTTTGACACTGTTGACCACAACCTTCTCCTCGATACCTTGTCCTCGCTTGGTTTTAAGGGCTCTGTGCTGTCCGTGTTCTCTTCTTATCTCTCCCATCGCTCTTTCAGTGTTTGTTCTGGTGGATCCTCCTCTACTGCTATCCCACTCTCAGTTGGTGTACCCTAAGGATCTGTCTTGGGTCCACTCCTTTTCTGTCTTTGTATCCAGTTCCTTGGTGCACTCATCTCTTCCCATGGCTTTCAGTACCATCTTTATGCTGATGTCTCTCAGATCTACCTCACTACACCTGAAATCTCTCTGGCAATCCAGACCAGTTTCTCTGCCTACCTTTCTGACATTGCTGCTTGGATGTCTCACCGCTGCTTGAAATTGAACATGGCCAAAATTGAGCTTCTTATTTTTCTCCCTAAACCCTCCTCTCCCTTTTCTCCTTTCTCAGTCTCTGTGGATAACTTTACTCCTCCCTGTCTCTTCAGCTCACAACCTTTGGAGTCGTCTTTGATTCCTCTCTCTCCTCTGCACACATCCAACTGATAGCTAAAACCTGCCATTTCTTTCTCTATAACATCAATAAAATTCGCCCATTCCTTTCTGAACACACTGCTAATACACTTATCCACTCCTTAGTCACCACACATATAGACTATTGTAACCTACTCCTTGCTGGTCTCCCTCTGAATAATCTTTCTCTTCTTCAATCTGTTCAACACTCTGATGCGCAGCTAAGCTTCCACCAGCCTCGTCATGCTCATATTACCCCTCTTGTCAAGTGACTTCATTGGCTCTCTATTTATTTCCACATCGTTCAGACTTCTCCTGCTGACCTATAAGTGCATTCGCTCTGCAGCTTCTCACTACCTTTCCTCTCTTATCTCTCCCTACAGCCCTCCTCGGGAACTCCATTCTTCTGGCAAATTGCTTCTATCTGTGCCCTTCTCTTTTAATGCCAACTCCAGATTTCACTCCTTTCACCTTGCTGCTCCTCATGTCTGGAACAAACTACCAGAGTCTGTACGTCAGGTGCCTTCTCTGACCCTTTTCAAATCCAGGCTGAAAACTCATCTTTTTGCCACCGCTTTTGGATCTTGACTCACCTAATGCCCTTTGTGTTTCCTTACCATTTCCCCTAGCTGTATCCCATGTCTACAGCTACTGTGTTGTCTGTCTGTATTAGATTGTAAGATCCGATGAGCAGGGACTGTCTTTTACATGTGTCTGTGCAGCACTGTGTACGCTTTGTAGCACTATACAAATGTTCAGTAGTAGTAATAGTAGTAGACATTTGAAAGGCCATTCTATAACAGGGTACCTATGCCAGAAATGCGCATAGGAACATATGTTGTGCCTGTTTTATAGAGGATAACGCCTATAAAGCATTGGGAATATATTAGGAGGCCCTTTTACTGAAGCCCACTATGTGATTAATGCATATTTTAGTGCACAGTAATGGCCCATAGTGACAACTAATACACAGGTATGACAGCAACTGGCCACTAAAACACACATTAATCACCCATTGCACGAAGGAGCAGGGAATGGCCAGGGAATGAGTGGAGTGTGGGTGTGGGTCAATTAGCGTGGGTCACCTAGCAATACCTCTATGAGCGGTGTTAAATGCATCTGTTTATTGCGCCATGCTTTAGCATACGCGTCCGTGCAGTAACTGCCAGGAACATGCTGCACATGCTTCTCACAATTACCGTGGGGCTTGCACTTAATGCAAAGACAGCCATTCTTATTATTCTTATGCGAGAAAATTTGACCATGTTACACCACCCCTGAAATCCCACCACTGGCTGCCATTCTCAGCCCGGGTTCAATACAAACTGCTGACTTTAGAAAATAAGGTCCTCTATACTAGTTTCCCTGCTTACCTGTTCTCCTATCTCACATTCTATACCCCGTCTCAGGCCCTTCGCTCTCTTCAGGATAATAGACTTCATATCCCAACTCCCAACAAAGCACGACTTGAATCTACCTGTAGTTTGGCCTTCTTTTTCTGTGTTCCCACACTTTGGAATTTTATGCTCCAATTACTTCATCTCAAACCTTCCTATCCATCATTCAAAACTCAGCTGTAAGACACATCTCTTCTCACATCATAGAACAGCGATGGCGAACCTATGGCACGCGTGCCAGCTGTGGCACGCGAAGGCCTTGCAGCTGGCACGCGTGAAGGTCCGCAAAAAAAGAAAAAGCGGGCTCTGGCTGCTGCCGCGGACGCGGCAGCATGCAGTGTCCCGCGGGGCCCCCTCCGCCCGCTAAGCCCCTCTGCAAGGGCTTTCAGATTCGCGAGGGAGACAGCGTCTCCCTCGCGTCTCTGTTAAGCCCGCAGGGGTTAATGGGAAATTTGAAAGCCCTTGCAGAGGGGCTTAGCGGGCGGAGGGGGCCCCGCGGGACACTGCATGCTGCCGCGTCCGCGGCAGCAGCCAGAGCCCGCTTTTTCTGTTTTTAAATTTGCCGGGGGGAGGGGGGGTTAGGACTGCTAATGGGCTAGGGGGGGGGTTAGGACTGCTAATGGGCTGGGGGGGTTAGGACTGCTAATGGGCTAGGAGGGGGGGGGGTTAGGAATGCAAATTGGCTAGGGGGGGTTTGGACTGCTAATGGGCTGTGGGCTGATGGGGGCTGTCTGGAAATGGGTGATGGGGGGTTAGGACTGCTAATGGGCAGGGGGGGGGGTTAGGACTGCTAATGGGCTGGGGGGGTTTGGACTGCTAATGGGCTGGGGGGGGTTAGGACTGCTAATGGGCTAGGAGGGGGGGTTAGGACTGCTAATGGGCTGGGGGGGGTTAGGACTGCTAATGGGCTGTGGGCTGATGGGGGCTGTCTCGAAATGGGGTGAGGGGGGGTTAGGACTGGTAATGGGCTATGGGGGGGGTTAGGACTGCTAATGGGCTAGAGAGGGGGGGGTTAGGACTGCTAATGGGCTAGGGGGGGGTTAGGACTGCTAATGGGCTGGGGGGGTAAGGACTGCTAATGGGCTAGGGGGGGGTTAGGACTGCTAATGGGCTGGGGGGGTTAGGACTGCTAATGGGCTAGGAGGGGGGTTAGGACTGCTAATGGGCTAGGGGGGGTTAGGACTGCTAATGGGCTGGGGGGGGTTAGGACTGCTAATGGGCTAGGAGGGGGGGGTTAGGACTGCTAATGGGCTAGGGGGGGTTAGGACTGCTAATGGGCTAGGGGGGGTTAGGACTGCTAATTGGCTGTGGGCTGATGGGGGCTGTCTGGAAATGGGGTGATGGGGGTTAGGACTGGTAATGGGCTATGGGGTGGTTAGGACTGCTAAAGGGCTAGAGAGGGGGGGTTAGTACTGCTAATGGGCTAGGGGGGGGTTAGGACGGCTAATGGGCTGATGGGGAGGGGTTAGGACTTGAGGTGGGCTGTTGGGTGGGGTTAGGACTGGAAATGGGCTGATGGGGGGTTAACACTGGAGGTGGTCTGATGGGGTTAGGACTGGTAATGGGCTATGGGGGGGTTTAGGACTGATAATGGGCTATGGGGGGGCTGGGACAAGAAATGGGCTGATGGGGAGGGGTTAGGACTTGAGGTGGGCTGATGGGGTTAGGACTGGTAATGGACTGTGGGCTGATGGGGGGTTAGGACTGGCAATGGGCTATGGGGGGCTGACTGGAAGTGGGGGGTTAGGACTGGTAATGGGTTATAGGGGGGGGCTTAAACTGAAAATGGGGTGATGGGGGGTTAGGACTGGAAGTGGGTTGATGAGGGGGGGATAGGACTGGTATTGGGTTGGGGGGCTGCTAGGACTGGAAATGGGCTGATGCAGGGACTAGAAGGGAATGGATGCTGGGTGAGGCTGGAACTAGAAGGGAGCTGGTGTTGGGGGAGGATTAGAATGGGATGGGGCTGGGAGAGTAAAATGGAGAGGGGAAAAATATTTTGTGTGGGAGGGATAAAAAATCTACAATTGGCCGGGTATTGGGAGAGTAAGTGGGGATTGAGGATGGAGGGGTAAATTTTGAGTAGATGAAATAGGAATGAGGAAAGAGCCAAAGGAGAAAGATTAGTATGTTAAAGCAGATGTAGAGAGAGAATGGAAAAAAAAAACAAGAAGACAGAAGAAAGGACAAATGGACAGCAGATGGAGAGTTAGCAGAAGACACGAAGAAACCAGAAGAAAGTGGCTGGAACAATTGCAACTGAAAAAAAATGCACAAAAGGTAGAAAAATATCTCTTTATTTTGAATTTATTAACTGGAATATGTCAGCTCTGGGAAATGTGCATCATTAATTTTTGCGCTTTGTTTAGTACAAGAGGAAATTAATATATAGTTTTATTTCTACAGTGTTGTTGTATATTCCAAGTTTGGCTTTTGGGGTTCCCAGTTTAATTATTGTCTTCCTGTTTCTAAATTGTGATTCCTTGTTTGGTGATGGTCTGTTCTGCATGTGTAACTGAGCTGAGGTATTCTGTTTATATAATTCCTATTTGACATTGCCACTTGTTCTTTCCCCAGTAGGTCATGTATTGTTGTTCTCTGAGATGTATTGGTTTAATATTTGCAGTGTTGCCTTTTGATAGGTAGAGTATGGTGCTTTGTGAGTCCTGGTAGTGCTGTTAGGATACGGCGGGTTTGCTATGGGTTCTAAATGGGCAGCGTTTGTAGTAGTTCCTAATGTGCCTGGCGGTTGGTACTGGATTATAGTAATGTAGAAACCTTTTAGTCTTTCTTTATCCATATACTCATTAAGAGGCATGTTTACTAAAAGTTAGTGTATGGTAACATTATGCAAATATTTATGCAAATGAAGCACCTTATGCAAATGGGGCTTTAATTGACGTGCTGGCACTTTGAGGAAATTCTTTGGTTTTGTGCGGCAGTTTGGGCACTCGGGCTCAAAAAGGTTAGCCATCACTGTCATAGAACATACCTCCTTCTCTCCCTTTCTAGCACCCCCCCCCCCCCACTACAACTATTTGTTCTACCCTCTCCATCCCCTCTGTCCTATTAATGATGACATTCTTTTTTAATTTCAATGATTTTATCGAGTGTAAACAGCCTTGCCTCTAAACAAAATGGCGATATAGAAAGTCTAAAATAAAAATAGTTTTTGCGCTAAACTCGTGTTAAGAGCAAAGCCCTAATGGGCTGTATTAAAAGGCCTCTTACTCTCCCTGAATGGACTTTCAGAATGGGAGCACACCATTTCACAGTATCTATTGATTTAGTGTGAAATCTCCACAATTTTCTTTGTTAGTACTCTTAATATTTCAAAACGTTTTAAATGAAAGTCCATTCAACCAAAGTGCATTTCATATATCAATTAATTTCTTTGAAACAATTCATTAATGATTTATCTCCATATGTCATAGAAACATAGAAAAATGAAGACAGAAAAAGATCACATGGCTTATCTAGTCTGTCCTTCCATATCAACAACTACAACAGTCCCCTTTTTTCCTTTAGAGATCCTCTGTGTTTGTCCCATGCTTTTTTAAATTCAGATACTGTCCTCATCTCTACCACCTCAACTGGGAGACTATTCCACGGATCCACCACTCTTTCAATAAAGAAATATTTCCGCATATCATTCCTGAATCTATCCCCCTTCACCCTCATCCCATGTTCCCTCGTAGCAGAACTTGCTTTCAATCGAAAGGGGCTCTCCCCCTGTGCATTTATGCCATGGAGGTATTTAAACATTTCAGTCATATCATCTCTATCCCGCCTTTCCTCTAAGGTGTACATATTAAGATCCTTAAGTCTGTCCTCATATACTTTATAATGAAGACCACTAACCATTTTAGTAGCCACCCTCTGTACTGACTCCATCCTGTTTATATCCTTTTGAAGGTGTGGTCTCCAGAATTGCACACTACGTATTCTCCAAATGAGATCGCACCAAAGACTTATACAGAGGCACTAACACCTCCTTTTTTCTGCTAGCCATTCCTCTCCGTATGCACCCAAGCATCCTTCTAGCTTTTGCAGTCGCCTTTTCTATCTGTTTAGATACTTTACGATCATCAGGTACAACCACGCCTAGGTCCCGCTCTTCTTTAGTGAACAAAAGTACTTCACCCCCTATACTATATTGCTCCCTTGGATTGCTGCAGCCCAAATGCATCACTTTACATTTTTTAACATTAAAGCCCAGCTGCCAAATTCTAGACCATTCTTCAAGCTTAGCTAGATCCCTCCTCATGTTATCTACACCTCCCTGGGTGTCTACTCTATTGCAGATTTTGGTATCATTTGCAAAGAGACAAACCTTACCCGACAGCCCTTCCGCTGTATCACTAACAAAGATGTTAAAAAGAATCAGACCAAGGACAGATCCTGTTAACTTCCTTCTCTTCAGAGTGAGCTCCATTTACCTGTACTCTTTCTAGCCCCCCACACAACCAATTTCTAACCCAAGCAGTAACTTTAGGGTCCATCCCTAGGGTGCTCAGTTTCTTTAGAAGTCGCCTGTGAGGAACGGTGTCAAAGGCTTTACTGAAATTTAAATACACCACATCTAGGGCTCTCTCTCGGTCCAACTCCCTGGTCACCCAGTCAAAGAAATCAATCAGATTTGTCTGACAAGACCTGCTTCTGGTGAATCCATGCTGCTTTGGATCCTGTAATCCGCTGGACTCCAGAAACCTCAATATTTTTTCTTTCAGCAGCGTTTCCAATAATTTACTCACCACCAAAGTTAAACTAACTGACCTGTAGTTTTCAACCACATCCTTACTTCCGCTTTTGTGTAAAGGCACCACATGAGCCTCTCTCCAGTCCTTTATCAAGTGACTTCATTGGCTCCCTATCCATTTCCACATCATTCAAACTTCTCCTGCTGACCTATAAGTGCATTCACTCTGCAGCTCCTCACTACCTTTCCTCTCTTATCTCTCCCTACACCCCACTCCCTTGTCCCAATATATCACAATTCCATACTAAACTGTCTCTTGAAAATTAAACTTTGAAAAGGTTAAACACTTATCCAAAAATACTAAATTTCATATGAATTAATGTTTTGAATTAATTCTGCATCAGGAATCTAGCATTCCATCAAAAGTCCAACATTTTAGTAGCTCCTCTTTTTAAAGTCTATAAACCTAAGTGTAGGTTTAGAAATTTAGGCATGTGCCTAGATTTAATGTACATTTTCAGACACTTTATGTTCCTATTTATAATGAAAAGTAGGCACCCTGCATAGGCTCAAGATAAGTGTATTCTGGGTGCCTAAAACTAGGAACCTGGTTATAAAATTACACACATAGAAGGCAATCTCCAACTGTCAGGTACTCAAAATAGTCAGGACTGAGTACAGATTACATCGCTTCATGCTTCAGCCAAATTGCTCACCAAGGAAACATTTGGTGCCTCCTCAGCACCAGTAAGTACTTCTTTAGTTCTCACCCTTCTGCAGGCCAGTACAGTCAAATCCATTCCACTAGGGCAGGAAAGGAAGGGATTTGACTCGAGGTACTTCCAGGTTACCAGAAAAACAGGAGCTTTCCATGCCATCTTAGATCTGAGGAATTTGAACAAATGCTGGTTCAAGAGAAGGGAAATTGGCTATGTTTCCTAGATCTCAAGTTTGCGTACACCCATATTCAGATACTTCCTATGACTTGGAGGTATCGGTGATTCATCACAGGAGAACATCACTACCAGTATTGTGTTCTGCTTTTTGGCCTCATGTCCACTCCTTGTAACTTTACAGAATGCCTTGCGGAAGTCGCAGCATATCTATGCAAACTGGGCATGAACATATTGCCCTGCTTGGATGTTTGGCCACTGAGAAAGGGATGCTGTGATCGATACGCATTACCATCTACGGGTTAAAGTTACTAGGGTTCACCATCTGGTGATAGAGAAAGGCCCTAGATCCTTACAAAAACTGCTTGAATACCTTCTACATCTGTCACTCTTTTCTGAAGACCAACTCCGTAAGTATTCATCTCAGTGCAACTGGTCCCTACCACCATCAGGTAGAAGGGAAGTCCATCTCTCTGCAGCCTTTAGTTGTTTGATTTACTTAACCTTCCCTCGGGCCCCCACTCTGTCTTGGGACCTCAGTGTGGTACTGACAGCTAATGAAAGCTCCTTTTGAGTTGCTAGATACCTGTGAGCTGAAGCAGTTGACCAGGAAGGTCTTGTTTGTGGTGGGGGTCACTTAAGCGTGCAGAGCTAACACGCTGCATGCTCTAGTAATGGATCCACCCCACACCAGATTTCATCACAATAGGATGATTTTGCATATACATCCCAAATTCCTTCCTAAAGTGGTGTCAGAATTCCATCTTAATCAGTTATTCTTACAACATTTTTCCCAAGATCATATGCTCACAAAGAGGAGGGTGCACATGTTGGACTGCAATAGAACCTCGGCTTTCTATTTGAAATGGACTAAAGTCTATAGAAAGTCCATTCATCTTTTTGCTTCTTTTGACTCCAAAAGATTGAGGGCTGCTGTTAACAAATGCATACTTTCAATTTGACTGGGAGATTGCATCTCCTTTGCTTATGCCCAGGCAGGCATGACAGTTGAGGCTCATGTCACCCAAGTATTTTTCAGCACTTCTCGATGAGTTGCCACAGGAGAGGGCCGCCGCTTTCCTTGCTGCCAAGACCTAGGAAGTCTGACAACCAGGTGCAATAAGTGTGCAAAGCAAAAGCCTCCCTCCTCCTCCTTCATTGCCTTAAGTCCATACCATCTGTTCTAAAAACAAAGCAGGAAGTAGGGTACTCTCTGTGGCCTAATCTTCTAGCCCTGCAACATTCCCCTTTATTTCTGCGAAGATATTGGCCCAGGTGTGACTATCTTCCATCACCGGGGTGTGCAGCTCAGCCCACTAGTACCCTCCCAGTGCATCTCCCTTATAACTGCAGCCTCTCTGTGCCTCATCCAGCTGCCACCAGCATGCTGTCATGGAGAAGTAGAGAAATATCAGGATTATTATTTGCTTGAATTTTCACCATATGAAATTAGTAGGACTTAATACTATCGTGTACCAAGGTCTCAGTTTAAAACGTCGCAGCTTATATGTCAAAGGGGTATCATAAAATGTACCTCCCTTAATTATGCCGCTGTTTACATCAATGACCTTTGAATTGCGTACACTTTGACAATTATCGTCCTTTATTTAATACTTTTTCTTCAAAAATTTTTTCAAGACTTTATCAAGTGATTTTTTTCAAAACTTTTTCAAGTGATCAAAAACTAAACTCACTGTGCTTCAAACTTAAAAACATGTCACATCAATAAACGTTCTTGGTTGAATTCTTCCATTACTATAAAAAGTTTCTTTCATACTCTTTAAACAAAAACATTGTTGAAACAGCTTCTAAGAAAATGAGATTGCTGGTACTTAGCTTCGAATACTGTGTTAAATTCTTATGCAGAAGCACTATGAGATGAAGATATTTTACGGCTGCAGTGTAAATCCCGACGCCGTGTGTCTAAGGCGCCCAAGCGTTTCACCATGTATTTCTTCAGGGGATTACATTTCAATAAATCTGTATGGATCACAGAAAACACAGCCAAAGTGTATGATATTAAAATTCTTCTACCATATCTCATATTTAACTTTTCTGTTATGTCGCTAAAAGAATAAAAGAAAAAAGAAAAAACCTACCATAGAGATCTTCTTCATTCATGCATTCACAAATGACAAAAGCTATGACTGCTAGCTCGTGTGGCAAGGCGAAAAAACGCCGCGCATGCTCTTTAAAACTCTCACTGAGCCTTTACTGATTATATAGGTGTAGCCCCTCCTCCAGGCATCCGTCAATCAGAACAGGTCCTTATAAACAGACAGACCAATCAAGAGAAGCATTTAAACCCTGTGGACGAACAGTGTTCAAAATAAATATCCAGCGCTGTTCTTCATACAGTAAAGTTTGTTCACGTGTCTTGTTACCCCGGGGAAAATCCACCCGATCCAGGACAAAACAGTGCAATTGATCAAAACTGTGATTAACCTCTATACAGTGCTGGACCATGGGTGCCTCCATCACTTTATTATTCACACGACTTCGATGTTCCATCATCCGGAACTTAAACGGTCTAACAGTCTTCCCAATATACAATAAGGAACAAGGGCACCGAACCGCATATACTACAAATGTTGACAAACACGTGGTAGCTTTTCGCAATGTGTAGAATTTATGATGGTACTCAAACTGTGTAAGTTCCAAAGTTAAAGCGCAAATACTACATGATCCACATTTTCTATGGCCAGGCGCTGCAACTAGTTCTTCTTTGTGGCGGTCAGCACGTAGAATTGATGGACTAAGTTTCTCTTTAAGATTGGTACATCTACTCCAAACACAACGTATGCGCTTTTCCTTGAGGCTCGGTGACGCTCTTAATACTACACTATGTTTTTTAATGATTTTCTGAATGTCCTTACTCATAGGAGAAAACCGAGTGATCAAATTAACAGGACTATGATCACTCTCTTCTTTAGTTTTCTGACCAGTCTGGGATGTTAACAGGAGACTTCGGTCATTGTATATAGCTCTAGTATATGCTTTTTGTATTGTAGATAAAGGATAACCACGCTTTAAAAAATTGGCTTTCAATTGATGAGATTTTATCCGAAAATCTTTAATGTTGGAACAGTTTCTACGGTATCTCAGAAATTGGGAAAATGGCAACCCTTCTTTTAAATTTCTTGGGTGAGTGCTGCTGAAATGTAGAAACGTGTTGCGATCAGTCGGTTTACAGTAAACTGAGGTGGTCCATTCAAAAGAACTATGAATTACTTGTACATCCAAAAAAGTAATCTGATCTTGATGATATGTCAAAGTGAATCTCAAGTGGGGATCACATTGGTTAAGCCAATCAAAAAATAACTGTAAATCTGTTGCACTACCATGCCATAGAAGAAAAATATCGTCTATGTAACGCCTCCATATAATAATGTTGGCAACATACGGAGACGACTCCAGCCATTGCCTCTCAAAGAGCGCCATATATAAATTAGCAATGGAAGGCGCGCAGGTTGCTCCCATTGCCACCCCGGAAATCTGTTTATATACCATATCCTGAAACTGAAAAAAATTGTTGAAAATAACTAATTCTGCCAATTTTAATAGAAGGGCCATCAGTTCTCTATTTACATCCCCTCTTTGACCCAGGAAATGTGCCACTGTAGTATATGCCGCTTGCTGAAACTTAGTCCATCAATTCTACGTGCTGACCGCCACAAAGAAGAACTAGTTGCAGCGCCTGGCCATAGAAAATGTGGATCATGTAGTATTTGCGCTTTAACTTTGGAACTTACACAGTTTGAGTACCATCATAAATTCTACACATTGCGAAAAGCTACCACGTGTTTGTCAACATTTGTAGTATATGCGGTTCGGTGCCCTTGTTCCTTATTGTATATTGGGAAGACTGTTAGACCGTTTAAGTTCCGGATGATGGAACATCGAAGTCGTGTGAATAATAAAGTGATGGAGGCACACATGGTCCAGCACTGTATAGAGGCTAATCACAGTTTTGATCAATTACACTGTTTTGTCCTGGATCGGGTGGATTTTCCCCGGGGTTACAAGACACGTGAACAAACTTTACTGTATGAAGAACAGCGCTGGATATTTATTTTGAACACTGTTCGTCCACAGGGTTTAAATGCTTCTCTTGATTGGTCTGTCTGTGTATAAGGACCTGTTCTGATTGACGGATGCCTGGAGGAGGGGCTACACCTATATAATCAGTAAAGGCTCAGTGAGAGTTTTAAAGAGCATGCGCGGCGTTTTTTCGCCTTGCCACACGAGCTAGCAGTCATAGCTTTTGTCATTTGTGAATGCATGAATGAAGAAGATCTCTATGGTATGTTTTTTCTTTTTTCTTTTATTCTTTTAGCGACATAACAGAAAAGTTAAATATGAGATATGGTAGAAGAATTTTAATATCATACACTTTGGCTGTGTTTTCTGTGATCCATACAGATTTATTGAAATGTAATCCCCTGAAGAAATACATGGTGAAACGCTTGGGCGCCTTAGACACACGGCGTCGGAATTTACACTGCAGCCATAAAATATCTTCATCTCATAGTGCTTCTGCATAAGAATTTAACACAGTATTCGAAGCTAAGTACTAGCAATCTCATTTTCTTAGAAGCTGTTTCAACAAAGTTTTTGTTTAAAGAGTATGAAAGAAACTTTTTATAGTAATGGAAGAATTCAACCAAGAACGTTTATTGATGTGACATGTTTTTAAGTTTGAAGCACAGTGAGTTTAGTTTTTGATCACTTGAAAAAGTTTTGAAAAAAATCACTTGATAAAGTCTTGAAAAAATTTTTGAAGAAAAAGTATTAAATAAAGGACGATAATTGTCAAAGTGTACGCAATTCAAAAGTCATTGATGTAAACAGCGGCATAATTAAGGGAGGTACATTTTATGATACCCCTTTGACATATAAGCTGCAACGTTTTAAACTGAGACCTTGGTACACGATAGTATTAAGTCCTACTAATTTCATATGGTGAAAATTCAAGCAAATAATAATCCTGATATTTCTCTAGTAGTAGTTGCTTGATAACGTGACCAAGTTTTGTAGTGTATACAGTCATGGAGAAGTAGGCATGTATAGCATTCTGACTAGTCCAGATATGCTGTTAAAAAGCATGTTATGAACATCTGCCTTTGCCCCCTCTATATGTACTTGGGCATTCAACTGATCATACAGACTGTCAAAAGTAGTCCGTCCTGCAGGTCACTCGGCAATTGGGAGCTTAAGAGATTCTGCAGCCTCTTAAACCTCATGTTCTGAGCCACCTGTAGGGGCTCATTGTCCTGGGTAATTGTTTCCTTGATTCACTGTATCACCACCTTTGATACTACCAGCTCCTTGCCCCACGACAGTGTGCTGAAAACTACCCCATCTCCTTCATTGTGGCTTACTTTGATATGCATTAAGGTTGCTGGTATGCCACCTCACTGGGGAAAGATGTGCTTGGAAATTCTTCTTTATCAAGCCTGTCACTCCCAGTACAATGGGAAAGATTTATGTATCTTTCTGCCACATTTTCTTGGTACTTCAGGATCTTCTGCCTTCCCATGTGATTCACAGTATAATCACTCAGAACCGACACTTCTATTATCAATGCCGTTCTGGTAGTCTTCTCCTGTACCACTATATCAGATTCCCTCACATTCAGTTTCTTATCTATTGGAATGGGAATGTCCCAGGTGATCATAAACTCTTTATTTTCTGTAATTCTCATAGGGTCATGATCCCAGTGCTTTTCAGGGACAGTGATGTAGTGCTTACAGAGTTCCTAATGGACAAGGCGTGCTACTTTGTTGTACCTCTCTGTATAGAAATTTTCTGCCATCAGAACTTCACAGCCACCTTTGAGCTGAGTCGCTGTTTCCAGCTCTGTCTCACAGAATCAACATATCTCTGTTTTGCCTGTTTTTTCAATTCTCGTGGTAAACCATCTCACTCATAATCCACTGTCCTGAGCTGCAACCATTTATCTCTCATCCTTCGGTTTCAGTTCACCCCTCCTTAACCATCCATGTGTCCGTTCTTGATCAACAAAAGGTTTCTGGATTAACACTTTGTATTTCCCACTGTATTTGTGCATTTGCTACTTGTTTTTCTTCGTTTGCTGATCTAATTCTTTAAAAAAATGTTTTCTCTTGTTTTGCAAATTCTGCTTCTTCCTTTCCTGTGCGTGCTTGTGGATTCTCACTCATTCCTTCTAGTCACTGGAACGCTTGTCCAAGTTTGATGGAGACAGATTCTGGGTGTTTACTTTCATATTTCAGCACTTTTTGCGTATTTGGATCCGATGATGCTGTCAGATAGACCTGGAGGTCTATGATAGTAGCTCTGTAGGTGTAATCAATCTCTATGAGGCCTAGCCCTCATTCAGCTCTGGGAATGTACAGTCTTAGCATACGCTAATTCTTGTAAATTACTTCATGGAGGAGTTTTCTTGTCTGCACATCCAGTTCTTCAATTTCTTTAAGAGGCTAATCCACAATCCCAAAGCTGTATGAGAGTACACGAATTGTCAGCTGATTGATGGCTTTATCTTATTCCGTGATGTTAAAGCACGTTTCAATAACGATTTTTATCTTCTGTAATAATCTTTACTGATCTTCTCTCTCAGTAATTTCTGCTACTCCGAGATACTTATATACGCCTTCCTGTTCAAGGTCCTTGATGTCACAGCCCTCAGCCAGGGAGATGTTTTCTGATTGGCTCAGTTTTCCCCTAAAGAAAGTTGCCTCAGCTCCATCTTGTCTTCAACTGCTCTTTTTCTGTGTCTTCCTTTCTTCTGGCACTCTCACCTAGGTCTCCTCCTCTTCCTTGTATTTCCATGGAAGCCCTTAGTTTCTAGTCCCACAGGTGCTCCTTGTGGTCTTGGGCAAGCCACTTAACCCTCCATAGCCCATGTTCCCTGTAAAATAGTTATCTCCAAGTTATAATGCCCTGTTCAATGTAATTTCAGTTTGTTCAATCTAAACCGCACTGATGCAGAATAGTGCGGTACATAAGAGAATGTAAATAAATAAATAAATAAATAGTTGCGTCAAGATGTTATCGTTCACATACTTCTTTACTTTGATCTATGAAATTAAAGATCTCAAATTTGATTCCGTTGCTTTTTGCAGTTTTTCTAGTGGAAATTTTCCTCTTTCTTCCAATTTTTAGTGGATTCTGTTTGTATACCCTCTTGATTTAAATAGAGGGTTTGTAGCATAAAAATAGCAGTACATGACCTCCTCTTTATCTGAAAAAGTCCACTTAACTGTAGTTAATCCTCTTAACATTTTCATTTATTTCTATGGTTTATCTCCTGCCACAATGGGTTGACGAACATGCTCACCATGGCTTTATCTGTGGCAGGGATGTTATCTACATCTGCAGTGCTTGCACTATCGCAACCATGATCGTTAGCCCTAGTGCATAAGCTACGGATGGGCACCTTTTTATCCTGGACGATGTGCGGCCAGTATGTATTTTTCTTTTTCGTTCCTACCATACTTTAATTGTAGTGTCGCCCTGCTGAGATTTAGTATAGATGTTATACAATGGGATCACCACTTGAAGGTATTCAGTAAGACTTGAGGAGGGAACTTAATTCTCTTCCCCCTAAGAGATGCACATCAATGCATACCCCTTTGACCTGAGAGTGGAGAGGCATGATCACATTTCTTTTTTTCTATGCAAAAGTTTTTATATGGCAATATTTTTGACTATGTAGGCGATTCTGACTGAACCCAGGGAGAAGAGTTGCAATAATCAAGATGGGTGGAGACGAGTTTCACCTACCCTTCTTCTACAACCATTTCTACCCCTCTCCTTGTCAAGCATTATGATTTACTGGGACTGGGTTGTAAACTCTCTGGGACACCAACTGCCTCTTTTATGTGTCTTTACTAATGGGGATCCATAACCCAATAGCGCCTTTTGTGGAGAAGTAGCCTATTAGTTAGAGTGACAGCCTAGTATCAAACAGAGTTTGATTCCCACTGGCATTCCTTATGGCCTTGGGCAAGTCACTTCACCCTTCATTGTCGCCTTTTGTGGAGAAGTAGCCTATTAGTTAGAGCGACAGCCTAGTATCAAACAGAGTTTGATTCCCACTGGCATTCCTTATGGCCTTGGGCAAGTCACTTCACCCTTCATTGTCTTGGAAGAAAAGATCTAGCAATCTAATTCCAATCACACCTTGCCAAGAAAACCCAGGGGCTCCTGGATTACCAGGAGTCAACAATGACTTAACATCACTTAAAAAAAGCACCTTTTGAATTCAAAGATGTACGTATAACCCTTATTATGGTTTGACAGATTATTGAGCTGAGGTCCCATTAAGTGCCTACTGGATCCTCTTCACTGTACTCTCTGGAATGCCCACTGGTGCTTTGTGCCCTGACCTGCTGCCATTGATCAACTCAGCTGGGGGAAGCCTTTCTGCAGACTGGAAATGCACTAGGACTAAGTGATAAACTCTCCTGAACAGGGACAGCCTCCCTTTTATGTGTCTTTACAGCACTACCTACAGCATATGCATAGCCCAATAGTGCCTTTGGAGTTCAGAAAACCTTTGTGTAATCCCTACTATAGTTTCTCAGATATTTGTGCTGAGGTTCCTGTTAAGAAACTGCAATTGGAATACTTGTGAGAAAGATTGTGATACACTGTCACAATAATCAACACTTTGTGTGTGCCTAGAACCATACTCGGTCACATATAGCTCTAGTTTCCTAGTGCCTACCTGCAAAACACCATTTCTAACAAACATGAATAGCCATAAGCAGTGCATTATCAGCAAACATAAGCTGGACATATAGCTTTTTGTAGCGTATCCCCTGCCCATTCCAAATCCTACTCCTACTGATCATGGGGTCTTTTCTGTCCCGCGAATAGCGTCCATCCCCGCTATTCACCTCCCTTGCCATCCTGACTAAGTCTCCCTGTACGAAAACAAGGAGTTTGTATGGGAAGGCTTAGACGGAGGGCAGGAGGGGGAGGTACGGAAGCAGAGTTAGGGCAGGCAGTGGGCAACAATGGCCCCGGATGTACAGGGCCAATTCTGAAGCCGGCCCTATACCTTTGGGGTCGGCAGACTTTACGGGGGATTTATTCCACCCTGGAGGTGGAATACGTCTCTCTAGATGTTGGGGGACGGGAGGCCTGGCCAGCAACAAAAAGATGAGGGGCTGCAGGAGATTCTCTGCAGCCCAACCCTGGCCATGGGAGGCCAGATCCGTTGTCAGGCTGCAGGGTACGGAGAAAGTAGTCAGCGGCCGGGGATTGCAACTCCTGAATGGAGCTGCGGTGCCATGGTAACCGGATGCCACGGCACAGCGGCTCTATTCAGGAGCCTGACTGAGTTAGCCGGGCAGGGGCCTATATGTGCAGGCCGATGGGAATCAGGTCCCGACATGCACATACAGGCCCAGACGCGATTCTGATCCTGCGGGGGCTAGACATGCCCCGCAGGATCAGAATCGCATCTACCTCTGTACGTCCGGTTCTGACTGGATGCACAGAGGCCGGGATGCACACAATGGAATGTGCTTCCACGTGTATGGTGCTGTAAAGCATAAGCAGCGCTGTACAGAAACATGTACCCAGCCTGTACCCACTGCCTTCACTTTGCTGATCCCTCCCCATACGCTTTTCCTCTTGGACCAGACACTGGCAGCCCAGCAAGTATCCTCAAATTTGAAAGCAAAGCACAGTTTTGCAGATGTTCTTGTTGGGGGGCAGTGTCTCCAAATGGATTAGTTTTGTGCATATCTTGACAGTAATGTACCTCACTTCTAAGCCAGGATATTTGGAGTATGATCTCAATCTCTCAATTTGCTGCTAACGCTCACAGTTGTACTTGCATCATACCAAAGAGAGCTTCCTTCTGCAGTTCATACGATGTAACATGTATGGGCAGCCTATCAAAGTGTGCTTGAAAATTCTTTTTATTCAGGCCTGTGGCACCCAATATGATAGGAAATAATTTCTGTATCTTTCAGCCATATTTTCTTATCACTGCGTGTGTTGTCCAGTGTCTTGCCTACCTATTAGTCAGTCTCCTGGAGCCTGTGGCAGAATCTTTCTTTCCTGGCTTTTATTTGCAGTACTTCTATCTAGTCCTCTTTTGAGCAAAAAATTACTGCAGCCGCAGTAGCTACTAGTACCAAACGCTCCCTCTTTGAAAATCTGAAACAAAATGGTTCTCTCTCCCTTGATCCTGCTTATGTTTTTCTAGGCCCAGCTGTAATATCATCCATGGGATTTGAAAAAGTCAGGTAAAGATAGGCTGCCTTGACTGCTTGTGAAAGAGTTTCTGACATGATTGGTTGACAGGTCTCATGCTTCTG
The DNA here is from genome assembly GCA_033557465.1 of Ichthyophis bannanicus. Taxonomy (NCBI): domain Eukaryota; kingdom Metazoa; phylum Chordata; class Amphibia; order Gymnophiona; family Ichthyophiidae; genus Ichthyophis; species Ichthyophis bannanicus. The sequence goes on from CM066034.1 coordinate 905,832,854, forward strand.
GCTTGTCCACCATCTCCCAACGTGACTTCAGCATGTCTGGCGGTATACACAAACCTATGACAAAAACAATGGAACAAATAGAGATTCATGCAAAAACCATGCACTCTCAGGGATGTGGTTCGTTTGCAGCAGAATTAGCCAAATTTGGCATTTTTCATCGATGTTATTATTCATTAGAAAACTAATGCACATTCCTAATATACATTTGCAGGCTAACTCCAGATTCCCTCAAAAGGGTTGATTCATTCCTGCAGTTACCCCACTGCATGGAGTTGTCCTGCTTTTCTTTGGGATTACAATTAGGGCATTGGAGCTACAAGTCCCTGCATGTGATTGAGACAGGGTTCAATCCTGTCAGGCAAACCCAGTTGGCAACCCTAAATAGACTCTGTTAATCCTTGAGTTCGGTCTTCAATCAAATGATTAGTGGTCTTCATTATAAAGCATATGAAGACAGACTGAAGGATCTTAATATGTACACCTTAGAGGAAAGGTGGGATACAGGTGATACGATTGAGATGTTAAAATACCTCCGTGGCATAAATGTTCAGGGAGAGCGCCTCTTTCAATTGAAAGCAAGTTCTGCTACGAGGGGACATGGGATGAGGATGAAGGGAGATAGATTCAGGAGTGATATGCGAAAATATTTCTTTACGGAAAGAGTAGTGGATCCGTGGAATAGTCTCCCAGTGGAGGTGGTAGAGATGAGGACAGTAACTGAATTCAAAAAAGCATGGGACAAACACAGAGGATCTCTAAAGGTAAAAAGGAGACTGTTGTAGTTGTTGATATGGAAGGACAGACTAGATAGGCCATGTGGTCTTTTTCTGTCATCATATTTCTATGTTTCTATGTACTTTTTAACTATTTCAGATGTGGTCTATTTCCTGGGAAACCAGAAAAATGTGCTGGTTGTGGCCCTTGATTTGTTTTCTTCTTCTCTTCGTGTACTGAAAAATACTATTGGAAATCTGCCAGTGTCCCGGTTTAAAGGCTACTTGAACAAATAAATAACAGAAAAGTTTTTACTAAAAAAATTTGCACTTGAACAAATTAAAAGCAATGATTTTAGCAGATAGTCTTACAGAAAGCAACATAGTTTGTTACTGTGTGGATAAGATCTATCAGTTCCGCTATCTTTTTAAAATAATTTGTACCAGTAATTATAAATATATTATTTTCAGCATATTAGCTTCCAAGACGTCATAGCTGTTTCTAGACAATCACAATCAAATTTATCTCCAGGAACAAGCAGGAATGAGTCTTCACATATGCAAATGAGTCTTCACATATGGGTACGTCGGTACCGACGGAGTCTGCGCGGGAACGCTCCGCAGCGTCCAATCAGAACGCTTTTGGAAGCATCCCAACACGCCTGCGTGCTGCCTTCCCGCCTTTCCCAACTGCCTCTCCTCAGTTTTCATTTTTCCGCAGAGCCGGCAGGACGTCCTCCTGTCACCACAGAAAATTCTTCTTTTATTTTTGTTTTTTCTTGTGGTCGCGTCTACCTTCCCTCGACGCCCCGGTACCGCCGGTGTTTTTCTTTTTTCTTTTCTCTTCAAGTATTTCCTTTTGTGGGAAATTTTTTCCTGTTAGTGCCTGACAGGTTTCGGCCTGCTAGGCCTCTCCACTTTCCCTCATGGAAATGCTAGCCACTAGAACCTGTTTCAACTGTGGCGCTACCAAATTAGTTTTAGACACCCATAATTGGTGTCTTCCATGTTTGGGACCTGAACACCATCTGCTGGAGTGTCCCTCCTGCACTACTATTCCTGTAAGAAGTCTTCAGCATCGAGCTCAACTCGATACGCCGTTCCCCTCAGACCTGAGGGTACCAGCAACATCTTCTCTTTTGCAGGATCAGGTAACCAAACAAAAGTCTGTAAAGACTAGCCAGTCCTCGGGTGGTAGATCTCATGTTCATCATGCAGATGCCTTTTGGCTTGCCCCCGAGGACATATTGGCAAAACCCCGGCGGGAGACTTCTGTCTCAAAAGCATTAACGGGGTTTTAGGTTGTTCCCGGGGTTTTCACCTTGGTGAACATACCTGAGCCATGCCCGGTGGTGGTATCCACTTTGAGCGGTGCCGGTACCCCGGCATCGGCAATGGTGCTGGATGAAACATTCCACACCGATGATCGCAGTCAAGCGCTCTCAGTATCTTCGGTGCCGCTAGAGCCGCTACTGACCGATCTTCCCACATCAGCCTCGGTACCGATGCTGGTATCCGCGTCGGTGCCCTCCAGATCTGCATCGATAGACTCGCTTCTTTCGATGCCGAGTCTAGTTTTTTCACTCAACGTGTAATCAAACTCTGGAATTTGTTACCGGAGGATGTAGTAAAGGCTGTTAGTGTAAATGGGTTTAAAAAAGGTTTGGACAAGTTCCTGGAGGAAAGGTCCATAAACCATTATTAAAAAGGGACCCAGGATATCAATGCTTGACCCAATACAAGCATTGTGGAACCTTTGTCTTTTGGGGATACTGCTAGGTACGTATGACCTAGATTGGCCACTGTTGGAAACAGGATACTGGGCTTGATGGACCTTGGTCTGACCCAGTATGGCATATCTTATGTTCTTATGTTCTAGAATCGATCTCTAGTCTGGATGATTGGGTACCGACCCGTCTCGGTAACGACTATAGACGGTACCATAGACATTCCACCGATGATCAATGTCTGCCACATTCGGTTTCCACGGTACCGATAGTGCCATTACAGACTGATCTTCATATATCGGTGTCACCGACGGTACCGATCCCGGTACCTGTATCGACATCAACATCGGTGTCGGTACCTCCCATGCTCCTTTCAGCCGGCTCGCTTCCCTCCATACCGAGTTTGGAATCGATCCCTAGCATGGACGATTTGCTACCGACCAGTTGCGGTACCGCTTTTCAGCGGTACCGACAACTATCTTTCAAAGATAATCCGATGCTCCACTCCTCCAGATCTTCTATTCTACAGAATCTGAATAAACCGGTGGATGCTAGAACTAGTTCTTCAACAGATCTAGTTCTTCCTCCTCTTCCTCGAGAACTCCCCTCTGGGGAGATTTCTTTTCAAGCTTTCCTGCTTGATATGGCCAAGTATCTGGCCATTTCCATACCTGGTCAAGACCCTGCACCAGGGGATCCACAACCTACACAGATCCCCTGTAATCCACAGGAAGTCATTATGTTTCCTTTGCATCAAACCTTGCAGGATCTTTTATTTAGAACGTGGGAGACTCCTTTAATGGTATCCCCACCTTCTAGGGCAACTGATCTCCTATACAGGGTGCCCCCCTTCGCCAGGTTTTCAAAAGCCTCAGCTTCCTCATCGTTCTTTTGTTGTAGAATCAGCAATGGGGTGTGTTAGGAGTACTAAGAAGCACTCTTCTTATCCGCCAGGTCATGAGGCTAAGACACTAGATGCCTTTGGACGACAAACTTTCCAGGCATCTATGCTTTCAGCAAGAATCCTTTCATACATTTTCTATATGGGATTATCTCTTGAGGAGGTCACAAAAGATTTATTGCTTTTGACCCCTTTCCTCCAAGAGCCTAAAAGAGCAGATTTTTCTATGTTAGTCAATCATGCTCAAAATATTTCTAAGTTCCTTACTTGTGCTTCCCTAGACTCCTTCGAGTCTGTTAGCAGAACTTCTGCTATAGCCATAGGAGCACGACGTAGAGCCTGGCTCCAAGCTTCAGACTTGGACAAATCTGTACAAGATAAACTGGGAAATGCTCCTTGCACTGGAGAGAATCTCTTTAGTAAAGAGACTTTACTCCAGGCTGCTCAGTTAACCACTGACACTATTGCTTTCAGAGGCTTATCTATGCCTTCCTCTATCCCAGTTTGTAGAAAGTCTGCTAATAAGCTTTGTTCCCTTAATGGGAGAAGGTTTTATCCATCTTCTACCCATCATGCAGATCCTCCCAGGCAAGGGAAACAATCAACCAGGCTCAGGAAATCACAACCTCAATGGGTTCAGCAAACCCAGCAGCCGCAGGGTTGCTCATAGACTCTTCCCTGAATCCTTTTTCCTGTTTGAGGTTTGGATCCTGTAGTTTGCTTCCTACCACTACAAGCATCTACATCAATTCCATCCTAACTTTACATGTTGTTGTTGTTGTTAAGTGCCGTCGAGTCGGAGTCGACTTATGGCGACCCTCTGGATAGCTATCCTAAATTGTGTTCGGTCTTCAGTCAGGCGGCTCATTGTTGACAGACTGGTACCCATAGCTGCTGTTATTGTATCGAACCATCTCATTGCTGGCCTTCCTCTTTTGCGTTGACCTTCTATCTTGCCAAGCATGATGTCTTTCTCTAATGATCTCTCTCTTCGCATGATGTGTCCAAAGTATGAAAGTCGAAGTCTTGTCATCTGAGCTTCTAAAGAAAGCTTAGGTTTGATCTCCTCTAGTACCGACTGGTTTGTTCTTCGGGCAGTCCATGGTATACACAGTATTCGCTGCCAGCACCATAATTCAAAGGCATCAATTTTCTTCCTGTCTGTCTTTTTCACATCCATATGATGTTATTGAAAATACCATGGCCTGAACAAGTCGAATCTTTGTATGGAGAGAGACATCTCTGCTCTTGAGAATCTTATCTAGGTCTTTCATAGACATTCTGCCAAGAGCAATGCGTCGTCTGATTTCTTCACTGCTTGTTGCTTCTTTATTGATAGTTGATCCAAGTAGGTTAAAGTTGTTCACAATTTCAATTTCTTCTCCTTCAACGATGAACCTGTTGATTATGCCAGTTGTCATGATCTATGTCTTCTTTACATTAAGGTGCAGGCCCATTTTGAGACTATGTTCTTTGATTGTGAAAAGCAAATGTTTCAAATCATCTTCACTTTCAGCCAGTAATGTAGTATCATCAGCATAGCGAAGGTTGTTGATGAGTCTTCCACCAATCTTCACACCTCTGTTGTCTTCATACAATCCTGCTTCTCTGATGATTTGTTCTGCATATAAATTAAACAGGTGGGGGGAAAGTATGCAGCCTTGTCTTACACCTTTTCTTATTTTAAACCATTCTGTTTCTCCTTGTTCCGTTCAAACTGTTGCTTCTTGATCAATGTACAGATTGCGCAAGAGAATGATCAGGTGTTCTGGTATACCCATGCTTCTTAATGTAGCCCAGAGTTTCTCATGGTTTACACAGTCAAAAGCCTTGCTATAGTCGATAAAGCACAAATAGATATCCTTTTGGTATTCTTTAGTCTTTTCAAGGATCCATCTCACATCCGCAATGATGTCTCTCGTTCCTCACCCTTTCCTGAACCCTGCTTGCACTTCAGGTAGTTCTTGTTCCAGATATGGTTGTAGTCTCTTTTGAATAATCTTCAGTAGAATCTTGCTGGCATGTGGGATCAGAGCGATTGTGCGATAATTTCCACAGTCAGTTGGATCACCTTTCTTTAGTATTGGTATAAACACAGATCTTTTCCAGTCAGTTGGCCATGATGTTGTCTTCCATATTTCTTGGTGAAGGGCTACTCTGCGCCCCCCCCCCTCACCAGCAACACTGCAGGGCTCTTGGAGTAACGGAAAACCACACTCAAAGCAATGAGAAGGAATCTAAGAGACAGCAATAAAATACCACACACTTCTATATATATATATAGATACACCAAAGCTTTGCGGAGAGAAACAAATAGAAACAAGTTCTCTTTGTTTACTCTAACTATTAGCTATGGTTTACTTTATTTATAAGGCTCTTTTGGAGGATACAGCATAATTTCACTTTATTGTTCTACATCAGGTATTACATATTCATCACATCATAGGTCAATTTCTAATCAGCATAGGTCAGTATGAGGAGACATACATGTATTCCAAGACATAACTGTTTACTGCTGACTGCTTGATATCTAGTAACCCTGAGACTGAATGGCTGGGGGACAAGCTGCACTTTTTCTTATTTCACATAGCTTACAGGACCTGTACCTCTTCACCTACTTAGTAAGCAAATATATGAATTTTATTTCTAAGCAAAGTTCTGAACAAATTTAACTCTTTCTCAGGTTTTATTAGACAGCCTGGTTGTGTACACCGCCCTGTACAGATAAGCTTACTTTCAGTCCCTCCTCTGATTCTGTAAAGAATCATTCCCAAAGTAAGGAAACTCAGACATTGCCATTAAAGTGGAATTAAAACTAGATTCTGGGTCAATCTGTAACATCATTGTAGGGGTCAGTGATTCCACTGATTTCTTACAGCAGGCTGATATTACACAGAGAATTAATACTCCTAGAATGAGAATCCCCAAAAAACCAAGTAATGATGCTAACATGCCTTGCAAAGGCCTGGATAATGAATTCCAAAATGAAGAAACAGAATCAAATAGATCTGAAAAAGAACTTACATAACTATCACTTGAAACAAAAGTACGGTTTCTAACTTTATCTAATAGGCCTTTTACTATTTTACCATTATTATCAAGCATACTACAACAAAAACCAACTATTACTCCACCCACACCATTTTCCTTTGCTAGGAGATAGTCTAAAGCCATTTGGTTCTGGGCTGCATAAGCTGACACTTTGTTCACTGCACTTTGCAAGACACCAATTGCCTCAGTGAGATCCAGGGCTGTAAGTTCAACAACTGCCTGTAGTCGCATAATCTGGGTACCATATACTCTAGTGGGTGCTATAGCTCCAAAGGTTGAAAGCCACACAGTACCTGTGAATGCATCTATTTGAGATTTAGTTAAAGGTTTTGTAGTGTCTACCAGTTGTTGAGCAGCCTCTATGGCCTTATCCTGTGAAGAAACATCCCTTTTTCTTCTAAAAGAATTGTTCAGGGTTGATAATAGAGTAATGTTCTGGTAAGATACAAATCGCCACGGGGTATCTAATTGGGCTATATAACAAGTACCTGACCAACCTCTGGGAAGTTCTGTATACGCAAACGTACCACACACAAAATAATCTCCTTCTAAAGCCACTAAGCCATCTTCCCAGATTGTCAGATTCTGGGGACAAGATATATTCTGGATACAATTATTCAAAGCCCACTGAGCCATGTAATACTCCAATTCTTCCTGTACTGAAAGCTGACGGCAAAATTACCTTGTTAACAGCTCACAGGTCTTGCACAAATCGATAGGTCTTGCAGTCAGCTTTCAGTACAGGAAGAATTGGAGTATTACATGGCTACGTAGTAGAATAGATGACACCTTGCATCTGTAAATCTTCAATTACCGGTCAAATTCCATCTGTAGCAGCTGCTGATAGTGGATACTGTTTGAGTCTAGGAAGTTGTACTCCAGGTTTTACGGTAATCTTCACAGGAGGAATTGAGAGGCATCCGACATTGGATCCTGGAACCGCCCACAGAGTAGGTGGAAGTCTTCCGAGAGCAGGGTGAATAGCTTTGACATCCACAGGGGGCTGCACTTCAGAGAGAGAATACAACTGAAAATGTAACTTTCCACTCATCCAAGATAAAGTTGCATGATGAGAAGCCAGGAAATCACGACCCAAAAGATTCACTGGTAATGTGTCTCCTACCAGAAAGTTAGTAGGGTACACAGTCTCTCCAATCTGCAAAGGCAAAGCCTCAAGTTTACGGTGAGGAATTATCTTACCTTCAATGCCTTCACAATGCACTGTTGTAGCTTGTGCTAGCTGAGTTTGATAAACTTCAGGCAGATCCTGTAGACGCAGCGCAGATGTAGTAGCTCCCAAATCAATGATGAATTTCACAGTAGAGCCTCCCAGTTTAGCTTCTAACTCACCCTGAGAAGTTACATTCAGATTCAATAATAGTCATGCATCCCAAGAATCACAGTCTTCTGGGTTAGAAAAACATTGATATACAGGAGTGAACTCAGCAGGTGGGGGAGGAAGGCACGCAGCTCTCTGGCCATCCAAATTCCAATTCTGTGGACAGTCTCACTGTAAATGGCCACATTCACCACATGTATAACAAGCACGCATTCCTCTGGCTTGTCCATGCCCTCGCTGAGAATTGCCTCGCTGAGAATAGTTTCCTCTGAACCAGTCTCTCCCCCGCCCCCTTCCCAGGGCTGGATGCATAGAAGCAATTTGTAAATTAAGCAGTTTAGTCTTCTTTACATCTAATCTGGTTTGTTGTTCCTGCAATTCCTTGAGATATTTCAATTCACTGTACCGTGCACCCTCCAAAATTGCATCAGCTGATCTAGCAGGCCAATCTATTATTGAAGTTTCCAAAATTTCTTTTATTCTTGGAATCAAACCATTTACAAAAATATTAGTAAATCCTGAAGGTGTATCTTCTGTCTCGCCAGAATAATCCTTAAATGCTAGCATACACCTAGTGTGAAAAGCTGTAACTTTCTCACCCCTTTCCTGTGTTAAAGAAGTGAGTTTTGACCAATCCTTCACAGGCTTACATACTGTTTTAAGAGATTCTAACAATTTTTCTCTACATAGAACAAAACTATCTCTTTGTGTCTGTTCTTGAAGATCTGTTACAGGGTCTGTCTGTGGCCATACCCAATTATCATCTCTAATTGGATGAGTTACCTTATGAAAATCAGCTGGATTAATGAAAACAGATCTGAGCAGATTATCTAGATCTGCCCAAGTAGGATTATAACTATTAATTATTTCAGACCATAAGGACACAAATCTACCTGAATTTTCCCTGTAATCAGGAAAGGTTTTAGCCAAATCAAATACTTCTTTAGGACTCCAATTTGCAGGTACAGTCATTGCACCTGTAGGTCCTGTTGGATATACACGAAAAGGATATGCAGGTACTATATCTTCTTCTACAGGTTTTGCAGTTACAGAACATGGATCATTAAGTTGGCGTTAAAACAGTCTGAAGAAAACTTATATCACCATATAATTGATCACATTTTTCCTTATAGGTTATAAAATGCTTATCCAGATCTTTCTCAATATTATCAATAAGTTTACTAGAAATTCCCAATTCCTTTGTAGCAGAAATATTATTCCTTACTATTCCCTTTAAGGTTTCTATCATATGTACAATACTTTCTATCTCACGGCTAAGAAGTGCATTCACTTCTCTAAGCTGAGAAACAGTACAATTACTGAAATCTTCAAACTTTGCATCCCCCAATATCTTCTGTTTATTCCTTATCTCTTCTCTTAGTTCAGCTTCATGAGTGATCCTCCCCCTTCCAGAAGTTACATGACTCTCAGAAGAAACAGGGGGAGATGATGGGGATGCACTTTGGACTATTCCAGCCCCAATTACCAATGCAGCCACATCTGCATCATATTCTGGAGAAAGAATGGCTGGGAATTTCCCTGCCCGGTCACTATCATTCTCCTGTGATTCACTCGCTTTACCAGCATTCTTTAACACAAACAAATCATTTTTCATATCATGTGCCATTCGTTGCCACCAATTAAACACTAGCCCTTCATGGGCATCACATAATTTATGTTTAGCCTGCAAAGCACATTTCAGATAACAAAGTTTATCTATAGAAAAAGATCCTTCCAAAGGAAACTGTAGAAGCACATTATCTTTAGTCACTGCATGCCAGTGTACAATATAATTAATAGCCATATCCCCATACTTCTCACGCATACAATAAGAAGGGCTACCTTCCTGAACAGCTAAAACCTTAGCTTTGTCATGCCATTCACGCAACTGAGATAAATCCCGTCTACCTAACAGATTACCCATTGCTGTCACCATATAATACTCACAAACACCTTCTGCCCTTGCCAGGAATGTAGAAATCTGTAATCCGAGTCATGGCACAAACTGAAGGGTTACTCTGCGCCCCCCCCCCCCTCACCAGCAACACTGCAGGGCTCTTGGAGTAACGGAAAACCACACTCAAAGCAATGAGAAGGAATCTAAGAGACAGCAATAAAATACCACACACTTCTATATATATAGATACACCAAAGCTTTGCGGAGAGAAACAAATAGAAACAAGTTCTCTTTGTTTACTCTAACTATTAGCTATGGTTTACTTTATTTATAAGGCTCTTTTGGAGGATACAGCATAATTTCACTTTATTGTTCTACGTCAGGTATTACATATTCATCACATCATAGGTCAATTTCTAATCAGCATAGGTCAGTATGAGGAGACATACATGTATTCCAAGACATAACTGTTTACTGCTGACTGCTTGATATCTAGTAATCCTGAGACTGAATGGCTGGGGGACAAGCTGCCCTTTTTCTTATTTCACATAGCTTACAGGACCTGTACCTCTTCACCTACTTAGTAAGCAAATATATGAAGTTTATTTCTAAGCAAAGTTCTGAACAAATTTAACTCTTTCTCAGGTTTTATTAGACAGCCTGGTTGTGTACACCGCCCTGTACAGATAAGCTTATTTTCACTTGGCAGAGCCTTGTAAGTATGGTAACAGCTGCATCAGATTGCTGCAATACTTCTATGGGAATGCTATCAATGCCTAGTGCTTTGTTCTTTGATAAGGCTTTCAATGCTGCTTCAACTTCTTCTTTCATCACCAATGGTTCCCGATCATAAGGTCCTCTTAGGGGGACATCCTAACTATCAGTTCCATGAGCTTCTTAAGTCGATTATGCTCTACAGGTTATACAGTTACTCCTCATCCTCTGGACTACTCAGAGGAGTAACAACTGTCAATAAGGTTGCCTTGACCTTTGACTTTTTCTCCTGTATCCGCATATCTCATATTACTTCAAAGATTTACTCCACCGTAAGTCTTCTTTTCAACTTTGCCACTCTTACTAAGACATTTCGTCTGTAAGAGTGATACTACTTGACTGAGGGCTTCTCCTTAAGCCCTAGGTTTTCTTTCAGAGTTGTCTCCCCCATGCATTCTTAGTTTTTCTGGCAGCTCTCAGACAATAGTGGAGTCTTACCACTCCTACTTATGTCTGTATTTCTTTCCCAATGTTGGGACATAAGATTTCTACTGCTGCCCTATCAATAGTTAGAACTGCAAGGGTTCTTACTGGCTAGACCACTGACTTGCTGACCAAGCCACCAGGGCTTGTTCTCCAATTTCAATGGTTCTGGCCTTACCTCTAGGTCCCAGAAGGTTTTAATAACCTTTTCTGGCTATTGTTGCAGACACATTACCTTATCTTCTATCCTTAGCCTTCCCCAATCCTTAGGCTTGGTGGAATGGTTCAAGATACCTACTGGCTCTTAAACACCAGTTTTTCTTCTAATTAACCTGCAACATGCTCTCTGCATCTCTTCGGAGCAGCTCTACACTATGGGCCTTGTTTGAGAGCACATGATGTTAGATGGTTAGGAAGGGCTTTACCTAGTCATGCCTGCGGGGCTCTCCCTGCCCTTACCATTTTTCCATTAAAGGCTTCTTAATTAAACACAAGCCTTTAATTAAGAGAATACCTAAAGAATTATCCAATTCCCTGGGTTGCTTCACATCTCCAGGGGACCCCTTCACCAGGGATGGGTTTTTCTATCAGTATAGACAATCCTTGTCTTGTCTTTTCCTTCCATCCTCAACTCTTCGTGGCATAATCCATGTTGAGCACAAGAATGCACCATACCCCTTTTTACCCCTCATGAGGGGTACATATGGTATTTTTATTGCATCTTTTCTCCAGCTACCTGCTGGAGTTATGGAAGGATTCAGACTTACTATATGCAGATTTTCCACGTAGGTCTCCATTCCTGGTTGTCCCTGAACTAGAGTTCTTAGAGGACTTTAGACTTCTCTTGCCAGTGAGAGAATTCCCTGGGCTTCCTATCCATACCCAGGAAGTACAGATTCTCTAACTATCTTCCCAAGCAGGTACCTCCCTTCTTGTGGTTAGATAAATCTTTCTCTCTCCGCATACCCTATGTGCGGTCATGGGTATGTATACATTGTGGTGAAGATGGCCCTTCAGAAGAAATGGATGTTGAGGAAGATCCTGAGAGCAGAGCTAACTCACACAGGATTTCCAAAACTGACCTGAAAAAAACACAGTGCTCTGCTGAGCCGAAGACACACCCCAGTACAGGGGAGGAGTTAGGCTTCAGCTCTGATTCGGCACACCCAAGGGAACGGCAGGGAGTGCCGGGAATTGAAGCCCTTTTTAAAACCTCAGAGAGAGCTGAAAGGGAGGTGAGGAGGAAGCAGGAGAAAGGTGAACAGGTTGTTGTTGCAGAGAGGACCACGGAGAATATCCCAGAGGATAGCGTGGGGAAGGATATCCAAGTCCAAAAGAACGTTGTGAGGGGAGTGCAGAGTGCTGGAACCCTAGAGGCCAGGAGAAGAGCACTAGGACCTTGTGAGACGACAGAACCCCGGAAGAGTCAGCCTGGGAGTCCAACGTACCCTGCAAGAAACTCGTACTGCCGGGAAAAGCCTAGACCTAGCCAGCCTCAAGAAAGCAGCACGTGGAGAAAAGGTACTTCTAATGCCAACAAGCAGCGCTATAAAGACAGAGAACTACAGCCAGGAGAAAGTTTTCCTAAGAGAAGTTCTTTTATAAATGCCTCTAAACAAGGTAAAGCACAATTTCCTAATTTGTATGCTTGGCTGAAGAAACCTTCATATAGTGCTGAACTGTGCAAACCTAACTTTGCTACCGACGTAGATAGTGAGTGGGGGAAGGGCGTAACCTTTGCCAATAACTATCCACCAGATGAAAAGCAAACACAGGCTGAATTGCTACTGAAGGAATTTCAGAAGTTCCTGGAGCTGAAGTCAGGGCAAAATAAAGAACCTGATACGGACAGTAATTCTATTAGTTCCGAAGAATACATGCAGGTAGAAAGTTCTTTACCTACCCTGAATCCTGAGCCTTGTGCCATGGATTGCTCTTTCTGCTGTATTGAATAACATTTAAAGAAGCACGTAAGTTTTATATGAAGAGTATATAAAACGTTGGCTTTTCTTGTTGTCCTGATTGTGTTCACCTGTTTCCAAGTCACGCTGTGAAGAGAACAGCTATTGATATAAAGCTGCAATATTTTCTAACAACCACATGAGGCAATGCTGAGTTAAGCTGCTGAAGTTTATGAATAGCTGAGTTAAAACAAATTTGATTTCACTGCTTCCTGAGTTCCTGTTTTCCTCTGCTTATCCAAAAAGTTCCACTTTTTGCGTTTGTTGCTTTGAGTTTTTGATGCGCTGGAAACTATCCCCCAAGACAAATAAATTTTCTTGCTTGCCTAACCACATCTGGTCACGACTACAATTCTTCCCTAAGGAATATACAAGAGCACTACAGTTCCCAAGATTCATTGGGAACCGTGCCAGCTAATTCTACAAGGGACAATATAAGGCCACTCCTGCCTGTAAGCTCTAGGGTGCAGGCAGGAGCGTCGCAAGTGGCGTCATCTTACGGATACTGCGCATGTGCAAAAGTGTGCCAACGCAGAAGGATTACAGGCAGCAACCGCCCAGGAGGAGCCCAGCGGTACAGCATCCGGAAGGGAAGAATCCTATTACCAGAGGGCTACTGGCAGCAGCGTTGCTGATAAACGTGAAGCTTCACCTGAGCAAGGTAAAGGGTATCCAGCTGGGAGAGGCTAGGATACCAGGGCGAGGGTGATAGCAAGGCCTAATTGAAAAAAAAAAAAAAAAAAAAAGTTTTTTTTTTGTTGGTGGGTCACATTTTTGGTATCACACTTGGGTTTCTTTCTCTTTGTTGTGCTTTCAGGAATCTAAAATGTCTCTGGAGCCACAAGAAATCTTTAAATGGATGGCAGCACAGCTGGAAAGGCAACGGGACCTAACCTTAGAGGCACAGGAGAGGAGCGCCGCGAACCTCCAAGCCCAACAAAAGCCTTTGCTGGACATGTTGCAAACATGGGTCATGGAGCAAAAGAAGCAACCGGAGACACCAACGGTTCCGCCAGGTTTTTCTGCGCCAGCTGCAGTTAATTTGCATACCGGGACTATGTTTAATTTTGGGCAACTCAGAGACACTGACGATATTGATGACTTTATAGAAAGTTTTGAAATAGTAGCTCATCTGAGTGCTTGGCCAAGGGAGCACTGGGCCATGCGATTTGCGGCATCCCTTACAGGGGAAGCTATGGTCGCCTATAGAGCCATGCCACCCGCACTCGCAGGAAACTATGAGGAACTCAAGAAAGCGGTTCGGGAGAGACTAGGCCTCACACCGCTGGTCTATCATAATCTCCTGCGAGCTGTGAGGTTAAGGCCGAATGAGACCCCAAAAGCCTTATGTCACCGGATACGTACGCTAGTGAATAAATGGCTTAATCCAGGGGGAAGCTCTAAAGAGTCTATTATAGATAGCCTAATATTAGAACAATATATGACTGCTTTACCCTCAGAAATACGCACCTTCCTGATTCTACAGAGCTGTAAAACCCCACAAGAGGCTATTAATCTCACTGAACGATTCATGGAAGCCAAGTTAACAGCCCATGAAGGCAGCAGTGCTTCTAAGGGGACAGCAGGAGAATCAGAAAGGAGGTGGAGGTTAAGTGAAGAATCTGTGAAAATGTGCTTGCCAACAATGAAAAGTCCTAAGACCCATAGAAAATGTTTTAAATGCGGTCAAGAAGGCGATATACAGAAAAATTGTTTTCTGAAAACAGCTTTAGTAGCAGTGAATCCTCAGAAGGCCAGAGAGAATTTTCTGATAGATGTGGAGGTACAGGGAATTGCTACCACAGCGCTTCTAGACTCAGGCGCAGAGCAAACGATGTTGTCTAAAGCACTATGGCAGCAGATTAAGGCCACAGGGGTAGCAATTCAGCCTGTACGCACCGTGAAAATTCGCTGTATTCACGGAGGCACTTCACAATATCCAGTATATAACCTCCAGGTGAAAGGGTTGGGGGCCAACAAAAAAATCCCTATAGCAGTAGTGCCAAGACTGCCATACAGTACAGTTTTGGGAAGGGACTGGCCACACTTTCATAAGGGTATGAAGCAGGGCGTAGGCTCTAAGGAAGCCATGGTGTCCACAAGAGCCCAGGTTAAGGTCTTAGAAAATGAAGAAGAACATCCAGATGAATCCTTAGAAAGTCTTCCCTCACATGAGGACCTGATAGCCACCCCAGAAAGCAAAGTAAAAAGAAGTAAAGGAGAGAAACGTAGAGAGAGACACGATCGCTCTCAGCACAGGGCAGAAGTACATGCTGGCCAAGGATTACCATGGGTACCAGAAGAATTAGTTGGGAAGTTCCCTACATTCCCCAACGAGCAACTAGCTGACCCTGCTCTGAGTCAGGCGTTTAAATGGGCCCAGAGTGATAGAGATACCCTACCAAGATTTCTCCTTGACACTGGGATACTTTATAGAGAAAGCAAGGATCCCTATACAGGCGATACCCGCAAACAGGTGGTGGTGCCTGCAACTTTTAAAAATTTAGTTTTGCGGCTGGCCCACGACCATCCTGTCGGGGGGCACAAGGGCATCCAAGGTACCCTAGATCAAATCTTGGCAAGGTTCTATTGGCCAGGTGTTTTTAAGGAAACCGCCAAGTTCTGCGAAGCCTGTCCGACATGCCAGCGAGTTTCTGCAACCCATCCTAGAGAGGTCCCTATGATATCTTCCCCGGTTATTACTGAACCGATCCATAGAATGGCTATGGACATTGTCGGTCCTTTAATTAAAACTCCCCGGGGGTTTCAGTATATTTTAGTGGTTATTGACCAAGCAACAAGATTTCCTTGGGCCATGCCACTACGCAGCATATCAGCAAGGGCCATGGCGGGTGAACTCATAAAGCTATTTTGTGAAGTTGGTTTCCCTCGCAAAGTCCTCACGGATCGAGGAAGCAACTTCCTGTCTAAATATTTAGCACAGGTTTGGGAGGCGTTTGGCATCCGCCATATTAAGACCTCAGCCTATCATACCCAAACGAATGGTCTTGTAGAGAGACAAAACCAGACTATTAAAAGAATGTTGCGCCGCAGTCTGGAAGGAGATATGGCTAATTGGGACACAATGCTCCCATTTGTCCTCTATACCTGTAGGGAGAGAAAACAATCATCCCTAGGGACAGCGCCATATGAGTTGATGTACGGCCGATCACCCCGTGGGGTATTAGATATCCTGAAAGAGCAGTGGGTAGAACCCAACATAAAAGAGGTAGGAGTACCCGAGTTCCTAAAGGACTTAAAAGGCCGCTTACACCGCACCTCACAGGTTGCGGAGGTTAATTTAAGGGGCAGTCAAACAAAGCAGAAGTCCTATTATGACCGTGGCACACAGCCGCGCCAGTTGGCTGTGGGTGACAAAGTTGTAGTGATGGTAGCGGGGCCAGACCCTAAATTTGAAAGCCAATGGAAAGGGCCTTGTAGGGTAGTGCGGCCTGTGGGACCAGCTTCTTACCTTGTTGAAAGTAGAAAAGGACGCCAACAAGTCTACCACATCAACGTTTTGAAGCCCTGGCATGATAGGGTAGCTTTGTCCCATTTAGCCACCATAGTCCCCAGTATAGAAGTTGTGGAAAAGACACAAAACATTGCAGAATCCCTGAGCCATATCACGTGCTGTGCCCCTGGTCAGAAGCCAGCCTGTGGTAAGGGGGGAGATCTGTGGTGAAGATGGCCCTTCAGAAGAAATGGATGTTGAGGAAAATCCTGAGAGCAGAGCTAACTCACACAGGATTTCCAAAACTGACCTGAAAAAACCACAGTGCTCTGCTGAGCCCAAGACACACCCCAGTACAGGGGAGGAGTTAGGCTTCAGCTCTGATTCGGCACACCCAAGGGAACGGCAGAGAGTGCCGGGAATTGAAGCCCTTTTTAAAACCTCAGAGAGAGCTGAAAGGGAGGTGAGGAGGAAGCAGGAGAAAGGTGAACAGGTTGTTGTTGCAGAGAGGACCACGGAGAATATCCCAGAGGATAGCGTGGGGAAGGATATCCAAGTCCAAAAGAACGTTGTGAGGGGAGTGCAGAGTGCTGGAACCCTAGAGGCCAGGAGAAGAGCACTAGGACCTTGTGAGAAGACAGAACCCCGGAAGAGTCAGCCTGGGAGTCCAACGTACCCTGCAAGAAACTCGTACTGCCGGGAAAAGCCTAGACCTAGCCAGCCTCAAGAAAGCAGCACGTGGAGAAAAGGTACTTCTAATGCCAACAAGCAGTGCTATAAAGACAGAGAACTACAGCCAGAAGAAAGTTTTCCTAAGAGAAGTTCTTTTATAAATGCCTCTAAACAAGGTAAAGCACAATTTCCTAATTTGTATGCTTGGCTGAAGAAACCTTCATATAGTGCTGAACTGTGCAAACCTAACTTTGCTACCGACGTAGATAGTGAGTGGGGGAAGGGCGTAACCTTTGCCAATAACTATCCACCAGATGAAAAGCAAACACAGGCTGAATTGCTACTGAAGGAATTTCAGAAGTTCCTGGAGCTGAAGTCAGGGCAAAATAAAGAACCTGATACGGACAGTAATTCTATTAGTTCCGAAGAATACATGCAGGTAGAAAGTTCTTTACCTACCCTGAATCCTGAGCCTTGTGCCATGGATTGCTCTTTCTGCTGTATTGAATAACATTTAAAGAAGCACGTAAGTTTTTTATGAAGAGTATATAAAACGTTGGCTTTTCTTGTTGTCCTGATTGTGTTCACCTGTTTCCAAGTCACGCTGTGAAGAGAACAGCTATTGATATAAAGCTGCAATATTTTCTAACAACCACATGAGGCAATGCTGAGTTAAGCTGCTGAAGTTTATGAATAGCTGAGTTAAAACAAATTTGATTTCACTGCTTCCTGAGTTCCTGTTTTCCTCTGCTTATCCAAAAAGTTCCACTTTTTGCGTTTGTTGCTTTGAGTTTTTGATGCGCTGGAAACTATCCCCCAAGACAAATAAATTTTCTTGCTTGCCTAACCACATCTGGTCACGACTACAATTCTTCCCTAAGGAATATACAAGAGCACTACAGTTCCCAAGATTCATTGGGAACCGTGCCAGCTAATTCTACAAGGGACAATATAAGGCCACTCCTGCCTGTAAGTTCTAGGGCGCATTCAGGAAGCGTCGCAACATATATATATATATATATATATATATATATATATATATATATTTGCATGTATATGGACATCTGCATGTCTATGCTCATATATATCTATATATATTTTTTATATACATATATGAGGGATGTATCTGTTTCCCTATCTATATATATATATATATATGCTTCGCAATATATGATAGTGGGTAGATATATCTCTATATACTATTTCCATCTGTCTGCCTAGATATATACTTTATATACTTATACATATATATATATATTCCCCTACGGACTCGACAGATACTCTCTATCCCTTTCCATGCTGTCCCAGCATACTTAGGGTTCTCCATAATCAACCACTTCCTTTAGTAGTTGAGGAGTTTTTTGTACCATGCCTTTCGGTTTAGATACACCTGAAGCCCTCCATATACTTCCTTTCCAATTAGGAGGGACTTTCTGACTCTTCATAAGATGGGAGGCTACACTGCCTCATCACTCCTCTTTGTTATCGGTTATAGGGATCTTTGAAACTCCCTTCTCCTATAAGAACTATGTCTCTTTAAAGTTAAGGAGCTTCAGTTTTTATCTAATAGGGACTTCTGCGTTTTCCGCAAAGTCCTACCTCATTGAACTACCTCAGTTCCACTGGGATTGTTTTTTCTCACCTTAAGGGGTCTAACCTCAGCCTGTTTATTGCAGTTATTTACCTCTCCTTACATTGAGGTATTCCCTGGGGATATTCTGTTAGTTCATATTCACAAAGCCACATGAACCTCCATACACCCCTTTACCATACCACCAGGTGAGATCCATAGTGGTTTATTGCTCCCAATATTACCACTAAATATCACCTGCACAGACACTCCTATCTAGGCATCCTGTTTGGTGCAGCTGTTCCACAGCACATCTTTTTGGTTCAACTCCTACCCTCCATCCCTAGGATGCCTGGGGTTTCCGTAAAGTAGCATGGCTCTCAGATTTGCAACATGCTGGGACTCCTCCAGGCATCTCAGCTTGGGAGTCCCCATATGTGAAGACTCATTCCTGCTTGTTCCTGGAGATAGCACAGTTACTTACCTGTAACAGGTGATCTCTGGGAACAGCACAACCCACCCACCTCCCCTAGGAGTTGCATTTCTCTATTTCTATCTTTCCCTTCCTCTCTCTCTTTTTGTCTCAGCTTTAAAACTTAACTGAGGAGAGGCAGTTGGGAAAGGCGGGAAGGCAGCACGCAGGTGTGTTGGGATGCTTCCAAAAGCGTTCTGATTGGACGCTGGGGAGCGTTCCCGCGCAGACTCCGTCGGTACCGACGTACCCATATGTGAAGACTCATTTGCCTGCTGTTCCCAGAGATCACCTGTTACAGGTAAGTAACTGTGCTTTAAAAGTTATTGCCAGAGTTATGAGGCAACTTTTCTAGCCGTAGAAGCATTCTTAGGGTGGCTTCAGTAAGCTCTGTTAGCCACTAAAAAAACAGACTGTAGTAAAGTATCACTGTCTAATGCATCCAAATGTCAGTCTTCAGGAAAGCATGCTGCTCTGATTTAATGACTGCAGAATGATGAGCAGCTCTATTGAAAGTAACAGAACTGGCCTCAATCCAAGTTAAGAAAGAGACAAGGTCAGTGCATAGTCCCTCAGGGTTTGACTCAGCTCTCGCTTATTCTGTATTTCAAAAGCAAAGTTTCACCTGCTTGTTATTGTGGCATAGAAGTATGCCTAATTAAGACCTTGGTGGGGCGACAGATTTCTTATCCCCTTCCTTGGGAGAAATCACGAAGAATTATTTCTTGCTGCTATGTGATAGTATTTTATTATTATACCATTAGAGGAGCAGAAGGATACTGGGACATGACTATCCTATTAAGGACACATTGACTGATTTGTATTAGGTCAGATCCAGATCTATAACAGCCCTGGGAAATGCATGACTTGGTTGGATTTCTCACTGCCTCTAGCAAAAGAAACAAGAATTAAAATTGATGTAATAGAAGGGAGTTCTGTCTCAAATATCCCACGTCTGCAAGTACCCTGCTACCTTCCTTAGGACTGCTGTTGATTGCTGTGGTGCTAGGACGCCCCTGCATATCTCCTGCTATCACTTTCATGAACAGAGATTCATACCATTACTTATGAAGGTAACTGTGGTATACACAAACAAATGAACACATCCGGAGACCAAATACTAACCAATGCCATTCTTTTATTCTGTCCTTTCTCTAAAAGCACGGAGCCCACTATTCAAAGCACTTATGTTCCTGACTTTGAGAGTTATGCTCCTAAATTGGCCTCTTTGAAAATTTACTAAGGCTGAATGCCTAAATGTTTACTTAAAATTTCAAGAAACTCCTAAATTTAGGAGCATAAAAAGTGGCTGGCAACAAAGGTGGAGTTGAGATGGGAAAAAGGAACTTAGCACTGACTTGCAGCACTAAGCACTTAAGTTAGGATCATGCAAAGTGTGCCTTTGAGTCAGTCCTGACTCCTGGTGACCCAGAAGCTCCTGGGTTTTCTTGGCAGTGTCACCAGAAGCAGATTACCAGGCCTTTCTTCTGAGGGAATGGAGGGCTAAGTGACTTACCCAAGGCCACAATGAGTGCTAGTGGGAATTAAACCCTGGTTGCTTGGTTACCAAGCCAGTGTTCTAACCACTAGGCTACTCCTCAATCTATGCAAATGAATGGCAGCTCTAAATTTAGGCACACAAATTTTAAGCTCCTGAATTAGGACACATTTTCAGCTGAAAACTTAGGGGCATGTTTACTAAAACCCCGGTAAAGTGCGGGCCCTGGTAGTGTGCGGGCGCCATATAAGGAGTGGGCGTTCCGTCCTGAAGAAGAAAAGCCGTGATTGACATATGCGCTAAGGTGCGCGGCGCCCTTGTGCGCCCTGCACCTTAGCTCATCGGATAGCTGCACGGGAGGCATATGTGGCGCGCTGATGTGCAAACAGAAGAACAGAGCCACAGCACAATGGTTAAGGCAGTTACCAATGGTGCAGGGAGCAGGGGCTCGATCCCCCACAGTGCTCAATGATGCTGGCTGAGATGTTAATTTATGAGGCAGAGAAATATTGGGTGGCATAAAGCGGCGCTCTGATGTTTTGGGCGGCATACTGAGAGGTATAAGTGGCGCGCTGATGTGCAAACAGAAGAGCAGAGCCACAGCACAATGGTAAAGGCACTTACCAATGGTGCAGGGATTAGGGGTTCAATCCCCCACTGTGCTTGATGGCTGGCTGAGGTGATATTTTAGGAGGCATACAAATAATGGGTGGCATAAGGCGGCGCGCAGATGGACATTAGGCGGTGCGCTATTGATTTAGGAGGCTGTTCTATTATTGGGAGGCATAAGGCGGCGCGCAGATGTACAAGCACAGGATCAGAGCCACAGCACAATGATTAAGACACTGACCAATGATGCAGGGATCAGGAATTCAATCCCCCACAGTGCCCAATGAACAAGGCTGGCTGAGGCATTGTGTATTATGGGGAAGAGTGCTTTAGGGGGCATGTTATTTTTAGTTTAATTATCATTACTAGCAAACGCACCCTCAAAGCGTGTTAACATAAGGCGCCCTATAAGGCACATTTTAAAGTGCACTGTCCGCCAAGGCACCCTAGAATGTTGCTTATAGGGCGCTTTAGAGGGTGCCGTATGAGGGACCGCAAGGTCAGAGTACTGTTTTTGATGGCAGCACTGTGCAGTTTAAGGAATGAAAAGCATACATAGGTGCGCTGACATGCATGGAGGAGCAGCAGTGGAGCACAATGGTTAAGGCACTGACTGCTGATACAGGGGTCATGAGGTAGCTCCCCAGGGTGCCTAATACGTAAGGCTGGCTGTGGCATCAGCTTTGCAATGTACATATCTGTTCCTGCAGCACCGTATGTTTATTTTATTAATTGCTGCCAGCAAACACGCCCTCACGTGCCTTAATGGAAGGTACCGTGAAAGGCACCCTATATGGCATTCCATAGGGCACATTATAAAGTGCACTGTCCGCCACGGCACCCTAATATATCCCCTATAGGGCACCCTATAAGTTGCGTCACAGGATAATGTATAGTGCACCTTATATGGACGGGAACCATAAGGTGCCCTATAGGGTGCCTTATAAAGCGCCCTCAGAGGCACCCTATGGGTACAGTACGCTGAGGGTGTTTTTGCTGGCATCAAAATATGTACATTAAAGAAAAACAATGCTTTGGACAACCCTATCAAATAACCACACTGTGGGTTTGAATCCATGACTGCTGGCTTTACAGGCAGTGAAGTAACCATTGGGCTATAGCTCTATAGCTGCTAACAAGCCCCTGGCTGGCTGCAGAGAGCCTGCATGTCACCACACAGTCTGCTGTGGTCTCCAGGATAAGGTTAGCCCACCCGTACCCATGATGCACTGCACATGCAAATTAGCTGTCCACAGATGAACACAAGATGGGGAATGCACCCCCACAGCACCTCGGCCTGGTAGGAGGAAGTGACCGGGTGCACCCACACAGCACCTCGACCTGGTAGGGGGTATGGACCGGGTGTTTTACTGGCACAGAGTAGCTACACACCGTCACATTGTGCGGGTACTGTGCTCACCCTGAGTGTGCGATAAGGCACCCAGGACCAGGTCCACAACACCTTCCATGGCTGATGGAGGCCATGCCGGAGGTCCAAAGCAGTGTTAATGTGTAAGATAGGTAGTTTTTGCTCAAACACCATGGATATCTCAGTCAGGTATGGACCCCAAGGTGGGCCATGCACCCCCGGGTGGCAAACATGGCCTCCCATCAATAGATCCACATTCTACCTCCCTGCAAAGGTGGCAGCAGAGGGGACCATCAACCCCGGTCCTGCTGAGGAACAGACACCCCACAGGGCAGTCAATGCAGCTCTATACACATCCATAACACAATAGCAAACAGACATTAGACCAGGTTATGGTAAGCTGCACCCCACCACTATCTGTTATTCTCCTACAGCAAGCCACTCCAGCAAAACACATACCAGCCACAAACAGTCTACTAGTTAGTCCATAGTGCATGTTCCCAGTGGAGGTGCATGCACTCAGAACTGGGATGTCAGCATACACAGCAAGCAGATATATTAGTGACTGGGCCCCAAACAGAAACCCTTATCTATTACACAAGAGAAATACTGTATAGCACTATGGGGGTGCCTAGCCATGCTGTGGTCACTGCACAGTCAGGGTGAGAGTGATCTCTCAGCAGGACATACTGAGGTCACCCTGTCTGTGTAGGTGGTATCCGGGCACTACAATGTCCCAGTCAGTGCCCTATGCCCTGTGCAGATGCACCCTGGCCAGGCCACCCTGTCCAGCCTATACCCATGGTACCTTGCTCCTCATTATGCACATTGGTAGCCCAATACTGGCAATATTGCTGGCAGTGTGGGCTGTGGAAGGTGTTTGCAGCCACCACACACTGGATAGACCAGGGGTGGGCAAACCTGGTCCTGGAGGGCCGCAGACCAGTCAGGTTTTCGGGATATCTCTAATGAATATGCATGAGATATATATGCATTAGAGATATCCTGCCAACCTGACTGGTTTGTGGCCCTCCAGGGCTGGATCTGGAGACCCCTGCCTTACACCTCTGTCATTTAAGATTGTGAGTGGACAAGGTGCAGATGTCCAAGACATCAAAAAGGTTAGATAGAAGTTGTCACAGTCCTCCTCACTTCTCACCACCACCAAAAAATTGTCTATTAGACAACTTTTTGGTGGTGGTGAGAATCGAGGAGGAATGTGACACATTCTATATACCCTTTCGATGTCTAGGACATCTGTACCTTGCCCACTCACGATCTTAAATGACAGAGGTGTAAGGAAGGGGTCTCCAAATCCAGCCCTGGAGGGCCAAAAACCAGTCAGGTTGGCAGGATATCTCTAATGCATATATATCTCATGCATGTTCATTAGGGATATCCTGAAAACCTGACTGGTCTGTGGCCCTCCAGGACCGGAGGTGCCCACCCCTGGGATAGACAGACAGCCACCCCCACACCTATGCCAGCATTGTGCTACTATAGAGGAGGTCAGCAGCCATAACCACCACACCAGTCCTGGGCACAGTACAGGCATGGATATGGTACTCAATACTGTTGGGGGTCACCCCCCAGGGTGGTAGACACTGTCAGGGACCAGACCTGCAGCACACACCGCAAACATCAGAATGATTGTTATGGTGGAGCTCAATGGCCAAAATGTGCTTAACGTAGGAATTGATATATGCCAGTTATCATAGGAAGCGTTTGATAGCTGTGTACCGTATACCCAGGTGTAGGGTGGCATTGCTAAGGTTTGCATCTGCTAGTATTGGGAGATACAGGCAGGGCCCAATGTCCTGCCTCTCCAGGAGGCATTGGCCAATGCGGCCTGTGGGGGGGGGGGGGTGTGGGTGTGTCTGGCCCTGTTGGCTGCTGCTTTACGGCAGGGTTTCCCGACTCCAGTCCTGGTGTTCCAAACACTGTTCGGGTTTTTATGCTGTCCCTCATAAATATGCATGAGCTACATCTGCATACCATGGGGGTGGTGCATAGATATGCAGCACAGGCATCATTATTAGAGGCAGCATAGGACCTGAATGGTGTGGGGCCCTCCAGGACTGCATTTGGGAGACTCTGCTCTAGGTAATGCGCCTGTTTATGGGGTCTGTGATTGGTGTGGTAAAATATAGGCGTATTAACAATGCATATGTTCTCAGCTATACAGTTTTGTCCTTACTATCACGGTTTAGTTGTGGGAAAAATATGTGGACAGGTTTGGCAGTAGCCCCAGCTGGGCTTTGAACCTGTGCCCTTCTGTTCTTGCACACACTGTCTGTGTGCACTGCACCACTGCATTGCCACAGATGTGCTGCATTCCCTGGGGAGGCCATGACTGTACATGCGACAGAGCCTGTCTTGCGGTGGACCGTGCCAGCCTGCACAGGCCTAGGCCACTGTGTGCTGTGGCTTGCAGCCACTGGCCCCTCCGCCACCTGTACCCTTCCGCCAACATGCTGACATGTTCTTATCTTGGAAAAAGCATGTGACCGGATTGAGTTGTGGCACTCCAGGATTGAATTTGGAGGAATTGGCTGTAGGTAATGGCCATTGGTATGGTTTGTGTGTGGTGTAGGGTAAAATATGGGTGTTTGCACCATGCTTATGTGCTCTGCAATACAGGGGTGTCACTGTTTTGTGGTGGGTAAAGCTATGGGGACTGGGTTGTCATGAGCCCTAGCTGGGATTTGAACCTGTAACTCTCTGGTCCTACAGGCACTGGCTGTGTCTGCTACACCACACTGTGGCCACAGAGATGGTGCAGTCCCTGGAGATAGATAACCTGACTGAACAGTTCAGAAAACCTCCACAATTTTACTGTGGACTCATTCACCTTGTATGGTGACAACAGGCAACTAAACCTCAAAAATGACCTCGAAAAAAGGGGAAAACAAACATAACCAAGCTGGGCACCAGTAATATCAATGGGCAACATTAAAAACACTCCCAGGTAAGCTCCAAAAAAAGAAATGATTTTTGGAAGGGTCTACGCTCCGTAGACCCTTCCATAAATCATTCCTTTTTTTTTGGAGCTTTCCTGGGAGTGTTTTTTATTGTTGGCCATTGATATCAATGTTGCCCAGCTGGATTATAATTTTTAAAGTTTTTGTTGTGGTCATTTCCATTGTTTATTTGACATTTTGTTCTGTGCACATGTATCACACTGCTCACGTTTGTTAGGTTTCCCCGGTTTTGCTGTACATTGCTGACGTAAATGGTTTCTCTTCCCTTTAAATTTGTAAATTTGGCCCTGCTCCTGTGCGGGGAGCCTCTCCCCTCCCACTTTCCACCCATTG
This sequence comes from Ichthyophis bannanicus, assembly GCA_033557465.1. Taxonomy (NCBI): domain Eukaryota; kingdom Metazoa; phylum Chordata; class Amphibia; order Gymnophiona; family Ichthyophiidae; genus Ichthyophis; species Ichthyophis bannanicus. The sequence goes on from CM066034.1 coordinate 905,858,598, forward strand.
ACCCCGTCTCTCCGCCCCTTGGGGGCCTTCCTCCGCCCTCCTTTCGCCTTTCCCCGCCTCTATCGCACAGTACCGCACCGCACACGTGCGCGTGTTCATCGCACGTGTGCGGGGCCCATTAGTGTGACGCGCACTCGTGCGGGGCACTTAAGAGCACTTAAGTGCATCATTTTCGCACGCTCAAGTGCGCCCCGCACAAGTGCGCAGTTTAGTAAACATACCCCTTAGGCTCCTAAGTGTTGCTGAAAATAGGCCATGAATTTAGGAGCCTAAATTTAGGAGCTCGAGTTTTTTGTATATCAGGCCCATGCTGTTTAGAATCACTAACCATTATAAGTAAGCTGCTCGCTAGACTGATGCCATCTGGTTTAAATCATTTTGAAGATGCGGTCTCCAGAAATTCACACAGTAATCCTGTTTTCCTGCTGGTCATTCATCTCCTATATACCTAAGCAATACATGATAGACAAGAGAGTCTAAGAGAAAGTATTTATTATAGCGAAGTGGTCAAGAAATAAAAGCAACCTCCCTCCCAGAGAGAGAGAGCACGTTACACAGATTTCTGAAATCAGTTCCTAGCACAAGGTTGAGAAAGGATGAAAGAGCAGAGTCGGGAGTTAGCAGCAGAGGAGAAGGGCACAAATAAGAGTGACTTGCCAGGTAAACGGGTAAACTTTATCCCCTATAATGTACAGCCCCCTTATCTTTTTGCAGTCCATATGCATGACTGTATTTTTGCCATTAAATCTTCATTGCCAGCCTCTAGACCATTCCTGAAACTTCTGTAGCTCCCTTCTCGTGTTTTTAACCATCCAGAGTATTTATCCTATTGCAAATCTTTCCAAATAGCTCTTCCTTAATATTGCTTATAAAAATGGAAAGAATTGGACCAAACACTGATCCCTGCAGTACACAAGTGGTGACACCCCTTTCCTCAGAATGAACTTCATTTACTACAACCCTTTGTTACCACCCATTCAACCAGTTTCTAATCCAATAAATCACTGTAGGACCCATACAAGGGTACTCTGCTTGTAAGTCACCTGTGTGGAAATGTGTCACAGGCCCTGCTGAAATCAAACTGTACCAAATCCAATTCTCTGGTCACCCAGTTAAAAAACATTCATTTGACAAGATCTAATTCTGCTAAAACCATAGTACATACTTTTAATCCCATAAACTACTGGATTCCAAAAACTGCACTGTTTTTAACAGCAGTTCCATTAATTTACTTACAGCGAAAGTCAGACTCGATGATGCAGCAGAAGGTGCAGATTAGGCAAAATGTGCAACAAGGTAGAAAGAAGAGTTGGGCATTAGCAGTGGAGGACAGGGCACAGATAAGAATGTCTTGCCAGATGAATGGATGAACTTTTTCACCTTTATTTATTTAGCTAGGTTTATATACCGCTTTTCACCAGGTTACAGAGAACATATGTTAAAACAGGTAACATGGTAATATTTAACTTTAGTATAATATTATACCACTTCCTTAGGTTTTTGCAGGCCAAATGCAGGAACCTGTCTTTTTGTCATTAAATGGTAGTCGCTAATTAATATCTAGATCATTCCTCAAGCTTTTCTAGATCCATCCTCATGTTTTCCACACTTTCCTCTTTCCATGGTATATACTCTGTTGCAAACCTTTTGTGATAGCCCTTTCATAATATCACCTGTTTGTGTATGTCATTTATTTCAGAAAGACACATGCTTGTTCTGTGTTATCTCTTGAGTAATATCTATCATGTTAGCTGAGGGAGGGGGGGTTGGTTACTTTGTAAGGTGGTTGTATAAATTTTTATCTCCAGAAACAAGCAGGAAGTCAGTCTTCACATATGGGTGATGTCGGCACCAACGGAGCCCGGCATGGCAACACTTCCCAGCATCCAATAGGAATGCTTTTGGGAGCGTTCCTCCACACATGCGTGGCTGCCTTCCCGGCTTTCCTCCTAGTTTCCTCAGTTGTCTTTTTTTCCACAGAGCCATCGGGACCTTGTCCCTGTCAGCCGCTTCTATAGACTTCAAAAAAATTCTTCCAAGTACCGTGGAAAGTACTCTGGTTGCCTTCCCGTTGACCAACTTGACTCCCCATCGATTCCGGTTCCCTTTTTTATTTTATTTTTTCTTAAAATTTATTTTACTTCAATTTTTTTCAAAAACTTTTCTTTGAGGTCTATGGCCTCCTCAGCCACCATTGCCCAATTCGATTTTGCCTCCATATTAATTTCAAATATGGAGAAACCCCAAAGTGGATTCAAGAAATGCTCCAAGTGTTCTAGCACAATTTCCATCACTGACGATCATTTTTGGTGCCTGAAATGTTTTGGCCCAGACCACACTGTTGAGTATTGTCTCTCCTGTCGCCATATGACTTCCAGAGGTCAAAAGAACTAGGACAAACAGAAGGCTAAGCTGTTTCCTACAGACTCAGCTCCTTCAGTGCACTCCTTGGGGGGACGACTCCATCAAAGTCCTCATCAGCAAAGAAGAAGCATCACTCGGAGTCATCATTGCTTAAGAAGAAGAAGACATCGACTTTGGCATTGAGGTCATCGACTTCCAGGTCGGCATCGGATTCAGACACTGAACATCAGCATCGGCATCACCATTCATCACATTCCGATGCAGACTGTCCATCTAAACAACCCCAGTGGGAGGTGTCACTTTCCAAAGCCATACAAGGGATCGGGGATGCCCCCGAGGTCCAATCCTCAGTGGAGCCCCTGATACCAGCATTCGGAGTTGTGGCCCACACATGTGTCTGGAGCCATTCCTCCTCCGGTACCATCATTGGATGACCACGTCATCTCCATCGAGCATAGCATCGCTAAACTCTTAGCGGTTGTAATGCCGATGCTCCAGTCGGCACTGGTACCGGTTCCACCGATACCACCGGTGACCACAAACATTGGCACTCTACCGCAGACATCCCCTGCTTCAAATAGCTCAGAGCAACCAATACCGAAGCCCTCAGTGCCATCGATTCTGATACCTTCAACATCCAAAGAACATCTGAACTTCGAAGGTATCGAACATCTCATTGAGATTATTTTGATTTCTTCCTGGACTCTGATTTTGAGGAGGCATTTGAGGTGGAATCCATCCAGTCCGATATACCCAAAGATGTACCATTGGATCCATCGTCTTCTTATGAACATCAACGTTTGTCACCCTGGGACAGGTCTTTACAAGACTTCGTTAAGGACATGGCAGCAGCTCTCGATGCTTCATGGCTACAGAAATGGAGCTAAGGGCTGAAGAGCTTGATATACTCCAGTATCCATCAACACTGAAGGAGGCTGCCACCCTCCCGGTGCACAACGTCTTAAAAAACTTGATGGTTAGAATGTGGGAAACCCCCATTCAACCCCTGAGGTAAGCAAAAGGCTTGATACCCTATATAGGGTTCCTCCATCTCCGGGTTTCCAATAGCCACAACTTCCATACCATTCCATGTTGTGGAGTCCGCATGAGGAGGATCAAAAGTCAAAAGAATCACTCCTCAGTGCCTCCTGTCAGGGAGACCAGGATCCTAGATGCATTTGGAAGAAAAGCATTCCAAGCGACCTTGCTAGCCTCAAGAATAGACTCATATATGCTATATATGGGTATGTTTCTAAGGATGTATCGAGGGATTTATCAGAATTCACCTCTTTGTTGCCCCCTGATAAGTAGGTGGCTCATCAGTCTTGGTAACACATGCCAAGAATACATCCAAATTCTTAACAAGAGCAGCATTTGATGATTTTTGAGGCTAACAGCAGATCTGCTGAAGCTTGCATAGGGGCTAGAAGGACAGCATGGCTCCAAGCATCTGAACTGGAACAGTGGGTACAGGACAAATTAATCAACATCCTCTGTAATGGTGGGAACCTCTTTGGACAGAGGTGGAGGGAAAAGGCCAGTGAGATAGAGACTTACGACCTCACCATAAAGAGACTGTCAAGGAAAACAGCAGGTCCTTATAAGAAGAAGGCTACCACCAAGAAACCATTCTTCCCTAAGAAAAAAGAAGTTTTCTCCAAGAACAAGCAGGAAGTCAGTCCTCACATATGGGTTATGTCGGCACTGATGGAGCCCACGCGGAGCATTTTCTCAGCTTTCAAAGAAAGCCTCTGAGATATGCTACCAAGCATGCATGGTCCCCTTCCTGCCCAAAGGTTCCATCTTGCTCAGTTTCCTTTTTTACGTGGAGCACAATGGACATCTGTCCTGTTTCCCTGGAAAAATCCTTGCTAATTATCCTCAAAAAAGTTAGTTTCCCAGTTTGCATACCAGTTCCCCTTCCTGCCTTGTACCAGAGCCGTCTCCGGCGCTGTTCTTGGCTCCTTTTGTCTTTTCTGATTGAGGCTTGCCTCGACCAGCATTCGCACCTTTTTTCGCCTGGGGGTCATCAAGCCCATCCAGGTGTTCCCCACCATTTCTCCCAGTGGGTTAAGAAAATGTGACCACTGCAGTCAAACAATGTCAACTTCTTCCTATGATGCCTGAGCCCAGATCATGACTTCACCTCCTGTGACCTGTGCCAGGCCAAGATGCCTAAAACCAATAAAAAGAGGTCAGAGTTGCAGGGGAAGATGTTCTGCAAGTTTGACTTGGCACGGGCCTCCCTGACGCCGAGCTCCAAGCCCAGCACTTACTGTGAGGCCCGAGTGTCCTTGGAGTCCCACAGCGGCGGCTTCTCCAAGAAGACCTCGGACCCTGAGAGAAAGAAGAAAAAATCCTCAAAGTCCACCGAGGTTGCACCAGAGAAACCCAGTAAAACCACCTGGAGGGACTCAGGCAGCTCTGAGAAAAGCCCTACCAAGGTCCTCAAGAAGGATTCCTCGGCTGGCAGAGACCGTGTGAGGTTCCTCGAGACCATAGTCCTCGCAAGGACGCACTCGCGAGAGTGCTGGCATCGGGCCCAAGGTCGTCGGTACCTGCGTGGAAAGCTGCAGAGCCTTCTGGCTTGGAAACCAGAATGGCGGACTTGGAGCAGAACATCACTGCTATCCTGGCCTTGCAGCAGGCAATGACTGGTTCATCTGCATCATCTGCCCTGACGACCGGCCCCCGGTCATCGAGCAGAGCTCCAAGCGCCATTGGCCTCAGTTAAGTCCTCAGCGCCTGTCAAGGTCTCGATCCCATTCTTCGGGCATCTGGTCCTCCCCAGCCAGTTTCCACAACTCAGACCCGAGGTCCTCTGGAGGCCACTGGCCACTCATCCTTGGCCTCGACATTATGAGTCGCAGGGCTTCGGACTCATCATCATCTCTCGACTCCGAGTGGGAGATCGACGACGAGGCATCCCTGGAAACCAAGCGGCACCGAGATATTCCCTCAGACCTGTTGCCCCCGGTGCCCCGCTGCCATTCTCCTCTGGAAGATGTGGCCTTTCATGACTTTGTCAAGGATATGGCCAGAGCTCTCTCTGTGCAAACTGAGGCGGAGGAAGATCCGTGAACTGAGGAATTGGAGATTCTCCAATATTAGTCTCCACTCAAGGAGACTCTCATGGTGCCTGTGCAGCTGATCCTCAAGCAGCTGCTACTCAGAATGTGAGAGACGCCGGCCTCTGTGCCAGTGGTGAGCCGGCACCTTGATGCCATCTACCGGTCCGGAAGGGCCCTGGGTTCCACAAGCCCCAACTCACACATAACGCCATATTCATCGAGTTGACCATGCAGAAACTTAAGAGCCAAAAGACCCACTCTTTGGTCCCTCCTGGAAGGGATGCTAGAGCCTTCAATGCCCTCGGGCTCAAGTGTTAACAGGGCTCCATGCTGGATTGCAGGATTCAAGCCTATGAATTGTACATAGGCATGTACCTAAAGACTCTAACCCAGGAGTTGTCCAGGATTTCAGCGGGGCTTACCGGAGAACCTTTCCAACGCTTCCAGTCCCTGACCTCCGGGATCAAGGACTGTTCTAAGTTCCTTTCCTGGATGGCCTTTGATGGCTATGAGTCAGTGGCTCAGGTAGCAGCGGCCGGCATCGGCGCCCAACGCCAAGCCTGGCTGCAATCTTTGGAACTCGAGCAATGGGTCCAAGACAAACTGCTCGACATCCCCTGCATTGGGGAGAACCTGTTCGGCAAACCTATGGTCGACAAGGCGGCCAAGATCGAGGCTGACGTGGTGACTCAACAGAGGCTCTCCAAGAAGACCTCATCCTTTCCCCATAAGAAACCATCAGGGAAAAGACCCCTGTTCCTGAGGAAAAAGGGGCCCTTTCAACAGAGTCACCACTACCAGCCCTTCTCGGGTCAGCAACAGGGTTCTCACCCGAAAAGACAAAGCCATGGGACTCAGAAACCAAAGGCACAGAAGCCCCGGGCCCCAGCTCCCACCCAGCCCAGGGGGAGATTTTGACTCTCCTCCTCCGGGAGACCTTCACCAGCCCACAGGGGACCGCCTGGCACTCTTTGCCTACAAGTGGGTCAGTGTCACCTCAGATCAGTGGGTACTGCAGGTGGTAAGGGAAGAATACTTCCTCCACCTACAGCAGGTACCACCCAGGTTCTTTCTAGGAGAGCCAGTGCAACCTTTCCTTTAACAGAGCCTTCTGCTCTCAGAACTCGCAGGTCTGCTCAGGAACAACTCAGTGGAGCCTGTACCCAAACACCTATGGGGAAAAGGCTTCTACTCCAGATACTTCCTTGTCCCAAAGAGAACTGGGTGTCTCAGGCCCATACTAGACCTGAGAAACTTAAACAAGTTTCTGGTGAGGGAGAAGTTCAAGATGCTCTCCCTTGGAACACGGCTGCCTTACCTCCACCAGGGAGATTGGCTGTGCTCCTTGGACCTAAGGGATGCATATACTCACATCCTGATCTATCAGGCAGTACCTACAGTTTGTAGTAGGAGGAGGACACTACCAGTATAGGGTGGTACCCTTCAGCCTGGCCTCCTTGCCATGGGTCTTTACCAAATTGTATTTATTTAACAGGTTTTATATACTGCTTTATCATTTCAATCAAAGCAGTTTACATTGTAATGTACATTAAACAGGGATATTGGTAACTTGGATTTTTCTGAGGCAATGGAGAGTTAAGTGACTTGCCCAAGGCCACAAGGAGTGCTAGTGGGAATCAAACTCTGGTCTCTGGGTTCCTAAGCCAGTGCTCTAACCATTAGGCTACTCCTCCACTCCAAATGCCTGGCATTGGTAGCTGCCTACCTGTGCCTACAAGGGGCTTTCATCTTCCCCTACCTGGATGACTGTCTCATCAAAGGCAGTACGCCTCAGAGGTCGGTCAGGCCGCAGAGCATGTAACCCTCCTTCTGCAGCACCTGGGGTTCATCATCAACTACCCCAAATCCCATCTCTCTCCAGCCCAAAGCCTGGAGTTTATAGGTGCTCAGTTGGACATATTACAGGTCAAGGATGTCCTCCCAAGAGAAAGGGCAGGACATCTCAGGCAACTGGCAGGAAAGGTACAGTGCCGCCAGTCCATGCTGGCTCGTCTCCTTCTCTGCCTACTGGGCAATATGGCCTCAACAGTCCCCGTCACACCCTCAGCCCACTTACACATACAGACAGCTCAGTGGTGCTATGCTCACAGTGGACTCAGGCCACGGGCAGGCTACAGGATCAGGGTTACCCACCAGTTGGCGAAGTCCCTCAACTGGTGGCAAACCTTGCGCCACCTCCAGGCAGGCATGTCCTTCCAGGCATCCGCACCACAGAGGATCCTGACCACAGATGCCTCCCTCCTGGGCTGGGGGGCACACTGCAGAGATTGCCATGCACAGGGCAGCTGGTCTCAGGAAGAGTTACTCCTACAGATCAATCTCCTGGAGTTTGGGGCAATCTTCTTGGCCATACGAGCATTCCGCCACCGCCTGCGACACTGACCCATGCTGATCCAGACAGACAACCAGGCTACCGTGTTTTATATCAACAAGCAGGGGGACACGGGCTCATACTCCTTCTGCCAGGAGGTAGTGGCCCTCCTCTCCTTTGTGGCACACAATAGCATGCTTCTGCAAGTGGTGTACCTCCCGCGCTAGAACAACTGCCTAGCAGACAGACTGAGCAGAGTCCTTCGTCCACACGAGTTATGCTTAAACCCCAGGGTAACGAAGCAGCTCTTCCACCTCTGGGACAGGCCCGTGATGGACCTATTCGCCTTTCCGGATAACACGCATCTACCCTGCTTCTGCTCCCGTCAGCCACACCTGGAGAGAATGGTGGAATATTCCTTCCTGATCTTGTGGTCCGAGGGCCTACTCTGTGTGTTCCCACTGACCCCCATGGTTGCCAGGACCCTCTTCAAGGTCCAGAGCAAAGGGGCATCAGTCATACTGATTGCCCCCAGGTGGCCCAAGCATCCTTGGCTCCCTCTGCTGCTTTCCCTGTCGGTGGCACTCCCAGTCCCTCTGGGCTGAGCCCCGGACCTCCTGTCCCAGGAGGAGGGCTCCCTCCTGCACCCCAATTTGGGGTCGCTAACGCTAATAGCATGGCTGCTGAAAGGGTAGCATTGGCCCCTTTCAGTCATCGAGGAGATCCTACTGGCCTCACGAGAATCCTCACCAGACGGACTTATGCCTTTAAGTGGAGAAGGTTCTCCGCTTGGTGTATGGAAAAGGAGGAGAATCCTTTCTCCTGCCATGTGCAACTAGTACTTAATTACCTACTGCACCTGTCACACACTGGGCTAAAATCTCTCAGTGAGGGTGCATCTGAGCACCATAGCCATTCACCATCACCCTATCGAGGGAAAGCCTCTCTCCAGGTTCCTCCGGGACCTCTTGTTATCCAAGTCTCTTCTTGGCCCTCCATTTGCAGAGTGGGATCTCAACGTGGTGCTCTCCCAGCTCACCAAACTGCCGTTTGAGCACGTGGCCACTTGCCACCTGCGGTACCTGGCTTGGATAGTAGCCTTTCTGGTGGCCCTTATGTCCGCTCGAAGAGTGAGAAAACTCCAGGCCCTGGTGGCAGATCCACCATATACAAGGTTCTATAAAACAGGGCAGTGCTCCGCACACATCCCAAATTCCTCCCGAAGGTATTATCTCCTTTCCACTTCAACCAAGAGGTGGTCCTCCCCACCTTCTTTCTGCAGCCTCATGCCGGCAGGGAGGAACTAGTACTTCATACACTGTAATGCAAATGGGCCCTGTCCTTCTGATTACAGCGGACCCAGACCCATCGCAAAGCTCCTCAGCTTTTCGTGTCTTTTGACCCCAGCAGACTGGGGCTCCCTGTGACTAAGCAAACTCTGTCCTCTTGGGTGGTGAACTATATTGCTTTCGCTTATGAGTGAGCTGGCCTCTCCCTTGAGCATCGGATCACAGCACATCACATGAGGCTGACATGGCCAACCTCCTCTCAGTGCCGGTGATGGAGATCTGCAAGGCTGCCACATGGTCTTCAATTTATATGTCCGCAGCTTACTACTGCCTGGAGAGTGAGTCCTGCAGGGACAGTGCCTTTGGCCATGCAGTACTCCATATATTCTCGGGGTGTAGGCAACTCCTACCCTCCAACCCTTCTGGTGTTCAGGCTACCAGAGTGATAGTGTCGCTGGATGCTAGGGTCTTGCAGAGTCTCTCAGTGGGAACTCACCTTCTGCAACTTACGGCTACCCGATTGATCGCCGTTGGTGCTGTGGCGATTCGGTCCTTGGCAGCCTGGAGCTAGGGAGTCCCATACGTGAGGACAGACTTCCTGCTTGTTCCTGGAGAAAGCGAAGTTACTCACCTGTAACAGGTGTTCTCCAGGGACAGCAGAAATCAGTGCTCACAACCCTCTCTCCTTCCCAGGGAGTTGTCTCCCTACCTTGTTTTAGTTTTTACTGCCATCCTAGCTATGTCATCTGATGGCACCCTTGGACGGGAAGGGGATCATGCATGCGTGATGGCATTCAAAAAGACTTTCTTTGAAAGCTGGGGAAATGCTCCACCCGGGCTCCGTCGACACCGACGTCAGCCATATGTGAGGACTGATTCCTGCTGTCCCTGGAGAACACCTGTTACAGGTGAGTAACTACACTTTATCCTCCATATCAGGCCTATGCTGGCTACGCTGCCCCACAACAACGAGGGAAACAGGCCAGAAACAGATCAGGAAACCCAAGGTTACCAAACCACAGCCTGCACCATCTATTCAACAATCTCAGAGTTTTTGACTGCTTCAAAAAGAGCATGGCCAATTCTCCCATGTTTCTCCCTCCTCCTTCCATGATCCCAGGAAGGCTAGTGCATTTTGCACACCGCTGGACCAGCATCACTTCCAAGTCCTGGACCCTACATCTAGTCAGTCAGGGCCCACCATTAAAATTCCAGACTCATCCTCCCACTCATTCTGTGGTATAACCCACCCTGGATCCCCTTCACTCATCCTTGCTCCAAAAGGCAATCTTCTCGCTGCTGAAACAAGGAGTCATAGAGGAGGTAACCTCTGCTCAACAAGGCCTGGGATTATACTCTAGATATTTCCTAATTCCAAAAAAGACAGGAGGTAACAGACCTATATTAGATCTCCAAAATCTCAACAAATTTCTCATCAAGGAGAAATTCAAGATGATTTCTCTAGGCACCATACTGCCATAACTTAAGCTCATAGCAAAGACGCTCTTCAATCTCCAGGCTGAATGGGGACAAATGATTCTCATTGCCCCTCACTGGCCCAGACAACCGTGGTTTCCTCTCCTTCTTCAACTTGCTCAAGCACCTCCCCTCTGGCTCGGTTACTCACTGACACTTCTCTCCCAGGATCAAGGGTCCCTTTTGCACCCCAACCTCAAGCCTCTCCGCTTGATGGCCTGGAAGCTGAGTGCTTTGTCCTCTCACACTTAAATCTCTAAGAGGACATGTTGCATGTCCCTTTATCATCAAGAAAGGATTCAGCCAGATGCACTTACACCTTTAAATGGTGCAGGTTCTCCATCTGGTGTTCTCTTAAAACACTGGATCTTTTCACATGTCCCATTCCGGACTTACTTCAGTACCTGCTACATTTTTCTTCTTCTTGTCTCAAGACCAGTTCAATGAGAATGCATTTATCTGCTATTGTGGCTTCCCACCATACTTTAGGGAGCTGCCCTATCTCGGCGCACCCCTTAGTGGCCAGTTTCATGCAAGGTCTTCTCCTGATCAAGCCGCCTTTCCATCCACCTTCCACCCCATGGGTTCAGACCAGACATACATAGGGGCTGGATGTCCAGGATGGGATGAATCCTTTAGGCACCTATTTATAAAAATAGGCACTTCCCTGCTGACTTAACTAGGCATCCTTTTTTTTAAAATTTATTTAGAATGATTTTATATATCGCCATTCGACTTGTACATCATGGCGGATTACAAACATAGAGGAAGCCCAAAGGCAGCAGTAGTAGAACCATACAAAAATAAAAACAATTACCCTCAGAGTTATATGTCTTTATAAAGTAGGCTTAAAATAGGCATCTGCATAGCCTTCATACATAAGCAACCTGTTAACATTACCTTCTCTCTTCTGTACATCCTGACTTTGCATATAATGCTTCTTTTTCTTTAATTTCACTTTTGAAATTTACAATTTCAAAAACTAAAAAAAGGTATATATAGATAACGCAAAATAAAAAAAAAAATCAAAGAAAAAGAGAACCAGAATTACCATAATAAAACCCACATCAATAAGCAGAGATAAGAAATATATGGAGTATACCATAAGGAAAATAAGAGAGATTAATTGCATCATGACTGTTCCTGCATAAACCTATGACTAATTATAACTAACTTCCCCAGTTATTTCCACTAAGGGAAATAAATTATTCTGAAATCTTAACAAATATTTTCAAGGAAATTTCCAAAAGAAAGTTGTACCCAAGAACACTACTCTATTTTTTAAATGATGAACCATTTTCTGCCTTAATTGAGTGGCTCTTGCCATGTCAAGAAAAATATGCAATCACTGACCACAAAATATCATTTTCTTTTTAGTAAGACATAACTGGCATTATCTTTTGCTCAGAAAGAATTGAGACAAGAAGTGTGGCCCAAGTTTTGATGTCTTCTTGAGAAGATACAAAAAATGTAGTCAAATCAAAAGCATCTACTGCTTCCACTCATCATTGGCACCTTCTTCCCAATTTCTCTGACCACATTAATAGACAAATAATCCCCAATTGATAGGCTATCTGCCTGATTTAATAATAAGACTTTCTTAAAGTAATTTCTTAACATAATCTCTGATCAAAGAGGATGTAATAGTGTGGCATGCAGTGGGAAGAGATTTTCTGTACAACACAGGCCAGACAACAGTTTAGGGAAAACAAAAGCAGTTTTTATTCTGTCCCAGCTTGTTAAACCTCCACAAAGCAAAACCCAGAACAGACAGCAATTTAGGGAAAACAAAAGCAGCTTGACTTCTGTCCCAGTGTTAAACCTCCACAAACTGGCTCCCCTGGCCTTTCTTCCAGCCCCAGTTAAAGTTCCTATCTCAGAACTCCTCTGCATGGCTTGCTTTGGAAGTAATCTTAGTTCCACATGCTTTTCTCCTGCAGCCTGCTGGTTTCTTAACCCTGTGAGCCACGCTCTCCCAGTCCTGAACTCTGGGCTGCAGACTGTCTTAAAGGGGACTAGTGATAATCCCTTTGGAGAGGGAAAGGTGACATTCTATAGACCTCATCATAGAGGGCTACAAGGAAAATTCAAAGAGGTAAATTCCTGGCCCTAACCAGATTTTCCATTGCCTCCAGCGTATGATGTAAAATGAGGTAATCCTGAAACCCAGACATTCCTGCAGCCTGCAAGGTAGAAACCTGGGCCTCCAAAAATGAAACCCAGGTTTCAATATTGGCCATCTTTATTTATTTAATTTATTGGAAGGCCAGATCAGGGGTCGGTCAGCGACCAGGGGATCGGAGCTCCTGAATGGAGCTGCAGTGCCATAGCAACGGGACACATGGTACCACGGTTCCATTCAGGAACCTGACTGAGTTAGCTGGGCAGGGATCTGTACGTGCAGGCTGATCAGAATCGGGTCCTGGCCTGCACGTTGTGATAAGGAAGCTTATCATAGCTCAGGAAGGGGCTATAGAAAAGGTGAAGTGTCTCTGAACAAGCAACCTGTCAGTGCTGGTAGAAATGAGAAAACAGAATTTTGCCATAAAAGACTACCAGTCCCAGAATGCACCAGGTTTCCAACAGCCATTAGAGGAGCTGAAGTGGGGAAACGTGTGCTCAATCAGGAGGGCTATGAGGTAATCCCTAAGCACTCATCTCAAAGGGCAGGGCCTGATTCAGCACAGCTGCGCTGTATTAGGGAGGAGCACTCATCTAAGCAGAATAAGAGTAGAGTTTATTCTACAGATGACCATCTTCATGATCACCTTGGATATCCAGAGAATTATCCTCAGTTTCATCTGAAGGATTATCAGAAGCAGAAGCCAAACCGGACGGACAGAGAGGGAAAGAGACCCTCTGGAAGAAAGAGGAGAAAAGCCTTTGAGAGGTCTAGAAGAGTCCAAAGCAGTACGTATACTGGGAGGCATTTCAAGGGCCAGCATACACTATTGGACTGGGGAAAGCCAGAGGAATGGTGCTGCAGAGCTAGGAATCTCCAGACGCTACCTGTGAGGGAGACGGCTGCAAGTGGAAGGGACCCTAAGACCCGTGCCAGAAGGTATGTGAAGAGAGATCCAGTGTCCAGGGATCTGGATTGGAAGGCTGGACATAAGAACTGGACTACATACTGGCCAGGCTATATAGAGGGGAACTCTAGCAGCAATGGAAGCTCAGGTATGAACACTGATCTATGCCCTAGCTATAACCTTGAAAGACAGCAGGGAAACAAGTATTCTCCTGAAAGTGCTCCATTGAGAGATTCATCTGTGCCAATCCATGATATTGAACCCATGCTTGTTGAACAAGGGGAAATAATAGCAGATGAGGATCCTATTTATATGGACTGTTCTCTGTCTAAACTCCGTTGGTAACTTTCTGTTATAAAGTACAGCAACCATCATAAAGAAATACAAATTTGTTCTTTAATCTACTCAGAAAAGCTCCTGAAGCAGGATTTGACCCACACAGTGGAAGGCAAGCCAGCTAAGAGGTTTCAGATGGTGACTGCTAGCAATTAAGCCTTACCTAATTGCTTGTGAGCTAGGAGAGAATCACTTCTGTATCTATGTGGGAAGTAATCAGAAGTTAACCTGAAAAGAACAGTTTGTTTCTTGCTTTGTGGCTTTTCATTTGTTGTTTTCCTGATTTTTGTTTTTCCAAGTTAACACTGAAAGCAAGTAACCTAATTTATGTGCTACCAAGCATATCTGTGTTGGGAGAAATAACCCCATAAATAAATATCTTATTGGCTTTACCCAAGAGCACAACTAAATTATTGTCAGCAGCTGTGTCTGGTGTGAATGAACTACATTGCCCACAATACCTTGCAAATCATATAGATATATGCACTTGCCAAGACTGTGAAGATTCTCACCCAGGCAGCCGTCTGACAACGTACAGACCCTAGACCCGATTCTGATCCCGCGGGGCACATCTGACCCTTGCAGGATCAGAATCGGGTCTACCTCTGTGTGTCCCAATTCTGATCGGGCACACAGGGGCTTGGACTCACACATTAGAATGTGCCTCACTGTGTCTCTGTCTGTTACCAAATGAACGGGTGTGCATCATTTGTATGCTCCTTTGTTTAGGCAGTGCATTGGGTCCCGCTTGCAAGGGATACCAGGATGTGCATATACACCCTTTCATGGACCCAAAGCAGGAAAGGGAGATCAGGGTACAGAGGAGTCTCCTCACCATCCCCGCCTAGTGACAGCTGCAGCATGTGGGCCCAGACTGTTTCTCATTGGACCATCACCTCATCCGAGGCCTCCATGTGCACCCCCACTATTCAAAAATGTTGCAGGCACAGGCCTCAGAAGAGCTGTTGCCAGCTGGAGAACTAGGAGAACCTGAGAAAGCTGCAGCCTTGGGGACACCTCCCCATAATTAGGACTGCGCTTGGCTTCATCCAGATGTGGGAGAGCACTGGGTGTTGGGGGGGGGGGGGAGAATGAAGTATGTGTATTAGATGTTTGGAATAGAAGAGTGAAGTTAGGAGCATTGGGTGTTGTGGGTGGGAGGCGTGAAGTAAGAGTACTGAATAAGAATACAGAGTATTGGAGGAAGTGTGGCTTGAGTGCATTGGGTGGCTGAAAATGAGGACTTACTCAAAGTCCTATGTGATTATTTTTCTGATACTGTTGCTGGCATGGGAATAGGTGCTAGCACTGGCTAGGTAGGGAGGAAATTCATCTTCAGGTGAATATCACCAGATGTCTGCAAGTGCTTCATGAGTGCAGAGAAAGTGCATCCTATTCCACTCGGTGTATTCCACTCGGTGTTCTTTCACGATGGTAAAATAGCAATGATCTGTTTCAGTCCATGTACAAAGATATTGATTATATCAGATTAGAGGTTATTTGATTTGCTGTTAGAAACTGATACAACCTTCCGTTTGCAACATACCCATAAATATCCTCTGCTTATTAATTAGAGAGGACAACACATTTTTTAGTCTAGCAGGGGGCTGCGATTGCTCCTGAGGGCGTCTGAAGCATTTGGGAACTGTAAGAATGAAGTCAGCAGAAATGTTCTGCGACAATTACAAGACAGAGATTAATAGAGAGAAGCACAATAAAATCTGATGGTCTTGCCCACAAAGGAGTTCTTAAGCCACTCACTTGTAACCTGGGGTTTATTGCAGGAACTGTTTAGAAGTTAAATCTTTGCAGTAGGGCTAATTAGTGCAGTTCAGCAGACATAAGATAGTTATCCAATCATCCACACTTATGCCAGCATTCAAAATTGTATTATATATTTTAATTTAAGGCCCAGTGGTTTGAGGGATTTCTCCTGATCTGCATCTATGAGGAAATCATTTGATAAACCAGACTATTTGGTGGCTTTTGGATCTTATTTTACAGAAATTTGGTTTGGAATTAATAGAGGTAATTTTATATCAGTATGTCTAGGCGATCAAGCCACATAGGTGTATATGTTGCATCTGTTTTGTAAAAGCAACATATGTGTCTCTATAAAATTGCCTCACTGAAAGCTCCTATATAAAGTTTCACCTGCTTGATGACAATCCACTCACCTGGGAAAACATTTTCAAGGTCTCTCTCTCCCATGCTGCCTCCGCAGTTCCCACTTAAAGGCCAATCAGAGCAGCGAGCTCTTCAGGAGTGTCCCGGCTTCCTGGCTCCTACAACCTGATCTGCTCATTGAGCCTCTTGCAGGGGAAACTCCCTTCACTGCCTGGAAGAGCAAGCTCTTTCACCTCCGAAGCTCCTGGAAGGGTTCAGGTGAGGTGCCCATTATGTCAGACAGTGTACTTTTTTGTTGAACAATAGTATAGCAAATACTAATAAAGCAAAGCAATTTACAATAATACTAAAACAGAAAATAGAAAGAACTCCATTGCTTAATAATAGGAAAGAGAAAAATAAGAGTAGAACCAGCTTTCAGACAAAGCTACTCTGGTAGAGGGCACAAAGAAATAGGGGTGCATTTGCCGGCCTCGGCTCCCCACCCCCAGGCTGCTGCCTTTGCTTTAACACCATGTTTCATGTTTCTTTGGCATTGGAGGCAGCATCAGAGTGGACAGCAAATTAAATAAAAAAAGTGTGTCTTTCCAATTTCCTGCTGGCATGCAGGTCTGATCCCTCCCTCCTCTGACCTATGCCCGCGTCAGAGGAGGAAGGGACCAGACTAGCCATTCAAATGCGAGTCTTTGCGACTCTACGCTTGAATGAATGGCTAGTCTGGCTCCTCCCTCCCTCCTCTGACACGAGCATACGTCAGAGGAGGGAGGGATCAGACCTGCACGCTAGCAGGAAATTGGAAAGACCCGCTCTTTTTATTTTTTTAAATTTTATTTCCATTCCACTGCTGCCATCGCCGCCGCCAAAGAAACATAAAACGTAGCCGGGGGGGGGAGGGAGGGGCAAGGGCAGGCAGCACGGGGAGCTAGCTGGACATGGAGGTGTGGGGTAAGGTAACATGGGGAGATATGGGGCATGGGGCAAACTTGTGACAGGGAGGAGGGGGCGTGCCAGATCTGCAAGTCACACAGGGCACATTTATGGCTTGGTACGGCCCTGCTGCCCCCTCCTTCCTGAGATGGATCGGAGGGGCCCTTCAAGCTTACCCTTCTTTTTCAGCATACTGCTGCTAAAATAAGGTAAACAACACACAAAAACAAATCCCAGAAATTCCCCTGCAAACCCTCAGCTCTACTCACATACTCCTCTCATGCCATCATCTTGGTCCTCAGTGGCCCCGTTTCTCATGGTTATACATAGAAATGCTGACAATTAATTAATCTTCAAAAGTTTTCTTTTTTAACTTTAAAGCCAAAACTCATAAATGGGTATTAAGGGAAATTAACCCCCTCAAGCCGAACCAAGCACTTCTTACAATTTGTTCTCACTTTCGAGGAGGTGCAAAAGCTAATAGAGAAATG
The DNA here is from genome assembly GCA_033557465.1 of Ichthyophis bannanicus. Classification (NCBI taxonomy): domain Eukaryota; kingdom Metazoa; phylum Chordata; class Amphibia; order Gymnophiona; family Ichthyophiidae; genus Ichthyophis; species Ichthyophis bannanicus. The sequence goes on from CM066034.1 coordinate 905,876,040, forward strand.
AAACATAGAAACAAAGAAAATGACAGCAGATAAAGACTATACGGCCTGTCCAGTCTGCCCAGCCATGAGAACTATTAAGTTCTCCAGTCCCTTCCTCTCCCTCAGAGATCCTCTGTATTTGTCCCATGCTTTCTTAAATTCAGATACAGTTCTTGTCTCTACCACCTCCACTGGGAGGTGTTCCACACATCCATCGCCCTTTCTGTAAAGAAATATTTCCTCAGATTATTCCTGTCTGTCTTCTTTCACCATCCTGCAATGACCCCTTGTTCCAGAGCCGCCTTTCAAATGGAAGAGGACTATCTCCTGTGCATTATACCATGGAGGTATTTAAATATCTCTATACTATTCCTTTCCTGCCTTTCCTCCACAGTATACATATCAAAATCTTTAAGTCTGTCCCCATATTCCTTATGATGAAGACCACGGACCATCTTAGTAGCTGCCTTCTGGACTGACTTCATCTTGTTTATATCCTTTTGAAGGTGCAGTTTCCAGAATTGTACACTGTACTTGATGCAAAGGCACTATCATCTCTTTTTTCCTGCTGTCCATTCCTCTCCCTGTGCACCCAAGAATCATTCTGGCTTTTGCCATTGCCTTTTCTATCTGTTTGGCCACTTAGAGATCATCCAGTACAACAGCTTCTGCTCCTCTTTTGTGTATTGAAGTACTTCACCCCCTTTACTGTACCGCTGCCTTGGGTTTTTGCAGCCCAAATGCATGACCTTTCATTTTTTAGCATTAAATCGTAGCTGCCAAATGCTCCATCATTCTTCAAGCTTTGCCAGATCCTTCTTTATGTTATCCACACTTTACAGGGTGTCCACCCTGTTGCAGATTTTGGTATCGTTCGCAAAGAGGCATACCTTTCTTGACAGGCCTTCCACAGTATTGCTTACAAAAAATGTTAAAAAGAACAAGAGCAAGGACCAATCCCTGAGATACACCACTGGTAATGCCCCTGTTTTTAGAGTGAAATCCATTTACTACTACACTCTGGCACCTCCCACTCAATCAGTTTGTTACCCAGTCAATACTTTAGAGTGCATCTCAAGGGCACTCAGTTTATTTATAAGATGCTGATATGGAATCATGTCAAAGGCCTTGCTGAAATCTAAGCACAGCACATCTAGCAGTCTCCTTCAGTCAAAGAAATCAATCAGATTCATCTGGCAAGACCATGCTGTTTCGGATCCTATAATCCCTTGGATTCCATAAAGGCATCATCCTCTGCTTTAGCAGCACTTCCATTAATTAGTCACCACAGAGATCAAACTAACCAGTCTATAGTTATCAGCTTTTTCCTTACTTACATTTTTATGGACCTGGACCACCCAGTCCTCTAAGATAACTCCCGACTCTAAAGAAGAATTGAAATGGTTTGATAATGGAGTACTTCCCTAAGTTATTTTAATTCCCTCGGATGAATTCATGCTTGTTTCTTTCATGTCAGCCATAGCACTTGCCAAACAAGACTATTATGTCCATTTGACTCTCTTGCCTCTGACCCTCGCCGTCTCTTTACTACTCTCAACTCTTTCCTCAAGGTGCCTCCGCCTTTGACTCTTCCCTCCCTTTCTGCGTAAACCCTGGCTGATGATTTCCATGACAAAATCCACAAGATCACCCTCCAATTCCCAACAAAGTCAGCTACTTCTCCTCCCCCTCTTCACTCCCAACTTTCCCCTCTACCTCTGTTACCCTTTCTTCCTTTTCTGTGATCTCTGAGGAGGAAACTGCAAACCTTCTTTCCTCCAAATTCACTACCTGCTCCTCTGATCCTATTCCCACCCATCTCCTAAGCTCCATCTCTTCCACTGTTGTTCCTTCCATCTCTCATATTCTCAACCTATCACCCTCCACTGCAACTATCCCTGCAGCATTCAAGCAGGCTGTAGTTATACCTCTCCTCAAGAAACCCTCACTTGATCCTACCTGTCCTTCTAACTATCAACCCATCTCCCTCCTCCCCTTCATTTCTAAACTACTTGAATGTGCAGTTCACCGCTGTTGCCTTGACTTTTTCTACTCTCAAGCCCTCGTGGATCCTTTACGGCTTTTCCCAAAGTCTCTAGTGACCTGTTCCTGGCAAAATCCAAGAGCCTTTACTCAGTCCTCATCCTTCTTGACCTTTCTGCTGCTTTTGACACTCTGGACCACAACCTTCTCCTTGATACCTTGTCCTCGGCTTTGTTTTAAGGGCTCTGTGCTATCCTGGTTCTCTTCTTATCTTTCCCATCGCTCTTTCAGTGTTTGTTCTGTTGGATCGTCCTCTACTGCTATCCCGCTCTCAGTTGGTGTACCCCAAGGAACTGTCTTGGGTCCACTCCTTTTCTCTCTCTATACCCAGTCCCTTGATGTGCTCATCTCTCACATCTTTCAGTACCATTATGCTGATGACTCCCAGATTTACCTCTCCACACCCAAAATCTCTCCAGCAATCCAGACCCGGATCTCTGCCTGCCTTTCTGACATTGCTGCTTGGATGTCTCACCGCTGCTTGAAATTGAACATGGCCAAAACTGAACTTATTTTTCCCCCTAAAACCTCCTCTTCCTCCTTTCTCAGTCTCTGTGAATAACCCTCTACTCCTCCCTGTTTCCTCAGCTCGCAACCTTGGGGTCGTCTTTGACTCCTCTCCCTCCTTCTCCACACATATCTATCTGATAGCTAAGACCTGCCATTTCTTTCTCCATCTTAGAATCGAATGTGCTCCTGCGCTCTATCGCGTTAATTATAAATCACAATCCTACGGCACTAGGTTCAATAAGGAACTTTTTGCGGGTCTCAGACTTATAATAGCGTAAGTTTTCTGGGTTAATTTTATCCAGTAACACGCTTATTTGCATCAACGACCCCTTTTTTTTCCCTTTTTTTGTCCTCTTCATATGACTAGCAACAAAATATCAAGAAATGTTTCTCATTAGTCTTTTAGAGAAAAGACATTGTTTAACCCACATTGCTAGATACTGCAAGGAAATTCTTTAAAACAAGATGTACTTGAAACCCTAACACAGTGAAAAAAAGTTCTTTAAGATGCCACTTAACTTGCTGTGCATAAGGTTTCATCCATATAGTGCAGTTCTTCTGTTTGAAATTGTCTTCTGTTTGAAGTTGAAAATCCCGTGCAGTTCTTCTATTTGAAATTATCTTTTATTTGAAGTTAAAAATCCCGACGCTATTATTTGAAGCACCTCTGCGTTTCTCAATCCGGTTCTTCAGGGGACTCTTAAAGTGTCGCTACTCAAAAAGAATGATGCTGCCCACGTAGAAATAACAGACCTTCAATTCATCTTGAAAACTGTTGCTGCAGTCTGTGAAAACGCCGCGCATCAAGATGAATTGAAGGTCTGTTATTTCTACGTGGGCAGCATCATTCTTTTTGAGTAGCGACACTTTAAGAGTCCCCTGAAGAACCGGATTGAGAAACGCATTTATGTTTGGTTTCTAAAGTTCTGTTGCAAAATAGGAGATACATTTATAATTTTTCACCATGTCTCCTTCAGATCAGCATGTCCTGCTGCCCTGGTCACCTATACAAGGAAATAGCATTTTTCTGAAATCATGATTTACACATGTATAAACCATGTGTAAATGCTGCCATCTACATGTCGATCTAGGACCGTACCAAACCATAAATGCGTCCTGTGTGACTTGCACATGTGGTGCACCCCCCCCCCCCGACCATTTGTCATTTCCCTATGCCAGCATCTCCCCTTCTTAACCCACACCTCCATGTGCAAGCTGCCTGCCCTTGCCAGAATAAGCTAAGCAGGTTATTTTAGAAGCATCTCTCCAGTAAAAAGCGGCTTTAACGAATGAAGAATGAAATACATGCGTAAATGCAATTTCAGAAAGTTGCTATGTACACTAGGAGATCCACAACAAGCGGAAATTTCAAGGGGGCATGCCTAGGGCAGGACAAAAATCTACATGTGTATTCCCCATTTTATAAAAGGAATCCATATATATGAAAAAAGACTTGTATATTGGGTTTTACACCAACCAGCTCTGAGGCATGCATAGATTTTTTTTTTTATTAAAGTGCATGTTTAGGCCAGGCCTGTACACGAGGAAGGGAGTTATTCTCCATAAGCCCCAGTTTTTAATTTCTACCTCTTAAATGAAAATTAACATGTGGCATGGAGGAGTAGCATAATGGTTAGTGCACTGGCTTGTTCAATTCCCACTAGCTCTCCTTGTGGCCTTGGGCAAGTCACTTAACCTTCTCTTTCCTCTGAAAAATCCAAGTTATCAATGATCCTGTTTAATGTATATTGCCAAGTTTAAGTTACAATATAAACTGCTTTGACAAAAATGATAAAGCAGTATTAAAAACCTGTTAAATAAAAAGAACTGAAGCCTCAGTCTTAATTGACCGCACTTGTAAAATGGCCCAGCTACATGTGGAAATGCTGGCATGTCCATATAGAACCTGCCATGTTTGATACTCTGTTTTCCCACATGTAGGTTTGTAAACTGGCTCCTCTTGCTCTGTGTGGTGGAAAATCCTCATGCATGCATGCACATCTTTATCCGTATTTTCTAAATTTTGTTTCCTGCCTCCACATTCACATCTGGATGTCGCTTTTCTCACAAATAGTTCTACCTGAAATGGGGCTTCACATCTCCTTTATGAAAAAATTAACAAATCCATAGTTTTATTGAATTAAACAAAATAGACATGGAATTCTTCCTTTACATTGACTTCAAACACCTTCATTTTCTTATCAGTATGTTTGTTTGTTTTTCTTTTACAAACCTCAGCTTTTTCTCGCCCCACCTTTAAGCATCACCTTTCTTCTCCTATCCCCTCTGTCTTTACCTCTCTTCTGTCCCTTCTATCACAGATCTTTCTCTACTGTTGTGCAGTTGCCAGGCTGTATATATTCAAGAGATGTCGTTCTCTACAGCACTGGCAGAGCTTATTTCTTTGTAACAACATATAATAAACACAGACAGCAGCTGCAGTGCCAGTACACATTTCTTGTCTTTTTCTTTCTCTTGTCCCTGACATCTGGTTGCAGGGAAAACAATTGCTGCACGCACAGGAAAGGTCGCTATCTAGTGGCTATCAGAGTCATTGCACTGGCAGGCAAAGGATCTCTTTGGAGCACAGAAGAACCACACTCACTCATATTATCAATGCAACAAAATAATGTGACTGTCTCGGAAGAGGCTGCTGGAATATTGCAGCCTGATGGATAGTTTTCTTTACTTTCCATGACTATGTCTAAAATTATCTTCTTTCTCTAATATTCTCTCAATAAATCTAAATGAATTTCACTTCTGTGTCTTTCAGACTTTCTAGGTATGTGTGAACCCTGCAACTGAACACGTCCAGAAAGGAAATATTAATTCCTGGGAGGGTAATTTTCAAATCACCTAGTGCACTATACATTTCAGATTAAGCCATTCTGAAGCACAAATGCTAATGTTATCCTTAGACCAGAGGTAGAATACGAAAATGTTTAATTATTCCCCAGCAGATCAAATAACTCTGGAAGCAGTAGAAGCAGAACAAGCATGGACCCAGTGGGTTGTTACGAAATTGTCACCAAATCGTTTGCAATAGAATTTACTGTATCTCATAGGGTGAGGCCTTGGAGAAAATCGATGCATCAGGACATTTCAGAGATGCTGATTCAGGAATCATTGCGCCGGCACTGAATGCCGCAGCTGAATCTCTTCTGGCTGCTGTGAGTGCTTTCAGCTCTGATGGGGCAAAGCAAGTGAAAGCAAACTCACCTACCCTCAAGTGAGCCTGGTACCACCCTTTCCAGGACAAAGAACATTGGCTGTTTATGGATTTTCTGTAGCTGGTGCTGAAGCTGCATCTTCCGCGGATCCACAGGAAATTCTTTTTTTCGGACTTGAGTGTATCAAGGGTTTTGTTTTCCCCTGATCGCTCTCTTCTATTTATAGTAGTCTGAAATGGAATTTTTGTTGGACCACTATGATTATATATTTACATATTGTTCTGCTAGTCCAATCCAGACAAGTGGGCTGTGTTCCCCTACCAGCAGATTGGTGAAGATGAAGAACCAATGAAAAGCCCAGGTTTCAATGACATCACTCCTCTGCCTCTATTCGCCTCAGCCACCAGAGGTCCCCTCAGTATTTGTCCCAAAGCATATGGAAGAAACATGGCAAGCCTCACATAACTTCAATTGTGGGCAACAATGAGTAATCAAGAGTAGAGAACTATGTACAGGAAAGCATAAATAGAAGGCTGTCAGTAGAAGACGAACCTACAGAGCCAAACATGGGCACTAGGTCCCCATGTTCCCTGTAAAATAGTTATCTCCAAGTTATAATACCCTGTTCAATGTAATTTCAGTTTGTTCAATGTAAACCGCACTAATGCAGAATAACGAGGTATATAAGAGAATGTAAATAAATAAATATAAAAATTATAGCAGACCCAAGGGTACCTCAGCAGAAGAACAGAACAAATACAGTTTCAGGGGCAAGATCTGGATTGGTCTAGCAGGACTCAAGGAAAGGACATTAACTGGTAAGTAAAATGTCATCTTCCATATCGTCTTGCTAGTGGAATGTGCCAAAGCGACAACTCCACTGGACGGGAAGAAGACACAGCAGCTCACAAAACACTTGAGCCAAGGGCTTTGTCCACCCACATGTGGACATCCAAGCGGTAATGCTTGACAAAAGTGGAACATGATATCCATGTTGCTGCCCAACAAATGTCTGCAGGGGCTACTGAGCTCCTCTCTGCCCACAGGATACTTGTGCTGAGTAGAGTGGATATGCAAACCTTCTGGAATCAGCTGGTTCCACAACAGATACGCCAAAGCAATGGCCTCCTTAATCCAGTGCACCAAAGTCGACTTGGCTGCCGCTTCACCCTTGAGCAGGCCAGTAAACAGCACAAAAAGATGGGAGAACACAACCCACTTGTCGGGACTGAACTGGACTGGCAGGACTGACTTGGCTTGTCATTAAATAAAAATGAAGGGCACTAACTACCAGTCATAATCCCTAATGTCATTAAAATTAGACATTGGTGTTACTTGCAAACCATTTTAAAATCTAAACTAAATATGCTAGAAAAGAAGATAGGGTTTGCCTCCCCCTAAAGCCGGCCCTGCTGGCATGCTGCGGCCCCCCATCCCCATACCTGTTTCTCTTGCACTACAGCATAGAGCACTGCAAACTGAGCCTATTTGTTCATTTTTAAATATGTTTTGTCATTGTAGTTTATTTAGTGTTGGCAGTAGGGTTTATTTATTTTAAGGTTTAATAGAGGTAACTTTAGGTTTGTTTAAGTAAAAAATGCTGTGTAATGTGTAAATCAACATAAGCGTGTAAGCAATTTTAGAAGAAGTGATGCCCATATCTGTTTGCATCCTGATCCGCTTAGTCTCCTATGTGTTTCCTTATCACTCTCCTAGATACATCCTTGTCCTCAGCTATGGTGTTGTCTGTCTTGACTAGATTGTAAGCTCTGATGAGCAGGGACCGTCTTTTACATGTGTCTCTGCAGTACTGTGTACACCTTGTAGTGCTATACAAATGATCAGTAGTAGTTGTAACATCTGACATGCACAGATGTGAAGGAAATGTTTTCTGGGCACTGTTTGGGCAGACCTCAGATTGTGTGTATATTTTTTCTATTTTGCAACAGAAATGCGTTTATACTTTAAAAAAAAAACTCCCCCTTTGGCATTTACACTTACCTCAAAGTAGACACGACTGTCAGCTAACTGTTGGTTTGCACCTGGGGTTTGGAGGATTGATTGCATCAAAATTGTGCTTACCTTTCTAGGTTTCAAAGCCATGTCAAACAGCAAAAACATTGAATTTTGGAGCTTAGTTCCTTAATTGGCTCTCTAGTGGCATACAAAACTGTAAATCTAAACGTACACATGCAAGTGTTGATGCTTACACATATAGGGACCTGTTTACTAACGTGTGCTAACCTATAGTGCAGGGGTTAGCGTGTAAGAGCACCATGTTAAAAAGTAACACAGAATCCTAGGCTAAAACTCCCCCAGCATGCAACTGGGCGGTCAGGAGCGGAACGTAAGGGACTGGATGGGCCAGAGGCAGAACATAGGCACTGATGGCACTTCTCAGTTAATGCAGGCATTGGTAGCTCGGGCTAACCGTGATGGCTGCTGTTAGCACAGGTGCACCTATTGTTACATCAGTGGGTGGTGTTAGATGAACCTGTGTGCTGTTTTGCACATTGCCGCATCGTTGCACCATGCTAACTGTAGAGAGATGTATGCGCACGACCTCTGTAGCCGATGGGGACCCCTTATACTTGGAATGCAGCCCAAAAGCATGTTGCTGGCGTAGGGTTTACTAACATGCCCCATAAGTGACGTCCTCCGGGCGGCGCCAATTTCGGAAGTGCTCTCAAGATCAGGACTGAGCGTGCCCCAGGTAGCCCACCTCCCGGTCCCGCCCCTAGCCTGGCCAGTTGTTTTCCCAGCTTGATAACCCGGCTAGGGAGCAGATCTTCAGGCAGACCTCCTCCAGGGGAGGTAGGCGGGATGTGTGGCTGACTTATTCTGCTGTCCACGGAGAACCCCCGTTACAGGTAAGTAACCTCGCTTTCTCCATGGACTGCAGGATTGCGTCAGCCACACTTGGTGACTCTCGAGCTGTGCGCAGCGCGCTGAGGTGGAGGAGGGAGGCATGAAAGAAGGCTACCAAGGCAGAGTCAAATTATTTTTACTGGAACAATGCGGGGCAACATAGGTTCCCAGCACAATAGTAGCAAGGAAGTAGGCAACATGTGCGAGAACATTACAGTCGACAGTAAGAAACAGTGCAGTCAGGTCAACAGTGCAGTCAGTGGTCAACAGTGTAAACAACAGTGCAAACAACCGTGCAAACAGTGCAATCAATCTAGTGCAAGAACAATAATGTGTAACAGTGCAATCAACCTTGTGCAAAACAGGCAGTACAGGCAAGTATTATCAGTAGGTGCATGGAGTTTGTAGGTGCCGTAGGCCAGCCCTCACACCCTAGGCTGAGGGGGCTGAAGGGCGGAGGCTAGGATGGTGTTGCCGACCGCGCAGCTCTCCTGAGACCGGAGGTCTAGGCAATAGTGTTTCTGGAACGTGTGAGGCGAGGACCACGTGGCTGCTTTGCAGATGTCAGTTAGGGGGACTGACCGTAGGTTGGCTATGGAGGTGGCCAACGCTCGCAGCTGATGAGGTCCCACTCTGTTCTGCGGGTGATTTCCAGTTGGGTCGAGGCAGTAGGAGACGCAGGAGGTGACCCAATGGGATAGGGTCCTCTTTGTGACCGGTTGTCCAGGCTTGTGTGGGTCAAAAGAGATGAACAGCTGCTCGCCTTTCCGGGCGGCGCAGGTTCTGGCTAGGTAGATCCGTAAGACGCGGAGGCAGTCCAAGGTATGGAGGCGCCGTTCCTCCTCTGAGTGGTGTGGCTCCAGAACGAAGGAGGGCAGTTCGATGGACTGGTTGACATGGAACGCCAAGGGCACCTTTGGCACGAATCTCGGATTGGTCCTCAGGGAGGCGTGGTCCAGGTGGAGCTGAGTGTATGGAGGGTGCGCGACCAAAGCTTGGAGTTCGCTGATCCTCCTGGCCGAGGTGATGGCCACCAGGAATAGTGTTTTCCAGGTGACGTATTTTATGTCCGCGGTCTGCAGGGTTTCGAAGGGGGCCTGAGTAAGCCGGTGGAGGACTGCACCGAGGTCCCACGAAGGAACCGGGGCCCTCACAAGAGGCCGTAGGTTCGACAGCCCTTTCATGAAGCGCGCCGTGAGGGGAAGCGTCGCTAAGGAGTCGGCTCCCTCGACGGGTGCATGGAGAGCCACAATGGCGGAGAGGTGCACTCGGATGGATTGTGTTTGGAGGCCGAGATCGGCGAGAGAGCTGAGGTACTGTAAGATGCGGCTGACTGGGCAGGTGGACGGGTCAAGGCCTTGCGCCGCACACCAGAGGCTGAACCGCTTCCATTTGAGGCCATAAGACTTTCTAGTGGAAGGCCTCCGGGCTGCTAGGATTACGTCCTGTACCTCCGCGGGGAGCTGGAGGGAGGCCAGATTCATCCGCTCAACTTCCATGCAGTGAGCGACAGGGCTTTGAGGTTGGGGTGTCTGGTGAGTCCTGCATTCTGCGTTAGAAGGTCCGGGTACAGCGGTAGGCGAATTGGTCCCTCTTGTGCCAGCCGTCTCAGGAGTGTGAACCACATTTGTCGTGGCCAGTGAGGAACTACGAGGATGATCTGTGCTTTGTCTTGGATAATGCGTTGCAGTGTCGCTGCGATGAGGGGGGTCGGAGGGAAGGCATACACCAGAGACCACTCCCCCCAGCACACGTCGAATGCATCCCCTGAAAGTCTCTTGTTGGATGGGTGTCTCGAGCAGAATTGGGTGCATTTGGCATTCTCCTCGGAGGCGAAGAGGTTGACCTCCGGAACTCCCCACCTTACGAAGAGGGTGTTGGCAACCTCTGGGAGGAGAGCCCATTCGTGGGGCTGTAGTTGTCTGCTTAGTTTGTCCGCCAGGATGTTCATGTCTCCGGGGAGATAAGAGGCGCGTAGCCAGCACCTGCTCTTCAAGGCTAGTGTCCAGATCGCCAGTGCCTCCTTGCAAAGGGGGCGAGAGCCTGTGCCCCCTTGTTTGTTGATGTAAAACATAGCCGCTTGGTTGTCCGTCTGGATGAGGATGGAAGTGCCCCGTAGGTGCGGCAGGAAGGTCCGGAGGGTGTATTTGATGGCTCTTAGCTCCAGAAAGTTGATGTGCAGCATCCGCTCGTTCTGGGACCATGCTCCTTGAGTGCTGAGCTGGCAGAAGTGGGCTCCCCAGCCGGAGCAGGAGGCGTCCGTGGTGAGGGTTGCCTGGTGCTGGGGCTGGTGGATGGGCTTGCCCACGGAGAGGTTTGCTGGTAAGGTCCACCAGTGGAGTTGTGACCTGACTGGGGAGGTCATCGGGATTCTGGAGGCCAGAGACTGTGAGTGTTGGCTCCAGTGAGTCCGGAGATGCCATTGCAGCATGCGCATCTGCATTCTTGCCATCGGGATTACCGAGGTTGTGGCTGCCATGTGCCCCAGGAGGCGCAACAGTGATTGAGCCGATGGGTTTGTTGCAGCCGCTATTTTGGCAGATAGAGACCCGATGGTCAGCATTCTCTGATGTGGAAGGTAAGCTTTCGAGGATTGAGTGTCGATGACCGCTCCAATAAACTCCATCCGTTGAGCAGGATGAAGTTGCGATTTGCTGTAGTTGATGACAAATCCCAGGGAGGAGATCAAGGTAATGGTTGTGTGAAGGGATGCTATCAGCTCCTGAAGAGAGGGTGCTGAGATGAGCCAGTCGTCCAGGTATGGGAACACCGCGATGTCTTGTTTGCGGAGGTGGGCTGCTGCTACTGCCACGCACTTCGTGAATACGCGTGGGGCCGGGGACAGCCCGAAGGGGAGAACCTTGTACTGGTAGTGCTGCCCCAGCACCTGGAATCGGAGGAACTTCCTGTGTTCCTTGTGGATGCTGACGTGTGTGTATGCATCCTGCAGATCCAGGGATGCGAGCCAATCTCCTGTCTGTATCAGAGGGAGGATGGAATTGAGGGAGTACATTCTGAACTTCTCCTTGGTGACAAATTTGTTCAATTTGCGCAGGTCCAAGATGGGGCGTACGCCGCCCGATTTATTGGGAATGAGGAAATATCTTGAGTAAAAGCCGGTATTGATCTCGGATGGTGGAACTGGTTCTATCGCATTGGAGGACAGTAAGCGTATCAGCTCCATTGTCATGGCTTTCTGCAGGTGTGGAGGCGTCCTGGTGATGGGTCTGCTGCGCTGGAAGGGTGGGGTTGAAAAACGTATGCGGTATCCTTTGTGGATGATCCGTAGGACCCAGGAGTCCGAGGTGATCCTCTCCCATTCCGGGAGGAAGAAGGAGAGGCGCCCCCCGATTTGGGAGGGGGGTCGCCCATAGTTGTCAAAAAGAAGGACCGCCTTTAGTGGTCTGCGTGTTGCCGGTCTTCTTCTGCTTGCGTTCTCTTTGGAACTGGCGCTGGTGAGAGGGTCCTTGGTAGGAGTTAGACTTGTACCTGGAGCCCTGCCACTTCTTGTTGGAAGAATATTTCCTATTGTAGTTGTAATAGGGTTTCCGCTGGTAAGTGTTCTTTTGGGTGCGGCCGTAGCGCTCGAACCCGTCCTCTGCCAGGGCTTGCAGGGTATTGCAGTCCGCCTTCATGTTGTTTACCGTGTCCGAGACTTTTTCTCCGAAGAGAGATTCGCCCCCGCAGGGGGCGTCGGCAATCTTGTCGTGAAAGTCCTCCCTCAGTCCGGATGCCCTGAGCCATGCCCATCTCCTTGCGGATATCGCTGTGCCTGCTGTATGTACGGACATGTCGAAGGCATCGAAGGCTGTGCTGGCCAGGTGCTTGTTGCATTCTGTCATGTCATTGAGTGCGGCGGAGAAGGAGGCCTGCGACTCCTTAGGTAGAGAGGAGACTGCATTCCTGATATTCGCTACGCAGGTGTCCTGAAAAAGGACCTGTTGAAATTGGTGGGCGGAGATTCTAGTGCTGAGCATGGCCCCTTGAAAAACCTTCTTCCCGATGTCGTCGAGCAGCTTGTGATCTCGCCCGGGGGGGTGGTTGGTGTGTGTACGCGATGACTTGGCTTTCTTAAGAGCTGAGGCTACAACAATGGATTGATGAGGCCATTGCGGTTTCTCGAATCCTGGGGAAGGCTGAATAAGGTACTTAGAGTCTAGCCTCCTGGAGGATGCGCGCCCTGATGCTGGTGTGAGCCAAAGTCTCGAGTGGGTCTCTTTTAGCTTGCGGTGCAAAGGCAAGGCAAAGGGTGTTTTTGGGGTAGTGAGGTATTTGAGTACCTCCGGTTCTACCTCCTCCATGGCGTTGGGGGATGTAAAGCCCAATGTTGTTGACAATTTGCTGAGGAAATTGGGATAGGTAAGATCCCCTGGAGGAGGTTGGCACTCTATGACACTGTTATGTAAATAGTTGTTTTGTAAATAGTTGCTCCTGTTATCCTGTTATCCAAGTTGGTTTGCCTGTTAACTGTAAAAATCAGATAAATGTAAATTGTCTGAAGTTTCTTGTTCCATGTAAACCGTGCTGATAACGAATAGTGCGGTATATAATAAATGTTAATAAATAAATAAGTAGCAAAGGAGATCCTTTTAGAAGCATCTCTAGGTAGAAATAGGGACGTCTGCACATGTAGATTGCATACACATGTAAATGGTGATTTCAGAGAGCTGCTGTTTTACAGGTGGACAGAATTTGGAAATTTCAAGGGCGCTTGGTTTGAGTGTAAATTATGTAGGCTGAAAAAGTACACATGTACTTCCCATTTTGCAGTGATAATACACATGTACTTTAATAAATTTCACTAGTGGCTTTTGCACCTGCTTCAAGGCACAAGCACGTTCCAGTAGCCTGATTGTTGGGACCTGGGATCTCTTTCAGTGATTCAGGGGGCAGTTGTGTTAAGTTCTGTGGTGTCTAACACCATCTCAAAAATTCAGGAAACTTATTTCATTCTGCTCTTTGATTGGTTCCCTTTGTATGTGTATCTTTTTAAAATCTGACATATACATGTGTAAGCGCCAGCAAGTACGCATGTATGTTGCGAAACCGGTGCCTACATGTGTAGATGCTGGCATTCACACATGTAAAGTGTCAAGTGATGCCACTCTTTTTAGGTTTATGTAGGTTTCTAAATTGGATGTCCCAGCAGTATGTGCCAGCGAATACATATGCTCAGGGCCAGCTATAGAGTTGCTTAAAGGCGTTGGCGCTCTAGGCAGACCTTAAGCCTTTGACTGTCAAATCTATTGTTTAACTTTCAGTGCCCTACTCTTTGCCACCCCAAAGAAGTTGATACCCTAGGCAACTGCCTGGTTTGCTTAATAGTTGGGCCAGCCCTGCATATGCATTCCTGCATGTCCATTTAGGTAACCTACAAAAGGCTTGCCATAATACAGAGCCTTTTATAATATACTGGATAGCCCATTTCTCATGTGGAGCCCCTATGCTTAATGGGGCTTCATATCTCCCATTTACATGTATAAATGCCAGCACTTACATGCACAAAGTCCCGAGTGATTGCTGTTGTTTCCTTGAACATGTATTGTTTTTAAATGGCAGTTCTCAATGTACATACTTCCTTTGTACAGATTTTCACTATAGTCTTAGATGTGCTTTATAAAACTCTCTGTGTTAGAGAATCTCTTGCAAAATACTCTGTAAGATGTGAATATCCCGACTTGAATGTCCCTTCTCTGACCTAGATAATCTATACAAAATTGGCCTTCGTATGTCCTAACAAAATCTGCATGCTCTCCTAATTGTGGAAGTCATAGTGATAAAATGTGCATGTATGAACAGGACCATACCAAGCCATAATTGCACCCTTTGCGACTTGCACATCTGGTATGTCCAGCTGTCTGCCTGCCTGCCCTTACCCCTTTTTATTTATTTTATTTAACTAGGCTTATATACTGCTTTTTGTCCTACCAGTCAAAGCGGTGTTCATTCAGGAACTGTAAATATATTTTCCCTTGTCTCCAAAGGGCTCACAATCTATGTTTTTTTGTGCCTGAAGCAACTGAGGGTTAAGTGGCTTGTCACAAGGAGAACCTGTGGGACTAGAAACCCCAGTCCTTCTGGCCCAAGGTTACTGTCCTCTAGCAGGATTCAAACCCCTGGTCCTCCATCCTAAGGTAACTTACCCCAACCACTAAGCCTATCCACCCTCTTTTTGTTTGCTTGGTGGCAGCAGCAGCAGCGGATCAGACTTGACTTCACATTTAAAAAAAAGAACAAAACCATGCGGGTCGTCTTTGTGCTTGAATGCAGATCTGATCCCTCTCTGCTCTGCCATAGGTTCATGTCAGTGGAGGGAGGAACCAGACCAGCAATTCAAATACGGGTCTTTCAACTCAGACAAGGGAGGGAGGGCCCAGATCCATATGTTATTTTTTTTTTAAATTTGAAGTCAGGTCTGCTGCGCCAGAGTCGCCGCCACTGAGAAAACAAAAAGTGGTGATGGCAGGGCAACAACGGGCAGTGTGGGGGGAGCTGAGACCGGCAGCCCGAAATGTGCCCCTAATCCTTTGCGCCCTGTGTGGCTGCACTGCTCGCATAGGGCTAGGTACAGTGCTATGTATGAAGACACCATTGGTAAAGATATTACTTAGCATCCCCAAGGATATAGAATTTTCACACCTTTGGATAGGAGCATTAAAGCTAATGTGAATAGGAAATTCCAGTGCACCCACTGTTAACTTGTAGAGAGGAACAACTATATGGGGAAAAGATGTGGAACTTCTTTGGAGTTTTAGACTGGCTTTTGAATGCGTTTCTGGTTTCTCAGAACCAAGATGGAAGGCAGTTACTTTTTGAAGGAAACCTGCTCCATCACATTTAAGTATTTTTTTCCTGTAGCTACATGGGAATATTTTAGAACTTTAAAATTTACATATTACATCTGTGCCCTCCAGAGGGCAGTAGTACAAAAGCAGTTTTTCTTTGGGTTTAATGCCAGAATTTGAACAAGATTGTCCTCTAAGCTGTAAATAAATAGGGGTATGTTTACTAAACTGTGGTAATCGTACATAACGTGCGTTATGTAATGTTAACGATCGTAAGCGCAGCATAACGCTATGCTGCGCTTACGATCGTAAACGTTACATAACGCGCGTTATGATGCGCTAACTATCGTAATGCCCCGCGACACGGTAAAACATCGCAGAAGGTGGAGAGAGGGCGGAGAGAAGGGGTCAGTGGGCGGAGAGTGGGCAGGGAGAGGCTCCCTTCACACTAACGCGCTGATCTGAAGAGCTGAATTCCAACGCGAATGAAAACCTGCCGTTAAATGCACATTATAGGGGAGAGAGACCATTTCAGCGTCAGCAATGTACAGCCCAGGCAGGGAAACAAAAAAAAAGTGATAAGTGTGATACATGTGCACAGAACAAAAGGGCACAGAAACACTGAAAATGACCCCAACAAACTGGAAAAAACATAACCAAGCTGGCCAATAGTGGTATCAATGAGAAACATCAACCCCTCCCCCCCAAGTAAGCTCCATAGAAAAGATATAAATCGTAGAAGGGTCTATACTTTGTCCCCATACAAGGTGAAGGAGCCCACAGTGAAATAGCGCTGCTCAGGGTTTCCCCCACAATCGGACAGGGTTCCTATGGCATGCACATGTCCCGCAACATCAGGGCGGGCATGTCGGAGCGGCAACTGGCAGATGCCGGAGAAGGGGATACAGAGGGCCGCAGGCGGCACATGCTGTGGTGGAGCTGGGCCACAGTGCGGACTAGGGTGATGCCTAGGTGGCCCATACGAATGCTGAAACAGCAGAGCAGCCAGACAGCAACTGCTGAAGGCCCAACATGGGCACTAGCGTGTTTCCCACAGTGTCACAGGGGATAGTACCCAACAGCTACCCCCAAGGGCACGGAACATTGGCAGGCGGGGCTGGGGGGAGCGTGGACGTCTATGCAGGCACCCCTACCCCAGAACCCGCACCATAGGCAGCCGCCTACCTGCACACCTAGCCCTGTGTAAGTGGGTGCCGTGTACTGCAATAGATGGGCCCCGTCTGACGAACAGTCATGGTATCACCAAGACAGTCATGGTATCACCAAGGAATGTACTGACTCTGTGACAACAAGGTGGTGCAGTGCACAAAACCAGTGTATTTAGAAACAGAGGGTCACAGGTTCAAGTCCCAGCTGTGGTTCCTGCCAACCCAGTCCCCATATTTTACCCACTACTACAACGTGCTAATACAGACAGCACCTTTAGTGCAGATGACGTAAACATGCCCAAGACACCTACATTTTACCCTACAGAGTACGGACACCATAAACATGCACATTACCTAGAGCAGAGTCTCCCAAATGCAGTCCTAGAGGGTCAAACACCATTCCGGTTCCATGCTGTCTCTGATAAAGATGCCTGTGCTGCATTTCTATGCGCCACCCCCATGGTATGCAGATGTATCTCATGCATATTCATGAGGGACAGCATGAAAACCCGAACAGTGTTTGGCACCGCAGGACTGGAGTTGGGAACCTCTGCCATAAAGCAGCAGCCAACAGGGGCAGACACACCCGCACCCACAGGCCCCATTATCCAAAGCCTCCTGGAGAGGCAGGACTTTGGGCTCTGCGTGCATCTCCAAATACTAGCACTTGCATACCTTAGTAATGCCACCCTAAACCTGGGAATATGGTACACATCTTTAAAAAGGTTGCTATGATTACTGGCAGATAGCAATTCCTAGGTTAAGTACAATATTCTGAGTGAGCTGCATCATAGCAACCTTTCTGATGTCTGTGGAGTGTGCTACAGGTCTTGTGTCTGACAGTGTTTACCAACCTGGGGAGTGACTCCTACAGTATTGCGTACTATAGCCATGCCTGCACTGTGCCCAGGACTGGTGTGGTGGCCTGGGCTGCCCAACACCTCTATAGTTGCACAATGCTGGCATAGGTGTGGGGAGTGTGTGTCTGTCTATCCAGTGTGTGGTGGCTGCCAACACCCTCCACAGCCCACACTGCTAGCACTGTTGCCAGTATTGGCCTGCCAATGTGCATAATGAGGAGCAAGGTACTGTGGGAATAGCCTGGATAGGGTGGCCTGGCCTGGCTGCATCAGCAAAGGGCATAGGGCAATGGCTCGGACATTGTAGTGCCCGGTACCACCTGCACGGACAGGGTGGCCATAGCATGTCCTGCTGGGAGGTCAATCTCACCCTGACTGAGCAGTGACCATGGCATGGCTAGGTTCCCCCATAGTGCTATATAGCATTTCCCTCATGTGATATATATGGGTTTCCTTTTGGGACCCAATCACTGACTTTTCTTCTTGGTGTGTATGCTGACGTTGCTATTCTGGGTACATGCATCTCCTCCGGGACCATGCACTATGGACTAGCTGGCGGACTGTCTGCAGCTAGTATGTGTCTTGCTGGAACACCTTGCAGGGTGCAGCGGCTGGAGGCTTGCTGCTGGAGAATGTCAGATAATGGTGGGGGGCAGCTGAGCATTTCCAGGCCTGCCGTCTGTCTGCTATTGTGTTACTGATGTGTACCGCTCTGTCTGTTCCCCAGCAGGACTGGAGTTGATGGTCCCCTCTACTGCTACCATTGCAGGGAGGTAGACTGTGGATCTATTGGTGGGTGATCCTGTTTCCCACCCTGAGCCCCAGAGGGTGGGTTGTGTGGTGGTACATGATCTGCCCATGAGTCCATACACCCCCCTCTTCACCTACAGCAGGTAACCATGGCACCAACACAGGATATGCACTATTCTGGATGCATCATTGCCCATAAGGACTAGACATGACCGAGACATACAGCAGGGCACAGATGTATCCTAGGTGTGTCTAACAGAATTACCTATCATACACTGATGGGGACCTGCAGCATGGCGTATTTCAGCCATGAAAGGTGCTGTGGACCTGGTGCTGGGCCCCCCACCTCAACCTCAGGGTGGGCACAGTACCCGTACAATGTGACTGTCTGTGGCTACTCTGTGGCAGTACCACACACGGTCTGTTCCCCCTACCTGGCCGAGGTGCTGTGGGGGTGCATACCCAATCTTGTGCCCATCTCTCGACTGCTGGTTTGCATGTGCTGTGCATCATGGGTACGGGTGGGTTAACCCTATCCTGGTAACCACAGCAGACAGTTTGTGTGGTGACGTGCAGTCCTGCAGCCAGCCAGGGCTTTGTTCACAGCCTTATAAGATGTCCTATAGGGGACATTATAGGGTGCCTTGGCGGACAGTACACTTTATAATGTGCCCTATGGAGTGCATTATGGGGTGCCTTATGCAGCACCTTAGGTTATGCCACCGTGAGGGTGTGTTTGCTGGCAGCACAAATTAAAATACATGTCAAATGCCTCAACAATCACTACTTAAATGTAAAGGGTGCTGCCTCAGCCAGCCTTATACATTAGGCCCACTGGGGAATTGAACCCATGACCATCAGTCAGCTTTGTAACCATTGTGCTACACCTGTACCATGAGTACCACCTGTAACCATTGTGCTACAGCTCTGTTGCTGTGATTGTATGCCTGCGCGCCTTCTTAAGATTAACGCACGGTAACGTGCCCTGTAGCACTCGTTCATTTATGGCACCTTGTAGGGGTTTCTGTCTCTACCGCGGCTCCTAACGCGATTCGCACTAATGCAGTTTAGTAAACATACCCCATAGAAATATAGGGGTATGTTTACTAAATGGCAGTAGCGGCTTCAATGGGGCTTTGGCTCTGATATCGCACGGAAGCCACTACCGCTATTTAGTAAACATACCCCATAGAAACATGATCGCAAAAAAAGACCACGTGGCCTATCTAGTCTGCCCTTCCATCAATTACAATAGTCCTCTTTTTTTCCTTAAGAGATCTTCTGTGTTTGTCCCATGCTTTTTTGAATTCAGATACTGGGAGACTATTCCACACATCTACCACTCTTTCCATAAATAAATATTTCCGCATATTACTCCTGAGTCTATCCCGCTTCACCCTCGTCCTACATTCCCTCGTAGCAGAGTTTGCTTTCAATCAAAAGAGGCTCTCCTCTTGTGCATTTATGCCACAGAGGTATTTAATGTCTCTATCATATCTCCTCTATCCCGCCTTTCCTCTAACATATACATATTAAGATCATTAAGTCTGTCCTTATATGCTTTATAATGAAGACCACTAAGCATTTTAGTAGCCATCCTCTGCAGCAACTCCATCCTGTTTATATCCTTTTGAAGGTGTGGTCTCCAGAATTGCACACAATACTTCAAATGAGGTTGCACCAGAGACTTGTGCAGAGACATTATTTCCTCCTTTTTTCTGCTGGTCATTCCTATCTCTATGCACCCAAGCATCCTTCTGGCTTTCACTGTCACCTTTTCTACCTGTTTAGCCGCTTAAGTTCATCAGAAACCATCATACCCAGGTACCGCTCTTCTTTCGTAGACGGATGTAATTCACCACCTATACTGTAACATTCCCTTGGATTTTTGCAGCCCAAGTGCATGACCCTGTGTTTTTTAACATTAAATCTCAGCTGCCAAATTATTGACCATTCTTCAAGAATAGGACAGTGTTGTTCTTGTACGTTTAAAATATTTTTCCTGAATCGCGCAAGCATATTTAAATAATTCCATTATAATAAGCTGCTTGTAACTTGCAGGCCAAGGTAATAAAGGTCATTACATTTACTACTGTTGTTGTTGTTGTTTTTTTTAAATGCCTGAAATTTAACACCAAAGTCAGAGGTAGAGTAAAGTGAATGTACATTATTTGGCTTAATGTTAGTCTGTGGTGCTGCCAGCGTGGGAGAAGTTAGGGGAGTATATTTTTGGAGAAAGAGTGTGTAGGGGAGAGGAGCAGGAGAGAGCGAGAAAGACAGGCTTGGGGAGATGAGCTAAGGGGGAAAAGTATAGCTGAGCAGATTTTGGGGGGTGTTTACTAAACAGCAGTAGCAGACTCTGTGCGATATCGGATTTCAATGGTGCTGCGGCTCCGATATTGCACGGAGTCCACTACCACTGTTTAGTAAACACCCCCTTTGTTTTATCTGCATGAGTTGCCCCTGATCAGTCATGTCGTTGAAGAAGAAATTCTTACCACCCCCATCCCAACCCTTTGTTCGGGGCACTGGTCATTTCATCCTAAGAGGGCCTGACTCTCAGATTGTTTTTCCAAGTCATCCCAATTTGAAAAATAATGAAGATCATGGGGTTAGACTGGTAATTCTTATCTTGGTTCTCAGGGCATAATCAGTATGGTTTTCAGGATATCCACAATCAATATGCATGAGAGAGAATGTAAATCTATCTCATGCATATTCATTATGGATATCCTGAAAAACAGACTAATTGTTCGTTCCTGAGGACTGATTTGAGAACTACTGGTTTAAGGAAAAACAGAGACCCCGATGCAGCAATCTGTGCTATGCTCTAGTGCAGCATATTGCTCAAGATTCCCACACTAGTCTTGTCAAGATGCACTGTTTGGGGTCAGGCATCACCATTTTCCAAGATGTTGGTACAGAGGCAGGAGAGTTTTGGTATCACTTCTGCCTCCCAATGTAAGTGGTACAGGGAGGGAGCTACAGAGGATGCTGTGAATCGTTTTGGTGATCAGGGCCACTGGGGATGCAATTCTGAATTTTTGGGGGGAGGTTGAAGTTGGGAGCTAGTGCTCTTTTGGGCCACCAATGACTTTTTGTAGAGATTGGGTAGGGAGTCTAGCAGAAACTTGGCCCACCAATGCTTTTTTGACGGGGATCAGGGGGTGGGATGGGGCAACAAGGGTCACTATTAAGAGTTTTGGGTGCTTAGGTCACCAATGAATTTTTGGGGAGGATTTGAGTTGGGGCCCCCTTGAGTTACCTGAGGTGAAGTGTCACACTTCATCTCAAATAACCCTTTTTCTTCTGGCAGCAGCTAGCACAGAACTATGTGCACATTTCTCTGCTGCACTCTGCCATTTTTTTTGCAAAATTTTGCACACAACAGTTTTGCATATATTCTCGAGCAAAACCTTTGTGTTAACCTTGTGTTCTAAAACCATGTAGTGAGCTATAGAGCATAGCTCCGATGCAAGTTTTCTGATTTGAGGCCAAAATTTCTGTCATGCTGTCAAGAGAACTACGGGGTCACCAGGAGTCAGTATTGACTCGAAGGCACACATTGCATTGCAATATTAGGAAACATTTGGCATTGTCCAAGGTGCTGAAGCAGATAAGGCCACTTGCTAGTTGGTATTGTATACGTTTAAACTCACTTTAAAACCGACGCTTCCAAATAAAAATTAAGATAAAACAATTATGACTTAAAATAAACTGATAAACTTAGGATTGCCTTCTGATTTATATTTCATTTCTATGGATTTATTAGTGTTTAAAGTTCTTTAAAGGTTCTTTCTACATGGTTACTGCCAACATTCTGAGTCTAACTAAATTGGAAAACTATTGTATTGCCCCCCTTATCAGAGCCCCATACAAGCATGATGCTGATTCATGCTAAATATTAATATAGTAGAAGTACCTGGAGTGCATTCAGAGTGGATGATTTTGAAAAGCTGTGAGTATAATCATAAGAAAATGTTTAGTGGGGGGGGTTTGTTTCTACATAAAAATGTTTAAAATGTAAGAACAAAATGAGAGACCCATAAATAATATCCAAAGAGGAAGCAATGCCTTCATGCGTCAAGTAAGTCGATATTATGAAAAATCTAGCTGATACCGCTCTTTCGGTTTTTGAAAGACAGCTTTTATGAGAACCCCATCTAAACTATTTTTCTTAGGTTCCATATCTAAGCTGTATAAAAGCTTTGGAAAAGATAAATTCCACTTGGTGAAATATGTTGAACCTTCTCGAAAAGTATGTGGAAGTGAACAGTATCTGTGTGAGTCATTATGAAAGTTCCAGCACTGCTAGTAGGGGATGAGTCATAATGTAAACGATGATGAAATATAAAGGTGCATTCTATAAATGCCCTTTAGATGACTCCTAGTATGTATTGTATAAATCAAAATGTCTGAAATTCCGTAGGAGGGGCAGTCAAGGAGGCAGATACATGTAAATACATTCTGAAATTGGCTTATCCCTACCCCAAAAGATACACATCTTTGCCACTGTCCCAGAAAATGGAGGTGTGCACAGCAAGGGTCCAGACATATGCAAAAGAATAACCAATTTTAGAAATGTGCCTGTATGAATTATGGATGTCGGAGGAACTGGCAACATAGACATGCGTGCTCCGGGGTTTTAGAATGTGCATGTGGATTTTGCGACATACACATATGAGTCTGCCATCTTGCATATGGAGACATGCAGCGTCGTGGCAGTAAACAAAGAAGCCTTGAAATTCACCTCTATATTTCATTGAGGGGGAAAAATTATCTTGCCAGTAAGAGACAGTGCCCCTGTCATTCATACTGTTGAGAGTTAACTGAAAAGAGCACTTTTCAAACGCCCATTCATGCCAAGGAGCCCTGCCATGCCCCTGTGCAACATAGATGTGGCTGCACCAGAGCACAAATTTGCGAGTGCAAATTATAAAATTCTATAATTTATGTCTATTCTTGCAAAATCTAGGCATGGGCATTTACCAGCCGTTAGGGAACATATGGCACCATATGTGCATACTTTTCTTTATAAAATAGGTCATAAATATACGCATTAAGCTAGATGCAGCTTACTCTCCTAGTGGCTGAATATCTCCACTTCTCAAATTCTGGTGCGGCTTCCACCTATCCCCTAACCCGATTGCTAATTGTATAGATATTATCTGGCTGTTTAGTGATTTGAATGGCCTAATATTATCTGTATACATTTTTAAATCTATGGATAAGCAAATTATGTGTTCGCCACCTGCTGGTGAATGCATTTCTTGCTTTGAAAATCAGCCTGGGTCTCTCTTCAAGAGAAGCAGCTGCAGGTATCTTGTTTCTCAGGTTGATGGAGCAGAATTAGCAAAACCTGATTTCTAAAGTGAAGGTGATGAATTAAGCCCCATCAATTCCTTTGGCACTAGCTTTCCTGAAGATGGACAAGAGATCAGATGGCAAACAATAGTTATATCCCAAAGGTGATGACGACTACTAAAAACAGCAAATATGTGAAGCAAGTACTGAGGAATTCAGGAATAGAAACCCATTAAGAAAACAAAGAGGAATGTGAAACTTGCTGGGGAGGCAGTGATAACTGCTAAAACCTGGTTCGATAAAGATCAACCGTTTCTTTCATGGTTTATTGAAATTGATCACTAACACAATCTGCAGGACCCAGTAACGAAGGAGGATACCAAAACAAATAAAAGAGATCAATGAGCAATTATGTTGCTATCAGCAAAACTCAATATTTTATTCAAGTTACAGTGTACAGCACATCCTCTATTCTGCTCAAAGTTTCGTGGGGCCCGAAGATGGATCATGCAGTGGTATGGGAGGTAGAAGTTGCCACTTGCATGGTTAAAAGCTAGCTTATATTATCAAAACCATGAAACATGATGACGGGCAGTAATTAGCAACAAATGATTCATTTCAAGTAGCTGTTGCTAACCGGTACCAAACCGTTAAATTCTACTCTGTGGGATTGAAGCTCTGATAAGTCATTTTATGGAATTCTTTCTGTGTCTTAACAATGTGGAGGGGAGTGATGATCTGAAGAGATGAGTTAGAGCTTGAATTGGATTTCCTCTGTGACTCTAAAGACATATTTCAGCACAGTAAATTATTCACTAATATGCAATACAGGAAATCGGGGATATACAAAGCAGCGCAGTGAATCAGAGTTATAGAAGGTGTGCAGGGATTGGGGGAATAGGGGATCAGAGAAGATTCTCATTCCAGAATACAGACATTCAGTGAACAATTATATAACAAAGCACCTATAGAAATTCTAAAAAAAATACCTATTTTATAAAGAACATAAAAAGTTAATAATAGAATACACAAGTAAACCAGAGCACCATCACTTTATAAACTACATACATTTAAATGAGGCACCAATACCAGCGTGAGTTTAGTCAGAATTTTCTGGTCCATTAGTTTCCAGTGTCAGTTGTCATCATATGCCTCTAGAGATTCAGTTAATTGAGCAAACTGTTTTCTATATCTTATTTTCCTTTGCAAATAAAAAGAGAAATGGTATCCATGCTCCAGTTTATCCAAATACTTATCTCATTACTAATCTTCATATATTCTATGTGCCTGACATTGATGTTTTGGCCAAAGCCTGCTTCCAGGGCCACTTTCATTATTTTAAATACCCTGTATTGTAGACAGATCGCAGCAGCTCAGAGATCCTCCATTTCCACTGGCTTAATGACTTCTCAGCGTTGTACTGCTTATATACCGGACACCGTTTTTAAAAGGTGGAAACTCCTCCCTTTTTATGACTACATCTGGAGGAGTGGAGGAGTGGCCTAGTGGTTGGGGCAAGGTACTTCAGGCCAGAAGGCCAGGGGTTCAAATCCCACTAGAGGACAGCAATCTTGGGCCAGAAGGACTGGGGTTTCTAGTCTCACAGGTACTCCTTGTGGTCTTGGGCAAGCCACTTAACCCTCCATAGCCCATGTTCCCTGTAAAAAATAGTTATCCCCAAGTTATAATGCCCTGTTCAATGTAAACCACACTGATGCAGAATAGCACAGTATATAAGAGAATGTAAATAAATAAATCTGCAACATTCCAGCCAAAAGATTGTGTTATTAACAACATCTTTTAATAAAAAGCAGCCCATGCTGTGTCCAAATTCAAACCATATGGTGATATGGAATTAAGATAAAAAAGCCATCTTATTCATGGCATAATAATTTTAAATTTAAATGTTCTTCTCAGGGAGTATGTTGTTTTATAAAGGCAACAAACAATCATCCCTAAGAGTGCACAAATATCTCTTCCTTATCATCCTGCTAGATCAGAGCAGATGAGTGGGTTATGCTCCCTTGCCAGCAGGTGGAGGCACACTTGAGTATCTTTCAGTGATATCATCTGAAAGTATAACCACTGATGCAGTATTGAGAAAGCCAGCAGGTGTCAAGGTATGTGGACTGTTGCAGCAGTACAGATAGACTTGACTCTTCTGGCCCACATTAAGGTGCAGTGGTCATTGTGTGATGCGCGAGTCCTGAATGTCTCAGCGGTGCTCTGAGCTAGGGTGCCCACTTCTCGAGCTGACAGTCACTCACGATCCAGCACTATTTCCTATGGCTTACTAGCGCTTGGGCCAATAAGAGCAGGAGAAGCCCACAAGGCTTCCGAAGGGGGCTGGTAAGTTGGGCCCAGGCTCCCCTTCCCTTTTGCTGTTTCTTTCTTTCATGCCAGGTTTTTTTCTCAGTTTGTTTTCTCTTTTCTAAAAGTTTTTGCCCATTGCTTAGATTAGACTCTAGCTCTTTTGGCTGCTTTATAAAACAGATTAAAAAATAAAAAATAATAATTCAGCCCTTTTTTGGCAGCGGGGACTCCCAAGACTGTGTAGGTACTCGGGGAAGTCCAGATCAAGTTTCCCTGACCAGTTTTTCAAATAGTGGGACTCCCAGTCGGGATTTCCTTTTTGCCATGATTGTAGTTCTTTTTTCAGCAATCTTTTTTTCACAACCTGCACTGTTTTTTGGTGGATCATTTTTGTGTTTTTTCTCACTCTTTTTTTCACCTTTTTACCGCACAACTGTGTGGAGCCAGTTAAGCTGTGCTTAAAGAGTTTCATGATAGGAGAATATAAGCCCTCTTAATGAATGCTTTTATGGCCTCAGCCTTGAGCTCTGAATAAGCCCTTTTTGCAGGTCTAGTAGCCAGGGCACCTTTGCACTGGGTTCAACAACTAAACGGTGAAAGAAGAGGGTCTTCCTCAAGAAACACAGTGAAACAAAGTGGAAGCCAAGGACCACGGCCAAACACAGTAAAGGTGTTTAAAAGACTTTATTAGCAGACCCAACTCAAAGGTTTCGGCTGGAGGCCTTCTTCAGAGGTCTTTTTTCCCCCTTTGAAACAAAGCACCAAAACCACAGCATCAGGGTGTGTAAGGGAGAAGAGAGAGGATATTCAGTGGCACTAACCATGTTAGTGCAGTTGCATATCCCAGATAGCAGCATTTACATAGTTTACAGAACTGTAACTATAGAAACGTAAAAACATATTGTCATAGAAAAATGATGACAGAAAAAGACCACATGGCCTATCTAGTCTGTCCTTCCATTTCAATCACATTCCCAGACTACCTATAGAAATGGAGAGAGAACACAGCTCTCATGATTCGGTAGCTGGAACAGCTGGGCCTCGTGATTAATTATTTATTTGGGGCAAGGTACTTCAGGCCGGAAGGTCGGGGGTTCAAATCCTACTAGAGGACAGCAACCTTGGGCCGGAAGGTTTGGCGTTTCTAGTCCCACAGGTGCTCCTTGTGGTCTTGGGCAAGCCACTTAACCCTCCATAGCCCATGTTCCCTGTAAAATAGTTATCTCCAAGTTATAATGCCTTGTTCAATGTAATTTCAGTTTGTTCAATGTAAACCGCACTGATGCAGAATAGCGCGGTATATAAGAGAATGTAAATAAATGAATTTATTTATTTTTATATACCGCACTTTTACAATCAGCGCGGTTTACATGTTAACAACATACGTAGTACAATGAACAGGTATAAACAGAATGTATAACAGGTACACAATAATAAATTAATAAGATTAGCTAACAATAGAACATTTCCAGCATCTTACAAGTTAACATGGGACAAGGGTAGGTAACTATTTACAGGCTGAGAATATGCATTAGTGGGGAGGGCATCAGTATCTATGGAACATGGTCGAATGCAGGCTGAGAATATGCGTTAGTGGGGAGGGCATCAGTATCTATGGAACATTTTCGAATGCAGGCTGAGAATATGTGTTAGTGGGGAGGGCATCAGTATCTATGGAACATGGTCGAATGCAGGCTGCGAATATGTGTTAGTGGGGAGGGCATCAGTATCTATGGAACATGGTCAAATGCAGGCTGAGAATATGCGTTAGTGGGGAGGGCATCAGTATCTACGGAACATGGTCAAATGCAGGCTGAGAATATGTGTTAGCGAGGAGGGCATCAATATCTATGGAACATGTACGAATGCAGGTTGGGAATATGTGTTATCGAGGAGGGCATCAGTATCTATGGAACATGGTCGAATGCAGGCTGAGAATATGCGTTAGTGGGGAGGGCATCAGTATCTATGGAACATGGTCGAATGCAGGCTGAGCATATGCGTTAGTGGGGAGGGCATCAGTATCTATGGAACATGGTCGAATGCAGGCTGAGAATATGCGTTAGTGGGGAGGGCATCAGTATCTATGGAACATGGTCAAATGCAGGCTGAGAATATGCGTTAGTGGGGAGGGCATCAGTATCTACGGAACATGGTCAAATGCAGGCTGAGAATATGTGTTAGCGAGGAGGGCATCAATATCTATGGAACATGTTCGAATGCAGGCTGGGAATATGTGTTAGCGAGGAGGGCATCAGTATCTATGGAACATGGTCGAATGCAGGCTGAGAATATGTGTTAGCGAAGAGGGCATCAGTATCTATGGAACATGGTCAAATGCAGGCTGAGAATATGCGTTAGTGGGGAGGGCATCAGTATCTATGGAACATGGTCGAATGCAGGCTGAGAATATGCGTTAGTGGGGAGAGCATCAGTATCTACGGAACATGGTCGAATGCAGGCTGAGAATATGTGTTAGTGACGAGGGCATCAGTATCTACGGAACATGGTCGAATGCAGGCTGAGAATATGTGTTAGCGAGGAGGGCATCAGTATCTATGGAACATGGTCGAATGCAGGCTGAGAATATGCGTTAGTGAGGAGGGCATCAGTATCTATGGAACATGGTCGAATGCAGGCTGAGAATATGTGTTAGCGAGGAGGGCATAAGTATCTATGGAACATGGTCGAATGCAAGCTGGAAGAGATGTGTCTTAATTGCTTTGCGGAAGGTTGCTAGATCGGTGATGAGGCGGATGGGAGGAGGGAGAGAATTCCAGAGCAATGGGGCATAATATAAGAAGGCTCTACTTCTTGTAAATTGAGAGCTTTTTCTCGCCATAGTTGGAATGATAAGTGTATTTGTCAAATTTGCTCTCCTGGATCTGTTTTCAGGTGTCCATTGTAGGAGGTTTTCCAGCGATGAAGCCGATATCTGATGAAGGATTTTGAATGAGAGCTAGAGGGCTTTGTATCTAAGTCGATTGTTAATTGGTAACCAATGTAGGTGTATTAGGAGAGGTGAAACATGATCATATCTTGAAGCTCCATAGATTGTTTTGGAAGCAGTATTTAATGCCAATTGAAAAGAGTGGAGTGCATATGCTGGTAGACCATGAAGTATGATATTAGCATAATCAAAGATTGGAGTGACCAGGGCTTGGAATATAGTGCGGAAGTCAGTAGGTTCTAATAAGGGTCGGAGCTGGCAGAGTGATTTTATTTTGAGGTAGACAGACTTCGTGATGTGTCTTATAAGGGTTTCCATATTTAGATGTTTGTCCAGGGTGACACCAAGATATCTAACCTCTTGATTTGACTTCAGGTCAGCATTCTTAACTTGTAGGTGAGATAGTGGAATGAAAGTTGTATCCTTTGTGATGAATAATACTTCTGTTTTTTTGTCGTTTACTTTCAGGTTGCTTGTGTCTAACCAGTAAGATACTGCATTAAAGCAGTCTGTGATTTGAGTGAATTTGGGAGTATCTAGTGAGAATGGTGCGTAAAGAAGCACATCATCTGCATAAATATGGTAGAGTATACTGAAGGATTGAATGACAGTACATAGTGGATGCATATATATATTGAATAGTAGGGCTGAAAGTGATGAGCCTTGAGGTACTCCTTGGGATTGATGAAATGTTGTTGATGATTGCGTACCAATGTGTACTTGTTGTTGGCGGTCCGAGAGATAAGAACAACACCACTCTAGTGCTGAACTTTAAATGCCTTAAGTTGCAGCTGGGTAAGCAGGAGGCTGTGTGCTACTGTGTCAAAGGCTGAGGCGATATCTAAGAAGCTAAGGATGAAGCCTTGTTTTGTATTGCTCATGCCTTTAATCAGGTTATCAAAAAGAGAGGTAAGTAGGGTCTCGACTCCATGATGTTGACGGAAGCCATGCTGCTGAGGATCGAGAGGAGCATAGGAGTCTATGTGGTCTTGGATTTGCTGTTGCGCTATTTTCTCAATTACTTTGGTTAGGAAGGGAAGACTCGAAATTGGGCGGTAGGAGCTCAATTCACTAGGTTCTAATTTGGGGTTTTTTAGAAGTGGTTTTATGGTGGCTGTTTTCAGCGGTGTTGGCACTGAGCTCTTGGTGAAGGAAAGTTGAACGATTTTGGATATGAAAGGACTGAATTCAGCACAAGTAGACTTGATCCAGTGGGTTGGGCATGGATCAGTAGGTGAGGTGGTGGTGGTGTTAAGTCCTTTTATTATATTTTCGATTTGATCACTAGTATAAGGGTAGGTATATAGACAATGTAAGTATATTTTCTTTATTTGGTGAAGGGATGTCTATGCTGGGCTCCATTGGAAGATTGGTGATCATCTTGTTTTTATTATTAAAGTATTCAGCAAACTCTTGAGGGTTAGGCAGGTTATCTGTTCGGTGGGCCGCGGTATCCTTAGTAAGAGATTGGATTAGTCTAAAGAGCTGACAAGGCCTATTGAGGGATCTCATCAGGATTTTGGAGTGGTATTCCTTCTTCCTTTTCATAATAGCAGCTCGGTGGACCTATAAAGCATTCATGTAGTTATCTCTGTCATGAGGATGACTTGTTTTATGCCATTTACGTTCGAGTTTCCTGAGGTTGTGTAGGGAATTTCATACGTCTGATGTAAACCAGATAGCTGAGTGTGGTCTCTTTTGACATAGTAGTCTTCTTGGTTAGGGGGAGTAGAGCTGCCTGGCTCAGGGTTGAATTCCAGGAGTTTATACAATCATTTAAATCCGATGAGAAGGCTTCAAATTGAGGCAAGGTTTCATCTAGGAATGCATCTTTGATGAATGGTTTGAAGTGATGCTGTGGTGGTGAGGTAGTCTTTGTAGGAGAGTCTGAGTTGGAAGCAGGAATTTGGAATTACTCTAAGAGCAGCCACCAACCCTTTCAGGAATTGGCATATTTGGTGGTCAATTCCAGAGTCAAGTTTTCTTCATGATGGAGAGGATGCTCAAGCTGTAGAAACAACTAATGGAGTTTTGTCTGAAACCTGGCTCCTGACCCTGGGACTATCTTCAGTTCCTGGGATCCATGACATCAACTCTGAAATTAATTCTGTGGACCAGGGCACATAGGTGCCTGCTAGAGACACCTATTGCTCTTATGGTCTCCATGCTCTCTCAACTCTTTGAACATACCCTTCACTTCCCCCGAGAGCTCAAGGAATAGATGGCATGATGGCTTCAAACCCACCAGTTGATGACTGACATGTCACTAGAAGCCCAGGATTGGGTGGCTCTCACAACCAATGCCAACCTGAAAGGCTGGGGGCTCACTGTCTAGGCCAAATGATGTAGGGTGTTTAGTCCGCTCAGGAGGCCTCCTGGTCAGTCAGTTGGCTGGAGGCCAGAGTGATCCAGCTGATGCTGGAGAAGTTTCAAACCTTAAAAGTGGACAAAGTGATCTGTGTGTTCTTGGATAATGAACCAGCAGTGGCATACTTCAACAAACAAGGAGAAATGCAAAGCACTGTGGTGGCACTCGAGGTAAACTTACCACTTCAGTTGGGTGGAGGAGCACCTAGTGATACTGTTAGCAGTTCACATAGCGAGTGTCGATAACATTCAGGCCAACTTCCTGAGATGGAGCATGGTAAATCCCAGGAATGGGAGTTGAGCCCTCTCGTATTCAGCCTCATTGTGTGAAGGTGGGGCTTCCCAGCGTCAGATTTGAGGGCCACGTTAGACAATTCCCAGAAGGGGGTTCTCTATCTTCTCTTTTTGTTAACAGCTTCCTCTGCAGGATTCGGATTCATCCTGGCTTGGTGATCCTGGTAGTGCACACTGGTCCTGCAGAACATGGTATGTGGCTCTAATGTAACTTAGGGTTCCCTGCTCTGGCTTCTACAGGAGGACCTTCTTGGTTAAGGGCCCCTGATAATTATTTATTTATTTTATTATTTATTTACATTCTCTTATATACCGCGCTATTCTGCATCAGTGCGGTTTACATTGAACAAACTGAAATTACATTGAACAGGGCATTATAAACTTGGAGATAACTATTTTACAGGGAACATTGCCTTCTCTCTTACAGCCTGGCTCTTGACAAGTGTAAGCTGTCTAAGAGAAGCTACTCTGGTGCAGTAGTGAATATTCTGCTTAGGACCTGTAGGGCCTCAACCTCCTTAGCCTATGTGAGGGTTTGGAGGAGTTTTGTTTCTATACAGCCTTTTTGTAATTGTAAACCGCTCTGATGCCCTGGAGCCTAGGGCAGTATATCAAGTGCTAAATAAAAGATTTTTTTTTAAAAGTGATGCTTTTCTCAGGCCCTCTCAGCTGGGAAAATGGATATAGATGCTGTTGTCTTTCTTGCAGATGGGCTTGGACCAGGGGTTGGCCCTGAGGTCTTAAGGTCAGGTAGTAGCATATCCAGGGTTTGTCCTTGGCAGTCTGCCCTGATGTTTCTTACTTCCTCAGGGGGCTTAAGCAGACTCTTTTTTGCATGTATCTGGTAGTTCCCTAGTGGAGCTTTTCTTTGATGTTGAAGGCACTGAGAGGACCCCTTTTTGAGCCAATCTATAAGACGTCTCTCAAAGATTTAGGGCCCGATGTTTTACCTGTGAAATGTTTTTTTTTTAATTGCCCACCCTGTATGTGGTAAAAGTACACATTATGTGTACTTTCACGTCCCTAGTGGTAATGTCAGAAACTGCAACATGTATATCTGGGTGTTCCTTACAGCAGTGCATAGCCCTTACTGCTCAGCAATTGAACTAGTCACACCCAGACTATTTGTAAAGTAAGATTAAAAGACTGGGACCTCATGTAGGCATTCCTGTTTCTGAAGATAAGCAGAAATGAAGGTCAGTAATCCAAAAACCTTTAGATAAGGTAAGAAAATAGATTTGGCAGTGCTACTTGGATATGCTTTCAGATGTGAGAATGATTTTACCTACACTAAGCAGAGGTGCTCCTGGGGACGCTCGATGAGTGCAGGGGCTGCCACAATGCATGTGCCATGTAGTTTTGTATTTCCAAAGTTATGTGTATTTTGATTGGATAAAGTACATGCAGATAATGTAGATGCAAATCGCTGTGGGCCTTCTCCGTAAGCCGTTTTCAAAGCGAAAGACATGTTCACTTCGAAAAATGATTCAAAATCCATGGGTGAAAAGAACCAGCTGGCTTAGCAGTAATTTGGTCATTGTGAAAATTGTCATAGCAAGGTTCATAACATGGCGCCTACATGGAAAGGTTAATTTCATAAATGCCCACACAGTTAATATGCATTGCCATGCACGTATTTGATTCCTATTTTATAAAGTATGGGTGTACTTTAAATAAGGCTCGATTGAGGTTAACCATGTCTGCATCCAAGCTAATTTTGCATTCCTCAGAATTTTTAGTACAAATAAAAAAACATTTTTACACAGTTTGAGAAGAC
The DNA here is from genome assembly GCA_033557465.1 of Ichthyophis bannanicus. NCBI lineage: Eukaryota > Metazoa > Chordata > Amphibia > Gymnophiona > Ichthyophiidae > Ichthyophis > Ichthyophis bannanicus. Next base: position 905,909,179 of record CM066034.1, read on the forward strand.
ATTAGGTTATGGTTTGGTTGATTGATCAATATGACAGTGGTGGGGATATTTGGGTATCTGTTTTATCCGTATATAGCTTGCTGCTAGAATGTCTTGTGTTTGTTTACTCTCAAGCTGTGCTGGGACTTCAAAGATAAAATTATAAAGGTAGAAACCTGCAAGATCATAAATGATATTTAATGCAAAGTACACACATTTTTACAAAATTGGATTTTTGATTCTTTGGATCTAAATAGTACCCTTTGGTCCTTGTGAGTAACCAAGATCTGTTTCTCAGAAAACTGAAAATAAATATTTATGCATGCATATTCTCCCCTGCAATTTTATAAGTCACGCTGGAAGGAAGAAGGACTGGAGTACCCAGAGCCAAGCCTGAAAGTGAACCCTAGCTCAACACTCAGCAGTTCCTGCTGTTCTGTCTCCCAGCTGCAGTTCTACAGTGAGCTGCATGTCCCGAGACCCGTGTCCCCTGATGTATCAATGTGCGTTAGGTTGGCCTCTGAAAGTCACAATGAAGGTGGTGCACTGCAGCAGCCTCACTGCTGAAGGGTTGTGCCCCTTTGGGCGCCATAGCTGTGTGCCAGTATGGTATGTTAGTTCTGTATAAAACATGAAGTATGGAAAGTATGTGTGATCGTTAAGTTCATATTCAGAAAGCTTATGCAATTTGCAGGGCCTGCAAACCGCATAAACTCCTCTCAGCCCAATATGGCACTAAGCAGTTAGTGCCACTGAATATCCCCACAGACCACCTGCAAATGTCTGGTTAGTTTTGAGGCAGGCCATAGGTGGAGCCGGGGACGTCCTGGCAACTATCCGGTTAGTGGAAATATTCAGCTGCAATTTGGATAAGCAAATCTTATAAAGTTAATCTCTGTCCTAACTTCATTTGGTTGTGCTATCCCTTAGCAGATAAATATTGTTGCTAGCTCGATAGCCACTGCGGTTGGCAGCAAAACCAGATATTCAGTGCTGGACGCCGGATAGGCTCCAGTGCAAATATCCACTTTCATTTTTGCCCACAGCACTCAGGCGTTTCAGCGATGCTGACCACTATGGACTGAATATCAACCCCTTAATGTTTTATTGTATTTGCTTGGAGCAATGTGCTTGTATATGAGGAAACGTCATATAGAGGGGCTTTGGGGAGAAGGTAGAATCTGGCAATGAGGGGTAGACAGCCTGCATTTTTGTGGTATGTGAATTTGGCTCCTTTGCTGCCTCCAAAAGGCTTAGTGAGGTTGGTTAACTGAAATAAAAATAAAAACCCTTAGGGGTATGTTTACTAAACCGTGCAATTGTGCGGGGCGCACGCTAATAGTGCGTTTTTGTGCCCCGCACACGTGCGCGGCGCGCTGATGTGCGATAGAGGCGTGGAAAGGCATTCTGAGGGCGGAGGAAGGCTCCCGAGGGGCGGAGGGACGGGGTCAATGGGTGGAGAGTGGGAGAGGAGAGGCTCCCCGCACAGGAGCGTGGCTGAAATTCAACTAAAAAAATACCGCGAGTGAAAACCTCGCGTTAGAGCCGATTTAAAGGGAAGAGAAACCATTTCTGTCAGCAATGTACAGCAAAACCAGGGAAACCTACAAAACGTGAGCAGTGTGATACATGTGCACAGAACAAAATAGCAAATAAAAATTGAAAATGACCACAACAAAATTCTAATAAATTATAATCCAGCTGGGCAATAGTGATAGTCATGGAAAACATCAAAAATCACTCCCAAGAAAGCCCCAAAAAAGAAATACGAATTTTAGAAGGGTCTATGCTCCGTCCCCATACAAGGTGAATGATCCCACAGTGAAATTGTGCAGAGCAGGGTTTATGACTCCTGTGGCCAGGTTTCCTATCTCCAGGGACTGCACTGTCTCTGTAGCCACAGTGTGGTGCAGTGAACACAGACAGTGTGTTCAGGAGCCAAAGATCACCAGTTTAAGTCCCAGCTGGGGCTCCTGCAAACCCAATCCCCATATTTTACCCACCACTAAACCATGATAGTAAAGACCAACCTTTTTTGCAGATAACATAAGCATGGTCCAAACACTCTATTTTACCCTACAGAGCACAGACACCACAAACATGCGCATTACCTAGACCACAGTCCCCTCAATGCAGTCCTGGAGGGCCACATAAGAACATAAGATATGCCATACTGGGTCAGACCAAGGTCCATCAAGCCCAGTATTCTGTTTCCAACAGTGGCCAATCTAGGTCATATGTACCTAGCAGTTTCCCCAAGAGACACAAGTTCCACAATGCTTGTACTGGGTCAAGCATTGATATCTTCGGTCACTTCTTAATAATGGTTTATGGACCTTTCCTCCAGGAACTTGTCCAAACCTTTTTTAAACCCAGCTATACTAACAGCCTTTACTACATCCTCTGGTAACAAATTCCAGAGTTTGATTACACGTTGAGTGAAAAAATATTTTCTTTTATTAATCTTAAATAGTTTACCCTGTAGCTTCATTGCATGTCCCCTAGTCTTTCTATATTCTGATAAGGTAAACAATCGATCTACGTTTACCCGTTCCACTCCGTTCATTAATTTATAGACTTCTATCATATCTCCCCTCAGCCGTCTCTTTTCCAGGTTAAAGAGACCTAACCTTTTTAGCCTTTCTTCATAGGAGTATCCTTCCATCCCCTTTACCATTTTGGTGGCTCTTCTCTGTACCTTTTCTAAAATCGCTATATCCTTTTTAAGATACGGGGACCAGAATTGTACACACTATTCAAGGTGCGGTCTGACCATGGAACGATATAGAGGCATTATAATATCTTTTGTTTTATTTTCCATTCCTTTCCTTATCATACCTAGCATTCTATTTGCTCTCTTGGCCGCCGCTGCACACTGGGCCGAGGGTTTTAACATGGTATCCACAATGACGCCTAAATCTTTTTCCTGGGTGGTGGTTCCTAATGTGGAACCTTGCATCGTGTAACCATAGTTTGGGTTGTTCTTCCCTAGGTGCATAACCTTGCACTTGTCCACATTAAATTTCATCTGCCATTTTGATGCCCAGTCTTCCAATTTATCAAGATCCTCTTGCAATTTTTCACAATCCTCTTGGGTTTTAACAACTTTAAATAGTTTTGTGTCATCTGCAAATTTGATAACCTCACTGGTTATTCCACTTTCCAGGTCATTTATGAATATGTCAAAAAGCAGCGGACCCAGCACAGATCCCTGGGGTACACCACTATTCACCTTTCTCCATTGGGAAAATTGGCCATTTAGCCCTACCCTCTGCTTTCTATCTTTTAACCAGTTCCTGATCCACAATAGTACATTGCCTCCTATCCCATGACTCTTTAGTTTTGCCAAAAGTCTCTTATGAGGGACCTTGTCAAAGGCTTTCTGAAAGTCCAGATACACAATATCATTTAGCTGTGATGCTGTCAGCAATATAAGGCCATGTCAGCATGGTGGCGGAGGGGTACCGTTGGTGGAGGGGGCAGTGGCTGCTGCCCACAGCAGACGGTGGCCTAGCCCCCTTCACGTGGGTGCAGTGCCCTCCAACAGACAGGCCCTGTCTGACAAACAGCCATGGACTCCCCAGGGAATGCACTGTTTTTGTGCTAAGATGGTGGTGCAGCAGACACAGCCTAATGCCTTTAGGACCAGAAGGTCACAGGTTCAAATCCCAGCTGGTGCTCCTGGCAACCCAGTCCCCTTATTTTACCCATGAAGAAATCATGGTAGTAAAGACTGAACCATTATTGCTGAGACCATACGCATGGGTCAAAAACCTCTATTTTACCCTACACAGCACAAACACCATAGAAATGTGCATTACCTACGGCAGAATCCCCCAAATGCAGTCCAGGAGGGCCATACACCATTCAGTTTCCATGCTGCCTCTAATAAAGATGCCTGTGCTGCATATCTATGCACCACCCCCATGGTATGCAGATGTATCCATGCATATTCATGAGGGACAGCATGAAAACCCGAACAGTGTTTGGCACACCAGGACTGGAGTTGGGAACCTCTGCCATAAAGCAGCAGCCAACAGGGCCAGACACACCCACACCCACAGGCCCCATTGGCTAATGCCTCCTGGAGAGGCAGAACATTGGGCCCTGCGTGCATCTCCCAATACTAGCACTTGCATACCTTAGCAATGCCACCCTACAACTGAGTATACGGTACACACCTTTCAAACGTTTCCTATGATTACTGGCAGATAGCAAGTCCTACGTTAAGCACAGTTTGCTCATTGAGCTCCATCATAACAATCTTTCTGATGTCTGCGGTGTGTGCTTCAGGTCTGGTCTCTGACAGTGTTTACCACCCTGGGGAGTGACCCCCAACAGTATTGCGTAGCATATCCACGCCTGTACTGTGCCCAGGACTGGTGTGGTGGGCAGGGCTGCTAAACTCCTCTATAGTAGCACAATGCTGGCATAGGTGTGGGAGTGTGTGTCTGTCTATACAGTGTGTGGTGGTTGCAAACACCTTCCACAGCCCACACTGCCAGCACTGTTGCCAGTATTGGCCTGCCAATGTGCATAATGAGGAACAAGGTACCATGGGTATAGCCCGGACAGGGTGACCTGTCCAGGATGCATCTGCACAGGGCATAGGGCACTGGCTGGGACATTGTAGTGCCTGGCCACCACCTATACAGACAGAGTGACCTCAGTATGTCCTGCTGGGGGATCACTCTCACCCTGACTGTGCAGTGACGACAGCATGGCTAGGCACCCCCATAGTGCTATATAGTATTTCTCTCATGTGATATTTATGGGTTTCCTTTTGGGGCCCAGTCACTGATTTATCTGCTTGTTTATGCTGACATTCCAGTTCTGGGTGCATGCATTTCCACTGGGAACATGCACTATGGACTAGCTAGCAGACTGCAGCTGGTATGTGTCCTGATGGAGTGGCTTGCAGGGTGCAGTGGCTGAAGGCTTGCTGCAGGAAAATATCAGATAGTGGTGGGGTGCAGCTTAGCATATCCAGGCCTAAAGTCTGTCTGCTATTGTGTTATGGATGTGTACAGAGCTGCATTGACTTCCCTGTAGGGTGTCTGTTCCCCAGCAGGACTGGGATTGCTGGTCCCCTCTACTGCCACCATTGCAGGGAGATAGAATGTGGATCTGTTGATAGGAGACCCTGTTTGCCACCCTCAGCCCTGGTGGTGGTGGTGCATAGCCCACCTAGGGGTCCATAGGGGCTACACCTGACTGAGACAGACAGAGATATCCAAGGTGTTTCTGCAGAAACTACCTATCTTGCAGATTAACACTGCTTTGGACCGCCGGCATGGCCTCTTTCAGCCATGGAAGGTGCTGTGGACCAGGTGCTGTGGACCAGGAGCTGGGCGCCTCACCACACCCTCAGGGTGAGCACAGTACCCGCACAATGTGACGGTGTGTAGCTACTCTGTGCCAGTAAAACACACGGTCAGTACCCCCTACCAGGCCGAGGTGCTGTGGGGGTGCATTCCCCATCTTGTGTTTATCTGTGGACAGCTGATTTGCATGTGCAGTGCATCATGGGTACGGGTGGGCTAACCCTATCCTGGTGACCACAGCAGACTGTCTGTGTGATGACATGCACTCCCTCTGCAGCCAGCCAGGGGCTTGCTAGCAGCTATAGGGCTGTAGCACAATGGTTACTTCACTTCTTGTGAAGCCAGAGGTCATGGGTTCAAACTCACAGTGGGGTAATTTGATGGGGTTGCTCAGAGCATTATCTCTTTTTAATGTACATTATTGCTGCCAGCAAAAACACCCTCATCGTACTGTACCCATAAGGTGCCTCAAAGGGCGCTTTATAGGGCGCCCTATAGGTTACCTTATGGTTACCGTCCATATAAGGTGCACTATACGTTATCCTGTGGAGCAACTTATAGGGTGCCACATAGGGGACATTTTAGGGTGCCATGGCGGACAGTGCACTTATAATGTGCCCTATGGAGTGCCTTATAGGGTGCCTTATGCGGCACCTTCAATTATGGCACGTGAGGGCGTGTTTGCTGGCAGCAATTAATAAAATAAAAATAAAGTGCTGCAGGAAACAAAATGTACATTGCAAAGCTGATGCCTCAGCCAGCCTTATGTATTAGGCACACTGGGGAGCAAACTCATGACCCCTGTATCAGCAGTCAGTGCCTTAACCATTGGGCTCCACTGCTGCTCCTCCTTGCATGTCAGCGCACCTACTTATGCTTTTCATTCCTTAAACTGCACAGTGCTGCCATCAAAAACAGTACTCTGACCTTGCGGTACCTCATACGGCACCATATAAAGCGCCCTATAAGCAACATTCTAAGGTGCCTTGGCGGACAGTGCACTTTAAAATGTGCCTTATGGGGCGCCTTATGTTAACACACTTTGAGAGTGCGTTTGCTAGTAGTGATAATTAAAATAAAAATAAAATGCCTCTTAAAGCAATCTTCCCCATATTATGCAATGCCTCAGCCAGCCTTGTTCATTGGGCACTGGGGGGGGATTGAACCCCTGATCCCTGCATTATTGGTCAGTGTTTTCACCATTGTGCTGTGGTTCTGTTCCTATGTGTGCACATCAGCATGCCGCCTTATGCCGCCCAATATTAAAATGCCTCCTAAAGCAATAGCACACTGCCTTATGCCCATCAGCGTGCCACCTTATGCCGCCCAATATTAAACTGGCTCCTAAAGTAATGCCTCAGCCAGCCTTGTTCATTGGGCACTGTGGGAGATTGAACTCCTAATTCCTGCACCATTGGTCAGTATTTTAACCATTGTGCTGTGGCTCTGTTCTTCTGCTTGCACATCAGCACGCCACTTATGCCTCCCGCGCAGCTTTCTCATGCGCTAATGTGCGGGGCGCACATGGGCGCCGCGCACCTTAGCGCATATTTCAATCCCGTTTTTTCTTTTTCAGAAAGAAACGCCCACTCCTTATATGGCACCCGCACACTAGCGCGGCCCGCACATTACCGGGGTTTTAGTAAACATACCCCTTAGTTTTAATTGAATGAACATTATTATATCATTAAGGAACACAAAGTAGATATTCTCACTATTATGGAGACGTGAGCAGGGGGAAGGAAAGACAGTAAATTTTACTGAGTGTTGACTCCCTGATTAATTTTATTTTCACTAGCCTAGATTATCAGGGTGTGGAATGGGGCTAGCAGTGATTAGTAAAAGTTCCTTCGTACTGACAATTTGTGCCCAAAGACAACTACAGGGCTCTGAATGTTTGGCAATGCAGTCTACTAATCAGGAGCCTTGAAGTTTACTGTTCATTTATCGGGCCTCCAAATGAACTGTTGGGAAATTCTGGAAGTTATTACAGAGATTAATTTAGGGAAAGTTGACCTAATGTTAATGGTGGAATTTAACTTGCTGGTAAATATATGGGTAGGGAATTTCAAGCAGCTTGATAGATATAGGTCTACAGCATATGGTAAGAGACAACACATTCATGTAGCAGGAAAATGTCAGATTTAATGAAGCCAATATTCAGTGGAACAGGCAGCATTTGAATCCATCTAAATTAGAAGTTTCAAAATATAAATCAAAAGGATTGAAAGAGATCTTAATTTTAGTTGCTTATTTTAAGTGATAACTAAATTATCTTAAGGCCCAATATTCAAAGGATTTATGCTCCTAACTGAGAATCATGCTCTTAAATTGGCCGCTTTGAAAATTTACTAGGGCCGAGTGCCTAAATATTTTCTTAAAATTTTACTAAACTCTTAAATTTAGGGAGCATAAGAAGTGGGTGCCAATGGGGCAGATTTAGGATGGGGAAAAGAAGTTAGCAGCTTAACACAGATTTTCAGCTCTAGACACCTAAATCAGTCTCATAAATCTAGGTAAGTTTATTTATTTAGATATTTTTATATACCACATAATCCCTGAGTCAAAGCAGTTTACAATTAAGTGAATTTCAAACTGTTGCATGCCATAAATGGAGTGGAGGAGTGGCCTAGTGGTTGGGACAAGGTACTTCAGGCTGGAAGGTTGGGGGTTCAAATCCCACTAGAGGACAGCAACCTTGGCTGGAAGGACTGGGGTTTCTAGTCCCACAGGTGCTCCTCATGGTCTTGGGCAAGCCACTTAACCCTCCATAGCCCATGTTCCCTGTAAAATAGTTATCTCCAAGTTATAATGCCCTGTTCAATGTAATTTCATTTTGTTCAATGTAAACTGCACTGATGCAGAATAGCATGGTATATAAGAGAATATAAATAAATAAATTAAAGAGAAGCAAAGTTGGATGGTACTATACACTGAATTTAGAGATCCTTGTAATGAGGGCAATACATTATAATGCCTCTGTATAAGTCTTTGGTGCGACCTCATTTGGAGTATAGTGTGCAATTCTGGAGACCGCACCTTCAAAAGGATGTGAACAGGATGGAGTCAGTGCAGAGGGTGGCTACTGAAATGATTAGTGGTCTTCATTATAAAGCATATGAGGACAGACTGAAGGATCTTAATATGTACACCTTAGAGGAAAGGCGGGATAGAGGTGATATGATTGAGATGTTTAAATACCTCCGTGGCATAAATGTTCAGGGAGAGAGCCTCTTTCAATTGAAAGCAAGTTCTGCTACGAGGGGACATGGGATGAGGGTGAAGGGAGATAGATTCAGGAGTGATATGCGGAAATATTTCTTTACAGAAAGAGTAGTGGATCCGTGGAATAGTCTCCCAGTGGAGGTGGTAGAGATGAGGACAGTAACTGAATTCAAAAAAGCATGGGACAAACAAAGAGGATCTCTAAAGGTAAAAAGGGGACTGTTGTAATTGTTATGGAAGGACAGACTAGATAGGCCATGTGGTCTTTTTCTGTCATCATATTCCTATGTTTCTATTATTGAGAAGAGAGAGGGGGTGGGTAGGGGAATGCTAGAGGGAACGGGGGAAAGTCAGAGGGGTGGGTGTTTCAGGTATCGCTGTTGAAGTATTCTTTGCAGAGATAGGTTTTAAGGTCCTCCTGGAAATCCTGTAGATTGGAGAATGCATGTAAATAGTCGGAGAGATTGTTCTCGCTAGTTGGTGCAAATAACGAGAATGCCCGGTTGGAAGTAGTTTGACTGTTCCTTATTCTTAGAGTGGGGATGGTGAAGGTGCTCTGCGTGTTTGTTCTTTTAGTTCCATTATTTGGTGCTCGGTGTAGAAGAGTTTGTAAGTAAGTTATGATATACTTTGAAGGTGATCAAGATGACTTTGCATTTTGTTCGGCTTATTATGGGAAGCCAGTGAAGCTGCTTTAGAATTGGCGTTCTAATCTGGATGCACCATGTATAATGCAGGCAGTGTTTTGTAGTGAATGCAGTGCATATTTTGGCAAGCCTTAGAGGATTATGTTGCAGAAGTCCAAATGTGAGAATTTCAGGGTCTGAAAAAACTGTATGGAAGTCACTAGTAGTGGTCGTAAGCACTGTAAGGTTTTCATTTTGTGGCATTTGAGTCTTAAAGTGTTGTTGATGGGTGGTTGTAGGGTGAGGCACTGGTCTAGTATAATGTCTAGGTACTGTGCTTGAGTTTTGACCTCTAGTACAACTTTAAGGGCTCCCAGAATGTCTACATGTCAGGTAAGGGTGGAACCATTTCAGGGTTGTGTCCTTTAATCCCAGGTATTGTAATCATGATATAAGAATGTTGGGCCCGATATTCAGCGGAGATGGCTAGCACAATTACGGCGCCTAGCCATCCCTGCTGAAAACAAACCCTGGCTATCCTGCAGGACAGCACAGCAGCAAGGACCTGACATGGGACAGAGACCACCCCCGGCACCAATGAGGCCTGAACTCTCTGCCAGCTGCAGGAAGTGTGGAGGTAAGCCCCTCCTCCTGCAGCCACATCATCAAGCCAGGCTTCCTGCTCATTAGTGGGCAGTCTAGCCAAGACAAGACACAGTCTAGTCAGCCACCAATCCTGCAGGACAGCAGCAGCAAGGACCCGATGTGGGACAAAGACCATCCTTGGCATCAACGAGGCCCGAGCTCTCCGCCGGCTGCAGGAAGTGTGAAGGTAAGCCTCTCCCCCTACAACAGTATCATGAAGCTGGGCTTCCTGCTCATTAAAGGGCAGCTCTAGCTGAGCCACAGCCTCATCAGCCACCGATCCTGTAGGACAGCAGCAGCAAGGATCTGATGCGTGAAAAAGGCCACCCCCACCACCAACAAGGCCCAAACTCTCCACCAGCTGCAGGAAGTATGGAGATAAGCTCCTCCCCATGCAGCCACATCATCAAACCGGGCTTCCTGCTCATTAAAGGGCAGCCCTAGGTGCACCTGCGCCTGGCGGGCCTGCACCTAAGGGCCTTACCAAAGGGTCCTTAAGCGTGGCCCTGAGAGTGGCCTCAGAGTGCCTCTGCCCAAATGTGCTGATATCGCACCCATCGCCTCCCATTGCTTCATGTGAATACCACCTTTGACAAATGAAGTAGCCACCTGACACCTCCTACTACAAACTTCTATTGCCGAAACACATCACCAGTGCATCATGAGACAGTCTGAGAAGTAGCAAGACCTGCATATTTGATCCACAAACCCCTAATTCCCTTCACAACAGACTGTTGGACAACCATTGAGTCCCCCAGAACCGGCTGAGATAAGGGGATATTAACTTTAGATAGAAGTTTCCACTAAAAAGCGTGAAAGAACTAAAAATCATATTAGACCTCCAAGATGCTCCTACTACAGTACTCTAACCTCCCAGTCTTAAGCATGATTATGCTGATTATAATATTAATGGGAGTAGACTCATACACACCTTCTACAAGACAAATCCCGATTATCCAAAGCTATGGCCTCAAAGGAAACATATTCCCCTACGAAAATGAAAAAATAAAACTACGACACCCACTAATTCATATCCAACCTATTAATACAGAATAAGAAAACAGAAAAAAACATCAAACAAATTAGAGGATAAGATGCGCTGTGATTAATGCGAGATCAGTTCAGAATAAAATTCCTATAATCAAGGATTACATGAAACAACACTCCCTTGATATTTTAGCCATAACAGAGTCATGGCTAACACAGAATTACTCTATCCTTATGAACCAACTAAAACCAAGTAGTTACGAAATCTTTAGCTGCCCTAGAAGTGGTAAGAGAGGAGGGAGAGTGCTGATATTAACAAAAAGTGACTTAAACTTCAATAGTGTACAAACTGGGTCCACAAAAGGCAATGACCTCCTAACTATACTCAACAAATACATAACTATATGGCTAATATATAGAGCACCAAAGTCAAAAACTGACTTCTCCTCAATCCTAGAAATAGCATGCAATAATAACACCAGTAAGGAAAACCTAATCCTCCTAGGAGACTTTAACCTCACATCAGCACCTCCGAAGGATACCACAGCATTCATGGCAGCGATGATCTCATTAAGATACTCACAGATTATAGACACCCCCACACTTGATCCAATATTTGCACCTAGCAGGATGACAGAACTAAGAAACTGTGTAACATTCCAACTGACCTATGTACCCTGGTCTGACCACGCATTAATAGACTTTGTAATTCCGATGGAGAATGACCATAGCAGCACCAAACACAAATGGACCACATACCATAGATTCAGACACATTGACAAGGACATATTTATACAAGAAATCACTCCTAAAATTAATACAAACATAGATATTCTGTACATATTTTTAAATAAATGGAATGGAATTATCAATACAGCAACCACAACTCAACATCAAAGACCAACAAAAAGGGAAGGGAAAACAGCACCATGATATACCTCAACACTAAAAGAGATGAAACAAAAACTGAGAAAGATAGAACACAGGTGCAGAAAATCAAAATTCACAATAGAAAGAACCCTCTACATGCAGAAACTAAGGACCCGATATTCATTTGGTCAGGGCTAAGCACTTAGCCCTGCTCGCCAATCCCTTAACCCCGGATATTCCCTTCCGTGGCGACGGAAGTGAATATCTGGGACTGGCCACAAAAGTTGGCAGACGCAGAGACTAACCAGGTAGCAGTGATTTTCGATGCTGCCCGATTAGCCTCAGCGCCTTAAAGATAGGCAAGGGTTTCCTCGCCTATCTTTAAGTCGCAGAGTGCCAACCGGGCAGCATTGAATATTGCAGCTACCCAGTTAGTGCTTGCCTCCGCCCCCTCTCCACCCCAGAATGCCCCCAACATGCCCCGATGCTAACCGGATAGCATCGGGGAATGCCTTTGAATATCAAGCCCTAAATGAATATTGAAATATGACAGACACAAACAAAAGAAATGACCACACAAAACTAATAATGACCTCACTCAATAGACCAAGGGAACTATTCAACATAGTTAAATCACTAGTGCTACTCCCACAACAAAGAATAGAGCCCAGTCCGCTATCTATAGAGCAAATGGCTGTCCACATTGAAAGAGAGCTAGCATCTCAAAGCATCACACCAACAATACATCTGAAGATCCACCCTGCAACCACCACCTGGAAAAACTTTAACTCAATAACTACAAAACAAAAGGAAAAAATAATAACAAACCTTAACACCACAACATCACTACTCGACCCCTGTCCAGTAAACTGGATAGAAATAACCAGAGTGGAACTAGTACCAACTATCACAAAAATAAAGCAACTATCACTCACCCAAGGATACATACCACCATACCTAAAGATGGCCTCAGTATGATCTATACAAAAAACCTCCTACCGACCAATATCAAGTTTACCCTTCATAGCTAAAATAATAGAAAAAGTGATACAGAAACAACTACAGGAGTTCGACACCCACGCACCACTCAACGCAGAACAACATGGATTTAGACCTAATCATGGCACTGAAACATCACTAATGTCATTAATGGACACACTAACAAGAAGATTCCAAAAACCAATATAAGGATTCATGTTAATTTTCCTGGTTATAAAAGAAGTATTTGACTCGATATGCCATAATACACTCCTCTTACGCCTGCAAACAATAGGTCTCGAATAATTAATGCTTAAATGGTTCTAATCATATCTGACAGACTACAACCAACAGATAAAAATAGACATAACACCTCCTCACCATACCCACAACAGAGAGTGGTTCCCCCAAAGATCAGCACTATCCGCACTGCTTTTCAACCTATATATTCAAACCCTGTGTGTAATATTTCAATCATACAAGGTAAATTCCCATATCTATGCTGATGACATTATATTTTATGCACAATTTGACACCTCATACCCACACTTCATGGATTTCATAAATTGCTTCAATGCAGTGGCACAATGGCTGGAGAACAATCATCTCACGATAAACTACAAAAAGACAGAGGTACTATACATTACCAGAAACGAGGCCTTCAAACCGCCACCCTCCCTTAAATTCAAGAATGCTGACTTGCAAATAAAGCAAGAGGTGCACTACTTAGGAATCACACTCAACCAAAGACTGAACTTAAATTCACATATCAACAAAACACTTAAAATTTACAGCAAAATAAGAACTCTACGAAACCTCCATCCGTTACTAGACCCACATGACTTCAGAACAGTTCCTCAGGCAATAATTTTCCCACACTTTGACTATGCTAACATTGTACTACAGGGAATACCAAAACATTCACTACAGGCATTACAAATCATATTGGGAAAATCAAGATCCAAACACATTACTCCAAAATTAAAGCAATTGCACTGACTTCCCATAAAGAGTAGAATTCATTATAAGGCAATCATGACTACATTCAAAATCACTTATGATTTATCTGCCAATTGCTTGAAACATCTACTAGAATACCCAAGGAGCAAACGAGGGATGAGAAAGACAACACAAAACATGCTAACAGTCCCAATAGAAAAAAAAAGAGCAATCAATATACTTGTTCAAGACCCTTCTCTTTATATGCCCCTGGATTATGGAATGCCCTCCCAGAGAAGATGCGAAATAACACAGACTTATCGACATTCCATAAAGAACTAAAAACATACCTATTCAGAGAATTTTATGGAGACAATACTTAAATTCAAGAACCAAGGACACACAACTAGAACTAACTACCTGCGAATGATTACAGTTGAACTGTCTCTTCAGCCCATACTTTAGCCTATTTAAGCAATCAGATATGCACTTATATACGCGCCCATAAATTGTATATAGTTAAGCTGTTATATTACCCAACTTGTACATAGCAAACGCATCTTCATCCCTGTGTTTAATGATCCAAGTTATACTGTACTCTACTCGATGTAAAAACCAGTTGTTGTTAATTGTAAACCACTCTGATCTGTGGAAGAACGGTATAAAAGAATAGCCAAATAAATAAATATACAATGCTGGGGCCATATCTGACATTGAATATCTGGGTCAGCCGCAAGTCCGGAAGCTAACTAGGCAGCGGTGATATTGAGCCGCTGCCTGTTAGCTCCCACAGGTAAATATAGGCACAGGAAAAACTGGCCTAACTTTACCTGTGGGTTGCTAACCAGACAGCGGCTCAATATCGCCACTGACGGGTTAGCAATGGGTACTACCCCAGAATTCCCTGATGCTAAATGGTTAGCAGTGGGGCATACAATGGCAGTACCCAGGGATATTCAGCAACACTAACAATGTTAGTGCTGCTGAATATCCTGCTTAGAGGCATTTACATGATTATAGGTCTGTAAATGCAGCTTGTCATGCTGTGAGGGCTTGTGTGTATCAGTGATGCTGAGGGCTTTTGGTAGCTTAACTACTGGCAGGGTCTCCCAAGATGGACAGGTCTCAGCTGAGGTGCAAGACTAAGACAAACCTCCCATCTGGGCAGCAGCAGAATGGCATGATGTTGGCAGCGGAGGATCACATTTCTGTGACAACGGCAACAACACTAAATTAAACTGCACGGAAGAAAGGCTTGGCAATCTACTTCCATATCTTGCCACAAGAACCCAGTGGATAGTCACAATAAAACAAATTGCACTATAGTGCTGGAAGATGAGACCCCCAAGTCGGAAGGCACTCAACTAGCTACTGGAGAGGAGCTGAAGACTTTTCAAAGTAAAGCCAGCATTTATGATGTGGTTGGATCAAAGCCCTTGAGATGTCTGACTGCTGATGTAGCTGTGCATGAAATGAGAGTCAGAAGCTGCAAAGATGTCTTACATATTGGGACATGGAATGTACGAAGCATGAACCAAGGGAAGTTGGAGGTGGTCAAGAATGAAATGAAATTTATTTATTTATTTATTTAACATGTTTTGTATCCCGCCTTTTCCTTCAATCAAAGCGGTTAATACAGCACAAAGTTAAACAAAGGTGAGGGAAACATACATTGCATTATCATTACATCACAACAAAACACTAGGAGTACAAACAGGGAACACAGTACATAACTTACATTACATTACCTTACATTAACTACAAACAGCATATCGCTGAACAGAATGAGCATATAGCAGCAGATAGTGGGTCTCGCACGGTCCACCGCCTAAGGGCCACGCCAAAGGGCCCTCTTGCGAGGCCCTCAGGCGCGGGCCCGCAAGGCACGGGCGCGCCATTGCTGAAGGGATTTTAAATGATTTGAAAAGTGCTCAGATTGGCTGCAGTTTTCTCTCACACACAGTTCCCAACTAAGTAGGCACAGCTGATTCTCACTCACTGCTCACAGGATCGTTGGAGCCTTTGCTGAAGGGATTCTAAATGATTTGAAAAGTGCTCAGATTGGCTGCAGTTTTCTCTCACACACAGTTCCCAACTAAGTAGGCACAGCTGATTCTCACTCACTGCTCACAGGATCGTTGGAGCCTTTGCTGAAGGGATTCTAAATGATTTGAAAAGTGCTCAGATTGGCTGCAGTTTTCTCTCACACACAGTTCCCAACTAAGTAGGCACAGCTGATTCTCACTCACTGCTCACAGGATCGTTGGAGCCTTTGCTGAAGGGATTTTAAATGATTTGAAAAGTGCTCAGATTGGCTGCAGTTTTCTCTCACACACAGTTCCCAACTAAGTAGGCACAGCTGATTCTCACTCACTGCTCACAGGATCGTTGGAGCCTTTGCTGAAGGGATTCTAAATGATTTGAAAAGTGCTCAGATTGGCTGCAGTTTTCTCTCACACACAGTTCCCAACTAAGTAGGCACAGCTGATTCTCACTCACTGCTCACAGGATCGTTGGAGCCTTTGCTGAAGGGATTCTAAATGATTTGAAAAGTGCTCAGATTGGCTGCAGTTTTCTCTCACACACAGTTCCCAACTAAGTAGGCACAGCTGATTCTCACTCACTGCTCACAGGATCGTTGGAGCCTTTGCTGAAGGGATTCTAAATGATTTGAAAAGTGCTCAGATTGGCTGCAGTTTTCTCTCACACACAGTTCCCAACTAAGTAGGCACAGCTGATTCTCACTCACTGCTCACAGGATCGTTGGAGCCTTTGCTGAAGGGATTCTAAATGATTTGAAAAGTGCTCAGATTGGCTGCAGTTTTCTCTCACACACAGTTCCCAACTAAGTAGGCACAGCTGATTCTCACTCACTGCTCACAGGATCGTTGGAGCCTTTGCTGAAGGGATTCTAAATGATTTGAAAAGTGCTCAGATTGGCTGCAGTTTTCTCTCACACACAGTTCCCAACTAAGTAGGCACAGCTGATTCTCACTCACTGCTCACAGGATCGTTGGAGCCTTTGCTGAAGGGATTTTAAATGATTTGAAAAGTGCTCAGATTGGCTGCAGTTTTCTCTCACACACAGTTCCCAACTAAGTAGGTACAACTCGATCTACTGGGTGTCAGCGAACTGAAATGGACTGGCATCAGGCACTTTACATCAGATGATCACATGGTCTACTATGCTGGAAATGAAAGACAAAGAAGAAATGGTGTTGCATTTAGAATTAAGAAGAAACTTGTAAGAACTGTAATGAAATATAATGCTATCAGTGAACGCTTAATTTCTATTTGTCTATGAGGAATGCCTATCAACACTACTATAATTCAAGTATTTGCCCCAACAACAGCTGCAGAAGAGGATGAAATTGATGAGTTTTATGAACAAGTATAAACTGAAATTGACAGAACATGCAAATAGGATGTCCTGATAGTCATGGGTGAGTGAAATACAAAGGTTAACAACAAAGAAGAAGGCAAAGTGGTTGGAAAATATGGATTTGGCAACAGAAATGAAGCTGGAGAAAGACTGATAGGATTCTGCAAAACCAATGATCTATTCATCTCAAACACATTCTTCTATCAACACAAACGGCGACTGTACACATGGACTTCATCCAATGGATTATGCAAAAATCAAATTGACTACTTCTGTGGAAGTCTACGATGGAAAAGCTCTATAGCATCAACAAATACAAAATCTGGAGCTGACTGTGGTACAGATCACCAACTACTAGTATGCAAACTCAAGTTAAAGTTGAAAAAGAGCAAGCCACTCATGAATGTAGCAAAATATGACCTTGAGAATATACCACCGGAATTTAAAGACTGCCTGCAAAATTGATTTGCTGCTTTAGATACAAATGACAGAGCTCCAGAAGAGTTATGGAATGACATCAAGAAGGTTGTGTTGGAAGAAAGTGAGAAATCTCTACAAAAAGTGAAAAAGCAAAAACGGCCAAAATAGATGACCAAAAAAACTTTGAAAAAAACACAGAGAAGCTAAAGCCAGAGGAGAAAGACAGGCAATCGGAGAACTCAACAGAGATGTCCAATGTGCAGCAAGACAAGACAAGGAGAAGTACTGCAACAACTCATGCAAGGAAATAGAAGCAGAAACTATTAGAAGAAGAACAAGATTGGCTTTCCTAAAGCTATGAGAGTTAAAGAAAAATTTCCAGCCTCAAATTTGAATGTTACAAGATGCTCAAGGATCCATGTTGAATGATGCTGAGAAGATCAAGAAAAGGTGGAAAGAATATACAGAGTTATTATATGATAAAGATCAAGTGCACAAATAGCCATGTCAGCCTCTACCTTATGATCCAGAACCATTGGTGATGAAAGAAGAAGTTGAAGAAGCATTGAAAGCCTTATCAAAGAAAAAAGCATCAGGTATTGATGACATATCCATAGAAGTATTACAGAAATCTGATGCAGGTGTTACCATACTTACAAGGATCTGCCAGAAAATTTGGAAGACAACATCATGGCCAACTGACTGGAAAAGATCTGTGTTTATACCAATACTAAAGAAAGATGATCCAACTGACTGTGGAAATTATTGCACAATTGCTCTGATCCCACATGCCAACAAGATTCTACTGAAGATTATTCAGGAGTGACTACAACCATACCTGGAAAGAGTACTACCTGAAGTGCAAGCAGGGTTCAGGAAAGGGCGAGGAACGAGAGACATCGCGGATGTGAGATAGATCCTTGAAAAGACTAAAGAATACCAAAAGGATATCTATATGTGTTTTATTGACTACAGCAAGGCTTTTGACTGTGTAAACCATGAGGAACTCTGGGCCACATTAAGAAGCATGGAGATACCAGAACACCTGATCATTCTCTTGCACAACCTTTACATTGATCAAGAAGCAACAATTCAAATGGAACAATTAGAAAATAATGGTTTAAAATTAGCAAAGGTGTACAACAAGGCTACATACTTTCCCCCTAACTGTTTATATGCAGAACAAATCTTCAGAAAACAATGGATGTGTGAAGATTGGTGAGAGACTCATCAACAACCTTCGCTATGCTGATGATACACATTACTGGCTGAAAGTGAAGACGATTTGAAACATTTGCTTCTCAAGATCAAGTAACATAGGCTTAAAATGGGTCTGCACCTTAATGTAAAGAAAACAAAGATCCTGACAACTGGCAAAATCAGTAGGTTCATTGTTGATGGAGTAGAAATTGAAATAGTGGACAACTTTAGCCTGCTTGGATCAACTATTGATAAAGAAACAATAAGCAGTCAAGAAATCAAACAACGCATGTGCTCTTTGGCAGAATGGCTATAAAGGACCTAGACAAGATTCTCAAGAGCAGAGATGTCTCTCTCCATACAAAGATTCAACTTGTTTAAGCCATGGTATTTTCAATAACGTCATATGGATATGAATGTTGGACAGTGAGAATGATAGACAGGAAGAAAATTGATGCCTTTGAATTATGGTTCTGGCGACGAATACTATCTTCAGTACTAGAGGACATCAAACCTAAGCTTTCTTTAGAAGCTCAGATGACAAGACTTCGACTTTCATACTTTGGACATACCATGCGAAGAGAGAGATCCTTAGAGAAGGACATCATGCTTGGCAAGATAGAAGGTCAACGCAAAAGAGGAAGGCCAGCAATGATATGGATTGATACAATAACAGCAGCTATGGGTGCCAGTCTGTCAATAATGAGCCGCCTGACTGAAGAACGAACACAGTTTAGGACAACTATCCAGAGGTTCACCGTGAGTCAACACCGACTCAACGGCACTTAACAACAACAGGTCTTTAAACTAGGTAAATGCCTTTGAATATCGGACTAACTGAGTCAAACACAGAAACAATGTTAAGGAATATTATGATGTGTCCTTGATGTGGCTTGTTCATTCCCTTCATGAGTGCTGTTAAAAGTAACTGCTTGGGTCTGAAGCTGTATTGATGCGGGTCGATTAGGGGATAGGAGATGATGTGCCAAACACAACACTACCACATCCCACACCCCAACTCACTCAAGCCGCACCCAATTCATCTACAACCTGACTTAGACAAACCAAACAACTGATCCATCCATCAGGCACTTTAACCATATGCTGATAATCCATAATGTTTACTGTAATAATTGTCAAGATCCAGTCCTAATCATTCAGTTCGGGTTTAATGTATAACCTGTAAATAGTTACCCTACCACAGCTTGAGTGGCTGTATATGTAAATAGTTCACCTAGTTGCAGCTCCAAGTTATTGATCCTGTTTCAATGTATGCACAAGGCTGTTCCCTTTGTCTTTGCAAGAATTTGTTATTTGTAAACCGCACTGATATTGAAGAGCGCGGTATAGAAAAGCTGTTAAATAAATAAATGTGACCTGCAGTTGGTGTTATCTTGATTATCTTTGCCAGAAATGGTAAGCTTGCAATGGGCCTATAGAAGGTGGGGAGGTTTGGGTCGAGGAGAGATTCTTAAGGATCAGAATAATGGAGGCAAACTTGAGGCTGGTGGATATGTGGCCCAGTGTGAAGGAAAGGTGGGTGATCTTGAGGATGGAGGGACCTAGTTTGGAACGGGCTAGTTTGATCCAGCTTACTGGGCATGGGGTCAAGTGGAGAAGTGGTTGTGTTGAGATCCGAAATAATAGTTTCAATTTGTTTAAGTAAAATTGGTTGAAGCTACACCATTAGGAGGGAGTGGGGACCAGCTCCTGGTGTGGTGGGAGTAAGTCTGAACGGCATGCACTAGTTTTATTTTATTTATTTATTTAAGTTGGTTTTGGTATATTCATTTTGCTACCAGTCAAAATGGTGAACAGACGACAAAATATAAATAGTGATGGGTTATGACAAGTTATAGTGAGTTGAGCTAATAGGTGGACAGTTGAGAAAGGTCGAGACTTTGGCATAGTGTCAGTGGGTTACAATAGGCTCAGCAATAGGTGCAATAAGTTTCAACTGATCACTGTTCAGGAGTGCTGGTGTGTGCCATAGTGTTTTTGGAAGAGGTAAGTATTTAGGTGTTTGATAAAGACTTTGCTTGACTTGATGTTTCGCAGGGTGGGTGGCAGTGCATTCCACAGTGTAGGGGCATAGAGTGAGAAGGCTCATAGACGGGCATGTTAGATGCACTTGAGTACATGTGGCGGCAAGCTGAGAAGGTTCAGTGCGCTCTGTGTATGATGGTGAGGACTTTGAACTTGATCCTAGAGGTGATGGATAGCCATTGGAGGGATTTCAGTATGGGAGTGATGTGGTAGTGCCTGGGCTCTGAAGATCGTGCATGCTGTGGTGTTCTTTGCTAACTGTAGCTTTTAGTCTGGAAGTCAGCTAGTGTTTGTAGAGGATGATTGTTTGACCTTGCCTTATGATTGGGACATTTTGAGGGTCATTCTGAACTCTGTTTAGCGGGTCTGGACGTCCGATCCGTACATCCAGACCCGCTAAATGATCAGGCAGCCTGCCGGGGAAAATGTTCTCCGTACGAACAGGCAATTTATATGGGAAGCTCTGTTTATGGGAGGGAGGGGGCGGGACAGGACATACAAGGCTGATTCTGAGGCCAGTACTGTATGTCTGGGATTGGCCACGAAGATGGGAAAATTATTCCACCTCGGGGGTGAAATAAGTCCCCCTGGACATTGGGGGACCACCGCAACGGGCAGAGACAGAAGGTGAGGGAGTGAAGGGGGATCCCTGGAGTCCGACCCTGGCCATGGAAGGCCCGATCAGGGGTCGGGCTGCGGGGAAAGAAGGTTATTGTCTGCGGCCGGGGATCGCAGCTCCTGAATGGAGCCACGGTGACATGGCGACAGGACGCCATGGCACTGCAGTCCATTCAGGAGCCTTGCTGAGTTAGCCAGGTAGGTGGGCTGGGCATGTGGCCAATCAGAATCAGGGCCCGGCCTGCATGTCCATGCCGTAGACCCAATTCTGATCCCGTGGGCACGTCTAGCCCCCACAGGATGAGAATTGGGTCTACCTATATATACCCCAATTCTGATCAACTGTACAGGGGTTGGATGGTTAGTACGGAATCAGCCTCATAGTCAGCGATTTGATTGTCTCAAAAAGCTCCCTTGGTTGGTTTAATGAGCTCAAAAAGAGTTTTGAGTGGTGTTCTCTCTTCATCTTGTTCGTCATAACATTGTATTCTTGGAGCTTGGCCATGAGGGTGTCTTGGTCATTTGGGTACTTCAAGTGATGCCATCTTCTCTCCAGCTGTCTAAGCCTGTGCTTGGTGTCCCTTAATTTGGAAGTGAACCAGGTGGTGCTATGATTCTTTGTTGTGGTTCTGATTAACACAGGTACACTACCAAAAAACTGCCTCCAGTTTTGCAACTGATTCCTATAGATTTTGGGGTGCTGAATCCAGGAAAAATAGCCAAAATGTTCCATCACGTCACGTTTTCTTGCAAAATTAGATTTCTTACCCATATAAGGAATGTTCACATAATTTCTTTTTAGCCGACTGCAGTTTATTTTCTTGGCCCAAAATAGAGGTTGTAATGGTTAACTAACTAGAAACACTCCCTCATGATATTTTAGAGTGTTTTGTATTCATTTTATACATTAACAGGACAATTGGGAGGCGGGGGGCTAAATCCAGTACTCGCGCTGGCGCATGTTCTTTCCTGTTCGCCTCGCCTCGTTCGCTCGCTCAAACACGGTGGTTGCGACATGAACGCTCCTGTCAAATTTCAGTTTCTTGCAAGTTCATTATTACCTTTTGTTTGCTCAGTCGTAATCCAGCTTTATTCCGAAGTGGTTCACTACAGTTGTAGTTTGCAGTGCTGTGTATTTGTGATGGCTCACAGAGCCAGAGGTTGCGTCAACTCTCCGGACAGTTTTTGTTTTATTTGTGGGGAATATACCGTGAAAAAGCGGCAGAGGAACATTTCTGCATTTATTAAAAAAGTATATTTCGCCTATTTCGGTTTGAAGTTAGGCGATCAAGACAAACCGTGGGCTCCTCACAAAGTGTGCAAGACATGTGAGGAAGATCTACGCTTATGGATGAAAGGTAAAAAACAAGCATTTCGTTTCGGAATACCTATGATGTGGCGTGAACAAAGAGACCACAGCAGTGACTGCTATTTTTGCTCTTGCATTGTGAAGGGATACAACTTAAAAAATAAGAACGTAATAAGTTACCCCAACCTTCCCTCAGCAATTAGGCCTATGCCTCATAGCAACGAAGTACCTGTGCCTGAACCACCAAAATCTTTGGATCATATTTGTGTGGACGGTTCTGATCATGATGAGACTCATCAGATGGCTTTTCCCGATGAGTCCAGTACTTCCGAGTTTGAAACTGAACCAGATCCGAAACCTGAACTTTTCTCTCAAGCTGAATTGAATGATTTAGTCCGGGATTTAGGACTCCCAAAAGATGCTGCCCAACTGCTAGGTTCTCGGCTTAAACAGAAAAATCTATTGTCACCAGGAACAACCGCGAGACACAATTTTTGAAGTATTTCAGCAAAGAGGAAGATTTGGTATTTTGCAACGATATATATGGAGTGATGGAAAAGTTTAAACTCAAGTATGATCCTGCTGAATGGCAGCTGTTCATTGATTCGTCAAAAGACAGCATAAAAGGTGTTCTTCTTCATAATGGCAACACATTCGCTTCAGTTCCTATTGCTCACTCTGTTATTCTCCAAGAAAAATACGAGAATTTGGCCCTGATTCTTCAGAAGATTCGTTATGATGAGCATAAGTGGATGATTTGTGGAGACTTTAAAATTCTATCCATGCTATTAGGGCAGCAATCCGGTTTCACCAAATATCCCTGCTTCCTTTGCTTGTGGGATAGCCAGGCCCGTGACCTACACTGGGGGAAAAAAGACTGGTCAATTCGGGAGTATTTGAGACCCGGTGAGAAAAATGTTCTTCATGAGAGCTTGGTACCTCGTGATAAAATTCTATTACCACCTCTCCACATTAAGTTGGGTCTCATTAAGCAATTCATCAAGTCCCTTCCAAAAGATGGTGAGTGCTTTCGGTACCTTTGCTCAAAGTTCCCCCGACTTTCTGAAGCAAAGCTAAAGGAAGGAGTGTTTGTTGGCCCTGATATAAGGAAACTCATTTCAGATGGAGCATTCGCTGAAACAATGTCTGAGAAGGAAAAAGAAGCCTGGGATTCCTTCAAGGATGTTGTTCTCAAATTCTTGGGGAACAGGCGGGATGAGAACTATAAGGATATTGTTGCCAGGATGCTCAATGCCTTCAAAGAACAAGGCTGTAACATGAGCCTGAAAGTCCATTTCTTGCACTCCCATGTGAACTACTTTCCCGAAAACTTGGGGGCGTACAGTGAAGAACAAGGTGAAAGGTTTCACCAGGACATCAAGGACGCAGAGAGAAGGTACCAAGGAAGATGGAACACCACTATGATGGCTGATTTCTGCTGGTTGCTGCTGCGGGAAACCCCAGATGAAAAATACGCCAAGCAGCGCACCAAGAGAAGCATTCGGGGGAAGAAGAAACGGGCCCACCAGGAGATTGATTGACCCAAGAATGACTTTAAAATCTAAACTGTGTTGACAAATATCGTGTTTTTACTAAACTTTGAAATAAAAATTTGCTAGTTATTACCACAGTGTCGGATCTCATTTATTAGAATTTTATTTTCACACCATCGGGTGTTTGTCTTCATGTATTGCAATGGTGCGGTTTGCGTTTTCTATTCTTACATACATACCTGTACAACATTTTTTGCACATTTCTTTGCTTTGCTTTGTGTCTAACCTCGCTCTTATATGCTCAATGTTTGTGCACATGTATGTGGCTGTTTTAAGTGCAGACAATTTTGCTACCATCACAGTGTGTTTTGTTGACATTACTCTATTCTTATGTGCTGCCTTGTTACAATTTTCTTTATTCTTATTTGAATAACTACTAAATAATTAGTATAAAGAATTCATCCAAGAAACTTTTATCTCGATCGCACTCAATCTGAAACGTTCACCTCAAACTGCTAACCCAATGTAGCAAAAAATCTGTACGTGATGGAGCAAATTGGTTACCAGATTTTGATTCAGCGCACCAAAAAACGTAAAAATCAATCGAAACATTAGAGGCAGTTTAAAAAAAAAATTTTTTAGTGTACCTGTGTTATTTGTGGGGCTGGGGCAGCCTTGCTTGTTACTTCATTCAGGAGTGACAAAGACGCCTAGTGGTTAGAGCAGTTACCTATGACCAAAGAGTCCCTGATTTGAATCCCACTGGCACTCCTTGTGGCCTTGAGCAAGTCACATAACTCTCCGTTGCCTCAGGTACAGACTTAGATTGTAAACCTTCTGGGGACAGGGAAATAATTACTGTATCTGATTGTAACTCACTTTGATCTATTACTGGAAAGGTGTGAGCTAAATACTCCTACTAAAAATGTTATTCAAGTCATGTGAGTATTGAGGCACTACTTCATTTAAAAATGCTTGTTTATCCAGGTTACAGAATCTATGGTTTATTGATTGTGGCAGGGTGCTTGTGTGTGAGGGATAAAGAACGTGATTATTTTGTGATCAGATCATAGGGCAGGGGATAATGAGCGGGTTAGGGGATGGTTTCCTCCTACTGTGAGTTTGGGTGCAAAGATGAGGTCTAGAGTGTTTCCACTCTGGTGTGTTTGTTCATTTATGATTTGGTTATATACTGAAGCTTCCATGGCCTCCAGAAAGGATTCTGATAGTTTGCCTGGAGTTGAGGAGAGGCTGAAGTTGCATAATAGGAGGAAATGTTTATTTTGTGATGTTGACTGCATACTGCTTTGAGGAGGGCTGTTAGGACCTCTGCCTTTGTGGAATAGAGAGCAGTAGATTAGGCAGGCCAATGAATGGCAGGCCAACATTTAGGAACCTAGGGCCCAATATTCAAAGGGCTTAACACAGTTTGCAGATCTTCTAACTGTGTTAATCTCCCTAGCTGGGCTCTTCAGCGGCACTAAACATGGTTAGTGCCGCTGAATATCCATGGGTGATGCCGCTGCATGCCCCAATGCTAACCGATCAGATCTGGTGATAGCTGGGCAGCTGTGATATTCAACCGCTACTCAGTTATCACAGAGGTGAAAGTCAGGTGCAGTAAAATTCGCTGCTGAAGCTGTGTAGCAGTTCAATATCGCCACAACTTGGTTAGCTTGCTGGCAATCTGTGCCATCTGCATATTCAATTCCAGGGCCCGGATATGTCCCCGGCATTGAATATCTGGGTTTAAAGTTCAGCTGCAGCGATATAGCTGCTTCAGCAGCACTAGCCGCTGCACGTTGGGCCCATAAATTTTAAGCTCCTAAATTATGTAGGCAGGTTCTTACCTACAAAGCATCCCTAATAATTACCAAGATTGCCTGGGCACATGGGACCCGTACACCAGGAAGGAAAAGCAAAAAAAAGAACTCAGATCACAGTTACTTGTCAGCAAAAATTGTTTTTATTTAGTACAAGCAAACTCCATAAGCACAGGAAAAAGGTCTGTCTTAGAGATCTGAGGGCGAGCAACATTCTCCCTCCCATCGGGGAGAGAGAAGGCCGCTCCCTTGAGCTCTGTGGCTTGCCTTCTTATATATCCTTCTCTGTAGCAACTCCTGCACTGAATCTTGTTCCGTGTGCACAAATAGTTGTAAAGCCATTTACAAAACTTAGAGCCTTCTGCAAAAAAGTCAGAGTGCTGCTTGCAGAGCTAAGGCTCCCCCCTTGGGATCCCCCCTTTCCCATGATTATGTCTTAGGGCCTGCAGCTGTACTCCAAGGTCTTTGCTTATCTGTGCTGTGGAGCGTATCTCTCCTGCATTCCTTGGGGCCCGCTTATGGTCTTCTACTTCCCGGCACTAATCTCATTCTTTCTTCAGGGCTAGAGAATTTTCTGTTAATTATTTTTCTGTTAATTATTTTCTGGCCTGGCCTGTATTTGCTTCTGGGCCTAACTCTGCATACTTCTATCCAGAGTAAAGTTTTTCCCAGACTGTACCAGGCCACAGACACTTTCTTGTGGCATTTCCTGGATAGCCCATATGCTGTCTTCTTGTGCCATTCATACAGGGTGCCCGTGCAAGCCACAGGCAGCAGGATTACAGTCACAGACAGCACATAAGGCAAACCTAAGCAGACGTATTCCTAGGCCAAAATATCCCAACAATTAGGATGAATTTTCAGCTGAAAATTTAGGCTCCCATGTGTTGCTTCAAGTCAGTGCTGACTCCTAGCAACCCAGCAGCTCCTGGGTTTTCTTGGCAGTGTGACAAGAAGTAGATTAGCAGACCTTTCTTCAGAGGTAATGGAGGGTTAAGTGACTTGCCCAAGGATTCAAAGAGTGCTAGTGGGAATTGAACCCAGTACTCTAACCATTAGACCATTCCGCCACTAACTTAGGAGTCTAACTTAAGAGCCTAAATTTAGGAACTCAGCTTTTTTTTTTAATATCGAGCTGTTGGCCAATTAACCCTAACAAGCTAAAGTTGGAGAAGGCCTATAGATTAGGAGATTATTTCAAGATGCTGTTACCTTGTAACGTATGTGGTGTGCAAGGTTGCACACTACAATATTTTTGTTCTCTAGGAGCCAGGATGAACTCTGGTGAATAGCTGAAAGTTCTAGTGAGGTATAAAGAGGAGAGCCTGAAACAAGTCTGGTACACTTTAAGAACTTAATTCAGCCTTGACCACCTTAAGAAAATCAAGGCAGGGAAGCCTCGACAGAAGGGTGTGGTTCAGGCAGGCAGGATAAATACCTAGAGTGCAGGCAAATCAAGGAATCCCTGAGGAGAAGAAAGTGGAAACCTCCAATAATCTGCTGTAGGAGGTGGAAGAAAGCCCTGTGACTTGGTCCTGGAGTAGCTGAAGAAAATGCCAGAACATGGAAGGGCTTTAAGGTAGAATAAGCTTTGTGGCTTTAGACTTAACCCTTCCTTCTAATTTAAAGAATGGCTCCCTTTAATTCCTATCTGTCAGGGAGCCAGGCCTTGGTGTTTATGTAGGGCACTAAACCATAAAAGGAAGTCTGGCTGGGGAATGTGTGAGTGCCAGCCTGAAGAGGAAGCTAGTTTGGAGGGTTGTGTGTGTATGCTACAAAGACAGAATCAGACTGGGAACCAGTCTCAGATGAAGTCAAGCTGGAGTGTGGCTTTTTGGGTTGTAAAAACTGTAGTGCTTGTTGTCAGCCTGAAAGGACCAGGCTGGAATGTGTTTGTGACCTTGAGTGCTGGAAACACTGAATAAGAAGTGTTGTGTTTGTTGCCAGTTGGCATGGGAACCAGGCTGGGGTGAGTGTTTGTTACTTTAAATGCATGAAGTTTGTAACTCTGAATACTGAGAGAGGTGCTTCAATGGACAGCCTATGAGGGGGCCAAGCTGGGGTTGGACTTGATTATAGCAAAAGTTATGTTTGAGTGATCAGCTTGTACAGAAGCCAGGCTGAGTGTTTGGGAATCGCTTTTTTATTAGATGCTCCAATTGTGATTAGGTTGAGTTAGGTTGGTAGCTTGCTGGGAGTGGGTTCTAATGAATTCTGGGTTTCATTTGTAAGGCAAACTTGATGTTAGCAGCCTGTGAGAACAAGACATAGGGTCATTTTATGTTCTATACATATTCAAGTTCATGTGTACTAATAGACGTGCTTATCTTTACCATGAAACGTAAATAGGAAGTTATTTGAGGGCCTACTGTGAAGTCTAAGGCCTAGATTGATCAGTCATTTGTCACATATATGATATAGGTGTGTGAAACCTGATTGTGCATAGGTTAAAGTAGAAAAAGGGAGGACTAAGTTGCAGAGTAGTTTACATAAGGCTCTCCTTTTTAAATGAAAACCAGCAGATGCACGATTGGGGTAATATCTCTCTAGCTGTTTCTTTGGATCTCTCTTCTGACTTTGAACTTATGGACTACGTTATTCTTCTTGATCGACTGCACTCTGTGGGTATTCGTGGCTCTGTTCATTGCTGGTTCTGCTCCTTTCTTCACCAGTGCTCCTTCTCTGTGTTGAATGGTCTCTTTTCCTCTTCTCCATTCATTCCCCTCACTTGTGATATCCTTCGAGGCTTCGTTCTTGCACCATTACTTTTCATTATTTTCCTCATTGACACTCCTTATCCAGCAATCAGAAATTTCAGCCTATTACTATGCTGATGACATCATTTTACTCCACCATACTAGTCCCACCACTTCTGATATTTCCTCCCTTAATACCTGCCTTGCTCATATTTCTTCTTGGTTGGCCAACAATTTTCTTCACATAAATGCCTCCAAGTCCACAGCCATTTGGTTCCCTGCTTCAGCTTCCCCACCCACTCTGGCCCGATTCCCATGGCAACCTCCTTCCACTATCTTGGGGACATCCTAGACGCCTCTTTCACTTTCCAGGCACACATTTGCTCCTTGATCCAGTGATCTTTTTTCTTTCTCCATCATATCCGCATCGTTCGGCCTTTTTTGTCACCTTCATCTCACTTCCCTTCTCCTTGCCTTGGTTCTGTCTAGACTTGACTATTGCAATACTTCTTCTTGGCCTTCCTCAGTACCAGATTCAGTGGTTACAATTGGTTCAAAGCACAGCTACACGTATTATTGCCCATACTACACAATTCAGCCACATCACTCTATTTCTCATCCGACTTCACTGACTTCCCTATGTTTCCGCCCTCAGTACAAGCTCCTTACTCTTACTCACAGGACTTTCTATAACAATACCCCAGGTACATCTTGGATCATCTGCACTTCAACGCTCCCTCCCCGTGTTCTTTGGAATATCCATGCAAACCACCTCTACCTTCCCCCTCCCTCTGTTGCCCGTCTAGAATCGATCCGCACCTCAGCTCTCTACTTTCTTGGTTCCACCCTCTAGAACTGCCTGCCTGTGACCTTGTGTCTGGAGCCTTCCTATGTCAAATTCAAATTGCTTCTAAAGACCCATCTTTTCCAAATGGCCTTTAACCTTTCCCTCCTGGAGTCCTCTATCTGTTTATGTTGTCATGTGACTGTGTCGCTTTCCTATCCAGATATTGGCGTTCTTTTTATACTTTCTTATTTTTTTGGTATTACATTGTACATCGCCCTGCTACCTGGTTATGGGTGTGGTATATCAA
The DNA here is from genome assembly GCA_033557465.1 of Ichthyophis bannanicus. Classification (NCBI taxonomy): domain Eukaryota; kingdom Metazoa; phylum Chordata; class Amphibia; order Gymnophiona; family Ichthyophiidae; genus Ichthyophis; species Ichthyophis bannanicus. The sequence continues at coordinate 905,938,833 of CM066034.1, forward strand.
ATACAAATAAACATAAACACAGAGCCTTTTGTAATATACCTTAAAGAATGAAGGAAAAGCTTGTGCAGTTTGCAGCAGGTATACCGACAACAACTATTTTAAAAAAAGAAAAACATTCAAAAAGGACAGCATCATTTGGGCTATGGAGCATGTATGTGCTGATACGTACATCTGTAAGCTGCCTGCCTCAGAACAGATGTAAATATCAATGTCTAGATTTTTTAAACTATGCATATATTTCCTTTGCAAATACAAAATAAACACATACTTCTCAGGCTCACTCAAAGCAGACCCAGAGCACACCCTTTTGAAAACTGTATGCTATAAACATGCACAGTAAGTAGTGGCTTTTCTAAAATCACCATTTGGACTTATTAAGCTGTTTACATGTATAAACACACCATTTATTTGTGCAAATGCCACGTAAACCTTCTAAAATATCTTCCATTATGTCTTTTTTTAAATATATAATTTGTGTAGTATTGAAAAGATTTTAGAGCTTTCAGCACTTGGTAGAATATCAAATCCTTTTAAGCAAAAAAAAAATAGATATAGATATATATATATAGAGAGAGAGAGAGACCCAAGTTCTGTATCTGGGCTGTATAATGCCGAGGAAGTGAGCAGCGTTGGGAATAGCATTTCTTACCTGTATATAAGCACCCCCACGGTCAGCCATGTAATCAATGGAGCTCTACAAGACCAGGCTACGTTGTGGCATGCATCCTGTCCCGGCTGCTCCTCTACATGTGGGAAGCACCTGCCTCGATTCCCATTGTGAGCAAACTCCTCAATGCCATGTATAGGGTCCAACGCGGCCTGGTGTTCTGGAAGACCCAGCTTCTGCACACCTCCATGGTTGTGGAATCGGCGATGCGGAAGCAAAAGAGCCCGAAGTCACATTTTTCGGTCCCACCTGGCATGGGGCGCAAGGCCTATCAGGGGTCCATGCTGATGTGCCACATTCAGGCCTACCATGAAGTTTAGAGATGTCATACAAAAGGAGACCTAAGGATAAAAGAGTGCTTAAAAAGTAGTAACAGGCCCAGTGGATAAACATGTTAGGTCTAAGGAAGACTAACACCACAGGATGTCTCCTCGCCACTTTCCTTGATAGCAGGGGCCTCATTGAGCTCACTAGAACATATTCCACTTTCCGTACTTCAACCTACTTTGCTAACGAGTTCTCCAGTTGATCAGTCTTTGCTGTAGTTGCTCACATTAAGTTAAGTCTAGTTAAGTTTACCTACTTTGTGCCATGTACCTTAAGTTAAACTGTGAACCAGGAATTATAGTTTGCTCATGTTAAATTACGTCCAGTTACATTTACATACACTGTTCTATGTACCTTAAGTTGTTATCAGTATACCGCCTTGACAATTTGATAAGGTGTTATATAAAAACAGTTAAATAAATATTACCCTTCAAATGTTTCTATTGCCCCTGCTGCTTGTCAGATTCATAAAGTAACTCCTCAGGCTTCTGGTTCTTAGGTTTACGTAACGGACATGTGGCAGGTAGTGACACGTACTGAGAAATTCCTTTCTGCTATGATATTGCTACTATGTGATTTTCCACAGGAGTCTTGCAAAGTTTAAGGAAATTGAAGGCCAGATGGAGACCTTTGGAAAAGGGATCTCTACACTGGGCTTCCAGGTGATCTTTAATCACAGATACACTCATGGACTGAAGAAAGATTATTTTATATTATACCACAAATTGGAAGCACCTGAGAATACTGCTGGGAAAAAGAACTTAAGATTTTTTAATTTTCCTATTATTCATTTGCTATCACCTGAGGTTCTTTTGAGAAAATATTTTAGAGAAGTGATATGGCTATACAACGTTGATAGTATTCTGTTTTCTAAGGGGTCTGTTTAATAAGCAGCGCTAGCAGCTTCTGTGTGAAATCAGAGCCATGGCCCCATTGAATAAAACAGAAGCTTCTAGCGCCGCTTAGTAAACAGACCCTCAAGTAATATTATATATCATATAAGATCAAATTAGAGTCTGATGTTCCAGCTGGGAATGATAGGGTGGCAACTAATATTGAATTTAATTTATCTGCATTTTAGAGGATTCTTGGGATAATATTTCCTCTAGAGCTACGTTGGTTGTTACATTTGTTTCCAAGAAAGATTTCATAATCATAGATTTATAGTAACATAGTAAATGACGGCAGATAAAGACCAGTATGGTCCATCTAGTCTGCCCGGTATGATGTCAAAAGTAGGTACACCTGCCGCTCCGTGCAAGCCACCCCTCCCCATGTCTTTGTTTAGGGGTGAACCCACCACTCCATGTAGGATACCCCCATTTGTTGAGGAATTAGATGGTTCAGTTTATTTAGATGTTTTCTTGTTGCTGTAAAGGGATCCACTGTGTCTGTCCCATGCCCTTTTGAACTCCGTCACCGTGTTTGCCCCCACCACTTCCATCAGGAGGGCATTCCAAGCATCCACCACCCTTTCAGTGAAAAAGTATTTCCTGACATTGCCTTTCAATTTACCATCTTGTAGCTTCATGTTATGCCCTCTAGTTTTGCAGCTTCTCCGTCTTTGGAAGAGGTTTGTTTGTTCATTATTTCTCTTTAAGTATTTCAAGGTCTGAATTATATCTCCCCTGGCCCTCCTCTCCTACAAAGTGTACATGTTTAGGTCTTCAAGTCTCTTCTCATAAGGCTTCTGACGCAGGCTCCATATCATTTTGGTCGCCTTCCTCTGAACAGTTTCCAGTTTTTTTATATCCTTTGTAAGATATGGTCTCCAAAACTGAACGCAGTATTCCAAGTGAGGCCTCACCAGTGACTTGTACAGAGGCATAAGTACCTCTTCCTTTCTACTGGTAGTTCCTCTTCATATGCAGCCCAACATCCTCCTGGCTTTTGCCACTCCTTGTCGCACTGTTTTGCCACCTTGAGATCTTCAGAAATAATCACACCAAGGTCTTTCTCCTGATCCGTGCACACCAATCTCTCGCCCCCTATTGCGTACATTTCCCTTGGATTTCTGCTACCCATGTGCATGACTCTGCACTTCTTCACATTTAAATGTTAATTGCCAAGCATTAGACCATTCTTCCAGCTTTTGAAGATCATTCCTCATGTTAACCACTCCCTCGGGAGTCCACTCTGTTGCAAATTTTCGTGTCATCTGCAAATAGACAGACTTTTCCATGCAGTCCTTCAGCAATATCACTCACAAATGTATTGAACAATGCTGGTCCCAGGACCAAACCCTGGGGCACCCCGCTAATCACCTTCCCCTCATCTGAGTGAGCTCCATGTACCATCACCTTCTGTCGTCTGTCAGTCAACCAATTTCTGATCCAATTTACCATCTTGGAATCTATCCCCAAGCTACTGAGTTTATTGATAAGCCTCCTATGAGGCACAGCATCAAAGGCTTTGCTGAAATCCAGGTAGATGACATCCATCGCATGCCCCTGATCTAGTTCCCTGGTCAACCAGTCAAAGAACTCAATCAGATTTGTTTGGCAAGATCGTCCTTCAGTAAAACCATGTTGTCTCAGATCTTGCAACCTGTTGGTTTTGAGAAAGTTAACTATTCGCTCTTTCAGGAGCGCCCCCATTACTTTTCCCGCCACTGAGGTAAGGCTCACAGGCCTGTAGTTTGACACTCCTTCCCTGTTACCACTTTTGTATAGAGGTACGACATCAGCCATTCTCCAGTCCCGAGGAACCTTTCCTGTTTCCAAGGATCTGTTGAAAACATCCTTTAACGGCCCTGCAAGAACCTCTCTGAGCTCTTTCAGTATCCTGGGATGTATCTCATCCGTTCCCATGGCCTTGTCTACTTTCATTTTTGCAAGTTGTTCTAACACTTCATCTTCTGTGAATGGTGTGGTATCTACTTCATTCCCATTTTTATATTTGGGAGTCACAGGTGGTCCTTCTCCAGGACTTTCTTTAGTAAAAACAGAGCAGAAGTATTCGTTTAGCATTTTTGCTTTTTCAATGTCACTTTCCACTAGTGCGTTCCCAGCACTTCTGAGTCCTGCAATTCCATCTCTGCTCTTCTTCCTTTCCCCAATATACCTGAAGGAGGTTTTGTCACCACACTTCACATCTTTAGCCATCTTTTCCTCTGCCTTTGATTTTGCTATCCTTATTTCTCTCTTTGTCTCTGAGTTTGATCCTGTATTCATTTCTGTGTTCCTCTGTTTGCAAGCTTTTGAATTTTGCGAAAGCTGTGGTTTTTTTGCCTTTATTTGAACAGCCAGTTCTTTGGAAAACCAAATAGGTTTTCTTCTCCTCTTGTTTTTATTTACTTTTCTTACATATTTATCCGTTGCCCCTTTTATTGCCACCTTTAGGTTAGCTCATTGCAATTCCACTTCCCTTATCTCCTTCCACCCTGTCAGCTCCTCCTTTAGGTACTCGGCCATTTTATTGAAGTCGGTGTTTTTGAAGTTTAGGACTTTGAGCTTGCTATGATTGGCCTGTATCATAGCTTTTATCTCAAACCACACCATGTGATGATTGCTGCTGCTCACAGGGGCACTCACACAGACATTCGACACGCTATCACTGTTAGTGAGCACTAAATCCAGCGTTGAGCTTTCCCTGGTTGGTTCCATCACCACTCGTCTAAGTAATGCATCTTGGAGAGCATCCACAATTTTTTTTGCTTCTTTCCAGATTTGCAGAAGGAGTAATCCAATCCACATAAGGTAGATTAAAGTCACCCAATATGATCGCTTCTCCCTTTTTGGCTATTTTGGCAATATATATAATCAATTTGTTATCTATCTCTTCAATTTGAGTCAGAGCTCTGTATACTACAGCAGTATGGATGACAGTGCCATCTCCTCTTTCCAACACTATCCAGAGCACTTCTTCTTTTCCCCATGCCCCCTGTATTTCAGTAGCTTTAATATTGCTTTTGACATACAAGGCTACTCCTCCTCCTCTTCCATTTTCTCTGTCTCTTCTGAATAGATTGTAGCCAGCTATGGCTACATCCCAATCATGTGATTCATTAAGCCATGTTTCTGTAATGGCCACATTCTCCAAATCCATTTCCACCAATAGGGCTTCCAGGTCTGGAACTTTGTTGGCTAAGCTTCGAGCATTTGTGCTCATTGCTTTCCAGGATTTAACTGGCTTGTGTGTATTTTGCATTGCTTTTGTTCTGCCCACATCTTCCCGCTTGTTTTTGATGTGTGGTTTAAAAGTGTGGCTGTTACTGATGTTCTGCTTTTGCAGGGGGTGACGTCCAGAGCTTGACCTTCCACATCTGTGTTCACTTTCTGCTCTAAGTACTTCAACAACTTGGTTTGTATTCCTGCTAGCTGAAGAGTCTGGGAGGCACTTGACTACCTTCTCTCCATTGAACTGTGTTCCCAAGTTGGTGCCTCTGATGGAATCCCCAGGTATTAGTAGTTTGCTGTTTGGTGAGGTTTTCTCCATATTTGGTCCTCTAGCAGGAGATTGGGCATTGTCTGTCTCATTTAAGGAACCTTCAGTTTCTTTGGATTGGGCATCCTCATTAGCCAAGGCAGAGAAGGCATTATGCAGGGATATCTCCTGATGCATAGGATGTCTGTATGTTACAGGTCACAATCTACCAGAACCCACTGTGATCCATTTGTCCCTGGGGTGTTTGAAATTCTTTGTGGGAGCGGTGGTGGACATTGTTCAGTTTGTATCCTACAAGAGGTGCGCTTCATTGCAGCCAGTTCCTCGCTCAGTAGGGTCACCTCTTTATGCTTGGCAGCTAGGTCTTCCCTTAGTAGAGTCAGTTCTTTATGCATGGCAGCTGACCTGAAGCACAGAGGACAAGCTCTTAGATTCCAAATGAATTGTCTTGGAATGAATGTACCGCAGTTATTGCACCAAATACACGACATGCTGAATAAGCAGTCCTAGCAGAAGAAGAAAGGAAGAAGAAGAGGTGGGCCTTAACCCAAGTTAAAAGGATAGATGGCAACGTATGTGACCACTATATAGGCAATATAGCCCTGAGGTGGGTGGGGTGAGGGATAGGGTGGGTGGGAACCTAAGTGTCTCTGTCCAGTAGGCTGTTCCTGAACTGGGGCATCCACAGATGTCTGTTCCAAGGCTACACAGGAAAGCAGTTAGTCAGTCAGAATATCCCTATCTTTCTTTAAAAATAAGAACTCTTTGTTTTGTGGTTCTAAATAACAAATGTTTCCAGATGTATCAAGGGCAACCCAGCTGTGTAGGAAATATTTTCTTAAATTATGTGTTTTTGCACTAGTTGGGACTTTTTATTTACATTTTCCTTGCAAATGCTTAGTTTTTATTCAACATATTAAATGCATATTTATTTATTTAGACAGTTTTGTATACCGCCTTATCCTTCAATCAAAGCAGTCACAACACAATTGGGGGATACATTTAACACGCGGGGATATGAGACACATACACTAATACTTACAGGGAACATGGGCTATGGAGGGTTAAGTGGCTTGCCCAAGACCACAAGGAGCATCTGTGGGACTAGAAACCCCAGTCCTTCCGGCCCAAGGTTGCTGCCTCTAGTGGGATTTGAACCCCTGACCTTCCGGCCTGAAGTACCTTGCCCCAACCACTAGGCTGCTCCTCCCTCATTTGTTGATCTTATGCACCTGGAGAGGCTCCTGTTAGAAAAGGAAACCTTCAATCCTTAAAGTCCTGAAAATGGAAATGGAGAGTTGTTAATATCAATAGTATGTGATATCTGGGGTAACATATGATTTACAGCCATTTGTTGAGAGCATGTGCTCTATATTTGTTTCTTTTGCATTTCTTTTCTTTCCCACAGGAGTGCTGCTCATAATGAGGGCTTGATTTTCCTAATGTCTTATGATGATATATGCATTGTAATTTTAGTTTTTATATTTCCTTGAACTGCAATCAAACCGGTAACGTTAAAATTAAAGAAAAAAATATGAGTTAAAATTTCAGCAGGACATCTTCTGGAGAATAATTTGAAATATCTAATCTGGACATTTCCCAATGATCCCAATAGTCAGCGGCTCTTTAGAGGCAATTTTATAAGGAACCACAGAAAGCTACGTGCCGTTTATGTTCATAAATTATATTTTCAATAGCATGCGCGCACACTTTAGCCAGCTACTATTCTGTACTTTCACTGTGGACGTGTAAATAGGTGGAGCTTGGATGGAGCACAAATTTATGTGCATACTGTAAATTACACAGTGCTATAATTTCTACATGTTGTTGAAAGATCTAGGTGCCTGCTGTTACACCAGCCATAGGGCTGACATAAGTACTTGTGCCTAGATTTAATGTGCATTTTCCACCACTTACTATATTTTATAAAATAGGGACGTATGTGCATATTTGAGTCTATAAAATAGGCGTTAGTGACACATGGGAAAATGAGCTATGTGGGAATTTATCAAATTACCCTCCACACATATAGATAGTGCTACTGAATATATAAGTTGCATTTTAGAAAGAGTGTCTAGAAAGAAGCTGGGATGTCCAGGTGAAAATGTCCAGAATATTGTGGGAGTGGCAGCAATGAAAGGAGACCTGGAAATGGGAATAACGAGTGAGGTGATCAAATTTGCAGATGACACAAAATTATTCAAAGTTGTTAAAACGCAAGAGAATTGTGAAATTGCAAGAAGACTTTGATAAATTTGAAGACTGGCTGTCCAAATGGCAGATGAAATTGGACCCGGTGAGACCCGGTGGACCCGGTGAGAGTTCTGCACCTAGGAAAGAACAATCCAAACTATGGTTACACAATGCAAAGTTCCACATTAGGATTCACCACCCAGGAAAACGGTTTAGGTGTGATCGTGGATAACACATTGAAAGCAGTGGCAGGATTCGATCCGAACAGGAACCAGTTCGGATCGATCCCACCACTGATACAAGTGACCGAGAGAGCAGCAGCACGGCACATATTTGCATTGCTGCGCCACATGCTCAGCCCGCTGGCAGTCATTGCAGAGCAACAGCTTCCTGGTGGCCCAGCAGCCCAATCCCCCTTGCCCACAAGTGGTGTAATGGCTTCATGGACTTCCTGCAGTGCCGCAGTCCCCCAATGCCATTAAACCACAGGCGGGTGGGGGGAGTCCCGCCAGTGCAGAGCTGGCATCTGGATGCCGTTTTCAGCCCTGTTCACTGAATGTGGCCCCTGGCAGGGACCGGTTCACGTGAACCAGGCTGAACTGGCCAGATCCCACCAGTGCTTGAAACCCACCGCCCAGTGTGCAGCTGCTGCCAAGAAAGCAAATAGAATGCTAGGAGACCGCACCTTGAATATTGTGTGGAATTCTGCTTGCCATATCTTAAAGATATAGCGAAATTAGAAAAGGTACAGAGAAAAACCACCAAAATGGTAAAGGGGATGGAAGAATACCCCTATAAGGAAATGCTTAAAAAGTTAGGACTTTTCAACTTGGAAAAGAGACGGCTGAGGGGAGATATGATAGAGATCTATAAATTAATGAGTGGAGTAGAACGGGTAAACGTAAATCAATTGTTTACACTATCAAAAAGTAGAAAGGCTAGAGGACACGTAATGAAGCTACAATGTAACCCATTTAAGACTATTAAGAGAAAATATTTTTTCACTCAAAGCGTAATAAAACTCTGGAACTTGTTACCGGAGGATGTAGTAAAGGCTGTTAGTGTAGTTGTGTTTTAAAAATGTTTGGACAAGTTCCTGGAGGAAAGATCCATAAAATATTATTAGAGGACCTGGGAAATCCACTGCTTTCCCCAGGACAAACATTGTGGAACTTGTGTGCCTTTTTTTGGGAACCTGTCAGGTACTTGTGATTTGGATTGGCCACTGTTGGAAACAGGATACTGGGCTTGATGGACCTTGGTCTGACCCAGTATAGCATTTCTTATGTTCTCATAAGTGCCTTCTGAAATCCATCAGTTTCCACTTTGAAAGATACACGTCCCCACAACCGGTTCAGGAGATGGGCCTGTGTATATGGCATGGCCGGGTACATACGTGTTAGTAGCCCATTTTAGAAATGTGGACATATCTGAAATGCAGAGATGCAGACATGGGTACTGTGATGGGGTATATAGGAAGTTACCCATCCCTCTCCAAAGGAATTTTCATCAGTCCTCCTTAAAATGATCTACAGCTCACAACTCAGGGCTGCAAGGGTGTGACTCAGACAGAGGGATTCAGAATCCAGCTAAGTACTCAAGGAGGAGAGAGGGCCATAGAGACGGGAAGCTCCTTCCAATCAGGACTGGGAAAAGAGTCTTGCTGAGAAGTGGGAACCATATTCACAGACACTGAAGCCTAAGTGAGTGACTGGACTTTGTGCCCAGCTTAATTCTGAACTTTAAATTGTGGATCAGGGGAAAGGACACTGAGAACCGGCATTGTGAGGCAACAAGCTGTGGAGTGGTTGCTGGATAGCTGAAGGACAATAAGTGTTTTTTTTGTTTGGCCCGGAACTATTTACCTGATATTTTAAGAGCCTTGCCACCGCATGCCACGCTGTACCACAGGTACATACAGTAGATGTACCCGCCAAGGTATTTCAGTTTGGGTGCGTCTATGCTATGATTCATGTACATCCCAACCTGTCATATTGGAACTTCAGATGTGTGGCGGTGGGGAAGTTAAATGAAAGCTGTGTTTACTACTATGCATGTTCTGTTGACCCGGTGAAAATTACTCTGTTGGTGGTGAGAGTACATTTCTCTTGTCCCCCTGAAAGTGTTGCCACACTTTTCTGCTAGTTATTCATGGTCATGAGCAGATATAGACATGTCAGCAGCCAGGACCAGACATGCATGGGCCTTTCTGAAATCATGTAGTAACATGCATCTACATAGGACTGCCCAGGCCATGTCTCCACCTCATCCCTGTGCAACATGGATGTGCTCGTGCCAGGGACATGTATGTACCCAGCTTTCTAAAATGGCCACAGAGATATCTTTGTGATTTGCCTATCTGCATGTCTATTTTCAGATGTCCTAATCACAGATATAGCTTCTAAAATGACCCTTTATATGTATACATATATGTACATACTTCTACTTAAAATCCCTGAATATCTGGGTTTCTACATATAAGGTTGGAGGGGACATTCAAAGGCATTTACATAATTTGCAGACATGCAAACTGTGTAAATGCTGTTGGATGGGCTATTCAGCTGCACTAACACAGTTAGTACCGCTGGGTATCAGTGGGTCCTCCTACTACACACCCCAGTGTTATATGGTTAGCATCGGGGCGTGTCATGGGCATTCTGGGGCGGAGTGGAGGCAGCACCCGTCACTAAACAGGCAGTGGCAATATTGAGCCGCTGCCTGGTTAGCAACACATGAGTAAAGTAAGGTGCGGCAAAGGTTGATCTAAATTTACCCGCAGAAGCTAACTGGGCAGCAGCTCAATATAAACACTGCCCGTTTAGTTTCTGGCTTCTGTGTCAACCCGGATATTCAATGCTAGTGGCTGGATATGGGATTTACAAGCACTAATTGCTGCCAAAAAGTATGGAGTAGAAGAGTAGCCTAATGGTTAGAGTGCTGGCTTGGGAACCAAGAGGCCAGGGTTTGATTCCCACTATTTATTTATTTTATTTTATTTATTTATTTAGACAGTTTTGTATACCGCCTTATCCTTCAATCAAAGCGGTCACAACACAATTGGGGGACACATTTAACACGCGGGGATATGAGACACATACACTAATACTTACAGGGAACATGGGCAGTGGAGGGTTAAGTGGCTTGCCCAAGACCACAAGGAGCATCTGTGGGACTAGAAACCCCAGTCCTTCCTGCCCAAGGTTGCTGTCCTCTAGTGGGATTTGAACCCCCCCAACCTTCCAGCCTGAAGTACCTTGCCCCAACCACTAGGCCACTCCTCCACAGTGCTCCTTGTGGCCTTGGGCTAATCGCTTAACCCTCCATTGCCTCAATGTCCCTGTTAAATGTACATTACCAAGTTTAAGTTACAATGTAAAGTGCTTTGACTGAAATGATTAAGTGGTATAAAAGCCTGTTAAATAAATAAATATTCCGCCTCCTATGAAATAAGGCCCTGAATATCAGTACTATACTGTGCATTGTTTGGCTGGTCATAATTGGGACATGCTCCAGTTGTACCAGATTCTGCTCCTGCAGGGGCTAGATGTGCACATAGGATCAGGATCAGGATCAGGTGAACTGGCCTGGATGTGCAGGCTGTGTCCTGATTCTGGCCACCTGGACATCCAATGAACTCCCCAGCCCATGCAGGAGCTGTCATCCCCAGTAGACCCAGAATTCTGCTATTCCTGGCAGCCCAACCCCTGATCAGGCTGGGCTGTGCAGACCACCCTGTAGCCCCTCACCTCTGGTCTGCTATCAGGCTCCAACTAAGGGATGTATTCCATCTCAGATGTACAGGGCCAATCTCTGAGGTCATGGCACCACCCACAGCTCTCCCTTGCTCTGCCTGTGGCCCACCCACAAACAGAGCTCCCCACACAGCTGAGATCTATGCACAGGGAGCTCTGTTTCCAGGATGCAGGCTAGACATTTAGTGGGGCTGGACATCTGGATCAGACATCCAGACTTGCTAAACACAGTACAGAATGACTCCCATAGCTTATACATTTGTCTCAGATGGCCCAGGTGATTTTATTTTGGCACATCTGAGCCAAACATATAAGCTATAAGGCACATTTTAGAAAGACTGTTTAAGCAGAAGCAGGGACGTGCAAAGCAAAAGTGTGAAAATCAGTGGTGATTTTAGAAGAGACATTGTGCACATGCATAGGCCTACTAAAATCAGCACATCCTTGCCCCCGAATAGAAATTCTCTAAATCTTAGGGAAAAGGGAATTCTTTGGGTTAAAGCTGATACAATGGATTATAAAGTACACATATGTATTTGCTAACTCAGGGCTTAGTAGCACCAGAGTGATTTTAATTTTAATTAAAAACTCAGTCAGTAGCAGCAGGGAGCTTTTAATTTAAATCAAATTAGAGTATAGCTTAGCATAGAAGGAAGAATAGGATCTTTACTGAAGAATATATAGGGAAGTTACCCATGCCTGAAATGGTACTTAAAGATGATATATCAGAAGAATTGAAAGAAATCTCTAAACTGGGAAGATGTATTACAAGTATTTGATAAACTGAAGAGTAGTAAATTACCTGGACCGGATGGTATACATCCGAGGGCATTGAAAGAAATGAAATATGAGACTGCAGACCTACTATTAGTAATCTCTGAACTATCATTAAAATCATCTCTAGTACCTGAAGAATGGAGAATGGTCAATGCAACACCAGTTTTTAAAAAAGATTCCAGGAGTGATCCGGGAAACTACAGACCGGTAAGCCTGATGTCAGTACTGGGCAAAATGGTAGAAACCATTATAAAAAATAAAATTACTGAACATGTAGATAGTCATGGTTTAATGGGAGAAGCCACATAGATTTAGCCAAAGAAAGTCTTGTCTTACTAATCTGTTTATTTTTTTGAAGGAGTGAATAAACAGGTAGACCAAGGTAAGCCGGTTGATATAGTGTATCTGGATTTCAGAAAGCCTTTGACAAGGTCCCTCATGAGAGACTCTTAGCCAAATTAAAAAGTCATGGAATTGGAGGCAGTGTACTGTTGTGAATCAGGAACTGGTTAAAAGAGAAGGCAGAGTAGGGCTAAATGGCCAGTTTTCTCAATAGAGAAAGGTGAATAGTAGAGTACCCCAGGGATCTATGCTGGATCCGCTGTTTTTTAAGATATTCATAAATGACCTTGAAATAGTAATGACGAGTGAGAGGATCAAACTTGCAGATGACACAATTATTCAAATTTATTAAAATGCAAGAGGACTGTGAAAAATCACAAGAGGACCTTGACAAATTGGAAGACTGGATGTCCAAATGGTAGATGAAATTTAATGTGGACAAGTACAAAGTTATGCACCTAGGAAAAAACACAAACTGCATTTTCACACTGCAAGGTTCCACATTTGGAACCACCACCCAGGAAAAAAAGATTTAGGAGGCCTAGTGGTTGGGGTAAGTTACCTTGGGTTAGAGGGCCAGGAGTTCAACTCCTACTAGAGGACAGCAACCTTGGGCCAGAAGGACTAGGGTTTCCAATCCCACAGTGCTCCTTGTAGCCTTGGGCAAGCCACTTAACCCTATGTTGCCTTAGCTTTGGGGACAAGGGGAAAATATAGTAACTGAATGTATACTGCTTTAACTAGTAGAAAAGCAGTATATAAGCTAGCTAAATAAATTTAGGTGTCATTGTGGATAATACATTGAAACCCTCTGTCCAGTGGGCAGCAGTGTTCAAGAAAGCAAATAGAATGCTAGGAATCGTAAAGAAAGGAATGGAGAATAAAACCAAGGATATTGTAATGCCTTTGTATCGTTCTGTGGTGGGACCGCACCTTGAATATTGTGTGCAAAAGGATATAGCGAAATTAGAAAAGGTAAAGAGAAAAGCCACCGAAATGGTAAAGGGGATGGAAGGATACCCCCATGAGGAAAGGCTTGAAAGGTTAGAAAAGAGATGGCTGAGGGGAGATATGATAGAAATCTATAAATTAATGAATGGAAAGGGTAAACGTAGATCGGTTGTATACACCATCAAAAAGTAGAAAGACTAGGGGACACACAATGACGCTACAATGTGTTGAGTGAAAAAATATTTTCTCTTAGTCTTAAGTAAGGGAAAATATTTTTTCACTCAACGCATAATCAAATTCTGGAATTCATTACTGGAGGATATTGTGAAGGCTGTTAGCATAGCTGGATTTAAAAAAGGCTTGGACAAGTTTCTGGAGGAAAGGTCCATAAACCATTATTAACGACCCGGGAGATCCACTGCTTGCCCCGGGATAAGCATTGTGAAACCTGTGTGCCTTTTTGGGAACCACTTGTGACCTGGATTGGCCACTGTTGGATATAGGATACTAGGCTTAACAAACCTTAGTCTGACCTGGTATGGCATTTCTTATGTTCATATATTCTTAACAGATGATGGTAACACAGGGGAAGAACTGAGGTGGAGAAGTTTGAAAGTGAGTGGTTAGAGAAAAAGACAAGGTTGAGGCAGCTAAAAGCAAAAAGCAGCTAAAAACCATCCTATTCCAAGAGCATCTCTGAATAGGACCCCCCCTATTTCTCTCCAAGAACTCCAAACCAGTAACTATGCTATCTTGTCAGTCTATATGTTCATCCCAAAAATCATCAATGTTGAGCCCCCGGTGATGCCCCCCCCCCACATTTGATTCCCCCCCCCGCCCCCCCCCCCCGGTTATATGTCCCACCGTTTTGACCCGGTGAAAAGCGGGATATAAATACAGTTAAATAAATAAATAGACATGCTGGTGAGTAGGGTGGTAGAACAGAGCTGGAGACTAAATGAGGCTAAAGCCGAGGCGCTTTGAGACATAAGAGTCAGAGGGATCATCTGCGTGAATGTTAAAAGTTAACAAGAATGAGGGAAGGAGACTTTTGGCCAGTCTTGGATTTTGGGCTTGCTGCCCAGTGCACTGTAGTACTTATGACCTGGATTGGCCACTGTTGGAAATAGAATACTGGGCTTGATGACCCTTGGTCTGACCCAGTATGGCATATCTTATGTTAGATTTCTCCCCCATTTGAAATTTGTAGTCTTAGTAAAATATACCGGGAGTTGGTTTGAAAAAGCCATAATTAAACCTAAATTCTCCCTCCAGAAACTGGATCGCCTAGCAGCTCAACCAGTTAGAATCTGTTAATTTTATTCTGTATGCCAGAGTCCACAGGTTATATCACTCTAAATGGCCTAAAGATGGTTTAAATAGTGAAATCATATGTTAACGTGACTTCTCCAGGGGCATTCAATAGTGGGTCAAATGAGATAATGGGAAACAGTTCTCATTACCTGAAGGCCAGCAGCAACTTTGCATATCAGTGTCAGAGATGCTTTGTGAAAATCTCCCCACCAAAGGGAGCTGAGGCGGAGAGCAAGACTCACATCAGATGGCAAGTGAGTGGCTGCCAGCCTTGCGAAAAGCTAAAATATCTGTATGCTACTTAATGGGACTTCCTTCTTCCCCTGTGTTTCTGTCAGACAGCCTGGAGAAAGGCAGGAGAGAAAATAAAGAAGAAAAGGTAAAATTAGTTTAGCCGTTATAATAGGAAGAAAAAGAGAGTCAAGAAGTGATCTGTAGGGCATCGCTTATATTTGAGTTCTGAAAAAGAAAGAACTGTATAGGAAAGATGGCCAAGGCTGATATGTCCACATTCACTGCTGCAGCCCTGAGAACTGGGAAATATACTGAGAATAAGCAATTCAGGAGCTCAAACTAATTAAGGATCAGAAAACGGAAGTTTCCATCACAGCAGAGAGGGAGTGACGAGATAACCAGTTATTAAAAAGACTAAGCAGGCTGGCGGAGGAATTTTACTGGGGTTTGGAGAAGAATGTTGAAGGTGAGTCCTGCTTTGCAAGGAGCTGATACTGCATCAAGAAGTTTACTTATGGAAAATATCCTCCTTCAGAGGCTGAGAGGAATTCACATAGAACTAAACCAGTACCAGAGACAAAAAGACCTTCCAGAGGACTGGCCCAGTCTCAGATGCTGAAGGAATTCCCAGAAAGCAGATCCTTTTCCAGAGACCCAAAGAATTCCCAAAACCAGATCTTGCACTGGAAACTTAAAGGCCTGGAGTGGCAGAGATCAATCCTTCTCAAGAGAGACCCCCTCTTAGAAAGAAACTGGAACTGATACAGGACGGAGACAGCTCCTAGAGACTGGATAACAAGAGAGCTCTTCCAGTAGAGCCGCTGGAGAGGTCCTGGGGTCGATATTGCCTCCTTCGTCTCCCCCCCCCCCACCCTCATGGTCATGCTGAGATGCTTCTGAAGGAGAATTGGAACTTTGAAGGACTGCAGACTGTGGGCATTGTCTTCCTTATCTTTGGCTCCCTCAAGCTGCTGCATTTCCTGGGACTCATCGACTTCGCTGAAGCAGGTAGGACCCAGAAGACTGTCAGAAAGAGTTGGGAGACCCATGCAAAACAAAGCATTCATATAAGTAATTAGTTCAATTCGTAGTGTTTCAGTTTATCTTGAATCAATGATGGGTCCATTTCTGTTTCTTCGCTTAATGAAACTAGAGTACTGAAAGGTCTAAAACGTATTTCTGTTGTCATTTGTTGTGGCTTCATGGTGGTACTGAGATCCTGCAAACTCTATTTGTCTGACTGTAAGACAATTTGTCTCATTTTAATCTAATACTGTACTGAGTTCTTTACTGTTAGCATGTTTCAGTTTATTGTTTTACTATTCAGGTTTTAGGCTATTCTATCCCTAGCAATGAAGGCAAACACAAAGAACCTTCAAATCTGTTGTGGCTGTTAGGAATGCCTTAGTAAAGTTTTCTCTCTGTTAGATTCCTTATGCCAGAAATTTGTGCTGCTGCAATCTGCTCTGAAACCTGCTAAGGTTAAGATAAGCGCTGGATTGACAGATCTTCCTGTTTCATCACAATGCTTTTACATGTTACAAAGTGCCTTGATTTTTTCACAAGTAAAACAGTATTCGTTGCCATTGCTTTAATTAAAACAAAAAATAGAATGCAGAAGAACTATATGACAGTTAGAACTTAACACAGAGAAACTGTATATTTTAAGGGCATTTTAAAATACTTGTTTTCTACAATCTAGATACCACACTGTCTTTAATATTTATACATAACCTTAATATCTAAAATTCAGCATTTCTACAAAATAACAATCCAAAGAGATCAGACAACTCGGTGGCAATAAGAAAGAGAAACTAGGAATTGCCTTATTCCTGTCCTCTTGAGAATTTGAAGCCAAAAGAGATTAGGGAAACCCTAATTGGCAAAATGACTAATAAAGTCTAGGGAGTTGTGCAAGAGCTCTTTTCCCATGCTGGAAAAAAAGCAGTTTTTAAGAGTTCCTGATAAACTGATGCACTTTTTAGCAGTATCTGGACTTCATATGCCTAAAGTCTGAAAAACAACAAAATGACCCGAAATGGTTGTTGACCAAACAATATATATTCAACAGAAAGGTCCCAAACAATAAATAACAGATACAAATATTATTTTCTTCTCAAAATGCCGTAAACTCCATTAAGAGGAGATAGGAAAAAATATTCACTCCCCTTCAGTGGAGGTTCCTTTTAATCATTTTATGCTATTATTGAAAATTTGCTCAAAATAAACTTATCTCAGTTTGAAATGCGCCGACAAATCAAAGAATCCAGCATAGAGTGGCACATTTCGGACCCAGAAATTAGGCCCTGCTTCAGGGTCTCCGGATTCCAACTAAGAACACTTTTTGTGCTGATCTGAAAATGGCAAGCTGTTTCCCAGATATTTCTCCTAAGCGGCACTATCTGTGGTTTTCAGTGGCACTATATAGACAGTGTCCCTGAAAATCCTTATAGAGTGCCCCAGTACTCTCTGGACAGTGCCGGGGTGATGTGTTGGTGGAAAGTTATACAAAGCGGTGATATTTAGGTTGTCATCTGGATAACTATCCAGATAACTACAGGCTGGTTGGTTTAACTTCGGTGGTGAGTAAATTATTGGAAACGCTGCTGAAAGAGAAAATAGTGAGGTTTCTGGAGTCCAGTGGATTACAGGATCCAAGGCAGCATAGAAACATAGGCCATGTGGTATTTTTCTGTCATCATTTTTCTATCTAGTCTGTCCTTCCATATCAACAGCTACAACAGTCCCCTTTTTTCCTTTAGAGACCGTCTGTTTGTCCCATGCTTTTTTGAATTCAGTTACTGTCCTCATCTCTACCACCTCCACTGGGAGACTATTCCACAGATCCACCATTCTTTCCGTAAAGAAATATTTCCGCATATCACTCCTGAATTTATCCCCTTTCACCCTCATCCCATGTCCCCTCATAGCAAAGCTTGCTTTCAATCGAAAGAGGCTCTCTCCCTGTACATTTATGCCACAGAGGTATTTAAACATCTCAATCATATCACCTCTATCCCGGCTTTCCTCTAAGGTGTACATATTAAGATCCTTAAATCTGTCCTCATATGTTTTATAATGAAGACCACTAACCATTTTAGTAGCCACCCTCTGTACTGACTCCATCTTTTTGAAGGTGTGGTCTGCAGAATTGCGCACAATACTCCAAATGAGGTCGCGCCAAAGACTTATACAGAGGCACCATCACATCCTTTTTTCTGCTAGCCATTCCTCTCCCTAGGCGCCCAAGCATCCTTCTAGCTTTTTGCTGTCGCCTTTTGTAGTTGTTGATATGGAAGGACAGACTAGATAGGCCATGTGGTCTTTTTCTGTCATCATTTTTCTCTGTTTTATATGCTTCTAAATTTAGGACAGTGAAAAAGTGGAAAGCGGTCTAGATTGCTCTGGTGCTGTCCTCTCTATACATGTAAGAACCCACTCCAAACATGGTAAAAAAAAAGATGATTACTAGTTGTCCTTTTCTTTTTACCACGTTTGGACTGGGTTCTTGTATATCATGTGGTTTTGTGCTTCTGTGTTGGACTATTGGCTCTCTATACATGTATCCAGCACCACTTACTGTCTGGATAGCAGTGCTGCATATATGTACTTTCTTTAAGCACCATGGCCTATGTTTTGAAAACAGACTGCAATGTTTAAATAGCTTCTCTTGATAGCCTTAGGACAGCTTTTTGTTATTGGGACAATTATCCATATAGTAGCCCTGGATATTGCTGCTATACAGAATCTTTGACTGTACCCCGCTTCACTGCCCTGGCATTATCCAGAAGAATATTTGAGGATGTTTATCTATATAGCATTCCAATCAATAGTAGTTTATTTGATTAGCAGGTGCTGATAATTGGATAACTGCAATAACTGCTGCTGAGCAACAACCCGTAAAGACATAAGGTGTCGAGGTGGTGTCCGAGTTCTGACATTTACATTTTCACGTGTATTTTATAAAAGGCTTTGCTGAGTTTAGAGCCTTTGGTTAAATATAAGGATGTGCCGGGAATGCATGGCACAGATGCCAGCACATTCAATGGAAATGGCCATTTCCGTAAAACATGCTTAAAAAAAAAAGCTGCATCACTTGGGTTTTTGCCCATGTTAGTGCCGATTTTTCAACCTATCGGGTCAACATTCAGACTCCGCAGTCAGTGTTCTCTTTTAAAATCCATACAAAGCATTTAAATAAAATATATGTATTCCACACTGTTAGGCAGATAGCAAGGAATGCAGAATATTTGACTAGGGTGGGGATTGCCATGGATAGCTGCAGTAATATTCAGATTTCTGTTTCGATAAAGTTTGCACAGCAAAAAAGCTTATTGTTATCCAGATAGCGGATTCAATATCACCGCTCTCCAACTGTGAAATGCTCACTCCTTCCCAGCACCATACAGATGGTGCCGAGGTGGTCTGTTAAGGATTTTCCACAGAACTGTCTGGATAGTGCCACTGAAAATCCATGGATAGGGCTGGCTAGAGCACTTAGCAGATAACGGCAGCAGTTATCTAAATAAGTACATTTGAATGTTGAGGCCTACACACATAAATGTGAGTACTTTCACACATTAGTGCTGGATTATACAAAACCGGGCATCCAGGATCAGCCAGTTAAGAAGTCAAGCGAAGTGACTCTGTATAGAGAATTAGATACCAGTGCAATACCACAATTGTCCACTCAATCACTGATGCAAGCCACAGGTGCACACAAGCAGGTAGCTGACATGTGTACCTTGGAGCAGGTGTAAATGCCTGTTGTTGTTGTTGTTGTTATGTGCCGTCGAGTCGGTGTCGACTCATGGTGACCCTCCGGATAGTTCTAAACTGTGTTCAGTCTTCAGTCAGGTGGCTCACTGTTGACAAAGTGGCACCCATAGCTGCTGTTGTATCGATCCATCTCATTGCTGGCCTTCCTCTTTTGCATTGACCTTCTACCTTGCCAAGGATGATGTCTTTCTCTAATGATCTCTCTCTTTGTATGATGTGTCCAAAGTATGAAAGTCGAAGTCTTGTCATCTGAGCTTCTAAAGAAAGCTTAAGTTTGATCTCCTCTAGTACTGACTGGTTTGTTCTTTGGGCAGTTCATGGAATGCACAGCATTTGTCGCCAGTACCATAATTCAGAGGCATCAATTTTCTTCCTGTATCTTTTTCACTGTCCAACTTTCGCATCCATATGATATTATTTAAAATACTATGGTTTGAACAAGTCGAATCTTTGTATGGAAAGAGACATCTCTGCTCTTGAGAATCTTGTCTAGGTCCTTCATAGCCATTCTGCCAAGAGCACATGCATTGTTTGATTTCTTGACTGCTTATTGTTTCTTTATTGATTGATCCAAGTAGGCTAAAGTTGTCCACTATTTCAATTTCTTCTTCATCAACAATGAACTTAATGATTTTGCCAGTTGTCAGGATCTTTGGGGGGTTTTTTTACATTAAAGTGCAGGCCCATTTTAAACCTATGTTCCTTGATCTTGAGAAGCAGATGTTTCAGATTGTCTTCACTTTCAGCCAGTAATGTGGTATCATCAGCATAGCGAAGGTTGTTGAGTCTCACACCAGTCTCATCTTCCAGCACTTTGCAATTTGATTTGTGACTATCCATTGAGTTTTAGTGGCAAGATACGGAAGTAGATTTCCGGACAGGTAATGATAGTGTTGCTGCCATTGTCACAGGAATGTGATCCTCCGCCGCCAACACCATGCCATTCTGCTGCTGCCCAGATGGGTGGTTTCTCTTAGTCAGGCATCTCAGCTGAGACCTCTCCATCTTGGGAGACCCTGTCAATAGTTATACTACCGATAGCTTTACTCTTAGCATCACTGATGCATACAAACCCTCACAGCATGACTAGCTGCAAATAAGGCATATTTTAGAAAGACCTCTTAGGCGGTGGCGGGGACAGACAAAGCAAAACGTGTGAAAATCAGTGGCAGTTTTAAAAAAGGTGACATACATGTGCATGGGCCTTCTAAAAGCAGCACAGACCTCCTCTGAATATACAGCTTGGGGGCAAAAATGTGTGCAGGGATATACATGTGCGTGTGATGGAAAATGTGCTGTCACAAATGTTCAGCCCCCATAGAGAACAGTAGCAGCGGCAATTTGCATCTGGTGCACAGGATGATTGTCAGCATCCACTGGATGGCCAGGGGATGCCTAGGCACATGGCCAGACATGAGTCAGGTGGAGGGCTACTGTCGGCGCGCCCCCGTGTGGCCAGGCGGTTGCCTAGGGCTACAGGGGAGGCGCTGATTGTCCTTTGATGAAATTAGCCCGATAGCATGTAGTTGTGTCCCCGAAAGGATTAGAGCCAAGTGCAAAGGTCGCAGGAATATTTCTTTATTTTTAGAAACAAGGATTTCCTAACCGGTTCAATTCTTTGACATGAATTGATTGAAGTTGACCAAAACAAAATTCAGGATACTTCTCCAAATAACAGCACACAAGCCTATTATACAGTCCTTGGCTTGATACAGCTTTTAAACTTGCTTTCTCGTAAAACGCTATATACAGCAGTATTCTATTTCCTGGTCTCCAGGAGGCGCTATACAACCCTCTGTTACTTCACAGCAGGTGTAGCAAAACTTCCTGGCCCACCTAGATACTTTCACAAGCAATAGACTTCTTTTCCAATTATAACACACGCTTTCAGCACAGCTTCTTCCCAAGCAGCTTTAAACAGGACAGCTACTTTTAAAAGCACAGCTAAAAAGTAATGGGCTTTAAAAATGTCCTTGCAAAAGAACTTCTGGGTTTCTTCCAGACAACACTTCCTTCAGTTCTTTTACTTATCACGAGGTAACACAGATGCATTCAGTAATCAAGACCAGCTGGGTTTCTTTCTGCTTTCAAACCCTATTTGGTTCCTTTATACTTCTTTAGCACAGATTGCACAGCTTATTTCTATGTCTGAGACATTGTCAAAATCCAAAGTGTCTCCCAAGTCCATATCCTCCACACTAGACTCTTCTTGGTAACTGTTTCCCCTGGTATCTTCCTGAAAAGCCTCACTAGCTTGCACCGCCTTTAGGAGCTTCTCCCAGGTACCCTTAACAGTGTGTGAGCTTGTGGGGGAAGGGCAGGAAAAACCCTCTTTGTCTAATAAGCCTTTCAAACGTTGTAAAGGGCTCACCTTATTAGTGCTGCTTTTCCTCCTTACAGATTCCTTACTAGGAGAAGAGTTGAGCCATGAACTCTTGGAGAATATTTCCTCCTCTGAGGACTCCTCCCCTGAGCTTTCCACTGGCCTTGTCAGCATTTTGCTCCTGGTTCTCAATTGCTTCTGTGCAAGGGATTTCCCTGGGTTTCTTGTCCTTCCTTCCTGGAACCCTCGTGTCCTCTGTGTCTGTGTCCTCTCTCTCTCATACGGGTCCTTCTCTCTCTCCTTCTCTTTCAGTTCTCCTGTATGAGTGCAGCTTCCGTTCCTAAATGTTTGGGGCTGTCCTATCCCCTTTGACTCCGCCCCCAAACCACTCCCTTCTCCTCCCTCTATCTCCATGGGAACAGGGCGTGTGCTTAGGTCTGCACTTCTCTGTGAGAAATCTTTACCTTTAGTGTTGGTGTTAACCCTTTCAGTGCCTGCAGTTTTATGGGTAAAAGAAAAAAAAGGCAGTTTTCCCTTTTCTTTTCTGCCCTCAGTGGCTGCTTCTCCACCACATAACCCCCCCCCCCCTTAAGATATTCCGTGCTGGCGTTTCTAGCGCACAGTGCGGAATCTTTCCTTGGGTCTGTGGGTCTACAGGATATCCAACTAGCCTGTCTTCTCTTGAAGCCAGCCGGGCAAGTGCGACTCTCTCATACCATGGCTGCAGCACATTAATGTGGAAGATTTGTTCCTTCCCTCTCCTAGTTCCTACGGCATAGGAAACTGGCCCTACCTGCCTGAGAACTCTGCAGGGTCCTCTCCACCTGCTCTTGAACTTTGACGTAGGTCTTGTCACTGTTACTAGCACCTTTTCACCCACCTCCAATTGACGTGGCTGGGTGTGCCGGTCATAGTAACCCTTCTGGCGGGCTTGGCTCGCCGTCATATTGTCCACCACCACCTGGGATGTCCGCTCTAAGCGTCCCTTTAGATCCCTTAAAAAGTGGGGTACGTCTATCTCCTCTAGCTCGGGTTCCACCCACTGCTCTCTTAGGATATCTAGTACCCCTCTGGGAGCTCTCCCGTACATCAGTTCGTACGGAGAGACGCCCATGGAAGTCTGCCGGCGCTCCCTACAGGCATACAAGGTGAATGGCAACATTACATCCCACTCCGCCATATTGCCTTCCAGACTTCTCCTCAGCATACGTTTGAGGGTCTGATTTTGCCTTTCCACCAGGCCATTAGTTTGCGGGTGGTATGCAGCAGTTTTTATGTGTCTGATACCGAAGGCATCCCAAACTTGGGCAAGGTAACGTGAGAGAAAGTTACTGCCCCTGTCTGTTAAAACCTCTCTTGGAAAACCAATTTCACAAAAGAGCTTTATGATTTCCGTGGCCATGGTCCGTGCGGACACATTGCGTAGGGGAATGGCCCACGGAAAGCGCGTCGCCTGGTCCACAATGACCAGTATATACTGATATCCCCTAGGGGTCTTAACTAGGGGTCCCACTATGTCCATAGCTAATCTGTCCACTGGTTTGGTTACCAGGGGCAAGGGAATTAATGGCACCTTCTTGGGATGAACCATGCTAACCCTCTGGCACGCTGGGCAAGCTGCACAAAATTTTGACGTCTCTTTGAAGACGCCCGGCCAATAGAAGCAGCCCATGATCTGATCCAGGGTGCTATGGAAACCTTTATGCCCTCCTACCGGGTGGTCGTGTGCTAACCTCAGGACCAGGTTTTTAAAAGTAGTAGGGACTACTAATTGTTTCCTTATGGTACCTAAATGGGGGTCCACACTTTCCCGGTAAAGTATTTCCCTGTCTAGGACAAATCGTGGCAATGCCTCTGAACCTGTATTAGCATGCTCAAACGCTCGTTTTAGGGGAGGATCCTCCCTTTGCTCATTGGGGAAAGAAGGGAACTTCCCTACCAGCTCTGCAGGAGCCCATGGTAATCCTTCTCCCTTGGCTAAGTCCGCCCGATTCTGAGCCCTGGCCTGCCTTCCCTGGCGTTTTTCTGCCTTACTCTTTCTTTTTCCTTCCCTGGAGGGTGTTATTAAGTCTTCATGAGTGGGTAAACTGCAACTGGGCTCTCTACCAGAGTCCTCTTCTTCGTCCCTAGCCTTGGTTTTGGCCCTTGTGGATACTAACCCTGTCCTGGACTCTAAACCCTTGGCTAGCCCACGTTTGAACTGTGGCCAGTCCCTCCCCAAAACTATGGGATACGGGAGTTTTGGGACTACGGCTATAGTGACAGTTCTTTTCATGCCTAGGCCCTTCACTACAATTTTCTGTAGGGGATAAGCGGATGCTGCGCCGTGAATGCATCGGATCCTTATATTCCCCTCTGTAGGTTTTTCTATGGGGCCCCCTCTCCTGGCTTGTATCTCTGCCCACAGCTGTTGGGAGACCATCGACTGGTCGGCGCCTGAATCTAGGAGCGCCTGTACTGGGATGTTCTCCACCTCCACTGACAGCAGAAAGCCCTCTCCTTCCTCCTTGGAGGGGTTTGTTATCAACACTGTCCTAGTGTGACACTCTTTCTTTAAATGGTCCTTATTTCCGCAGCCATAACACTTGCGCTGCTCGTATCGTGACCTGCCTAGGGGTTTTCCTTGTGTAACCTCTCCTAGCATGGTCTTGCTCACTCTTTCTGGCTCTCTTACATTTTCCTGGCTCAACCCTGCACTCTTCATTTGGCCTATTACTCGAGCTTCTAGGAACCGCTCTGCCAAAGAAGTTGCTTCTTTAGTGTTCCTGCAATCTTGTAAGACCAGAAAAGATCGCATTTCCTGTGGCACAGCCTCTATAAACTGTTCTAGAGCAATTGTATCTAGAATATAATCAACAGTTTTTCCGTCAGGCAAAAGCCACTTATGCATTAGTGCCTTGAGGCGCTGGCACAAAGCACGAGGCGTTTCATCTGACCTCAATTTATAAGCTCTAAAAAGACGGCGGTAGACCAATGGAGTCAATCCCAATCGGTCTCTCACGGCCTTTTTTACCTCGTCATAGGTGGAGGCGAGCTCAGCAGGCACGGCCCTATAAGCTGCAAGAGCTTCCCCTGTAAGGGAGCCTGCTATCCGTACAGCCCATTGCTCTGCTGGCCATCCACTTAGGACTGCCACACGCTCGAACACTTCGAAGTAGTCATCTACATCATCACCTGGGGTTAAAGGCCCAAATGAAAAAGGTCCTTTACTGTATTGTCCCAGTCCCAACAATGTTCCTGAGGAACTAGACCCAGTCCTTATCTCATCCGTCGCTTTCTTCTGCTCCTTCATCCACGCAGTCATGAGGTCCAGGAGCAGCTGTTGCTGTTCCCTCATCATGGCAGCCATTTTCTCTTGCACCCTCGCAGCGTTCTCCTGCTGTTGGCGGAAGCAGTCTGCCATCCAGTTGATAAGCTCTGCACACTCCATCCCGGAATGCTGGAAAGAAACAAAAAAAGAAACACCAAGTGCGGCCCTTATCACAGCACTTCCTCTCCTCCACCTGCAGAACCTCCCCTCTTACAGCAATCCTCGATTAACCCCTTTAAGTACGGGTTTACCTGCTGTAAGTGGTGAATCAGGCCTCTCAGCACCGTCGGTACCAGCTGGGCTCTCCAACTTTGGGTCCGCTCTGCTGAGTCTCTGGTCCTGGTTCTCTCTGCAGAATTCTTAGGAAGGCTTTCAGGATGTCAGTCCGGCCACCTTGTAAATCCTGATGTTTTCCAGTAGCTTCAAATGGTAGGCTTTCCTCAAATCCAATAACTACGCCAACTGTCGGCGCGCCCCCGTGTGGCCAGCCGGTGGCCTAGGGCTACAGGGGAGGCGCCGATTGTCCTTTGATGAAATTAGCCCGATAGCATGTAGTTGTGTCCCCGAAAGGATTAGAGCCAAGTGCAAAGGTCGCAGGAATATTTCTTTATTTTTAGAAACAAGGATTTCCTAACCAGTTCAATTCTTTGACATGAATTGATTGAAGTTGACCAAAACAAAATTCAGGATACTTCTCCAAATAACAGCACACAAGCCTATTATACAGTCCTTGGCTTGATACAGCTTTTAAACTTGCTTTCTCGTAAAACTCTATATACAGCAGTATTCTATTTCCTGGTCTCCAGGAGGCTCTATACAACCCTCTGTTACTTCACAGTAGGTGTAGCAAAACTTCCTGGCCCACCTAGATACTTTCACAAGCAATAGACTTCTTTTCCAATTATAACACACGCTTTCAGCACAGCTTCTTCCCAAGCAGCTTTAAACAGGACAGCTACTTTTAAAAGCACAGCTAAAAAGTAATGGGCTTTAAAAATGTCCTTGCAAAAGAACTTCTGGGTTTCTTCCAGACAACACTTCCTTCAGTTCTTTTACTTATCACGAGGTAACACAGATGCATTCAGTAATCAAGACCAGCTGGGTTTCTTTCTGCTTTCAAACCCTATTTGGTTCCTTTATACTTCTTTAGCACAGATTGCACAGCTTATTTCCATGTCTGAGACATTGTCAAAATCCAAAGTGTCTCCCAAGTCCATATCCTCCACACTAGACTCTTCTTGGTAACTGTTTCCCCTGGTATCTTCCTGAAAAGCCTCACTAGCTTGCACTGCCTTTAGGAGCTTCTCCCAGGTACCCTTAACAGTGTGTGAGCTTGTGGGGGAAGGGCAGGAAAAACCCTCTTTGTCTAATAAGCCTTTCAAACGTTGTAAAGGGCTCACCTTATTAGTGCTGCTTTTCCTCCTTACAGATTCCTTACTAGGAGAAGAGTTGAGCCATGAACTCTTGGAGAATATTTCCTCCTCTGAGGACTCCTCCCCTGAGCTTTCCACTGGCCTTGTCAGCTCTTTGCTCCTGGTTCTCAATTGCTTCTGTGCAAGGGATTTCCCTGGGTTTCTTGTCCTTCCTTCCTGGAACCCTCGTGTCCTCTGTGTCTGTGTCCTCTCTCTCTCATACGGGTCCTTCTCTCTCTCCTTCTCTTTCAGTTCTCCTGTATGAGTGCAGCTTCCGTTCCTAAATGTTTGGGGCTGTCCTATCCCCTTTGACTCCGCCCCCAAACCACTCCCTTCTCCTCCCTCTATCTCCATGGGAACAGGGCGTGTGCTTAGGTCTGCACTTCTCTGTGAGAAATCTTTACCTTTAGTGTTGGTGTTAACCCTTTCAGTGCCTGCAGTTTTATGGGTAAAAGAAAAAAAAGGCAGTTTTCCCTTTTCTTTTCTGCCCTCAGCGGCTGCTTCTCCACCACACTACCCACACTAACACTGCTAGGCACACATCCAGGCTCATTTCTTAATGTGTGCCTGTAATGTTTATTACAGGTATGCGCATAGTGCAAACGCATCACAGAGAGCCATTTGTCGATGACAATGGTTACTATATATGCTGTACATTAATATTAATGTTCAGGCAATCCTCCTGAGACTCAGGCCCTCTGCCCCAAGGTACATAGTAAAATGGGCTGTGGCCTGCTGAGCACATATATGCATACTTAAACACATATAAAAGCCCTTTCCCACCCCTCCCTCCGCACTTCCTGGAGCCCCATTCTTCTGTTTTGCCACCTACAGACAACTCACAAAGCTGTCTTACCTGCCACCTCGCCTTCCTTTCCCAACACACAGCCATCCATTGTGAAGGAGGCAGCCTCCTGTGGATACATGCAGGTGAGGAACATAAAGGTGCCAACCCAGCTCATAATAAACAGAGTAAACCCCTCATTTGAGCCCTTGCCATAGCCAGTATTCCTCACCTAAATCCCACAGCTATATTGAAAGCAGCCTAGGCAGTAGAGGAATCATTCTAATTGCTTTCTAGTCTTGAAGGACTAGAAAGGGGAACTGTTACTTCTGGAGAGAAATCTGCAACTGTGAGTATATACTTCTGGTAATTTTCTAAAAAGAACTCTTTGTATTAAAGCTACTTAATCTGTGAACCCACTGTTTTTTGTTGGATCAGTTAGGGCCTAGTAGCAGCAATTAAAGTTTGAATTTAAAACACAGAGGAGAACTTTCTGGTTATATTTCATACCCAGCAGAGAGCTTGTAGTTTAAATTTAATAGTCACTCAGGGCCAAGTAACAGCAAAGTATTTTAGTTTAAATTTAACACACAGAAGAGAGCTTTCTGGTTAAATTTAGAATCCAGCAGAGAGCTTGTAGTTTAAATTTCATAAGAAGTTAGA
Source organism: Ichthyophis bannanicus (assembly GCA_033557465.1). Classification (NCBI taxonomy): domain Eukaryota; kingdom Metazoa; phylum Chordata; class Amphibia; order Gymnophiona; family Ichthyophiidae; genus Ichthyophis; species Ichthyophis bannanicus. Next base: position 905,967,047 of record CM066034.1, read on the forward strand.
GCCTAGCAGCAGCTAAGAGCTATAATTTAAATCAAATCAGAATTTAGCTTACCTCAGCAGCACAAGACAGGGTACTGTATAGCAGCCCTCTTTTAATAAGTGTTATTTCCCTCCCTCCCCTGGGATAATCGTAGCTTTATAGGTACTTACACATCTTAAAAGACAGGAGGTGCTTTCAGGTGAAGCTCATTACCTAAATCAGTCATACACTAAGGACCTGAGATTAATTAAGCTTCAGATGAACAAGGTATATTAAACGTATTAGGTACAGTTTTATTGGTATAAATACCCATAGCAACCCCTAGTAAGTAAGAACTTAAAGATCTAAACACAAACTTAAAACTAAGATGCAGACAGCAGTCCAGCAGCGGGATGGGGGCTTTCCAGTCTTTTGCATTGAGTGTCACATGTATGATTTTCTCCCAGTTGGTGAGAGGTCTTACGTGTGCACTAGGTGCAAGGAGCTCTTTGCTCGCAGGGAACAAGTCCGTTCTCTAGAGGCTAAAGTAGCAGACTTGGAAAACATAAGACAGACAGAGAGGTACATAGACGAGACCTACAGGGATATAGTCCTGAAGTCCCACCTCCAGTCTGGCAGCACCCCTGTTGCCATGGAGGAGAGAGGTCACGTGACAGGAGAGCATCACCCTGGTGTGGCAGGAAGTGATCCTGTAACTAGGACCTGTCCTCCAGGTGATGTAAAACCCTCTCGCACCGAGGAAGTTTCTCCAGGGCCATGTGCCCATGAGGGAAGGGTTAGGACAGCCGTTATAGTTGGTGATTCTATCATTAGGCATGTAGATAACTGGGTGGCTGGTGGACGTGAGGATCGCCTGGTAACATGCCTGCCAGGTGCGAAGGTAGCGGACCTCACGCGCCACCTAGATAAGGTCTTAGATAGTGCTGGGGAGGAGTCTGCTGTCTTGGTACATGTCGGTACCAATGACATAGGAAAATGTGGTAGGGAGGTTCTGGAGGCAAAATTTAGGCTTTTAGGTAGGAAGTTGAAATCCAGAACTTCCAGGGTAGCATTCTCCAAAATGCTTCCTGTTCCACGCGCAGGACCCAAAAGGCAGGCAGAGCTCAACTCTCAATGCGTGGATGAGACAATGGTGCAGAGATGAGGGTTTTGGATTTGTTAGGAACTGGGGAACATTCTGGGGAAAGGAGGGGCTCTTCCGAAGGGATGGGTTTCACCTTAACTGGGATGGAACCAGGCTGCTGGCATTAACCTTTAAAAAGGAGATAGAGCAGCTTTTAAACTAGATATTAGGGGAAAGCCGACAGTCGCCCAAGAGCGGATGGTTCGGAAGAATGTATCCTTGAAGGATACTACCAAAAGCAGAGAGGTTCCACAAAAGAGTAAAGTAGCCCAAATGCCCTCAAGTATGGAGCAGACAGAGCTTAAAGATCCCAATTTACCCATGTCTAACAATAGCCAAATTAACATGAATAAAATACATTCTCTAAAATGCTTGTATGCAAATGCTAGAAGTCTAAAAAATAAGATGGGAGAGTTAGAATATATAGCACTAAATGAAAGGTTAGATATGATTGGAATATCAGAGACATGGTGGAAGGAGGACAACCAGTGGGACACTGTGATACCTGGGTACAAACTATATCGTAATGATAGAGCTGATCAAATTGGTGGAGGGGTTGCGCTCTATGTTAGAGAGGGCATTGACTCAGAAAGGATTAAAGTTTTGCAGGAAACAAAATCTGCTGTAGAATCTATATGGATTGAAATTCCATATAAAAGGGGGAAGGCAATGGCAGTGGGGGTGTACTATCGAGCACCTGGCCAGAACGACCAAATGGATGATGAAATGCTCAAAGAAATCAAGAAAGCTAACAAAAGTTACAGCACAGTAATAATAATGGGTGATTTCAATTACCCCGGTATCGACTGGGTCAGTGTCACGTCAGGACATGCTAGGGAGATAAAGTTCCTAGATGAAATAAATGACTGCTTCTTGGAGCAGCTGGTTCATGAACCGACCAGAGGGGAAGCCATATTAGACCTAGTCCTTAGTGGAACACCAGATCTAGTGCAAGAGATAAGGGTGTTGGGGCCACTTGGCAATAGTGATTATAGCATGATCGCCTTTGATTTAATTAGTGGAGGAGGGATAGTAAGGAAATCCACAGTACTACCTTTTAACTTTCGAAAGGGAGACTATAATAAAATGAGGAAAACAGTTAAGAAAAAACTAAAAGGAGCAGTTGCAAAGGTTAAAGACGTACATCAAGCTTGGGTGTTGTTGAAAAATACTATCTTGGAAGCCCAGAACAGCTGTATTCCACGCTTTAAGAAAAGTGGAAGGAAGTCCAAAAAACTGCCAGCATGGTTTAAAGGTGAGGTCAGAGAGGCTGTTGCCAAAAAAGCATCTTTCAGGAAATGGAAAAAAGAGCCAAACGACGAAACCTGGAAACAGCACAAGCACTGGCAAGTCAAATGCAAGGCATTGATAAGGCAGGCAAAGGGAGAATTTAAGAAGAAGCTTGCTGCGGAAGCAAAAACGCGAAATAAAGACCTTTTCAAGTACATTCATAGTAAAAAACCTGTGAGAGAGTCAGTTGGTCCATTAGATGATAAAGGGGTTAAAGGAGCACTAAGAGGCGACAAGGCGATAGCGGAGAGACTGAATGAATTCTTTGCTTCAGTCTTTACTGAGGAAGATGTAGGGATGTTACCCATGACTGAAGTGGTATTTAAAGGTGTGGAAGAATTGAAGGAAATATCGATACATCGGGAAGATGTCTTACAACTATTAGATAAACTGAAGAGTAGCAAATCACCTGGGCTGGATGGTATACATCCAATGGTGTTGAAAGAACTGAAATATGAGATTGCAGACTTGCTATCAGTAATCTGTGAACTATCATTAAAATCATCTCTAATACCTGAAGATTGGAGGATCGCCAATGTAACACCAATTTTTAAAAAGGGTTCCAGGGGTGATCCGGGAAACTACAGACCGGTGAGCCTGACGCCAGTACTGGGAAAAATGGTAGAAACCATCATAAAGAATAAAATTACTCAGCATGTAGATAGTCACGACCTAATGGGAGACAGCCAACATGGCTTTAGACAAGGAAGATCTTGTCTTACTAATCTGTTATGTTTTTTTGAAGGAGTGAATAAACAGGTGGACAAAGGTGAGTCGGTTGATATTGTGTATCTGGACTTTCAGAAAGCCTTTGACAAGGTCCCTCATCAGAGACTTTTGGCAAAACTAAAGAGTCATGGGATAGGAGGCAGTGTACTATTGTGGATCAGGAACTGGTTAAAAGATAGAAAGCAGAGGGTAGGGCTAAATGGCCAATTTTCCCAATGGAGAAAGGTGAATAGTGGTGTACCCCAGGGATCTGTGCTGGGTCCGCTGCTTTTTGACATATTCATAAATGACCTGGAAAGTGGAATAACGAGTGAGGTTATCAAATTTGCAGATGACACAAAACTATTTAAAGTTGTTAAAACCCAAGAGGATTGTGAAAAATTGCAAGAGGATCTTGATAAATTGGAAGACTGGGCATCAAAATGGCAGATGAAATTTAATGTGGACAAGTGCAAGGTTATGCACCTAGGGAAGAACAACCCAAACTATGGTTACACAATGCAAGGTTCCACATTAGGAACCACCACCCAGGAAAAAGATTTAGGCGTCATTGTGGATACCATGTTAAAACCCTCGGCCCAGTGTGCAGTGGCGGCCAAGAGAGCAAATAGATTGCTAGGTATGATAAGGAAAGGAATGGAAAATAAAACAAAAGATATTATAATGCCTCTGTATCGTTCCATGGTGAGACCGCACCTTGAATATTGTGTGCAATTCTGGTCGCCGTATCTTAAAAAGGATATAGCGATTTTAGAAAAGGTTCAGAGAAGAGCCACCAAAATGGTAAAGGGGATGGAAGGATACTCCTATGAAGAAAGGCTAAAAAGGTTAGGGCTCTTTAACCTGGAAAAGAGACGGCTGAGGGGAGATATGATAGAAGTCTATAAATTAATGAACGGAGTGGAACGGGTAAACGTAGATCGATTGTTTACCTTATCAGAATATAGAAAGACTAGGGGACATTGAAGCTACAGGGTAAACTATTTAAGACTAATAAAAGAAAATATTTTTTCACTCAACGTGTAATCAAACTCTGGAATTTGTTACCGAAGGATGTAGTAAAGGCTGTTAGTGTAGCTGGGTTTAAAAAAGGTTTGGACAAGTTCCTGGAGGAAAGGTCCATAAACCATTATTAAGATGTGACCGAAGATATCAATGCTTGACCCAGTACAAGCATTGTGGAACTTGTGTCTCTTGGGGAAACTGCTAGGTACATATGACCTAGATTGCCACTGTTGGAAACAGAATACTGGGCTTGATGGACCTTGGTCTGACCCAGTATGGCATATCTTATGTTCTTATGTTCTTATGCTGTCCATGGGCTGACTATTTTGCTGTCAAGGAGGTGTGGGTTAGCTAGATTCATTTCCCCCATTTTCAACATGGGAATCACACATTTTTATATCCCATACATGTGTCCATCTTGACCTAGTTCAGAAAGAATCATGTGTGAAATGTGGACATGCAAAATATGGCCCATACTCATTTATAAAATAATAACATGTGTGTGTAGTGCTGCCACAAACCTAGTTGTGCCACCCAAGCACAAAGAGTTCACCAGAAAGGACAATTTCTGCCAGTGTGAGGTGGAACTCATGTTGTGGGAAGTCCTCAAGCATCAGAGATTGCTCCTGGACCATGCTGCTGTCCATGTGCATGCCTATAAACAAACTTTCGCTGGATATCTGTGGCTGAAAAATCCACCATAACTGAGGCAGAAGTACTGAAACATAAGATGAAAAGGAAGACTAAGCAGAAGGCCATGGAGAGAGGATTGGAGACAAGCCTCAGCATCTCAGCAACCTGGAGCAACAGGTGCTTCAAATGATAGACGAGACGGTGGAGACCTGGACATCTCAAGAGCCTCCCAAGAACATAGTACATATCTCATAATACACATTCCTATATGCGTCCCACCTTTTTCTGCGTGCTCTGCCACCTCTTACATGTGGGCTCTTGCCAGAGCCAGTGCTCCTCACCTACATGAGGAAGAAAAGGCCTGGCAATCTACTTCCGGTCATATTGCCAAGAAAACCCAGGAGCTGTTGGGTTGCCAGTTGTCAAAGGCACACACTGCTTTTTTGCTGCCACCTTTTAATGCTACCTCACAAGGAGCAGCAAGTGGATTTGAACCTGCTCTAACCAGTAGATTATTTCTTCACCCCAGTCTGTGTAGCAGTCTTCGATTTTCTTTGACGCTGCAGCTCAATGTTCATCCTTTTCAAATAAACCACTTATTAGGGATGTGCGTATAGAAATGTTTTGGTTCAATTCTGGGTCTTTTTTTTTTTTACTTCCATGATTTTCAGACATTTGTCAGTAGCTTCACGCATTCATGTTAATCAAAATATTCTAACATACATAGAACCTTTTAACATGCATTAATTGACTTAACGTGCCTTAATTTGTAGGGAACACATTAATTTGATTTCGCATACCAGTAAAATAAATGCACACTAACAAAAGGCACATCCCTAATACCATGAAATCATGAATATATTATTCTGCATTCTCTTACACTTTATCTATGTCTCTTTTCTCCTATATCCTCATGAGTTTTTGTTAGATATCTAGGAAATTACTCCTTAATACCTTTCACTGACTTTGTATCTGAGGCAACAGAAGGTTAAGTGCCCAAGAACACCAGAAGCAGCAATGGGTTTTGAAACAATAGTTGGTGGCATGCCTCTATTCACTTGAGACAGTGAAGATTTGTAATTTCAAAATACATACACCATAATTTTAAGGCATGTTACACTAAACAAAATACCACCTAGATGCCTCTAGATTTCAAACTAAATTTAGTAGCAGCCTCTATAGTAGCATAAACTTTGGAGTGAAATTTAAGGGGTATGTTTACTAAAACCCCGTTAGGTGCGTGCCGCGCTATTGTGCGGGATGCCATATAAGGAGTGGGCGTTTCAGTCAGAAAAAAAGCAAAACCGGTATTAATCATGCGCTAATGTGCGCCGCGCTCATGTGTGCCACGCACATTAGCGCATGAGAAACTTGCGTGGGAAGCATAAGTGGCGCACTGATGGGCAAACACAGGAACAGAGCTACAGTACAATGGTTAAGACACTGACTGGTGGTGCAGGGATCATGGGTTCAATCCCCCACTGTGCCGAATGAAGAAGGCTGGCTGAGGCATTACCTATTATGGGGAAGATTGCTTTAGGAGGCATTTTATTTATATTTTAATTACTTCTACTAGCAAACGCACTCTCAAAGCGTGTTAACATAAGGCGCCCCATAAGGCACATTTTAAAGTGCACTGTCCGCCAAGGCACCCGAGAATGTTGCTTATAGGGTGCCGTATGAGGTACTGTTTTTGATGGCAGCACTGTGCAGTTTAAGGAATGAAAATCATAAGTAGGTGCGCTGACATGCAAGGAGGAGCAGCAGTGTAGCACAATGGTTAAGACACTGACCAATGATGCAGGAGTCATGGGTTTAATCCCCCACTGTGTCTAATGAAGAAGGCTGGCTGAGGCATTACCTGTTATAGGTAATAGTGCTGAAGGGGGCATTTTATTTTTATTGTAAATAGTGCTGGCAGCAAACACCCTCAAAGTATTGTAACATAAGGTGCTGCATAAGGCGCCTCATAGGGTACCCCAGAGGGCACATTTTAAAGTGCACAGTCCGCCACGGCACCCTACAATGTTGCTGAAAGGGTGGCCTATAGGGCGCCTTATAGGGTGCCCTATGAGGCACAGCAAGCTCATAGCACTGTGTCTGTTGGCAGCACTGTGCATTTAAAAGCATGGACATCTGAAGTAGGTGTGCTGACATGCAAGGAGGAACAGCAGTGTAGCACAATGGTTAAGGCACTGACTGCTGATACAGGGGTCATGTGTTTGCTCCCCAGTGTGCCTACTACATAAGGCTGGCTGAGGCATCAGCTTTGCAATGTACATATTGTTTCCTGCAGCACTTTATTTGTATTTTATTAATTGTTGCCAGCAAACACGCCCTCACGTGCCGTAATGGAAGGTGCCGCAAAAGGCACCCTATAAGGCACTCCATAGGGCACATTCTAAAGTGCACTGTCCGCCATGGCACCCTAAAATGTCCCCTATAGGGCACCCTATAAGTCGCTCCACAGGATAACGTATAGTGCACCTTATATGGACGGTAACAATAAGGTGCCCTATAGAGCGCCCTCTGAGGCACCTTATGGGTACAGTACGCAGAGAGTGTTTTTGGTGGCAGCAATAATGTACATTAAAAAGAGATAATGCTTTGGGCAGCCCTATCAAATAACCCCACTGTGGGTTTGAACCCATGATCTCTGGTTCCACAGGTGGTGAAGTAACCAGTGGGCTACAGCTCTATAGCTGCTAGCAAGCCCCTGGCTGGCTGCAGAGGGAGTGCACGTCACCACACAGACAGTCTGCTGTGGTCACCAGGATAGGGTTAGGCCACCCGTACCCATGAACACAAGATGGGGTATGCACCCCCACAGCACCTCGGCCTGGTAGGGGGAACTGACCATGTCCACCCCCACAGCACCTCGGCCTGGTAGGGGGTACTGACCATGTGTGTTACTGGCACAGAGTAGCTACACACCGTCACATTGTGCGGGTACTGCGCTCACCCTGAGTGTCCGGTGGGGCGGCCAGCACCAGGTCCACAGCACCTTCCATGGCAGATATAGGCTATGCTGCAGGTCCCCAGCAGTGCTAATGTGTGAGATAGGTAGTTTCTGCCGAAACACCTTGGATATATCTGTCTGTCTCAGTCAGGTGTAGCCCCTATGGACCCCTAGGAGGATGATGCACCACCACCCTCCTCCTCCAGGGCTGAGGGTGGCAAACAGGGTCTCCCATCAACAGATACACATTCTACCTCCCTGCAATGGTGGCAGTAGAGGGGACCATCAACCCCAGTCCTGCTGGGGAACAGACACCCTACAGGGCAGTCAATGCAGCTCTGACCACATCCATAACTCAATAGCAGACAGACATTAGGTCTGGATATGCTAAGCTGCACCCCACCACTATCTGATATTCTCCTGCATCAAGCCTTCAGCCACTGCACCCTGCAAGGCACTCCATCAAAACACATACCAGCTGCAAACAGTCTGCTAGCTAGTCCATAGTGCATGTTCCTGGTCAAAATGCATGCACCCAGAACTGGGATGTCAGCATACACAACAAGCAGATAAGTCAGTGACTGGGCTCCAAAAGAAAAACCATAAATATAACATGATAGAAATAGTATATAGTACTATGGGGGTGCCTAGCCATGCTGTGGTCACTGCACAGTCAGGGTGAGAGTGATCTCCCAGCAGGACATGCTGAGGCCACCCTGTCTGTGTAGGTGGTGGCCGGGCACTAAAATGTCCCAGCCAGTGCCCTATGCCCTGTGCACATGCATCCTGGCCAGGCCACCCTGTCCGGGCTATACCCATGGTACCTTGCTCCTCATTATGCACATTGGCAGGCCAATACTGGCAACAGTGCTGACAGTGTGGGCTGTGAAGGGTGTTTTCAGCCACCACACACTGGATAGACAGACAGACACCCCCACACCTATGCCAGCATTGTGCTACTATAGAGGAGTTTAGCAGCCCTGGCCACCACACCAGTCCTGGGCACAGTACAGGCATGGATATGATACGCAATACTGTTGGGGGTCACTCCCCAGGGTGGTAAACACTGTCAGAGACCAGACCTGAAGCACACACCACAGACATCAGAAAGGTTGTTATGATGGAGCTCAATCTGCAAACTGTGCTTATCGTAGGAATTGCTATCTGCCAGTAATCAGAGCACACGTTTGATAGCTGTGTACCATATACCCAGGTGTAGGGTGGCATTGCTAAGGTATGCAAGCGCTAGTATTGGGAGATGCACGCAGGGCCCAATGTCCTGCCTCTCAAGGAGGCATTGGCCAATGGGGCCTGTGGGTGTGGGTGTGGGTGTGTCTGCCCCTGTTGGCTGCTGCTTTACGGCAGAGGTTCCCAACTCCAGTCCTGGTGTGCAAAACACTGTTCTGGTTTTCATGCTGTCCCTCATGAATATGCATGAGATATATCTGCATACCATGGGGGTGGTGCATAGATATGCATCACAGGCATCTTTATTAGAGGCAGCATGGAACCTGAATGGTGTTTGGCCCTCCAGGACTGCATTTGGGATACTCTGCTCTAGGTAATGCGCCTGTTTATGGTGTCTGTGCTCGGTGGGGTAAAATATAGGCGTATTAACCATGCGTATGTTCTCTGCAATAAAGGTTTGTCCTTACTATCACGGTTTAGTTGTGGTAAAAATATGTGGACTGGATTGGCAGTAGCCCCAGCTGGGCTTTGAACCTGTGACCGTCTGTTCTTGCATACACTGTTTGTGTGCACTGCACCACGGTGTTGCCACAGATATGCTGCATTCCCTGTGGAGTCCATGACTGTACATCCGACAGGGCCTGTTTGTTGCAGTGCACGGCACCCACCTGGACAGGGCTAGGCCATGGTCTGCTGTTGCCACCAGTTGCTGCCACCTCCACCACCAGGACCGCTCCATCCTTAGATTGGAGACAGCATAAACCCTGAAGGATTTGTGGCCCTCCAGGACTTCATTTGGGGGAATCTGCTGTAGGTAATGTGAACGTTTCTGGTGTCTGTGCTCTGTAGGGTAAAATAGAGATGTTTGACCCATGCTTATGTTCTCAGCAATACAGGTTCAGTCTTTACTACCATGTTTTCTTCATGGGTAAAATAAGGGGACTGGGTTGGCAGGAGCCCCAGCTGGGATTTGAACCTGGGACCTTTTGGTCTTAAAGGCACTGGCTGTGTCTGCTGCACCACCATCTTCGCACAAAAACAGTGCATTCCCTGGGGAGTCCATGGCTGTTTGTCAGACAGGGCCTGTCTGTTGGAGTGCACTGCACCCACGTGATGGGGGCTAGGCCACCATCTGTTGTGGGCAGCAGCCACTGCCCCCTCCACCAACGGTACCCCTCCGCCACCATGCTGACATGGCCTTATATTGGAGACAGCATCACAGCTGAATGATATGTGGCCCTCCAGGACTGCATTTAGGAGACTGTGGTCTAGGTAATGCGCATGTTTCTGGTGTCTGTGCTCTGTAGGGTAAAATAGAGGTGTTTGGACCATGCTTATGTTCTCTTCAAAAAAGGTTGGTCTTTACTATCACCGTTTAGTGGTGGGTAAAATATGGGGATTGGGTTTGCAGGAGCCCCAGCTGTGACTTAAACTGGTGATCTTTGGTTTCTGAACACACTGTCTGTGTTCACTGCACCACACTGTGGCCACAGAGACAGTGCAGTCCCTGGAGATAGGCAACCTGGCCAAAAGAGTCAGAAACCGTGATCTGCACAATTTCACTGTGGGCTCATTCACCTTGTATGGAGACGGAGCGTAGACCCTTCAAAAAAACATTTCTTTTTTTTGGAGCTTTCTTGGGAGTGTTTTTTACTGTTGCCCATTGATATTACTATTGGCCAGCTTGGTTATGTTTTTTCCCCTTTTTTTTAGGTCATTTTCACTGTTTATTTGCCCTTTTGTACCATGCACATGTATCACACTGCTCACTTTTTGTAGGTTTCCCTGGTTTTGCTTTACATTGCTGACAGAAATGGTTTCTCTTCCCTTTAAATCGACTCTACCGCGAGGTTTTCACTCGCGGTATTTTTTTGCTTGAATTTCAGCCCCGCTCGTGTGCGGGGAGCCTCTCCTCTCCCACTCTCCACCCATTGACCCCTTCCCTCCACCCCTGGGGAGCCTTCCTCCGCCCTCCCTGAGCCTTTCCACGCCTCTATCGCACAGTAGCGCGCCGCGCACATGAGCGGGCACTTTAGTGCGGTGCGCACGTGTGCGGGGGCACAAACGCATCATTAGCGTGCGCTAAGGTACCTTAGCGCACGCTATTGTGCGCCACGCACTTGAGCGCAGTTTAGTAAACATACCCCTTAGAACACTTTTTAAAACCCAAAGCGGGTTTTTCCATTTTGAAGGAAAAAGTTGGGCCTAGTGCCCAAAATGGTGCGTGGCACCTGAAGAGAAAATTACTGGAAAGACTCCAGAAGAAAGTTGTTGTTTTTTTTTTTTTTAAAGAAAAGAAAGAAGAACCGTCGGTACCGGTGTAGCGTCGAGGGGAAGGCAGATGCGACCACAAAAAAATAATAGAAGGGATTTTTTTCTGCGGTGACAGGATGTGCGACCTGTCGGCTCCGCGGATAATGAAGAACTGGAGAGGGACAGTTGGGAAAGGCGGGAAGGCAGCACGCAGGTGCTGTGGGAGGCTCCCAAAAGCTTTCCTATTGGACGCTGGGGAGCGTTCCCGCGCAGGCTCCATCAGTACCGATGATACCCATATGTGAAGACTAAATTCCTGCTGTTCCCAGAGATCACCTGTTACAGGTGAGTAACTATGCTTTACTGCTATTCAATGTTTTATTTATTATGCTAAGTTATTTTACTATGTGTGTACTTAATAATTATTAGTTATGTGATTGTACATCACTTTGTGTCTCTCTGAAAATTCTCAGGGAATGCACTTGGGTGCATCTATATGGCAATTGGCTGAAAATATGCATAAAAAGATCCATATAACTGATACATATATTTTTATGCACAGGCCATCCTTGTGAAGATTGCCTTCAGTCATATTTTATTTCCTTTTACACTGAAGACTATCCATAATTTAACATAATTTAAAAACATCTATATACCACTATTATGATATATTATGCAAAGCAGTTCACAACAATAAAAACAAGTCCATCACAGCACAATAAAACAAAATAAAAACAATGGGTCTGATATTCTGGGCAGGTTATGTGCCACATTGGCGCATAGCCCTGCCCGCCAATCCTTAAACCCAGATATTCAATGCCGGGGTCATATGCGGCCCCAGCATTGAATATCCAGGTATCACCGCACAATCCGGAAGCCGCCGAAGCTAACCGGGCAGCAGCAATATTGCATGCTTCCTGATTACCGCCTGCACCATAAAGATAGGCAAGGATTTTCCTCACCTATCTCTTCAGCACAGGGCACCAACCGGGCAGCAGGCAATATCACTGCTGCCTGGTTATTTCACACCTCCGCTCCACCCCACAGCACCCAGAAGAAGCCCTGATGCTAGCCGGATAGCATTGGGGCACGTAGGGGACATAGACAGGGATATTCAACGGCACTACCTATGTATATGCTGTTGAATATCCCCATCTAAGGCATTTACACAGTTTACTAGGCTTTAAACCATGTAAATGCCCTTCGAATATTGAGGCCAATATCCCCAAAAAAGTACTGTAAAACTAAAAGAACTGTGCCACCCTACTCATCCAATTAAAATGTTTGCCCCATCCCTGCTCCACCCTTATCTAGGGAATAAAAGGAATTCCATCCTTCTGATGCTTCATAGAGTAGTGTGATCTTAAAAGCTATAACCTTCAACCTTATTCTTCATATTCTGTTCTCGCCATGATATTTCTCTTGTTTTAGAGTACATTAGCCCTTCTGGGAAATCAGAAATGGCTAAACCTCCAGTGTTCAGCTATTTCCATTGAGCAGGCCCCATAAAAGATGAAAAATGGCAAGACATCCATCTTTCTCCTTGTGATCACTAATCGCTATGTACTCGGAAATGCAAAAGGCAGAAAATGGACTTTATTGAAACAAGTAAGTTTCTTCTTCCCCTTAGTTTATTTGATTCACCTGATTAGTAGGGGAGGGATGGGTGAGAAGCTTAGCTGCTTGCAAAAATAAGACATTTGATGATCAGCCTAAGTAAGCAGCTGGTCACTGGCCCTCCTCTGCACCCCTAGCCTTCAGAAAGAGCATGCTACAGTCTAAAGTGTTCTTCCTACCATGCAAACTTTACTCTCTCATAAGAGCAGGGTGGGATGCGCGTGTAAGCCTGTTCTGGGGTGGAGTTTGGATGGCGTGTGGGCGGAGTTGCAAAGTTCACACATTCTTTATAAACTGTGCGCAGTTGTGCAGATTGAATCTGTAAATTTTTACACAAGTTCCCAAGCTGCTGTCCTCAGTTCCATTCTAGCCATAATTTCTGCTGGTTTACCCCCTAGTATTTTATAAAGACACGTAACCACCTATGTATCTTTATAAAACGCACTATAAAAAGGTGCCTTTTGCCCTTTCTACCTAGACAACCTTTTATAAGATTAGCCCTCCAGGAGTAGATTTCTAAAGCATTGTGCATGTATTAAGCATGCTTTACATGTGGCTGTCATATAATATTGTGGATGTATAGGTTTACTCTGAGGCTGACCATGTATCGGCATAAGCAGGAGTTATGTGGCATATGCATATCTTCTAAAATATGTACATACCCACATGCAGTCTCGGAAGAGGTATAAGTTTGTGCAGGAACATTTTTGCACTTCTGGGGATTATTCTAGGAGCCTACATTGCCTTTGTGTGGAGGAGTAGGCTAGTGGTTAGAGCAGCAGCCTAGCACCTAGGCGATTAGGGGTCAGTTCCCACTGGCACTCTTTGTGGCCTTGGGATTGCCGCAGAAGAAAAGGCCTAGCATCTAGGCGATTAGGGGTCAGTTCCCACTGGCACTCTTTGTGGCCTTGGGATTGCCGCAGAAGAAAAGGCCTAGCAATCTACTTCAGTCATACCTTGCCAAGAAAACCCAGGGGCTGCTGGATCACCAGGAGTCAGTACTGACTTAAAAAATAAAACAATGTCTTTGTGAAATGTTTCACTCAAATACAGGACCTCTCTACAGGAATGTCCAGTCTGTTTTAGTATCTCATTCAATTCCTAGAGATGGAAAATAATCCCCAAAGTAATTTTTGTCAGACATTGTACTTCACCCATACCTGCCAGCCCAGTATCAACTAGTGTAAGATTGGTTCATTTTACTTTATTGAAACTTAAAACTAACTTTTTTTCAGTGTAATCCAGTCCAACGATACTGCAATAATTTACAATCTCTCCCGCTATAATTATTCAGTGTCTCCAACAAAACGTCTTGTTTCGAACCAATTGTCATTGTACAGTTCTATATCAGGGAAAAATGCACACTACTTATCTTTATCATGCGTCTGCATTGCTTCAATTTCTTATGTGCTTTTCCACGCCAGAAAGCTGCATTTTCTGCCGTTTCTCCATCAAACTCAGCTGGCTTAAAACTAAAACGGATGTGGCATTCCTTTAAATTTGACTGACACATTGCACTTGCATTCATAAAACAGGCCTGGCATGCATAATGCCTGTATGCCTCTTTGCTGAAAAATTTCCAGTTATTTGCTGCCTGCACATTCTTCTCTGTTTAGCGTACTAGAGAATACTTACTGACAATACTCTGTGAGTTACAATACTAAACTATACCAGAATTAATGATAATGCATTATTTGGAAAGATGAGCTAAAAATCCTAATTGTTATCATAATATTACTCGGAATAATGCCAGTGAATGTGTCTGAAAAGATGGCTGATCAAGGAGATTGGCTAGCCTTTTATGGTAGTGACTGGAAACCTGAATCAGAACTCTCCAATAGACAGTCTACAGAAAAAAAAATGTGGAACTGAGCTTATATTGGCTTTCTGGCACGGGAGCTATGATAGTATGTTGTTGTAGTAGCTAATTAGATAGAAATGGCCTTGATATTTTTCTTACACAGTGGCTCTCTTCTGACAGCAAATGTGCAGATGTGATTAAATTTACAGCAATGATAATGCCCTGGCAAAATGGATTGGTGTTTTACTGAGGCAGTTGTCCATCACTTCAAAAGGCTAGCCACATGGCAGAACCTTTGATCTTTTGTGTGAAGTTAACAGAAGCAGTCTGTGTGATCCTACCTTTCATATTAGTCTTAGATATAAATAGAAATCTAATTAGCATTCTTATATGTATTCTATGAAACTAAGGGCTAGATTTAACAAACAATGAGCTAACTTATGTTAACACGCATTAATTACCACAGATCCCATTTCATGTAATGTGGCCTATTTATTAATAATGTATTCTCAGGACTTCACTGCACCCTGACATGGTAGCACAGTATATATAGTAAATCTAGCCCCAGCCATCAAACATTGAGACTTTTACATAAGGTCAGCCAGTGTATTACTGTGAATCAGGAACTGGTTAAAAGACAGAAAGCAGAGGGTAGGGCTAAATGGCCAATTTCCCCAATGGAGAAAGGTGACTAGTGGAGTACACCAAGGATCTGTAGTGAGTCCACTGCTTTTTAACATTTGTGAATGACCTGGAAATGGGAATAATGAGTGAGGTAATCAAATTTGTAGATGACATAAAATTATTCAAAGATGTTAAAATCCAAGAAGATTGTCAAAAATTGCAAGAGGACCTTGACAAATTGGAAGACTGGATGTTCAAATGGCAGATGAAATTTAATGCGGACAATTGCAAAGTTATGCGCCTAGAAAAGAACAATCCAAACTGGTTACACGATGCAAGGTTCCACATTAGGAACTACCACCCAGGAAAAAGATTTAGGTGTCATCATGGATAACACACTGAAACCCTCTGCCCAGTGTGTAGCAGTGGCCAAGAAGGCAAATAGAATGCTAGGAATCATAAGGAAAGGAATGGAAAATAAAACAAAGGATATTATAATACCTCTGTATCACTCCATGGTGCAACTGCACCTTGAATATTGTGTGCAGTTCTGGTCACCGTATCTTAGAAAGGATATAGCGGAATTAGAAAAGGTACAGAGAAGAGTCACCAAAATGATAAAGGGGATGGAAGGATACTCCTATGAGGAGAGGCTTAAAAGGTTAGGACTTTTCAACCTGGAAAAGAGACGGCTAATATGATAGAGGTCTATAAATTAATGAATGGAGTGGAACGGGTAAACGTACATTGATTGTTTATGCCATCAAAAAGTAGAAAGACTAGGGGACATGCAATGAAGCTATAGTATAACTCGTTTAAGACTAATAAGAGAAAATATTTTTTCACTCAATGTGTAATCAAACTCTGGAATTCATTACCAGAGGATGTAGTAAAAGCTGTTAGTGTAGCTGGGTTTAAAAAAGGTTTGGGAAAGTTCCTGGAGGAAAGGTCCATAAACCATTATTAAAGAGGACCCTGGATATCCACTGATTGCCCCAATACAAGCATTATGGAACCTCTGTGTCTTTTTGGGAAACTCCTAGGTATTTGTGACCTAGATTGGCCACTGTCGGAAACAGGATACTGGGCTTGATGGATCTTGGTCTGACTCAATATGGCATGTCTTATGTTCTTATGAGGTATACTAAATGGCAAATGTTATGTAGTCAAATAGAAAAACATTCTACAGCATTGGGGCCCTGAAGATAGGATAATTTGCTCTTGCAAATACTCCCATAAGATCTGAATGGACAATAAACTTTCTTCCAAACTCTAATCAGTTTTACTATACTGGGAGTGGGTAATTTCATAACAGAGCTCCTAAAAAAATATTTATACATCTACTTTATGACCATTTTCTAAAGGTTTGTAACAAGATTAAAAAAACACCCATAAAAATCCAATACAAAAGCTCATACACAAGATTAGAAAACTTATTTATTTAAAAGGTTTTATATTCCATACTGAATATCTAGGCAGATTACGGTTAAAAGATACATAATCACAATCAGACAAACTAATACTTAATATTGTTTTTGCTGTATTTTATTGTGAATTATTATAAACAGCCCTTATAACCCACACAGTGAAAATAACATTTAGTACTGAATTGGACCATCAGTCTTTAAGGGCTAATGATTTCATTCATCAATCGCACAGTCCATCTTTATCAATTTTAATCAAACTCATTAAAAGTGTTACTTTATCAAATTTTGTCATAAATATCATTAATTGTTTGTTTTTGCATATTTTTGAATATTTATTGAATGTATTATCAAAGGTCATGCAATCCAAAAATGTCACAGGAAAATCTCAGTGCTTTGATTCATCAGTTAGCTAAGTAGCCCATTAGCATCTGGCTATAAAATTAAATAATTTCATGCATAAACACTGTTCACAATACATATAGAAAATAGTTAAACACCAAATCGATGTATCTTTGAAAGGTCTGCTGCATAAATTCAAAATGTCAACTTGCACAATGGCAATTGCTCGCCGAATGATTGACTTGACATTAAGTTTCAATTCATCAGTTGTCAGCACTGCAGCTCTACAAATTGCTATCTCTAATCTGCAACACACTTTAGCACTCAATATATATGGCGCTGTATGATTCTCAAAATCAATTCATATCTCCAGGCAATGCAAAACTCACAAAGTTAATTTCCCTCTTCGGTGCATGTTTACTAAAAGGTGCACTGGTAGTGCGCATTTGTGGTGCAAAACCAGCCCCATTCCCCGCCATTGGCATATTGCTAATGCACTGCGCTGCTCTAACCATGATGTGTGACCTTGAGGTGCCATTAAATGCCCTCACACTAACAAACATTCATGGTTAGCACACGCCCAATATTCACTGCCAATGCCCATGTTACACCCATAACCAGTCCAGTCCCCATTCAATTGCCCGCTACCACAGGGCCACATACTAACAACATGGTATGCTTATTTGCAGCAAACCCTATACTAACGGTTACCACACATTAATAAACATGCCCCTTGGGGTCCTTATACTAAAGCGTGTTGCGGTTTTGCACTTAATGCACCAATAGCCTGCAAAACTATGATGTATGTATCTCTGATTTCACATAGGTGTTCATGTGGGCAATGGAAATTGTCCACATCTGTGTTTATACTTGCTCCCTGGTACATTTTAGGTCTTTAGAAAGTGCCCGTTTCAGCCAGCCCTTTACAGGGGGTATTAAGGGGAACATCCCCCCCCCTAATCTCCCCCAGTGTTTATTTTCCCCTTCACATATTCCTTTGGTAAACAGTGAATTTGAATTATCTATAACCGTGGATTAGCGGTGCGATATCCAGGTTTGCAAAATGGCCATGATACACGTGAGCATGCTGACATTTACATCTGCACGTTCTGAACTACCAGCATGCACACATGCAGATCGCCAGCGTTCCTCTGTCAACTTCTCACACATGCATGTTAATAAAATAGCATCTCCCACTGCACAAGCATCCCATCCCCGTGTGCACCTGCACCTGCGCTTCCTACTTTGATTTGTTACACATGCCTAGCATGAGGGGCAGAGATATGTCAATTTCAGGTCAGACTTACACATACCCACCCCCCCCCCCCCCATGAAAAGTGACATGAAATTCCAGAAATTTTTACTTGGACAAAAACACACCGTCTGAAATGTGCCTTCACATGAATCAGTCTCCTGTCTGTGAATTTTCAGCACCACTGAAAATTCTTACAAACTGCCTTGGCGCTACCTCGAAAGCACCTTCATGCTTTTGATAGGGAATAACTTTTTAAAAGGTCACCTCGATTGACAGAGCACCTATTTCTAGCCTAGTTTATGAAGTCACATAGGCATCTAGGTGTCTTTATAAAATACTAAGGGCAAACCAGCAGAAATTGTAGCTGGATTGAGGCAGCAGACATTTATACAAGCTCCCATCTGGCATAAATATTTGCACATACAGTCTGCAGGGCCGCATATACAATATTTATAAAAGTGAACATAGTTTGTGACTCCACTCGCATTGCACCCAAATTCTGCCCCAGAATGCATGTAAATAGGGGCCACCTACAAGTATATATGTGTGTGTGTATTTGTGTGTATATATAATATATATATGTGTGTGTGTATTTGTATGTATATATAATATATATATGTGTGTGTGTATATATATATATATATAATATATATATGTGTGTGTGTATTTGTATGTATATATAATATATATATGTGTGTGTGTATTTGTATGTATATAATATATATATGTGTGTGTGTATATGTATGTATATGTATGTATATGTATACTTAGATCCTACCTAATCAAGGCACTCACCCGCTTCTCACTCAGTCATAATACCTACCTAGATCAACTAACTCTTGAATACATTTGTTATCACTAATGTAAATAGTTACCTTTTTAATATTGAATGCAATCAGTTATATGAAACGGCATATTGTGCACCCAGTTCCTCCTGCTTTGATGTTAAGAGTTAAATGTTAAAAATGTTCTTCAATTGTTCTCTGTAAAAATGATAGTCTGCCACGCTATTATTAATGTTTTTGTTACCTGTAAACCGCCACTGATCTCTGGAAGTGGCGGTATAGAAAAAAATGTATAAATAAAATAAATATGTGTACTCAATGGAGTAATTTTATAAATGCCCTTTTGCTCGCCATGGAAAGTTTATAAAATTACCTCCTTAGAATACACACATATATTTGCACCTGTCTTGGAGGATGTATATATTTGTGCCTACGTTGCCTTTATACAAAGGGCATTAAAATGAACATAATTTTAAAACCTTTATCAGTGCCCGGTTGAATATTCGAGCCTGGAGAAATTCTAGTTATCCAAAAAGCAAGCGAAAGCAAGTGTGTTCAACATGGGTAGGCAACATGTTTGTCACCCCTAGTCATCACCCTTGCCCCCTGCCTCCCATCCCTGTTCAGTGACCCCCATGTGCATTTGCCAGATGAACAGAAGCTCACCTCGGACCACTAAATGTTAACAAATTTATTTTTAGAAGTGTGGAGGAGGCAGCCCCAGCTCAACCTTAAATGTCCCTTCTACCTTCTTCCTGAGTCGATCTTCCTAATACTATCAGCCCTCTTCCTCTTATTTGCTGTCCATCCCTCTATTCTGTACGGCTGATACTTTTGCTCTGACTGGTAAATGGGGGGGGGGGGGAAACCCTCGCACCCATGCTCCACTCATCTATTCCTGTTTTTGCCTCTGCCCTATATACTGGGATGACCAGTTTATTTATTTTATTTAACAATTTTTCTATACCACTTTATCCACCCTTGTGGGCAGAGCTTCTAATAGAGCTCTTCCATCTTAATGGATAGATACAGGAAATGTGTGATAGGATTGTTAGAGAAACAATAAAAGGCACATTTTAAAAAGGTAATGTTGGTGCTCTGAGTTAAAACATCTGAAATTCCATAGGAGAGGCAGTAGATAGGGTGGAAATGTGGGAGCGCATTCTTTTTTTTTTTAAACTTTTATTTTCATTTTGCAACAAACAAAAGAAACAACACACCAAAGGAGACAAAACAAGTATACAATAAAGAAAAGTAAACCCAATTACCCCCCACCCCCACGCTTCTTCTCTAGCTGATTATGTCAGCATGTGAGCGCTTCCAAACAACAGTGATTATACATCAAAACAATCAAAAGAGTATCTGCGATACAGAATAATCATGGGACAAGGATATATACAAATTTAGACAGTCAGATGAGAGCATTGAGCAGAATGTACATAGTCATTGAGCATCTTCCATTTAGACCGATGATGAGGAGTCTGAATGGGGGAAGCAAACATACGAGGTATTTGTTCATATTTACTGTAGAGACAGACATGATTCCACCATTCATTGGGGCTCAGCTGGGAGCTATTTTTCCAGTATTTCGTAATTAGGGAAATAGCAATGCCAAGCATAAAGTCCAAGAGGAAGTAAGCCGTTTTTGGAAGAGAGGGGATCCCCGCAGCTGAGCGAAGTCCCACTATCCTCCAAGAAAGGGGCTCTTGAAAGTGCAAAATAGACTGGATACGACCCCAGACCCGACGCCAGTAATACTGTAGTGCGGGACATTCATACATAACATGAGGTAGTGAACCAATGGCCGCATGACATGTCCAACAACTATTGCCCTGAGTAGTGTTCCATTTGGCTAATCTGTCAGGAGTGTAAAAACACCGGTGGGCTAGAAAGAAGAGTGTCTGAGTGAGTGAGGCGGATCGGGAGACCCGTGTCACTCTACTCCAGACAAGGCTCCATTGCTCCGGGGTCAAAGTCACATGCAATTCTCTCTCCCATGCTTTCTGCGCTATAGGGGTATCTCTAGTTATAGCATTACATAAGGTTTTGTAAAAATTGGATGCTACACCCGGTGAACTACCGATAGATCGGATAGTCTCCAACCAACCTTGTGTAGGGGAGGCCGATGGCGGGAGCACCTTAGCACTCCGAAGGCAATGTTGAAGTTGCACCAACTGAAAGTAGTGTTTCGCTGGGAGACCAAATTCAATTTGCAATTCACTAAAAGTTTTCCAGCGACCTTCATGGAACAACTGACTAGGAATCCAAATGCCCCTAGTGTACCAGGGGCTCCACGCCATCGGCTTATTTTGTATTCGAAATCGAGTATTGTACCAAAGTGGGAGCTTGTCTAACGGACAGAGTCGGGAGTCTAAAGATTGCATAAGATTATTAAAGGCACCTAAGGTGTCTAAAAGCATTGGTGGAAAGTGGGAGTCTGATGAGAGAGTCATACCAGGGAGAAAAGTAAGAGGAATCGGTTTGCAAAGGTCCTCTTCTATGTCTAGCCACACAGGTCTACTCGGTACTGGATCTTCCAGCCAACGAGCGCCTTGTTTGAGAAGAAAAGATTGATGATACTTCAGGAAATCAGGGAATCTGACACCCCCATTTTCCTTATCTGCTTGCAGCTTATGTTTCGCTATCCTAGGTGTTTTGTTTTGCCACAAGTATCTAGTCAGAAGGCCCTCTATATCTTTATATATACGTCGAGGTAAGAGACAGGGCAACATTTCTAAGATATAATTCACTTTCGGAACAATAATCATTTTTATGGTTTCTAATCGACCCCACCAGGTAAGTGTTAAAGGAGTCCAGCGGTGAGTAAGCGCCCGGACTTTAGAGGTTAAGTCTTTGGCATTGAAGGAGATAGTGTCTTCCAAAGGAGAACAATAGTGAACCCCAAGGTATTTGACCATGCGAGGTTGCCATAAAAAGGGGAAGGGTTGCATATCTGCCTGATGAAGCAAAGGATTTAATGGAAAGGCTACCGACTTGGTCCAATTTATCTTATAACCGGACAGTTGTGAGTATTTACCAATTTGCTCTAGGACAGCCGGTACTGAGTCTATAGAGACAAAAAGCATAAGGTCATCAGCATACGCTGAAATTTTGATTTCCCTATGGGTGAAGGGGACTCCATGAATCTCCTCCGATTGCCGGATTAGTAAAGCCAAGGGTTCGAGTGCAAGATCGAAGAGAAGTGGAGACAGTGGGCATCCCTGGCGAGTGCCGCGTTGAAGGGGAAAAGGCTGAGACTTTAAAGCATTGGCACATATACTGGCTGTAGGCTGTGCGTACATGGTGCGAAGACAACGGAGAAACCTTCCCCGAATCCGTACCAGCGGAGGACTGCAAACAGGAAGGGCCACTCTAAGCGATCAAAGGCCTTCTCAGCATCAAGTGAGAGGCCAACAAATGGGCGATCAAGATTAACTGCGGTAGTCAGTACATGGCATAGAGTCCGAGCATTGTCAGCAGTTGATCTACCAGGAATGAAACCGCATTGATCTGGGTGTATTAAGGTAGGCATCCTATCAGAGAGCCGGGTAGAGAGAATGGTGGCAAATATTTTATAGTCCCGCGTTTAGGAGGGAAATTGGACGATAATTAGCTGTTAGTTGCGGGTCTCTCCCCTCTTTCTCAAAAACTACTACATTTGCCATTGAAAAGGACCCAGAAGGAGAACCCTCCTCGGCCAGAGCAGAAAAATAAAGTTTCAAAACTGGAGCTAAGTCAGCGTGAAAGGTTTTGTAGAATTCAGCAGGGAGACCGTCTGGGCCTGCGGCTCGACCTGAGGCACATTTCTTGATAGCAGAATGAATTTCTGAGACAGTAAATGGTGTGTCTAAGGCCACTCTATCTTCGTCAGATAGGGTCGGTCTTTGTACCCCTGAAAGTAAGCGTTCAAATACATCTGGCTCAAAATCACATTCAGATTGATAAAGCCGAGTATAAAAATCACGAAAGAGTTCTAAGATTTCGGTATCTTTAGTGACCAAGCCCCCCCCCCGACGGATTACGGAGGGCGGTAACACGCTTGGCTTCTTTTTGACCTTTTAGGGCATTTGCTAATAATTTGCCAGCACGATTATTTTCCCGATAATATAGCCCTTGTTGTGATTCAATATTTTTAACAGCAGCAGTGTACAAAAGCTGATTGTATTGAAAACGCAAGCGTTGTAAACGGAGTAAAATACATGGGTCAGTACGGGACGTGAGGAGACGCTCCCCAGCTTGTATCTGCTGCTCTAGAATCAGTAAATGCTGCTTTCTTTGTTTCCCCTGCCGAATTTGATAGCTAGTTATAGTTGCGCGGATAGATGCTTTAAAACCCTCCCACCAAGCCCAGCTCGCTGTGTCATGGGGTGAGTTAAAATGAAAATAATCTTGGATAGCGGCCTTTATATCAACCTGAAAATCTTTTTGACCCAGTAGGGATCTATCAAAAAACCAAGCTCGGGGAGAATCGTCTCGCGCAGTGACATGTAATGATAAAGATATGGCAGCATGATCTGAAATATGGAGAGGATGAGTCCTAGTCGTGTCTACTTGAGAAATCAGTACTTTGGAAATGAGAAAGAAATCTATTCTAGATTGGGAGTGATGGGGGGCAGAAAAGAAAGTGAACTCTAAGTCGGAGGGGTGAAGCAGCCTCCATATATCTACCAGCGCAAGATCTTGCATCAGAGCTGTAAGGGTAGCAAGACTCTTGGGTGGACTACTCGTTCTAGGCGGCTGTCTATCTATCAGAGGGTCTAACACTTGATTAAAATCACCACCAAGTATTAATGGAGTATTGGCAGAGGCCTGTGCCAACTGCGCAATACTTGCATAGTAAGCAGGGTTGTCCACATTCGGGGCATAAATGCAAATACATGTAAATTCACTATCTCCAACCTTAAGATGTACTCGGGCCCATCTACCCTCCTTGTCAGCGCTAGTATCAATTACAGTAGCTTGCAAAGATTTCTTAACCAGAATGGCTACCCCGCACCGTTTGGAAACGGCGGGAGAATAGGCAGCCACCATGTAAGGCTTAACATTGAGTTTCAGTGTTTCAGCAGAGTTTAAGTGCGTTTCCTGAAGAAACGCTAAATCAGCATGCTCATGGCTAAGATAGCTAAGGATTTTCTTTCTTTGATTGGACTGTTAATGCCCTTTACGTTGAGTGATAAGATTTTACATAAGGCCATTCAGACAAGTTAAAAATTCTGAGCATGATAGCACACATAATTTCACAATGTCCCTCATATTGACTGTATCTGGCTGTACATATGGCATAAAAGAAATAAGCTTAGATAATACAATGAAGCGCCCCACATTAAAAAAGAAAAACCGCAGCGCGGTAGAGAAGAAGCAGAACCCCAAAAATTACTGGCGACCATGTGTCTGCGGGGAGAAGCCCCAGAGAAGGCCGAAAATGAAAAAACACATAACCTGTAGGACTGTGCGTGCTCCGAATCCGACCGAGGCACACATCATGGAGGGATAGGAGACCAAAAAACAAAAGTCATAGAAAGAAAGAGAGAAAGTCCAGGTAGTCTCTGTGCTTGACTATGACCGCCGCATCGGGCCCTTCAAAATGGCGGACAGAGCCGGCAAATAAAAGTCCAAATCGTTGGATTAGCGCATCTGCTCTGCTTCTTTGGAGTCTAAAAATGTTGATAGTAGATCAGGATCTTCGAATGTCCTGGTTTGGTTGTGGAGAGTCACTCGGAGCTTCGCGGGATACAACAGGCCAAAGCGAGCCTGTAGCTGTTGAAGTCGAGGGCGAAAAGCAAGGAGTTTCTTCCGTCGGTCAACGGTAGGCTTTGCCAAATCAGGGAAGAAGGAGACTTTGTGACCTTCAAATTCCAAATGATGGTTCGCCCGGGCAGCATTTAAAATTTGTTGCACTTGTTGATATCGTAGCAAGCGAAAGATAATAGGCCGGGGGGTCGTTCGGTTGAGCGCCATGTGGGTAGGAACACGGTGTGCACGATCGATTTCCAGTTCTTTATGAAAGGTGATCTTCAGCAAGGAGGGAAGAGTTTTGAGCAGGAATTCTCTCATATCTCCCGCTTCCACCCCCTCCGGTATTCCAATGAGCCTCACATTGTTGCGACGGGCCTCGATTATTGCTATCTTCTAACTCCTTTTGAAGATTCTGTATCTGGCGCTCAGCCTTGTCCAGTGTGCCCAAGCGCACCGCGTGCGAGTCGAGGACCCCCGCCATATTGTCCTGCCGCAATGAGAGACCTTCCAGTCGGTCCTGGAGCACTCCAAAGTCTTCTCGCATGGCTCCAAGCGCCTCTCCATTGGACTGCACCAACTCCTCCACGCCGCGCACCTCCTCCAAAATCTCCAGGTGCATTTCGGGGTCCTCCCGAAATGGAACCATCCTCTGTGGGGAGGACACCCCTGCCCTGGAGCGTCCTCCATGAGAAGAAGAAGGAGACCCGAAGTCCAAGCGCGCTGGCCCACGGGCCGCCATCCCCCCCGAGGCACCCCGGTCAGCCCGGAGCGAAATAGTAAGTTTGTATAGGTATTACGTCAGGATTCTAAGTAGGCCTCTCGGGAGCTTCAGCGCGAAGCGTCTTACCCGCTGGACATCAGGCTCCGCCCCCGTGGGAGCGCATTCTAAAGTTGGATAGCGGCGGCTTGGGCAACATAGATGTACCCACGATGATGTTTCAAAACAGGAACATCAGTGTGATACCACATACATGTCCCAGCCCTCCATTTTGCAAGCAGAGATGTGCAATGGTACGATAGACACAAAAAAATGGTCTCCTTATTTACCCACATGCTTTATTGGCTTATCAAAAGGTATTGGGGGAATGAAAGGGCTTTTCCTCTTCTCTCCACAGATGGCTGAAACAAGCTCTTTTCAGATGCTCTGGGGCAGGTATCGACATGGACATGTGTGCCAGCGATTTCCAATGTGTAGCACCGTTCTAAAAACTGGCACGCGTGTGTCTTTTTAGTAATGCCCCAGGCATCCTCTGACATGGCCCCATGTAACATGGATGTGATCACATTGGACACATGTAGATTTGGGGCCTTCTAAAAGAGTTCTTGGGACACTGATGTGATTCGCACATCTGTATGGGCATTTTCTGACAGGAAATCACAAATAGAGCTTCTGAAAATGACCCCCCTAAATGACCTCCAACTTGTGCTACCTCTGTTCTCTAATGCTAGATTGTCTTGGCACAACTGGCTTGCCATGGAAGCAGAGGATATAAAAAGACAATAAATTCAGTTTAAGAGCGTGTTTTGTTTTTTGTTTTTTTTAAGAACCAGGAACAGTGTCCTTCATTGACATATTTGACAAATCACAGATGCCTGTCATCTGCTCTTTAACAGACAAAAAACAATTGAATTAAAGAGCAGTTCTTGCATCACTTTTTCAGTCTCTGCCCACAGATGCTGCTGTGAATGTTAGAAAAGCTCAGTGCATCTGGAACTGAATAGAGAATATTAGTTATTTAGCCGCCTAGGCATGTAGTTCCTTGGCAAGTCAGAGCGAGACGGAGTGTGCCCAGCACATTTGTGCTCTCAAGGTGACTTCTGAAAATTGGACATTGGAATGATTTAAATGCAGGCATGGGTGAGGCAAGCAGATATAAGCCTGCCGGGTGAAGAAAACAGGCACAGTTCTGAAAATTTTAGGTTTATGGAAAATGGCATTCATTCCACAAACAGCTGGGGTGTTGCTTAAAACGATGAAGATCCTAATACCTGTCAGATCTAGGAGAAAAGGAAAAAGTAAGTAGTTTGTTCTAGTATTCTTTCTTCTAGACCCTCTACACACAGTTTTGCTGCTCTTTCTTTGTTTTATCCCACCCTCAAAGGAATAGGACTAAAAGAATCCCAGTGCAAAGTATTTGGTTTTTATAAGAAATGTTGCTTTTTGAAGTCCGCCCCCCCTAAATTTTTAACGGCAGGGGTTTTTTCGGTTTTATCCTTTCCATTCGGTATAGATTCTTTGTGCAAGGAATGCTGATTATGTGAAACGAGCAACAGGTAGTTTTTGAGCTAATTTCAGAGGCCAGTTTTCTAGAAATTAGGTTCCTTTTTTTTGTAGAGCCCAGGATCATATACGGATGGAAATATCTTGAAGAAATACAAGCATCTGCTTTCGAAATGATCTTGTTAAAAAGAAGAGTATTATCTTCTGTTCCACTAATTTCCCTCATCTATTGATGAGTAAATAATGTAATGCATAATGTCTAATGCTTTTGTTTTGTTTGCTTTTGTTTTTTCTCCTGTTTTTGCAGTACAGAGGGTCTTCTGCATCATTCTGTGCTAGATTGCCAGAACTGTGCCAACATGAATAATGTTGCACCAGTGGACTGTATCTTCTGCGCTGAATTAATGAATCAGTGCAGTCCAAGTACTCCCACTAAACTAGGGGAGGGAGAGGTTTTAAAAAGTTTTAACATTGAAAGACACTTAAATGTAATAAGTTGTTCTGCCACCAGTGTTATATAGCTGATTTGCAGGTAATCATATTTCACAAATTCAAAGGTACTTTGTCAGAGTCTCATTTTTCATGCAGCGCTGGTCTCCTGTCCTTCCATTATTCCTGATCATTCATTTCTGGATTCATCCACTGAAAACGGGCCATTTTGATCACATTTTATATTTTACTTTCTGTGCCTTGCTGGCACCATGCAGTTAAATGAGCTGCAGTGTTAGAAATACACATATTTGTACACTAAAACAAATTTCTCATGTACTGAAAAAGATACTTGGGTTTATGTGTAGTGTGAAGTCTGATGTAAAGCCCATAGCTCCATTATTAACAGGAGATCATGTTTACTAAGCTTTGAGCCTTGAAAACAGCCTTGGATGTTAAAGTGAAGGATAAAAGTGCTGCCTCACCAGCCAGATCCTTATTGTTAAGTGCCGTCGAGTCAATGTCAACTCATAGTGACCCTCTGGATATTGTGCTAAACTGTCTTCGGTCAGGCAGCTAATTGTTGATGGAGTGACATCCATAACTGCTGTTATTGTATCGATCCATCACATTGCTGGTCTTCTCTTTTGCACTGACCTTCAATCTTGCCAAACATGATGTCTTTCTCTAATGATTTTTCTCACTGCAAGATGTGTCCAAAGCGTGAAAGTCAAAATCGTGGTGTTGAGCTTCTAAAGAAAGGTTGGGTTTGATCTCTTTTAGGACCCACTGATTTGTTCTTTGGGCAGTCCATGGTATGCACAAAATTCTATGTCCAAAACTCCGTCTGTCTTCATTTTATAACAGTGTGAAAATGATCTCCCCACATTTTATTTTTGAAGTAAAGCCCTTATGCAGTTGGCACTACCACAGACCAAAAAAGTGGTTTTAAAAATTGGTCCCATGCTATTCTGGTTGCCATTCCCTTTTAATTTGTTTGAAGATCAGATTCACTTTCTTAAGGAAATGATCCACCCATTTGAGTAAGTCTCTTTCACAGCTGTTTTCAGTAGAGCCTCTCTCTATAAGCACTACCACATCTCTTGTGGATCTGTTCTCTGAAGTGAACCTTACTTAGTCTGGAGCTATCTCTTTTGCCTCCTCCCCACTACTTTTCTTCATCATTTTAGATGTAAAAAACATAATGGTTCTGTTCCCATTAATTTTCATTCAAAGCTGATAAAGCTGCTGCGTGCTGTGCAATAGAGTCACAAGTGCACAGTATGTCGGCACATTAGCACTCCATTTTGCTGAAATATGGTCAGATGAGCAAATTGCAAAACATAGCCAAAGCCAAGCTATCATGCAGGACAGCTAAGCAGCCAATTGCTTCAACAATATAAAAACATCAGTAAAGTGTATTTGTCGGCAAGTATTTCAAACTGCAGAATAGAATCTAGCAGCTTGGAACCAAATATTATGACATTCTGACCAGATTGCTTTGACTTTCATATATGACAGATAGTGAGGGGGGAATGGGAGTTATTTAACTTATTTGCAGAAAATGCTATAGCATGCAGATTGTGCATCTTTGGGGCAATTTTATAAAGCCTTTTCCATGTGTAAAGCCTATTTTAAGTTCAGGAAAGGGTTTTTATGACACTGTGTGGCACAGAAAGAGGGTCCCTACAGTTATGCCATCTGCACATAAGCATTTCCAGACATGTAGTCTGGGCAGAGTAAAGATGGAGTTGTACGCATTTGCACCTTTTTTTAGAGGTGGTGTAAATGTGTGCGTGGGCATCTGAATGCATGCTTTTGGGACTGGTTCTGGTTGCTTCTATAATAAAGTTCCATAGGTGCTTCTGGTGTCTTTATAAAATAAGATTAATACAGGCTGGACTTTTTGGACTTCTCACATAAGCATTCTGTTATAAAACGACCCTGTTAGAGGATAATTTTCAGGCTGGGTGTAGTACTTGAACCCAAAGGACTGCAAAGCAGTTGTTAAAGACAAACGCCCTGTGGAGATTTTCTCTGCCATTACTGAAAGATCTCTTATGCCAGCATACTTTGTATGTGT
The DNA here is from genome assembly GCA_033557465.1 of Ichthyophis bannanicus. NCBI lineage: Eukaryota > Metazoa > Chordata > Amphibia > Gymnophiona > Ichthyophiidae > Ichthyophis > Ichthyophis bannanicus. The sequence continues at coordinate 905,996,524 of CM066034.1, forward strand.
GGGTAAACCTGCAAAAAAACCACAGGGATTTCCTGCCTTTCAGTCCTCCCCTCACCCGCACCACCAGGTGAGACTACCTGCACTCTATTTTCCCCACAGAGGATGCAGAGCAGTTTTCAGAGTTTCTCTATAGGTGAATACCCCCTTAGTTGTTGAAAATTGCCCTCGTAGGAGGTGATCTTAGATGAGAGCGGGGACACTTACATAGGTTAAGGAGCCGATGTACAAATGAGCATACAAATATAAGTTGCAGTGATAGAACAAGTGTTAAGGAAGAAATCAAGAAAGATAATCAATACCTACTAACATACAGGGGCGACTCTATAATGAGGCGAAGTGAGGCGGCTGCCTCAGGTGGCAAAATTTTGAGAGCGGCAAATGCCCCCAAAACAGCCGCCTCACTTCACCTTCAAAGGTAAAAAAAAAAGTGCAGAAGTTGCTGCCAAATCCACTTCTCAGCAGCGGCAAACTCACCGCCTCCCTTCTTCTCCTGCAGCCGCAGCTCCCTGCTTCTTAGGGAACCGCGGCTGTGCTTGGAATTGCAATAGACTGAAAAAAGAAACCGGTGTGGAGCCTTCCCGTCTCTCAAAGGACTCCGTGCAGCTTTGTCCTGCCCCCAAAAAAGGTTGTTACAACTAGCATTGGAAATGGGCTGATTAGTGGAGCCTAGGACTGGTAATGGGCTGATTGGGGATAGGACTAGTAATGGGCTGATTAGGGGAGGTTAGCACTGGTAATGGGCTGAGGGGGGACTAGCACTGGAAATGAGCTTATTAGGGGAGGCTAGGACTGGTAATGGGCTGATGGGGAGGGGGTAAGACTGGTAATGGACTGAGGGGGGCTAGCATTGGAAATGAGCTGATCCAGGAAGCTAGGACTGGAAATGGGCTGATTAGTGGAGGCTAGGACTGGTAATGGGCTGATGGGGAGGTAGGACTGGTAATGGGCTGATTAGGGGAGGCTAGCACTGGTAATGGGGTTGAGGGGAGACTAGCACTGGAAGTGAGCTGACTGGGAATGGGCTAATGGTGGGGAGGGGAGGATAGAGCTGCTGGCCTTGGAAGAAAACTGGGGGCTAGGGCTACAAATGGGCTGATGCGAGGGGATGGGAGAATGGGACTGGAAGAGAGTGGATGCTGAGAGGGGCTGCCATGGTATTTGGACTAGAAGGAGCTGGACAGTGGGGAAGGAGGGGGACTGGAAGGGAATGGACACCAGTGGCAGTCATGGGAATGCAAGTTGACATTAGAAGGTACCGGGAGGGAGGACTGGAAAGGGGCTGATACTGGGAAGGGTTATGGGGACTGGAAATAGCTGATGGAAAGAAGTGAAGAAAACAAAAGAAGAGATAAGAAATGACAGATGGACCATAGACCACAGAAAGAGAGCTAAGAGAAGACAGGAAAGCAGAAGCCTCAGATAGGGACCAGCATGATCAGAGAATAAAATGGTCCGACAACAAAGATAGAAAAAATAATTTTATTTCATTTTTAGTGACTGGACTTTGTGCTATTTTTATATTTTACACAATATTGGGGAACTGCATCTCTTATTTATCTGATGTTGCACTGCATGTGGACTTTGGCTTCTTGGGGTTTCAATTTAAATTTTGTCTACATATTTTTATTTTTACTTTAGATTGTGGTTACTTATTCTGTACTTGGTGAGGGTCGATGTTGTGAGTGTGTGACTGAGGCCAGGTGTTCTGTTAACATGCAGTTTGTACATAAAGATCTATACTGTACTGTAGTAATTTGACTTGTTCAGCTTTTCAAATAGGTGTATGGATGTTCCAGGGCCCACTGTAGTATTTACAGTGACGCTTTTTTTGGATGGGCTCCTTATGTGAGTTTTGGAAGTTTGTGCTGATATATTATGGTATGGTAGGTTTGCTCTTTGTTGTAGGGTTTTGTATTAGTTCACAATATGCCTCATACTGGAGAATAGTGGTTGTTGTTAGTGAGATGATCAGAATCAGATTTTTTTTTAAAACATTGAGTTCTGTGGGTGAATGTCCTGGTTCTGCTCTGCACCTACTGTGGATGCAAAATATATGTTGAAAATGAAAAAGCAAGAACCATAACACAGTTTATAACAACAAAATAAAAATGAGTTATAATTTAGTTTTATAAACTGTGCTGTTGGTTCTTGCTCTCTTTTAGTTCCTTGGTGTGCAAACAGGACCGTGCCTAGCCCTGTGCAAGCGGTGCAGCCGCATAGGGCGCAAAGGCTTGGGGGGTGCATTTCGGCTGTCTGCTGTTCCCAGTTCTGCTTAAAGTGCCAGCGCCTTTCAGATCGGGTGCATGCCCCACCCCTCCTCCTCCCCATACCTCTATCCAGTGCCTCCATGAGAAAAACAGAGGACGGCAGCAGCAGGGAAAGAGCAGGTAGCGCTGGATGAAGGTATGGGGAGGAGGAGGGAGGCATGCGCCCAAGCTGCAAGTCGCAAAGGGCACGATTGCAGCTTGGTGCGGCCCTGTGTGCAAACATCTTGCATTCCCTCCATATAATCTAATCGGCTTTTTGGTTTGGTTCAATCCCTGATTGGAGTTCTGAAAAAGCCCCGCCCCCTCTAAGGGGGGGGGCGCCATCTCATTCTTCGCCTCAGGCAGCAGATTGCCTTGAGCCGCCCCTGCTGACACATATAGTACTTCTTCTAATACTGCAACCTATATTTGTATGCTGATTTCTATGCATAGCTCTGCATGTCTCTGGCTTATAAATATACAGTATGCCAGAGACATGTAGAGCTATGCGGGAGGCATGTTCTAGATGTGGTTTGGGTAGACCCTGAAGGTATTTATTTATTTTTATTTATTTATTTAACATTTCTTATATACCGTCTTTCATGATATCAAGGTGGTTTACGTTGAAGAAACTGAAATTACATTGAACAGGGCATTATAACTTGGAGATAACTATTTTACAGGGAACATGGGCAATGTATATGTTTATTTCATATTCTAAAATGACTGTACCTATATATCTTTATCTTTATTAATCATTTGATATACCGCCATAGGAGGCAGGGCATCAGAATGGTTCACAATTCATAAAGGCTGTGTAGGAAAGGGAAAGGAACACCAATTCTTAGACAGGACAGTCAGAGTAGAGAGAGAGAGGTGAGGAAGGATGTCACCACGGATCTAGAGACTTCCACCCCTCTGCTTCCTGAGGATAAGCTGAGTGCATTCCAGGCACTCATCAAACACGGCCAGAAAACTTCTAAGATTCTTACCAGGGCCTTGTTTGATGCCTTCGAATCAACAAGCAGAGCTTCAGCAGTCTGCATTAGGGCTCACAGAATGGCCTGGTTACAGGAATCAGATCTTGAGCAATAAACTGACCAATATCCCATGTACTGGAGAAAACCTTTTTTGGCAAGAATTGGAGGGAAAAAGCAGGGGAGATTGAGACAGATGTTCTCACCCTAAAACACCTTTCCAGGAAAACAGCTGACCCATCCAAAAGAATGGAACTGACCGATACCCTAAGTATCCAACAGACTCAAACTGCCAGGCTCTCGATTCCAGTACCTCTGAGCATCGGCATTGACCGACCTCCATGAAGCATCAAGGTCGAACCCAAGACGGCTGATATTTTGATTTCTTACCAGACTCTGATTCCACTGATTCAGAATCTGATGAGGGATCACTCGTTCCTGAGAACCTCCAGACATTCCTTCGGACCCTTCGCCGCCTCAGGAACAGCGCCGGTCCCCACCAGAAGATATGTACTTTTGGAAATTCATATGTGACATGGCAGCAAGGCTCGCTAACACAGTAGCCCCAGTAAAGGAACCGAGGGCAGAGGAAATGGAGATACTCCAATTCCCTTCCACACCCAAGGAGGCAGCTACATTACCGGTGCATCAGATTCTGCAGGATCTTATGCTCCAAATGTGGGAGGCCCCACTCACGGTTCCGCCTGTCAGCAAGAGGCTCAGTACCATGTACCGAGTACCAGAGAGCCCAGGCTTCCAAAAACTTTATTTCCTCCACCACTCAGTGATGGTGGAATTGGTGATGCACCAAATAAAGAGCTCTAAGAGCCATCCTTCTGGGGTAGCACTGGCCTACTATATGCCAAGACCAAGGAGCTGATTTTTGGTTTTTAGTGCCATCAAGTTAGTACTGTCTCCTGGCAACCCAGCTGCCTCTGGGTTTTCTTGGCAATATATTGCTAGAAATAGATTGCCAGGCCTTTTCTTCTGAAGCAATGGAGGGTAAAGTGACTTGCCCAAGGTCACAAGAAGTGCCAGTGGGAATTGAACCCTTAAATTTTCTGGGTATTAGGCAGTTGCTCTAATCACTAGGCTACTCCTTTCTTGACCAAAGTCATCTAAGGCTACTCTCAAACTGGTTAACAGCTTGCACATCTTTCGCTTACTTGCAGGCCGGGCTGTCTCTACAGCACCATATCACAGCTCATAATATCTGAGCCAAGGCTACCACAGTGGTTAATCTCCGATCTGTCTCTATCTCAAATATCTGCCAAGCAGCTATGTGGTCTTTGCTGCATACCTTTGCAGCGCACTATTGCCTGAACAAAGACTCCAGAAGTGATGCTCAATTCAAACAAGCTGTTCTGTGCAACCTTTTTCAAATTTAGACAACTTTGCCCACCGCCCATCCGACTACCTCGCAAGGAGTTCTCTGAACAGGCTGAGTGTAGTCGGATGGGCAGTGGGCATTGAGGGTTCTTGCTTCTCTTCCAGGAGGCACTGAGGAGTAGTTCTGGCTCTTTATCCTCCTCATGGCAGACTCCCACTACCAACGTTCTTTCGAAGGCCTCACAGCTCACCTGCTGAGGTCAAACTGCATACCCTAGATTGTAAGAGAGCATTGGCCTTTTATCTAGATCACTCTAAGAATTATCACCAGTCCTCTCAGTTCTTTGTCTCTTTTGACCAAAGTGTTTGGCTGTCTTGGCAGCCTACCTTTGAAACTCTCCCGGTGCATAACATTTTGAAAAATTTAATATCTCTGATGTGGGAGCCTCCCATGTCAACCCCTGTGATCAGTAGGAAACTTGATACCCTTTATAGGGTTCCTCCCTCTCCAGATTTCCAGAAGCCACAACTTACTCACCATTCCATGGTAGTGGAGTCTGCCATGAGGAGGATAAAGATCCAGAAAAAACACATCTCAGTGTCTCCTGGAAGAGAAGCAAGAAAATTTGAGGCCTTTGAAAAGAAGGCTTATCAGGCTACAATGCTGGCCTTGAGAATAGACTCCTATATGCTCTATATGGGCATGTTCCTTAAGGATGTCTCAAGAGACCTGGTAGAGTTCACCACCTGGCAGGCAGCTCATCAGGTCTTAGTTACACATGCCCAAAACACAACAATGGACACAGTCTACAGGTTGCCTCTCTGACTTCATCACCATTACTCCTCAGATGAAGATGGCTCTTCTATGGTGGTGCAAATCACAGAACCTCATCGTAGGGTCATCTTTTCAGAAGTCTGCACCGCAGTATACCCTAATGACTAATGCATGAAAATTTGGTTGGGGAGCCCACCTCAGTGGCTTGACAACACAAGGCCTCTGGTCTGCTCAGGAGGCTCTCCTGCATATCAGTCTCCTCAAATTCTGGGCAATTTTCAATGCCATCTGCGTCTTTTCTCTCCCCAGGGGACAGTCCCTTCTCATACAGACAGACAACCAGGTGACCATGTTCTATGTCAGTAAACAGGGGAGAACAGGCTCTCACTCCTTATGCAGAGAGGCCATCCGCCTTTGAAACTGGGTAATTCCTTGAGTGATTCAACTGCATGCTCCTTCCAGGAGCAGAGAATCACTTAGCTGAAGGGCTAAGCCGGATCCTCCACCCATGAGTGGAGGCTATAACCTCAAGTAGTGCAGTACTTGTTCCACCTGTGGGGGATGCTGCTACTCAACCTCTTGGCTTCTCCTCTCAATGCCCAACTACCTCATTTTTGCTCCAGGATTCCCTCCCCTCACAGGGAGAGTTTGGATGTGTTTCTCATCCTTTGGGGACAGGATCTGCTCTATGCTTTCCCCCCCCTTCCCCTCATAGCAAAGACACTTTTCAAGCTCCAGACTGACTGGAGAATGATGATGCTCATTGCCCCTTACTGGCCCAGACAAACGTGGTTTCCTCTGCTTCTTCAGCCAGCTCAAGCGCCTCCCCTCAGGTTGGGTTATTGACCCACCCTACTCTCTCAGGAACAGGGGACCCTCCTGCACCCCAGGGTAGTTTTCAAGGTATATAAAAGATATCAAATAGATAAATAAATAAAATAAAAGTTTCTTTGTAGATGAATATCCACTTAGCTGTTGAAAATTGCCCTCGTAGAAGGTGATCTTAGATGAGAGAGTGGTCACTTACATAGGGTAAGAAGCTGATGTACAAATGAGCATACAAATATTAGTTGCAGTGTTAGAGGAAGTGTTAAGGAAGAAAGCAAGAAAGATAATCAATACCTACTGACATATATAGTACTTCTAATACTGCAACCTATATTTGTATGCTGAATTTATTTATCTATTTATTTGATTTTTCTATAACACCCCTTCCAAAGATCAGGGGCGGTTTACAGGTAACAGAACATTTTACGTAGAACAATGGTTTAACTTTTTACATAGTAACTTTTGGGAGTAATAAAACAGTTTAGGATATACATTTGGCTGCAAACTTAGCCTATTACAGATCGATAATAAACTATGTACAAAATTTCAGGTTAGAAGAATTATATTGAGTTTGAGATTGTTGTAGGTGGGTGTAGTTCAGAAGTATGTGTGGTCAGTGTTTGTGAGGACATGTCTATATTTGGGTTCAAATCTGAGTTTCTGTAATGAGTAGAAAAGAGGTATGTTTTGAGGTCTCTCCTAAATGTCTGGAGGTCTTTAATTGTGCGAAGTGTGAATGGTAGCAAGTTCCAGAGGTTGGGGGCAGTAAATGTGAAGGCTCTGGAGCTTGTCTGTTTTGTCTTACGGATAGAGTGGAGAATTTCAAAGGAGTTACTAGCATTTTGTCTGCGAACTCTAGCGTCTAGTTGGATGTGGAGGAGGGTTGATAGAAAAGATGGGAAAATATTTACATTTAATTTAAATGTTACAATTAGTAGTTTATATTTTATTCGGCTTAGGACTGGGAGCCAATGTAAGTTTATATAGGATGGGTGTTATATGATTGGTGAGGTGAGCCTTGGAAACTATTCTGACGGTGATGTTTTGAGCTCTCTGAAATATGTTTGTTTTTGATTGGCAGACCCTGTAATAGACTATTACAGTAGTCAAAATGTGGTGTGATGAGGGCCTGAATTACAGATTTGAAATCATTGATGTCTAGCAGAGGTCTTAAATATTGGATAGTTTTTAGCTTAAAAAAGATAGTTCTTGCTGTTTGTTTTATATGGTCCAGTATTATGCCAAGGTATTTCACCTCTTGTTTGAAAGGAAGTACAACATTATTAATCGTGATGGATTGAAGGAGTGTATGGTTTTGATTTCTCGAAATGTATAGGGCTTCGGCTTTTTTGAAGTTTAACATTAAGGTTGTTGTCTTTTAGCCATGATTCCATTTCATTAATGCAGTCTGATAGCTTGTGATAGGTAGGATTGTTTGTCTGTGGGGAGGGACGTCGTCAGCAGCATAGATGTAATATCCAATATCAAATTTTCTGAAAATGTTGCTTATTGGTTGCAGGTATAGGTTGAAAAGGAGGGGGCAGAGAGCTGAATCTTGAGGTATTCCTTGTTTCTGGCTATATATATATATATATAAAATATATTATGCAGCTTTGAGTAATGTATAAATGTTGGCTTACTTATCATTTGGGTGTGGGCTTGGGAGGAGAGCTTTCAGGGAACTGTGCTTTTCTCTTTGCAGTCTTTGTATGTGATTGTAGAGTAGGCATGTTCAGGGGAGGAGTTTCAGTGAAGCATGGGTAGATTTGCAATTTATGCATGTATGGTATAAATAGAGCAGGTGCTACTATTAGGTAAACTAGGCACTTGCCTAGAGCACTGTCCTTCCAGGGCACTGCCTGCTGACCATTACCACCACTGGCGCCCTTCTCCGGAGCTAAGAGCAGCAGCAATTGTCCCTGAAACCGTAATGCAGCACTTGCCCTTCGTCTTCGGGGCTGCATCGCAGTTTCACTCTGCCCAATCTGCCGCTTCTACCCTGGACTTTCGGTTTTGTATAAATTGGAAGTCTGCGGCAGAGGGAGGTTGAAGCGGCAGTGGCAGCAATGGGCATAGGGTGGAGTAGCGGGGGGGGGGGCAGCAGAATGGAGGGCCCGCCTAGGGCACCTCTAGTCCTTGCAGCAGCCCTGTTTATAAAATATGTACAATAGGTGCATACTTCATGTGATAACATTTACTCCCACTCCAGAGCAGGGGTAATTCTTCAGTCTAGCCACTATTTCACCCAGTTTTATGCTAGTAGTTTATAAAGACGTGTATCTTTATCAGTCTAAAAATAGATGCCTGCTTGGTTTCACACGTAGGCAACTTGTTATAAATTGCCCTTCGCATCCTTTTTTTATATCTGTGTTCTGTGCCTGGACTGTTTTTGCTCTGGAAAAAGGCATATAAATGTGTTTAAATAAATCAATCATAGCCTATCAGCTCACCTCTCTTGTTGGGGATCCTGGAGCCCCATTTCAGGGGGCTCTTAGAATCTCACCAGTTCCCCTTTTATGCCACTGGGTGGTAGTGCTAGGGGTCTCCCCCTGCCTTCAGAGCCTCTGCCGGTGGGAAAAGTAAGTGCAGATTGGCTGATGGAGACTAAGGAGGATTCTTCAGCTTCCTGGAAGGAGAAGAAGGATCCACAAACTAAAACAGCAATAGAAGAGAAGCTCTGAAGTCTGTAATAGGGGGAATCACTATGCCTCAGTTCTGGAGGTGGTCCAGAGATGACAGTGGCATTATGTAGGTCCCTGTGCTTGGCCCGTTTATCATCTTGACCTCTCGTTCCATTTTTTGGGGCTCCCCACTTTCTCTGCTTCTCCTATCTTCTTTTTCATCTCTTTTTTTCTCTGCCCCTCTTCCCTTTGGGAAGTCAAAATAGGGATTTGGGGTTCAGCTAGTTTGGTGGTCTTTGTGCTTTTAGTGTTCCCTCTTTTATTTTTCCTGGTTTTACACCCTATGTATGCTGTGAAAGCATAGAGAAAGCAGGATTCACACTTTCCTGTTCTTTGGTAGTTAAGAGATGAGCATTTGGGATCCTGCCGTCATGTTACTGCTCCACACCCACCCCGTAGGACCCCAGAGAGGATACTCGGGGGGGGGGGGGGGAAGAGGTGCATGTCCTTTCTGCAGCCTTCACTGAAAGGTTTTCAAGTTTGGGTTTTCTCCCCCCCTTCCCCACCCCTGATAGCCTTTCAATTAGCCTCCTTCCATGTGGTCTCACTCAGGTTCACTGCCCCAAGCTCCATCCTATTGGGGTTATGAAATCCTGGGGCATTCTCTCCCTTCTTTTAGCGTGAGGGAGGTTCTTGTGCCTCTATGATATGACATATGTAGGTGATAAGACCTCTTTTACTCTGCCCAGCCTCCATGGGGACAGAACCCTGCCATAGTTGCTGCTATAGCCGTTCAGCATGACAGAAGGCGGCCTGTTCTTGATGTCCTATGGCCTGGGGGGATTCCTCTCTGGCATAGGTCTTGTAGAAGTAGCAGCACTGATGGATCTGAGGCAGTGCTGGCTTTTCAGGCAAGGGACTCTTGGCCTTGTTTACACATGGCTGTGGCGTGGGACCTTCTTGGTGCATGGCTCTCTAGTTTCACGGGGTGGGGGGGTGTGATGGTGGGGTGTGATGGTTGATGCAGCCACTTGCAGCATCCTCACGTGGCACTTATTACGGATGTGCTCTACTCTCTTGACACAAACAGTACCTATTCTCAAGGCTAGTGAAAAAGGCCCTATACACGTGGCCTCCATGAGAGATTGAAAACCGCCCTCTGCCTCCTCTTGTCCCTGTGGTTGGTGACCCTTGTTTCTTTAATGGAACTGGAATGATTTTGTAATAGCTTCTGGAATAAAGGAATGTGACACTGTATAAGTGTTTCCTTAAGAATAAATGTGTGCCAGCATCATTTCCATGGTATTCTGTTTCTCCCATCACTTCCTTGCTTAGAAAGTAAAGACCTGAGTAAGGCAAAAGTTAACAGCAAGGAAGCAGCCAGAAGCATCTCATAGCACAGGAAGACGTTGCACATGCTTCCAGTAATACAATGGCTACAAAAGTCCATTTGAAAAATCATTCATTTTATACTTTTGGTAGTATGCCAGTGAGATTCACATGCTGGTTGGTTAGACAAATCACCTGCACTGGCCAATTGATCAATAGCTGCCATGAAGATATTAATGGGAGAACGCCGGCAGCAGGCCATGTCTCAGATGAACTGAAACTATCTTGAACATACCAGATCAAAAGCTCTTTGTAGAAAACTAAATGATTATGGCATATCTATCTCCAGCATTATAGCCGACAGACAAGCTGTTTGTAATGCTAATATGTTTTGGTTTAGTGCTATTAATTAATGGAGCTAAATATTTCTTGTCATGTCAGTCTCAGAAAACACTAGAGACTTTGGCAGAAAGGTTTTTTTTAAATTAGTTTTTAATCATAGATGTCTTGTAAATTTCCTTTCCAGGGCATCTGAAGGGACCCATGCCATCCAAAAAATACAGTATCAAAAGCATTTGGCTTTCCAAATAAAGGATTCCACAACTTAAAAAAAAACAACTGAACTTGAAAAAATATAGGTCAGTTTTCAGCCTGCATGGTCACCATGATCATTTAAGCACCTGCACAGGCGCTTAAATTAATCTATATATTCCATGCTACTATCTACTGTATATAGGAGCAGCGCTGAATATACATATAGCTCTGTGACCTGTATCCATTTAGTTTAGGCCTGTTATTTAGCAGGCCTAAAATAAATAGAGTACCCATTTAGTAGTTGAATATTGTCACTAAACATAAATTTTAGTGCCGCCACCACCCTTCCCCTAACCTAGCCCCTAATTATAGGGATTGTATCTGGGCTTTTAATGAGTTTAGTGGCCCCAACCACCTGCCCCTCTACTGCAAGGGCATCTCCAGATATATATATATTTTGGTACCTTTGTATTAGGATAACTTTATATTTCTGAAAAATAGATGTGTGCATTCATTAATATGCGTTTGCTTCATTAGTGTGACTTAAAACATTTATGGCCTGGTATTCAAAGGAAAATATCTGGATTACAGCTGCCCTTATTTGGATATTTATCTTCTTGCCACTTTCCATGGATATTTAGCAGCAATGCCTGGATAGTACCGGTGCCTTGTTACCTTCCTGGGTCCGTTGCCACCTCGGTGCTGCATTTTTCTGGGGTCCTTTTGCACTTCAGGGTCTTTTTCCTCAGTGCACAGGAATCCTCATGCCCTCCCTGGCCAGGACACTTGAGTTTGATCTCATGAGCACCATCTTCCTCGCTAAGTCCTCGGCCAGTAGGTTCAAGCAGTGCGACCGCTGCAGGCACACCATGTCCCACATGGACCCACACGACTGCAGCCTCCTTTGCTTCTGTGAGGACCACAATGATTCCTCCTGTGGGTTCTGTCAGCAAATGATGAGCAGTGGACAGAGGAACCGTGCAACGCAATGAGAGTCCATGTTCAGGAAGACCTCCATTTCAAACCCAGCATCACTTGCGGAGCCGGCACCCTCAGGGGCTGCTGTGGTGGCCTCGGCCTCGCGTGACAACTATGCCTGTTCTGAGCCCCGAGATCTTGGGGCAGCAGACAGGGGACCCTCCTCTGAGGGCCATCCCCCAAAGAGCTGGAAGTCATCGGTGGCATCAGGTGATGACGTCGGTGCGATGCCAAGGACTGTGGCTGGGAGTGGCCCTCCAAGTTGCCCTGGCAGGAGAATGCCATTGATGTCTGGACATCAACCCCAGTCTCCCAAACCCATCCTCGTTGAGGACACCCCCTTGACGGAGCTGGAATCAGGCCTGAAGCCTTCGGTGCCCATGCCAGTGCCTGCAGAACCTCCTGGCCTCAAGGTTAGAATGACAACCCTCAAGCGTAGCATCACTGCCTTCTTTCCCAACATCTCTGGCCAATTCTCAGTTCCTCCAGGTCATTGGTCCCGACCACTGACCCATCTACTTGCAAGGGTATCTCCAGAGGTTATGGGACCAATCCTCAAGTGTCATTGGCCTCAAGATGAGCGCAGGCCCAGTTCTCGGTCCTGCTCGGGGTGGAGTACTTCCACGGCCAGTGCCTCTGATTCAGACCACAGGGGCTCCGGGGCCTCATGGCACCGGTGATTCAGCACAATTCCAAGGCCCTACAGTTCTTGAGGTCTCCTCCGACTGAGTCAGACTGGGAGACCAATGACAAGTCCTATTATAACTATCTCCATTGGGATGTCCCTTCAGTTCCCTCCCCTCCAGAGGACCGACTCAGGTCCGCTCCCGAGAACCTCTCCTTTTTGGAGTTTGTCTAGGACATAGCGAAGCCTTGGCCTTCACCACAGAGTCTGAGGAGGAGCCTTGTGTGGAGGGCCTCAAGTGTCGGTTCCCCCCATCTTGAATCGGCTTCTCTTCCGCATGTGGGAGACCCTGGCTATGGTGCCAATTGTGAGCAGGTGGCTCGATGCCATGTACCAGGTCCACAGAAGTCCCGGGTTCCAGAAGGCACAGCTGCCTCAGAACTCTATGGTGGTGGAGTCAGCCATGCGCAGAATTAAAAGCCAAAAGATGCACTCTTCCGGCAGGGAGGCCCACTCCATGGATTCCTTGGGATTTAAGGCAACTCCTGCTCTCCAGCCCTTCTGTGTGTCCAGGCTACCAGAAAGCTGGTTTCCCTAGTCGATGCTGGTTTTGCTGCTGAAGTCTTGCAACTGAACTGTTTCTCATGGTTTGTTTTTTGGGTCACCCGTGGCTTACAGGTTTTTTTTTCGGTAGCCTGTAGTTAGGGAGTCCCATATATGAAGAGTGACTTCTTACTTGTTCCTGGAGAAAGTGTAGTCACTCACCTGTAGCAGGTGTTCTCCAGGGACAACAGGAATCAGTCCTCACAACTCTCCCTCCTCCTTGTAGAGTTGCTTTTCTTTTCCTTACCGTCTTGAGCTATGTCATCATACTGCAGCAAGATGGCACTCTTGTACGGGAAGGCAGCCAAGCATGCATGGTGGATCTCTTAAAGGCTTTCCTTGAAAGCTGGGGAGAGGTTACTGCACGGGCTTCATTGGTGCCAAAGTCACCCTTATGTGAGGACTGATTCCTGCTATCTCTGGAGAACACCTGTTACAGGTGAGTAACTACGCTTTCAGCCCACTATCAAGATAACTGTCTGGATGTTTTTAGTATAGCAAAATAATTACTCTAAAATTACCCAACCATATATCCAGAGGACAGACTCAATACTGCCACTATTCAGACAGCACAGCCACTTGCCGTTCTCCCTGAACATTGCATATTGGCTAAAGTCTGGATACTGAGGCTGAATATTTGGATTATATTTAAAGAAAACACTGGCTATGATGTTTAAATATTGATCCATGAGTGTGCACTAATCGACTCAGCGTGCTGTATTTTGTCAGAGGGTAACTTTGTATTCCCCATGCTGGCAACATGTGGTTGAGCGCAATTTGGTTCTATTTTATAAGACAAAGTGCATATGTGCTTAATGTTATAAAATGGGGGATACGGATGTGCTGGAACCTAGGCAACACCACATTCACCTACTCAAGGGCAATTGTAACTTGCCACACTTAAATCAATGATATGATGTACATAATTCATAGTACATAAGAAATGCCATACTGGGTCAGACCAAGGTCCATCAAGCCCAGTATCCTGTTTCCAACAGTTGTCAGTCCAGGTCACAAGTACCTGTCAGGTTCCCAAAACGATACACAGATTCCACCATGCTTAGCCCAATGTAAACAGTGGATTTCCTCTTTAATAATGGTTTATAGACTTTTCCTCCAGAAACTTGTCCAAACCCTTTTTAAATCCAGCTACACTAGCAGCTTTTACTACATTTTCTGGTAACGCATTCCAGAGTTTGATTAAAAACATAGAAACATGACAGCAGAAAAATATCACATTGCCTATCTAGTCTGCCCTTCCATATCGACTACAATAGTCCCCTTTTTACCTTTAGAGATCTTCTGTGTTTGTCCCATGCTTTTTTGAATTCAGATACTGTCCTCATCTCTGTTACCTCCATTGGGAGACTATTCCACGTATTTACCACTCTTTCTGTGAAGAAATATTTCTGTACATATTTGTTGAGTTAAAAATCTATTTTCTCTTATTAGTCCTAAATGGGCTACATTGTTCTACTTTTAGAAGGAGTAAACAACCAATATTTTATGCACATCTGCAAAAGCTGTGCCTGTGCTGCCCCCAAGCTCCATCCCTGGTCACAGCCCACCCAGAAGATATGCACAATGGGCACTTATACAGTGCTTACAGAAGAGAGCGAAGGGTGCATAGAAGTGCCCAATCACGCATGCAAGCCCTTGAAAACAGAGATTTAAACTCGCACCTAACTTTCCACAGCCCCTATATAGAATCACCTTCTTAGTGTGCATTAAATCAACTTAATACACACTAAAGATGTGTGTAACTAACTAAAAAAACCCACCTGAAAATACTGAGCACATTTTTCTTGCTGTGCATATCCCTACTACAAAATGTTGACTTACACCAATAAGCTATTACCTATACATTTTTGTTGACCTTTATTTCCCGTTGCAGCAAGCCGTGTTCATAGTGGGTCTGATATTCAGCGGCGGCGGCGGCGGCACTGCTGAACCTTAACCCCAGATATTCAATACTGGGGCCATAATCGGCCAACAGCATTGAATGTCTGGGTCTGTTGCATGGCGTGGAAGCTAAACCAGCAGCGGTGATATTGAGTCACTGCCCGGTTAGCTCCCACGGGTAAAGATAGACCAGCTTTTCCCGCACCTATCTTTACCCGCGAGTAACTAACAGCCTTGTTAGCAACATGTGCTGCCTCTACTCTGCCTTGGAGTGCCCACCATGCACGCTAATGCTACAAGGTCAGCATCAGGGCGTGTAGCAGCGGAATCCGCGGATATTCAGCGGCACTAAGCATGTTAGTGCCGCTGAATATCCCTCAAGCGGCATTTACACAGTTTACAGGTCTTACTACTTATATGTTAAGTGAGAAGAAATGACCTGAAAGGGAATACAATTGTTGGCTGTGTTTAAGGGTTAAGTACAGACCTGTTTATGTGTTTCTGGTTATTCTTTGGTGAAAATAATTCATGAGGTTTAGAAAAGGTTTGCATAATGCAGCAGGCTGTTTAATGTTGGGGACCTTTGCATTTGGGACCAGAATAGTTTGCACCATTTTTGTTTACGTGCAGATTGTAGAATAGATAACTGATAAATGAAATAGGCTGAAATGTGAATATATCGAGCACTCAGTTTATGCATTGTGAATATCTAATACAATATAGAGATTCAACAATGAAAATGATTGAAGCAAAATCTTTGTTCAAATATTTGAAAAGGCCAGGACAGCAAATGCCAGTTTTTGCAATTTTGAAATGCATGTGACTGAATTTTTCTTTTCATGTTATAGGTCTGAGATTTATAGTTGCTTGCAGCTTCTGCCTATGAAATGTTTGTTTCTTGTGTAAAGAAAAATAAAGTGTGTTCTGCTCAGTAAATATGCAATTTATCTGCAGAATTTATGTTAAAAATGTCCCTCTCATTTCCTAGAGTAGTTTTACCCCTGTCTTGATCTTAAATACATTGTGGATTCCTATTCCTCCTCCCATCTTCTGCTTAAGTCCCTTTTCTTGTTTTTCTTCATAATGTTAGTCTCATTGTCCCATTTCATTTTAAATCATTTCACTGTTTCATCTTCAATACCTCATGCCATTTTTGTATCTCTAATTCCTGACTAGATGTCTGATTTGGACTATAATTGCTTAGCTCATTATCAATGGATAATAATAATTAGAGGTTTATGGAATTTCAGCTCATAGTCTGCAGCTCTATTTCTAGATCACATTGTAAGGTAAAAAACATAATCTCACCTGTATACCACATGCTCCAACACTCTTTAAAGATTTCCATATCGTCCTACTAGACCAGTCCAGACAAGTGGGTTATGTTCCCCTACCAGCAGATTGGTGGAGACAAAGAGCCAACGAATAGCGCAGTTTCAATATCACTCCAATGCCTCTATCCACCTCCAGCCACCAGAGGTCTCTTCAGTATTCTTTTGTCTCCTGCAGGTAGTGGATAGATTTTCTCAACTCTGAAGAAAATCTAAATATTTGAGAGGATTTGACCACCTCGAGGGTGACTCTCTCACTTGTGCATGATGTGGGAGGCTCCTCTAGAATGCGGTCTTTTCGATAGCCATGTTGTTGTTGCCATCGAGTCAGTGTTGACTCATGGCGACCCTATGGATAGTTGTCCTAAATTGTGTTTGGTCTTCAATCAGGCGGCTCATTGTTGACAGACTGGCACCAGTAGCTGCTGTTACTGTATCGATCCATCTCATTGCTGGCCTTCCTCTTTTGCGTTGATCTTCTATCTTGCCAAGCATGATGTCTTTCTCTAATGTTCTCTCTCTTCGCATGATGTGTCCATAGGAGGAAGGAAAATTTGTTTAGTTCTTCGTAGGGTTGCCAATTGGCTTCAGATGCGCCCGACAGGCTTGATCCAGTCCTGGGTTTACCCCATTCCATGCAGGGACTTGTAGTTTTGATCTCTCTATTGCACTCCATAAGAAAAGCAAGGCTACATGTCCTTGCATGCAATGGGATAAACCCAGGACTGGATCAAGCCTGTTGGATGCATCTGGAGCCAGTTGGCAACCCTAGTTCCGCATTCTTATCATAAGAGCCTGTTGAGCAGCCACAAAAATTGGAAGGATTTGGAAGAGTTCAGAAGCCTCAACGCCCCCTCCCTCCTCTGTCCCCCCTGCTACCTCCCAAAGTTTGCAGAAAGCTCTCAGAGGAATCTGCCTGCCAGCCACCTTAAACGCAGTGCCTGCAAAGCAAAAGAAACAGTTTCAGGAGAGAAGAGCTGAGCCCAGTATGGATTTTCCACCTGGGGTTCTCAGAAGGTGAATACGAAGGTTTGACCTTGTCATTGTCCTTGTTGGGGGCTCCCGATTCCACCGATCTGGGGCGCAATTCAGAATGGACTGCTGGTGATGGTTGGCACAGTATGAGGGTTTCTGGCCTTTTTCCTCCACATGTTAGTAGCATCTTTACTATTGTTCACCTGTTATTTGCACAGTCCATGTGTGCATTTCACCCGAGCACCCCATAACGTACGTTGCTGTGTAAGCACTGTTAATATGCACCTTCTGGGCTTCCATGGCCCTAGCGCACACTAGTGTGATACTTGCCTTAACTCTCTAAGTCTTCTAGAAAATATTATTTGGCCTGTGGCAAATGAGGTGCCTCATCTCCAGCTTCGTCCCTGGAGGACTTGCTCCCCCTCTGTCAGCTGGGGGTTAGAGTTAGTCCAGCCTTGCCTTCCTTAGGGCACTAGGCTTGATGAACCTTGGTCTGATCCAGTATGGCATTTCTTATGTTCTTATGAGGTGGCAGATGGGGCTGTGGGTAAGGATCACCAACCGGCCAAAGGTTTCAGCAAATATGCTGTGGGCCGCTCCCCATCCTCTAAGGGATTGGCAGCTGTTATGTGCCCTGGTGTAGGGGGATCCTTTCTGCAAGGAGAGCTTACAGAGTCCAGATTGTCCTCCTTGGAATTCTTTTCCTTTTTACAACAGGCCTGTGCATTCTGGCATGGAAATTCAGAGCCTGCGGCCTCTGAGCTCCTCCAAGCTCATGAGGGGCAGGCTGAGAATGGAAGCCCTATTCAAATGCCTATAGCTAAGGGCATCCCCTGAAGATGGAGATCAGCTGGAATCTGTCCGAGATTTGGACTGTGACTTGGATTCAGATGTCTCAGTTCTGGGCTCTGATGTGGATAAAGAAATACTCTCACCTTCAGAGGATTGTGAAGAGGTCGGTGTTATCTACCTGTTCTGGAAGGAGGAACTGGCAGCGTTGATTGCCAGGGTCTCATCCACCTTGAGCTTGGCGGATGCTCCTAGCATGGAGCAGGAGCCGAAGGTGCATCCACTCCTGCAAGGGGTGCAGAAATCCACTGCTGTCTTCCTGTTCCCAGAGGTAATCAAGGACATGATCCAGTCAGAATGGAATTCCCCTGACTCCTGCCTAAGGGGCTAAGGGTGTATAAGAAGATGTACACTCTCCCAGAGGAACATGTTGCGTGGTTTGATATTCCCAATGTGGATGCGCAGGTTACAGCGGTTACCAGACAGACCACCATTACTGTGGAAGGCAGATGGCCTTAAAGGATACTCTGGACTGAAAGGTGGATTTGGTGTTCAAAAACCAGTTTGCCATGCAGCTGATGTTCTTCAGTTGGTGATATGTGCAGGCCTGATGTCTCAAGCTCTGCTCTGGTGGATTCAGTCTCTTCCGCTGGATGATACTACCCCTCTTTTGGAGTCAGCTATAGCCTTCCTTTCTGATGTCATGTACAACCTGGTACATCTAGCAGCCAGGGATAGTGCCCTGTCAATGGTGACATGGCATTGGCTTTGACGTCTTCCTTTGGAGCCCCTTTGGAGCACTGTGGAGCTGCATCAGCATCCGGTGTTTTCTTATGAGATTGTTACAAGGTACTGTTTTCATTTTTCCTGTTTGCCTTAGAATGGAGTCTATTTCTCTGGGTCAACTACCAGGAAGGGCTGTGGGGCCGCTCGACAAACATGTGGTTTTCGGGGGTGGTGCCCCAGCCTCTCCTAAGGGGGATTCTCTAAGCTCTGGTGACCGCACTCCTCCTCCCTCTCCCCTCCCAACCTACTTCTCTCCTCTGTGATTTTGCCTGATTCTTCTGAAATTGGCTTGAAGGTAGCCACTCATCCTATGGGCTCAATGTCAAAGCCAGTGTCTATACCTCAGTTGGACCAGACTCAGTTCGGCACTTCACAGGTGTTAGATGTGACTTTAAAATATTTATGGCAACTTACTGTTGGGATTGATTTAAAATGATCAAATACTGTTTCTTCTTTATGTGTTTTTACACAAGAGACTGTAGCGAAGTTAAAGGTGATAGAGAATGGGTTGCATAGTGGTGTTAAATCTACTCAGTGTTTAGATGGCCATCTGTCGAATTTATAGATGACCAGTGCTTCTGCTATTAAGGATTCATTGGCAATCCATTATAAGTTAGAAGCTTTAAAAAAATTCTCTCTGACTTGTAACTTACATTTCTTAAACTTCCCTGTGACTCATCTCTTCATCAGAAATTCTTTAAAAATATATATTTTTCTGAAGTCTTACTGTTGTCGGATGAAGTTGTTGTTCAATCAACTACTATTTGCCTATTAGACTTCTTGCTGCAGTGGCCAGAGATGGAAAAATGGATGTATTATTCCCTAATGAAAGTCAAAATTTGACCAATATTTTGGAAGATTCTCAGGACATCATATCCAAGAGGGATACTTTGCCGGACACATTTGGTTCTGAGGCTGAGAAGCTCAAAATTCTGAAGCTTTTCTTTAAATTTAAGAATGCTTTATTCTATGGGAAGAAGCTTACAGTGTTCCCTGATGTTTCACGGAACACACAGCTTTGCTGTAAACAGTTTCTGGTTTTGAAGCCTATGGTGTTGGGGGTGAGTGTCACCTTCTTTCTGAGATTTTCCTGCAAGTTCATGATAACGTTGCAGGGTAATACATTTTCTTTTTTTGATCCTCTCCAATTGGAGAAGTTCTTGGTATATAAGAAGACTTTGTAATGTTAGAAGTTATTTAAGTATAACCTCACATGCACGGAAGATATTTTCTTCTGTTTTTCTTTTGCTTGATTTCCCGAATTTGTCCTTATTTTCTCCCCGTGATATGGGCTGCTGCCCTTGGTATCGTTTTATGTTACTTATTATGGTTTCTTTTCTGTAATTACTTCTACTTGGACATTACCTTTGTTCTATTGGTTTGTATAATCCATAAAATTTCATAAATAAAAATTAAAAAAAAGAACTTCCTAGTTTTGTTGGCTCAGCACATTGCGAGAGTGGACAATATAGAAGCGGGCTTTCTCAGCCGGTACTCTCTCTAGATCAAAGAGAATGAGAGTAGAATGAGAAGGCATTTCAGTTGGTTCGGGACACTGGGGTTCACTCTGAGATGGATCTGATGGCGACCCACTCCAAAGCCAAAGTGTGCCACTTCTTCAGTCGCTGTATGTGCTGTATGTGTTTTCTTCATGGCCCCTGTTGGAGCATGTGGCTCGGCATAGAGCGCCACCCAGGAAGGATTATTCTGGCAGCTTCTGTAAGTGTCATCTCTTTGTTTGCCTCAGTCTTGGGGCCTGTTGTATCAGGGACTGATCATCCTGGAAGCTCCCTTCTCAGCTTGGCTCTTGAAAGGAGACCACTAGCACATAAGGGCTTCTCTCTGGTAGTGGTTTCCACTCTGCTCAGAGCCCGGAGGTGGTCTACCAACTTGGCATACCTGCAAGTCTGGTGCCTCTTTGAGTGATGGTGCGGCACATGGCAGCTGGCTCCTGAGGCAGCCCAGGTGCTGTCTCTGTTGGCCTTTTTGCAGAATGTTCTGGAGAAGGACCTTTCTCTTAGATCCCTGAAGGTTCAAGGGGCAGCTTTGGCCTGTTTCAGAGATCCAGTAGCTGCTAATTCTCTAGCCTTACACCCATATGTTTAACACTTTCTTCAGGAGGTTCGGCGTCTGCGTCCTCCCCCTCTGATTTATGGTCCCTTCCTGGGATCTGTATCTGGTGCTCAGGGCCCTGATGTCAAAGCCCTTTGAGCCATTGAAGTGCGCTACTCTGAAGGATTTGACACTCGAGATCTTCTTGGTTGAGATTTGTTCCACAAGGCAGATTTCCAAGTTGCAGACTCTGGCTTGCTGAGACCCTTACCTATGTTTTTCTGCAGAGGCTGTTTCCTTTCGGCATATGCCTTCCTTCTTACCTGATTTCTCCCTTTCATGTGAACCAGGTGGTTTGCCTGCCTTCCTTCTCTAAGGAGCAGTGTTGTAGGAAGGATAAGGATCTTCACCTTGTGGATGTCTGTAGGGTGCTGTGCTGGGCCCACTGCTTCTTAACATATTCACAAATTATCTGGAAATGGAAATATTGAGTGAAATCATCAAATTTGCAGATGACACAAAATTATTCAAAGTTGTTAAAAACAAAAGGATTGTAAAATATTGCAAGAGGACCTTGTTAAATTGGAAGACTGGATGTCCAAATGGCAGATGAAATTTAATGTGGGCAAGTGCAAAGTTATGCACCTAGGAAAGAACAACCCAAACTTTGATTATACAATGCAAGGTACCACCTTAGAAACCACTACCCAGGAAAAAGATTTAGGCGTCATCATGGATAATACATCGAAACCCTTTGTCCAGTGTGCAGTGGCGGTCAAGAAGCAAATCGAATGCTAGGAGTCATAAAGAAAGGAATGAAGAATAAAACCAAGGATATTATAATGCCTCTGTATCATTCTATGGGGCGACCTCATCTTGAATATTGTGCGCAGTTCTGGTCGCCATGTCTTAAAAAGGATATAGCAGAATTAGAAAAGGTACAGAGACGAACAGCAAAAATGGTAAAGGGGATGTAGGGAAACTCCTATGAGGAGAGACATGAAGGATTAGGGCTCTTCAACTTCGAAGAGATGGCTAAGGGGGGGATATGATAGAGGTCTATAAATTAATGAATGGAGTGGAAATGGTAAATGTAAATCGGTTGTTTACACCAATCAAAAATTAGGCTAGAGGACACACAATGAAGCTACAATGTAACCCATTTAAGACTAATATTTTTATTCAATGCGTAATCAAACTCTGAAATTTATTACCGGAAGATGTGGTGGGAGCTGTTGGTGTAGGTGGGTTTAAAAAAGGTTTGAACAAGTTCCTGGAGGAAAGGTCCATGGACCATTGTTAAGGAGGACCCGGGAAATCCATTGCTTAGCCCGAAACAAGCATTGATGAACCTGTGTCTTTTTGGAAACCTGCCAGGTACTCGTCACCTGGATTGGCCACTGTTGGAAACAGGATACTGGGCTTGATAGACCTTGGTCTGAACCAGTATGGCATTTCTTATGTTCTTCTCCGATACTTGGAGATTATGAATTCTTTTCGTAAGTCAGACCATCTTCTTGTGCTGTTTGCTGGCTCACACAAAGGAAACGTGGCAGCTCAGTGTATATTGGGGCACTGGATTAAGGAGACCATTGCTTCGGTGTATCTGTTGTGGAACTGGCCAGTTGTGGGGAATTTTCATGCCCGTTCTACCCAAGTGTCAGCTTCTCTGTGGGTGGAGGGGAACTCAGTAACCCCTGCAGACATTTGTCAGGCGGCAACATGGGCATCACTTTCCACTTTTGTCAAGCATTACTATTTGAATGTCCACATTTGGATGGACATAGCAGCTCACAAAACCTTAAAGCCAAAGGCCGTTTTCTTCCTGCTCAGTGGAGGTGTAGTTTTGCTATATCAAACTTACGTGCTCTGATCTAGCTGGACGATATGGAAAGTGACATTTTACTTACCAAATAATGTTGTTTCCATGAGTCCTGCTAGACCAGTCCAGGGCCCGCCCCTGGAACTATATTTTGCTCTGTTATTCAGCGGCGGTACCCTGGGGTCCACAATGATTTATATATTTGGCTCTGCAGGTCCATCTTCTTCTGACAGCCTTCTAATTATGCTTTCCTGTACATAGTTCTCTACTTTTTGATTACTCATTGCTGCCTGCATTGAGGTTTCTGGAGGCTTGTCATGTTCTCCCATATGCTTTGGGATGGATACTGAAGAGACCTCTGGTGGCAGAGGTGGAGAGAAGTATGGGAGTGATGTCATTGAAACCTGGGCTTTTCATTGGTTCTTTGTCTCCACCAATCTGCTGGTAGAGGAACAGAACCCACTGGTCTGGACTTGTCTAGCAGAACTCAAGGAAAGGACATTATCTGGTAAGTAAAATGTCACCATAATTTTCAAAGAGAAAATGAAGCCCAGAAATGTCATTTTTACTGTAAATCCACATACTGTGTGGATCAACTTATAATGAAATTTGCAGGATGATACAAAATCTGAACATATTGGTGGTTTCCATGTTACCACCATGTTTTTCAGATCATGTTTGACTGGGGTTTGGCACTTACAGATAGTTTCAGCAGCAGCTTTGGCTATGCAGTAAGGTTTTTTTTATATATCACCCAACAAATGTAATATTCCTCTCAGAGAACTATGTATTACATCTTGTAGTTATCATAGAATTGAGAATTTGCCACACAAGTCATTGGCGTCAATTTTGGATTTAATTACTCACCTTTTCCAAATCCATGCTCAATGCGAGTTACATGCGGGCACACGAGTTATTACCTCCCAAGCTAATTCACACACTAACATATACATATAATGGGACAGGGAATAGGTGGGGAAAGGGCATGTATTGCAATTTTCAGTTAACACACTAACTTAGTGTATGCTGTCACTGGTGCAGATAGCGTGGATATTTGCCACACAAAATAAGAAGCAGTAAGTGCATCCGCGCTGTCATTGCTGTTAACATGTGATGTTTTTTCTATACAGTAACTATACGGTAATATGCTGGGCACACCCCCAACATTTACTGCACAGGCTTTATAGTTACCATGTGGTAATTTGGGCACTTACCACATAGCAGCTGCAAAACTTAACCACACTTCAGTAAGAGAACCCATAGGTCGTATCTGAGGATGGCATAACCTGCCAAAGATCACAAGGAACCTTAGTAGAAGAAGTAGGATCTGAGCCCTGGCTTCCCTAGTCCTCCACACCATGAAAAATGTAATGGTGGAATCATAACAGGAACACTGTAGACCCAAAGGGTTCTGCTTTTAATGAGCACATATCACAGGAGACTTCAATGGCGTAATTTGAGCTGATGCTAGTTAGGGATTGGAAGTTTTTCTACCTGTGCACACATTTAAAATAAGGTAGTATGTATTTGTTTACTTTTTTCTGCACACATTTTGGTGATTTTAGAAATGAAAGTATGTGCATAATTCTGCTTTGAAAATTGCCCCAGCAAAACTACACATTCCCCTTTATACCTGTAATTGGGGCACATGGTTTTCAGGGTTGCTATATGCACATGGAGTGGAGGAGTAGCCTAGTGGTTAGAGCAACTGCCTTGTACCTAGCAGATCAAGGGTTTGATTCACACTGGTACTCCTTGTGACTTTGGGCAAGTCACTTTACTCTCCATTGCCTTGGAAGAAGGCTGGCAATCTACTTCCAATGATACATTGCCAAGAAAACCCAGAGGTAGCTGGGTCACTATGAGTCAACACTGGCTTGATGGCACTAAAAAACAAAAAAATGCACATGTGTTTAAATTTTCAAACGTATTCATGTAACCGCAAACCCATCCACAAGTCTGCTCTCGAACACCTCCTCAGACAGCAGGTAAACTTAACATATGCAGGCTATACATGCAAGAGTGTGCCCACATATCAACAGGCCCTTTCTGCGCAGATACAGCTGTATCTGCGGTAATGACTTTGAAAATCACCTAGCCCCAGCCCTGCTCCAAGAAATACCTCTGCCTGTTGTTAAGTACTGTTGAGTTGGTGTCGACTCATGGCGACCCTCTGGATAGTTGTCCTAAATTGTGTTAGGTCTTCAGTCAGGCGGCTCATAGTTGATAGAGTGGCACCCATAGCTGCTGTTAAATGCTGGCTTTACTCTGAAAAGTCTTCATCTCCTCCCCAGTAGCCAATTGAGTGCCTTCCGACCTTGGGGTCTCATCTTTCAGCACTAAAGTGCAATTTGTTTTGTTGTGACTATTCATTGGGTTTTCGTGGCAAGATACGGAAGTAGATTGCTAGGCCTTTCTTTCACGCAGGTAATTCTAGTGTTGCCATTGTCACAGAAATGCGATCCTCTGCCGCCCACCACCTCAGTCTGCTGCTGCCCAGATGGGTGGTTTGTCTTGGTCTGGCACCTCAGCTGAGACGTGTCCATCTTGGGAGACCCTGCCAGTAGTTAAGCCACCGATAGCTTAGTTCTCAGCATCACTGATGCACACGAGCCCTCACAGCACAACAAACTGCAAACCAAGTGAGGGAGACTTGTATTATTATATTATATTATTAAAGACTTATAAAGCGCCGCAACATACGAAGCGCTGTACAAACATAGAAGAGAGACAGTCCCAGCTCATCAGAGCTCACAATCTAATTAGACAGAAAACAAAATAAGTTACATAAAACAAATAAAAAAAATTTACAGGACAAAGTAAGCAAATGTTGATAGACTTGTCCATCTTGGGAGACCCTGCCAGTAGTTAAGCTACTTCTACCTACTATGGATAAAGTTACACATATAGGGACCCTTTTACTATGACCACTTCACCCTGGGTGAGCCTGATCTAAACAGGGTTGGGCTTGCTTAGTACTTGGATGGGATTATCGTCTTGCGATACCAGGTGCCGTAGGCTTAGTGGCCAATTCTGACAGGGCATGTCCGGGCCATCCAGATGTCCAGAAATCTGGACGGCCCGGATATGCACCCGATTCTGATCCCATGGGAGCTAGACGGCCTCGCTGGGTCAGAATCATGGCATAGGGTGTGGACATTCTGGATGTACCCCGATTCCGTGCCTCTGGATGTCCAGGCACTAACCCAGCTAGCCTAATCAGGTTTCTTCATGGATCCGTAGTGCTGTGGCATCCTCTTGCTATGGCACGGCGGCTCCATGCAGGAGCCATGATCAGCTGCAACCATCAAACTGCCTGCTTCCCCTCAGCCCGCCCCCTGATCAGCCCTTCCAAGGCCAGGATCGGGCTGCAAGGAACCCCCTTCTCTGCTCTTCTCAGTGTGGGGTCCCAGCATGGTCGTCTTCTGCCATCAGGGAGGACGTATTCTACCTCTGAGGTGGAATACGTCCCCCATCTCAGGCACCCAGTCCGGACATGCAGGACCATCACTGGAATCGGTCCTGTACGTCCGGGTTGGATGCCTTGCCTCCGGCCTGCCTTTTCTCCTTCTCCTGTCTGCCCGCTCCTGCCCCCATAAAGAGCTCCCTGCATATCTCCCCTGTACATGTGGGGAGCTCTGTTAACCGGAATCGTCACCCTGGCGTTTAGTGTGCATGGACATCCGGACTGGCCTGGAATGACCCCCTTACTGATCAGAAGAAAAGTCTGGCAATCTACACCTTGTCAAGAAAACCAAGGAGATAGGGACTGCTATCAAAGGGCCATCAGCAGTCTTTGACTCAAATGCCCACAACTCCAACAGGGATCCTTTTACTAAAAGTGCATTATGTTTTTGCACTTAATGTGCATTTAGCACAAAAACTAACATGCGTTAAGTGCAAAGCCTCCACGGTATCTCTCAGGAGCATGACTAGCATTTTCCTAATAGTTAATTCAGGGATGAGAACCCTAACACACAGTGCTATTACCGCAGGTGCACTTACCTCCACCTGTTGAGGTGGCATTAGGTGCACCAGTACTATGGCAACTTTGACAGCTCATGATTTGTCTCCCCACAGTAACTGCAGTGTGCTCACTACGCCCCTCTCCACGACTACACTACCCATTCTCCACCTTAACGCACGAGTGCCAGCTAGCACGTGAATCAGCCTACAGTAACTGTCATGTCCCTGCAGTTACCACGGGCGCGAGCAGGCAGTCGTGCACGAAAACATGCATTAACTGTTTAGCACACTTTAGTAAAAGGCCTCCATCTTACTCATATAATTAAGGGTGGGCAGCAGTTGTCAAACATTACATTTCTGAGGGTAAAGCACTATCTTATCTGTGGAAAGGATTTAAAAATTATCCTCTCTATGGTGAGGAGAGTTTCCATATCATTGAGCTTTATCAGCAGATAATAACCAACGCTGAATTTTAAGAGGGCAATTTTCAATAGCATGTGTTTGGGTCAAACAATGCTTTACATAGAGAAATAGGCTTTTATAGAATAGCCATCCAATATCAGCGTGTAACTTTACATAAACTGAGGGAGGTGTTCCTTGAGGTGGGGGTAGGGAATGATTAGCATTCATCTGCAAACTTTTGAAAATACATGCATATGTATGTAAATTATCTCAGAAAATTTGTGTGTGAGACAGAGCAGGTGTAAATGTAACTGAATATATTTTCTGGGGTAATTTTCGAAGCAGAAGTATGCACAGGAAAAACTAGTCACATAGGGCCCAATATTCGAAGGGCAGTTAGATAGTTTACAGCCCTGTAAACCATGTAACTACCGCTGAGAGAGAAAATCCCTTTTCTTCTCCCTTACAAGCCCTGATGCTAACCGCTTAGCATTGGTGCATGTCGGGGGTGTTCTGGGGAGGAGCGGAGGCAGCAACAATCGATAACCGGGCAGCAGTGATATTGCATGCTGCCCTGTTAGTGTCCTGCTCTTAAAAAATAGGCGTGGCAAAAGCTTGCTTATCTTTAGCGCAAGAGTTAACTGAGCAGCATGCAATATCGCTGCTGCCTGGTTATCAGCTGTGGCTGAGAGGCAGTGTGGCGATCCCGGATATTCAATGTCGGGGCCGCATATAACCCTAGCATTGAATATCTGGGGTTATAGGTCAGTGGGGAGGACTATGCGCCAAAACGGCGCATAGCCCTCCTTACTCAATACTGGCCCCATACACTTTATGTGCGCTGTTGTAAAATTACCCAGGGGTACTAAATGCACACATGCTGGATTTTGGAGATATACTTTGCATTTTGCAAAGTCTGTGTGCAAACCCCTAATTGCAGCTGCAATATCTTAGGCTTTATGGGCAGGAAAAGCTGGGCAGACTAGATAGGTCGGTTGATCTTTTCTGCTGTCATCTGCTAGGTTACAAAACTAAACATAGCTAAGATAAGAGATATGCAAGCTAACAGAATGAGCATCAGTAACTGGAACTGTTACTTGCTGCTGAAATAAAAAATTAAAAATGCTACACAACAAAGAAAACATTCCATAAATTGTGGGTGCACTTTTAAGTGTTTGTTTATTTAGACAGTTTTGTATGACCAGGAACCCATCTAGCACACATAACCTGATGAAATTTCTATCTGCCTCTTTTGCCTTTAGTGAGACACCCTATAGTGAGACACTTTCAGCACCCTACAAGGTTATGAATAACCTTGTATATAGAGAACAGCAAGAGCAGGTGCACCACAGTATATGGTTTCAAGCACCTTTATTGAAAAACACCCCAACGCGTTTTGGCTGAACACCTTCAGGGGGTACTGGCCTCAAAAAACAAAACAATTTAAAACAATAAATACATAAAAACCATAAAAATAAATAAATAAACATGTACATCTAAAGGGATAAAAACATAAGTATTAAAGGCACTGTGAAACAGACTGCCATACATACATACAAAAGCCCTAAAAAAAGCATAACAATGTATACACTCCTGACAAAAATAAAAACAGGAGTGTACAAAATAAAGTAATAAATACAATGGGAAATATAGAAGTCTAGAAAAACAGCAATGTAATGCAGAGGGATGAGGAGGAAAACAAACTCACTAAATCACTGCTGATAATCGCTGATTCAAGCACTGCTGAATCGCTGTGTCTGACGATCCTATAATTTAAAATACAATGGAATAAAATGGACCAACCATAAGCCTAAATATTGCTCCATAATTGAGCAGATAGACATTTAGTTGGAAACATGTCTAGGGGATGCTGTGTTAACCTTGGTGGGAGGTGGTGTGGGGAAGTCAATCTGTGGGGGGGGGGGGAGGGGGGTTATTGGGTGGGTGGCTAGCTGCTGTGGCGGGATTCATTAGGTGTCAGTTCTGAAGTAGTCCAAGAAGAGATGGGTTTACATTTTCTTGCAGAATTCCATCATTTCATAGGAGGATCTTAAATTGTCAGGGAATGCATTCCAGATTGATGGACTGTATAGTGAGAAGGTTCTATTGCAAGTTGCTTGTGTACTTTTTTGCTTTGTGGACTGGTATAGTGAGTAGGTTTTGATTGGGTTGTCTTCTTGATCTGTTGGGGACTTTCTGGATTAGGGTGTGTAGGTGATCTGCTGATTGGTTGTGGAAAGTCTTGAAGATACCGATTGTTGCTTTGTATTTCATGCCTGCTATTACTGAGAACCAGTGATTCTGCTTTAGAATTGGTGAGATGTAGTCATACGTTGATGTGCCTGTGATTATGCGGGCTGCCATGTTCTGTGCCATTGAAATGGGTATAGTACGTACTTTAGGAGTTCTTGCAAGATTAGATAAGAACATGCCATACTGGGTCAGACCAAGATCCATCAAGTTCAGTATCATGTTTCCAACAGTGGCCAAGCTATGTTCCCAAAAATGTACACATGTTCCACAATGCTTGTCCAGAGGTAAGCAGTGGACTTCCTGGGTCCTCTTTAATAATAATGGTTTATGGACCTTTCCTCCAGGAACTTGTCCAAACCTTTTAAACCCAGCCACACTTAACAGCTTTTACCACATCCTCCAGTAACGAATTCCAGAGTTTGATTACGCATTGAGTGAAAAAATATTTTCTCTTAGTAGTCGTAAATGGGTTACATTGTAGCTTCATTACGTCTTTTTACTTTTTGATGAGGTAAACAACCATTCTATTTTTACCTGTTCCACTGCATTCCTTAATTTATAGACCTCTATCATATCTCCCTTCAGCCATCTCTTTTCCAGGTTGAAGAGCCCTAACATGCCTATTAGAGGAGAGGAGCTGCAGCGGATGATTCAGAAATTGAAACAAGTGAAAATGCTAGTGCTGGATGGCCCAGTGGGCAAATTCTACAAAATATCGGAGGATCTGGTAATCCTGTCCCTACAGAAGCTCAGTACAATGTCTGAGGATGGGGGTAGAAGCATGCATATGTGGTTGTGATCTCAAAGCTAGGCAACGACAAAGACAAAGTGAGTTCTTACAGACTTGTTTCTTAATCAAAATGGAAAAATCATCACTTCCATAATGGCATCCAGGCTGGGCAAGATATTGCCCAAATTGGTACATGGCAACCAAGTGGGTTTTATGCAAGGGTGATTTATTTATTTATTTATTTAACATCTTTTATATACCGCACTATTGTCACCAGCGCGGTTTACATGTAACAAACATATACATACAAAGAACTGTAATGCATTTTACAAGTAACAGGGTTATTGAACTTGGGAATAACAAGGTACAACTATATAAGGCTAGTTAACTATATACAGATTATTGAAATATGGGTCGTTTAACTTATTAAAGGCATTTATGGTGTCACAGGCAAAGAAGAAAGTAAAAGCGTGCAGCAATGGCCAGCCTAGATGCAGAGAAAGTGTTTAACACAATTATTTGGGATTACTTGTTTTGGATCCTACCACAATATAGGATTCAAGGACAATTCTTAGAATGGATTACGGAGTTGCATAGGGGACCTACAGCACAACTGGATTATCAGGCAAACTGGAACTTCAGAGAGGTACAAGGCAAGGTTGTCCTTTCTCACCCATACTGTTTATCTTATCTCTAGAACCATTGGTAGTCAAATTGAGAGAGTTGACACTTATCGATGGCATTAAAGTAGGAATGGAGGAATTCCAAATTAATCTCTTTGCACTCTTTGTAGAAAGAGCAAGGGAATCTATGCCACAGATTATCCATATAATAGACCAATTGGAAAGGTTTTCAGGTTTAAAAATAAATTGCGAGAAGTCAGAGGCCCTAGACTTATCCACAACAGGAGGAGGAATAGGTACGAGGGGATTCCCATTAACATGGGCTAAAGGCAGTATGAAATTCTCAAGTATCTATCTAGACAAGAATCCATGGATTATGTACACCAAAATATTGTAAACAAGATACAACAAATTAAAACTTTATGTGATAGATGGCAAGCTCTACCTTTATTTCCTATGGGTAGGATAGCTGTAATATAAATGGTCATTATGCCCATACTGCTCTACCCCATGCAGATGATGTCTGTCTGGGTGAAGCAAGCTGATGAGATTTTTTAATAAGGATAATAAGGAAATGTGAAAAGACCTAGATTAGGTTATCTAAAGTTGATACTGCCCAAAGTTAAAGGAAGAATGAATCTACCAGATCTGTACTTGTACAATGCATTTTCTTTGATGCGCTGGATCCACAAAACCTATACAGGATGTTGTAAGCTTGCCCCAGAGGAGTTACATTATAAAGGTGTGTTGTAATGCCTACATGTTTATTAATCTGCTTTATGGATGGCAACTCCAGCAAATAGCAGTGAGGGACAAACAGCAGCTCCTGCTCCTCGTTAGATGTGCTTCGAAGTGATGGAGTATTAAGGGAGGAGGAGTGTAGGGAGTTTTTAGGTTTTTAAGCTTTAACTTTGATAGGTAACCCTGACTTTACCTCATGATTGGGAAAATCAAAATGTTGTGAATGTCAGGAGAGGAGCTGTAAGTCTATTGATCATTTTCCCCACTCTTGATCAGGTAAAAGCTAAATAGGATCTCTCCAACTACTATTTGCTTGTGAAGCATATCATATTAGTATCTTGTACTGTAGAAAAATCATGAGATAAGATGGGAGTGTTAGAATATATAGAATAAATGAGAGGTTAGATATGATTGGTATCTCAGAGACATGTTGGAAGGAGGACAACCAGTGGGACACTGATACCTGGGTACAAACTATATCGTAATGATAGAGCTGATCAAATTGGTGGAGAGGTTGCGCTCTATGTTAGAGAGAGCATTGAGTCACAAAGGATTAAAGTTTTGCAGGAAACAAAATTCACTGTAGAATCTCTATGGATTGAAATTCCATGTAAAAAAGGGAAAGGTGATGGCAGTGGGGGTGTACTATTGACCGCCCGGCCAGAATGAACAAATGAATGGTGAAATGCTCAAAGAAATCAGGGAAGTTAACAAAAGTTACAGCACAGTAATAATAATGGGTGATTTCAATTACCCCGGTATTTACTGGGTCAGTGTCACGGCAGGACATGCTAGGGAGGTAAAGTTTCTAGATGAAATAAATGACTACTTCTTAGAGCAGCTGGTTCATGAACCGACCAGAGGGGAAGCCATTTTGGAACTAGTCCTTAGTGGAACACCAGATCTGGTACAAGAGATAAGGGTGTAGGGGCCACTTGGCAATAGTGATTATAGCATGATCGTGTTTGATTTAATTAATGGAGGGGGGATAGTAAGGAAATCCACAGTACTACCTTTTAACTTTCAAAAGGGAGACTATGATAAAATGAGGAAACTAGCTGAGAAAAAACTAAAAGGAGCAGTTGCAAAGGTTAAAGACTTACATCAATCTTGGGTGCTTAAAAATACTATCTTGGAAGCCCAGACCAGCTGTATTCCACGCTTTAAGAAAAGTGGAAGGAAGTTAAAAAAACTGCCAGCATGATTTAAAGGTGAGGCCAGAGAGGCTGTTGTCAAAAAAGCATCTTTTAGGAAATGGGAAAAAAAGAGCCAAATGACAAACTGGAAACAGTAGAAGCACTGGCAAGTTAGATGCAAGGCATTGATAAGGCAGGCAAAAAGAGAATTTGAGAAGAAGCTTGCTGTAGAAGAACAAATGTGTAATAAAGACTTTTTCAAGTACATTTGTAGCAAAAAACCTGTGAGAGTCAGTTGGACCATTAGATGATAGAGGGGTAAAAGGGAAACTAAGAGGGAGCAAGGCCATAGCGGAGAGACTGAATGAATTCTTTGCTTCAGCCTATCTCCAGGAACAAGCAGGAATGTAGTCATCACATATGGGTATCGTCGGTACCGACGGATCCTGCGCGGGAACGCTCCCCAGCGTCCAATTAGAACGCTTTTGGGAGCATCCCACAGCGCCTGCGTGCTGCCTTCCCGCCTTTCCAAACTGCCTCTCTCCAGTTCTTCTTTTTCTGCGGAGCCAACAGGTCGTGTTCCTGTCACCGCAGAAGAATTTTCTTTTTCTTAGGCCCAAAAACTTTCCTTAACATGGAAAAACCTGCCTCAGGTTTTAAAATGTGCACCAAGTGTGGCGGTACCATTTCCGTCACCGACACCCATGAATGGTGTTTAAAATGTTTAGGTCCTGACCACTCCATCACGGATTGTGTGTTCTGTGCCATGATGTCTAAAAGAGGTCGGAAGAACCGAGCTGCCAAGCTCAGTACCCTGTTTCCCTCTGATGCGGCTTCGGTGGCATCGACGTCTTCCAGGGCTTCTTCTTCCTCCCGTGGATCTCAGGTAACTAAACATAAATCCAGCCGGTCCTCGAAGGGTAGATCTCCTAAGCATCGAGATGCCTCTGGCATTGCCCTCGAGGATTCTGCACCGGCAAAATTACCCCGCAGGAGTCTTCGGCTTCCAAAGCATTATCAGGGTTCCAGGATGTTCTAGATGGCTCAGCCTCGACAGATCTCCTGGTGCCATGCTCTGGGGTACCGGTGGCTTCCACTGGTACCGACATCCAGGCATTGGTGGCGTCCATGGACCAGAGAATTCTGACCATGGAACGCAGTCTGGTGGCTTTCCTTGCGGCATCGACGCCCTTGATACCGCGACAGACAATGCCATCGGTACCGGCACTAGCACCGGCATCGGTATCAGCACCGGTACCGATAGCATCGACATCGGCATCGGTGTCTGCTATGCCGGTACTCTGTCCTCCAATGCCCTCCGGTACTGATTCTCCGGTACCGGTTATTCCCGGTACAGACCTTGGTCGGTACGGGTATCGGGCTCTGCAGGAGCATCCGGACAGACGATACTTCGAGTCCTCAGAAGAATCTGAGGATTCTGAAAGTTCTGTCGATGCAGCGATGCTTCTTCCAGAGGAGTCCTCCTCCCCTAAACGCAGGATGTCTCCTCCAGAGGACATGTCTTTCCAAGACTTCATCAGAGAGGTGGCTCGGGGCCTGTCCATCACTGTGGCCCCTGAAACAGAGCCAAGGGCCAAGGAGTTGGAAATTTTACAATATCCCAGAACTCCTAAGGAGGCAGCTACCTTACCCATTCATGAGATTCTATATGATCTCATGTTGAGGATGTGGGAAACACCTCTTACCACCTCTCCTCATTCTCGT
The DNA here is from genome assembly GCA_033557465.1 of Ichthyophis bannanicus. Taxonomy (NCBI): domain Eukaryota; kingdom Metazoa; phylum Chordata; class Amphibia; order Gymnophiona; family Ichthyophiidae; genus Ichthyophis; species Ichthyophis bannanicus. The sequence continues at coordinate 906,030,602 of CM066034.1, forward strand.
AGGTTAGATACTATGTATCGTGTCCCTCCTTGTCCTGGGTTCCATAAGACTCAGCTTCCTCACCACTCTATTGTGGTGGAGTCAGCTATGAGAAGGATTAGAAGTGCAAAAAGACATGCCTCTAATCCTCCAGGACGTGAATGCAGAACCCTGGATGCTTTTGGACGTAGAGTCTTTCAAGCTTCCATGCTTGCTGCAAGAATCAGTTCCTATAGTCTCTACATGGGAATGTTCCTAAAGGAGGTCACAGATAATTTACAGACTTTAAGTCCTTTCATTTCTGAGGATAAAAGACAGGACTTTCTCACTTGGGTCAAACATGCCCAAGATGTTTCTAAATTCTCCAACCGTGCAGCCTTTGACTGCTTTGAGTGTATAAGCAGAACCTCGGCTATTGCCATAGGTGCACGTAGAATTGCTTGGCTCCAGGCATCTGATTTAGAGCTCTGGGTACAAGATAAATTGGGAAATATCCCTTGTACTGGTGAGAACCTGTTTGGTAAAGATTGGCAGGAAAAAGCCAATGAAATCGATGCTGAAAATTCCACCTTGGATAGACTATCCAAGTCCACTGCTGATCCTGTTAGAAAGAAGTTGTTCAAGAAAACATCTTTTTCTAAAAAGGAAAGATTTTATCCTGCTTATGGTCAGCAGGCATCTTCTGCAGGTCAGTTTTCAACCAAACGTCAGCAACCACCCAAACAGAAGAAAGCAAAGGCTGCTAGGCCTCCACCGGCCCAGCCAGCAGCCTCAGCCTCCTCAGGGCCTTTGACTTTCAGCTAGAGAACTTAGCCTTTCTGGTTCTGGAAAGACCAGAACCGTCCACCATTCCAGGAAGGTTATGTCATTTTGCCCCCAGATGGGGGCAAATAACAGCAGAGCATTGGACACTCTCCATCATAAAGGAGGGGTACAAACTTCATTTTTTAAGCATGCCCCCTCACACAATAGTGAACCAGTTCAATTCTCCGACCTCTCTCATCAGCCTGTTAGGTCAGGAGGTTGCCATCCTTCTTGCCCAAGGGGAAATAGAAGAAGTGCCTCTTCATCAACAGGGCACAGGGTTCTATTCCCCTTATTTTCTTATCCCAAAGAAAACAGGGGGATACAGACCTATCTTAGATCTCAGAGAATTGAACAAATTCCTTGTCAAGGAGAAATTCAAGATGATTTCTCTCGGAGCTCTGCTTCCATACCTTCAGAATCAAGATTGGCTTTGTTCTCTAGATCTCAAGGATGCGTACACCCATGTCCTCATCCATCCAACCCACAGAAGCTTCCTTCGATTCCTTTTTCAAGGAAAGCACTACCAATACAGGGTGCTTCCTTTTGGTCTGGCCTCTGCACCAAGGGTGTTCACGAAATGCATGGCTGTGGTAGCAGCATTTCTCCGCACTCTGGGAATATTCGTCTTCCCTTACTTGGACGACTGGCTCATTCGAGCTCCAACACAGTTAGAGGCCAAGATTTCTCTATCCTGCACAATGCTTATCCTTCAGTATTTAGGGCTGGTAATAAACATCCCAAAATCCAGTCTGACTCCCACTCAATCTTTAGAGTTCATAGGAGCTCTTCTGGATACCACAAGGGCAAGGGCCTATCTTCCTCAGGCCCGTTGCCTTCGCTTGGTGCAGTTAGCTTCTCAAGCAGTGTTAAAGCCTCATCTAACTGCTCAAGAAATGTTGCAGTTGCTGGGCCACATGGCATCCACCGTGCATGTGGTTCCATATGCTCACCTCCACATGAGGGCAGCTCAGTGGACTTTATCCACCCAATGGACCCAGGCATCAGGGTGTCTGTCAGACAAAATAGCAAACACAAGTCGCCTCATTTTGTCTCTCCAATGGTGGAGGTCCACTCAAAACCTGTTGTTGGGGTCCCCCTTTCAACAACCCTTACCCCAAGCAACTCTCACAACAGATGCTTCTCCAAAGGGTTGGGGAGCTCATCTGCAAGACTACTCCACCCAGGGCACCTGGTCTCCTCAAGAGAGTTGTCTGCATATCAATCTCTTGGAACTCAGAGCAATTTTCCTGGCTCTGCGAGTGTTCCACTCCCTGCTCAGCTACAAGACAGGCCTCATTCATACGGACAATCAAATAGCCATGTTCTATGTGAACAAGCAGGGGGGAACAGGCTCTCTGTCGCTTTGCAACGAAGCTTTGCGACTATGGGCCCTCGCCAGAGAGCATCAGATTCATCTGCTGGCAGTATATCTTCCAGGCATTCAAAACTCTTGGGTGGACAAACTCATTCGAGTTCTGCTTCCACACGAGTGGTCTCTGCATGCAGGCCAGGTGACCAGGATATTTCAACTTTGGGGAACCGCGGACATAGACCTCTTTGCAAGTCTGTGGAATGCCAAACTTCCCCGGTTCTGTTCCAGAATTTCGGCTCAGGGGGCTCAGGCAAGGGATGTTTTCCTCCTTTACTGGGGTCAAGACTTCCTGTATGCCTTTCCACCCATTCCCCTAATTCCCAAAACCCTGTTCAAGCTTCAGAGAGACAGAGGCCACATGATTCTCATAGCCCCACATTGGCCACGGCAAGTGTGGTAGCCTCTGCTTCTACATCTCTCTCAAGCTCCCTCCCTGGAGTTAGGGTCTGCTCCAGATCTCCTATCTCAGGAGAACGGAATGTTATGGCATCCCAATCCCCAGTCTCTGTATCTCAGGGCTTGGTTGCTGAAGGCCTAGATCTCCAAGGTCTTAATCTTTCTCAGCAAGTGAAAGATGTTCTTTATGCTTCCAGGAAACCTTCCACTAGACGCTCTTATGCTTTCAAGTGGAAAAGGTTTACTATTTGCTGTTCGGAAAAGGGTCGTAACCCCCTTGCGATACCTCTGCAATATTTGCTAGAGTATCTCCTCCATTTATCTAATGCAGGCCTTAAGACAAATTCAGTAAGAGTCCATTTGAGTGTTATTGCAGCTTCTCTTAAACCTCTAAATGGACAACCTATTTCCTCTCATCCTCTCATAGCAAGATTTATGAGAGGCCTCCTTCTAACTAAGCCTGCCATTAGACTACCTCCAGTGGCATGGGACTTGAACCTGGTTCTTGGGCAGCTCATGAAGCCACCTTTCGAACCTTTAGCTACCACCTCCTTGAAATTTCTTTCTTGGAAGGTTATCTTTCTCATTGCAATCACATCAGCACGCCGCATTAGTGAATTGCAAGCGCTAGTAGCTAATCCACCTTATACAAGGTTCCATCATGACAAGGTAGTCCTTAGGACTCATCCACACTTTATGCCTAAGGTGGTCTCACCTTTTCATCTCAACCAAGAGATCTACCTACCTGTCTTTTATCCAGGACCTCATGCATCAAATGCAGAGAGGAATCTTCATACCTTGGACTGTAAAAGAGCTCTAGCTTTTTACTTACAAAGAACACAGCAACATAGAAAGTCCTCTCAACTCTTTGTTGCTTTTGATCCTTCTCATTTGGGACTTCCAGTCTCCAAGAGAACACTATCTAACTGGATTGCTCAGTGTATTTCTTTCGCCTATCAGAGTAAGAACCTTTCTCTGGAGGGCCATGTCACACTTCACAATGTCAGAGCCATGGCAGCCTCAATGGCTCATCTGAACTCTATCTCTATTGATGACATCTGTCGAGCAGCCACTTGGGCCTCGATTCATACCTTCACAGCCCATTATTGCTTGGACAAGGACTCCCACCGGGATGCCTTGTTTGGTCAGGCTGTTCTCAAACACCTGTTCCATGCCTAATCAACTCCTACCCACCATTCCTGGTAGGATGCCAGAGATCCATGGGGGGAAGTGGAGCCCTTCTCAGGGACACACAACTTCTGGGGTCTCTCCCTGGCACCTAAAGCTAGGGAGTCCCCATATGTGATGACTACATTCCTGCTTGTTCCTGGAGATAGCATAGTTACTCACCTTTAACAAGTGATATCCGGGAATAGCAGGAATTTATTTTATTTTTTATTTAATACACACTTATATACCGCCGCTTCCAACGATCAGCAGCGGTTCGATTCATCTATTGGGGGTTGTCGAATCAGGACCGGGAGGGGATAGTAGATACATAGATCTGAGGACAGGTCACAGCACACAGGGTTAGTGTCTTGGGGAATGGATTACACATATTTACATTTATACATACATATTTACACCTTTTTGGATTACACAATTTTACATATTTATACATGAAGCGGATTCAAAAGCATATAATTATCTGATTGTTTTGCTACGATTCAACGGGACTTGAGAGTCATGGCTGATTGTAGTAACATTTGAATAGGTGGGTTTTTAGCTCTTTCCTGAATATTGTAATGTCCTTGATTAAACGCAGATCAAAAGGGAGTTGATTCCAGATAGTTGGCGCAGAGAATGAGAAAGCTCTGCGACATGTACTTGTTTTCACAGTTCTGATGTTGGTGGGGACCTGCAGGGTGCCCGAGTTGGTGGTTCTTCTGTCCCTATTTGCAGGTTTGGTGCTGATAAGTGAGGACAGGAATGAGGGGGCTAAGTTGTTGATAAGTTTGAATGTGGTTACTAACATCTTGTACTGTATCCTAGCTGCAATTGGAAGCCAATGTAACTCGATTAAAATGGGGGTGATGTGTTCAGAAATGCTTGTTCCCATTATGATCCTGGCTGTCATATTTTGGGCCATCTGAAGGATATTTAGAGATTTTTTAGGCAGACCTTGTAAGATGGCATTACAGTAGTCTAGGTGTGGCATAATGAGCGCTTGGGCCACAGTCCGGAAGTCACAGGGTGCTATTATTTTCCTTAGAGGTTGTATCACCCTAAGTTTATGGAAGATGGCTTTGTTTGTTTTACGTAGGTGTGTCTCCATTTTTAGTTTGCAGTCGAGTGTGACTCCTAGATATTTGATTTCATCTTTCGCGTTGTACGTGTTGTTGCACAGGGTGATTGTAGAAGGGGGCTTGAAGTTCGGTTTACTGGATATATACATGACCTCTGTTTTTTTGTGGTTAATTGTCATGTTGTTTTTCTGTAGCCATAGTAACATCTCGTCCAGGCAGGTTTCGAGCTGTGTATATTTCGGGTCAGCGGCGTCCAATTGTGTGTAGAGCATAATATCATCCGCATAGATGTGGTAGTTGATGTTATGCCTTTTGAAAATGTCGCAGAGGGGTTTCATGTAAATGTTGAACAGTAGTGCCGAGAGAGCTGAGCCCTGGGGTATGCCCTGTGTTTGAGAGAACGGTTCAGCTTGTTCCCCATTGAATTGTACTTGAGGCCTTCTGTTCGATATGTAGGAGGAGAACCATTTGAGGGGGGTTCCCACAACTCCTATGGATTCCAGTTTGCTAAGGAGGATCCCATGATGTACAGTGTCAAAGGCGGCGGAGATGTCAATGAAAATGAGTATAAACATTTTCTTTCTGTCTTCTAGTCCTTTGAGGAGGTTATTCATTAGCGCTAACAAAAGTGTTTCAACTCCATGGTTTCTTCTGAACCCGTATTGTTGTTTGTCTAAGGTATCATGGTCATCAAGGTGATCTTGAAGTTGTAGGAGTACTGCCTTTTCAATGATTTTTGCCAGGAATGAAATGCTGGATATGGGGCGGTATGAGGTCGGGTCTTCCTTGTTGAGAGAGTTGTTTTTTAGGATTGGCCTTATTATAGATTGCTTTAGTTGGTCAGGCATTATTCCTTGACTTAGTGACTGATTTACAATGTGAGCTATTTGCTGGTTGATCTCTTTTTTTGCTGCTTTGTTGGTACCCTAGCTGGGTCATAGCTTCTAGGAAGGTGTTTGCATGCGTGTCTGTTGTTGATGCTAGATTTAGGTCCCCCAGTATGATCTGGAATTTTCTTGGTTGCGTCGCTGAAATGGTTTCCAATGCTGATGCAAATATCTTATGGTGCGGCGTGGGGGGTCTGTATATCAAGCAGATGGATAATGCTGCATTTTCTACCTTGAGTAGGTCTATGTCTGTGTTTGAGTTCTGATATGTGCTTGAGAGTTTCAGGTTGGCTTTCGCTATTATGAGGACTCCTCCACCCTTCTTGTGGGATCGGGGACAGTTATACAGGTTGTATCCAGGTTTGCTGATCTGGTTCAATATGGCTGCATCAGTGTCTGTGACCCATGTTTCAGTTATACATAGGATGTCCGGTTGGTCGTCTGTGATGATGTCGTAGATTATGTGGGTTTTGTTTCTGATTGAGCGAGCATTGATGAGGATGATATTACAGGTTTCATGCAGAGCCTGTGTAGCCTGGTTGTTAGTGGTTTGTGACGTAGTTTGGTTGAGTGAGTGAGGCAATGATGCTTTGGGCTTGCGGTGCCTCCGATTTCTCGTAGAACTGTTAGTGGAATCCCTGTGTTGGGGCGTGTGTGTTACAATCTTTCCGGTGAAGTAGTATGGTGTGAGTAGGAGTGGTTGTGGCGTTTGTATGGTGTAGAGGAGGTAGAATGGAGTGTAAAGGTGTGGGTGTGATTGGTATAGGTTTTGATTGAATGCGTAGGCAGGGATTAGTGTAAACAGGTATATCCCCACGTACAAGATTAGCGCCTTCATTTTTAGCTGGGTGATGTAAACTCTACAGTGCCCTTTACTCTGACAGCTATATTTTTTACACCTGGTAGTTGTAGTTGCAGCCTTAACAAGCGTGTGTAAACAACAGTATAGCTTGTAACAGTTAGTACCAGCAAGTATCAACAGTATCCAGTGTCAACAGTATCCAGTATACATGTCAGGGATATGTGTTAATAGTAGTAAAACAGTAGCAACATTAGCAATGGTAGCAACTTCACAAAAAGTAGTGATATTGGCAATATTTGTAATTATAAGAAAATAAGACTAGTAGAGGTAGGTGTGCCTGTTATGGTCAGAGATTGGCAATACTAGCATGCAACTGAAATCTTAATGGGGTGGAGTTGGTGGCAGTCAACGATATTGGTCAACAAACTTTATAGCATATATTTAAGCATAGTGCAGCTTCATCAACTTCATCAGATTCAACAGTCAGATTTCAAGTGCCAGTATCTCTTTGAGGGTGACTTACGTGGCGTTTGTCCTCAATGCGGCGTGTTGTGTAGTTTGATGCCGGAGGTGTCGACCTCCCGTGTTGTGCACGAACTCAACCCGGTCCTGGGGGCTTGAGGTGTGCGAGATACGGTGTCGGCGAGCTCGTACCCGTCCCGGGGAGCTCCAGCCTTGGCTGACTGTGCTCTTGTTGTAGTTCCTCTCGTGGGCCTCACTCGTTGTGCTTTCTTTCAGTGTGGTGGGCCACGCCAATGGCCCCCGCCTAAGGGCCACGCCAAAGGGCCCTCTGGCGAGGCCCTCAGGCGTGGGTGCGCCCGGTAGGGACGCCACTATTTAAGCAGCTCAGGTGAACGGGCTCTCCAGCTCCCACTGCCCCGATTGGGCAGGAGCACTCCCACTGCCCCGATTGGGCAGGAGTGAAGGCAAGGAGCAGCCGGGTGGGCAGGCAGCAATGCGGCTCCCTCTCGGTAGGGGCGCCGCTATTTAAGCAGCTCAGGTGAACGGGCTCTCCAGCTCCCACTGCCCCGATTGGGCAGGAGCACTCCCACTACCCCGATTGGGCAGGAGTGAAGGCAAGGAGCAGCCGGGTGGGCAGGCAGCAATGCGGCTCCCTCTCGGTAGGGACGCCGCTATTTAAGCAGCTCAGGTGAACGGGCTCTCCAGCTCCCACTGCCCCGATTGGGCAGGAGCACTCCCACTGCCCCAATTGGGCAGGAGTGAAGGCAAGGAGCAGCCGGGTGGGCAGGCAGCAATGCGGCTCCCTCTCGGTAGCGACGCCGCTATTTAAGCAGCTCAGGTGAACGGGCTCTCCAGCTCCCACTGCCCCGATTGGGCAGGAGCACTCCCACTGCCCCGATTGGGCAGGAGTGAAGGCAAGGAGCAGCCGGGTGGGCAGGCAGCAATGCGGCTCCCTCTCGGTAGGGACGCCGCTATTTAAGCAGCTCAGGTGAACGGGCTCTCCAGCTCCCACTGCCCCGATTGGGCAGGAGCACTCCCACTGCCCCAATTGGGCAGGAGTGAAGGCAAGGAGCAGCCGGTGGGGCAGGCAGCAATGCGGCTCCCTCTCGGTAGGGACGCCGCTATTTAAGCAGCTCAGGTGAACGGGCTCTCCAGCTCCCACTGCCCCGATTGGGCAGGAGTACTCCCACTGCCCCGATTGGGCAGGAGTGAAGGCAAGGAGCAGCCGGGTGGGCAGGCAGCAATTTAGTCCTCACAACCCACCCACCTCCCCTAGGAGTTGTATCTCTCTATTTATCTCTTTTCCTTTCCCTCGCTCTCTCTCTCTTTTTCTCAGCTCTAAAACTCAACTGGAGAGAGGCAGTTGGGAAAGGCGGGAAGGCAGCACGCAGGCACTGTGGGATGCTCCCAAAAGCGTTCTAATTGGACGCTGGGGAGCGTTCTCCTGCAGTCTCCGTCGGTACCGACTATACCCATATATGAGGACTAAATTCCTGCTGTTCCCGGAGATCACCTGTTACAGGTGAGTAACTATGCTTTACTGAGGAAGATGTAGGGATGTTATCCATGACTGAACTGGTATTTAAAGGTGATACTGCGGAAGAATTGAAATAAATATCGATATACCGGAAAGATGTATTACATCTATTTGATAAAGTGAAGAGTAGCAAATCACCTGGACCGGATGGTATACATCCAAGGGTGATGAAAGAACTGAAATATCAGATTGCAGACCTGCTATTAGTAATCTGTGAAATATCATTAAAGTCATCTGTAATCCCTGAAGATTGGAGGATGGCCAATGTAATGCCATTTTTAAAAAGTGTTCCAGGGGTGATCCGAGAAACTACAGACCGGTGAGCCTGATGTCAGTACCAGGAAAAATGTTAGAAACCATCATAAAGAACAAAATTACTGAACACGTAGATAGTCATGGCTTAATGGGAGACAGCCAACATGGCTTTAGACAGGGAAGATCTTGTCTTCCTAATCTGTTATGTTTTTTTGAAGGTGTGAATAAAAAGGTAGACAAAGGTGAGTCGATTGATATCATGTATCTGGACTTTCAGAAAGCCTTTGACAAAGTCTCTCATCAGAGACTTTTGGCAAAACTAAAAAGTCATGGGATAGGAGGCAGTGTACTATTGTGAATCAGGAACTGGTTAAAAGGTAGAAAACAGAGGGTAGAGCTAAATGGCCAATTTTCCCAATGGAGAAAGGTGAATAGTGGAGTACCCCAGAGATCTGTGCTGGGTCCGCTGCTTTTTAACATATTCATAAATGACCTAGAAATAATGAGTGAGGTTATCAAATTTGCAGATGACACAAAACTATTTAAAGTTGTTAAAACCCATGAGGATTGTGGAAAATTGCAAGACGATCTTGATAAATTGGAAGACTGGGCATCCAAATGGCAGATGAAATTTAATGTGGAGAAGTGCAAGGTTATGCACCTAGGAAAGAACATCCCAAACTATGGTTACACAATGCAAGGTTCCACATTAGGAAACACCACCCAGGAAAAAGATTTAGGCGTCATTGTGGATAACATGTTAAAACCCTCCGCCCAGTGTGCAGCGGCGGCCAAGAGAGCAAATAGAATGCTAGGTATCATAAGGAAAGGAATGGAAAATAAAACAAAGGATATAATAATGCCTCTGTATTGTTCCATGGTGCGATCGCACCTTGAATATTTTGTGCAATTCTGGTCGTCCTATCTTAAAAAGGATATAGCGTTATTAGAAAAGGTTCATAGAAGAGCCACGAAAATGGTAAAGGGGATGGAAGGATACCCCTATGAAGAGAGGTTTAAAAGGTTAGGGCTCTTCAACCTGGAAAAGAGATGGCTGAGGGGAGATATGTTAGAGGTCTATAAATTAATGAATGGAGTAGAATGGGTAAATGCAGATCGATTATTTACATCATCAAAATATAGAAAGACTAGGGGACATGCAATGAAGCTACAGGGTAACCTATTTAAGACTAATAAGAGAAAATATTTTTTCACTCAATGCGTAATCAAACTCTGGAATTTGTTACCGGAGGATGTAGTAAAAGCTGTTAGTTAGCCAGGTTTAAAAAAGTTTTGGACAAGTTCCTGGAAAGGTCCATAAACCATTATTAAAAGGGACCCGGGATATCACTGCTTGACTCAATACAAGCATTGTGGAACCTGTGTCTTTTGGGGAAACTGCTAGGTATTTAAGACCTAGATTGGCCACTGTTAGAAACAGGATACTGGGCTTGATGGACCTTGGTCTGACCCAGTATGGCATATCTTATGTTCTTATGATGTACATGAGGGCTGAGCACTGGCAGAACATAGGTGGGGCCTGAATTCATATACTTGTGCTATAGAATACTATAATGTATGTGCATTTCCTCACCAATCTAGTCACATGCAGTTACGCCTGTTCTAGAGCAGGCATAACTGCCCTGACTGGGTTCAAAAGCACCAGTATGCCCCTACTCTATAAAGTAAAGTATGTACGTATATTACTTTATAGAATTGGCCCCGAATAAACATGACAAAATGTGGACACTACATTGCGCTTTATAACCTGGGTGTGATTGATTCTGATGATCTTAAGGAGGCTAAACAGGTAGAAAAGGCAACCACAAAAGCCAGAAAGATGCTTGGGGGCATAGGGAGAAGAATGTTCAGTAGGAAGAAGGAGGTGCCTCTGTAACATTTTGGTGTTGCCTCATTTGGAATACTATAGGCAGGTCTGGAGACCACACCTTCAAAGAGACATAAACAGGACGAGCCAGCATAGAAAGTGGCTACCAAAATGGTCAGTGAGTTTTGTTATAAGCCATATGGGGACAAACTTAATTATCTCAATATGTATACTTTGGAGGAAAAGCGAGAGAGAAGAGATATAATACAGACATTTAAATACCTCCATGGCATAAATGTACAGGAAGAGAGCCTCTTTCAATTGAGAGTAAGTTCTGCAATGAGGGGGGATAGGATGAAGGTAAAAGGGGATAAACTCAGGAGTAATATACGGAAATCCATCTATATGGAAAGAGTGGTAGATGCATGGAATAGTCTTGCAGTGGAGGTAGTAGAGACAACTGTATCTGAATTCAAGAAAACATGGGACAAACACAGAACATAAGAACATAAGATATGCCATACTGGGTCAGACCAAGGTCCATCAAGCCCAGTATCCTGTTTCCAACAGTGGCCAATCTAGGTCATATGCACCTAGCAGTTTCCCCAAAAAGCACAGGTTCCGCATTGCTTATACTGGGTCAAGCATTGATATCCTGGGTCCCTTCTTAATAATGGTTTATGGACCTTTCCTCCAGGAACTTCTCCAAACCTTTTTTAAACCCAGCTACACTAACAGCCTTTACTACATCCTCCGGTAACAAATTCCAGAGTTTGATGACACGTTGAGTGAAGAAATATTTTCTTTTATTAGTCTTAAATAGTTTACCCTGCAGCTTCATTGCATGTCCCCTAGTCTTTCTATATTACCCGTTCCACTCCGTTCATAACTTTATAGACTTCTATCATATTTCCCCTCAGCCGTCTCTTTTCCAGGTTAAAGAGCCCTAACCCTTTTAGCCTTTCTTCATAGGAGTATCCTTCCATCCCATTTACCATTTTGGTGGCTCTTCTCTGAACCTTTTCTAATAAGATACGGCGACCAGAATTGCACACAATATTCAAGGTGTGGTCTCACCATGGAATGATATAGAGGCATTATAATATCTTTTGTTTTATTTTCCATTCCTTTCCTTATGATACCTAGCATTCTATTTGCTCTCTTGGCTGCCGCTGCACACTGGGCCGAGGGTTTCTACATGCTATCCACAATGACGCCTAAATCTTTTTCCTGGGTGGTGGTTCCTAATGTGGAACCTTGTATCGTGTAACTATAGTTTGGGTTGTTCTTCCCTAGGTGCATAACTTTGCACTTGTCCACATTAAATTTCACCTGCCATTTTCATGCCCAGTCTTCCAATTTATCAAGATCCTCTTGCAGTTTTCCACAATCCTCTTGGGTTTTAACAACTTTAAATAGTTTTGTGTCATCTGCAGATTTGATGACCTCACTCGTTATTCCACTTTCCAGGTCATTTATGAATATGTCAAAAAGCAGCGGACCCAGCACAGATCCCTGGGGTACACCACTATTCACCTTTCTCCATTGAGAAAATTGGCCATTTAGCCCAACCCCCTGCTTTCTATCTTTTAACCAGTCCTTGATCCACAGTAGTACACTGCCTCCTATCCCATGACTTTTTAGTTTTGCCAAAAGTCTCTGATGAGGGACCTTATCAAAGGCTTTCTGAAAGTCCAGATGCACTATGTCAACCGACTCACCTTTGTCCACCTGTTTATTCACACTTTCAAAAAAACATAACAGATTAGGAAGAAAAGATATTCCTTGTCTAAAGCCATGTTGGCTGTCTCCCATTAGGCCATGACTATCTACATGCTGAGTAATTTTATTCTTTATGATGGTTTCTACCATTTTTCCCGGTACTGACATAAGGCTCACCGGTCTGTAGTTTCCCGGATCACCCCTGGAACCCTTTTTAAAAATTGGTGTTACATTGGCGATCCTCCATTCTTCAGGTATTAGAGATGATTTTAATGATAGTTCACAGATTACTAATAGCAGGTCTGCAATCTCATATTTCAGTTCTTTCAACACCCTTGGATGTATACCATCCGGCCCAGGTGATTTGCTACTCTTCAGTTTATCTAATAGTTGTAATACATCTTCCCGGTATATCGATATTTCCTTCAGTTCTTCCGCACCTTTAAATACCACTTCAGTCATGCGTAACATCCCTACATCTTCCTCAGTAAAGTCCGAAGCAAAGAATTCATTCAGTCTCTCCCCTATCGCCTTGTCGCCTCTTAGTGCCCCTTTAACTTCTCTATCATCTAATGGACCAACTGACTCTCTCACAGGTTTCTTGCTACGAATGTACTTGAAAAAATATTTATTTCACGTTTTTGCTTCCGCAGCAAGCTTCTTCTCAAATTCTCCCTTTGCCTGCCTTATCAATGCCTTGCATTTGACTTGCCAGTACTTGTGCTGTTTCCAGGTTTCGTCGTATGGCTCTTTTTTCCATTTCCTGAAAGATGCTTTTTTGGCAACAACAGCCTCTCTGACCTCATCTTTATTCCATGCTGGCAGTTTTTTGGACTTTCTTCCACTTTTCTTAAAGCGTTGAATACAGCTGGTCTGGGCTTCCAAGATAGTATTTTTCAACAACACCCAAGCTTGATGTAAGTCTTTAACCTTTGGAACTGCTCCTTTTAGTTTTTTCTTAACTATTTTCCTCATTTTATCATAGTCTCCCTTTCGAAAGTTAAAAGGTAGTACTGTGGATTTCCTTACTATCCCTCCTCCACTAATTAAATCAAAGGCGATAATGCTATGATCACTATTGCCAAGTGGCCCCAACACCCTTATCTCTTGCACTAGATCTGGTGTTCCACTAAGGACTAGGTCTAATATGGCTTCCCCTCTGTTTGGTTCATGAACCAGCTGCTCCAAGAAGCAGTCATTTATGTCATCTAGGAACTTTATCTCCCTAGCATGTCCTGCCGTGACACTGACCCAGTCGATACCGGGGTAATTGAAATCACCCCTTATTACTGCGCTGTAACTTTTGTTAGCTTCCTTGATTTCTTTGAGCATTTCTTCATCCATTTGTTCATTCTGGCCAGGCGGTCAATAGTACACCCCCACTGCCATCGCCTTCCCCTTTTTACATGGAATTTCAATCCATAGAGATTCTACAGCAATTTTGTTTCCTGCAAAACTTTAATCCTTTCTGACTCAATGCCCTCTCTATCATAGAGCGCAACCCCTCCACCAATTTGATCAGCTCTATCATTACGATATAGTTTGTACCCAGGTATCACAGTGCCCCACTGGTTATCCTCCTTCCACCATGTCTCTGATATTCCAATCATATCTAACCTCTCATTTAGTGCTATATATTCTAACTCTCCAATCTTATTTTTTAGACTTCTAGCATTTGCATACAAGCATTTTAGAGACTGTATTTTATTCATATTAATTTGGCTATTGGTAGACATGGGTAATTTGGGATCTTTAAGCTCTGTCTGCTCCATACTCGAGGGTGTTTGGGTTACTTTACTGTTTTTTGGAACCTCTCTGCTTTTGGTAGTATCCTTCAAGGATACATTCTTCCGAACCATCCGCTCTTGGGCAACTGTCGTCTTTCCCCTATTATCTAGTTTAAAAGCTGCTCTATCTCCTTTTTAAAGGTTAATGCCAGCAGCCTGGTTCCATCCTGGTTAAGGTGAAGCCCATCCCTTCGGAAGAGCCCCTCCTTTCCCCAGAATGTTCCCCAGTTCCTAACAAATCCAAAACCCTCATCTCTGCACCATTGTCTCATCCACGCATTGAGACTCCGGAGCTCTGCCTGCCTTTTGGGTCCTGCACGTGGAACAGGAAGCATTTCGGAGAACGCTACCCTGGAAGTTCTGGATTTCAACTTCCTACCTAAAAGCCTAAATTTAGCCTCCAGAACCTCTCTGCCACATTTTCCTATGTCATTGGTACCGACATGTACCAAGACAGCAGACTCCTCCCCAGCACTATCTAAGACCTTATCTAGGTGGCGCGTGAGGTCCGCTACCTTCGCACCAGGCAGGCATGTTACCAGGCGATCCTCACGTCCACCAGCCAGCCAGCTATCTACATGCCTAATGATCAAATCACCAACTATAACGGCTGTCCTAACCCTTCCCTCATGGGCACATGGCCCTGGAGAAACTTCCTCGGTGCGAGAGGGTTTTACATCACCTGGAGGACAGGTCCTAGTTACAGGATCACTTCCTGCCCCACCGGGGTGATGCTCTCCTGTCACGTGACCTCTCTCCTCCGTGGCAACAGGGATGCTGCCAGACTGGAGGTGGGACTTCAGGACTATATCCCTGTAGGTCTCGTCTATGTACCTCTCTGTCTTTCTTATGTTTTCCAAGTCTGCTACTCTAGCCTCTAGAGAACGGACTCGTTCCCTGAGAGCAAAGAGCTCCTTGCACCTAGTGCACACGTAAGACCTCTCACCAACTGGGAGAAAATCATACATGTGACACTCAATGCAAAAGACTGGAAAGCCCCCATCTCGCTGCTGGACTGCTGTCTGCATCTTAGTTTTAAGTTTTTGTTTAGATCTTTAAGTTCTTTACTTCCTAAGGGTTGCTATGGATATTTATACCAATAAAACTGTACCTAATATGTTTAATAAACTTTGTTCACCTGAAGCTTAATTAATCTCAGGTCCCTAGTGTATGACTGATTTGGGCAACGAGCTTCACCTGAGAGCACCCCCTTCTTTTAAGATGTGTAAGTACCTATAAAGCTAAGATTATCCCAGGGGTGGGTGGGTGTGAGGAGGGAGGAAGAGAAATAACACTTATTAAAAGAGGGCTGCTACACAGTACCCTGTCCTGTGCTGCTGAGGTAAGCTATATTCTTATTTGATTTAAATTATAGCTCTTTGCTGCTGCTAGGCTCTAACTTATTATGAAATTTAAACTACAAGCTCTCTGCTGGGTTCTAAATTTAACCAGAAAGCTCTCTTCTGTGTGTTAAATTTAAACTAAAAGTACTTTGCTGATGCTAGGCCCTGAGTGACTATTAAATGAAAACTACAAGCTCTCTGCTGGGTATGAAATGTAACCAGAAAGTTTTCTTCTGTGTTTTAAATTTAAACTGAAACTGCTGCTACTGGGCCCTGACTGATTTAACAAAAAATAGTGGGTTCACAGATTAATTAGCTTTAATACAAAGAATTCCTTTCAGAAAATTCCCAGAAGTATATACTCACAATTGCATTTCTCTCTCCAGAAGTAACAGTCCCCTTTTGTAGTCCTTTAAGATCTCTAAAGGCAAAAAAGGAATTGTAGTAGTTAGTATTGAAGGGCAGACTGAATAGGCCTTATGGTCTTATCTGTCATTATGTTTCTCTCTTTCTATAAAATTACCTTACAGAAGTGGAGGAGGGGGTGACAATGGACGTGGATGATTTGAGGAAGAAGTCTAAGGAATTTTCAAGGCTGACTAGAGATTCTAATTTATGGGAAATGCAATTCAAGATTTTACATATGTAACCTGGGCTATCTTTTCTGCCCTGCAGTTGCTTAAAACCTACAGGAGACATGCCCTGAGACACCTTCAGGAGGCTGGAGATTTTTGGTGCTTTGATATGTACTCCAGCCCTTGAAAAATTGAAAGGATTCAAGGGACTTGTAGTGAGATTGGTTAATTAATTGAAATAGTGGGTACTATGGTGTAATGTGTTCAGAATAAAAGCAGGCAAAAATATACTTGAACCAAACCTTTTCTTTTACTCTCTTGAAGAAGAAATAGCTCACATAGAAAGAGCTATACAGACATTTACCAAACCGAGCCAAATAGAATCATTAAATAAATAAATAAACAGGAGAAGAGGAGTAGCCTACTACCTAGAAGATCTGGGTTTGATTCCTACTGGCACTCCTTGTGGCTGAGGGCAAGTTACTTTACCTTACATTGCCTTGGAAGAAAAGACCTGGTAATCTACTTCCAGCCATACCTTGCCAAGAAATCCCAGGGGCTGCTAGGTCGCCAGGAGTTGGCATTGATTTGAAGGCACCTAAAAATAAATAAATCAGCAATTAAGGTAAGCTGGTAGAATATGTGAATTAAACGTTTACTCTTCTGGCTGACAACAGACACCAAGGCAGTGCTTTTTATAATCCAGCTAAAGTAATCAATTTGATAATTGAAAACCAATGATTTTTGAGAATGTTGCACAAGTACTATAAACTCTATTAGGATTTGTATACAAGCCCAGCCCCATCCAAATCCTTGGTGCCTTTTCCTGCTAGGAAAAAAATCTAACATTTTTTAGTTTGTTTATTGCTAGATGTCACCATTTGGATGGCAGTCCAATTTAGTCTGGCAATTGCAAGGCTCAACCTGTTCCCAAGTGAACCTTGAAGTTGCAGGGTTGTCAGAAAACTCAGAATCTTTTTCCTTTTGAACTCTGACCCAGAGGTGGGACAGAACAAATCCTTGTTGTTTTTTTAAGTCTAAGTCCAAGGTTTGTCATGATAGGCCATGTGGTCTTTTTCTGTTGTAATATTTCTATGTTTCTATGGGACTTTTGTAGTTGTTGATATGGAAGGACAGACTAGATAGGCCATGTGGTCTTTTTCTGTCGTCATATTTCTATGTTTGGAACTCTGGAGGAGAACTGAAGCCTAATTCTCAAGGTTTTTCTTTCCCAAAATTAGGAGCAGCCTCTTGATGCTTCTTAGCCTGAAGCTGGCCAGCAACCAACTCTTCAATTAAAAAAAAACATCAGAGGGCCGCAGTTGCTCATTTTAATCCACTTTGGGATTTGCAGTTAGCAGTCTATATATTTAGATTTGTAATTCCATGCCAGGATTGGTGTCCTTAAGGCAGAAACCTCTGAAAGTGGGTATGCCTTAATCAGTCAATTTTGAATCTACACAAGGGTTGGAGCCTCTATTGTAAGACATATTACAAGGTGAAGGGGAGCAAAAATGAAATTGTGGTACAGGAAATCTATGTGAAATAGAAGATATGGGAGGGTACAAATAAACATACCTTTTAGAGTGTATGGTAACATCTTGCAATATTGAGGAAGTGGTACAGACAAACATTGATTGGACATATAACTTATTACACTTGGGAGATAATTATCCATTTATGGAGAAAAAATATTCAGAATGAAGCTAAAATTTGCTTTGGTGGCCTTGCTAGTAGTGAGGAGACTGATCCTCTGATATTGGAGGTGTGAGGAGAGTCCCAGTTACCAAGAGATTATGGAATCTTTTTATGTAAAATAATATTGCTGAAAACTGTGCCGTGTCCTTGGTTGAGTGGGGAGGGATTAAAGAGGGAAAGTGAGTGAGATGTGACAAGGAAGTATGACTGTGAATGTGTGAGGAGGGAAAAAAGAGAGGAAATGTTGTTGTAAGAGATTTGTTAGGACTGTTACTTGTTAAACAGACACGTGTTGGTTGTATCTTTTTAGTAGTGGAAATTGATGTGTCCTGGATGTCACTATCTATACCAATCCCTTAAAATGACAAAGATTTATATGTATATATATGTATGTGTCTGTGTTTGTGTGTGTGTGTGTGTGTGTATGTGTGTTACCCTAGCCCAGATGTGTGTGGGAGCAACTTTTTAAAAATCATTGCTCCCCAGTATGAATGCATACCCCAATCCTGCAGCATCATTTTACCCAATCACTCCCCCTGACAGCAATCCCCCTCCCAATTTACCCACCAGACACCTAATCCCTCTTCCTACCCCTCCAGGCATCTAATGACGTTTTAATATTTAAACCACCATATGCTCTACATAGTAAATTTACCTGGAGGTTTTGCTGTTTCTTACGGCTAAGCACATATCTATGTTTCACATCTTGTGCACAATGTTTCCAATATTGCAATGTTGCTTTCTCACCACTGTGTCTGCTAATACCTCACCACTCATTGTTGCTAGCATCCTCTCAAGTATCAGTTTGTCTCAAGTATGACTAATACATTTCACATATTGTTACACTGTATCAATCTGTAGACACTCTTCTCAGTACTTGCACATCTTGTAAGCAATTATCTCTCCCTCTCTAAATTCCAGTAAAGATCATTGCCTAATCAAATCGCAACTTTCACTTGGTAAGCTTTGTAACAATTTTCCTGTATCCAACTAATTCCCAGCAAATCTCTTTTCCCCTAGCCAAAGACTAAACACTTCACCACATAAAGTACAAACCCTATCCTTTAATTCTCCCTCTCAAACGATACTCATCTCAGCCTCACAATGGCCCTCCACTGCAAAATTACTCTAGGCCTATACCTCCTCCTCATAGGTCTGTTACCAGAGATACTGGCTCTAATTTCCTCAGGCGATTCCATACCTATCTTACATAACAACTGGCAAAAATGGTCACGCACCAATTACCACAATGTAAACTGGGACCAACGTTCTCATCACCATTATTTATTATACATACCTCTTCAACATACTACAAAGTCAAACTCAGAAAACTACAATCAACCATGCCCCCTCAAATGTGCCCTCATTAATGCTCGCTCCCTTCGTAAAAAATGGCCAGCTGTCACAGATATAATAACATCCAATAACCTCGACTTACTTATGGTCACTGAAACATGGCTTTCTCCAGAAGACAATATAATTCTCAACCAGCTCCTTCCCAATAACTATGAGGTTTTCACCAGCTGCAGACAAGGCAAAAGAGGTGGAGGAGTTCTTATCATCGCTAAGAACGGACTCCAACTTAAAATGGTTGACTCTTCTAGCAACAATCTACTCAAAACAGTCTCTATCTCTAACAACCTCTACTCTATAAACTTAGTCTACAGAGCGCCATCACCTTCCCCAGATGATCTCTCAACCATTATAAATCTTGCCTCCAATTCACAGAATCCAAACAGACCCAATTGGATCTTAGGAGACATTAACCTACCATCTCTACAAGACAACCAATCTGACGCCTTCATAGATGCCCTAGAAACACTAGGCTACAAACAAGTCATACAACAATCCACACATATAAAAGGCAACATCCTTGATCTCATATTTGCCCCACTATCCGCTCTCAACCAACTTCAGAATATTATTCTAGCAATTACAGAGGTTCCTTGGTCAGATCATAACCTCATTATGTTCCAGATTCCCATTCAAAAGCAGCTATATTCCGATGACAAGAACCTAAACAAATATACAAATACCACTTCCAGAAGCTTCCAACCTTTTAACAGGGAACAAATCCTCAAGGAAACTGATGCTTTATTTAATGATTCTACCCTAAACCTGGAAGAGATTATCACTTCTTGGAACAACAGACTCAACCGCATCTCATCTCGTCCGACCAGAAATAAGTCATTAAGAAAAAAAGCTACGGCTCCCTGGTTTACATCAGATCTGAAAGAATCCCTAAAACATTTGCGAAAACTTGAGAAGAAATGGAGGAGATCACGTAATGATACTAATCAGTCTGCATACATGCAACATCTTGAAACCCACCGCGAAGCTATTTCTGAAAAAATGAGACTATATCATACAGACATCCTTAAACGTGCTATAAACAAACCTCACGACCTATTTACCCTCGTTAAGAAATTAGCCAAAGAACCCTCACAGGAGCACCAAAGTGAAATCAACCCACAAGCTTATGCCCTTTACATACAATCTAAGATATGCTGCACAAATAAAATTACAATACCCACTATCTTGAATGCTCATGCACTCCCAGCTCCTTTAGCTTCTTTCTCCACCCCTTCTTTGAAGCTAATTGAAGATATTATCTCATCTCTCAACTTATCCACAGCACACACCGATCCGTGTCCAGCTTTTTGGATAAAGGACCTCCGCAAAGAACTTGCTCCAACAATATCCAAAATCATAAGTCTATCATTTGACACTGGCTCATTCCCTTCTGCCCTCAAACAGACCTCCATCCGACCCCTACTAAAAAACCTCAAATTAGATCCGCAAAAAACAGACTCTTACCGACCCATCTCCAGCATACCCACCCTTGCGAAAATAATCGAAAAGATAGTCTACAGACAATTACAAGACCATATCGACACTGAAGCGCCTCTGGATACCTGTCAACATGGATTCCGGGAATCTTACGGGTCGAAACGCTCCTCACCTCACTTCTCAACAGCTTAAACTCTGGCATCGACAACATCAAACAGGGCTTTGTCCTCATCTTTTTAGATATTGCGGCTGCTTTTGACTCGGTCTGTCACGACATTCTTATTGCCCGCTTAAGAGAGAAGGGCCTTTGTGGAAATGCTCTTGAATGGTGCAACTCTTACCTCTCAGAAAGATGGCAGCAAGTTCGCTCAAATGGTGAAACATCAGATCCATTTCACCAAGGTCAAGGAGTCCCACAAGGTTCCTCTTTGTCATCATTATTATTCAACATCTACATGCAACCCTTATGCAATATTATCAGGTCCTTCAAAGTCAATTATATGATCTATGCTGATGATGTCTTATTATATATGCCATTCTGCATTGACAAGATGAATCTCACCACCATATCCAACTGTTTTAACGCCATCTCAGACTGGCTACTGACTCAAAATCTCAGAATCCAGAACAAGAAAACAGAGGTACTTTTCATCTCAAGAAACCCTAAGTTCACACCACCTACATTCCTTGAAGTCCATGATGCTAAGTTGCAAGTAAAACCCCACATCCGTTATCTCGGTGTTACCCTGGATCAGAATCTAGACATGAAGACCCACATAGCCAACACTGTAAAGGCAATTTATTTCAAGATTCGCTCCCTCAGACACCTTCGCCAACTAATTGATCCAGATGATTTCCGTACTGTCTACCAGGCTTTAATTATCCCACACTTTGACTTCGCAAATTGTATACTACAGGGGCTCCCCCAATCAACCCTCAACCCTCTTCAACTAGCATTAAACAGTGCTGCAAGAGTGCTCTTCGGGGTACCAAAAAGAGAACATATAACACCTCTCCTGAAACAATTACACTGGCTCCCTATCCAAGCGAGAATCACCTTCAAGACCCTGCTACTAGTCTTCAAAGCTCACAAAGGACCTGCTCCCTCCTCTCTATCAGAGTTGATACAACCTATCCCCTCCAACAGGCTTAGAAGAACCTCGGAACTAAACATGCTTAAAGTTCCAAAAGAATCCTTAAAATACATCTCTGCAACTGTGAACCGATCATTCAGCTTATGTGCTCCAAAACTGTGGAACACCCTCCCACCACACATTAGGGCCATCTCTGATATCCCCCAGTTCAAAAAGGCCTTGAAGCATTACCTTTTCATCAAATACTTTCCAGAGAACACAATAACACAAGTTCATCCAAATAGCTCTAATCCCGTTCCTATCTAACAAGATACCTTTTCATGTAATATTACTATCATATGTATATAGTTCAATGTCTATTATCCTTTGTTACAATTACCCCGGTTTTCCAAGTTTTGCTTCCTGTTCCATGTAAAAACAGATATATGTATCCTATCTGATGTTTTGTAGTTCTATGTAAACCGCGCTGATAATAAATAGTGCGGTATATAAAAATGTTAAATAAATAAATAAATAAATAAATAATGACCCCCCAACATACCTGACAGGTGATTTATTTCCCCCATTCCGAGACAGCTGATTCCTTTAGGACACCTGATACCTCAAGGCATAGCATCCCCCTCTGGCAGAAGGACCCCCTGCACACCCTGCACCCTCATTGCCCCAACTCCAGCTCCTACCGGTCGGATGCTCCTTGGGGTCTAATGTAAGTAGGATGGATTCCCAGTTGCTCCTGATCATCCTAGTCCCAGTTTCCAAAATGGCTATCATGACCCCTAATGGCATCCTGACGTGGTCATCTCAAATCCCATCTCCACATCTTTTCTAAAACTGACCTCCATGACAATGATCCTCTAAGGCACCATGACAGCCATTTTGTAACGTGGGAGCAGAAGAAGCAGAAGCAACTGGGGATCACTCCTGCTCACTAGATACTGGGGTGTATCAGACACTGGTAGGAGCCGGGTTCAAGGGATTGGGAGTGAGAGGTGGGGGAGGTCTGACTGGGATCCTTGTGGAGGGTTAAAAAATAAGCTGTTGCCATGAGTTGTATGCTTTAAAATTGTACTTATAGATTTTTCCTTCCCTTTCAGACATCATTTAATTCATTTATTCCACTTGTATTCTTTGTTTAGGATACTTGTTTAGTCTGTGAATTTTTATACAGAAAAAAAATAAAAAATCTTTGTTTAAAGCATACAAACTGAAAAGAATAATTTTGGTCCAAGGCATAAAGATTCCAGGACTGAAATCCAGTAAGACAGACTTGCAGGGGTGATACTGTCAAGAAAAGAGTCAGACATGAAGGCAGAGATGAAGAAAGGGTTTTATTCTGGTGTCCCTCGTCTGCATCAGGCTACAGTAGATACATTTGAGTGCTGGATGACTGCAAAGAGAAAAGCGTCTTCTGGGATGTTATTCATAGCCAGCAAACATTTGCACAAATAAGACCATTGTTAATGGAAAATGCATTGCCTGGTGAGAAGCTGTCAAGGGCTTGTGTTGGATCCCATCTTATGGGCACTGATGATTCCCCCAAACTAACGGAAAGTGGTTTTCGTCAGAAGCAGCTGGGCTGTCTGGGCTCCTATGTCTGTAAATTAGCAGTCTGACAATCTGTTTGCACTGTAGCTACCAGACAGAGAGTCTACTTGCTGAGATATCTGCATCTTTCCTCTTTTTTGTCTTTTTGCATTTTCATGATTTCCGTGGCTTCTCGACGGCCCCCGTCAGTACGTGCTAGTTACTTTCCTAGTTAAAGTCTGCTCCACAACCGCAAAGTTAAAATTGATGAATGAAAAATAATTAACCCAAATGAATACAAATATTATGGGACCTGTGCACCATCTTTAGTATACACAGTAAGACCCTTGTGTGCATACTAAAACAGAGAGGCAGGAAACAAGATTTTGGATCTAGCTGATACCTTTTTCAGTAGTAACTCAGGATGAGTTACGTTCAAGTATTTTCTTGTCCCCAGAAGGCTAAAATCTATGGGAGTATATTCAAAGCAGTTACTCATGCTGAGCAGGATACTCAGTGGCACACAGCCATTTTGTGTCACTGAATATCCCCGTCTAATCCCACTGCATGCCCTGACACTAACCGCATAGCATCGGGCCATTCCAGAGACCTCACTGAAGTTAACCAGCCAGTGTCAATATTCAACCAAGGGATGGTTAAGTTAAACCAGCTAAAGTTAGGCCTAACTTTAGCTGGTTTAGCTAATGGACAGCAGCTGAATATTGCCACTGGCTAGTTAAATTCGGCGCCACCCTGGCACGAAATGGCTATGTGTTGCTAAATATCCCACTCACTGTGATTAACTCGGGCACACTGGATATTCAATGTTGGTGGCTGGATATAATCCTGGCATTTCATATCCGGTCTTAATTTAAAGTGGCAATGACTAGCCGCTTTGAGTATGCTGGCCGCTGTCACTGCTTATCGGCTCCTAAGTTCGTACCTGAGGCAATGAAGGGTTAAAGGATTTACCCAAGGTCAGAAAGAGTGACTGAGATTTGAACGTTATATACACTATTGGATTTAGCATGAGCAAAGTACAGGATATGCGTATCTTCCATTCTACAGTATTTAACAAGCTCTCGCCAGTGGCATTCTATTTAATACCTACTGTAGTTTGAACCAGGTGATAAGTTTCCAACTTGTATACCGTTGAGAGGGCCTGGATAACTGCAAACAGAAGACCTGAAAAATGAAGACCATGAACAGAAGATGACACTGTGAAACTGTATCTGCAGGACCTTGGAGATGAATACATTTGCTTTTTATAAAATATACCACTGCACAATGTACATATAAGTACCTGTGCTGATGAGATGGCGTGCACTTGTATACTGTATGCTTAAACATTTCTGATGGTATAGCTTGGCCAGAGTTGCTATATATGCACGTGTTTTATAAAATATGCAAGTACACGCGTAAATTACATGCCTCACATTATCATTTGAACACTTCAGGGGTGGGATCTGAGAGCCTATTTTATAAGGCATGTAGATGTTTATGTTGCTTCTTAAAAATGGGCTTAAAATAGGTGTCTTTTTGGACTGTTTATATAGGTGTTCAATTATAAAACCAAGCCCTTAAAGGTTTTTCTATGAATAACCTTTTTTGTGGAGGGCCCAGTGCCACCCCGTGCCTAATCAGAGAAGCAGGAGACCATGTTCTGGGAAAACTCTCCACAGGTACAAATGATTAGCAGGTGAGATTCTCAGTCCTTGTACAACATTTTTCCCCCTACATATATAAAGTTTTCACAGGGCACCAGCATAATATCTCTGTGGAAATCTGCTATTGTCCATCCCCTCCTAAAACAACCCTCACTTGATCTTTCTATTTTATCCCATTGGCGTCCCATTTCGAATTTCCCCTTCTTGGTTAAATTGCTTGAACATTTTTGTGTTTTCCCAAGTAGCATCTCACGTGGAGTCTACCAATGCCCTTCACCCTCGGTAAGCAGGTTTCCGGGCAGGACATAGTACAGAAACTATTCTCCTGGCTTTATTAAACGAGATTCACGTTGCCCATGACCGTGGAGATATCACACTTCTTGTCTCTTTAGAGTTATCCGTGGCATTTGACCTAATTGATCACCAGACTCCTCTCTCGTCTGTATGATGCTGGTTTATGGGGCACGGTCCTTTCTTTTCATTGTCCATCTTAATAATTATCAGTCCTCTTCCCCCTTTCTTTTACTATGTGAAGTGCCCCAGGGCTTTGTCCTTTCCCCTTTGTTATTCAATATTTTCCTTGCCCCTTTGCCACTTCTAATTCAACAATATCCAGTTTCAACATACATTTATGCCGATGATATTGTGCTCCTCTTCCATACCTCTCCGGTCAATCCAGATATTTCACAACTCAACAAGTGTCTTACTCACATTGCCTCTTGGCTTGCCGCTAATTTTCTCCATCTGAACCCTGCTAAGTCCACAGCCATGTGGGTTTCTCTGAGCACTTCATGTCCTACTGTTGCCCCTCAAATTAACTCTGCCTCTGTCCCACTCACTTCCTCCTTCTGTTATTTAGGCGTGACCTTGGATTCCTCCATTTCCTTTCACAACCATGTGTCAACCCTTACTCACCGCTCCTTTTTTGCCCTGCGTCAAATTAGAGCAGTTCGTTCTTTCCTTCCTCCCAGTTCACTCACTACTCTAGTATTAGCCTTGGTCATAAGTAGGTTGGACTACTGTAATATAGTCCTTGCCAATTTACCCTCCTATCAGCATCAACGCTTACAGTTAATACAAAATACAGCAGCCCGTCTTATTACATATGCTCACGGTCCGATCATATTACCCCCTCTGTTACCATCTTCACTGGCTGCCTCTTCGCATCAGGTTCCAATATAAATTCCTGATTGTGACACATTGGGCTATTCATACAGCGAACCCACTTTATTTGTCTGATCTCATTTCTCTCCACACACCCTATCGTCAACTCCGTTCACTGCATGCAAATCGGCTATCCTTACCTTCCCCTTCCAAAGCCCATTTAGAACAGACTCGACGTACCGCCTTTTTCTTCCTCAGTCCCGTACTTTGGAACGCCCTGCCATCCTCCCTCCATTTAGAACCCTCATACCCAAAATTCAAAAATTTGTTAAAAACTCATTTGTTTGAACAGGCCTTCGGGGACTCTCCCCTGTGATACCCTCTGTATAACCTACTTAAGTATTGCTCTCTTGTGTTATTTGCTAATGATCTGCTACTTCTATCCTTTTAAATACATTATTATGGCGTTCTTTTCCATTTTCCCATAGCGTAGACATGTTTTATTTATTGTAAACTGCCCTAATGTCTCGACAAGGGCGGTATATAAAGTGCAAATAAAGATAACAGGAGAGGTAAGGAGAAGAGGGAGAGAATCACAGAAAGATAGAGATGGAAGTCACACTGACCAGGGCCCGCCCATCCATTGTGCAAGAATCTTGTTCGCACAGGGCCCCGTGCTTCAGGGAGCCCTGCGCTAACAATATCCTGCATATGCTATTCGGCACCCGGCAGGGTCAGCTTTAGAGGGAGCCGGAGAGGCCCCGGCTCACCTCTGAACAGCCATCAAAGTGAAGAGTGCCGTTTTTCCTCACTTCGGCAGCTGTGTTCTAGTATAGGCTGCTGGCGCGCCAGAGGTCAAAGGGCATATGCTGTTTTCCGGCACTCGGCGCACCAGCAGCCTATACTAGAACACAGCTGCCGAAGTGAAGAAAAATGGTGCCGTTCACTTCAGCGACTATACAGAGGTGAGCCGGGGCCTCTCCATCTCCCTCTAAAGCCAGTCAGACAGCCGCGGGGCTCTTCGGGGGGGGGGGGGGGCTAGGACTGGAAATGGGCTGAGTGGGGGAATAGGACTGGAAATAGGCTGATGGAGGGGCCAGGATAGGACTGGAAATAGCTGATGGAGGAGCGAGGATGAAATGGGCTGATGGAGGGGCTAGGATAGGACTAGAAATAGCTGATGGGGGAGCTAGGACTGGAAATGGGCTGATGGGGGGGCTTGGACTGGAAATGGATTGATGGGGGGCTCGGATAGGACTGCAAATGGCTTATGGGGGAGCTAGGACTGGAAATGGGCTGATGGGGGGGCTTGGACTGGAAATGGATTGATGGGGCTAGGATAGGATTGGAAATGGGCTGATGGAGGGCTAGGATAGGACTGGAAATGGCTGATGTGGAGGCTAGGATTGGAAATGGACTGATGGGGGGATAGGATAGGACTGGAAATGGCTGGTGGGGGCCTAGGACTGGAAATGGGCTGATGGAGAGGCTAGGATAGGACTGGAAATGGCTGGTGGGGGCCTAGGACTGCAAATGGGCTGATGGAGAGACTAGGATAGGACTGGAAATGGCTTATGGGAGGTTAGGATTGGAAATGGCTGATGGTGGGCTAGCATTGAAAATGGACTGATGGGGGGGCTAGGACTGGAAATGGGCTTTTGCGAGGGGGGGGAGGGAGCATGGGACTAGAAGGGAGCAGATGCTGGGTGGGGCTGGAACTAGAAGAGAGCCGATGTTGGGGGAGGACTTGAAGCTAATGGGCCTGGGGGAGTGAGGATGGAAAGGGGAAAAGATATTTTGTATATGAGGGAAGAAAAATCTACGATTGGCCGGGTATTGGGAGAGTAAGTGGGGATTGAGGATGGCGGGGTGAAATTTGAGTGGATGAAAAAGGAATAAAGAAATAAATAGAGGAAAGAGCAAAAGGGGAAAGATCAGTATGTTAAAGCAGATGTAGAGAGAGAATGGGAAAAATCTAGAAGAGAGAAGAAAGAACAAATGGACAGCAGACAATGGAGTTAGCAGAAGACGCGAAGAAACCAGAAGAAAGTGACTGGAGCAATTGCAACTGAAAGGTAAAATCCCTGAACAACAAAAGCTAGAAAAATACTTTTTTATTTTGCATTTATTAACTGGAATATGTCAGCTCTGGGAAATGTGCATCGTTAACATCTTTGTTTTGTTTAGCACAAGAGGAAATTATAGTTTTATTTCTCCAGTGTTGTTGTAAATTCCAAGTTTGGCTTTTGGGGTTCCCAGTTTAATTATTGTCTTCCTATTTCTAAATTGGGATCTCTTGTTCTTTGTTTGACTGTCTATGTTCTGCATGTGTAACTAAGCTAAGATATTTTGTTTAGGTAGTTTCTGTTTGACAGTGCCACTTGTTCTCTTTCCCCAGTAGGAGATGTATTGGTTTAATATTTGCAGTGTTGCCTTTTGATAGGTAGGGTTTGGAGTTTTGTGAGTCCTGGTAGTACTGTTATGATATGGCGAGTTTGCTATGGGTTCTAAATGGACAATGTTTGTAGTGTTTTCTAATGTGCCTGGCGGTTGGCAATGGAGTAAATAGAAATCTGGTAGTCTCTCTTTATCCATACACTCATTAAGAGGCATGTTTTTATTTATTTATTTATTTTTCTTATATACCGCACTCTTTAGCATCAGCGCGGTTTACATGGAACCATAATTAACAAATATTAGTTTTACATAGAACAGGGAAGTACAACTTGGATAACTTAGGGAGACATGCACAACAATTATTTACATATATAACAGTAAGTTTTGTGAATATTAACAATTAACAGATATTTATGCTAAATCTATGGATAGGCACTAGGACTAGAGGAGGGGTGTGGCTATGGTGGATTAAGATTGATCTGGTAGTATTGTATAAATAAGTAGTGCTTGAGTGCCTTCCTGAATTGCATGAGATCGGTGATGGTTCGGATTTCTGGAGGCAGTGTATTCCAACACTTGGGAGCATAAAGACTGAATGCTCTGTTGGATGTTGTTAGCGTGCATTTTGTTGAAGCACTTGGTATAATTAGGGTGTTTGCTGATGTAGATCTTCTGGATCTGTTGGGCGGAGTGGGTTGAAGTAGATTGACTAGTGTTTACTAAACGTTAGTGCTCGTTAACATTATGCAAATATTTATGAAAATGAGGCCCCGCGATGAGTCTCCGCACATGGCCCCGCACCCCTCTTGGGCCACCCCTGACACTGACATACTTTAATACTTAAAAAATAAATCCACCTTTATTTTGCACCAGGCAAATGTATTTCCAAGCAATAGGTTGCCAGAGGACAAAGGTCTTTGTTGTCACTGGCCTTATTAATTTGGCCAGAAACCACTGTAGGCATTCAGTTTGAGGTCAAACTTCAACTGTGAGCTTTGAGGCATCTACAAATTGGTTAGTATATCCATTGTCATGCCTATGCTACAGGGTGACCATAGAGAGGGGGGAATGTTCAGATGCCGGTATCCTTCTAAGTTAAGGTGGCCAGATTCCTCCCTGGTCACTCCTCATACCAGCTCCCATTGGTCCCCAGCTATTCCCTCTCATACTGCTTTGTGAAAACTCTTACTGACACAAAAGTCACACATGGCAATTTTTAGCTTTCCTGCATCTCTGCTCTTTCATCTACGCTCCTGGAGTATAATAGCTCTCCCACTCCTTCCCTCACCATTGTGTTTTGTGTGGTTTTTTTTTATTTTGCCTGTACAAATAAGAATCTGCTTGTATCTGTAGGTTTTTCCTGTTTTGTTTTTTTTTATTATTGTAAACCACCATGCTGTATAATTCAAATGGCGGTATAACAAATTATTTTAAATAAATAACCATGTGCCAAGCTTACTTGCATACCCTTTGGAAACAAGCAAGACGAGTCAAGAGGAAAAGAGAAAAAAGCATGCTCAGTTAGCAAGATTACACTATGTAGCCTCATCTCAGTAATCAACATATGTACACTATTTAGCCAAAGCATTTTTGAGTTTTCACTGCAACTATACTAAACCATAGCACATCATTTTATTGTAAATTGTTTTGCTGTTCCAACTACCTTGCCCCTAGATAAGATACAATTGTTCCTTGTTCTTTGTAGGCTATAATATAATACTATTTACTGTTCAACTGTTCTTTGTAGATTGTAATAACACAGGTTACTGTTGAACTGTTCTATGTAAAATGTTTGTTACAATGTAAACCGCAGGACAAAGCGGTATAGAAAAATGTTTAAATAAATAAAATAAAATAAATAAAGTATATCAAATAATTAAACACAATTCAACTGGCCTTTTAAGATGCCTGATAATTTATTTGAGGGCTTCCTAGATATTTTTAGTGCAAGTTTCATTGCACAGATCCCTATATCATTAGACAATGAGATTCTGTTCCAGCAGTCTATCTCTCTTACAAGCCAGGGGAGATACGACAGAGGTCTATATAATCGTGAGTGGAGTGCAATGGAATGGGTAAACCTGAATCAGTTGTTTACTCTTTCAAAACATACAAAGACTAGGTCTGATATAGGAGTTTTTCCTAAAACTTATTTCAATTTTGTTGCAGTGAAAACACTGCTCCAGATTTATTGACAAACCAAATAAAACAAAACTGCAGAGGAATCATTCAGACCACCAGAAAGGCAGCGTGCTCAGTTTTTTGTTTCGTTACAACGCCAGAGACTTATTAGCTCCACTATGTCCTGGTCTCCCCAACATCTGCAGAGAGGCTTTTCCCTGCATCTGCTGCCCTTTCTGTAGAACAATATTTCCTTAGGTTATTCCTGAGTCTACCCACTTCCACTATCTTTCCTTGACTCCTCATTTCAGAATGGCCTTTCCTTTCAAATAGGCCTATTTCCTATGTGTTTATACTTTGGATGTATTTAAATGTCTCTATCATAACTCATCTTTCCTGCAAAGTATTTGTGCTAGGATCTTTAAGTATGTCTTCATA
The DNA here is from genome assembly GCA_033557465.1 of Ichthyophis bannanicus. Lineage (NCBI taxonomy): Eukaryota > Metazoa > Chordata > Amphibia > Gymnophiona > Ichthyophiidae > Ichthyophis > Ichthyophis bannanicus. The sequence goes on from CM066034.1 coordinate 906,061,433, forward strand.
TGTTTTATGGTGACAACCACTGACCATTTCAGTAGCTACCATCTGGATCAACTCCATCCAGTTTATAATCTTTTGAAGATGTACTGTCTCAGAGGTTTAAACAGAGGCAATATCATTTCATTTAGCTGCTGACTATTCAGGCTTTTGCAATCAGATATGACACCCTCCTGTTCTGTTATTTTTTACATAGAAGCACTGCTCCTTTGGGTTTTCTTAAATTTTTGTTATTAAATCTTAAATGCCAAATTTTAGATCATTCCTTAAACTTGCTAAATCACTTCTGATATTTCCCACACCCACCTGCCAGGATGTTTTGCCTTGTTGCAGATTTTGATATCTTCTGCAAATCATTCCCAATAACCTTTCTGCAATATCGCTTACAAAAATGTTGAATCAAACTGGTCACTTCCCTTTCCTTGGAGTGAAATCTATTTATCACTATCTTTGGTCACCTTCCATTCAACATTCCAATCATTTACTTTAGAGCCCATATCTAGGACACTCGGGGGAATGATTACTAAGCAGCACCGACTGTTAGTGAATAGCTTGTGCTAACAGCTTGCCTACTAATTAGACAGTGCGGAATTATGTCTAGGCTAAGCGTGCCATGGGGCGCAATCGGAACAGAGCAGGCATGTCAGCCAGTGACAGCTAGCATATGGGATATTGCCCTCCCCAAGACCACTGTTCCCTCTAAGCTGTGCGCGTGTGCGCGCGCACACACCTCGCCGAGTGAGCGCACATACTTTACAACAGAGCGCACAAAAATTACAGTTCTGATTCTGATAGAAAACAACACAGACGTTCTTAAAATTGAAAAGTTGTTGTGTATTTATGGTTTTCACAAGTTCTACAATATTATTTAGTGCAATCAATGTGGTGTACATACTGTATTCTGACGTGTGGTCAAATTTTAAAGTATATAACTCCGAGTGTCGTTATTTATTTATTTATTTATTTAACAAGTTTTTTATACCGCCTTTTCCTTCAATCAAAGCGGTCACAAGAAATACAAGGTATAAACAAGGGAAACAAACAGTATAGACATGACAACATATGGTAATGTAGGAAAAATAACAAGGGTTAACAAAATAGTGGATTATTTATAAAATATATACAATAGATGATATCTTAGTCATTTGTTGATCCATAGTGCTCAATAAAAAGTAAAGTTTTTAATTGCTTACGAAAGTCACTTAAAACATCAATTGCACGTAAATCAAACCTTCCTTCAAAAGCTGCACAGCTGATATTTTATGCGCACACAGCCTACAGAAAATTAGAGGGAACATTGCCCAAGACCCTCTACCCTTCCCCTCAATCAGACCCCCCTCCCCAGGCATGAACCCCAGCCTTCCCCCCTCTCTCCTAGGTGTTACCGAGGGCTCCTTGATGGTCCACCTCGGCTCCTGCCCTGGCTCAGCAGTTTAGAAACTGGTGCTGGTCTTGTGGTACTGACTCCTAGCAATAGTGCAAGAAGATATCTATTTATGTATTTTGTGGTTTACGGGATTACGGATCTCTTTATATATACATTCATTTATTTATTTAAAATTTCTTCTGTATTGCCATTTGCAAGTGCATTCAAGATGGGGTACAGACATAAAATAAAACAAATATCCTCATATCAAAACAATTATAAAAACATACCCATCCAACTACTTCCCCCAGAGAAATGAGACTGTGCCACCCATCTACTACCATTCGCCACCCAACACTTTCCTTACAGCCAGCAACCGAGGGAAGAAAACTGCTTTCAGATATTTTCGAAATGCCAGTAAACCCCCCTCCTTCCTCAACTGCTCAGGCAGTTGTGTATTTTGTTTTTGCATTGGTTGAACACTAAGGGAGGGCATGTAACAGAGCTCTGAAAAAAGGCAAGCCCACAGGAGCACTGAGAATTGTAGTCTTGGGAGTCCTGAATTAAGAGCCAGTGAGTTCACAGAGGTTAAGAGGCAAGCAATCTCAGCCTGTAAGTGAAGACAATTAGGCACCTGCAGGTAATTATGCAGGCAAGAAAAAGCCAGACTGTTTGCAGAGAAGACAGGCAGAGAATAGGCAAGGGGAGCTCAAACTGGAGAGCACAAGCAGGCAAAGCAGAAAGATGGTTTTAGGAGGCATACTTGAAGCTAAGTTGTCAGAACCTGAAGTAAGAGAGGAACTTAAATGCCATTGTAGATTTATATTTGAGGAATCCAGAAGCTGTAGGTGTTCTAGAGTTGTGCCAGAGGGCATTGTGTTTTGTTCTGTGGTATGTTCTGACTAAAAGAAACATTTATCTGGTGCTGAACTGGGGAAACAGACAGGCTGGAAAAGGGCATTATAGCGTCCGAGGAACTGTATCCAGGTTTAGAGTGAAGCCAAAGAACTGTATGTGGGATAGTCAGGGGTCCAGGTGGCATAATATCCTAATTAGAATAAATGTTGTGGCTCAGTTATGCAAGGATAAGGCATATAAGCCAAAGGGAAGAATCCTATTATGGAAATGTTTTGCTTCTCTGGAAAATGTTCTTAGAGAGGTAACCGAGGCAGGCAGACCTGGTGCTTCGGTCCCTTTCCTCCCTCCCCCATTATCCCCAACCTTTAAACCCACAAAAGACATCACACCAACAGTTTGTGGAACATAACTGGTCGCAGCTTTATTAACCTTTTAACAATTTCACAATTATGCCAACATGCTACACCTTCTCCATCGATTAGCGGCACCCGGCCCGCACCAGCCATACCTTAGCAAAGTGCCTTGCCACCGCTAACGCCCTAACTTGCCACCCCGGCAAGTTAGCTAACCCTTCCCCCCGACTTCGCCATGCTAATAGCAAAAGTCGTCCAGGGTTTAACCGGGTCAGGGGCACCCCGCCCCTGCCCAAGTGTAGCCTGAGGCTCTGGGCCCCGGAAACCTCCGGGATCCCGCCACCCCCCCCCCCCAAGCTGCAACACCCCATAACCCAACCCCCCCCCCCCCCCCCGCCTGGGGTGGGGGGGCGGCAAGCCGGCACCCCGGGCAGCCTCCGCCGAGAATGACCACGCGGAGGCTGCCCGCCAGGCCCAAACCCCCCACCACGCTGCCTGATTCAATTTGATTGGTTCCCGCGTGGCCGCAACCGCCGGGAGCCAATGAACTACAACCCACATTGGCCGCACGCAGGATCCTCGCACCGGCCGCGCGCCCAGTTAGGGTCGGCCGCCGGGACCCTGCCCGCGGCCTCGTCAGTAACCGAGGCAGGCGGACCTGGTGCTTCGGTCCCTTTCCTCCCTCCCCCATTATCCCCAACCTTTAAACCCACAAAAGACATCACACCAACAGTTTGTGGAACATAACTGGTCGCAGCTTTATTAACCTTTTAACAATTTCACAATTATGCCAACATGCTACACCTTCTCCATCGATTAGCAGCACCCGGCCCGCACCAGCCATACCTTAGCAAAGTGCCTTGCCACCGCTAACGCCCTAACTTGCCACCCCGGCAAGTTAGCTAACCCTTCCCCCCGACTTCGCCATGCTAATAGCAAAAGTCGTCCAGGGTTTAACCGGGTCAGGGGCACCCCGCCCCCGCCCAAGTGTAGCCTGAGGCTCCGGGCCCCGGAAACCTCCGGGATCCCGCCACCAGCACAGGTGACAACATTGTTCCTGTGCCGCCCCCCCAGTTCCAAGCTGCGACCAGTGGGCATTCCAACCAACACATAATCCCAGGCCTCTCGCCAGTCGGAAAGTGGCAACACCATCCCGACTGGCGAGCCTGCCCCCCCCCCAGCACCCTCGTAAAGCCTCGGGTGCATTATCTTGTACCCCCCTTATCGGCCAACCCAGCAGAGAAGTACTGTTAGGTTCCACCCGACAGGCCCCCCCGGCCCCATGTCCGGCCCCATCAGAATGACACCCAGCAACAGCTGCATACCCAAATCCCCCCGTGCCGCTCTGATCAGATGCTGGGACGACCCAGAACCCGGTCGGTGGCACCCCCGCAGGCAGGCACGATCTCCGCCTTCGGCGCTGCAGCAAAGGAAGCCGCTGCGACCCGCAGCATCACGCTTGCCCAGCCGTGATACCGCCGCCACAATCAGGTCCATCCGAAACTGGTGGTCCCCCACCTTGCCAGTACACCCTGCACCTTGGACCAAGTAGTGACCAATTCCCCACATTCCGCAGGCTACAGAACGCCACCTGCAAAAGAAATGAACAATGAAATCCCCAAACCCCACGCCCCCCTTTATCCACCTAGGCCCTGAAACGCCTGATAGCGCCAGCCGCCCACGTTCTATCTGACCAGCGCAGCCACCCCCACTGTGAAACGTGTGCAACGGGAATGCATAGGCGCTGCACCCACCCAACCCAGCACCAGACTGACCACCTCGTGCACCGAACTCCTCGGGCCTGCCACCTCGGGCACCGGACTCCTCGGGCCTAAAATGGGTCAACACCCACCCACGCTATAATAAACCCTAGCCCGATTGGGGAGCACCCGCAGGTATCTCTGCACGTCCGCCACAGGGCACATCACCCAGCCCTCGACCCCTTACCACGCACCCCGATCGTCTCCCCACTGGCCAGACTGACACCCGCCATATCACAACCCACCCTGACACCCCAACGCGGGTCAGTGAAGCGTACCCCCACCCATAGGCCCACCCAATCCACCGGCAACGCGCCCCCATATACAAAGCCCTGCGAAAGGCTAGAGACAGACTGCCAAAACCTAGCGGCTTCCTACCCAACCCAACCCCAACGCCATACTGCCGCAAGCCGCCCCCCTAGCACCACCTGCGTGAGGATGCGTGCTGGATCCCGATTAGTAGCCTGCAAGTCACAAGTCTCCCAACCAGCAATCCACCTGCCCCCCCCCCCCCGTAACTTGGAAACCCTCCAACCTCAAACGCTCTACCGGTATGGCAAACCCCCACCGTTAGCCCACCCTATATATATCCCCAAGCAATGCCCCCCCGGGTGCCACCCGAGCGCGAACAAATCAGACTGCCCAGTCCCCATCCCAACCATGGCCCCCTGGCTGCCATCCCAACCATGGCCCCCCGGTGATACCGAACCCTACCGCCACCAAGCCGGCCACCCGTGCCAGAGCTCCAGAATGTCCCCGGGACCCCTGACCCCCCCCCCCCGTCAACTCCTGAGCCAAAGCCCGAACCACCACCGGAAAACGAGAAAAGGATCGGCAATTCCCGTCCTTACCCCCAGGGAGACTCCCAGCCTCCTCCCACCTGTACGCCGTCCACTGCAGCGACGCCAACCCAACCCCCCTCCATACTCCCGCTAGTGGCGAACTCCAGTGGCATTAACCGTGGACCCCCTGGCACCATCCGCATCACCGCACCACAGACCCCCACACGGCAGCAGAGGAAAAACCGCCCTTACTCCCACAAAAAAAAACCCTGATCCAGAACCCGCCCCGCGACAGGATATATTGGCAGTCCGAACCCCCATATCTGCCAAAACTGGGGCCCGCCTCCCGCGCCCAATACCCTGCCTGAGTACACACCCCATCGCGACTCTCCCCCTGCCGCACCCGAGTAAAGCCGCATCCCCCCACGGCCACCTCTTCCCCCCCCCCCCATCAAGCCCATGGCCTTGTCGAACTGGGCCGAAAAGCGACTGCAGAGCCGCCAATCAGCCACACGAGTTTGCGACCCCAATCACACGGTGTAGAAGTTGCACCCCCCCCCACGTGCAAACCGCCAACCGCCCCGCACACCTTTTTCCCAGCGACATCGCATGTCGTGCAAAATCCACAGTCCCGACAACGCCTACAGCCCCCGCAAAGTCACACTGGAGGATGCCAACCCATGAGCCACCCCAACCCCGTACCGGCAACCTCCAGCCGCCCCCCTTTCGGCCAAAGGTGAGCTGCCATAGCCACCCAATCTAACACCGCACCTTGACCTTATTCTCATTGCCGAAAACCAATGGAACATTCCTAGCCCTGCCCCGTCCCCGACGCCCCCTCGCCGTAAACAACCATTAATGCACCACCGCCGCCACCCCCGCCGGCGGGTGCTGACTAGCCAAAGCGCACACCGGAGACTGAGCCACCCCCAGGCCCGTAGTTGTCAAAGTAAGACGCCCCTTGAAGACTGAAGCCCCACCCGTAACGCAGATGAAGGCACCGGCAACAGTCGAATTGCAAGGCAATCCCAACCAAGTCCCGCAATGCGGCAATCCCAACCGTGTCCCTCAATGCGGCACAATCCGCTTCTGGCGCCATCTCCGCCATCCGAGCCAATGACGCCCACAGCACCGCACACAACCCGTGCGGAACTCAGTCGGTGACCGAAAACCCCCCGTAAGTCAGGCACGCATACGAAGAGGCCTGCCCCGCCCGGGCTCCTCAACCAGTCCCCATATGGAAGTAACGGCAGAGTACTGGCCGTACCTCTGGGCGGTACCCGGGTCCCCCAGCCCTAGGCCGCACCACCGCGCCCAACCCCAGCCAAACAAACTGAACAGAAACCGAACCCCCCAGCACAACCCGGTCCCGCCACCTCCGACACCGCTGAAGCCACCATCGCAACATACACCCGTATCCGGTCCTCAGATGCCGATGACACCCGGAATAACCTCTCCGCGGGAGGTCCTCCCCCCAACCACCCAGTAGCGCCAGCACCCGCCAACGGAAAAAATGGTGGGGGTGGTCTCATCGCACCTCCACACTAGACCGCCCCCCCCCTTCATCCCCGCGTCCCCACCTGGCTGCCCGAGAGCCAGAAGGAACAAACCGCCCCACAGACCGCATCATCCCGTCCCCCCCCCCGTTGCACCACCCAAGCGGACAATTAGGCAATCCAGAGGTAAATATAACATGCGTGCCCCCATGAAATCCCCTAGGCCACTGCCATCCCGAACATAAACAGCCCCATCCTAGGCCCCCCCACACTCCACGGGGCCAGAATGCCTCCCAACAGAAGCCGCATATGACCGCCCCCCCACCGAATCCGCACATGCCCCCAGGATCCCAAATTGCGAGGAGCCCAAAGGATCGAGCCCACTACACAACCCTGCGCGCCCCCGGCCTATCCTGCCCCCACCCGCGCATCCTCCGCCCCCTTCCCCGTCACCCCCTGAACGCTGCTCGCTACAAACTGGTAAACTGTTGCCCAAAACGCCTGGGCCCCCTATCCAAAGCTCGGACGGAACTACTGACAGTGGGCCCCCCCTCCCCCCCCCAGTCCCCCCACCACCCGGACACTAACCGCCCCTCTCCACCACAGCTCCCCCCCGGATGCCGACGAGAAAGCACGAGGGGGGTGGGGGCTGACACTGAGCCATGACACTGCCTGTTCCCTCGCCAAACCCCCCCCCCTCCGTCCCGGAGATACTAACCGGCCCTCCCGCGCCCGAAGGGCCCAATCACTCACCCAACTCGCAATTCCCGCAGCCACAGCCGCAGCCGGCCGGTCATACAGCTGGTGGATCTCCACGCCCGCCTGCGCCGTCTCCCGCGCCGGACACCGGAAGCAGCCTCGGCAGCAACTGTCCCCAAGCCCGCTTCAGCGCCTTCGGCGCCGGCCCCTGTGGAAACATAAGCAAAAAACAGGGGGGGGGGAGGAAGGAGGGGAACCGCAAGCAACCAAGCAAGTGGCCAGTACCCACCCCTCCCCGGTCCAACGAGATCCCGTCAAACCCCCCCCCCCACATCTCGGGCTCCCCAAGCCCAGGCCCACAAGCCACCACCCGCTCCCCACAACAGTAGCGAGGTGTCCCCATACCCCACTGCCCCAAACCCAGCTGCATACCCCCCCATTTTCCCGAGTGCCTCTCGCTCCCCCCAACCGCTTGTCCCCTATCCCCCCAGCATTTTCCCCCCTAGCCCCCCCCCCACCGCCCCCGGCCTCCCCACCTTCGTAGCATGGCACCGGTAACCCGCCAGGCCCCCCCCGGGAAGGGGATCCAGCACGCTGCTCCCCCCCTTTCCCCGCCCGAGGGCGGCACCATTAGGGGCCCCGAACGCCCCCCACCAACCCCCTGGCTGCTCCCGCTGTCTCTGTAGAAGCCTCCCTCCGTACCCACGCTGCCCTGACTGACTGGGCCCAGTGCCCCAAAAGACTAACCTGGGCCCTGCCAGCTACTCCTGGATCCGTGAAGGGACGGCACGCCACCCCAGAAATTGTGGGTAACAGGCCCAAACCCCCTGCCCCAGTGCGCAGCGTCCTTCTCCCGAAGCCAGCACGCTGCGCTCCCCCCAAACCCCCCCCCACCCCCAACCCCATCGTTCCTCGCCTACCCCACTGCAGCGCCGCCACTCCTTCGCAGTTTCCGGCCAGGCCCGGGCAGGAGCCAGCAACCCACCCCGCTCCCGTCGGGTCCCCGTTGCTCTTTGTTTTTTGTTTTTTTGGGGTTTTTTTTATTTTTTTACTGCGCCCAGCCGGGAACCGCTCCCGTCGCCCAAGGCCCTAGGACCACTACGTCCACCCCACTGAAGTCCGAGGACCAAGCGACAAGGGCTATGCCGGGGCCGGAGGATGGAAACAGGCGCAAGGGAAGGGGGGGGCCCGCAGGCAGCCCGCCGGCATCCCACCACCGCGGCTCCCCCCCGCCCCTCCCCCCGACGCATCCGGCCAGCACCCGCGGCACGAAAAACCCGCGGCTATCCCCACTCACCACTTCCCGGAGAGCAGGAAAAAAGCCGGCACCCTGGGCAGCCTCCGCCGAGAATGACCACGCGGAGGCTGCCTGCCAGGCCCAAACCCCCCACCACGCTGCCTGATTCAATTTGATTGGCTCCCGCGCGACCGCAACCGCCGGGAGCCAATGAACTACAACCCACATTGGCCGCGCGCAGGATCCTCGCACCGGCCGCGCGCCCGGTTAGGGTCGGCCGCCGGGACCCTGCCCGCGGCCTCGTCAGTTACTTGTAAGTTTATTGTGGAAAGTGGGAGTGTGCTGTAGAAGTTAACTGTGGTTCTTTTGTCCTTGATGTACATGTACCACTCTTCAGTACTGCAGATAGAGCCACAAGCTATTAAGTTTGCTATTTAAAGCCACAGGCAGCAGTTAGGACCAGAGAATGTCTAGGAAAGAAATAGGGAATAAAACAAAGGATAACATAATTTTATTTATTTATTTATTTAACATTTCTTATATACCGCTTTTCAGTTTATCAAAGCAGTTTACATTGAAACTAACAATTCTTACAATGAACGGTATAAGAACTATTTACATTTAACTGTTTACAACGTTATAACTATTTACAATATGAGATTCTAAGCTAGACAACATCTTGTTATGCGCAGTTGTGTAGGGATCTTAGTCCACTGGTTGTGTGTTTCATATGCTGTTGTAGTGCTTGTTGAATAGGTAGGCTTTTAGATATTTTCTGAAGTCGGTGATGTCTGTTATATCTCTTAGGTGGTGTGGGAGTGAGTTCCATAGTGGAGGTGTATAGTATTTGAATGCTCTGTGAAGCAGTCTTTCTGAAGAGTTGGATAGTATGGATGGTGTTGAGAGGGTGTTTTGGTGGAACTTCCTCCTTGAACGTGTGTTTGGTACTCTTTTGATGATTTTGCTTAAGAATTGAATGGACTGGTTATTTAATATCTTGTATGTCATCATTATGGCTTTATATTCTATTCTGGTTCTAATGGGTAGCCAATGGAGGTCTCTTAAGGTGGGGGTGATGTGCTCATGTTTCTTTGATCCGATAATTAATCTAGCAGAAGTATTTTGTGCCAGTTGCAGGGTGTGGGTTGTGTTCTTAGGTAGGCCATGGAGTTTCATATTGCTGTAGTCTAGCTGTGGGGTGATTATTGCCTGGCAGACAGTTCTGAAGTGGTTTGGTTCTAGTATGGGTCGTAGGTTCTGTAAGATTTTAATTTTGTAGTAGACTTTTGAGGTGGTTTTGTTGATATGAGCTTGAAAGTTGAGCCTCTGGTCTAGGTGTATTCCCAGATATTTTACCTCATTCTTGATTGGGATTGGACAGTTTCCAATTAGTATGTTTGGTGGGTTGAATGAGGTGTTTCTCGTGATTATGAGGGCTTCAGATTTCTTGTAGTTGATTGTTAAATTGTGTTGTGCTAGCCATTCAGTTGCTTCTATCAAGCATTAGGTGATGGGTGAGAAGTCTGGGTTTGTGGTGTCAATAGCAGAATATATCATCACGTCGTCTGCGTATAGATGGTAGTGTATATTGTGTTTTTGTATGATCTGGCAGACTGGTTGAATGTAAATCTTGAAGAATAAGGCAGATAATGTACTTAGTTAAAACATTATTGTTACAATGTACTCAGTTGAAATATACTGTCTGTTATGTTCCCTGTAAACCGACTTTAATTGTAGAAAGTCTGTATATAAAAACTGTTAAATAAATAAATAAAGATAAGGCTGAGCCTTGAGGTAGGCCTTGATGTAAAGTAAATGGTCTTGATTTGTTCTTTATCTTCACTTCTGTTGTTCTATCAGTTAAATAGGAGCAAAACCAGGTCAGTGGGGTGTCACTTATTCCAATCTCTGCTAGTCTGTCCAGGAGTGAGGAGTGTAATGAGTCAAATGCAGCGGAAATATCAATGAAAATAAGTAAGAAGCCATGTTTTACATTTTCAGTCCCTTTAAGGACTGTGTTCATCAGTGATGTGAATAGTTTCCATCCCATGGGATTCTCTGAATCCATGCTGCTGTGGGTCGAGGGGGTAGTTTGAATCTACATGATCCTGTAGTTGACGCTGTACTGTTTTTTCAATTAGCTTGGCTAGGAGTGGTATACTAGATATTGGACGGTATGAAGCTGATGAGCTTGGGTCAGAGGCTATGCTTTTTATGAAAGGTCTTATTAAAGAGATTTTGAACTGTGGTGTCATAATTCCTTGTGTGAGGGAAAGGTTTACTATTCTGCATAGCATTGGTGCTAGTTCTTGAGACATAGCCTTTATCCAGATGGTGGGGTAGGGGTCAAGAGGTGATGTTGTTGTGTTCATAGCTTTTAATAAGCTGGTGCAATATTCTTCGGAGATTAAGTAGAACGCTTTCCAGTTCTTTGAGGTATCTTGTTTTAATGATGATGATGCAGGAAGTGGAGGCAGGTTTATTGAATTATGGGGGCAATTAAGCTGCTCTGTAGATAAGTTGTGTATGACTCAGGGGTTAGTAAGTCCGTATTGTTATGGGGTGTACTGGTTAGGTCTTTGACTATTGTAAGAAGTTCTCTAGGGCGGTTGAGTGATTTCATTATGATGTTTGTATGGTGTTGTCTTTTATAGTCCAGTATCAGTTTGTTGTATTTTTGTTGCTTTACTCTGTACTCTTGTCTATCTGTCAGATCTTTCATTCTTCTCCATTTACGTTCCAGTCTTCTTAAAGTGAGTTTTGCTATTCTTATATCGGAGGAGTACCAAGGGGCTTTATGGTTTCTGTGAGATATGTTATTCTTAGGTGATGCAAGAGTTGCTGGTGAGATAGTGTAAATCCAGTTAGATATAAGTTTAGGGAGATCTGTAGATTCATTGTCTAGAGTTGAAAGGATTTATTTGAGGATGGTGTCTTTACTGAATTCTTTGAAGCGTCGGGGGTTATTTGAGTAGTTGTTTCTTGGCTGAGTTGGGTTGATAGGTATCTTGAAGGTGATCATATGATGGTCGGACCAGGGTACTGGGGATACATTGTGGTTGATATTGGAATGAAGATTGGATGGGATGAACACTAAGTCAACGATGTTTCCACTATCATGTGTTTGGGTATCGATAATTTGTGTGAAGTCCAAGGAACTTAAGGCGTTGAGAAAAGATGTAGCTTGTATAGTTGCTAGGGAGTTCAAGTTGAAATCTCCTAGTATTGTTTGTTTCACTTTGTTGGAGTATCTTGTAGCAAGTTCAGTTATATAAGAGAGGTCATCTGGATTAGAGGTTGGGGCTCTATAAATTAGAGTTATCATTATGTTCTTATTTTCAAGGGTTATAGAGTTTAGGGTTGGAGTTAATAGGTTGTCTGATCTTCAGGTTTAGTTGTTTGTTGGAGAGGATGAGGGTTCCTCCGCCTCTGCGTTGAGTTCTGGGACAGTGGTGAAAGTTCATGGTTGAAGGTGTGAGTTGGTTTAGTAGTAAGTTGTCTGCAACCATCAGCCATGATTCGGTTATACACATGATTTCAATTTTGTTGCCATGGATTTAGTCTGATATGGTGTGAATTTTGTTGCAGATCGTGCGTTTATTAGAGAGCATTTGATTGTTGCGGCTTGTGGTTTAGATTGCAAGAGTGTCTGTGTGGTCTCATTTGTTTGTATCTGTATAAGGCGGTGTTGTCTCTGTATCACTCCATAGTACAATTGCATCTTGAGTATTGTGTCAGTTCTTGTTTCCGCATCTCAAAAAAGATATAGCAGAATTAGAAAAGGTACAAAGAAGAGCAACCAGAAAGATAATGGGAATCGAACAACTCTCCTATGAGGAAAAGCTAAAATGTTTAGTGCTGTTCCACTCGGAGAAGAGACAACTGAGGGAAGATATGATAGAGGTCTATAAAATCGTGAGTGGAGTTGAATGGGTAAAGACAAGGCGATTGTTTACTCTTTCAGAAAGTACGAATATCAGGGGACATGACATATATTAAGTAGTACATTTAAAACAAATAGGTGAAAATATTTTTTCACTTAATGCATAAGTAAGTTCTAGAACTTGTCAAAGGATGTGGTAAAGGCAGTTAGCATAGCTGTGTTTAAGAAAGGTCTGAACAAGTTCCTAGAGGAAAAGTCCATAAACTGCTAAGGTTTCTCTGGGGAAAGCCACTGCTTATCTATGGCGATAGGCAGCATGGAATCTAGCTACCTTTTGGGATCTTGCCAGGTACTTGTGACCTGGATTGGCTAGTGTTGGAAAGAGGACACTGGGTTTGATGGACCTTTGGTTTGACTCACTATGGCAATTCTTACATTCTTAGAAAACATTGTAGTTAAAGGAAAGCACTTTGGATAAAGCTGTGGCTATATGTTAAGTTTACAAAGTTGTTATTAAGAAGTCTATGGAGAAGCTTCCCATTTAAACTTGTAAATAAAGAATGTAAGTAGTACCCCAGTGTACTGCTCATTAATGATAAGTGAGCTCAGTGCTGAGTTCCTGTCTCAGAGTGCTAGCTCAGAAGGGATCTTTACCATAGTATGCATACCTGAAGGAAAGGAGTAGAAATGATAGGGACATTCAAATAATGAATAAACAGCAAGCATTTTTTTTATTCCAAAGGAAGTTCTGGAACAGAAGCATATGAATTGTAGCTGAAAGGGTAGCGCTCAGGAGTAACATGGGCAAATATTTATTCAGCGAAGAAGCAGTAGATGCCTAGAACATCCTTTAAGTAGAGATAGAGGAGGCAAAGGCAGTATATAAGCAAAGACAGTATTAGAATTCAAGAAAGCTTGGAATAATTACAGAGTAGATATATTCACAACTGCAGAGAAGCAAGGGGTCTCTGCCCCTCCCACACCCCACTGCCACCTACTGGGGGGTCTTTCTGGTGGGTGGTGGGAGTGGCCGGAGTGTTCCTGCCCCCAGTGACTCCATGGCTCAAAATGGAAGTGTCAGCTCTCCTAATAGTAGTCTCGTGCTACTACTGCTAAGCAGACTGACCACCAAGTGGTAGTCTACCATTAGGCAGCCTGGACCCACCCCCAGCAGTGGTACACCAGTTTGGGTCAGAGAACTGCCCATGAACTGCTCATTACCCCCCACCCTGGAGATCCCTTTAGGGTGCAATGGAGATGGATAGGTTCTTTGGGGCCTTTGAAAAGGTATTGGGGGGTGGAGGGTGCTTAATAAGGGATTGGGGTGGGAGTAATTTAAGTTTAGTTTAGTTCATTTGTGGACTTACTTTACTGCCTTTCTTATCAAATACAACAAAGCAGTTTACATCATTATTACTAAGCACTGTCTCCTTTAAGTGATAGCTCAATGCGAATTGCTAACACCACCACTGGAAATGTTAAACTTCACAAGCTGTGTAATTCATAGAAAGTTAACACAAGCTGTATTCTCTGTTTTACATAACAATGAGCTGCTTTGCTTTCAGTGCGTTTTAGTATATTTTTAACATGCCTTAGTGATATTATGGATTCAGCTCATTCCTTTCTCAGAAGGTCAAGGTGACTTACATTCAGGTACAGTAGGTATTTTCCTGTCCCCAGAGGGCTTGCAATCTAAAGTGCACAAAGTAGTTAGCATGTGTTTTGGTGCATGTAAAATGCGTGCTTAGGCCCTCAGTAACTGTTAGTGCAGGGGCATGGCAGTTACCGCGTGCCATTTCCCATGTTAACAGCGAATGACATGTTGGGGTGGGGAATGGGCGGGTTAAGGGTGGAGAGCGCATCATATGTCACCCCACACTAAAGGCAATGTTTCAATTTGCATGGGTGAATTTATAAAATACTAGCGTGAGTGGCAGAGAGCATAGCTTAAGGTGTTGGCATTTACAGTATACCAGCCCTACAGCTGGTGTAAATGCCCACGCCCCCTTTTTGCAAGTAAACCAACATGTGTACAAGCATATACTGCCTACGCTCTGCCCAACCCCCACCCATAGTGAAAGCATGCGCAGTGCAAACAGTGTACATACCTTTACTCTAGTCGATAATTTATGCCTACAAATGGCCCTCTCGATGTCCCTTAACTGCTGTTTTATTCACACTATTGCCATAACACAACTTAGTCAATAGACTTCCAAGGGTTGCCAAAGAATTACCCGTTCTGCAGATATGAAAAATAACAGAAAAAAGATTGCATAGGTTGAAACATGCAGCGAACACTGTTATGCTATATTTAAACCTGTTCCTAGAAGGGTTAATGGGCCTCTTTGCTAAGCTATAGCAAGGTTTTCTGTTTAGCGTGCATTAATGGCAAAAGTTGATGTGTGTTAATGGTAAAACCACAGTAAGGTTTAGAGGTGAAAAGGGACCTTCCGAGGGTTTGGGGAGAAACAGCCCTACACTAATGCATATTACTGTGCATTAAACCACCAGCAAGGAATGCCGAAGCAGTCACCTACACTTTCAAAGAGCTAGTTAACTGTTCCCTTGTAGCTGCCTGCCCTTAACATGCACTCTAATAACATGAATTAACATCATTTCCACCCTCCCCTGCCACATTCCCATTCCCTTGTCTGCATTGTCTTAAAATTTACACATTAGGGGCCCAATATTCGAAAGACATTTACATGGTTTGCAGCCCATTAAACAGTGTAAATGCCTTAAATGGGGATATTCAACAGCACTTACATGATTAATGCCGTTGAATATCCCTTTCTAACACCCCTAAGCGCCCCAATGCTATCTGGTTAGCGTTGGGGGCATTCCGGGGCGGAGCAGAAGTGATGACAAGAGCTAACTGGGCAGCAGCGATATTGCATGCTGCCCGGTTAGCGATCTGTGCCTTAAAGATAGACAAGGGTTTTCATCACCTATCTTTAATGTGCAGGAGCTAACCAGACAGCATACAATATCGCTGCTGCCCAGTTAGCTACTGTGGCTTCTGGTGTCTGTGATGATCCCCGAATATTCATTGCTGAGGCCAAATATGACCCCTGGCATTGAATATCTGGGGTTAAGGATTGGCAGCATGCAATATCTTTATTTATTTACATTCTCTTATATACTGTGCTATTCTGCATCAGTGTGGTTTACATTGAACAAACTGAAATTACATTGAACAGGGCATTATAACTTGGAGATAACTATTTTACAGGGAACATGGGCTATGGAGGGTTAAGTGGCTTGCCCAAGACCACAAGGAGCACCTTTGGGACTAGAAACCCCAGTCCTTCTGGCCCAAGGTTGCTGTCCTCTAGTGGGATTTGAACCCCTGACCTTCCGGCCTGAAGTACCTTGCCCCAACCACTAGGCCACTCCTCCACTCCTTATATTGGGCCCTAAGTGTTTAATACGGGATTGAATGCATGATAACTTTTGCTACCTGTCAATGATTTTTTAATGCACATTAAAACCAGCATTAAACACCTTACAGAGCTTAGGAAATAGGTCATTAAGGAGGTAATTTTATTAAGGATTTTTTTGTGCATAAAATTTACCCAGGGGTTACACATGTGACTAGAAGGTGCGTACTTTTACACAATGCACATAGAAGCGTGTTTGTGTGGAGCAAAGATGGAGTCACAGCTTATACATGTAGTTTATAAAATACTTGTGTAGACGCATACTTTATGTGCAAGCATTTACTCCTGAGCTGACATAAATGTCCATGACTGCAAGCTAGAGAACCGTACAAGGAGCAAAGTGGCCTGTGAGTGTCTGTGCTTTCTGTTTGGACCATGACTGCAAGCTAGCCACAATTTCTGCTGGTTTGCACCTAATATTTCATGAAGACATATAGATGTGTTTATGTGTCTTTATAAAATAGGCATCTGCTTGACCTTCATACATAGATGGCCTGTTATAAAATTATTGTCTACATGCTTTTATTGAATATGACTGTAGCCTTTTACCTGACCCCAAATGAGCAGAAGCATAGGATACTTTTCAGAAGAATGATTGTGACTTTAGCTGGCCATTTATTAGATCACACATACTATCCCAAAACGATGTTTCAATCCGCAGTAAAGGCCTGCAACTATAGCAAAGGCTCATAAGGCATAACATAAATTAAACTTATGCTTGGCACATCCATACCTGAAGCAAACATCCATTTGGTACATTTTCACTCCAAAGAAGGACTAATTGCATATGGGCAATGGTATCCATTAGCATGATGGGAAAAACGATGCTACACTGCATGAAAGAAATATACTGAGATGTTCTATGTAAAAGGCGAATAGCACAAGCATGTTTGCCGTACAGCAAGTCAGTTCTGTCAAAATCTGTTATCAAAGCATTCAGAAACAAATGATAGAAAAGCAGGCTGATTTCATGAGCGTAAGAGATCAGTCTTTTCAGTGTGGCTGTCTTTTGCACAGTTTCTACTGATGACTCATTCACAGCCAGACATATTTGCAACTTTCAACAAGATACCTTCCAAAATAGAAATTCAAGGACTTCACCTTCAGTGTGAAGCAATCAGAAATACATGTATATTACTGAATTCTTTTCCTTCACTTTGTCAGATACTAAAAGTGGCAGCTGGTATATATCTGGAACCATTGTGTCTTGCATAATCAGACCTTTTAATCACTGTCTCTAACCATATCATCAGACCTTGCATCCCCTGTTGAGTGTAAGAAATTGCATGTTGATTTTAATTTACTTGTTGCATATTTACTTGTTTTTATTTACATAAAGCTTTCTGTGCAATAAAGGAACAAGGTACAACTTGCTTCAGAATACTTTTAGTCTAGTGTTTGGTTAAATCACGATTTGCACCTCTTTTTATATTATGTCACTAGCTCAGGATTCGAGGGTTGGGAGCATGAATTTGATCAAGCTAAATTTTTGACACTAGCATGCAAACCTAATCCCCTCCCTCTGCCCACAGGAATAAGCTTCAGATTGTCAAGAACTGTGTGGACTGTGATGCAGTGTGTTTTTAGGTCTCTGAAGAGACAATATCACGAAATAGTAAATCACTGTAAAGAATATGTTGCTTACAAACTGTGAACTTTCCCATCTGCAGGGCCCTTTAGGAGACTATAGAGGTTATTTTAGAAGCATTTCCAGATGTAACTAGAGGCATTTACATGTCTAGAAAGGAATACAGGTGTAAATGCAATTTCAGAAAGCTGCTATTTAAAAGTGGAGATCCACACCCCACAGAGAATCCAAGGTGCATATTTTTGGGTGTGGCTTGGGCAGGCCAAAAATCTGCGCATGTATTTTACAAATTAAATCCATGCATAAAGTGAAATCTTACTGCATTAAGTTTTACACCAGCACTGAAGCACCCAAAAAGTGCTTGTTTAGGCCAGGGGCTTACATGAAGGATTAAAGAGTTATTCTCCTTAATCCCTTGTTTCTTTCCTCCTCCAAAATTAAAATTTAAAAAATTGAGGTCTCTGCAGTTAACTCATGGCATTTATACATATAGGTTTGCAAAACGGTCCAGCTGCACGTGAACGTGCCAGTGCTTGCCCGTGGAAGTTGCAAAATTGTCACTTCGAGTGGAAGCTGCCATCTTCATTGTGCTTGATTTTTCCCATGTGTAGATTTGTGAAATGGCCTCTTCGGTTTGGGTGGCGGAAAATCCATGTGCACATCTGCACATCCTGAAACCTATTTTGCAAAAGATTCTACGTTTGGAAGAACCTTTTGTAAAATACTACCCCCGGCTTCTACATTCACAGCTAGATGTCTCTTTTCTCACAAATGCCTTGTGTCTAAAATGGGGATACGCAGGCTAAAACATGTTTCTGTATGCATATGGTGAAAATGTAACATACATACTAAAATGTGGCTTAATGGGTAATGCACTGTCTCTGTTTATACAGCTGCAAAGAAAGTATCCCCCATATATACATGCATAATTAGCTAGATGTTTACTAAAGTGTACTAGCTGTCATCACAGCACTAATGTGGGAAAGTTAGTGCCACGGTGACAGCTAATGTGGTCAAAATGCAGATGCCGCAGGTAATTAGCGTCTTATAGCTAGAGGCAGCACCGAAAGACTGGTGCCATTTTGAGATGCGTCAGAGAAGCAGGCAGGAGCATTGGGAACCATCCTGCCCCCATTGCCACTAGACCACTGGGAACAGTAAAGGTACGGCCTTTGGGGCCTTTGGAGGAGGGCTTGAGGCCTTTGTCCAGCTGGCTAGACAGGAAACTATTGGGGAGGAGGGAAGCCTACTTTCTCAATTAGCTAGCTGAGACTTAAGTGTTTGTGTGGGGGAGCAGGTGGCTTTCCCAAATAGCTATCTGGGAGTTTTCTAGCAACTGGGGGAGGTGCATCGATTCCCTCTGGACATGTTCTCCAAAGGGTTTGGTAGCTGCCTGGAAAGGGGGGGGGGGGGGGTTAGGTGCTGAAGAGGGGGAAAGCCGGCCTGATTACTGCGGTTGGTGGCTCAGATCGGTATATCCACAGCACCGGCAACTTTTATCTGGTGGGAGGGCCAGGGGGGACTGGATTTTGCACAGTATCTGCAGGGCTGGTGCTGGACACTCCCCCTGCAGCTACCATACAGCATTTTTACATATACCGCGAGGTTAGCTGCAAATGCACTTACCGCACTTTAGTAAACCTGCCTCCTAGTGTGCACATGCTGAACTGCAAAATCGCCCATATTCTAAACCACATGAAATCAAGCACTGTCCTAACTTTATGCAGTTTTTGCTGACTAGTTAGCGTCCGAATATCCGGCAAGATGAGCTTTGGTGCTGAATATCCAGTTTTAATTAAAACTATGGCAGCCAGGCACTTTAAAGGTACCAACCCTGCCGATAACTATCTGCCCCCTTCTTTTTAATAATAGCTGTGTTTCTGTTGGTTTTTAGTCTGTATGTAATCACGTGTCAATGGCATTTACATAATTTGGAAATTTCAGAATCCAATAATAAGTTTTCAAGAAATGCAAACTCTTTGGCCTCAATTCTATAACCTTTTTAAGAAGCAGAAACAAGTAAATTCCTTCAGATATTCAGTCCGTAGCAATTTTTTTATTCTGCCAAAAATTATGTTTGACTTTGTATGGGAGATGTTTGGGATTGACCCGTTCCTGTGCATAATTATTTGCACACTAGTGAATTTCAGAGTCAAGGCCTCTGTGGCCAGTGATGTTCCATAACAAAAATGGCATTGACTTCCTGTACAGGTCTAATAAAACTATTAGAATGCCATACTAGAGAATAATTTCATTCAATTATTTTCTTGGCCAGACATTTTAAAATAATATATTTTCTTCCACTTATTAAGGAGTCAGATTGCCGGTGGATCCATATTTTCTCAACTGGGTGGTCCAGTCCAAGTCTTACATTGCATACATACATGAAGAGGTAATTTTGATTTCAATGAGAAGGAAAAAGACTTAGGGCCCAATATTCAGCGCTGGCAGCTAGCAGGTGCTGAATACTAGACCTGGATATTCAATGTCGGGGCCATATCCGGCCACTGGCATTGAATGTCCAGTTTGGCCGCAGAACCTGAAAGCTAACTGGGCAGCTGCGATATCGAGCCATTGCCCAGCAACAGCTGCCACTCTGGAGTGTCCCTGACATGCCCCGAAGCTAACCGGTTAGCACTGGGGCGTGTAGCAGCAGCACCTGCGGATGTTTAGTGTCACCGAATATCCAACTCAGTGTCATGTACATGGTTTGCAGGTCTGACAACCATGAAAATGCCTTTCAATATCCCCCTCCCCCCTTATCTCCAAGCGTGCAGCGTTGTAAAACTAGGACTGGATCAGCTTGTCAGATAAAAATTAAATCGCTGACGTTATTAAAAAGTGCTGTTTTTTCCCCCTTTCTTTTCCACTGGAAGGCCCAGTTGGTGAATATTCAAAGTAATATCCACAAGACCTTTTCAGTGCAGCCAAATATGCTGATACGTTTTAGCCAGCTGTATAAAAATATATTACGCATATTCATTTTGAATTTCTTGCAAAACAGGCTTGTTTGAGGACTGGATTTCCCAGCTTTGCAACCTTCTTTTATGCAGAAATGAGCATGGATCTGGGCAACTGACCCCAGAACCTCTTAAAAATAACAATTCCGCTTACTGGCGCTCTGTTTTGTGCTTAAGCCTTCAAATTATGACACAAACGTATTTCAAAACAAAATGGAAAACTGGGGCATCAGTCAAAACAGGGTAGTTGTTTGCTCACTGACAATAGCTGCTAAACAGAGCCACTACCACCACCACCCTTCCTCCAGTAAAACAGAAGATAGAACTGAAGGTTCACTATTTGAGGCTTAAACGTTTTATGCAATTCAAATATGCAATTGCCCTTGTGGGCACAAGGAGTAGCGTTCTTATGGACAGCAAGTACATGAAATGTTAAATCTAAATCAATCAAAGCCTGGAGTCTTACTTTAAGTAATTTCAAGGACAAAAAGTCAAATCTGCCTTTTTGAAAACTG
This sequence comes from Ichthyophis bannanicus, assembly GCA_033557465.1. Classification (NCBI taxonomy): domain Eukaryota; kingdom Metazoa; phylum Chordata; class Amphibia; order Gymnophiona; family Ichthyophiidae; genus Ichthyophis; species Ichthyophis bannanicus. The sequence continues at coordinate 906,082,364 of CM066034.1, forward strand.
GCATCAAGCTACTTGATATGCTGATCTGCCAAAACACAGATTGATATTCACCACTTCTATAAAGAAAGGGCAAGTCAAACTTTAGCAGCAAATGCCCCAGACATTAATAAATCCTTGGCATGTCATTGTGTAATTTCAGGGTGTTGCCCGCAATCTGCTGCAAGCTGGCAGTGTTCTTGCTACAGTGGTCGGAAGCATATTGATTCCAAAGAAGTCCTGCTCTTGTCTGGCAGTCTGATCATCAACTCAAATCCATCTTGTTGAAATTAAATCTGTGCTTCTCAAATGGGCCGTTCGGGTTGCCCAGAAAGTCGTCTTTTCAGTATATCTACAGTGAATATGCATTGCAGAGCATAAATGGGCTGCTTTTCATGAAAGCCATAACAAATATGCAAGAGATAAAAATGGTCTCCAGTACTTGCAAACATATAGCACATATCACTTTTATACTGCGTATCCAAAATAAAATCTATGCGGTTTGCAAGCCAGATTAAGACAGATGGGGTCACAGGGAACTCAGAGGTGAACAAATATTACAGATAAAACAATAGGGTACAATATATAATATACCATAAATAGATAAGTCATTTTAAAATAATATATTTTCCTCCACTTATTAAGCCAGTGGATCCACATTTTCTTAACAGGGTGATCCAGTCCAAGTCTAGCATTGCATGCATGCATGAAGAGGTAAGCTGGAGAGACAACACATTTGGCAATATAAGAGAGTCACCTCAAGCGTCAGGGGCAGTTAGGGTAAAATATGTTTTTAGCAAGGTTTTCAATTTCCTGCCTAAAGGTTCAAGTCTTATCTCAAGAGGAAAGACATTCCAAAGTATTAGTGTCACAACACTAATACAAGTCTTCCAAGTACCATCAAACCAGCTTTCCACGTGAGAAGAAATCAACAGTAAATTTATAATAAGATGAGCACAGCATCCATATTACTAGCAAGGTGATACTGTCTCCACCCTCTGCCGTGATCTTGCCAACAGCAACCCCTATGCCCCTCCCAATGCCGACCTCGCCATATGATTAGCAAAGGTAGGCAAGCTTTTGGGTGCACCCTTCCTGGGCCGCACCCACCTGGGATTATTCAGACCGGGGTCACCCGACCACGGCACAAAAGTAATGTTCAAAGGCTCTGGACACCGGAAACCTCCTGGAATCGCCCGACCTCCCCCACCCCCAAAGCTGCAACAACTCCATCGTGATCAACGGAACCACTACAGCAGCATAGGTTGGGATGGGTAGGAACACTGCTGCAGCTCCTGCTACAACCCCAGACCAGAGAGGAGGGAGGCGGCTGACACGCCAGGTAAAAGAAGTCACTCGGCCCCTCCCTCCCCTCCTGACAGCCCAACCCGCATACCCATTGGTTCCCCTCCTGAAAACGAGAAGGGAGCCAATGAATTTGAAGGATGCCAGAGCCTGGGCCCCCAACCGACCCCTCCCTCCGTGTCCCACTCCTCCGCTCATGGCTTGAGGCCTACACAGCCTCCGCCTCCAAGCCAAAACCGAGGTAAGCCCTACTGCAGGGGCAGGGTCCCCACACCAGGTTACGCACCGGTTAACGGCAGCCACCTGGGGGCCTCGTGGCCTAAAACTATTTGAATGTCTCTAACATATCCCCCTGTCTCTATTCTCTCCTAGGACATAATTTAGGTCCTTAAATCTCAATCTATAGGGCTTTTCCCTGTACCATTTTAGTAGCCCCTGTACCATTTCGGTAACTTTCTCTATGCAGCCTATAACCATTTGGAGATGAGGTCTCATCAAAGGTCATTACAGAGGCATTATCACCTCCTTTTTCTCTTGTGGTTATAGCTCTTCCTTTGTACCCTAGTATCCTTCTGCTTCTGGCCACCACCTTTTCACATTATTTTACTATCTTGAGATAATCAGCCATGTTCATCTCAAAGCCTCCTCCAGGCTGCTTTTGAAAATTGACCCATAGTCACACTATTTGAAAACCTTTTCCTCTAAGAGCCAAAATAGTCAAAACTAAACAGCCAAAGACTCTAAACAAGGCAGACCAAAAAGGCAAAAAAATTAAAAAAAACCCAAACCCCCCCAAAAAACACAAAGTGAGACAAAAATAACCAGTGGGGTGAGCACCACAGAGGAAAAAAGAGCTCAGTAACCCTCCGATACTGGCAACGGAGGAAATGAGTCCAACATCAGGGTACAAGACCCAATAAGAATGAAAAGACTCTTCTCACATCAATGGTCAGAAAAAAACCTCTTAAGATGCAAAAACAGTACACCCACCTGGGAGTTTGGACACAATAGCACAGTCACTCAACATAAGAAAAATAATAGCAGGACAGCAAAGCAGCAAATCGCCAAAAAGTTAAAGCTAGAGTCTTATCTGAAGCCAGAGCACAAAGAATCTCCAAACGAGCCCCGACATGAGCCCCGACACCAAGTGTTTCGCCTTGCGGCTTCCTTTGTAGCCGCCATGCCGTGATCTGGCACAGCTCTTTGTTTCACCCACCTGGCGTCTACAGTCAGTATTCTTCTTTTGGACTTTAGTTTTGCATGTGTTGAAGCTCCCTGAGGAAGCTGCAAGGCGAAACACCTGGTGTCGGGGCTCATTTGGAGATTCTTCGTGCTCTGGCTTCAGATAAGACTCTAGCTTTAACTTTTTGGCGATTTGCTGCTTTGCGGTCCTGCTATTATTTTTCTTATGTTGAGTGACTGTGCTATTTATTTTATTTATTTATTTAGACAGTTTTGTATACCGCCTTATCCTTCAATCAAAGCGGTCACAACACAATTGGAGGATACATTTAACATGCGGGGATATGAGACACGTACACTAATACTTACAGGGAACATGGGCAATAGAGGGTTAAGTGGCTTACCCAAGACCACAAGACGCATCTGTGGGACTAGAAACCCCAGTCCTTCCGGCCCAAGGTTGCTGTCCTCTAGTGGGATTTGAACCCCCGACCTTCCGGCCTGAAGTACCTTGCCCCAACCACTAGGCTACTCCTCCCTTGTGTCCAAACTCCCCGGTGGGTGTGCTGTTTTTGCATCTTCAGAGGTTTTTTTCTGACCATTGATGTGAGAAGAGTCTTTTCATTCTTATTGGGTCTTGTACCCTGATGTTGGACTCATTTCCTCCGTTGCCAGTATCGGAGGGTTACTGAGGTCTTTTTTCCTCTGTGGTGCTCACCCCACTGGTTGTTTTTGTCTCACTTTGTGTTTTTTGGTTTTTTTTTGGGGGGGGGGTGTTTTTTTGCCTTTTTGGTCTGCCTTGTTTAGAGTCTTTGGCTGTTTAGTTTTGAAAATTGACCAGCACATGGGTATATAAGGAAGGTGATCCTGAGGCCAGGATTGGGATGGACTGTGCACTCAGGTACATATTTTTGGCTTTACAAAAGTATGCACAGACATTTTCGCAGAGAAATTATTTGCAGAAATAGTAGGTACAAATCTCTGCACATGCTTTTCCCAAGTTTATTTACAGCAGAAAATCTTTTTCTCTTTGAAAATTGCTGTACATTCTGCAGATAAAAGGTATTTAAAAGTACTGCAGAATTTACATTAACTTTTGCTTGGTTCAGAAGTTGCCCCATCTCCATTTTCATAATTCTGCTTATTTTCTTAGATCACACCTTTTACTGCTACTTCCTTAAGAGCACTGCAGATCTTAATGTCATCTGCAAAAAGCCCAACTTTTCCTTCTACGACCACCACACTGTCTCTCCGAAATACACTGACCAGCCCCAGGACCTATCCCTGAGGCCCTCCACTAATCACCATTCTGTTTTCAGAGTGCCACTATCCACTGTAATATATCATTTAAATTTAACCAGTTTCTAATCCTGTCTACCACCCTGATTCCCTCCCACCAAGCAGCTTAGTTTATTTATGAGCCTCCTATGCAGAATAGTGTCTAAAGCTTTACTGAAAATCAAGTGCATTACACCTAGTTTATGCTGTTAATTTAATTTGCAGCTCAACCAATCCTTAGTGCCCTAGAATATATATCTCATTTGGCACCAGACCTTTCCGTTTTGCTAGTTCCATGCAAATACTCTATTCTGTAAATGATGTGGCATATATACTAGTTACCATAATTTCCAATTCCTACAATCTGTGGCCCTTTTCCAATCCCTTCTTCAGTGAATACAGAACAGAAGATTTGTTTAACATTTCTGCTTTTTGCTTGTCGTCTTCCGCTCTTTCTTTCCTCCTCTCAGTTGTGCAGTTTCACCTCCATCTTTCCTAGTTTCACTGAGATACCTGAAAAAATCTATTCACTTTTCTACTGACTTAATCATTTCTTCAGCTTGCACCTTGCTTCTCTCAGCTTTTCCTCTTCTTTCTGTAATCTCTTGTACCATGTCAAAGTCCCATTCATCTTACTTTTATTTACTTTCCTAAGATTATTACTATAACTTTTTTTAGTTTAATCCACTGTTCAACTGTACAAATAAATTTCCTCCCAGGGCCTACTTAGTGTATTCCTTCACTTTAACAAAATCAATACCTTGACCTTTGTGTGACCTCGCTCAGCCTTGTTCTCACGTTAAACCATACTATCTGATATTCACTAGAACTCAGGTGGTCACGATTCTGAACATAGAAGCACTTTCTCTATTCATAAGTCCCAGATGAGTATCATCCACTACTTTCTTCCCTTGTGGGATCCATTGCTAGTTGTCTGAGTGGAGCGCTTGGAAGGGAATGCAGGAGCTTTCTCCTGCTAATTGATAAGAAATATGAAAACGTGGCTGATTTCTAATATAATCCAGAACCAAAAATCAATAATGTCTAAGTGGAGGAAGTCCATAATTATTTTATAAGCATAAACTTTACCTTATCTTCAAATATTGTAGCAACTTAAACACAACTAAGATACTGCTCAGACAGTGGAAAAGGCTGACTCATTGCAGTGAGACATTTCTAGTAGCTTAATAACTCATATCCAGCTCATGCTTGCCATATCAAGATGTCATCAAAAATTGTCTCTCAAAGAAGCATCTCATATTTCTAACTGGTTCTGTGGATGGGATGCTGTAATCCATATGTGGCATATTAAAATCTCCTAGGGAGGTGCATGGCCATTCGTCTAAAAAATATTCTATCCTTGCTCATTTGAAACTAATATTTCCTGATTTTGGGGTATTTTTTTGTTAGTTTCACATATTTATTCATTTACTTATTTATCTAAAAGGCTTATATTCTTCACTATCAACTCTAGATGGATTACAATAAAAACATGCATAAAACCCAATATTACAAAATAGCATTAAAAATACAAACAAAAAATTTCAATAAACAAAACGAACATTCACTTAATAAAACAAATACCTGTTATTCGTGCCATAATACTTTAATTACTCAATCATTGAAATGCCTGAAGAAATAAATGTACCTTTAGCTGTTTATAAAAGGAAGCCATAAGAACTACAGTCTTTTATTCCGGAGACCACAGAGCATAGGCCAGATGATGGAGTCTTAAAATGGAAGAAATATTTAATGGTGCCTCATAATTTCATGCTTAAAGTACCAATAGTAGAATCTTAAACATGATCGATTACCAATGTAGGATGTGCAATACTAGTGTGATATGATCAAACCACCAGGTATCAGATGGGCAGCTGAATTTTGAATCACTTCCAGTATTTGAATGATGAAAGCTGGAAGACCTAAATGCAAACTATTACAGTAGTCCAAATGAGTTATAACTAGAGCCTGAACTATTCTGCAGAGATTGTCTACAGCTAATAAAGGTTTTAATTGCCTAATGACATGCAATTTATCAACTTGAACTTGAATTTGCATATTCAAACGAGCAGAGCCATATCAAGCCATAAATGCATCCTGTGTGACTTGCAATCCTGGCGTGCCCGCCTCCCACCCTCACACGTTTGTCATCTCCCCATCTTACCCCACACCTCCATCTCTAGCTGGCTCCCCTCTGTGCTGCCTGCCTGGCCTGCGCATGCCCCACTGCGCTTTTCCTGTTCCCTTGGTGGTCGCAGCGGAGCAGAGCTCCGATTTAAAAAAATACATGTGGGTCTTTCTGACTCCACGTTTGCATAGCTGGTCTTATCCCTCCTTACCCTGATGTGAGGAAGGAGGGATCAAACCAGACATGCAAGCGTGGAGTCAGAAAGACCCGCGTGTTTTGTTTTTTTTAAATTGGAGGTCTGCACCTCTGCCATCATCACCAAGGGAACAGAAAGAGTGGCGGCAGAGCAAGGGCAGCAGTGTGGGGGGGAGCTAAGGTCGGCGGTCAGCTCTAAATGCACCCCTATTTTTTTGCGCCCTGTGCAACTGTACAGCTAACACAGAGCTAGGTATGGCACTGCATATATCAATAATTGCACCTAAATTCCCTGTTTGAGTAGAAATTGGAATGATCCAATTATCACCTGTCATCTCTTTAGGCAGCATAGTCCAATTCAAATGCAATATTTCTGTCTTCTGGAAGTTAAGAGCTAACTTGTTATGAACATCGAGGGTTTGGGCCCCGATTACTAAGCATTTTTCCCATAGACACAAAATAGAAGACCTTTGAAGGCACATTTTATAAGAAGACCTTTGAAGGCACATTTTATAAGGGATCTTCAAATGCAATCTGGGATGTCCAAGCCAGAACGTCTGAAAAAAAAAGTAGGCATGCCTAAGTTCAGGCACAATTTCACAAACATAGACGTGCTTGATATGGACATCTATGAAGATGTCTAATAGCCTCATGGTTAGAGTTGTGAATTAGAACTAGGGTGGCTAGGGTTCAAATCTCACTGCTGTTCCTTGTTATCTTAGGCTAATCATACCCTCTGGCTGTTTTATGGCCAAAACAAGTACTTTCCTGATGTCTATCCTGCCTGGAGCAGGTCTAAACGTGGACGGGGTCAGAGACATCCCTGAAGTTTCTGAAATTGAGCGGGGACGTCTAACTCCATTGCACCTCCCCAGATATGCCGCCATCATGCCCGCTGCATACATGGATATCCCTGCACTGGAGATGTCTTTAAAAAACATTTGTAAAGTGGCTCCAGGGACATCTCCGTGATTTGGACATCCAAATCATGGCTGAGACTTTTTAAATGACCGACAGGGCTTTTTGATAAATTTCGTAGGCAATGTGACATATTGCAATGTATGTTCCAAAGAAGTTGTAACAGGAATAAAAAAAAATAAATACTGTCTGCATATATGCAGAAATTGTCTATCCCCCTTTCATTTCCTGTTGCTTATAGGCGGAACTGACCCTAGGTTCCAGGATAAATGAGCTGGTCAGCCCCTAAGAGTCTACATTATTACTACTATTAATCATTTATATAGTGCTACGAGGCATATGCAGTCAGGGGCGGCCCAAGGGGGGTGCGGGGCTATGTGCGGAGACACGGTGCGGGGCCTCATTTGCATAAGTGGCCTTATTTGCATAAATATTTGCGTAATGTTACCATACACTAACTTTTAGTAAACATGTCTCTTAATGAGTGTATGGATAAAGAAAGACTAAAAGATTTCTACATTACTATAATCCAGTGCCAACCGCCAGGCACATTAGGAACTACTACAAACGCTGCCCATTTAGAACCCATAGCAAACCCGCCGTATCCTGACAGCATTACAAGGACTCACAAAGCACCATACCCTACCTATCAAAAGGCAACACTGCCAAATATTAAACCATACATTTCAGAGAATACTGGGGAAAGAGAACAAGTGGCAATGTCAGATAGGAATTACATAAATAGAATACCTCAGCTCAGTTACACATGCAGAACATAGACCATCACCAAACAAGGAATCACAATTTAGAAACAGGAAGGCAATAATTAAACTGGGAACTCCAAAAGCCAAACTTGGAATGTACAACAACACTGTAGAAATAAAACTATAAATTAATTTCCTCTTGTACCAAACAAAGCGCAGACGTTAATGATGCACATTTCCCAGAGCTTTCATATTCCAGTTAATAAATTCAAAATAAAGAGATATCTTTCTACCTTTTATGCATTTTTTTCAGTTGCAATTACTCCAGCCACTTTCTTCTGGTTTCTCCATGTTTTCTGCTAACTGTCCATCGTCTGCTCTCCATTTGTTCTTTCTTCTCTCTTCTAGGTTTTTTTTTCCATTCTCTCTCTCTCTACATCTGCTTTGACATACTAATCTTTCTCCATTTGCTCTTTCCTCATTCCTATTTCATCCACACAAATTTTACCCCTCCATCCTCAATCCCCACTTACTTTCCCAATACCCGGCCAATTGTAGATTTTTCATCCCTCCCACACAAAATATTTTCCCCTCTCCATTTTACTCTCCCAGCCCCATCCCATTCTAATCCTCCCCCAACATCAGCTCCCTTCTAGTTCCAGTCTCACCCAGCATCCATTCCCTTCTAGTCCCTGCATCAGCCCATTTCCAGTCCTAGCCCCCCATCAACCCATTTCCAGTCCTAGCTCCCCCATCCATTTTCAGTCTGAGTCCCTTCATCAGCTCATTTCCAATCCTAGCCCCCATCAGCCCCCATCAGCCCATTTCTAGTCATTTCCTAGCCCCACCATCAGCCCATGTCAAATCCTAGCTCCCCTCCACTCAGCCCAATTCCAGTCCAAGCCCCCCATGAGCCTACTTCCAGTTCTAGCCCCTCCATGAGTCCATTTCAATTCAAGCACCCACCACAGCCCATTTCCAATCTTAGCTCCCCCCAACAGCCCATTTCCAGTCATATCCTAGCTGCTCCATCAGCCCATTTTCAGTCCTAGCTCCCTTCCCTCACAGCCCATTTCCATTCCAAGCTCCTTCCCCATCACCTATTTGCAGTTCAAGCCTTCCCTTCCACTCAGCCCATTTCCAGTCATAGCAACCCCCCAACCCATTACCAGTCCTAGCCCCCCATCAACCCACTTCCAGTCCTAACCCCCCATCACCCCATTTTCAGTTTAAGCCCCCCTATAACCCATTACCAGTTCTAACTCCCCATCAGCCCACTTCCAGTCTTAACCCCATCAGCCCATTTCCAGTCAGCCCCCCATAGCTCATTGCCAGTCCTAACCCCCCCATCAGCACACAGCCCATTACCAGTCCTAACCACATCAGCCCACCTCAAGTCCTAACCCCTCCCCATCAGCCCATTTCCTGTCCTAGCCCCCCATAGCCCATTATCAGTCCTAACCCCCCCATAGCCCATTAGCAGTCCTAACCCCCCCATCACCTCATTTCCAGACAGCCCCATCAGCCCACAGCCCATTACCAGTCTTAACCCCCCCCATAGCCCATTACCAGTCCTAACCCCCCCCAACAGCCCACAGCCCATTACCAGTCCGAACCCCCTCCCCATCAGCCCATTTCCTGTCCTAGCCCCCCCCATAGCCCATTATCAGTCCTAACCCCCCATAGCCCATTACCAGTCCTAACCCCCATCGCCCCATTTCCAGACAGCCCCCATCAGCCCACAGCCCCATTACCAGTCATAACCCCCCCCCATAGCCCATTACCAGTCCTAACCCCCCATCACCCCATTTCCAGACAGTCCCCATCAGCCCACAGCCCATTACCAGTCCTAACACCCCCCCTATAGCCCATTACCGGTCCTAACCCCCCCCCCCCAACAGCCCACAGCCCATTACCAGTCCTAAACCCCCCCTCCCCATCAGCCCATTTCGTGTCCTAGCCCCCCCCATAGCCCAATATCAGTCCTAACCCCCCATAGCCCATTACCAGTCCTAACCCCCCATCGCCCCATTTCCAGACAGCACAGCCCCCATCAGCCCACAGCCCATTGCCAGTCCTTAACCTCGCCCCCAGCCCATTACCAGTCCTAACCCCCCCCCCCCCCCCCATCGGCTTATGGCAAAATTTTTTTAAAAAAAGCTGGCTCTGGCTGCTGCCGCTGCCGCGGCCGCCGCAGCAGCGGCAGAATGGAGTGTCCCGCGGGGCCCCCTCTGCTCATTGAGCCCCTCTGCAAGGGCTTTCAGATTCGCGAAGGGAGAGTGTCTCCCTCGCGTCTCTGTTAAGCCCGCAGGGGCTAATGGGAAATTTCCCATCTGCCCCTTTAGACGCGAGCGGCTGATGGGAAATTTCCCATTAACCCCTGCGGGCTTAACAGAGACGCGAGGGAGACACTCTCCCTTCGCGAATCTGAAAGCCCTTGCAGAGGGGCTCAGCGAGCAGAGGAGACCCCGCGGGACACTCCATTCTGCCGCTGCTGCGGCGGCAGCGGCAGCGGCAGCAGCCAGAGCCAGCTTTTTTTTTTTAATGTAATTTTTAAAAAAAGCAGAATGTTCTTTGCGCGGGGCCCCCTGAAACGCACGGCCCTGTGCAAAAAACATTCTTGCTCAATGGACGGGCCGGCCCTGTATGCAGTGCTCTACAAACATATAAAGAAGACTGTCTCTGCTTGTAGAGCTTACAGTCTTATCAAGACAGACAGAGAAACAAGGGGGATTCAAATAGGGAAGGAGAACAAGGAATTAGAATCCAAATGTGGCCTCAAAGAGGTAAGCTTTTAGCATGGATTTGAAGAGGGGGAGAGAAGAGACTTGACATAAAGATAGAGGAAGTTTGTTCCATGCATAAGGAGCAGCAAGGTAAGAAGATCAAAGTCTGGAGTTTGCAGAAGAAAAGGGCATAGAGAGAAAAAAGCCATAGGAGGAGTGGAGTTCATGAGGAGGGGTGTAGGAACAGAGTAGAGAGGAAAGGTAATGAGGGCCGTAGAGTGAATGCATTTATATGTTAGAAGGAGAAGATTGAATTGGACATGAAAATGGAAGAGGAACCAGTGAAGTGATTTTTGAAGAGGGGTTATATGAGTGTATCGGGGCTGGCGGAAGATTAGCTGCGCAGTAGAGTTCTGGATAGACTGAAGAAGAGAGAGATGACACTGAGGGAGACCAGTACTCTCCTTTTCCTGACTCTTAACACTGCCCCCTTCCCTCCCTGACCACAGCACTCTCTCCCTTCCTTACACTCTCACGCACCCGCATCCTCTAACCCTTACAGCACCTCTTTGGTTCTGGCTGTTTTCTTCTCCCTCCTGCCTGCTCCATCTGGCCTCAGAAGGCCAAGTATATATCTGGTCCTGCAGGTGAAACCCACACATGTGATTCCTCCTCCTCTCAAAGCGTGGTGTCCATGGAAAGTGCTCCAATTTGTCTCCCTGCCCAAAGATGGCTCTGCTATAAATAGCCTTGAGAGAGCCTTACTTTCAAGTTTTATTCCATTAACTTTATTTATTTTTTTATCAGGGACTTCCATCCATCATGCTTGCCCCCCCCCCCCCCCGCCTTTCCTGGTTTAAAGTCTTGTCTATGTGTGATCTCAGTCTCTCTCCTACATTCTGCTTCTCCTTACAAACAGATGCACGCCACGGTGAAGGCAGTATAAAACAGAATAAATAGCTGAGAATGCTTTGTGCTAAATACATTTCACAAGAGATTTATTCAACACTGTTTTCCCATTATAATTTGGTCAACTGTGAATGAGTTTGGCTCTATGCCTGCAAGAGGATGGGGAACAAGGGGCCTCTGATATCCATTAACTAAAATTTGAAAGTAATGTGCAATACAGCTTATTTAATCTAAAATATATGCTCGATGAAAGCACATTTTTATGGGGCTTATAGATTCTCTGAAAGTGAATGATGTGGAGGGCAATTTTAAATAGGATGTGGAGATGGGAATTAAGATGCCCAGGTCAGGACATGGGAAATTCCCACAATATTTTGTAAGAGACACTGCCAAACACAGAGCCTCTTGTAAAATAGAAGGGCTGCATGCTGATGGCTCACCACATCCTGAGGGATCAGCCGCTTCAGAAAGCTGCACATGGATAAATAGAACGTGTTACTCATGCCCACAAGTACATAGGAGCAACTTTTTAAAATTGCTGTTCCCTGATGTAAATGCACACCTTGCTACTGCAGCACTATTTCTACTACTACTACAACTACTATTCCTACTCATTTTATAGCTCTACAAGGCGTATAGATGTCTCTGCTCATCAGAGCTTACAATCTAATTGAGATGAAAACCCATTGCAAAACTGGGGAGTAGAGTATGGCAAGATACACATAAGTAGTGTGCAAGAGAATGAGGAGCATCAGGATCCAAAAGCAGCCTCAAAGAGGTGGGTCTTCAGCCTGGACTTTAATAGGGCCTGAGAAGGAGCACGTACTTTTTCCAGGCATTTTGAGCAGCAAAGTGGAGTGGACGACATCTGCAGTTGGCTGTGGCAGAAAATGGCACAGATAAAAGGGATCTCCAGAGCAGCGGAGTTCCCAAGGAGGGATGTAGAGTGAGATAAGAGAAGAAAGGTAGTGAGGAGCCGCAGAATAAATGCAGTACCCTTGTTATCCCCAGTGACAGCAATCCCCCTTCCAGGCGCCTCCTCACCTGATATCTGATCCCCCGACTTACTTCCTTCAAGGCATTCAACAACCCCTCAACCCACCCCAGCAGGTGATCCTCTCCTGGACACCCCACACATATGACCCCTGCCCCTAAACTTGACATCTCAACTTTTAGAATCCCCCTCCACCCAAACACCCCTGTCTAGCAGAAAGACCTCCTAAGATCCCCCAGACAGAGCTCCCTCCCCCTACGATCCTCTGACATCAGCTCCTTCTAGGGTCCAGTGCTACCTGATGTCTAGTGTGAGCAGGAGCGATTCCCAGTCTCTCCTACTCATGCTGGTCCTGAATTACAAAATGGCTACTGTGACCCTTACTGGTAACTTTGCGGTATTACCACTAGGATTCAGGCTGCCAAATAAGGGCATCTTTAGCAATAATACCACAAGGTCACTCCTAAAGTGGCCATTTTCGAACACAGTACCAGGATGAGCAGGAGCTACTGGGGATCACTCCTGCTCACTAGACATCAAGGATCATCAGAGTTGGGTAAGTGGGAGATGAGGAGGTCTGCCCTGGGGAGGGCTCTTTCTACCAGGGTATGTCGTGTGAGGGAGGATGTTATATGTTGGGTATTTCGGGGAGATCGGATATCTGCGGGTATTCGGAAGGTTTGGGGGTAATTGGATGCCTTGAAGAGGATGGAGAAGGGGAGTGGATGTTAGGGTGGGGGGGGGGGACCATGAGAGAGATTGCTGTCAGGCAGTGATTGGAGAGGCCAGACTTCACCATTTACACCTACCCCTTGAAGTAGGCATTTAAGTGTGCCTAGGGGCAGGTGTAAATGCTGATGTTTAGTTCACATGGATTCCCCCTATAAGATGGGGAATCCACATCACTTCCTCTCCCCAATCTTACCCTACCTGCTGACACCCTAAAAGTGGTGGGTATCACCACATGTAATTAGCCCCCTTTCTAAAATGGCATTTACACATGTATGCCAGTCTACACATGTAAATACTGTTATTTATAGATAGGGATGCTTCTAAAATAACCTCCATGGTCTAATCTGTATTATGCAAGTGTTTAAATTTAGTTCATTGCTACTAAAACTATTATTTTGCAATCAGTCAATCAGAATGCACAACTAAATGTTATCTCGCGGCATGGCTTTGGTTGGTTTATTTATTTATTTTGCATGCCTACATGGGAGCAAGGCGTGTGCACACACATGCTGTAAGTGCCCATACTGGGAAAAGCACTGGCAAATACGCCTAGATGATTGAAACAGAATGCTAATCAACATTTAGGGGGCTAGTTACTAAACTGCAGCAAAATATCTAATTTTAACCGCAGCTTAGTTTACTGTGGGAATCACTAACCTGTACACTAGTAACTCCCATGGAAAAGGAATAATGTAGTTTGCAGTGATCACTGCAAGCTGCATTATTCTGAGGGAAAAATAACACCAGCTAGCTGCTAGCACATGGCTTGCTGTTCCAGGCTGCAGTCTTAAAGGGGTTGCATTGTGAACATACAACCGGCAGTCCAGAGAACCCCACCCCTCAGTACTACCAAGGAATGAGGGCCCCCCAGATAAACCCTCCTCTCCATAGAGAACTTGACACCATCCAAAGTCCCAGAAGTAGATTCCCCAAAAGCTCTCAATCCTCCAGATACCAAGTCTACAGCCTCCTACCCCCGAAGAACCCCTATCCATCCAATAAGGCCAACTGGGCCTACCTTTACTAGTCTGTGGTGTTCTAGAGGTCAGCTGGCAGGAATGACCCTTTCTTGTTTGTCATGCTGGATTCAAAATGGTGCCCATGAGCTCTAGTGGTAGTCTCACTGTACTACCACTAGGGATCAACCTACCCATACATTCTCTTGTACAGCAGAATGGCCCATAGTGGTAGCTCCACAAGACTACTGCTAGGGGTTGCGAGTGCCATGCTGAACCTGGCTCCAGTGCCAGCAGGAGCGAGAGAGGATTGCTCCTGCTAGACAACCCCTAGACTACCAGGGAATAATAAAGGTAAACCCAGGTGGTCTTAGGGGATAGAGGGGGGGCTTTCAGGAGTGTGGGGTGTAAATCTGGCATCCAGGGCTTTTAAGAGGGTCTACTTCAGGACTCTGGTGGGTCTCTGTAGGAAGGGGTTTTATTTGGAGGGGGAACCTCACTCTTTTTGGTGATACTGGGGAGATGGGACTTCCAAAATGCTAGTTGTATTTTCACAATGCAGCCCCTTTAAGATTGTGGTCTGGAGCATCAGGCATTATTTTTCCGAGAATAATGCAACTTGCAAAGATCACCACAAGCTGCATTATTTTATTTGAATACTAATGAGGGGTTTTGCATGCTTTGCATCTCATTAATACTCTACACGTAATGGGCCAAAACATTGTGCACTACGGTAAAATAACACACATTTTTTGCTCTTTATCGTGTGATAAGGGGCAAATTTTATGTGTTATGCCATAACACACTTTAGTAATACCACTTTTAAATGGAATGGAGGAAGAGCACGGGGGGGGGGGGAGGCGGGCCCAAGGACCTGGGGGAGAGGTAGGAAGAGCACTGGGGAAAGGGCATAGAATATTATTTGCCTGCTATTTCAGTACTTGAGTGAAAGTTCTCAGATAATCAGCAAACTTGATCAATTGGCACAACCTATTCCCCAGTCACACTGGTTAATGGAACTTTTACTATAAAATGGTTTTTAAAAAGTGCTTGCCTCACTTTTCATGCATTGGTCCTTGTTTCAGTACTTCCGTGTTTAGAATCTTGAGCAATTCTGAGACCATGAAAATTGTGGCAGTTCAGTGAAAATAATGTCTTTTCTATATATGACCTTGTGATTTCAATGTGCTTTTCTTTTTAGCCCCCAAACACAAAATTTCTAACATAACATTTTGCTTGGCTTCCCAGAGCAGCTGAGCAGATAGGGCTAAGGATAGTAAAGTATTCCCAGCAAGTTGTCTACATTGTGTTCCTTTCAAGTGTTGGTTGTGAAACTTCAAATACAAACAATAATTCATGTTGCAATGTCATTCAAAGAGTTTAACATTCTATTTTCAAGACAGGTTTCCTCCCTCTAACCCATCCTCCTTTTCTAAAGCAGTGCAACAAAGGAAAAAATATCTCTCTTCCCTAATGCATCCTGTGAAACTGTAAGTTTACTTGCAGAGCTGCATGTACTGGGCACAAATTATTGCAACAAAACATTACATTGTTAAAAATGTGTCGTATAGTTACTATATATATTCAGTATTGTATGTACAGAGTGGATGATAACAATGAATGAAACAAAAAAACAAAAGAATTCAAATAATATCACTCTGCTTTCTGTAAAACATTGGCACGTTACATTTGGAACTTGGGATGCTGTGGAGACTATATTCACAGCCCCTAAAGGAAAAGAGGCTGCAGGCATCATTCAGCTGTGACATCTAATAGCAGGACTCAGGATTCATGTTCCCACATGTGGAGGGACCGTGGTCTGTGAATCCTGGCTAGAGACTGCCAGTTCAATGGCTGGGCTAAGCAAGTTGGAAGGGGGTATAAAAATAGAGATGTGGTAATCCCAGGTTCTTCCAAATGAAGGTTTATGTCCGAAATTGCAACCCCCTTTCCAATTGATCTGGAAACCCAAAGCAGCAGGAGGAAATTAGAGAGAGAGAGAAAAAAGGAGAATTCCCTACCAACACTGTTACTTGCACATTTATAGTGCTAATGCTGCATTTCTGTTATTTCTCTTGCTTGTGTTGAGTTTCTGCTTTTCATTAATCGTTGTTCTAATTGGTGATTTTCAGGCAATCTTCCCAGCCAACACAAAAAAGCTCTTAAGCAGCGCTTCCTCAAACTCTTGCCTTGCTGTGGGCCAAAATCCACTCCCTCAGTCAGTGAAAGCAAGTGATATTTTTTTCCCTTTATTCTTCCTTTGTTTTCATTGTTGTTTCAATGACTTGTCTGATACAGTAATTGCTGGTAGAGCTCAAGAGAATACAAAATGAAGAACAAGAGTAACGACTTTCATGGAGGGGAAATAAGACTAGTTGTTCATCGTTTACCATTTATCATGTGCTCCTTAATCAATCAGGTTAAAGCACAGCCATCAGAAAATGCCTCAGCGGTACAGCAGTACAGTTTACAACTAGTATTTACTGTCCACTTTATCTTCCGGTATTGAAAATGAACAGCACAGATAAGCAGGTGGAATAGGGTGACCATATAGCTCCATATCAAGAGAGACAGACATGGGTTTCATAAGAAAGGTAAACTGCAAGTTCATAGATGCGACGGCATAAAAGCAGAAGTGGTTGATCGTGGCCCCAGGATAGGAGCAAAACATTGGCCAACTAGGCACATACTGGGAGCCAAAATGTTTAGGAGAGGCCTTTCCAGATGTGCAAATATTCGCCCTGGTATATCAACTGTTGGCAGACAGGAGAATGGGTTAAGGGGACAACAGCCACTGCTGTCCACAGAGGTCTGTCTTGTTTATTGTCCTGCAGGAGGTGTTGGCATGTGGCCCTTCCTACCAGCTGCTTCTTCCTCTGGTAGTTTTTCTCTTGAGTCAGAACTACTTAAAGCTCCATTTATGGAAGTTTTAAAATGTTTTTTTTATTACAATGGAGGGCCCAATACACTTGTCTGCATACAACCCACCAAAGGGTTAATCCTACCCTGCATGTCCCTTTTAACGTAGAACTCTATGGTCACCGTACCTTTTACACAAATATGCCTGAGCAAAGCATCTGGCCTTAGGCTGCAAATAAATGAACAAGGTACTAGGCTATTAGAGGGTAATTTTATAAACTCCTCTGTACAAAGCACACATTTTTCTGCACATCACTAGCATCTATTTTATCAAATCAAGGACATGCATACTTAACTTTATAAAAATTGAGGCATGAGTAGTAGAAAATGGAGGTTAAAGTGACTTGTCCAAGGTGTGTCAGTGGGACTTGAACACTGGTCTCTTTAATTACCAGGCCACTGCTCTAACCACTAAACTACTCACTTATTCTGCCTCCTAACATCATAACATAAAGGCACATTTTACCATTGGACATCCAAGTGCAATCTGGGACGTCAAAGCCAACACATCGGAAAAAAAAGCAGGCAGGTGTAAGTCCAGGCATGATTTCAGAAATGTGGACATGCCCAATATGGACGTCTATAGAGAAATCTACATAGATATCCCCAGTATGGTTACCAACTTTTTCACCGAGAAAAACCCGACACCTGTGGCTCGCCATGCTCCACCCATTCTCTGCCCCTAGTCCCACCCCTGCCCCGCCCCCAGCCTGACCCACAAAATTTACTGAGGATACGTGTAGGCTAACTTCCTTGGTCAGATAATAATTAAACTGGGAACCCCAAAATCCAAACATGAAATGTACAACACTGGAGAAATAAAACTATAAAGTCATTTCCTCTTGCACTAAAGAAAAACGCAAAGATGTTAGCAATACACACTTCCCAGACCAGACATATTCCAGTTAATAAATTCAAAATAAAAAGTATTTTTCTACCTTCTGTTTGGGCATTTTATTTTTCAGTTGCAATTGCTCCAGTCACTTTCTTCTGGTTTCTTTGTGTCTTCTGCGAGCTATCCATTTGTCCTTCCTTCTCTTTTCCAGTCTCTCTCTATTTCTGCTTTAACATACTGATTGTTTCCCTTGTGCTCTTTCCCCCAATTCTTTCCTTATTCCTTTATCATCCATTTAAATTTCACCCTTCCATTCTCAAGCCCCTCTTACTCTCCCAATACCCAGCCCATCATAGACTTTTCTTCCACACAAAATATTTTTCCCCTCTCCATTCTCATTCCCCATCCATTCTAGTCCTCCCCCAAAATCAGTTCCCTTAAAGTTCTAGACCCACCCAGCATCCACTCCCTTCTAGTCCCATTCTCCCATGCCCCACATCAGCCCATTTCCAGTCCTATTCCAGCTCTTCATCAGCCCATTTCCAGTGCTAGCCCTCACACCACAGACCATTTCCAGTCCTAGCCCCCCCCCAATCACAGCCCATTTTCAGTCCAAGGCCCCCATCACAGCCTATTTCCAGTCCTAGGCCCCCCCCCACCATCACATCCCATTTGCAGTCCGAGTCCCCCCGCACCATCACAGCCCATTTGCAGTCCTAGCCCCCCCCCCCCACCATCACAGTCCATTTGCAGTCCTAGCCCCCCTAATCACAGCCTATTTCCAGTCCAAGTTCCCCCTCCCTCCACCATAGCCCATTTCCAGTCCGTCCCCCCCCCATAGCCCTTTTCCAGTCCAGGTCCCCCTCCCCATCACAACCCATTTCCAGTCCATTCCCCCCCAATAGCCCTTTTCCAGTCCAGGTCCCCCTCCCCCTCACCACCCAGGTCCAGTCCATGTCCCCCACCCATAGCCCTTTTACAGTCCTTGTCCCCCTCCCCATCACAGCCCATTTAATTCCATTACAATGCTCCCCCCCCCCCATTGCCCTTTTCCGGTCCAGGTCCCCCCCCCTTCACAACCCATTTCCAGTCCATGTCCCCCCCGCACATAGCCCTTTTACAGTCCAGGTCCCCCTCCACATCACAGCCCATTTCTTTCCAGTCTAATGCCCCCCCATAGCCCTTTTCCCGTCCAGGTCCCCCCCCCCTTCACAACCCATTTCCAATCCAAGTCCCCCCCATAGCCCTTTTCCAGTCCAGGCCCCCCCCCATCCTAGCCCATTTGCAGTCCTAGCCCACCTCATCCATTCCTGTTTCCAGTCCAAGTACCGCCTCCCTCCACCATAGCCCATTTCCTGTCCATGTTCCCCCCCCCCCATAGCCCTTTTCCAGTCCAGGTCCCCCCCATCACAACCCATTTCCAGTCCATGTCCCCTCCCCCCCCCATCACAGCCCATTTCTTTCCAGTCCAAGTCCCCCCCCCCATAGCCCTTTTACAGTCCAGGTCCCCCTCCCCATCACCGCCCATTTCTTTCCAGTCCAATTCCCCCCCACCCATAGCCCTTTTCCAGTCCAGGTCCCCTCCCCCCATCACAGCCCATGCAGTCCTTGGCCTCCCTCCCCCCCCCCCCCCCCCACCAGCACCACGGCTGTCTGAGGCTTTAGAGGGAGCTGGGGAAGCCCGCGCGAGGACCCTGCTCCCTCTGTACAGCTGCCAGCATGAAGAGCCTTTTCCTTCACGCTGGCGGCTGTTTCTGTGAAGCCGCGAATGCTGGGAAAGGTTAAAGGGTATTGCCTTTAACCTTTCCCAGCAATCGCGGCTTTACAGATACAGCCGCCAGCATGAAGGAAAAGGCTCTTCACGCTGGCGGCTGTACAGAGGGAGCCGGGGCCTCGCGCGAGCTTACCCTGCTCCCTCTGAAGCCCTCCGGTGTGTGGGCCGCCCCAGGGAAGGTTGTTTTTTTTGGACGGGTTGGGAGAAAAGCCGGTTTTACCTCTGCGCCGGCAGCCGGCCTGGCCATGGAAAAACCGGCCAGGCCGGCTGAAAACCGGCCAGTTGGCAACCCTAAATCCCCAGAATAGCACTGCAAAATGTGGGTGTCTAATAGCATAATGGTTAACGTAGCTAGTTAGGAGCAAAGTAACCCGCATTTCAAAGCCCAATGTTGGCCTTTGTGATCTTAGGCATAGTGTAGTGGTTAGAGCCCTAACCTACTAAGCAACAGATCAGTGCTTGATTCCCACTGACATGCCTTAGGCAAACCACTTAACTTTCCATTGTTTCAGAAGAAAGGCCTGGTAATTTACTTCAGGTCATACTGCCAAGGAAGCCCAGGAGTCAGCATTGGCCTTAAAGGCACACATTATATTTTTACCTATTTAGAAACATAGAAATATGATGACAGAAAAAGCCCACATGGCCTATCTAGTCTGTCCTTCCATATCAACAACTACAACAGTCCCCTATTTCAAGTACTTGCTTGGTTTGGTATTAGCCCTCAGTTCAGAGCCATGGTTCAAGTTATGTATCATAGCTCTTCTACCAAACATTTTGTGAATGGCTTACTTTCAGATACTTTAGGGTTGGAAAGGGGGCCAAGGCAAGTCTGTCTCTTTCTGCCCTGTTATTTAATTTGGCTTTGGAGCCCTTACTGTTAGCCATTTAGCAGAATCGTGATATTATTGGCATTACAATTACAAATATAATGTTACGCTCTGCTTATGCAGATTATATTTACCTATATTGACGGACCTGGAGAGTTTCCTTCCAGCATTATTGAGGTCACTTGGTGAGTTTGATGATCTCTCCAGGTTCAAGGTCAATTGGAATAAGTCAGTGTTAATGTCTTACGTGCACTGTATTAAAGAGAATTTTGGTTCATAGCAATGGAGGAATGATGACATGAAATATCTAAGTATGTTTTTTCCCAGATCTTATTCATACTGTAATGAAGCCAAAAAAAGAGCTACTGAAACAGGTCTGAGAACTTTGTATTCAATGATCTTCACCATTCCTCTCATGGTGGGGGGAAACTGAAGACTGTTGTAAATTAGCATTGCTCAAGAAGTCTGCTATGTTTCGAGTATGATTCCAGTTCTTTTTCACAGACTTTTTATAAAGCGCTAGATAGAATTCTAGTGGAGTTCCTTTGAGGGAAGAAAACTCATAGAATTGCGCTAAGGAAGTTGTAATGGCCCAAAGATTCCGAGGGGGGGGGTGGTAAATTTCCCTAATTTCATATTTTATCTTTAGGTGATTTTGTTAATTCAGGTGTACTGTATGTATGGTTGCTGGATGGAAGCAGGAGTAGTTCTTCCATTAGGCCAGTAAGAGTGCCAGTAATCATGTCCTATATAAACTCTAAACTGTGATTTATCTCACCTAATTACTAGCCTGTCAAAGAGATAAATACTGTCCATTCAAATATACCCTAAGAAAAAGGAAAAAAGATTTATTTTTGTCGGCTCGTTTGCCTTGAGAGGGAACTTTCCCTCTCTCGTAGCAAACCCTCCTTTTTTGCTTCAAATAAAGAATGCACTCATCCTTTTATCCTATACCGAGGCAAAATTATAAAATCATCCTCAGTCTCCTGGAATGTATAGAATTAATAGTACTTAGCTCAAGAGTCCGACGTGGTCCAATCTCAAATCCATGAGTCAGCAGACGCTGTCTCAGAATCAACTGAGACATGGAGTTCTACTGGATACAAGCCAACCTTCACGTAGTTCCACAACTACAACTTTTCTTTTCTTCCTCACCCCTATGGGTTTAGCAATCCAAGGTTTTCAATGGATCTTCCGCTAGAGATGTATATTAAAAGATTGTACACAATATCGTGTTTCAAAACATGAAAACTTCTGGTCCTTCTTCATGCAATACGAATCTAAATCATTAGCTGATCCGAATAACTTTTAAACTCAGCCTCGTTCCTAGATATCATTGGCTGTCTGAGTCATCAGGTAACCAAACTCCACCAATCTTGAGATAAACTGAGACCCAAGGGTGTTATTGATTGTAAGTGGTATATCCAAGATTGTTCCGTACATTGCAAGTTCTTTAAACGGTCTTCCCCTCGAGTCCCTTCAGGGATATAATCTATGACTCGCCATTTTAAATTTTGAAAAGTGTGGTTAAATTCTACACAATGAGAAGCTACCGGGGCTGACAAAATTTTTGTATTTATGTGAGAACGATGTTCTCTTGGATTGCTAAACCCATAGGGGTGAGGAAGAACAGAAAAGTTGTAGTTGTGGAACTACGTGAAGGTTGGCTTGTATCCAGTAGAACTCCATATCTCAGTTGATGATTCTGAGACAGCGTCTGCTGACTCGTGGATTCGAGATTGGACCACGTCGGACTCTTGAGCTAAGTACTATTAATTCTATACATTCCAGTAGACTGAGGATGATTTTATAATTTTGCCTCGGTATAGGATAAAAGGGTGAGTGCACTCTTTATTTGAAGAAAATAAGGAGGCTTTGCTGCGAGGCTTTGGGCAGTGGCAGTCTGCGGCCCTGGTCATACATGTCCAATTCTGATGTTGGCCCTGTACGTCCAGGGCCAGCAGAGTAGATGGGAATCTTATTCCACCTCTGAGATGGAGTAAGTTCCCCTAGACAGCAAGGGACGACAGACCCGGAGCATGTCAAAAGGTAGAAAGGCGCAGGAGATTCTCCGCAGACCGATTTTGGCAATGGGAGACCAGATTGAGGGTCGGGCTGCAGGGAATGAATTTAGTCGGCGGCAGCCAGGGATTGCAGCTCCTAAATGGAGCTTGGAGCCTTGACTGAGTTAGCTGGGTAGGTGCCTGTACGTGCAGGCCAACGGGAATCGGGTCTGGGCCTGCATGTACAGGCTTAGATGGAATTCTGATCTCGCGGGGGCTAGACGTGCCCACAGGATCAGAATCCCATCTACCTCTGTGCATCCAGTTCTGTCCGGATGCACAAAGGCCGAGACATCCAAGTTAGAATAGGCCTCCACCTGTACAGCAGCACTGAAAATCGCTGATATATGGATAACGTCTTGCTCCACCATGGCTCTGCCCCTGGACTGCTTTGGCATGATCTGAAAAATGCCAAGACAATCAGACAGAATATCCAGCAACACTTTCCAGATAGTGCAACTCTATATTCCTTTCAGAAGCATGTCTCTTTATAGCAGATGCTGCTATATGGATAAGTGTCACCGAATGTCGACCTCAATAGATTTTAGCAGTGTATTGGATTTGTGTAGAGAAAGGGAGAGAAGAATCAAAGATGTTCCTAAAGTTATGATTTGAGGGGACTAGGAGTGTGACAGTTATACCCAGAAAGAGAGAAAGGGGAAAATAGGTTTGGGAAAAGATAAGACGCTCTCTCTTAGCCATTTGAGTTTCAGGTGGCAGTGGGACATCTAAGGAGCAATATCAGATAAGTAGGCTGAGATTTGGGACTGCATTCCTGATGAAATTTCTTGTGCAGAGCGGTAGATATGAGAGTCATCAAAATAAAGATGATACTGAAAGCCATGAGAGGAGATCAGAACACCAAAGAACAAGTTTAGAGAGATAAAAAGTCCCAACACCTAGCCTTGAGATACATTAATTAATAGTGGGATAATGAGAGAGGAGGATCTACCAGAACACACTAAAAGTGCAATGGGAGAGATAAGAAGAAAAGCAAGACAAAACAGTCCAAAATCCAACTAAGGATAGAGTATCAACACTGCTGAAAGCAGTGGATAAGTCAAGAAGGATCAGGATCGAGTAAAAGCCCTTCATTTTATCAAGAATAGGTCACTGGAGATTTTGACTAGGACTGTATCTGTAGAATATAGAAGGCCAGACTAGAGTTGATCAAGAGTGCCTTGAGATGAAAGTCAAGACAACAGAGGTGAACAGCATGCTCAAGTAATTTGGATGCTAAAGGAAGGAAGGAGATGGGACAATATTTATTAGGAGAAGTAGAGTCCAGTTTACGTTTTTTGAAGAATAATGTGATCACAGCATGCTTAAAGATAGCAGGAACAGTTGCAGTGGAGAGTGATGAATAAAGTATGTGGCAGATGGAAGGGATTACAACAGGGGGGATAGAGCTGAGGAGCTGGATGGGAATGTGATTAGAAGTAGAGATTTAGAGGAGAGGCAACTGGCAGTTTTCTCTGTGATTTTAGGAAAGGCAGAAAGAGTAGCTGAGGTTGAAGGAATGGTGTGAGAATGACATGGAGGAAAGAAAAATGAAGGTCATCTCAGAAATCCTAGACAACCAAAAACCAGATATACTATGTGTAACAGAAACATGGCTGTCAGACACAGACAACGTTTACCTAAATCAACTAAACAACAATAACTATGACATCTTCTACACACATAGAACTCACAAAAAAGGTGGTGGAGTACTAATAATGTCAAAAAAAGAACTAAAAGCCAAAAAAACTAACATCGAACCTACACACCAACATAGACACCCTCATTGTGAAAATTGGCAACATACAATTTGCCTAATTTACAGGCCTCCAGACAAACAGTCAGAGAAATTAGACTCTCTAATTGACTATTTAAGTTCCTCCACTGAGCAAAATCAATCATAATGCTCGGAGACTTTAATATCCCCTCATTACCTGCTGCACATGCCTCCCTCTTCTTAGAATCACGACATGGATTTTCACAATATAAACACCAGTACGCATGAAAAAGGTAGTATCTTGACATGGTATTCCTACCTAAAGCACTCTACCAACTCTATAACCCAACATCCCTCAAGTGCACAATGACCCATGGTCAGATCATTACCTTATCAATTTTAATATCACAATAAATAACACAACAGTTAAACGAATACCAACTACTGCACCTACCTCAAGATTTAAAAAATACAATGAAGAAGAATTCCTTGACCTAATAATCCCCAATTTATCAACCCCACCACTAAACCTAGATACAGCAGTAATGAACTGGCCACAAAACTATCACCAACGCTGCAGTTAAAAAACAAATAACTAAGAAAAAACACACACGCTAAAAACAGCCAAACCCCCTGGTACAATAAAGATCTAAAGCTAATGAAAAAATTTAAGAAAAGCTGAACATATGGAGGAAAAATAAAAACACAATTACAAAGGAATCATACCTCACGCTACTTAACAAGTATAAAGACGCTATAAACAATGCCAAGAAAATTACCACACCTCCATCATAAACAACGCAATAAATAGACCTAGAGAACTTTTCTCAATAGTCCAAAAGTTGACTAATAATAATCACAATTCCAGCAATGAAATCACAGATATAACCCCACAGACACTGGCAAATTACTACATGAACAAGACAAAGCACCATCCCCTACTACCTAAACGGTAGACAATTCTCAAATACCTAACTCAGATGAATGGTCTGTATTTCAACCCTTAACCAAGGTAGAGCTCAAATCCATCATCACAAACATAAATACTACAACCTCACTACTTGACCCATGTCCAGTAACCTGGATAAAGAAACTCTTTATCTGTATTATCTCAGTTTATCATCCCAATAATAAAACCTCTCCCTAAAAACGGATACTACCCCCTACACTAAAACACGCACAGATCCGCCCAATCCTAAAAAACACTCCCTTGACAATCATCACCTAACTCTTACAGACCCCTAGCGAGTAGTCCGTTCATGGCCAAATTAATTGAAAAAAACCGTACAAATTCAAACACAAGAATTCATAGATAGCTCAGCCCCACTTGATGACCAGCAATACGGGTTCCGCCCCAGACACGGAGTAGATTCACTCCTAACCGTGCTAATCGACACCTTGTGAGGGGAATAGACAAACCCAAACAAGCATTCTTACTCATATTCATTGATGTTTCTGCAGCCTTCGACAGTGTTCACCATTCAACAATGATTAATAAACTTAAACAAATAGGTATAAAATCCACTGTTCTAAAATGGTTACTTTCTTATCTAACAGACCGATCTCAAACGGTACAAATCGGAAATCTCACATCAAATACATACAAACAAGAACTAGGCCTTCCACAAGGCTCAGCACTATCCGCGTTACTTTTTAACATATATTTAAAACACATATGCAAAATATTTAAAAAATTCAATGTCCTCTATCATCTGTACGCGGATGACATAATGATGTATGTCCCATTCAAAATCCCAAATATCCCTATACAACTCATTAACGACTGCCTCACTGAAATGAAAACAATCTGTACATCAATCACTCAAAAACAGAAGCCCTAATAGTAACTAAATGCACAACATTCATTCCCCCTTCTCATATTACGTTGCAAAATAATAATATCACACTAAAATCTGAAATACGCTACCTAGGTGTTATTCTGGACAAACATCTCAGCATGGACACCCATGTAAGAAACATATCAAAAAAAGTTTACTTTAAAACTAAAAATATTAAAGCAACTCCGCCCACTAATGCACCTACAGGATTTTCAACGCGTCATACAAGCAATCATAACCCCACATTTCGATTTCGCAAATCAAATCCTACTTGGCGTAACTAAGGAAGCCATAAAAAAACTTCAATTAGCACAAAATGCCGCAGCAAGGACCATTACGAAGGCCCCACCTTTCCAACACATAACCCCAATATTAGAATATCTACACTGGCTCCCGATTCAAAGCCGTATTGAATACAAAACTATCTTAACTACCTACAAGCTATAACAAAAACAGCACCCCTGTCCATAAATAACCTCATAAAAATAGAACCTACCCATAATCTCCAAAGGAGAGACCAATTATATAAATTAACACCACCAAAAGTATTCATTAGAGCCAATAAATCCACAAACAAGAAGCCTTCTCACATGCAGCCCCCATCCTGTGGAACACAATCCCAATAGAATTAAGACAACTACCTGATATAATGGAGTTCAGAAAAAAACTCAAAACACACTTATTTACAAAGCATTATGGTTCTATGACCAGCTCTTCTCTCACCCCCCAGCTAGATAAAGGATAATCAGACACAGGGTAATACACTATTTCAACAAAAGAATGAAGCGCTGTAACCTAAGACGAAGTGATTAAGAAAATGTAAAAAAAAAAATGTATATAGTTAATTGTACATAGTTCACTATTGTTATTTGTTAATTGCTATTTGTTAACTGTAATTACCTAACTTTAAACTTGTTATATGTAAAAACAGATCACCCTGTTTAATGTTGTTATATGGAAACCGCACCTGATCAAATGGAAGGAGCGGTATATAAATAACCTGTTAATTAAATTAAATTAAAATCTTATGAATTAAAAATGGACCTTGTGAACCTTGTCATAGAATTAGTCATCCATAATCTGGACAGAGAGGCAGCATGCAATAAAGTTACAATGTAGCACATTTAAGACTAATCAAAAAATATATTTTCACTCACCACATAATCAAACTCTGCAATTCGGTACCAGAGGATGTAATAAAAGGTGTCAGTGTATCTGGATTTAAAAGAGGTTTGTAAACATTTCTGGAGGAAAAATCCAGAAACCATTATTAAAGAGGACCGGGGAAATCCACTGCTTACCCATTGGACAAGCAGCATGGAATCAGTGTACCTTTTGGGAACCTGACAAGTACTTGTGACCTGGATTGATCACTGTTGGAAACAAGATACTGGGCTTGATGGACCCTTGGTCTGACCCAGTATGGTATATCTTATGTTCTTTATGTTATTTTTCAATAAATATATTTATTTAAAAAAAAAACAGATCCCCAACACTGTGGGTACACAGTATCTGGAGTCATAACAACAAAACTATCAACAAACATTTTTCAATTTTATTTATCTTTTATTTATTTAAACTGCTTTTTATACCGCCTTATCCTGTAATCAAAGCGGTTTACATGAAACTTTAAACTTAAACTGGATACAATAAATTACTTGGGGTATTTAACAGGGTAGTAACTATTTACACGTTGGAACCATCTACGTCAGAGAAGGGTTATCGTGTCTTTTGGAATGTTTCAAGAGTCCTTTGTTGGATTCAGTTTTACAATATGCAGCCCTCCGCTTCCACCCTTACCCTATGTATACCAGTGCACTCCCCTCTCATATACAACCATCCAAGTCCCCACCACTGGCCGAGCTTCGCCAACCAAGCACCACCCATCTTAAAATATCAGCAGATCATTCTGTGCACTCGGGGCAAGGGTAGAGACATACTCCCCCCATAGTGCCAAAAAAGCAACTTTCTTCTTGCTGCACACTGCCAGGTACTCCATTAACATCAGTCTGTTGAAACAGCTACGCCATTCCCAGTAAGGGGGGGGGGGCGTACCCTCCCTCCAGTGCCTAAGAATCAGCTATTTCCTCACTAAACATGACTTTCACACCAAAAACCTGGTCTCCTGGCCCTGATATAGCTGGCTCCCCAGATCATCAAAAATAACCAACTTGGCGGCCACCATGACCATCCACCCTATTAAAGTAGTCAGACAGTTCTGTACCCGCTGCCAGTACCTCTGTATCACCACATAAACCCACCATATATGGGTCAAATTTGCCCTGAGTTGAGCACATCATGGGCAGCCACCAGCTCCTTTTATCCCTATCCACAGAGTCTGCAGCAGGGAAAAATGTACCCTACAGACTGTTCTGTAGTGGAGTTCCCTCAGATGCACACCTTTGACCAGGCCTCGAATACAGGCTATCACCCAAAGTATAACACCCAGATCCACCATGGTTCTGTGATCTAGCGTCCACTGGGCTTCCAAATCTGAATAATCACAATGGGGAGGTCACTTCCCCAGTTTTCAGTAGTATTGTGAGATGGGCATTGTACTCCTATCCTCCAACTTGAAAAACTGCTGCAGGTGGTCAAGTGGTCCTGGAGACAGGGACCCACATGACAGTGAACAAACATAATGCCAAAGCTGCAGATAAGCAAATATGTGGCCCCTGTCCACCCCAAATTCCTCCTGCAGGTATTGAAATGACTGCATCGTTCCCTCCTCATCCACCACCTGTTGGAGCAGACACAAATCCCTCCTCTCCCACCCCCAGAAAGGATCAGCCTCCATTCCTGGGGGAAACTTACTATTACCCTGAATAGGCAAAGAGCCACTCACCCCCAGAAGGACCTGCCATTTGTTACACAGATATCTCCAAACTCCCCACACCGATTTGATGAGCATACTCCTGTGCAGTCACTGCAGCAACTCCCAAGAGTCCAAGTACAATATGGCCAACAGGCTAAGAGGGGCAACAAAATCCTCCTCAAACTCTTGAAGGGTGAACACTGAGGTGTGCCTTAGCCAATCCCAGTGATGATACAGTTGGCAGGGCAAATTATACAAATGGAGGTCTGGAAGAAGAGGGGGTTCTTCTAGTCTTCACATTAGTACACCAATGCCACCCACACTGACTTACCCTTCCAAACAAACCAACATACCTCCCTTTCAATCATTTCAAGGTCCCGTTTAAGCAATGTAACCGGGAGGATCTGAAACACATATAGAAGTTTCAGAAACAGGGTCATATGGAAAGCCGCCACCCTCTCCAACATGGACTAGGGCAGTGGCCCCTATCCCTCATCTTTGCTTTCAGGTGACCAACAGGGCACTGTAATTGAGTTTATAGAATTGGCCCAGATCGATCGGTAACTGAATGCCCAAATATTTAAATTTATTTATTTATTTAAGGTTTTTTTTTATACCACCTTATCTTGTAATCAAGGCGGTTTACATTATAACTTCAATTTTACAGAGAACTTGCAATAGTTACAGCTAACAATTTAAACATAACTGGACAACTTTATAGCATGAAAATGGATGGGGGAACTTGGAGTGTTAAAACATGAATTATGTACAGGTGATGTATAGTATGGGCACTAGATCCGAGTAGTGCTGTGGAGTTAGGTGGGTTCATTGAAGTGCTTGATGAAGAGGAGGGTCTTGAGCTGTTTCCAAAAGTCCTTTAAGTCTGTGGTTGTTCTTAATTTGGCTGTGAGGGTGTTCCAGATAGATGGGGTGGAAAGAGAGAGAGAGCCCTCCTTGCAGTGGAATTTTTGGCCTTTGTGAATAGGTTGGGTGTAGATATGGTGTTAATATTACTGCTTCTCTCAGGTCTGCTTTTGGGTTTGGTACATATGAGTTCCTGCAAGATACTGGCTGTTATGATGTTTTTGATTTTGAAGATGGCAAGGGCTGATTTATACTTGGCTCATGAAGAAATTGGCAACCAGTGGAGTTGGAATAGGAGGGGAGTTATATGGTTATATTGAGATGATCCCATGATGGTTCGGGCGGCAGTATTTTGGACTAGTTGCAGGGTCGAATAGTTTGTTTGGGCAGTCCTTGAAAGAGGGCATTGCAGTAGTCCAGTGTTGGTGTTATGATGGACTGAACTACAGTGCGGAAGTGTTCTTGACTAAGGAGAGGCTTTAATCTTCTTATAGTTCCAAGTTTGTGGAAAGCAAATTTGGAGGTCTTATTGATGTGGGCTTGTAGGTTGAGATGCTTGTCAACGGTGACCCCAAGGTAGCGGACTTCATCTTTTATTATTATCTGGTTATTGGGAAGTTTGATTGTGGCAGGAGGGATGAAATCGGTGTTCCTTGTGATGATTATTGCCTCAGTCTTCTTGATGTTGATGTTGAGGTTGTTGTTGGAGAGCCAGGTTATAATTTCATGGAGGCATGTTGACATAGTGGTAAAGTCTGGGGTGTCTAACTGTATTAGGGTGTAGGCCATAATATCATATGCATATATGACATATTGTATCTTGTGTTTCTTGAAAATATTGCAAACTGGTTGTACATAGATATTGAAGAGGAGGGCAGATAGTGAGGACCCTTGAGGAACTCCCTGGTGTGTGTGGAAAGGAGATGAGGTGAGGGGACCAGATTTGACTCTCTGTTGTCTGCCGCCGAGATACAAATGGAACTAATTGAGGATAGTGTTTTGGAGACCAATCGTTGCTAGTCGCTTCAGAAGGATATTATGGGAAACTGAGTCGAAGGCAGATAAGATGTCAATAAAGATGAGCAGAAATCCTCTCCTTGTCTATTCCTTTGAGCAAATTGTCAAAAAGATGGATGAGTAGTGTCTCAATGCTGTGATCTGGGCGGAATCCATGTTGGTGGGGATCCAGAGGGGCATGTAGGTCAATGTGGTCTTGTAGCTCTCTCTGAACAATCTTTTCAATAATTTTGGAGAGGAACGGGATGCTGGATATTGATGGGTCAGTGCTGTGAGGTGAATTATTCTTTGGCACAGGGCGGATGGTGGTTTGCTTGAGTGCTGTGGGCATGTATCCTTGGGTGAGTGATGTCTTTTGGATGTATTGAATTAAATTTTCCTTGGCAGTTTTGATTCATGTGACTGGGCAAGGATCAGATGGTGCTGTGGTTGTGTTCAGATTGATTATAATTTGGAAGACTTGTTCAGACAACGGGATGCTGAAGTTATACAGGTAGCCTGAGGTAATGGGGTTTTCACTGATGGAGAGGATGTCTCTTATAGCAGTGTCTTTGTGAGGTGTAGTTTGGAGGGGTTTCTTTTTGGATTGAAGATAGTCAGCAAAGGTTTGAGGATGTATTGTGTTTTCTTTTTTTAGAGCTGGGTGCTTTGTTAGAGAGCATACAATCTTGAAGAGCTCCTTGGGTTTATTGCTGGCTTTTAGAATGAGATTGGTGTGATATTGTGTTTTATGTTTGTTGATTAAACTGTTGTATTCTTGTTGTGTAGTCTGATATTGTTTTAGCATGTATTCAGTCTTGTCATGCCGCCATTGGCGTTCATGTTGGCATGGTTTTCTTTTTGATTCTCTTATTGTAGTGGAGTACCATGGAGCTGACTTTGTCTTGTTTTCTTTATGGAATGGGGTGGTTCGAGTTGGGACCCTC
The DNA here is from genome assembly GCA_033557465.1 of Ichthyophis bannanicus. Taxonomy (NCBI): domain Eukaryota; kingdom Metazoa; phylum Chordata; class Amphibia; order Gymnophiona; family Ichthyophiidae; genus Ichthyophis; species Ichthyophis bannanicus. The sequence continues at coordinate 906,113,965 of CM066034.1, forward strand.
GCTGCTGTACTGATGGTAGTATTCCATATGTTGACAGCATTGTCAAGATTGGTAAAGTCCTGGGGCAAGTATTGTAGGGTGTCTCTGAGAAATTCTTTCTTATCAAATGCTTTGAATCGCCTGGTCAGATTGTCAGATTTCTGAGATTTGTGCTGTTTGTTGATGTGGAGTTTGAAGAGTATGGCATGGTGGTCTGACCAAGGTATTGGAGTTGTAGTTGGTGATGTTATGTGCCCTTGCTCTAGTATGCTTGCTGGAGCAAACATGAGGTCTGGGGTGGAGCCAGAGTGATGAGAAGGACCTGTGAGAATTTGCTTTAATAAAATAGAGTCTATCGCTTTATGAAAGGCTGCTTCCTCCTTGTTAGTTGCCGAAGTAATGCCACACCCGCCCACCAGAAGAAAATCTGCGCTCCAGTCCGTCCGAAGCTGATCCAAAACATCTAGCGCTTCTGACTTGTCCATATTTAATTTCAAATCCGCTATTCCCCCATACAGCTGGAATTCCTCCAATAGATGGGGCAGGGATAGGCGCGGGTTCGACAGGTGAATCAGAAGATCATTGGCAAATGCTGATAATTTAAACTCACTCTTCTCTATAAAAATACCAGCCACCTCCTGCTTACTATGCAACATCCGCAATAAAGGGTCCAAGGAGAGCATAATCAGCAGCAGGGAAAGTGGACATCCCTGCTTCGTGCCACATGATAAATGGAGGGCTGATGACATAGTCCCATTCACCAGCACTGCTGCAGTCAGCTGGTGATACAAAAGCCGCACCATTCTCAAGAAGGGCTTCCCCAATCCATATTCTGGGAGAACTGCAAACAAATAATCCCATTCAACACAGTCGAGTACCTTCTCGACATCGAAGCTAAAGGGCAGAGATGGCTGCCGCGTCTCATGATTTCATTCCAGGGAGGCTAAAATCTGGCACAGATCATTTACCATGTACTGGCTCTGACAGACCCACCTGGCACTCATGGATCAACTCAGGAAGCAGAAAGGCCACCCTGTCTGCCATAATTTTAGCCAGCAATTTTAAATCAAAGTTAATAAGCAAAATGGGGCGGTAGGATTCAGCCTTCAATGGATCCTTACCTGGTTTTGGGATAAGCATTATATAGGCCCGGTTGACATCTTGTGCAAACTCCCCCCTATTCACGTGTTGCTGTTACATCACAACCACGGGTGCCACCAGATGGTCTTGAAGGATCTTATAGAACTCCGCACTGAACCCATCTGGGCCAGGCATCTTGCAACACTGTGCCCGCTAGATATCCTGCTATACGTCCTCTGACAAAATTGGCGCCCCCAGCATTGTAGCCTGTTCCATGATTTGAGGTACGGGCACCCAACGAAGGTATGCTGCTATTCACGTAGAGGAAACCTGGCCCCCTGTATACAGGGACCGGTAAAACTGCCGGTAGATCTCTGCTATCTTCGTAGTTTTCCAGCACAACACCCCCCCCCCCTCCCGAGTATCCCTGAGAGACACCATGTATTGGGATACCTGAGCCCCCTTCAGACAGTACACCAGCAATTTATCATTTCTATCACCATATTGGTACAACTGGAACTTATAGTATAATAGGGACTTCTTCACCCTCTGATGGAGAACTTCATTCAAGGCTACCTGTGTTTCCATAAGCCATGCCCTGTGTCCTGGCATTGGGCGTCTGGCATATCACTTCCTATCTGCCACCACCTGGCATTCTAACTGGAGGACCCAAGCACTAAACAGCTTACGATGCCGTGCAGCATAGGAAATGATGTCCCCTCGCAACACAACCTTTGCCATTTCCCAGAACAGCTCCAGTGTATCAACATTCTTTATCAACAAATGGAGAGTAGTGGCCCAGCACCATCATGAAGATCGCTGAGTAAGGTGAATGTGAGAAGATCATCTTAATGGTAGAGGGCAATAATGGAAGCAAAGTCTTCAGGAGAAAGCCAAATCTCACTTAAAACAAGAAGATGTAAATTATGTGAGAGAAAAAGGTCGTGAATGTAAACAAGCTTGTGGGAACTAGAGCAGACATTCTACTGGGAACATAGAAAGATAGAGGGAGAAGAATCAGAATAAGACTAGAAGGTTACACTTTGATGTGCATAGATGGAGTGAGAGTTGCCATTGAGTTATCCTCTCTTAGCCCAGGATAAGCAATGTGGAATCTGTGTACCTTTTTTGGAACCTGCCAGGTACTTGTGGCCTGGATTGACCACTGTTGGAAACAGGATACTGGGCTTGATGGACCTTGGTCTGACCCAGTATGGCATTTCTTACGTATGTTCTTATATCCCAGCTAAGAGCAGAAGGAGGAACTGTAGGACATGGAGAAAAGAAGAGGAGATGTGATGGCAGTGCTCTCCATAAGAATGGAGATGGCTGAGTAAGAGGAAGAAAGTTTGAAGCCCAAGAAAAGAGAACGGAGAATAAGACAGAATGACTGTTGAGGTGAAGAATGTAGAGAGAGTTGTAGAAGTTTTAAGTAGGGATAAAGATGGGGGAGAGTTAGTATCAGGAAGAAAAAGTATAGCAGCGTCATGGAAAACAGAATAACATGCAGCCAAAGCCAAAGCGGGTCATGGTAGACTCAGGGATCACCATGAAGGTAGCTGGGAGGAATATACAAATGGACTGCAATCTCTCCAGCACCATTCCAAGCTCTTTGCTGTGAAAGAGATGGAAGGCCTTAACATGCCACTTCTGCAGGGGTATGATGCAGCTTGTCAATTCAGATAGCTTTTTGTTAAATGCCGTTGAGTCGGTGTTGACTCCTGGCGACCCTCTGGATAGTTGACCTAATCAGATTGCTTACAGATTTATTTAACCCTGAGTCTCCTGCTCCTGCTGCTAGGAGTGCCATTGAATCATTCAAAACTGTATGTCCCATCCTCTACCTCATGGTAGCTCCTGTTATGTGGCCCATGACTCTTATATTGGTTGTCCATCTGTAACATTTTAAGATCGAGAAAGGTTTGTGCTATTTAAACCTAGTGCATTCTTTCTTCATTGATCTTATGAAGAGAGGATAACTCAAAACCTGTCCATTAAAAAGGTATCACATAAAAACTTGTTTGTCGATCCTTATTGCTATATATACAAGTGGACTAACAGAGTAACTACAGTTTCTTGCAAAAGAAATCAAGATACTATTTTGTCTGTTTTTTAACCAAAATTGGGCAAATTATGATTCCTAGTGTATTTAATTTCAGTGCATATGTATGGATATAAGAGAATAAAAACGGACAAATGGTGCAGATTTGTTTATGTTCTTTTGAGGTTGTTAAAATGGAAAATTTAGCACTGTATGCTGCAGTATGTTTACTTGCATTCATATGCTTTCCATTTCTCCTGTGTAGGAGGAGATGAGGCTCTGATGTTTATTTTAGTAGTTGGTTGGTTGGTTATTATCTCATATGTCATGGATTTGGAGTGGTAATTATTAAGCTGCAGTAACTGCAGATTAGTAACTACCACTAGAGTTGACCTCTAGTACTAGTACCATGAGACTACCGCTAGGGGATTGCAGGTACCATTTTGAACCTGGCACTGGCCTGTATAGGAGTGAGGTTGCTCCTTTCTGGGTACCACTAGACCACCAGACTAAATCGCTATCCAGTGAAACTGGATATTCAATGTTGCTGGCCAGATATGGCCCCAGCACTGGATATCCAGGAGTAACTTAAAGCGGCAATGGCCAGTCACTTTAACTGCACTGGCCGCCACCGCTGAATATTCCCCTTGAGGTGTTTAGCGTGCATTTGCATGCTTTGCATCTCATTATTGTTACCACAACATGCGTTACCACCTCATGTGTTACAGAAAAATAACCACATTATCATCAATTAATGTGTGTTATGGGCCAAATAATGTGGGTTGTTGCCATAACGCGCTTTATTAACTTATGTATTGTATTTTGTTTTTGTTTTTAAATTTGTTCACCACTTTGAGCGATCCTGGGTTACAAGGAAAGTGGCTTATAAAGGTTTTAAATAAATGTCCTATATTACATTGTATTGTAGATGCTTATACATAAATAAATGTTTCAACAAGTTTTGAATTTCTGCATCCAATGAATTGGCATAGTAGAACTCTGCTACTGCTAGTTAATTAAAATAACTAAATTAAAGCGCACAGCATTAAACAGTAATCTCCCTACTGGAAATAAGTAAATTGTACTGAATACATGTCATACAACTGTTCACTCACAGAAAGAACAGTGACATTCAGTGCTGCTTGTATAACTATAAAAGAAAAGATCCCTTAGTTACAAATCAGTTACATTGCCATTATGGTTTTCTGACTCCTTATGAAGACATAAATGATTCATCGGTGATCTAAAACAGAAGAAGTAGGGTGGGACTTTTGGCAACTTCTTTCTCTTCACATACTTGTTTCTGAAATGTTGTTTTTATGTTTGGTTTATTACAGACAGTGTGGAAGATGAGTTTGAACTATCCACTGTGTGCCATCGTCCTGAGGGACTAGAGCAACTAGAGGAACAAACCAAGTTCACCAAAAAGGAATTGCAGGTCCTGTATCGAGGCTTTAAGAATGTGAGTGCCATGCCTATTCAATAATTCAGTATGTTGGTGGGGAAAACAAACATCTCATTTATTAAATGGATCCAGGGGGTGGGTCCCACTAAGAGCTATGGGTAGAAGCAAACTCATGAATGGGATTTTTCCTGTATCACAGTCCAGTGTTCTGACTGCTAGACTACAGCTTTGCTCTGGTTGTTGAAACTATACTAGGATTACCACTTTTAGAACAGCATGTACCACTGAGTGAATTATGCTAATTTGCCAGCCTGATAGAAGTATGATACATCAGCATACATTTTTATAAATTCTTATTTGAAATACTAATGTTAAAAAAGTGAAGAGGATTATAAATGGAGTGCTAAAACTGGACCTACCACTGCTGATAAGGAATCTGCAATTGAGCGCATTTACCTGCTGAGAAACTGGGGTATGTTTATTAAGCAGCGGTGGCAGCTGCCGTGCGGTATCGGAGCCGCAGCCCCATTGAATACAATGGGGCTGCGGCTCCGATACTGCATGCCAGCCACTACCGCTGCTTAGTAAACATGCCCCTATGTCTTAAAACTTGAGGAAAAGGGAAATTGTGTTTATTTAAAAGTAAGTTAAACAGTAGGATGGGTAAAAGCTCTCAGATTTTCTTTTCAAAAAGTAAGTTAAAAAGCAGGGAAGGGTAAAATGTCTTTGTGTTTATAGAAATAAATTGCTGGAGAAATTACCCTTCAGAGAAGGGAATGGGTCTTTGCTATTAGAAGATAAGAGAAAGCTGATATTATTTGAATAGGTGTTAATATAAGCATCATGACAAATTAAAAGGGAATCATGAAAAGAATTTGTTAGAAGAAATTGCTTTAACAACACAGATACTATACATAGAGGTAAACCAGAGTTAATTTACACTTAGGGGCTTGTTTACAAAGCTGTGGTAGCGGTTCGCGATCGTTATCGGAGCCTCGATCCCATTGATTTCAATGGGGCCGCGGCTCCGATAACGACCGCGAACCGCTACCGCGGCTTTGTAAACAAGCCCTTTAGTCCCGAAGGAGTCCTGAGACAGGATCTGCACTGCTGGTAAGGAATCTATTCTTGTAAGTATTTATTTGCTGTGAAATTATGTCTTAAAACTTGGGGAAAGGGGAGATTATGGACTAAACTGATAAATTCAGTGTTTATTTAAAATAAAGTTGAACAGTAGGGCGGATAAAAGCACTCTATTTTGATTCCCACCCCATCCATCTCCTACCCACCCTAGACCCAGTCTTTGATTTTTAGGATTTTAAGACAGTTAAGAAATTAGGAGGGCTTAATTGTGGATTTTCATCAGCCAGTGATTAATTTATTATTTATTTGTTTATTTTATTTAACTAGGCTTATATACCGCTTTTCTACCAGTCAAAGCGGTGTACATTCAGGTACTATATATATTTTTCCCTTGTCCCTGAAGGGCTCACAATCTATGTTTTAACCCTTAACAATAGATTAATTGTAGCTCATGTGCAGTTCATTGAGAAGCAAACATAAAATAATAGCATAAAATAGACCTAATAAACTTAGGGGACTTTATATTAGTTTAAACAGCCCCATTTCCTTAGCAATTCAAATAACTAAACAACTCACCAATACTAAGGGACATTTATTAGACTGCACTAAGGGGCATGTTTACTAAACATTCCTAACGTGCGGGGCCGTGCTAGTGTGCCTGTGCCATATAAGGAGTGGGCGGTTCAGGCAGAAAATAGAAAAAAAACGGTAGTAAGCAACCGGACGTGTGTGCGTCGCGCTAATGTGCGGGGGTCGACATTAGCGCGTGGAAAGGCAAAGTGGCGCGCTGCTGAGTATACAAAACAACAGAGCCGTGGTACAACGGTGAAGACACTGACCAATGGTGCAGGGGCCATGGGTTCAATCCCCCAGTGTGCGCAACGACAAAGGTCAGCTGAGGCAGTAACTGTAATGATTAACATTGTTTTAGGAGGCAAATTAATTTGGAACGGCATAAGGCGGCGCACAGTTATTTTTGGGCGGCAGAAGGCGGCGCACAGTGCTTTTTGGGCGGCATAAGGCGGCGCACAGTTATTTTTGGGCAGCAGAAGGCGGCGCACAGTTCTATTTGGGCGGCATAAGGCGGCGCACAGATATTATTGGGCAGCAGAAGGCGGCGCACTGGTCCCCTTGGGCGGCAGAAGGCGGCGCGCTGATAGGCACAAGGCGGCGCGCTGATGCACAAGCACAGGAACAGAGCCACAGCACAATGGTTTAAACACTGACCAATGGTGCAGGGATCAGGGGTTCAACTCCTCACAATGCCCAGTGAAAAATGCCTGCTGAGGCAGTATGTATTATGTTGTGGAGTGCTGTAGGAGGCTGTATAATTTTATTTTGTTATCACTACTAGCAAACGCACTCTCCCAGCATGTTAACATACGGCGGCCCATAAGGCACATGTTACAGTGCACTGTTCGCCAAGGCACCCTTGAATGACCCCTATAGGGCAGCATGTATGTTGCGACACAGGATAATGTATAGTGCACCCTATAGGGATGGCAACCATAAGGTGGCCTACAGGGCGCCCTATGAAGCACCCTCAGAGGCACCTAATGGGTATAGTAGCTGAGGGTGGTCTTGCCGGCATAGACATATGTACAGTAAATAAAAATAAAGCTGTGGACAGCCCTACCAAAGGGCCCACTGTGGGTTTGAACTCATGACCTCTGGCTGCACAGGCAGTGATGTAACCATTGCGCTACAGCTCCATAGCTGTAAGCAGGGCCCCTGGCTGGCTGCAGATAGCCTACACGTCACCTCACAGACAGTCTGCTGGTGTCAACAGGATAGGGTTAGGCCACCCGTACCCATGATGCACTGCACATGCAAATTAGCTGTCCGCAGATGGACACAAGATGGGGAATGCACCCCCACAGCACCTCGGCCCTGTTGGGGGAAGTGACCGGGTGCACCCACACAGCACCTTGGCCTAGTAGGGGGCACTGACCGGGTGTTTTACTGGCACAGAGTAGCCACACACCGTTACATCGTGCGGGTACTGTGCTCACCCTGAGTGTGCAATGAGGTGGCCAGGACCAGGTCAACAACACCTGCCATAGCTGATGGAGGCCAAGCGGGCGTTCCAAAGCAGTGTTAATGTGTAAGATAGCTAGTTTCTGCACAAACACCATGGATATCCCTGTCTGCCGCCATCAGGCACCCCCCCCCGGTGGCGATCGTGGTCCCCATCAAGGGATCCACACTCTACCTCCCTGCAAAGGTGGCAGTAGAGGGCAACATCAACCCCAGTCCTGCTGAGGAACACCACCCCCCCCCCCCAGGCAGGCAGCTCCATACACAGCCATAACACAATAGCAGACAGACATAAGCCCAGGGTATGGTAAGCTGCACTCCACCACCAGATATTCCCCTGCAGCAAGCCAACAGCCACTGCACCCTGCAAGCCATTATAGCAAGACATTTACCAGCTACAAACAGTCTGCTGGTTAGTCCATAGTGCATGCTCCCAATGGAGATGCATGCACCCAGAACTGGGCTGTCTGCATACACAGCAAGCAGATAGATCAGTGACTGGGCCCCAAAGAGAAACCCATATGTATCACATGAGAGAACTACTATACAGCACTATGGGGGGGGGGGCCTAGCCATGCTGGGGTCACTGCACAGTCAGGGTGAGCGTGATCCCCCAGAAGGACATGCTTTGGCCACCCTGTCTGTGTAGGTGGTGGCCGGACACTACAATATCCCAGCCAATGTCCCTGCCAGGGCCCTATGCCCAGTGCAGATGCATCCTGGCCACGCCACCCTGCCCTGGCTATACCCATGGTACCTTGCACCTCATTATGCACATTGACTGGCCAATACTGGCAACAGTGCTGGCAGTGCAGGCTGTTGAAGGGGCTTGCAGCCAACACCCACTGCATAGACAGACACACACTTCCACACCTCTGCCATCATGGTGCTACGATTGAGGGGGTAAGTAGCCTTGCCCATCAAACCGGTCCTGAGCACGGCAAGGCATGGATATGGTACGCATTACAGCTGGTGGGCACTCCCCAGGGTGGTAAGCACCGTCAGAGGCCAGGCCTGGAGCATGCCCTGCAAACACCTAACAGATTGTTCGGATGGGGTCAACTAGCAGTATGTACGTAACGTATGGATAACTGCCTGCCTGTGCTCCTAGCAAACGTCTCCGAGCTGTGTACCGTATACCTCAGGTGTAGGGTGACATTGGTAAGTTATGCAAGTGCTCGTTTTGGGTGCTGCATGCACGGTCCAATGTTCTGCCTTTCCAGGAGACATTGGCCAATGGGGCCTGTGGGTGTGGGTGTGTCTGCCCTTGATGGCTGCTGCTTTACGGCACAGATTCCCAACTCCAGTCCAGGTTTGCATCACACTGTTCGGGTTTTCCTGCTATCCCTCATGAATATGCATGGGCTACATCTACATGCCATGGGGGTGGTGCATAGATATACAGCACAGGCATTTGTATGAGTGTCAGCATGGAACCTGACTGGTGTGTGGCCCACCAGGACTGCATTTGGGTGAGTCTGCTCTAGGTACTGCCCCTGTTCATGGTGTCTGTGCTCAGTGGGGTAAAAGATAGATGTCTTACCATTGCATATGTCCCTGCCATGAAAGGTGTGTCCTTACTATCACTGTTTAGTTGTGGGAAAAAATATGTGGGCAGGATTGGCAGTAGCCCCAGCTGGGCTTTGAACCTGTGACCTTCTGTTCTTGTATGCACTGTCTGTGTGCACTGCACCACTGTGTAGCCACAGATTGGTTGGATTCCCTGGACTGTCCATGACTGTGGATCCGGCAGGACCTGTCTGTTGCAGTGGACTGTGCCAGCCTGCACATGGCTAGGCCTCTGTCTTCTGTGGTTAGCAGCCACTGCCCCCTGCACCACATGTACTTGTCCGCCAACATGCTGGCATGAACTTCTCTCAGAAAATGCAGTTGACCTGATTTCAATGTGGCAGTATGGGACTGCATTTGGGGGACTTGGCTGTAGGTAATGCCCATTGTTGTGGTGTGTGTGCGGTGTTGGGTAAAATATGGGTGTTTCCCCATGCATACAGGGGTGTCTGCGCTATCTTTATTTAGTGGTGGGTAAAATATAGGGACTGGGCTGGCAGGTGCCCCAGCTGGGTTTTGAACCTCTGCCCTCTGGTCCTAGAGGTAATGACTCTGTCCGCTGTACCACACTTTGGCCACAGAGACAGTGCAGCCCCTGGAGGCAGTAAGCCTGGCAGGATGGAGTCAGAAACCCTGCTCTACGCAATTCTACTGTGGGCATATGCACCCTGTCTGGTGACAAACGTGCACATAAACCCCGGAAATGACCATGGGAAATGTGGGACACAATATCGCCACGCTGGGCAACAGTGATATTAATGGGCAACCATAGCAAACACTCCCAGGAAAGCTCCAAAACGTGGAAATGTTTTTTGGAAGAGTCTCCTCTCAGTAGACCCTTCCAAAATTCATTTCTTTTTTCTGGAGCTTTGCTGGGTGTGATTTCTGTATTTGCCCATCACTATAACTGTTCCCCAGCTGAATTACTATTTTTAATAGTTCTGTTGTGGTCATTTTCTATTTTTATTTTCACTTTTGTGCTGTGCACATATATCACACTGCTCACGTTTTGCTGGTTTCCCCGGTTTTCCTGTACATTGCTGACGGAAATGGTTTCTCTTCCCTTTAAATGCTTTCTACCGCGAGTGTTTCACTCGCGGTCGTTTTTACATGCAAATTCGGGCCCGATACTGTGCGGGGAGCCTCTCCCCTCCCACTCTCCACCCATTGACCCCGTCCCTCCGCCCCTCCGGAGCCTTCCTCCGCCCTCCTTTCGCCGTTCCACGCCTCTATCGGACATTTGCGGGCCCGCACTTGTACGGGGCCCGTTAGTGAGCCGTGTACCTGTGCGGGGGTTACACGCACGTGTGCGGGGCGTTTAAACGCGTTTCTGTGCGTTTCAGTGCCGCGTTGCCGTGCGCTATTTTGCGGCGCGCTATTTTGCGGATTTTAGTAAACATGCCCCTAAGGTTTTGCAGGTATCATGCGTTGATAGTAGAAATCAACATGTGGTACATGCAGCAATAGTGGGCTACCTATTTGGGTGTGTACAGCATTACCCCCGGCAGATACTGCACTGATTTGGATTATAACGCGTGCCAGCAGCAGTTGCACTTAATGCGGATGCACGTAATGCCACCTATTTAAGAGACGTTAAGTGTACCCTTGCTGATTGCAACATTGCCAGCAAACATGTACAGGGCCGGCCCGTCCATTAAGCAAGAATGCTGTTTGCACAGAGCCCTGCGTTTTAGGGGGCCCCGCGCAAACAACATTCTTAATTAAAAGCCCAATTTAAAAAAAAAAAGCTGTCTACTGCTGCTGCCACTGCCGCCATGGCAGCGGCAGAATCAAATGTCCCGCGGCCCCCCTGCCTGCCCGGCAGAGCCCTCGTTACATTAAGTCTCTCAGCGCTTGCTTTCAGAGCCACGAAGAGAGAAAGCCGGCATGGAGGGGAGTGATGCAACGAGGACTCTGCTGGGCAGGCGGGGGGGGGGGGGCACAGGACATTTGATTTTGCCGCTGTCACAGCGGCAGCAGCAACAGACAGTTTTGTTTCTTTTTTTAATTTACCCTGGATTGATGGGGGGGAGGGGGGTTTAGGACTGGTAAGGGGCTATGGGGGGGCTAAGATTGAAAATGGGGTGATGGGGGGTTAGGACTGGAAGTGGGCTGATGGGGGGGTTAGGACTGGGAATGGGCTATGGGGGGGCTAGTACTGGAAATGGGCTGATGGGGAGGCTTAGGACTGGTAATGGGCTATGGGGGGCTAAGACTGGAAATGGGGTGATCGGGGGGTTAGGACTGGAAGTGGGCTAATGGGGGGGTTAGGACTGGTAATGGGCTATGGGGGGCTAGGACTGGAAATGGGCTGATGGGGAGGGTTAGGACTGGAGGTGGGCTGATGGGGGGTTAGGACTGGTAATGGGCTATGGGGGGGTTAGGACTGGAAATGGGCTGATGGGGAGGGTTAGGACTGGAAATGGGGTGATGGGGGGTTAGGACTGGTAATGGGCTATGGGGGGGCTAGGACTGGTAATGGGCTGGGGGGCTAGGACTGGAAATGGGCTGAGTAGAAGGGGGGCTTGAACTGCAAATAGCTGATGGAGACGGGGGCTTGGAATAGAAATGGGTTGAGTGAAAGGGGGTGCTTGAACTGCAAATAGCTGATGGGGATGGGGGCTTGGAATGGAAATGGGCTGTGAGGGGAGAAGCTAGGGCTGGAAATGGGATGAGTGGGGGGGGAGCTAGGACAGGAAATGGACTGATGGAGGTGCTAAGATAGGACTGGAAATGGGCTGTTGGGGGGTGCTAAGATTGGAAATGGGCTGTGGTGGGGGCTTGGATTGAAATGGATTCATGGAGGGGCTAGAACTAGAAGTAGGCTGACGGGGGGCTTGGATTAGAAATGGGCTGAGTGGAGGGGAGCTAGGATTTGACATGGGCTGATGGTGGGGCTAGGAAATGACTAGAAATGGGCTGATGGGTGCTGGGATTGGAAATGAGCTGATGGAGGGACTTGGATAGGACTGGAAATGGATGGGGGAGCTAGGACTGGAAATGGGCTGATGGTGGGGCTAGGATAGGACTGGAAATGGGCTGATGCGTGGACTAGAAGGGAGCTGATGTTGGGTGGGGCTGGAACTAGAAGGGAGCTGATGTTGGGGGAGGGTTAGAATGGGATGGGGCTGGGAGAGTGAAATGGAGAGGGGAAAAATATTTTGTGTGGGAGGGAAGAAAAATTTACAATTGGCGGGTATTGGGAGAGTAAGTGGGGACTGAGGATGGAGGGGTAAAATTTGAGTGGATGAAATAGGAATGAGGAAAGAGCAAAAGGAGAAAGATTAGTATGTTAAAGCAGATGTAGAGAGAGAATGGAAAAAAACTAGTAGAGAGAAGAAAGGACAAATGGACAGCAGACGATGGAGAGTTAGCAGAAGACACAAAGAAACCAGAAGAAAGTGGCTGGAGCAATTGCAACTGAAAAAAAATGCACAAAAGGTAGAAAAATATCTCTTTATTTTGAATTTATTAACTGGAATATGTCAGCTCTAGGAAATGTGCATCATTAACGTCTGTGCTTTGTTTAGTACAAGAGGAAATTAATTTCTAGTTTTATTTCTACAGTGTTGTTGTACATTCCAAGTTTGGCTTTTGGGGTTCCCTGTTTAATTGTCTTCCTGTTTCTAAATTGTGATTCCTTGTTTGGTGATGGTCTATGTTCTGCATGTGTAACTGAGCTGAGGTATTCTGTTTGTGTAATTTCTATTTGACATTGCCACTTGTTCTCTTTCCCCAGTAGGTCATGTATTCTTATTCTCTGAAATATATTGGTTTAATATTTGCAGTGTTGCCTTTTGATAGGTAGAGTATGGTGCTTTGTGAGTCCTGGTAGTGCTGTTACGATACGGCGGGTTTGCTATGGGTTCTAAATGGTCAGTGTTTGTAGTAGTTCCTAATGTGCCTGGCGGTTGGCATTGGATTATAGTAATGTAGAAATCTTTTAGTCTTTCTTTATCCATACACTCATTAAGAGGCATGTTGTTAGTGTATGGTAGCATTATGCAAATATTTATGCAAATGAGGCCCCACACCAAGTCTCCGCATGGCCCTGCACCCCCCTTGGGCCCCCCCCCCCCTGAACATGTACTGTCAACCCCCATGCTAATTGCACTGTGCAAACACACCCATGCTCTGTCCTGACCCCACTCATTTTCTTCCCCATCATGCACTAAGCAGATAGCGCAGAATTAACCCCTCGCTGTCTGTTTAAAGTGTATACTGCTTGCACAGCCCATTAGCATGTGCTCAAGAATGCTTTAACAGCTAGCACACTTAGTAAACATGCCCCTAAGATGCAGATAGCAGTCCAGCAGTGAGATGGGGCTATCCCATCTTTTGCACCAGTCCTTTGCCACATGTACGGTATGATTATCTCCCAGGTGGTAAGAGAAAGAGTTCAATCTGTGGAAACTAGAGTAGCAAACTTGAAGGAGCTGAGGCAAACAGAAAGGTATATGGAGGAGACTTTCAAGGACAGAGTAGAGCAGTCCTACCTCGAGTCTGGCAGCCCCTATGTTGCCTTTGTGAAGAAAACTCACTGGAAGCACAGTATCACCTTGATGTGGCAGGATGTGATCCTGTAGCCAGGACCTGACCGCCAGGTGATGCAATATCCGTTTATACCTAGATTGTGTCTGCAGTGGTGTGTAACCAGGAGGGAAGGGTTAGAACGGCCATTATAATTGCCAATTCATTCATTAAGAATCAGCTGGATGACCAGTGGGCATAAGGATCACTTGGTAACTTGCCTGTCTTGTGTGAAGGCAGTGGACCTCATGCATCACCTAGATAGGATTTTGGACAGTGTTGCTGAAGAGCCAGCCATCTTGGTATGTGTGAGCACCAACAACATGGGGAAGAATGGGAGGTAAGTTCAACTTCAGAACCTGCACTATGCCATTCTCAGAAATGCTTCCTGTTCAAAACGCAGAACTCAAGAGGCAGGCAGAACTGCAGAGTTTCTATGCATGGATGAGACCGTGCAGGGAGGAAGGGTTTAGATTTGTTAGGACTGGGAAATATTTTAGTGAAAGGGGAACCTATTCCAAATATGGTTCCATCATCACCAGGGTTGTATCAGGCTTTTGATGCTAACCTTTAAAAAAGAGAGAGCAGCGTTTAAATTAGAACTTGGGGGCAAGCTCAAGAGTGCATGGTTCAGAGTAAGGTATCTTCAAGAAATACTGGCAAAATGTGGAAATTAGAATATCCCAAAAGAGGGGTTATCATAAAAGCTGAAGTAGCCCAAGATTATTTAAATAAAGAACAAAGAGATAAATTATTCCAAATTACCCCCATCAACTGCTATGCAAGTCGTAAATACCACTACTATTTATCATTTTTATAGAGCTAAAAGGCGTACGCAGTGCTCTTCAGAGACAGGTAAGAGACAGTCCCTGCTCATAAGAACTTACAGTCTAGTCAAGACAGACAACACAACAAGTGGGGACTAGGATATATCTAGGACTTTAAAATGTCAGTTAGGAAATGCAAGATGTCTTAAAAATAAGATAGGAGAGTTAGAATGTATGGCAGTAAATGAAGAATTAGACATAACAGGCATCTCAAGAGACCTGATGGAAGGAGGACAACCAGTGGAACACCGTGATGCAATACAATGTGTGCCTTCGAGTCAGTCCTGACTCCTGGCGACCCAGAAGCTCCTGGGTCCTTGGGCAAGTCACTTAACCCTCCATTGCCTCGGAAGAACACCATGATACCAGAGCAGAAATTATATCAAAATGACAGAGTGAATCACACTGCTGGAGGGTTCATACTATGTTACCAGTGGCATATATCAAACATGATTAAAGTTCTGCAGGAAACAAAATGCAATGCAGAATCTTTTTATGGATAAAAATTGCATGTATGACGGGAGGGATACTACCATCTACCTGGATAGGATGAAGAAACAAACAGAAAAATTCTAACAGAAATTAGAAATGCTAACAAATTTGATAACACAATAATGGAAGATTTTAAATACCTCAGTATTGATTGGGTGTCATATCAGGACATGCTAAGGAGGTAACATTTTTAGATACCATGAATGACTACTTCATGGAAGAGTTTATCCGAGAGCCAGCCAGAGAGGAAATAACTTTAAAACTAGTCCTTATTGGTAACACAGGAACTGGTGCAAGGGCTAAGGGTGGTGGGATCACTAGGCAATAATCATCACAATGAGATCAAATTTGTCATCTTTAGAAGGAAGATACTAAAACTACTGCTGTAGCGCTTAATTTTAAAAAGGGAGACTGTGAAGGGGTATATAGAAGGGATCCCCCACCACTCATTAAATTCAGCACACTTTAAGAAAGCCATAGCTGGAAAGCCTAGTGGCAAGGGCGGGTCCCAAGAAGGAAGGCCCCAGGCCTATGCTTGAAATGTGTATATATAATTGCAATATTGCAGACATGCCAAGTCACATGCATTAAGCATTGGACACACACATTCAGCCCCACTCACATGTGGAGGGGGGTTCTAGGATAGGACAGGAAATGGCCGATGGGGGGCTAGGATTGGAAACAGGCTGATGTGGGGGGGGGGGTGCTTGGACTGGAAATGGCTGATGGGGGGCTAGGATTGAAAATTGACTGATGGGGTCTAGGACTGGAAATGGGCTGACGGCGGGGGCTAGGAATGGATATGTGCTTGATAAGGGGAGCTTGGATTGGAAATGGGCTGATGGGGGCTGGAATAGGGCTGGAAATGGCTGATGAGGGGCTAGGATTGGGGGAGCTTGGACTGGAAATGGGCTAATGGGGGCTGGAATAGGATTGGAAATGTCTGATGGGGGACCGGGATTGGAAATGGGCTGATGGGAGGAGCTTGGACTGGAAATGGGCTATTGGGGGACCGGAATAGGACTGGAACTGGATGATGGGGGGCTACAGTTGGACTGGAAATGGGCTGATAGGGGCTGGAATAGGACTGGAAATGGCTGATGGGGGGGCTAGGAATGGAAATGGGCTGATGGGGGTGCTAGGACTGGAAATGGGCTGATGCGGGGGAATGGGAGAATGGGACTAGAAGGGAGCGGATGCTGGGTGGGGCTGGAACTAGAAGTGAACTGATGTTGGGGAGGACTAGAAGGGGATGGGGCTGGGGGAGTGAGGCTGGAGAGGGGAAAAGATATTTTGTATATGAGGGAAGAAAAATCTATGATTGGCCGGGTACTGGGAGAGTAAGTGGGGATTGAGGATGAAAGGGTAAAATTTGAGTGGATGAAAAATAAAGAAAGAAAGAAATGGAGGAAAGAGCAAAAGGGGAAGATCAGTATGTTAAAGCAGATGTAGAGAGAGAATGGGAAAAAACTAGAAGAGAGAAGAAAGGACAAATGAACAGCAGACAATGGAGTTAGCTGAAGACACGAAGAAACCAGAAGAAACTGACTGGAGCAATTGCAACTGAAAAATAAAATGCCCAAACAACAAAAGGTAGAAAAATACTTTTTTTATTTTGAATTTATTAACTGGAATATGTCAGCTCTGGGAAACGTGCATTGCTAACGTCTTTGCATTTTGTTTAGTACAAGAGGAAATTATTTTATAGTTTTATTTCTCCAGTATTGATGTACATTCCAGCTCTGGCTTTTGGGGTTCCCCTTTTAATTATTGTCTTTCTGTTTCTAAATTGTGATCCCTTGTTCTTTGTTTGGTGATGGTCTATTTTCTGCATCTGTAACCAAGCTAAGGTATTTTGTTTATGTAGTTTCTCTCTGACAGTGCCACTTGTTCTCTTTCCCCAGTAGGAGATGTATTAGTATTCTCTGAGACGTATTGGTTTAATATTTGCAATGTTGCCTTTTTGATAGGTAAGATTTGGTGCTTTGTGAGTCCTGGTAGTGCTGTTATACGGCGGGTTTGCTATGGATTCTAAATTGGCAGTGTTTATAGTACTTCCTAATGTGCCTGGAGGTTGGAAGTGGAGTATAGTAATGTAGAAATCTGGTAGCCTTTCTTTATCCAGACACTCATTAAGAGGCATGTTTACTAAAATTAGTGCATAATAACATTATGCAAATATTGTGCAAATGAGGTCCCTTATGCAAACGAGGCCCCCAATGAGTCTCCGCACATGATCCCACACCCCCCTTGGGCCATCCCTGTTGGAATATGTTGATTTTTGGAATTTAACATTTGCTGCATTTTAATATTTGGCAGAATATGGGAGGAAATGCATTGTCGTTTCATTTTCTCTGGTGTTGCACTGCATGTAGAATCTGGATTCTTAGGGTTTCAGTTTAACTTTTGACTACATATTTCTATTGTCAGTTTGTGGTAATTTCTTCTATTTTCAGTGAGGGTCTATCTATGTTTAGAATGCATGACTGAGGCCAGGTATTCTGCTACCAGAACATAAAGACATAAGATATGCCATACTGGGTCAGACCAAGGTCCATCAAACCCAGTATCCTGTTTCCAACAGTGGCCAATCTATGTCACAAGTACCTAGCAGTTTCCCCAAAAGACACAAGTTCCACAATACTTGTATTGGGTCAAGCAGTGCATACTCTGGATCCCCTTTAATAATGTTTTATGGATCATCCTCCAGTAGCAAATTCCAGAGTTTGATTACACGTTGAGTGAAAAAATATTTTCTACTAGTCTTAAATAGGTTAACCTGTAGCTTCATTGCATGCCCCCTAGTCTTTCTAAATTTTGATGGCGTAAACAATCGATCTACGTTTTTCTGTTCCACTCCATTCATTAATTTATAGACCTCTATCATATCTCCCCTCAGCCGTCTCTTTTCCAGGTTGAAGAGCTCTAACCTTTTTAGCCTTTCTTCATAGGGGTATCCTTCCATCCCCTTTACCATTTTGGTGGCTCTTCTCTGTTCCTTTTCAAATAACGCTATATCCTTTTTGAGATATGGCGAACAGAATTGCATACAATATTCAAGGTGCAGTCACATCATGTAACGATACAAAGGCATTATAATATCCTTTGTTTTATTCTCCATTCCTTTCCTTATGATATCTAGCATTCTATTTGCTCTCTTGGCCGCTGCTGCACATTGGGGGGAGGGCTTTAACATGTTATCTTCGATGGCACCTAAATCTTTTTCCTGGGTGATGGTTCCTAATATGGAACCTTGCATCATGTAATCATAGTTTGGGTTTTCTTTCCTAGGTGCATAAAACTTTGCCTTATCCACATTAAATTTCATCTGCCATTTGGATGCCCAGTCTTCCAATTTTTCAAGATCCTCTTAAACGTTTCCACAATCCTCATGGGTTTTAACAACTTTGAATAGTTTTGTGTCATCTGCAAATGTAATAACCTCACTCATTATTCCCATTTCCAGGTCATTTATGAATATGTTATAAAGCAGCGGACCCAGCACAGATCCCTGAGGTACTCCACTATTCACCTTTCTCCATTGGGAAAATTAGTCATTCAGCCCTACCCTCTTCTTTCTATCTTTTAACCAATTCCTGATCCACAATAGTACACTGCCTCCTATCCCATGACTTTTTAATTTTGCCAAAAGTCTCTGATGAGGGACCTTGTCAAAGGCTTTCTGAAAGTCCAGGTACACTATATTAACCGACTCACCTTTGTCTACCTGTTTCTTCACACTTTCAAAAACACATAACAGATTAGCAAGACAAGACCTTCTTTGGCTAAAGCCATGTTGGCTGTCTCACATTAAGTCACGACTATCTACATGTTCAGTAATTTTGTTCTTTATGATGGTTTCTACCATTTTTCCCGGTACTGATATCAGGCTCACCACTGTAGTTTCCCAGATCACCCCCGGAACCCTTTTTAAAAATTGGTGTTACATTGGCCATCCTCCAGTCTTCAGGTATTACAGATGATTTTAGTGATACTTCACAGATTACTAACATTAGGTCTGCAGTCTCATATTTCAGTTTTCAACACTCTTGGATGTATGCCATCCAGTCCAGGTGATTTGCTACTCTTCAGTTTATCAAATTGTTGTAATACATCTTCCAGGTGTAATGATATTTCTTCTAATTCTTCCACAACATCATCTTTAAATACCATTTCAGTCATGGGTAACATCCCTACATCTTCCTCAGTAAAGACCAAAGCAAAGAATTCATTCAGTCTCTCCGCTATGGCCTTGTCCCCTCTTAGTGCCCCTTTTACCCCTCTATCATCTAATGGTCCGACTGACTCTCTCACAGGTTTTTTGCTATGAATGTTCTTGAAAAAGTCTTTATTATGCGTTTTTGCTTCCACAGCAAGCTTCTTCTCAAATTCTCTCTTTGCCTGCCTTTCCAATGTCTTGCATCTAACTTGCCAGTGCTTGTGTTGTTTCCAGTTTTCATCATTTGACTCCTTTTTCCATTTCCTGAAAGATGCTTTTTTGGCAACAGCCTCTCTAACCTCACCTTTAAACCATGCTGGCAGTTTTTTGGACTTCCTTCCACTTTTCTTAAAGCTTGGAATACAGCTGGTCTGGGCTTCCAAGATAGTATTTTTAAACAACACCCAAGATTGATGTAAATCTTTAACCTTTGCAACTGCTCCTTTTAGTTTTTTCTTAACTATTTTCCTCATTTTATCATAGTCTCCCTCTTGAAAGTTAAAAGGTAGTACTGTGGATTTCCTTACCCTCCCTCCTCCATTTATTAAATCAAACGTGATCATGCTATGGTCACTATTGCCAAGTGGCCCCAAAACCCTTATCTCTTGCACCAGATCTTGTGTTCCACTAAGGACTAGGTCCAAAATGGCTTCCTCTCTGGTCAGTTCATGAACCAGCTGCTCCAAGAAGCAGTCATTTATGTCATCTAGAAACTTTATCTCCCTAGCATGTACTGCCGTGACACTGACCCATTCGATACCAGGTTAATTGAAATCACCCATTGTTATTATTGTGCTGTAACTTATGTTAGCTTCCCTGATTTCTTTGAGCATTTCATCATCCATTTGTTCATTCTGGCCAGACGGTCGATAGTACACCCCCACTGCCTTCGCCTGTTACTTCTGGAGAGAAATCTGCAACTGTGAGTATATACTTCTGGTAATTTTCTAAAAAGAATTCTTTGTATTAAAGCTACTTAATTTGTGAACCCACTGTTTTTTGTTGGATCAGTTGGGGCCTAGTAGCAGCAATTAAAGTTTGAATTTAAAACACAGAGGAGAGCTTTCTGGTTACATTTCATACCCAGCAGAGAGCTTGTAGTTTAAATTTAATAGTCACTCAGGGCCAAGTAACAGCAAAGTACTTTTAGTTTAAATTTAACACACAGAAGAGAGCTTTCTGGTTAAATTTAGTACCCAGCAGAGAGCTTGTAGTTTAAATTTCATAAGAAGTTAGAGCCTAGCAGCAGCTAAGAGCTATAATTTAAATCAAATCAGAATTTAGCTTACCTCAGCAGCACAAGACAGGGTACTGTGTAGCAGCCCTCTTTTAATAAGTGTTATTTCCCTCCCTCCCCTGGGATAATCATAGCTTTATAGGTACTTACACATCTTAAAAGACAGGAGGTGCTTTCAGGTGAAGCTCATTACCCAAATCAGTCATACACTAAGGACCTGAGATTAATTAAGCTTCAGGTGAATAAGGTATATTAAACGTATTAGGTACAGTTTTATTGCTATAAATACCCATAGCAACCCCTAGTAAGTAAGAACTTAAAGATCTAGACACAAACTTAAAACTAAGATGCAGACAGCAGTCCAGCAGCGGGATGGGGGCTTTCCAGTCTTTTGCATTGAGTGTCACATGTATGATTTTCTCCCAGTTGGTGAGAGGTCTTACATGTGCACTAGGTGCAAGGAGCTCTTTTCTCTCAGGGAACAAGTCCGTTCTCTAGAGGCTAAAGTAGCAGACTTGGAAAACATAAGACAAACAGAGAGGTACATAGACGAGACCTACAGGGATATAGTCCTGAAGTCTCACCTCCAGTCTGGCAGCATCCCTGTTGCCATGGAGGAGAGAGGTCACGTGACAGGAGAGCATCACCCTGGTGTGGCAGGAAGTGATCCTATAACTAGGACCTGTCCTCCAGGTGATGCAAAACCCTCTCGCACCGAGGAAGTTTCTCCAGGGCCATGTGCCCATGAGGGAAGGGTTAGGACAGCCGTTATAGTTGGTGATTCGTTCATTAGGCATGTAGATAGCTGGGTGGCTGGTGGACGTGAGGATCGCCTGGTAACATGCCTGCCTGGTGCGAAGGTAGCGGACCTCACGCGCCACCTAGATAAGGTCTTAGATAGTGCTGGGGAGGAGTCTGCTGTCTTGGTACATGTCGGTACCAATGACATAGGAAAATGTGGTAGGGAGGTTCTGGAGGCAAAATTTAGGCTTTTAGGTAGGAAGTTGAAATCCAGAACTTCCAGGGTAGCATTCTCCGTAATGCTTCCTGTTCCACGCGCAGGACCCAAAAGGCAGGCAGAGCTCCGGAGTCTCAATGCGTGGATGAGACAATGGTGCAGAGATGAGGGTTTTGGATTTGTTAGGCACTGGGGAACATTCTGGGGAAAGGAGGGGCTTTTCCGAAGGGATGGGCTTCACCTTAACCGGGATGGAACCAGGCTGCTGGCATTAACCTTTAAAAAGGAGATAGAGCAGCTTTTAAACTAGATATTAGGGGAAAGCCGACAGTCGCCCAAGAGCGGATGGTTCGGAAGAATGTATCCTTGAAGGATACTACCAAAAGCAGAGAGGTTCCACTAAAGAGTAAAGTAGCCCAAATGCCCTCAAGTATGGAGCATACAGAGCTTAAAGATCCCAATTTACCCATGTCTAACAATAGTCAAATTAACATGAATAAAATACATTCTCTAAAATGCTTGTATGCAAATGCTAGACGTCTAAAGAATAAGATGGGAGAGTTAGAATATATAGCACTAAATGAAAGGTTAGATATGATTGGAATATCAGAGACATGATGGAAGGAGGACAACCAGTGGGACACTGTGATACCTGGGTACAAACTATATCGTAATGATAGAGCTGATCAAATTGGTGGAGGGGTTGCGCTCTATGTTAGAGAGGGCATTGACTCAGAAAGGATTAAAGTTTTGCAGGAAACAAAATCTGCTGTAGAATCTATATGGATTGAAATTCCATATAAAAGGGGGAAGGCGATGGCAGTGGGGGTGTACTATCGAGCACCTGGCCAGAATGACCAAATGGATGATGAAATGCTCAAAGAAATCAAGGAAGCTAACAAAAGTTACAGCGCAGTAAGTAATAATAATGGGTGATTTCAATTACCCCGGTATCGACTGGGTCAGTGTCACGTCAGGACATGCTAGGGAGATAAAGTTCCTAGATGAAATAAATGACTACTTCTTGGAGCAGCTGGTTCATGAACCAACCAGAGGGGAAGCCATATTAGACCTAGTCCTTAGTGGAACACCAGATCTAGGGCAAGAGATAAGGGTGTTGGGGCCACTTGGCAATAGTGATCATAGCATGATCGCCTTTGATTTAATTAGTGGAGGAGGGATAGTAAGGAAATCCACAGTACTACCTTTTAACTTTCGAAAGGGAGACTATGATAAAATGGGGAAAACAGTTAAGAAAAAACTAAAAGGAGCAATTGCGAAGGTTAAAGACGTACATCAAGCTTGGGTGTTGTTGAAAAATACTATCTTGGAAGCCCAGACCAGCTTTATTCCACGCTTTAAGAAAAGTGGAAGAAAGTCCAAAAAACTGCCAGCATGGTTTAAAGGTGAGGTCAGAGAGGCTGTTGTTGCCAAAAAAGCATCTTTCAGGAAATGGAAAAAAGAGCCAAACGACAAAACCTGGAAACAGCACAAGCACTGGCAAGTCAATTGCAAGGCATTGATAAGGCAGGCAAAGAGAGAATTTGAGAAGAAGCTTGCTGCGGAAGCAAAAACGCGAAATAAAGACCTTTTCAAGTACATTCGTAGCAAAAAACCTGTGAGAGTCAGTTGGTCCATTAGATGATAAAGGGGTTAAAGGAGCACTAAGAGGCGACAAGGCGATAGCGGAGAGACTGAATGAATTCTTTGCTTCGGTCTTTACTGAGGAAGATGTAGGGATGTTACGCATGACTGAAGTGGTATTTAAAGGTGCGGAAGAATTGAAGGAAATATCGATACATCGGGAAGATGTCTTACAACTATTAGATAAACTGAAGAGTAGCAAATCACCTGGGCCGGATGGTATACATCCAAGGGTGTTGAAAGAACTGAAATATGAATTGCAGAACTGCTATCAGTAATCTGTGAACTATCATTAAAATCATCTCTAATACCTGAAGATTGGAGGATCGCCAATGTAACACCAATTTTTAAAAAGGGTTCCAGGGGTGATCCGGGAAACTACAGACCGGTGAGCCTGACGTCAGTACCGTGAAAAATGGTAGAAACAATCATAAAGAATAAAATTACTCAGCATGTAGATAGTCACAACCTAATGGGAGACAGCCAACATGGTTTTAGACAAGGAAGATCTCGTCTTACTAATCTGTTATGGGTTTTTTTTGAAGGAGTGAATAAACAGGTGGACAAAGGTGAGTCGGTTGATATTGTGTATCTGGACTTTCAGAAAGCCTTTGACAAGGTCCCTCATCAGAGACTTTTGGCAAAACTAAAGAGTCATGGGATAGGAGGCAGTGTACTATTGTGGATCAGGAACTGGTTAAAAGATAGAAAGCAGAGGGTAGGGCTAAATGGCCAATTTTCCCAATGGAGAAAGGTGAATAGTGGTGTACCCCAGGGATCTGTGCTGGGTCCGCTGCTTTTTGACATATTCATAAATGACCTGGAAAGTGGAATAACGAGTGAGGTTATCAAATTTGCAGATGACACAAAACTATTTAAAGTTGTTAAAACCCAAGAGGATTGTGAAAAATTGCAAGAGGATCTTGATAAATTGGAAGACTGGGCATCAAAATGGCAGATGAAATTTAATGTGGACAAGTGCAAGGTTATGCACCTAGGGAAGAACAACCCAAACTATGGTTACACGATGCAAGGTTCCACATTAGGAACCAACACCCAGGAAAAAGATTTAGGCGTCATTGTCGATACCATGTTAAAACCCTCAGCCCAGTGTGCAGCGGCGGCCAAGAGAGCAAATAGAATGCTAGGTATGATAAGGAAAGGAATGGAAAATAAAACAAAAGATATTATAATGCCTCTATATCGTTCCATGGTGAGACCGCACCTTGAATATTGTGTGCAATTCTGGTCGCCGTATCTTAAAAAGGATATAGCGATTTTAGAAAAGGTACAGAGAAGAGCCACCAAAATGGTAAAGGGGATGGAAGGATACTCCTATGAAGAAAGGCTAAGAAGGTTAGGGCTCTTTAACCTGGAAAAGAGACGGCTGAGGGGAGATATGATAGAAGTCTATAAATTAATGAACGGAGTGGAACGGGTAAACGTAGATCGATTGTTTACCTTATCAGAATATAGAAAGACTAGGGGACATGCAATGAAGCTACAGGGTAAACTATTTAAGACTAATAAAAGAAAATATTTTTTCACTCAACGTGTAATCAAACTCTGGAATTTGTTACCGGAGGATGTAGTAAAGGCTGTTAGTGTAGCTGGGTTTAAAAAAGGTTTGGACAAGTTCCTGGAGGAAAGGTCCATAAACCATTATTAAGAAGTGACCGAAGATATCAATGCTTGACCCAGTACAAGCATTGTGGAACTTGTGTCTCTTGGGAAAAACTCCTAGGTAAATATGACCTAGATTGGCCACTGTTGGAAACAGAATACTGGGCTTGATGGACCTTGGTCTGACCCAGTATGGCATATCTTATGTTCTTATGTTACCCTTTTTACATGGAATTTCAATCCTTAGAGATTCTACAGTGAATTTTGTTTCCTGCAAAACTTTAATCCTTTGTGACTCAATGCCCTCTCTAACATAGAGCGCAACCCCTCCACCAATTTGATCTGCTCTGTCATTAAGATATAGTTTGTATCCAGGTATCACAGTGCCCCACTTGTTGTCCTCCTTCCACCATGTCTCAGAGATACCAATCATATCTAACCTCTCATTTAGTGCTATATATTCTAACTCTCCCATCTTATTTTTAGACTTCTAGCATTTGCATGCAAGCATTTTAGAGGCTGTATTTTATTCATATTAATCTGGCTATCGGTAGTGAGTGTTTATGCGGGTATCTGTAGTAATCTAGTTTGTTTTAATTTTCTAAATAAATGGTACTACTCAGTGCTGCCTTTTCCTGGGTAGGTCCTCATTGGTTCTTTTTATAGAATGGTAGATTTGTTCTATTCAGATCATTTGTGGGGCTTTGTCTTACTTCACAATACTCCTGGTATTGAAAAAGGTTCATGTTGTTACCATCAAACTTTTTTTTTACATGGTGAGTTCTACAGGGAAGTGTCCTAGTTTTGTTCTTGAGGGAGGCAGTGACAATTACATGTTAAAATAAAACCATAGAAAGCTAAGTATCATTTTGTGGTACTCCCTTCATTTACAAAAAACAAACATTAAGATCTTTCCATATTTATATTGCAAATGTGTTGTGAGAAAAACCTCATTGACCTTCAGTCTCACTCATTGAAATGGTAAATTTATTAGTTTTTTCTTTGCTCATTGATTAGTTAATTGGAGTTTAGTAATTACAGGAACCAACTTGGCATTTTTCTTTCTTCTTTTTTGGAAATGTTTAACTGTTCACCTCCTGGATCTGTTTTTGGAGTTATTTGACTTATGGTCATGTTGCTTTTGTATTATTTTCTTCTTGTATTTTGGAAATGTTTTATAAATAAAAAAATAAAAAATAAAAGAAATGGTAAATTTCTCCACGTCAGACACTGGTCATCGATGAGCCCATATACTGTGCCCGTACACTCTCTGATAGGTACTCCCTATGCCAGGGGTGGGCAATTCCGGTCCTGGAGGGCCGCACACCAGTCAGGTTTTCATGATGTCCCTAATGAATATTCATGGATCTATTTCCATACAATGGAAGGCAGTGGATGCAAATAGATCTCATGAATATTCATTAGGGACATCATGAAAACCTGACTGGTCTGCGGCCCTCCAGGACCGGAATTGCCCACCCCTGCCCTATGCAACTCCTCCTCTATGGTCGCTGCAAACCACCAATTCACACTGCATTGCAGCTATCCTCCACCAACACTCTTGGGAATCACCACTTACACCCCCTCACACCCTCCACTGGCACCCTTGTGCTACCTCAAACAATACGCAGTGCTCTGTGCTGTGTGAGACGTGGACAATGATGGATATGGACACTCACCCATAGGCACATGGACCCTGATACCTGCACCTACACTGATACCTGCACCTACACTGACTGTCACATATCCTTCTCAACTCCTTCATGCCAACACAAACTCACTCCCATTGCCACAGCAGGAAGACAGATGGGGTAGATTGCGGCACCCAGGGGAGAGGGGGATCCGT
This sequence comes from Ichthyophis bannanicus, assembly GCA_033557465.1. Taxonomy (NCBI): domain Eukaryota; kingdom Metazoa; phylum Chordata; class Amphibia; order Gymnophiona; family Ichthyophiidae; genus Ichthyophis; species Ichthyophis bannanicus. The sequence goes on from CM066034.1 coordinate 906,140,535, forward strand.
AAGAAGCAGGTGCTATAGGGGGGCAGCCAGGGGCCTGTGGCTGAGTTGTGGGATGGGAGATATTGGGGGGGGGGGACTTATTGGAGATGGGGCCAATGACAGATGCATAGGGAGCACGGTTGGGACATGGGGAGTCACACAACATGGTACACAGCAAAGAGGGACGACAAGCAAACTCTTCTCTCTCGACTCCACACCAAAACTATCGCATTCGCAGTCAACATAGACAGTAAAGTCCCATACCTGTTTGTGCTCCATAGCAGATCTAGGCTGGGACATCTGGTTTCCACACCTAGCAAGTCCAAGACATTATACGAAATAATATGCCTTGGCAGGGCCGGATTTACCTTGAGTGAGGCCCTACGCCAACAAAAATTGTGGGCCCCCAGCAGGGGCGGCCCAAGGGGGGTGCGGACCTCATTTGCATAAGGGGCCTCATTTGCATAAATATTTGCATAATGTTACCATATACTAACTTTTAGTAAACGTGCCTCTTAATGAGTGTATGGATAAAGAAAGACTAAAAGATTTCTACATTACTATAATCCAGTGCCAACTGCCAGACACATTAGGAACTACTACAAACACTGCCCATAGTAAACCCGCCGTATCCTAACAGCACTACCAGGACTCACAAAGCACCATACTCTACCAATCAAAAGGCAACACTGCAAATATTAAACCAATACATTTCAGAGAACAACAATACATGACCTACTGGGGAAAGAGAACAAGTGGCAATGTCAAATAGGAATTATATAAACAGAACACCTCAGCTCAGTTACACATGCAGAACATAGACCATCACCAAACAAGTAATCACAATTTAGAAATAGGAAGACAATAATTAAACTGGGAATCCCAAAAGCCAAACTTGGAATGTACAACACTGTAGAAATAAAACAATACATTAATTTGCTCTTGTACTAAACAAAGCACAGATGTTAATGATGCACATTTACCAGAGCTGACATATTCCAATTAATAAATTCAAAATAAAGAGATATTTTTCTACCTTTTGTGCATTTTTTTCAGCTGCAATTGCTCCAGCCACTTTCTTCTGGTTTCTTCGTGTCTTCTGCTAACTCTCCATCGTCTGCTGTCCATTTGTCCTTTCTTCTCTCTTCTAGATTTTTTTCCATTCTCTCTCTACATCTGCTTTAACATACTAATCTTTCTCCTTTTGCTCTTTCCTCATTCCTATTTCATCCACTCAAATATTACCCCTCCATCCTCAATCCCCACTTACTCTCCCAATACCCGGCCAATTGTAGATTTTTTATCCCTCCCACACAAAATATTTTTCCCTTCTCCATTTTACTCTTCCAGCCCCATCCCATTCTAATCCTCCCCCAACATCAGCTCCCTTCTAGTTCCAGCCTCACCCAGCATCCATTCCCTTCTAGTCCCTGCATCAGCCTATTTCCAGTCCTAGCCATCCATCAGCCCATTTCCAGTCCTAGCCCCCCCATCACCCCACTTACAGTCCTTAACCCCCCATCACCCCATTTTCAGTCCTTAACCCCCCATCACCCCATTTTCAGTTTAAGCCCCCCCTATAACCCATTACCAGTCCTAACCCCCCATCAGCCCACTTCCAGTCCTAACCCCATCAACCCATTTCCAGTCAGCCCCCCATAGCCCATTGCCAGTCCTACCCCCCCCATCAGCCCACAGCCCATTACCAGTCCTAACCCCATCATCCCACCTCCAGTTTTAACCCCCCAGCCCATTTCCAGTCCTAGCCCCCCATAGCCCATTACCAGACAACCCCCATCAGCCCACAGCCCATTACCAGTCTTAACCCCCCCAAAGCCCATTACCAGTTCTAACCCCCCCCAACAGCCCATTACCAGTCCTAACCCCATCAGACCACCTCCAGTCTTAACCCCCCAGCCCATTTCCAGTCCGAGCCCCCCCCATAGCCCATTACCAGACAGCCCCCATCAGCCCACAGCCCATTACCAGTCTTAACCCCCCCAAAGCCCATTGCCAGTTCTAAGCCCCCCCAACAGCCCACAGTCCATTACCAGTCCTAACCCCATCAGCCCACCTCTAGCCTTAACCCCCCCCAGCCCAGCCCATTTCCAGCCCCAGCCCCCCCATAGCCCCTTACCAGCCCTACCCCCCCCAGTCCATTTCCAGCCCCAGCCCCCCAATAGCCCATTACCAGCCCTACCCCCCCCAATAGCCCATTACCAGTCCTACCCCCCCCCATAGCCCATTACCAGTCCTACCCCCCCCCATAGCCCATTACCAGTCCTACCCCCCCCCCCCGGCCTAAAGTAAAATTTAATTTAAAAAAAAAACCTGGTGGCTGCCGCCGCGGGGCCCCCTCTGCTGCCGCGGGGCCCCGTCTACAAGCTGGTCGGGTCGGTCGGGTCGGGTCTCTCTCTCCCTCCCTCGCTGCAGGCTGCAGGCTGCGAGAGACGCATCTTCGCGTCTCTCGCAGCCTGCAGCGAGGGAGGGAGGGAGAGAGACCCGACCGGACCCGACCCGACCCGACCGGACCGGACCGGACCCGACCAGCTTGTAGACGGGGCCCCGCGGCAGCAGAGGGGGCCCCGCGGCGGCAGCCACCAGGTTTTTTTTTTAAATTAAATTTTACTTTAGGCCGGGGGGGGGGGTAGGACGCCTACCCCCCCCCCCCGGCCTAAAGTAAAATTTAATTTAAAAAAAAAACCTGGTGGCTGCCGCCGCGGGGCCCCCTCTGCTGCCGCGGGGGCCCCGTCTACAAGCTGGTCGGGACGGGTCCGGTACGGTCGTGTCACTCTCCCTCCCTCGCAGCAGGCTGCGAGAGACGCGAAGGGAGAGCGTCTCCTCGCGTCTGTGTTAAGCCCGCAGGGGCTGATGGGAAAGCCCATCAGCCCCTGCGGGCTTAACACAGACGCGAGGAGACGCTCTATCTTCGCGTCTCTCGCAGCCGGGAGGGAGGGAGGGAGACGAGACCCGACCCAACCCGACCAGACCAGACCATACCATCTTGTAGACGTGGCCCCCGCGGCAGCAGAGGGGGCCCCGCGGCGGTAGCCACCAGGTTTTTTTTTAATCGAGTTGAGAAAAAAAAAAACCTGGTTCTATTTTTTGTGGGCCCCTGCCGGTTGTGGGCCCTACGCCATGGCGTACATGGCGTATACGTAAATCCGGCCCTGTGCCTTGGATGCCTGCACCCTTGCTTCTCCCTGGCTGCATCCCCTAGACACACCCATGTTGGAACACCTAGACTTGGATGTTCTGTCTACAGTGACATTCAGATCTGCCAGGTTCTGTAATTGCACCTTGAACATCCCCGCCTTTCAGACATCCCTGCCATTCAGACATCCATATCGCAAATTTCAGACATCAAAACCACGTCCATCTCTTTTTTAAAATGACCCCATAGTGTAATTAGAAAAGGTACAGAGAAGGGCAACCAAAATTACGAAGGGGATGGAAGGATATCCCTATAAGGGAAAGATTTCAAAGATTAGGGCTCTTCAGCTTGGAAAAGAGACTACTGAGGAGAGATATGACAGAGATTTATATAATAATAAGTACAACAAGTAAATGTGAATCAGTTGTTTACTCCTTCAAAGAGTATTAAGACTAGAGGACATGCAATGAAGCAAAAAGTAGTACATTTTAAGACTAATTGGAGAAAATATTTTTCACTCAATGCATATAGTAATTAAGCTCTGGAATTTGTTGCCAGAAGATGTAATAAAAACTGTTAATGTAGCTGGTTCTAAAATAGGTTTGGACAAGTTCCTGGAGGAAGAGTTCTTAAACCATTATTAAAATACACTGGGGAACTTAAACTGCTTATCCAGCGGCGGGAGGGGCTGCCTGCCGATCTTAGCCCAATCCGGGCTCACCGAGGAGGATTTAAACTTCGCGCCATCGGGCGCCATCCCTCTACAACCCCCGCCACCACCAGCAGCTCTCCCCTTCCCGGGGATCGAGCCACCAGCGGCGGGAGGGGCTGCCTGCCGATCTTAGCCCAATCCGGGCTCACCGAGGAGGATTTAAACTTCGCGCCATCGGACGCCATCCCTCTACAACCCCCGCCACCACCAGCAGCTCTCCCCTTCCCGGGGATCGAGCCACCAGCGGCGGGAGGGGCTGCCTGCCGATCTTAGCCCAATCCGGGCTCACCGAGGAGGATTTAAACTTCGCGCCATCGGGCGCCATCCCTCTACAACCCCCGCCACCACCAGCAGCTCTCCCCTTCCCGGGGATCGAGCCACCAGCGGCGGGAGGGGCTGCCTGCCGATCTTAGCCCAATCCGGGCTCACCGAGGAGGATTTAAACTTCGCGCCATCGGGCGCCATCCCTCTACAACCCCCGCCACCACCAGCAGCTCTCCCCTTCCCGGGGATCGAGCCACCAGCGGCGGGAGGGGCTGCCTGCCGATCTTAGCCCAATCCGGGCTCACCGAGGAGGATTTAAACTTCACGCCATCGGGCGCCATCCCTCTACAACCCCCGCCACCACCAGCAGCTCTCCCCTTCCCGGGGATCGAGCCACCAGCGGCGGGAGGGGCTGCCTGCCGATCTTAGCCCAATCCGGGCTCACCGAGGAGGATTTAAACTTCGCGCCATCGGGCGCCATCCCTCTACAACCCCCGCCACCACCAGCAGCTCTCCCCTTCCCGGGGATCGAGCCACCAGCGGCGGGAGGGGCTGCCTGCCGATCTTAGCCCAATCCGGGCTCACCGAGGAGGATTTAAACTTCGCGCCATCGGGCGCCATCCCTCTACAACCCCCGCCACCACCAGCAGCTCTCCCCTTCCCGGGGATCGAGCCACCAGCGGCGGGAGGGGCTGCCTGCCGATCTTAGCCCAATCCGGGCTCACCGAGGAGGATTTAAACTTCGCGCCATCGGGCGCCATCCCTCTACAACCCCCGCCACCACCAGCAGCTCTCCCCTTCCCGGGGATCGAGCCACCAGCGGCGGGAGGGGCTGCCTGCCGATCTTAGCCCAATCCGGGCTCACCGAGGAGGATTTAAACTTCGCGCCATCGGGCGCCATCCCTCTACAACCCCCGCCACCACCAGCAGCTCTCCCCTTCCCGGGGATCGAGCCACCAGCGGCGGGAGGGGCTGCCTGCTGATCTTAGCCCAATCCGGGCTCACCGAGGAGGATTTAAACTTCGCGCCATCGGGCGCCATCCCTCTACAACCCCCGCCACCACCAGCAGCTCTCCCCTTCCCGGGGATAGAGCCACCAGCGGCGGGAGGGGCTGCCTGCCGATCTTAGCCCAATCCGGGCTCACCGAGGAGGATTTAAACTTCGCGCCATCGGGCGCACCCGTGCCTGGCGGGCCCACGCCTGAGGGCCTCGCCAGAGGGCCCTTTGGCGTGGCCCTTAGGCGGAGGCCAGTGACGGAGGTCGTTCTCCAACAGACAGACCGCCCAACCAGCCACGAACAAGTTCAGAACACCGGCTGCGAAAACGCAAGTACAGACACTGCACTCTCTCAGAATACTGAACTGAACCACGTTACTGTAAATTCTAATAAAATGTTCCTCATACATATGTCCCGATATTACTAGTTAGCCTAGCATCTACACTTGACCTATGATGTATGTAGTATAACTATGTAACCCGCTAGATCTAGTTAGCTCAGTTAATTGACTCTTGTGTAATCTGCCACCAGTCTTATTCTTACATATGACCTGATTTTACCAAGCTTAACCTACTATTTACAATTACCTCCAAGGTAGGTTGTATAACCTATGTAACCAGCCAGTCCTACTTAGTCCGTCTCAGTATACTTGTGTAATATGCAGTTATCTATCATTACCAGCCACTATCTGCCATCAGCTACCACTGCAACCACCACTAGCAGACTGTGTAGATGCAACTTAAAATTCTGAAAATCTCCGTCCTATGATGTAAATTGCAATATGTAAGCTCCTATAAACCCCCAATAGATTGGAAGCCTCACCAAAAACCGCAACCTTCCTACAACTAGACCAAAGCTAGAACAAGATTATCACAACCAGGCAGCATACCTGACCCACCACCACCAACCAACATCTCAACCCAGATCCATACCGCAACAAAGCACACAAAATGGCCCTACCCTGCATCATCACAATTGCCCTCTACCTCCTCGCTACAGGCCTAAGTAATGTCACTGGCCTACATGCTAACAACAATCACATACCAACTATCCACAGTTATAGAAGGAGGTGGCCAGATGCCCCCTTCTATGAACCACGAGAAACCATTAAAACCCACCACCACCACCTCCTGCAGGTATCATTACAGCACAGCAAGAAGAAGAAACAGGGAGAAAACCCCCTCCCCCGAATCGTGAAATGCGCCCTTGTAAATGCCCGATCTGTACGTAAAAAATGGCCGGTCATCTCAGATATGATATCACTACACAACCTTGACCTACTACTGATCACCGAGACATGGCTTTCCTGTGATGACAACGTGCTACTCAACCAGCTCCTGCCCGCTAACTTCTCTGTACATACATGTCACAGATCCGGCAAAAGAGGAGGTGGCGTCCTCGCAATCACCAGATCTGACCTTCAATTCAACATAAAGGAAGCAACCAGCTTGCCGCTCCTAGACACAATCTCGATACAGAATAAGTGTTCCTCCATCAATCTACTTTACAGAGCTCCATCGTCTGATCCAGATGCACTAGCAACAATAATCGGCATGGCCGCAAACTCCCAGAGCCCGCATAGAACAAACTGGGTACTAGGAGATTTCAACCTCCCCTCCCTGCAAGACTCTCACTCAAAGGCGTTTCTCGAAGCCCTGAAGGATCTAGGATACAGCCAACTAATCAAGGAACCTACCCATATAAAAGGAGGCATGCTAGATCTAATATTCACAACAGACGCAACAATCAGAGGACCAACCATCCCTGAACTATCAATCACTGCAGTTCCATGGTCAGATCACTCGTTAATCCTATTCCAAATTACTCAGCCAAGCCATGGCCAAAAGGAAGAAAACACAGCAGTCGGTCAATCCAGCAATCCGCCAAGAAGATTCCAACCATTCAACAAAGAACTAATCCTGAAATCAGCAACCCCACTAATAACCTCACCAGCACAGAACCCAGACGAACTAGTCTCCGACTGGAATGAGATACTCAGCTCAATCGCTGTTCGACCATCAAATAACAAATCTCAAGGGAAACGACACACAGCAGCCTGGTACTCTACTGAGTTGAAAGCCTCACTCGCGACACTAAGAAAACTTGAGAGACGCTGGCGCCGCTCACGCTCAGAAGTAGACCAAAATGCTTACAACTTACAACTCACAGCGCACCGTACCGCAGTGACTGAATCCATGAGACGTTACCACACCGACACCTTAAAAAGATCCCTCAACAAACCTCACGACCTGTTTACCCTTGTTAAGCGACTTACAACAGAACCTGCATCAGAACAAGCAAATGGAATCCATCCTCAAACATATGCGGACTATCTTCAAACCAAACTCTGTCAGATAAACAACAACCCTGCGTCCAGCACTATCCCTCAGCCTTACATTCAAAAACCACTCACTACCTTCACGACTCCATCCAAACAACGCATCGAAGACACCATAACAACCATCAACACAACCACCGCACAATCTGATCCATGCCCGGCTTTCTGGATCAAAGAACTATGGACTGACCTCAGTCCCCTCATATCCAGACTCATGGAACAATCGTTCACAACAGGTGCTTTCCCACGCACCCTCAAACACACATCAATAAGACCTCTACTAAAAAACAACAAATTCGACCAACAGAAACCGGAATCCTACAGACCGATAGCAAGCATACCAATGCTAGCAAAAATAATGGAAAAGGAAGTTCAGAGACAAATACAAGATCACATTGATTCCAATGCACCACTGGATCCATGCCAACATGGATTTAGAGAAGCCCACGGGGTTGAAACCCTTCTTACCACACTCTTCAGCAGCATAATATCAGGCATTGACAATGCCCGCCAAGGCTTGGTCCTTGTCTTCCTTGACATTGCGGCAGCATTCGACTCCGTGAGCCATGAACGCCTCCTAGAACGCCTCAAAGAGAAAGGAATCTCCGGTAAAGCACTCGAGTGGTGCAGGTCCTACCTCTCGGACAGATGGCAGCAGGTACGATCCAGAGACACATCATCAGATCCATTCCACCAAAGCCAAGGTGTCCCACAAGGATCCTCCCTCTCCGCCTTGCTATTCAATATATACATGCAACCTATCTGCAACCTAATCCGGTCTTTCAACGTTAACTGCATGATATACGCAGATGATGTGCTATTATACACGCCTTTTTCAACAGAAAACCCCGACCTCTCATCAATAACATGCTGCATAAATGAAATATCCAATTGGCTACAATCCCAAAACCTCCGGATTCAACACAAGAAGACGGAGGTGATGTTCATTACAAGGAACCGCAACTTCACAGCACCGGCAGTACTAAAAGTGAATGACGCAGACCTCCAGATCAAATCCACGATCAGGTACCTCGGCGTCACACTAGACCAGAACCTAAATATGCAAGCGCATATAAGTAACACTGTAAGGGCAGTATATCATAAAATTAGATCCCTTAGATACCTGCGATCTCTGCTTGAGCCAGATGATTTCAGAACCATCTATCAGGCACTAATCATTCCGCATTTTGATTTTGCGAATGCAATACTACAGGGACTCCCTCAAACCACTCTAAACCCACTGCAAATGGCAATGAACACCGCAGCAAGAGTTCTACACGGAGCATCCAGGAAAGACCATATCTCACCCATTATGAAACAACTCCACTGGCTTCCGATTCAAGGTAGAATTACATTTAAGACCTTGCTAATCACCTTCAAAGCCACCAAAGGTCTCTCGTCAGCATCACTAACTGAGCTAATCCAGATAACACCCCACAATAGAGACAGAAGGTCAGTAGCCCAAAACACCTTGGTAGTCCCAAAATCAATAACTCAATGCACTAAGTCAACATCCAGCAGGGCCTACAAATTTTATGCACCAATGATCTGGAATAACCTCCCTCACCACATCCGAACAATCACAGACATATTCCAATTCAGAAAAGCTGTGAAACACTACCTCTTCCTCCTACATTACCCGGAAACCAATAGAAGCTCAGTACAAACTGCTGAATCCACCAAAATCTCCACTGCCTGAAACCATACGAGCACATGACTATTCTGTGATTTGTATATATTGTTATTGTATATAGTTCCCCTGTTAGCCAAGTTGAATCTCCTGTTCATATGTAAACACAAAGTACTATTGGAAATGTGTGTGTTCATTGTTTACTGTAAACCGCGCTGATGCTGAATAGCGCGGTATAAAAAAGACTATAAATAAATAAATAAAATAAATAAATAAAAATAAGCAGCATGGAATCTGTCTTCTTTTTAGGATCCTGCCAGGTACTTGATTTGGATTGGATGTTGAAAACAGGATTCTGGGCTTGATGGACCATTGGTCTGATCTAGTATGGCAAATCTTATGTTCTTAATCAACTGTCAATCACACTTAATCAAGCTTCCTAATATAATAATGATTTCACTCCTAACAGTGTTATCCATTCCATATCACTAGGTTGCACTGTTCATAATATATACAAAACTGCTCCCGATAATTTCATTCATGTTCATTGTCCCTCCACGTCAATCTGCCTTCCAGTAATCAATGGTTCTCCCACATCTCCTTAATTATATGATTTAAAGATTTAAAATGGTTAACCAGCAGAACTGTCATTGTTTCAGTGGTGAATCTTCTTTGGTGTTCATTAAGCCTAAGTTTTAACTCTTTTTTTTTGTACACACACATAAATCAATTTGCAAGGGCAATTATGATATACTGTATATGACAAAAGTAGAGTTACAAATCGAATCAACTCTTGCCCAAAGGAAAAAAGGGGACTATTATAGTTGATATGGAAGAGCAGACTACATAGGCCATGTGGTCTTTTTCTGCCGTCATGTTTCTATGTAAAATTACTTTTCTATTGAGGGCTGAACTCAAATTTTCCCTCAGTGGTTTGATTACACTATTCAGAGCTACCACAAGTGTGGCAGTAATGCTGTTTTGTATCAATAGCTGCAGTCGAGTCAAAAGATCTTCAATTTTTTTCCTCATTGATAAGCAAAAAGAAGTGGATTGGAAAATATTTTGTGTAAAACCAGTACTAGGCATTCTACGTAGATAACATGAGGAGGGATCTATCTAAACTTGAAGAATGGTTGAGAATTTGGCAGCTGAGATTTAATGCTGAAAAATGCAGGGTCATTCATTTTGGCTGCAAAAATCCAAGGGAGCAGTACAGTATAGAGTGTGAAGTACTTTTCTCCGTCCAGCATCACCTCTCTCCCTCAGCACCCCCATCCGTCCGGCAGCACCTCTCTCTCTCTCTCTCAGCCCCCCCCCCCCAGCACATCTCCCCTGTGACACTACACCCTCTCCTGTGTCCACCTTTAAACTACTAAATCCTCTTTCCCCCCCCCCCCCATTCAGCATATCCTCTTTCTTTCTCCTCTAATTTCACCCATCCAGCATATCCCCTACTCCCCTCCTGTGTTCACTCAAACCACCTGAAAATTATGTTTTCCCTCCCCAATCCAGCATGGCTTTTCTTGTTCCTAACCCTTCCTGCCATCACCACCACCACCTTCCAAAGACTAGCACCAGCAACACCAGTCTGTCCCTCAGCAATAGCAAGTCTACATCAGAGGGGATGGCACCAGCACAGCTATCAGTTTATTTACATTCCCTTATATACTGTGCTATTCTGCATCAGTGCAGTTTACATTGAACAAACTGAAATTACATTGAATGGGGCATTATAACTTGGAGATAACTATTTTATAGGGAACATGGGCTATGGAGGGTTAAGTGGCTTGCCCAAGGCCACAAGGAGCACCTGTGGGACTAGAAACCCCAGTCCTTCCAGCCCAAGGTTGCTGTCCTCTAGTGGGATTTGAACCCCCCAACCTTCCAGCCTGAAGTACCTTGCCCCAACCACTAGGCCACTCCTCCACTCCACTCCTCAGTGGCATGTCTAGGCTAAATAGTCCCACGCCTTCTTGTATTTGTTTTTCCAATGCTGCCTGCAGGGTCTCAGGGTGGGGGAGGGAAGGAACATGACTTCAGTGCTGCATTTCAATTTTATTTTCCACCAGCGTTGGAGCTTCAGCTGGGCTGGTAGTGGAAGGACGCTGGGCTTGTTGAGGTCAAAGAGACCCAGCCCAGGTTTCCTCCTTACTGCAGGTTCCGAAAGTGGTAATCGGGGAGGGGGCAAGGCAGGTGCTTTTACCGAAGGTGAGGGCCCTTTTTTGCCCCGGACTGTTAGTAAAACTGACAGGCAGGGTGGTAGTGCTGCTTGTCAGTTTTACTCAGAGTTGGGAGGATATGGTATGGCTAGGAAGGCTGAGTGGGCCCTCCTTTAGACTGGGCCCCCTACCCCTCGCATTGCAGAGGCTGCTTGGACAGTATTTATACCACTGAATACCAGTATTTATACCACAGTATTTTACCACAGTATTTATACCACAGTATTTTACTCATCAGAAAACGCAGACTTCAGGCAGCTGCCTCAACACAGCGCTCCTGCTCACATATGGTGTAATTCAGATGTGGTCTTCTATGAACAGCTTCACTTCCAGTGTGGGGGGGGGGTTGGTTCTATAACTTCTGGTCCGGGCTCAGATGTGCCCCTACGTTTTTGCATCCTGGGCGGCTGCACCATTCACACCAGCCTAGGTACAGTCCTGGACATTTGCACACTCGGGGATGGTTCTGGGAGTCTGTTTTATATAGTAAATTCACATCAGCACCTATGTTACCTTTATAAAATAGATGCCTTCTAGAACTTCTCATATAGGTGTCCCATTATAAAATTACTCCCAAAATGTCTCTGCATGCTGATTTTATTTTAACGTATGCTCTGCCATTCATCTTCCCTCACATGCACACTAAAAAGTTGAAAGGCTTTTGTTTGCTGGCAGACAGGAGGATCTAAGAAGATCCGGCCGGTGAGTGATTGTTTAGAACCTGAGGTTGATATAATATGTTGTAGACCACTGGCAGTTTGTGATATAACGTGTCCAAGGGTATTCAGTGTGATTTGTGAGGAGAAATTTTTGAAGTATCTGTAAAGGGAGGTTTGGGTTATTTTGTTGAAAGTGTATGTTACAGCTTTATGTTATCTTGTTCCCTTAAGCAGGTGAGAATGGTCTGGATATGTGAAGCAGATATGCCTGTTAACTTTGTTCCCCTGATGAAGCAATTGCAAAATGCTTTAGGGCTTCCATTTTGGCATTGGGGATAAGCTGCTGTGTTAAGATAAGTGCTTGTGCTTTAAGCTTTTGTATTAGCACACGCCGTGCAGAGCTGGTAGGATGCCTTGCAGAGATGCAAATAGAGGGCTATGCTTTACATGTTGTACAGAGCTGAGTGAGTTGTAGAATCGTTATATTACAGTACTCATGAATGTATGCTGTATGAGACATGAGGAAAACATATGTTATATCAGTTGACAATTGATGTTGGATAAGTATGAAGGGAGTTTTTCAGGATCCTTGATGTTGTTATGGAGCCGATCCTTGGCCAAGATTATTTAGCCAGGATATTTGGCCCACAAGTACTAAGATTCGCTTCTCCCTGATAAATAAAGCTTTTTGTAAATTCTTGTAGTTTAGTATGGGTGGAATGAAGTTTTTTCGCATAAAGCTTGAAGAATGGTCATGCATTTGGACTGCAAAAATCCAAAGGAGCAGTACAGTGGAGTGGAGGAATAGCATAATGGTTAAGAGCACTGGCTTGGGGGCCCAGAGACCAGGGTTCAATTCCTACTAGCACTCCTTGTAGCCTTGGGCAAGTCACCCAACCCACCATTGCCTCAGAAAAATCCAAGTTATCAATGTTCTTGTTTAATGTACATTACTAAGTTTAAGTTACAATGTAAACCACTTTGATTGAAATGATAAAGTGGTATATAAAACCTGTTAAATAAATAAATACAGTATATGGGGTGAGGTACTTCTTTCCCCAAAAGAAGAGCAGGACCTGGGTGTAATTGTATCTGATAATCTTAAAGTAGCTAAACAGGTAGTAAAGGCAACTGCAAAACCAGAAGGATGTTTGGGTGTATAAGGAGAGGAATGGCCAGCAGAAAAAAGGAGTTGATAATGCCTCTGTATAAGTCTCCAGTGCAACCTCATTTGGAGTATTGTGTGCAATTCTGGAGACCATACCTTCAAAAGGATATAAGCAGGTTGGAGTCAGTGCAGAGGGTGGCTACTAAAATGGTTAGTTGTCTTTGTTATGTATATATCAGAACAGAATTTAAAGATCTTAATATTTATTTATTTTATTTAACAGTATTTCTGTACCGCCTTATCGTACAATCAAGGCGGTGAAATAACAATACAAACAAAAGTAGTGAGAGAGTGATTCATACAGTGAAAGAGATTTTAAGATATACATGTGAGTGGAAAGTGTATTAGATTATAATGAACTATGAACATTAAGCGCTATAGTACAGCATGAGCTAAACTACAAGGTTATATACAATTAGGGTATACATACTTATATGCATACTTTAGAGGAAAGGCGGGATAGGGGAGATATAATAGAGACATTTAAATACTTTCATGGCATAAATGTACAGGAAGGTCTCTTTTAATTGAAGGCAAGCTCTGCTATGAAGAAACATAGGATGAGAGTGAAAGGAGATAGACTCAGGAGTAATATGTGGAAATATTTCTTTATGGAAAGAGCGGTAGATTCGTGGAATAGTCTCCCAGTGGAGGTGGTGGATACGAGGACAGTATCTGAATTCAAAAAAGCATGAGACAAATATAGAGAATCTCTAAAGGTAAAAAGGGGACCATTATAGTTGATATGGAAGGACAGACTAGAAAGGCCATGTGGTCTTTATCTGCTGCCGTGTTTCTATGTTTCTCTGTAGTCCTGGAACATCATGCCATTATGGCATAACAGCTGTTAGTCATAGGTTTGATTTGGCAGAATGATGTCTTTTGTGACTGCTGGTGAGTGTGTGTGGTGTGGGTGTATCACGGGAGGATCTGGTGTGCTGATCTGCTATTCAAGGAGGCCATGAATGGCTAGCCAGTACTTGGGACATATGGATGACAGCAGCTATACCAGGCACTAGGAGATATATCTGCTGTTCTGCCAACATCCCCCAGATTGTGCCATGAGGCCTACATCCTTTGCCTGTCCAGGTTCTATGCAAGCTGCGAGAGTGGTTAGCTGGAGGTTAGCTACCTGGGTATGATGGCACAGGGATTCTCCCTCCCATGCCCACACAAGTTTGACCAGGGGAGCAGTGCGCAAAGCAGACTGTGGGAAGGCAGACAGGGTTGCACTACTGGTAGCGGATGTATACAGACCGACATACACCACGATGGGACAGGTGTAGCTGCTGTGAGAAATGCCAGCACCCAAATATGTGGGAATCAGATGCTATAGCCAGAAGGCCCTACTGTTACCACTACTACTATGGCTGATAATTTGTTAGCCCTACAAGGCATATGCAGAGCTGCACAGACACATGTAAAAGATGGTTCCTGCTTAGCAGAGCTTACAATCTAGTCAAGACAGAAAACACAACAGCTGTGGACAGGGGTGTTGGAGAGATAAGAAGGGAAAGGTAGTGTGGAGCAGCAGAGTGAGTGCACTTATAGGCCATAGGCACATTTGTTGCTCAGCAGTATTATGCATCCTTTGGCGAACTGCAATGTTAGTTTCAGGTTTTGTGCACTTGGTAAGGGTCCATCCTTAGCAGTTTAAAGGGTGTTTGTAGAGATGACCAAGGCAGGAATCACTGGGGCCGGTTCCTAGTGCCAAGTACCATTTGAAGCAAGGTATGTCCTGACATGCATGTTCATATGTACATTCTCTTATACCATATTAGGGTGCACTGGGATTACCTAACACTTTTTAGGGCCTGTAGAGGACTGGTATGTGGTCTAGGTTGCAGCAGCAGCAGTTATTTCTAATTGGCATTTATGTCTAGTTTTCATCAGCACATTACTGTCAGTGTGAAGAGCAGCTTAGGAGATACATATTTTTCCTGAGGGGTGTGGCATCCACGGGTGTATTGAAGAGATGGGCAGGATCCGAAATGTGCAACTTTTCAGAATACAGTGGGCATGGGGATATCCAAAACGTTTACCCATGTCCCATAATATTGACAGGGAACGTCATTCTCCATTATATCACATGGATTTGAAGAGAGGGAGAGAAGAGACTTGACGTAAAGATAGAGGAAGTTTGTTTCATGCATAAGGAGCAACAAGATGAAAAGATCGAAATCTGATTTGCAGAAGAAGAAAAGGGCATAGAGAGAAGAAGTGGAGTGGAGGAGTGGCCTAGTGGTTGGGGCAAGGTACTTCAGGCTGGAAGGTCAGGGGTTCAAATCCCACTAGAGAACAGCAACCTTGGGCCAGAAGGACTGGGGTTTCTAGTCCCACAGGTGCTCCTTGTGGTCTTGGGGAAGCCACTTAACCCTCCATAGCCCATGTTCCCTGTAAAATAGCTATCTCCACATTATGATGCCCTGTTCAATGTAATTTCAGTTTGTTCAATGTGAACCACACTGATGCAGAATAACACAGTATATAAGAGAATGTAAGTAAAGTAAGTAAGTAAGAAAGCCAGAGGAGGGGTGGAGTTCACAAGGAGGGGTGTAGGGAGAGAGAAGATAGGAAAGGTAATGAGGGGCAGTAGAGTGAATGCATTTATTTGTTAGAAGGAGAAGTTTGAATTGTATATGCAAATAGAAGGGGAACCAGTGAAGTGATTTTAGAAGAGGGTTTATATGAGTGTATCGGGGCTGGCGGAAAATTAGCCGCACAGCAGAGTTCTGGCTAGACTGAAGAGGAGAGCGATGACCATAAATTTTGTTAAAATTGTAGAGAAAGAAACGACAGGTTTTAGCTATATGTTGAATATGTGTGGAGAAGGAAAGGGAGTCAAAGATGACCCCAGGTTTGCGGGCCGAGAAAACAGGAAAAAGAAGAGTGTTGTTAACAGTGATAGAGAAAGGAAGAAGGGGGAGGAGAGTTTAGGGGTAAAAATAAGAAATTCCGTTTTAGCCATATTCAATTTTAGGCGACGGTGAGACATCCAGACGGCGATGTCAGATAAGCAAGTAGAAATACAAGTTTGGAGCGAAGGAGAGATATCAGGTGTAGATAGATTTGCGAGTCATCAGCTTAAAAATGATACTGAAAGCTTTAGGAAGAGATGAGGGCACCAAGGGACTGGATATAGAGAGAGAGAAAAGGAGAGGGCCTAGAACAGACCCTTGAGGTACACAAACTGAGAGAGGGGTGGCAGTAGAGAAGGAAGTTCCAGAAAGAGCAATTGGAGAAATAAGAAGAGAACCAAGATAGTACAGGGCCTCTGAAACCAAGAGAGGATAAAGTGTCAAGGAGAAGGAGGTGGTCAACAGTATCAAAAGCAGCAGAAAGATCGAGAAGAATGAGAACTGAGTAAAGGCCTTTGGACTTAGAGAACAACAGATCATTGGAGACTTTGACAAGAGCAGTTTCAGTAGAATGAAATGGATGAAAACCATATTAAAGTGGATCAAGGAGGACTTGAGAAGAGAGAAATTTGAGACAGCGGCGTAGAACTGCATGTTCAAGAATTTTGGAAATGAATAGGAGAAGGGAGATGGGTGAATAATTAGAAGGACTAGTAGGGTCAAGTGAGGGTTTTTTGAGGAGAGGAGTGATTACAGCATGCTCGAAGGCCACAGGAAGGTTGCAGTGGAAAGCAAAAGGTTGAGAATATGTGAGATGAAAGGGATGATGGAGGAGGAGATAGAGTTGAGGAGGTGGGTAGGGATAGGATCCGAAACACAGGTAGTGTGCTTAGAGGAGGAAAGAAGAGAGGTTTCCTCAACAGAGATTTTAGAAAAGGATGAAAGGGTGATAGAGGTTGAGGGGAAAGTTGGTAATGGAGAGGGGGAAGAGTGGGTGAAGAAGATTTAATGGGGAACTGAAGAATAATCTTATGCACTTTGTCATGGAAATAGTCTGCTAGGGTTTGGGCAGAGAGAGAAGGAGGGATTGGAGGTGGAGGTGCCTTAAGAAGAGAATTGAGAGTAGAAAAGAGACTGCGAGGGTTAGTGGCAAGACTTAGTCATATGGAGAAAATAATTTTGCTTAGCGAGTGCAATGGCGGACTGGAAAGAAGAAAGCATGATTTTGAAGTGAAGAACGTCAGAGAGAGAGCGGGATTTATGCCAAGTGTGCTCAGCTGAGCGGGCACAGGAATGTAGATAGCGGGTAGTTGAAGACAACCAGGGCTGAGGTGAGGTGCACCTCACAGGACATGGAATAGGCAGAGCAAGGGTATCCAGAGTAGAGGAAAGGGCAGTATTTTAGGAAGCAATGGCTTCATCAACAGACTTAGAGGACAAAGTGGAAGAGAGAAAATATGAGACAGTAGTGGATAGAGTCAGTGGATCAATAACATGAAGATTCCTAAAAATGATAGGAGAAGATTGGGTGAGATTGAGGGGGAATGAAGTGAAACTTAGCAGGTGATGGTCAGATAAGGGAAGAGCGAAGGTATGGAAATTAGAACAATTAGAGTAGAAAACAAGGTCATGGCAGGAACCAAGCTATTGAAAGGGGGTGGAAGAGCAAAGCTGGAGGTTGAAAGAGGAGGTAAGGGAAAGGAGATTGGACGCATAGGGGTCAGAGGTGTTATCAATATGAAAATTAAAGTCACCAAGAATAAGGGAAGGGGAAGAAGAATCCAGGAATAAGGAGAGCGAAGATTCAAAATCAGTGAGGAAGGTAGAAGAGGACTTGTCAGGGGGTCTATAGATGACAGCAAGCCAGAAAAGTAGGGGATTAAAAAGATGAATGGAATAGACTTCAAAGGAGGGAACGGAATGAGATTGAGGAAAAAGGAGGGGTTGAAATTGGCAAGAAGGAGAAACCAACACCACTGCCGCAGCCATTGGGATGAGGAGAGTGGGAGAATTGATAGCCACTGTGGCAGAGGGCAGCAACCGAAGCAGTATCATCAGGGAGGAGCCAGATTTCAGTAAGAGCGAGAAGGAGGAGCCAGGTTTCAGTAAGAGCGAGAAGATGGAAAGCATGAGAGATAAAGAGATCATGGGTAAAGGGAAGTTTGTTAGAAATGGAATGAGCAGCCCTTAAAGCACATGAGAAGGTGAGAGAAGAGCGGGAAAGGAGAGGAATGTGGATGAGATTAGGGTGGTTGAGAGAGGAACTAATATGGGAGTGAGAGAGAAGTGAAGGGAGACCAGGGATAGGATTAATGGCACCAGAGGACAGAAGGAGAAGAAGAGTGTGAGGGAGAGAGGAGACAGTACATCAGAAACAGATGAGGTTGTTTTAGAGAGGAAGGAGAAGGTGAAGCTCAAGAACTGAGGAAAGGGTGGAGGGATAAGATCGGGGAGGAAATAAGGAGGGTGGAGAGAAGGTGAGAAAGAGAGAAAGAGAGGGAGTATTAGGTTGGTGGAGTGAGAGAAGAAGGTTAGGGAGGATCAGAAAAAGGAGCAAAGTGATGTGGAGCCATAAGAAATGGCAGAGAGGGCAAGTAAAGTTAGAAGAAGGAGAGGGATAATAGGTAGTAAGGGAATAAAGATAAAATAAATGAAATAAAGTAGAATAAATAAAATAGAATAACATAGGGATAAGTAAAAATCTTAAAAGACACTGAGATTATCAGATAGGGAAACTTAAAAGCAAAGGAAATAATCAAGTAACAGTGAGTGAAAACAGTAGGCAGCAAGCCTTATCTCAAGCAGACTATAAGTCTATAAAGTGTAAAATATAAAATATGAAAATATTAGAGACATCAGACATGGATCTATTGAAGTCATTTGAGCAGCCTCAGTACAATGGGAATAAGGATCCAGAGCCCAGAATGACTGAAAAGCAATAAAGGAACCAATAGGTATAACCAGTCAGTGTCAGATAAACTATATCTTAGGACTTTTTATAGCAGGTGTTGTGAGAAATTAAAGTAATTGCATCTTTCGGGGGGGGGGGGACTAGTAGCCTCTAGACCACGTGGGTTCCCTCTTTTTCTTCTGCCGGTGCTGCTTGTGCTCATTTAGGTGGTGGGTAAGCTGCAGGGTGTTTTTCAGTAGTTGTGCAGAGCTGTTGTGGAGTTCGGTATTGCCCGATCGGCTAATAAAGTACCAGCCTCGTTCATATATGTAAGACATAGATGGACAGGAGGTTGTGCTTACCAGCACTCAGAGGCCACTCTGCCGTGCCTAAGTTGGTGTGGCCCTTGGTGTAGGCCCGCCAGGCACTGGTGCACCTGTTAGCCCTTTAAATTTAAAGAGTTCATCAGGCTGCCTGGTTGGAGGAGCGGGGGGAGGGGTGGAGCTCACCTCCCCGCTCTCTGCTGCGGCTGAAGGGAGCTTTGACGAGGACCCTCTGCACACCAGTCTCTCATCCCCTATCACATACAGCAACTATGGAATTCTGTATCCCAGGAGCCACTGAAGGTCATCATTTGATGGTCATAGTGAAGACAATTTCCAAACAGAGTTTATGGGTAAAGGAGGGCTTACCAATGGAAAAACCCTAGGGTACCTACAGTTACCTATGGGATCTCCTGCATGCTAGCGGCCCATTTCTATAGCAAATGGGCGCCATAGAAAGCTTTGGGCTGAAATTTAGTTAATGGGCCTGAGCAAAAAGGTAAATGCACCTTACTGAGGTGTAGATATCTTGTGAAAACTGGCATATGAAGATGTCATGTACAGGTTTTGCTTGATTCTGAATTAATGAGCTGCTCTGCGTGCCCCTGGTTGGAAATTCCAGACTTAAACCATCATAAGAACTGGTATATTGTTTAGCATCCAAAGCAGAGATAATGATTTCTAGAGCATGATGATTTACACACTTTTTCACACCTTGTAACAATTTGGCCCACATTATTAGGATATTAGGGGAGGGGGCTTCTTTAATACCACATCTATAAATTAAAAAAGAATTACATATTCTTGTGCTTTCAAGCTATCTATATCTGACAGCAGCAGCTGAGAAATAGGGAAGCCAGGATTCAAATCCTGACACTCTGTGACCTTGGGCAATTCACTTTACCCTCCATTACCTCAGGTACAGAAACTTCGGGCCTGATATTGAAAGGATAGTGCTGCTGAATTATTTCCTCTGACCACCTTGGCACTATCTGGATAGTGCGGGATGGTCCAGGGACAGTATTTTTGAGTATTTCCAGGCCAAAGCATCCAGATTTGGGAGCAAGTTTACACAGTGCTTCAAATGAGTCCCTGTTTGAAGTCTAAGCAAACTATGGAGACTCTGAAAGCAGGAGTTAGAATAAAAAGAGAATTAAAAAAATCATGGACATCATCCATTGTGGTCAAATCATCTAAGTAAAAATGGCATAGAGAGGCCAGTATGCAGAAGTGTGTTTTAGCTTAGCTGGTAAGGCAAATTAATGCAGTGTTTAACCCTTGTGCTAATGGCTGAATGCAATGGCATGCAAATGAAGTGTTTAGTGACACACGCATTAATGTATACAGACATTAATTCACAAAGGGGCATGCTTACTAAAGTGCATTAATGGTTAGCGCAAGGTTTAACGAGCATTAATCGCACTGCGCTGGGGCAGCAGAGCAAAAGTGCCACACTAACCGCTTAGCGTGCGATGGAGCAGTGACTGGGTAGGTTAGGGGTGGGGTGGAGCATTGATGGTATATCACAGTTAACATGGGTATTATTAACATGCACTAGCTGCAAATGTTGCCATTAGCACAGCTGCACTTACTGCTCTCTAAAGTTTTCCCTTCTTCACGGAAAAACACCTGCTCTTCTGACCCCATTCCTTCCCGCTGGCTTTTGGAACCATCCCTTGCTTTTTCCTCTTTCATTCTTTCTATCTTCAATTCTAGTCTAATATCTAGTATCTTTCCCTCTCTTTGGAAACATGCCCTGGTTCATCCTATCCTAAAGAATAGTTCCCTGGATCCCTCTTCCCCCTCAAATTGGCGCCCCATATCTAATCTCCCTTTCCTCTCTAAACTCTTAGAGAAATTGGTCTTTCTCCAACTCTCAGCACATCTTGAGGCTCCTCTTACCCTTCACCCTTGACAATCTGGTTTTCGCCCTGGCCACAGCACTGAATCTGTTCTCCTTTCACTTCTCAATGAATTGCATGCTGCTCACGACTATGGCTCTCTCTCTCTTGCTGTCTCACTGGATCTTTCCGCTGCCTTTGATCTTGTTGACCATCACATCCTCCTGCTTTGACTTCAGGTAGCCGGCCTCTCTGGTATGGTTCTACAATGGTTCTGTTCTTTCTTGTCATGTCGCTCTTTCTCTGTTCTATCTGGTGCTACTTCCTCCCCCTCCACTCCCCTTCCGTGCAGGGTTCCCAAAGGCTCTGTCTTCTCCCCTATTCTTTTTAACGTCTTTCTGGCTCCCCTCACTCTCTTGTTTCAACAACACGGTGTTTCTGCTCACTATTACACTGATGATATCTTTCTCTTGTACCATACTGATTCTTCTGCTCCAGACATCACCCCTTGTAACAATTGCCTCTCCGCCGTTACCTCTTGGATTTCCTCTAATTTTCTTCATATCAACCTTAAAAAACATCAGTGATCTGGTTCACCTTCGGTTGCCCCCCCCCCTCCCCTTCTTACACCTGTACTTTCTTCTTCACCTATCCCTTTGGTCTCCTCTCTTAGATATTTAGGTGTCACTCTCGACTCTGCTCTCACCTTTAAAGGTCATATTTCATCCATTGTCCAACGTTCCTTTTTTGCTCTAAAACAACTCCGTGCTGTCCGCCCTTTCCTTTCTTCTTCTTCTATGGCTACCCTACTCCTCTCTTTAGTCCTCTCACGTCTTGATTACTGTAATGTCTGCTTGGCTGGTCTTCCTCAATCTCAACTTTCTTGCATTCAACGTGTTCAGAATACTGCTGTCCGCATCCTTACCCACTTATCCCGCTTTGATCATGTTACCCCTCTTCTTTTACACCAGCATTGGCTCCCTATTCCGTATCATATACAGTTTAAAATTCTTATTTTCGTGCACAGAACTATTCACACTGGTGTTCCGCTATACCTTGCCAACCAGATACGTCTTCACACTCCCCATCGTTCTCTCCGCTCTATACACTCTAACCGTATGTTCCTTCCTTCCCCGTCTCAGGCCCACTTAGAGTCCACACGATCCTTCGCTTTTTACTTCCTTGGACCACGATTCTGGAACTCGCTCCCCACCGCCCTCCAATTGGACCCCTCTTTCAAATCCTTTAAAACTCAATTAAAAACACACCTCTTCTGTACAGCTTTTGATCTTCCTCCTCCTCCTTCTCTCCCTTCCCAAGTAGCAAGAATAAAATAAATTAATCATTTCTCTTTTCTTTTCTTTTACTGGTTGTCTTCTCTTCCTCTTCTATGACTCTGTCCTTTCTCCCCCTTTTGAAATTTTTAAATTGGCGTTCTCTTTTCTCTTTCTGCAGCATTTTGTAATTTTTGATTTTTAATTTGTAAACCGCTCTGATACCCTGTAATGGGCGGTATATAAAGTTTTAAATAAACATAAACATTACCGCCTCATCACTGAGTGGCAATAAATGCACCTGAGGTTAGCATGGTGAGGTGCGTCTGCATGTGGTGACTGTAGAGGAACATGCTGGGCACACCCCCACCAATTAGCACAGGTCTACACCACTTTCCACATTAACATAGTGTATGTTAATAAACATGCCCCAAAATTTTAGAAGACCATTGTGTGACATCTAAATCGGCATCAGGAGGGGGTCCTGCTGAGATAATGTTTCTCCTGAACTAGGGGAAGGACCCCGAACAGTGTGGCTCTTTTCATCCTATTTACTTCCTCAGTATGGATGCTAAATTATTGGCTAAGGTGTTGGCCACTCACTTAAATTCAATGTTACCCCAGTTAATTGGAGAGGACCAGGCTGGATTTGCCCCAGGTAGCTAGGCAGGCAATAATGTGAAGAAGCTGTTGTGGTTGATGTGGTGGTTCAGTAAAAGGATATACTTTCTTTACTCCTCTCTGGCACTGAAAAGGCATTTAACATAGTGAAGTGGGAATTTATGCTTGCGGTCTTGTGAAGGATGGGATTTGAGCACAACTTTTTACCCTGGGAACGGGCCCTCCACCATAACCTTTCAGCAATAGTGAAAGTGAATGGGGGGATACTCTAACAAAGAGGGAACAGGCAGGGCTTTCCCCTTTCACCTCTCCTATTTGTTCTTTCTCTTGAATTATTGGCATGGCAGGTGAGAGCAGCTCAGTGAAGAAGAATTGAAATAGTCTCTCTTTGCCAATGACTTTATGTTTATGGTGCCTCACCCAAAGGAGATAAAAACATATGGGGTGTACTTTGGATTCAAAAATAATTTCTCTAAATCATAGATTTTGAATGTATCTGTCCTGCTAACTCAGATGGTTGAAATTTGGATTGCTGTCCCCTTTCAGCACACTATGAATTCCTTGAGACATCTGGGTGATCAGTTGACATCTGATTTATCTTGGATATGCCAATCTGGAACGGGATAGACTACAATTCTCGTTGATGGGACATACGGCAATTCTGAAAATAATCATCCTTCTTCATTTTTTATATCTGTTGATGACTCTTCTGAGCCTTTTCCACAGAGAGAACGTAGAATTTTGAATAGGAAGATCTTTGCCTTCGTTTGGCAACATAGCCCACCTTGCATAACTCAGGGGATACTTATGTAATCAAAGAAGAGGGGGAGGCTAGGGACCCCAGACTTCTCTACTGACTGCCATTGTGGAGTCTGGGCAGGCAGAGGTGAAACAATGGATGCAAATAATCCAGGGGATTTATGAGGGGGAATTTTGTGGTTGGAGAAGCATAGACCTAAGTGGGGAGACTCCTTTGTTAGGAATTTATTTAGGATTTGGGATTGGAAGAGCAAAGTATTGTTGGGTGGGATAGGGTTTTCCCTAGTGATGCAATTAAGCCATGGGTTTCTACAGCTGAGCTCAGGTTTCACAGGGCACATTTTAAAAAATGGCAGCAAAAGAAGTTGACTCACCTTTCTAAATAGTTTGATGGGCAACAAACTACATATTTTGAAGGGCTAAGAGATCTTTTTAATTTGGTGTAGGCTTGCTTTTATGTTAATAGGTACACCACTTGCTCCAGAGCAAGGAAGCCAGGAGACACCTCGAGGGGGATCTGATCCATTTTGAATTGGTCCTAATGGAAAAAGGCTATAAAGAGCTTGTTAGCAATCTGTATAAGAACTTAATGCTGACTCCACTGGGTAAATTTTTATATATGCTTAAGTGGGATGAGGCCTTGCAGTGTTTGCTTAAGGTAAAGGACTTGATAGCCATTGTGCATAATATTTCCAGAATATTGATTTCTGCAACTATCAAAGAGAATGGCTACAAGATAGCAGTACACTGGTATCTTACATCAGATAAGTTAAATGCGATGTTTCCAACTTATTCTAATTTGTGTTGGAACTAATGTGGTACTTTTAAAAAGGGTTCCAGGGATAATGCAGGAAACTACAGACCGGTGAGTCTGATGTCAGTACCAGGAAAAATGGTAGAAATCATTATAAAGAACAAAATTACTGAACATGTAGATAGTTGATACTTAGGTTTAATGGGAAAAAGCCAACATGGATTTAGATAAGGAAAGGTTTTTTGTCTCACTAATCTCTCATATTTTTTTGAAAGTGTGAATAAACAGGTAGACAAAGGTGAGTCAGTTGACGTGGAGGCCAATTCTACTCTGGGCATGTCTGGCTGTCCAAAACGTTGACGTACTCCAATTACATTCGATCCTGCAACCACGGGAACTAGATGTTCTGGCAGTTGCAGAATCAGGCACTTAGGGGTATGTTTACTAATCGGTGGTAGCGGCTTCCGTGCGATATCAGAGCCACAGCCCCATTGAAGTCAGAGCCGTGGTTCTGATATCGCACTGAAGCTGTTACCGCTGACTAGTAAACATGCCCTTTAGACGGCTCGTGCCTGCCCCAATTCTGAAGCGTGGGATGTCCATTGGCCTGCACATCCAGGTGGCACAGTGCTCCTGCTGGACTTCCGGTGCTGTGGCGTTCCATTGCCATGGCACCAGGACACCCAGCAGGAGCATTAAAGACCCGATGCTACTCTTAGCTGCATTTCCCCTCTGCCTGACCCTCAGCGTGATCTGCCAGGGCCAGGATCAGGTGGAGGGGTACCACCTGCTGCTGCTCACCTCAGTGTGGGGATCTGCTGGGCCTGATCGCCATCTTGGGGTGGACTTCTTCCACCACTGAGATGGAATAAGTCCTCTATCCATCTTGGCTTCACCAGATGTACAAGGCTATGACCGGAATAGGCCCTGTACATCTGGGGTCGCAGGCCTGCCTCTGCTCTGTCCCCTCCAACATTCCCTTTGTGTCCACTGTGCATGTGGGGAGCCTGGGGTTTGGAATTTACTCCCTGCAATTAGCGGGGCTTGGATATCCAAGCCGGATGTCCATCCCCGCTATTCGCATCTCAGAATGACCCCCATATAGGGTTGCCAACTGGCTCCAGATGCGCCTGACAGGTTTGATCCAGTCCTGTGTTTACCCCATTGCATGCAGGGACATATAGTTCTGATTTCTGTATTGCATTCCATAAGAAAAGCAAGATTGCAAGTCCCTGCATGCAATAAGGTAAACCCAGGACTGGATCAAGCTTTTCAGGCACATCTGGAGCTAGTTGGCAACCATACCCCCATAGTGTATCTGGATTTTTAGAAAGCCTTTGTGAGAGACTGTTGGCAAAATTAAAAAGTCATGGATTGGAGGCAGTGTATTATTATGAATCAAGAACTGGTTAAAAGATAGAAAGCAAAGAGTAGGGCTAAATGGCCAGTTTTCTCAATGGAGAAAAGTGAATAGTGGAGTACCTCAGGGATCTGGGCTGGGCCCGCTGCTTTTTAACATACTTATAAATGACCTGGAAATGGGAATAAGTGAGGTGATCAAATCTGCAGATGACAAAAAATTAGTCAGTTGTTAAAACACAAGAGGATTGTGAAAAATTGGAAGAAGATCTTGAAAAACTGGGAGACTAGGACTGAGGGCAAGATGGCAGCAGGGAGCAGGGAGCAGCCTCAGGATGGTTGCTTGAACTAATCTGGAGTCCTCTGAGATCATTTACTGGAGCCGTGGGGCATCATAAGAGGAAGCAAGCAAGCCTACCCTCGGGCTTTGCTGGGGACAACATTCCTGAGCAAAAGATTGACGGAGTGTGGCTTCACCATCCCAGAGCCGGGAGCAGCATCTTTGGTGGTGCCGTTGACTAGTTCTTTGGTGGTCCTGGGCATGTCTGGGGTATGACTCTCTCTGGTGTAGCAAACCCCCTCCACTGAGACCCAGAAGTGATACCGTGGCTGACGGAGTGCTTCCCCCTGGCTTGCCGATGAGCACACCAGAGAGGAGGAGTGAAGAGGGCTCTGTAGGTTTCCTCTGTTGGAAAATCTCTGAGGAGTGCTGGAGGATCAGTGGGGCCATCTATCTCAATCTGTGAGGACTACTCAGGAGTAGGTAGTGGAAGAGTATAGATTCAGGTGTCCGGCGCTTTGGTTAAACTTGGAAGAATCACTTTAGAAGCGCTATGGGTTGCATTTGCCATGATGAACTCCTCTCTTCAAAGCGTGATTGGAACTGTGAGTATGGAACTTTCTTCTGTGAAATCTAGTGTCCTAGAGGTCTCTGGGCTACAAGAGGAACAAGTGGGGAAGATAGCTTGTATGGAAGAAGACCTGCTGCAACTTCATGGTCTGTGTGCAGCCCAAGTTAAAGACAGAACTGTGCTTACGAGAAAGACAGAATATTTGGATAATCAAGTTTGCAAAAATAATTTACGTTTGCTCAATTTTCATAAATCCCCTGTTCTGTCTGCCTTGGAGATGGTGCACAAGTATTTCCAGGAGGTACTTTATTTGCTTCTGGAAAACTTGCCCCCTCTTGTGTGAGCCTTGGGCTCTTGTCCATGGGGTATGAGCTCTAGTGATGCCTCCCGGTCTCTCAGAGGCCTGACTGGGTTTCTGGAGAGTACTTTGGAGGCAATCACTGTACAAACTACCCTGTTTGTTACTTTAGCTTTGGATCCCGATAAATCTGTAATTCTTCGATTTTACTTTAGGAATTTTAGTGAACAGTTTTTTGGATCATATGTTCACATTTTTTCCTGATTTATCACGGGTTACCCAATAGAGAAGGAAGGAGTTCCTAGGTCTTGAGCCTAGGGTCCTCTCCCTGGGTGGTAAGTTTATTTTGAGATTTCCTTCTTGTTGGTTCTGTTTTTTGAACCAAGGCAGCTCTTGGAATTCCTAGTAGCGAGAGAGGGGCCTGTGTTAATGTGGCATCACATATGGCTGACGTGTAAGTCTTCGCCCTGTTTTGACTTATTGTATGTTTATGTAGTAGACTAGAGTTCAATCCCAGGGATTCTTCTTTTATTTCCTGATGCCTCTCTTTTTTCCTTTTCTTCTTTTGTGTTCTAATCAATGAGATATGTTTGTTTGCTTTTGTAAATTTTCCTCTATACCTACTTGGGTAATATGTTCTCAATATTTATTTTCTATACATTTTTGTTGGATGTATTTTAAAAAACTAATAAATATTGAATTTAAAAAATTGGCAGGCTAGGCATCTAAATGGCAGATGAAATTTAATGTGGACAGGTGCAAAGTTATGCAGTTAGGGAAAAACAACCCAAACTGCAGTTACATGATGCAAGGTTCCACATTAGGAATCGCCATGCAGGAAAAGGATCAGGGCATCATCGTTGATAACACATTGAAACCCTCTGCCCACTGTGCAGCGGCAGCCAAGAAAGCAAATAGAATGCTAGAATTATAAGGAAAGGAATGGAGAATAAAACTAAGGATATTATAACGCTTCTGTATCGCTCCATGGTGCGACCACACCTTGAATATTGTGTGCAATTCTGGTCACCATATCTTAAAAAGGATATAACAAAATTATAAAAGGCACAGAGAAGAGCAAGCAAAATGGTAAAGGGGCTGGAAAGATACCCCTTTGAGGAAAGGCTTAAAAGGTTAGGGCTCTTCAACTTGGAAATAAGATGGCTGAGGGGAGATATGATAGAGGTCTATAAAATTTATTTATTTAGCATTTCTTTTATACCGCGCTATTATCATCAGTGCGGTGTACATCAGAACAAACATATGCATTCAGGGTTACTGAAAATGCATTTACATTTGAACAGGGATTACAACTTGGATAACAGAGTAATTAACAACAATTTTACAACCTAGTATTTACAGTTATGTACATGGTGAGTGTAATTCTCCTGTCGGGGCTACACCGGGAAGTATCTGGTGAATAAGTGATGTTTTAGGGCCTTCCTCAGTTGGGTTAGGTCTGTGATAGCTCTGATGTCAGGGGGGAGGGCATTCCAGGCTTTAGGGGCATAGAAGCAGAAGGCTCTATTAGTTGTTGCCTTCTTGCATCTTGTTGATTCTTTCGGGATTGACAATGTGTTTACTGCTACGGATCTTCTACTTCTATTGAGAGGTGAGGTGTGTATCAGTTTGGTGATGACTATGGGGGACTGCTTGTTTAGGGCTTTGAAGGTCATAATTATATTCTTATATAGTGTTATGGCTTGAAGTGGTAACCAATGTAACCTTTTCAGGATTGGTGTGACGTGGTCAGTCCTCGATATTCCTTCTAGCACCCTGGCTGCCGTGTTCATTGCCAATTGGAGAGGGTTTAAAATAATGAATGGAGTGGAATGGGTAAATGTAGATTGATTTTTTTACTCCTTCAAAAAGTAGAAAGACTAGGGGATACACAATGATGCTACAATGTGGCGCATTTAAGACTAATCGGAGAAAATATTTTTTTCATTCATCTCCTAATCAAACTCTGGAATTAGTTACCAGAGAATGTAATAAAAGCTGTTAGTCTAACTGGATTTAAAAGATTTGGACAAGTTCCTGGAGGAAAAGTCTATAAATGATTATTAAATTGGACTAGGGAAATCCACTGCTTACTCCTGGAATAAGCAACATGAAATCTTTCTACCTTTTGGAAACCTGACAGGTACTTGTAACCTTTATGGACCATTACTGGAAACAGGATGCTGGGATCAATGGACTTTTGGTCTGACCCAGTATGGCTGGGGTTGAAATTTCAGAGGGCTCCTATATTTTCTTGCTCCTGCATTTTCCAGTTTGTTTGAATAAATGCTGCAGGAGATTTTTGAGCTGCAGTTCAGTGGTTGCTTGATGTGAGACAGCAAGTGCATTGGTGGCAACCATTGGCTCCCTCAGTGTCAGCCTTTCAGAGTAGTTTGCAGGCAGTTTATCTACTCAGAAAGTTGACAGCCAAGAGGAGACAAAAGATATCAGACTGATAAAAGCTGGGCTCTCTGTGTGCATGGACTAAATGGGTGCCTGGTGGAAGAGAGGAATGTTTAACTTTTCTATGGGATTGTAGGTTAGTGCGGTTCCTGATGAGCTGGAGTTGTTGTTGTATATATTGTATTTCAGTGTTAGGATTGTTCTCCGTGTAATTCTGCCTTAGTGTTCAGGTATGAACACACATATATTTCAAGGTTCAGCTGTCCTGGGGTGGTAGGGATGGAATGGTTATCTTTATTTTTGTATTGATTTGTTTGGATTTATATGTAAACTGATGGTTTTTTCCTTCAAAAGTAAAATAAAAAAATGTTTAAAAAATAAAATAAAAATTAAATATAGTGCTCGCTATAAATTATGGTATTGCTGGCAATCCCTTACCATGAGTTTGCTATAGGAAAAGATTAGTTCTATTTTAGGAGGTTACAAGGGAAATAGAAATTGAGTTTCACAGAACACATGCCTTCTGTGTTCCTTTTTCATCTCTCTGTTGATTATTCTTGACATACTCATTGGAAATGGGTTTGGCTGGAATAGGTGATTGCAAAGAGAGAAAATAAAATGAAGCCATCTTCAATTAATTCACACTGCCCTTTCTAATTCATTGAAGGAACCCGGATCCAAGTCTCTTCTCCAGCTAACTTCTTTATTTATTTAGCTAGGTTTATATACTGCTTTTCACCAGGTCAAAGCAGTTTACAGATAACAGAACATTTTACAGAGAACATATGTTGAATAGGTACTTCATATAAGCAACTATTTACATAGGATATTCTGTTTTGATTGGGATATGAATTTGGATGGGGTTAAGTGAGGGGACCAAAGTATTCAGTGAAAAGATGGGTTTTCCGGTGTTTGCGGAATGTTGTGAGGCTGGTTATATTTCTTAGTGCGTAGGGGAGGGAGTTCCATAGGGCAGGGTTATAGAATTCAAATGCTCTGTGACATGTTTGTTGGTTGTATTTATGCTTGGTTAGTGGTATGTTTAGCTTGTTAATTATGGTCGCGGTCTTGAGGTTTGTGGTTTTTGTAGAAGGGCTTTGAGGGAGGTTTCATGTTGGGAATGGAGTGCTTTGTGTGTGATGAGGATGTATTTGTATTTTATTCTGTTGTTGATTGGCAGCCAGTGCAGTTGTTTTAGAATGGGTGTCATGTGATCATATTTGCTTGCCCCTTGAATGGTACATGCAGCGGTGTGTAGTGCAGTTTGTAGAGGGAGGAGTGTTGACTGAGGTAGACCTTGGTAGATGTTACAGAAATCTGCGTGAGGAAGGGTGAGCTTGCAGTGCGGATCTTAAATCTGTGGGTTCAAGAAGGGGACGAAGTCACTGTAGGGTCTTTGTTTAGAAATAAATTGTCTTTGCTGTTGTTATTTGAGTTTTGAATGAAAGGTGCTGGTCAATTATGATGCCAAGGTATTTCAGTTCAGGTTTTACATTTATTAGTACGTCGTTTCGTTTTATGGTGGATAGGGGTGTGAAGGAAGTATTTTTTGTGATGAACAAGGCCTCTGTCTTAATGTTGATAGGTTGTTGGTTGAAAGCCATTGAGTTACTTCTGTGAAGCAGTCTTGCAGTTGAGTGTAGTCTGGTTGATGTGATAATTGATGTTGTATTTTTTGATGATTGTGCATAGGGGCTGAAGATATAAATTGAAGAGGGTTGCGGAGAGTGTGGAACCTTGTGGTAGCCCTTCTGTTTATAAACTGTACATTCCTTTGAGTTTCTGTCTTCACTGTTGATGGAGATTGGCATTTTGTCTGTCTTGACATGCAGGGCCAAAGCCAGATAGCATCTTGTGCACATTATATGAGCTTTAAAATTTGTTTTACACAAGGTCTTAACTTGACCCAAATTTAAGCATTAGGAAAATCATGCATTACTTTCAGATTGCTCAGGTCTGAATTGTTCATTTTTTGTGGGTGTCTTTTTAAACTATTTTTCTAATCATAGGAATTCTATAACATGAAATGCAAGAAAAACATCTTGAAATGAAATGGCTTAGATCTTCAGGATCAAACAAAAATAAAAGAAAGAAAAAATACAAAGGCAATAGAATAGAATAGAAGCAAGTTCACAAAACAGAGGGGGCAAACCTAAATGTGAGAATTATAATAGTATTTCTAAGAAGAATCTATGCTACGTGATATAAAGGGTTGTTTCTAGTACAGGTTTCTTGGAACAAATATTAAAACTCCAAAATGAGATTTAAGCCTTTGATAAAGAGCTGAGAAACCTAATCCTTGCTTTGTTTTGCTGTGCTTCACAGCTTCATGGCAAGAAAATGAATGTTTCATTTTATGTAGCCCCTCTTTGGGTACCCATTATAGATCAGGAGCTCATTTAGGTTAAGTCCTGTGGGCTGTTTGCAAAAGGTAGTATGGATTTTCTGATGGGAGCGGGGTGATTTTCTACTTAAGAGCCCAAGGAATACTATTAAGATTCTAGAAGACACTTCAAACAATATAGTGGTGTTCTAAATAGAATTCTTTACTGAGAAATGTTTCTTGAAATCAGAGCATATGGTAACAGTTGCAGCATCACAGTTTACAAAGAGAAAAAGCAGAATAAGAGTTGTTTATCCTTTCTTTAAAACTTTTGAGACACCCTCTTTCCCTTCATTTGGACTTTCTGTTTCCTCTGGACTTTGAAATATCTCCCTTACTCTCAAGGACACTTTTTGGCACTTTTTACTCCCAATACTGGAATCTCTCCTATGCCTTCCTTTTCTCCTCTCCTCCAATCATTTCAGAATCAAGCCGTGTTTAGAGTAGAGTAGTAGTGCTCTTCTTTTCTTATTTCCAGTCTCCACACTGCTGGATTCCTCAGAAACTACTACCCTACTTGGTGCCAAAAACACCAACAGAGGAACTCTTCTGAAAGATCCTTGGAATCCACTATTAGACACTGGGGGCTATGTTTCCTGAACTTGGCTACTGGGTAGTGTGGGGTTCAGCACGTGCCAAATGCATACTCTGACATTTAGCACAGAGCACCGTGCTAGTGATCCAGCGTTAAACAGCATGTTAGTGGGCGGAGATAGGGCATGTTAAGAACATAAGATGGACATTGATGTCTTGGTGCCGTTAGCTTGCACCTATAAGCTAACGGCACCAAGACATCAATGTTATGGCTATATGTCAATGGCTAACACATTAACCATGACTACTGATGTTAGCATGGGTATACTTAACACCACCTTAATGGGCTCTATCTGCATGGGAATCGGAGGACACATCCACAAACATTAGCGAAAGCCTTTGTGCTAATAGTAATCGCATGCTACTGGTGGCGCCTTTAGTAAACATGCCCCTAGATACAGGAGGCAGGCCCTCTCCCTCTCTAGCTCCAAAGGCATCTATGAACAGAAGAACAACGTCTTCCTTCCTGCTGTAGATGACAGGAGATTGACATTCTTTGCAGCCCACAACACGCCTAAGAGAGACAGGTGACTGACCTTCTTATGTCACTTCAGACCAGTTCTTCAGAATTTCCTCATGGACACCCTGACCAGTTTTTGAGCTGAACCAGTGTGGTCACTCATACAGGGAAGCACCATAGCAAAATGGTTCAGTTCACTCTGCATTCACCTCTTTCCATATGCTATCCATTGGGAGGAGGATAACCCTCAATTAAGGGTCCAAAGGCCCCTGTATATTTATACATGTTCTGACCTTAATAGCTCCTTAGAAAAAGAGAGTGTGGTACAGATATCTGCACTGTAGCAACTTTGCCTCCAGATTCTAATAGATTGACACAGGAAAGATTTTCCAAGTGAAAAGAGCTTACAAAATATGGGGTTTAATTTAGAAACCCTATTCGTGAGTTGGCCGTCTGAAGACAAGCATTCAGACGTGCAAATCATAGAAACATCCATAGAGCCATTTTAGATAGCCAGGACTACAAGCACATCCATTAGCATGAGGGCGTAGTGGAGGTGTGCCCTGGGCTGAGCAAGGGAGATGCACATCGTGGTGCAATTGTAGACGGGCACAAGCACATCTGACCCTGGCTGTTGAGGCATCTATGCCTATACCTGCGCCTGACCCAAATATGGAGCAAAAAGGTGTTCATTCTATGGCTGCAACACTTCCAGGGGGAAGAGCAAAATAAGCTTTCATTGCCACAGTTAATATTTCCTGGCCGCTGAAAGCTGCATGTTAATACCTACTCTAAACATATTGGGCCCGATTCCATCCCGGATGTCGATCCCCTCTGTACGTCCGGTCTGAACCGGACATACAGAGGGAATCATGATTCTGATCCCACGGAGCACGTCTAACCCTGTGGGATCAAAATTATGAACAGTCCTACATGTGCAGGCCAGGACTGCAATTCAGTCCAGCCTGCACGTACTGGACTGACCCCTGCTAACTAAGTCAAGGCTCTTCAATGGAGCCGCGGCACCATGGCACCACGGCTCCATTGAAGAGCCACGATGCCAGCCGCCGCTAAAGAAAGTGTATTCCTCATAGCCCGACCCCTGATCTGGCCTCCTGAGGCCAGTGTCGGGCTGCGGGAAATGTCCCCTGGCCCCCCTGCCCCGTCTGCACCCCATGCATACACTTTAAAACATCCAGGGAAGTTATTCCACCTTGGAGGTGGAATAATTTCCCTGCACATGTCACTGCCCTAGACTCTGCCCCTTCCCTGCCCCCGTCTAACTTCCCCGCATAACCGGCAGGGAAGTTAGTCATGGCCGAGAGAAGGCACGAATAGTGGGGATGGATGTCTCGTCAGGCCGTCTATCCCCACTATTTGTGGCACAGAGTAACCCACATTCTCTCACACCACATGTCTGATCAGGGCCGGCCCGTCAATTGTGCAATAATGTTGTTCGCACAGGACCCGCGCTTCAGGGAGCCCTGTGCGAACTCCATTATTGCGCAATGTGGACGGCTGCAGAGGGACCCGGGGAAGCCCGCGCAAGGCCCCAGCTCCCTCTGCACAACCGCCAGCATGAGGAGTCTTTTCCCCCATGCTGGCGGCTGAATCTGTGAAGACGCGAATGCTGGGAGAGGTTAAAGACAATGCCCTTTAACCTTTCCCAGCATTCGTGGCTTCACAGATACAGCCGCCAGCATGAGGGAAAAGACTCCTCACGCCGGTGGCTGTGCAGAGGGAGCCGGGGCCTCGTGCGGGCTTCCCCGGCTCCCTCTGCAGCCCCTTAGATGGCCGCGGGGCTGTTTGGGGGGAGCTAGGATTGGATGAGCTGTGATCGAGGGAGGGGAAATTGGGGCTGGAAATGGGCTGTGATGGGGGGCTAGGACTGGATGGGTTGTGATGGGGGGGAACTTGAATTGGAAATGGACTGTGATGGGGGGGCTAGGACTGTAAATAGGCTGTAATGGTGGGGGGGGCTAGAACTGGAAATAGGCTGTGATGGGGGGAAACGTGGACTGGAAATGGGCTGACGAGGGGGCTGGAAATTGTCTGATAGGGGAGCTTGGAGTGGAAATGGGCTGATTGGAGGCTGGAATGGAACTGGAAAAGAGCATATAGGGGGCTAGGACTGGAAAGGGACTGATGGGTTCTGGAATAGGACTGGAAATGAGCTGATGGGGGCTGGAAATGGGCTGACGAGGGGGCTAGGATTGGAAATGGGCTGATGGGGGGGCTGGAATGGAACTGGAAAAGAGCATATGGGGGGCTAGGACTGGAAATGGGCTGATGGGGGGAGCTTGGACTGCAAATGGGTGATGGGCTGGAATAGGACTGGAAATGACTAATGGGGGACTAGGACTGCAAATGGGCTGATGGGGACTGGACTAGGACTGAAAGCGGGCTGAGGGGAGTTGGAATAGGGCTGGAAATGGGCTGATAAGGGGGCTAGGATTGGAAATTGGCTGATGGGGGAGCTTGGATTGGAAATGAGCTGATGGGGGCTGGAATGTAACTGGAAAAAGCATATGGGGGGCTAGGACTGGAAATGAGCTGATGTGGGGGCTTGGGAGATTGGGACTAGAAGGAAGCGGATGTTGGGTGGGTCTAGAACTATAAGGGAGCTGACTTTGGGGGAGGACTAGAAAGGGTTTGGGATGGGAAATGAGAATGGAGAGGGGAAAAGATATTTTGTGTGGGAGGGAAGAAAAGTCTACGATGGGCTGGGTATTGGGAGAGTAAGTGGGGATTGAGGATGGAAGGGTGAAATTTGAGTGAATGATAAAGGAATAAGGAAAGAAAAGGGGGAAAGAGCAAAAGGGGAAAGATCAGTTTGTTAAAGCAGATATAGAGAGAGAATGGAAAAAATCTAAAAGAGGACAAATGGATAGCTCGCAGAAGACACGAAGAAACCAGAAGAAAGTGACTGGAGCAATTGCAGCTGAAAAATAAAATCCCAAACAGAAGGTAGAAAAATACTTTTTATTTTGAATTTATTAATTGGAATATGTCAGGTCTGGGAAGTGTGTATTGCTAACATCTTCGTGTTTTTGCTTAGTGCAAGCGGAAATGAATTTATAGTTTTATTTCTCCAGTGTTGTACATTTCATGTTTGGCTTTTGGGATTCCCAATTTAAGTATCATCTTCCTATTTCTAAATTGTGATCCCTTGTTCTTTGTGTGGTGACAGTCTATGTTCTGCATGTGTAACCAAGTTGAGGTATTCTGTTCATATTGTTTCTATTTGACAGTCCCACTTGTTCTCTTTCCCCCATTGAGATGTATTGGTATTCTCTGAGATGTGCTGGTTTTAATATCTGCAGTGTTGCCTTTTGATAGGTAGGGTTTGGTGCTTTGTGAGTCCTGATAGTGCTGTTATGATACGGTGGATTTGCTATGGGTTCTAAATTTTCTTTCTTTCTTTCTTTTTCTTTTTTTTTATACCGCGCTCTTTAGAATCAGTGTAGTTTACATGTATACTAACAGGTACTTTTTATTAATGATCAGTGTTTGTAGTAATTCCTAATGGGCCTGGTGGTTGTCACTGCAATATAGTAATGTAGAAATCTGTTAGTCTTTCTTTATTCAGACACTCATTAACAGGCATGTTTACTAAAAGCACATGCAAATATTTATGCAAATGAGGTTCCTTATGCAAATGAGGCCCCGCAATTAATCTCCACACATAGCCCCGTACCCCCCTTGGGCCGCCCCTGTTTCTGATTATTTGAAATGCCAACCGAGACATGCAAGCCTCATCACATATTCACCTTCCTTCTGAAATACCTCAGCTGACACATCCAAGTACTCGGTTCTGTGGCTGTGCAATTCGGCAATGTCCACATTTGTGAAATGGTCTATACCCATGCCTTGGTATCTGTGCAGGCCCATCGCCAGAACCAGTTACTGGGATGTTCATCTCTCAGGATTGAGATGGAGCTATTTCAGAAGGCACTTATACATGCTCCCTTTACTGCTTCTATTCCCCCATACTGGGTCAGACTAGAAGTCCATCGAGCAGGGTATCCTGTTTCCAAGAGTGGCCAATCCAGGTCACAAGGACCTGTCAGGTTTCCAAAAGTAACTTGTCGCAGAGTTAAGCAGTGGATTTTCCCCCTGTCCACTTTAATAATGGTTAATGGACTTTTCCTCCAGGAACCTGTCCATACCACTTTTAAACCCAGCTACACTAACAGCTTTTAATATTTCTTCTGGCAACGAATTCCAGAGTTTGATTACATGTTGAGTAAAAAAATACTTTCTCCAATTAGTCTTAAATGTGCCACACTGTAGCTTCATTGCATGTCCCCTTGCCTTTCTACTTCTTGAAGGCGTAAACAACCAATCTGTATTTACTCCACTTATTATGTTATAGACTTCTGTTATATCTCTCCTCAATTAGATTCTTCCTAGATGTCCCTTCTAAAATCCCTCTTTATTTAAATAGTAATAGCTGTTCTGGAATGATAAAAAATACACATCTGTTTGAAAAGAAGGAAATTGATATTGGTTTTCATGGATCATTAAAGAAATAATTTTATAAAGGCATACATGGGTAAAAATTATGCAAATAATTTTCTCTGTGCAGACTTTCCCGGGTTTTTAGAATGAAAGGATGCATATAATTCTACTTTGAAGATTACCCCAGTAAAACGTTACACTTGCATTTACACCTTCTCTGTGTGAAAGTATTCTCTGTGTAAGTGTAAGCTCCTCCCCAACCCCACTTTCAGGAATGCCCCTCAAAAGGTGTTGAACTTTATGGGTGTATAAGCTGCGTATAGGTAAGCTTATCCACTTATCAGGTGGACAATTGGGTGGCAGGCCATTCCTTCACGTAAACAACTGAATTGTTCTAAAAAGAACACATCTTCAGATTCAGCAATAAAGCTGGTGACTTTCTCCCTGTGGCAGCTTTAGATCCTGGTGAACTTGTTCATAGACCCAGTGCAGCAGGAGACAGAACACAGAAGTTAATAAAAAAGTTAAAGTAATTTTGAAAGCCATTTCTACAGGTAAAAGGGTACTTTGTCTGAGAAAATGAGATTATACACAGTGTTCCCACCTTATGTACAGATTTTATTTATTTATTTGTTTGGTTTTATATACCATGCTTTTTCAGATCAGTGCGGTTTACATATAACACTTGAAGAATAAACTGGTTTACATGGAACAGGTTACATGGAACAGATTTACATCAAGTTGGCATTAACACAAACATATTTACATTAAATTGGCATTAACATGAACGGTTAATAGTGAACATAGAATTGCAATTTACATCAGCTTGGCATTTTCAAGGGTGGTAGTCGAATGTTCAGCGACATCTGGATGCTGAACATAGGACTAGTTTAGGGTGGCTGGTTGTAAGCTAGTTGGAAAAGGTATGTCTTTAATGCCTTCCTAAAAGATGTAAGGTC
Source organism: Ichthyophis bannanicus (assembly GCA_033557465.1). Classification (NCBI taxonomy): domain Eukaryota; kingdom Metazoa; phylum Chordata; class Amphibia; order Gymnophiona; family Ichthyophiidae; genus Ichthyophis; species Ichthyophis bannanicus. The sequence continues at coordinate 906,178,747 of CM066034.1, forward strand.
TGGGATGGTTCGTATCATTGGGGGCAAAGCGTTCCATTGAGTTGGTGCAAATAGAGAAAATGCACGATTCCTGGTCGATTGGGTACAAGATCTTACTGCTGAAGGGATGGCGATAGAGTTTACCATGCATGATCTCCTGGTTCTGGTCTCCGGCATCCATTGTATGAGGTTTGTGAGGGAGGTTGCAGACATTCCGTGAAGGGCCTTGAAAGTGAATAGTAGGGCTTTGTATATCAGGTGACTTGCAATGGGGAGCCAATGAAGCTGGATCAATAGAGGAGTGATGTGGTCATATCTGGATGCAGAAAGGATTGTTCGGGCAGCTGTGTTCATGGCAAGTTGTAAAGGTTGGAGAGCGTTTCTTGACATGCCATGGAGGATGATGTTGGAGTAATCTAAATGAGGGAGGTGGAGGGCTTGAGCTACCGAACGGTAGTCTGAGGCCTCGAGGAGAAGGCGTAGGTGCCGGATGGTTCTCAGTTTATAGTTGACTGCTTTGGAGATATTTTGAATGTGGGTCTCCCAATTCAGATGTTGATCGATTGTGATACCCAGATAATGAACTTCTTGTTTGGTTATGAGTTTGAAATCTTTCACTTTGAGAGAGTTTGGCGGTGTAAATGTGGGGTCTTTGGTTATGAATAGAACCTCTGACGTTTTGCTGTTGACCAGCAGATTGTGGGTCGCAAGCTAATCTGAGACTGCATTGAAGCATTCTGCTATGGAAGACTAGTCAGGGCTGTCTATGAGGAATGGGGTGTACAGTAACACATCTTCGGCATAGATGTGATATAGTATGTTGAACGATTGAATAATAGCACAGATTGGCTGAATATATATGTTGAAGAGTAGGACTGAAAGGGATGATCCTTGTGGGACTCCTTGTGTCACACATATAGGGCCCTTTTACTAAAATGAGCTGGGAACAAAAATAAATGAGCGTTAAGTACAAGTGCCCCATGCTAATTGTTGGGGGCATTCCCTTATCTCATTGAAAAGTTTCTTGCCATGCATTAAGGTCATTCGCAGTTACTGCGGGTGCAACTTAATGCTACCTATTAAGATGGCACTAAGTGCATCTGTGTTAATTGCATCATTGACAGCACACAGTAAGTACCCGCATGCTAATAAGAACATAAGATATGCCATACTGGGTCAGACCAAGGTCCATCAAGCCCAGTATTCCGTTTCCAACAGTGGCCAATCTAGGTCATACGTACCCAGCAGCTTCTCCAAGGGACAAAGGCTCCACAATGCTTGCACTGGTTCAAGCATTGATATCCTGGGTCCCTTCTCAACAATGGCCCATGGACCTTTCCTCCAGGAACTTGTCCAAACCCTCCCCAAACCCAGCCACACCAACAGCCCTCACCACATCCTCCGGCAACAAACTCCAGAGTTTGATCACACGTTGAGTGAAAAAATATTTTCTTCTATTAGTCCCAAATAGTTTACCCCGTAGCTTCATTGCATGTCCCCTAGTCTTTCCATATTCTGATAAGGTAAACAATCGATCTACGCTTACCCGTTCCACTCCGCTCATCAATCCATAGACTTCTATCATATCTCCCCCCAGCCGTCTCTTTTCCAGGTCAAAGAGCCCCAACCCTCCCAGCCTTTCTTCATAGGAGTATCCCTCCATCCCCTCCACCACCTTGGTGGCTCTTCTCTGAACCCCCTCCAATAACTCTATATCCCCTTTAAGATATGGCGACCAGAATTGCACACAATATTCAAGATGCGGTCTCACCATGGAACGATATAGAGGCATTATAATATCCTTTGTTTTATTTTCCATTCCTTTCCCTATCATACCCAGCATTCTATTTGCTCTCCTGGCTGCCGCCGCACACTGGGCCGAGGGTTCCAACATGGTATCCACAATGACGCCCAAATCCCCCTCCTGGGTGGTGGTTCCCAATGTGGAACCCTGCATCGTGCAACCACAGTCCGGGTTGTTCCTCCCCAGGTGCACAACCTTGCACTTGTCCACATCAAATTTCATCTGCCATTCTGATGCCCAGTCTTCCAACTTATCAAGATCCTCTTGCAATTTTCCACAATCCTCTTGGGTTTTAACAACTTTAAATAGTTTTGTGTCATCTGCAAATTTGATAACCTCACTCGTTATTCCACTTTCCAGGTCATTTATGAATATGTCAAAAAGCAGCGGACCCAGCACAGATCCCTGGGGTACACCACTAACTGCAATGTGTAGTCACGCAAAAAGCAATTAATGTGGGAATTGGCACACGGTAACTTTCATGCCATGTGTGTGTTAATCATTTCCCTCAAAGAACTAACCTAGTCCCCTGTTCTGCCTTGAACAGATTGTAAGCTCTGTGTAGCAAGGACTGTTTCTTGTATGTGTACAGCACCGCTTCTGCCCCGTAGCACTATACAAATGATTAGTAGTAGTAGTAATGAACCAAAAAGAAAATCACAATATTTTGGAACTCGGCTCCAGCTCTACGCATCCTCTTTCCAGGTGAACATCTACACATACCAGAATATATGCTATATATGCTCATATACCCATAGGCAGTTTTGTAAGTGCCTATTTCTGCATGTGAAAATCTATTTTACATGAAAAAAACCTTATAAAATTACCCTCATAGTGGTCAAGGCACCTTCTTTATGACATGGCTGCATCGATTTTTTTCAGGGTGTTTGTAAATGACTTATGGCCCCTTTTACTAAAGCCACTAAGGATTTGCCTTTAACATGCTGATCTCATGTGTTAATGGCAAAAGCCACGTGTCAGCTGTTGGGGTTTGCCTAACATGCGCTGCACTAGGTTGGGTTCACTTAACGACTCTTATAAAGGAGTCATTAGATGAACCCACTTTAGGAGCCATGTCACTGTTGAGCACGGAAATTTCCCTGGCGCTAACGGCAATCCACTCTCCATGCCTACTGTCCGCACATTCCCCACCCCATCCCACGATTGCCAATTAACATGCACTTTAACGTGCGAATGCAGGCACTATTGGGCTACTAGTGTAGCCTCGCGTTAGAACACCCATTAACCTGCTAATGGGCTTTAGTCAAAGAGGCCCTTAAGCACTCAAAACTACAGTAGAAAAGGTTCTATGCGTTAAAAACAAGCATTCCAGGATATATGAAAACCAAACGTTACCGGTATAAATAGTGCTATGCATAGAGGTCTCCTTGAAGATATACCTACAGACCAGAAAGGTTCACAGTAGAAAAATTTGTTATCAACATTTCAATCCCGTTGTGGAAACTCATTAGTTCTGATTGAAATTTTGACATAAAATTAATTATTAAATAAGGGTCCTGACATTCACAACAGACTGTGTTAATCCCTCTGTCCATGAAATTCAGTGGCACTAACATTGTTAGTGTTGCTGAATAACCCTGGGTGCCGCTGCTGCATACCCTCTTGTTAACCAGTTAGCATTGGGGCTGTCCAAGGACAGCAACCGGCCATAACCGGGCAGCGGTGATATTGAGCCACTGTCCCAGTTATGGTAAAGTGACATAAGTAAGGTGTAGCAAAGACTGGCCTAACTTTTGCTGTGGAAGCTAACCGCACAGTGACTGATCATTGACGCTGCCCAGTTACAGTAGCTTCCTGCCAATCCGCGCAACCTGGATATTCAGTGCCAGGTTCGGATATGACTCCAGCATTGAATATCTAGGTTTACGTTTCAGCGGCGGCAGCTAGCCACATTAGAGTGGCTGGCCGCCATCACTGAATATCTCACCCCAAGATATTTAGTAATGATTTATTTTGTAATTTCTTCTTCTCATAAGTAATAGCAATAATTATTATTTATTTATAAACTGAAACAGATGTGATCCAAGGATATGTACAAAATAAAATACATCGATATTTACTTTAGCAAATAATCAAAACAGAGAAATTAAACAAAACACATCTAACATATAACTGACAATAGCAATAAATCAATAAAATATTAATAACCAAAACAAGCAAATGTATGTAGGAGATTATCTGGAAGATATGGAGCGCGATGCACAATGGGGCCCATCTGGCCCGTCTGGACATCCAAAATCTGGACAGGCCAGATTTGCACTTGATTCTGCATCCACGGGAGCTAGACGTTCCTGTAGGATCAGAATCAGGTGCAAAGGGCCTGGATGGGCAGGTGTGCCCCAATTCCATGCCGCTGCATATCCGGCTCCCTCCCCATATAACCCCCCAGTGCCCCTGTATGGAGCCTCTGTGCCATGGCACAGGGACACAATGCAAGAGCCCTGATCCACCGCACAAGTTGAGATATGCTGTTTCCTGCTGTCTGACCCCCGAAAGGGCCTGCCAAGGCTGGGGTTGGGCTGCAGGGAACCTCCATGTCCTCCCCACAGGTTCTGGGGGGTCTGCTGGTGCTGATTCCCATCTTCAGGGGGACCTATTCCACCTCTGAGGTGGAATAAGTCTCCTGTCCATTCCGGTCACCCCGGACGTGACCGGAATTGGCCATGTAAGTCTGGGGTCAGGATCTCACCTTCGCTCTGCCCATTCTTCTCCCTGTCGCTGTCCCTCCTGCCCCCATCCAGAGCTCCCACACAACGGCCTTGTTCGTGTGGGGAACTTTGTGCTGGAATCGGGTCCCACGGCATAGCGGGGGTTGGACATCCAGGTCAGATATGTGACCCCACTATTCGGCACTCTGCATGCCAGCCTTATTGTATATTTGCGTTGGTATTTATTTCTATCTTAGAATTAAATGTTATAAAAAATGTCTTTTTATTGGACATTAGAAAATCTTTTCACATGTTTTTGATTAAGACAACATAGAAAATTATGTGTGCATGTACTAGATGCATGATAACAGATATAAAAAGGGATTGCGTTAGCACAAGTTTGTAACCTGCAAGCAACAGCAACAATTGTCAAGAATTCAACCCCACACAAAAAAATCTTGATAGACACTTTCATCGTGCTTGGGTCAGAAAGTGCTGAAGAGTTTGCCGTGGAATGCCCAGCCCTTTCTGACCCAAATATGAGGTGAGTGAATGGAAAATGTGCTATCATTTATTTCTATATTTTTTCAAGATAATTGAATTGTGAATGAGTGTAAAAGATGCCCAAATGGACAATATATAGGGCTGAAGTTTTGACAATCAGCCCTACTACTCACAAGTTTCAGAACTGTGCTAATTGAACCCCTTTTATGTTCAATTTAACAAAAATCAACAACAAATAAGCAGAAAATATCCATGTCTTGGAATCGCATGCTTTTTGATAACAGCAATAGTACGCTTCATTTCTTCTCACTTTAAAAGAAGGGAACAAGAATCATTTCCTATTATTTGTTTTTTGCTTTTGGCAGGAATGCCCTAGTGGCATTGTAAATGAAGAAAATTTCAAACAGATTTACTCCCAGTTCTTTCCACAAGGAGGTGAGTATTTTTGTAAATTGTTCTCTAGGTAATATTTTCATATCAATCCTCCCACCTCACACACACACACCCAAAAAACAAATAAATGACCTCATACATGTTGAGGCAGTACTAAATATGTTCTAGACCAGGGATGACCAACTCCGGTCCTAGTGCACCACGATCCAGCCTGGTTTTCAGGATGTCCCTAATGAATATTCATGAGGTATATTTGCATCCACTGCTTTCCCTTGTATGCTAATGTATCTCATGAATATTCATTAGGGACATCCTGAAACCAGGCTGGATCGTGGTGCACCAGGCCATCCCTGCTCCAGAGGATCCGAGCAACCCGGCTGGGCTGGGAGTATCTGATTCCACCCTGCCTTCTCTATCCATTTCTATGGACTTGCCTTTTCTGTAAACCCTTCTCTGGTTTTCTGATTGTACTGTGTTAAATCTATAGTTACTTGTAAACTACAAACCATTTTAGTGCTTTTTTTGCCAAAGACAGTTAATCAAGTAAATAAACTAAGCCACAATATGTATATGAGAAATTTATGCCAAAAATTGAGTATAGGGAGGAGTTAAGATGGCAGCGGAATCGACTGTGAGCTAAGCTCAGCTGCGGCTTTTCCTTGTTTCTATTATGGGAAGATGAACACAGATGCAGAAAAGTAAACCTCAGGCTCCATGAGTAGTTACCTCCTGTCTCAAGGCTGGCCTGATAGACAGATTCATCTGCCACAGTTCCCTAGCATGATCCACGAGCTCTGAGATGTCGAAGAAGATGGAGGTGGGAGGAGGAGCTGAGTACTCCCCCGTAGCTCTAGAGACATCCAGAGGTACGGAGGATGCCTGTGAATCCTGTGGTGGTAGGACAAGTTGCTGCAGCAGGCCAGGTACAACATACGCTGCAGTTTGAAATGGCGGCATCTGGTGGATGAGCAGTGGCTAAGCAGGAGAGGGCTGCAGAAGCTGATGCTTCCGTGACTGACCTGAGTAAGAGGGTTACTACCCTCCAACTCCTGAGCTCCCTTCAGGGTTGGCAGTGGAGGGAGAAGTTCATTTGCTGAAACAGCAGGTGACATTTGCTTTACCTAAACCACAAATTGTCTCTTTAGAATCTATTTGGTCAGCAAACATACATTTGGAACAGTCTCTGATGGAGCAGATACCTTGTGTAACACTAACGGTGCAGGGAGTAAAATCCCTGGTTGAAGACTATGAAGCAAAAATCTCTACCCTAGAATCTAGAGTGGGCGCAGTAAAAGAGAAGGTATCTGCTGTAGTTGGTAATGTGAGCACTTTTATAACTGATAATAAACTTATTCATACAAAATTAGAAAATGTCATTAGGAGGAAGAACTTGAGGCTGATAATTTTTCCTAAGCCTGAGAGGATATCCTCTCTTGAAATGTCCAGAAAGTATTTGGATGAGATCTCTAGGCTTCCACATCATTCATCACTTCCTCCAGCCTCATGTCTACTATGTTCCTGCAAAGAGAGCAGAAGTAGAACCTCATCTGATAGTATCACCAGATAGGAATCATCCATTATCACGTTTACATTTATCTTTTGTAATTGACTTCAGCAGGTTTCTGGGATTAAAAATTAATATGTTCCCGGATGTGTGAAGAGCCACACAGAGAAGCCAGAAGCAGTTTCTGCTTCTTCATCTTAGGGTGCTGCAGACAGGAGCCAAGTTTTTGTTGAAATATCCCTGTAAATGCATTATTAAATACAAGGAAGTCAAATATGTTTTCTTTGACCGAACTCAACTGTCACTGTCTCTGTCTGTGACACGCTTGTTTTTTCAGCAGGAGGCTCCAGGTTAATAGCGTGGGCGCTGACCGCTTATATGGTCTCTTCTCTCCATTAGGAAAATAATGGGATTTGATTTTTGTTTACCTTTTTCTTTGAATTTTTTTTTTTGGGGGGGGGTTACCTAATTGTGTTTTAAGAGATAAAACGCCTCCTCTTTATTAGGGATTTGGTTTAAGAGGTAGGACATTATTCTTTATTTCCTTGTGGGTTTTTACATGTGAATATTTTCTGTTTCTTTACTCTTTTCTTTTCAAGATGTACTTGTTTAAGTTTGTAAAATTTAATAAATATAAAGTTTAAAAAATGAGCATTAGGATCACGTGAGCACATGAGCGAGTGAGGACGTGTCCTCATCGCGCTCTCGGGCCGTTTCCCTAAACCGGCAGGAAGTCTGCAATAACTCTGGTGTGGGTGTGAGGGGAGATAAGGCTGAGCAACGAGAGTGCCCTGGAGAGCTTAGGAGAAGCGGCGGTAAAGGCAGCGACATGCGTTCCGCGGCAAAGAAAGAGAAGCCACATGGGTCCTGCGAGTCAAAGATGGCGACCGCTCTGCGCCTCGGCATGAGTCCGGATTCCCCGGGCTCTGGAAATGGAGATTCGGGGGCGAAGGAACTGGCACATGAGGTGGCTAAGCTGCTGGAGCCTAAATTTGACTCTGTGTTGCAGAAATTGGAGGAAATGGCAGAGACGTATACCGAAATCACCAGGAGAGTGGAGGAGATGGAACAGCGCATTACAGTGCTGGAGGAAAGTGAGGTGAAGCGGGAAGGGGATGCTAAACGACACCAGAAAGAGATCAACGCACTGCTTCTTAAAGTGGATGATCTGGAGAACAGATCCCGTAGGAACAATCTGCGCTTGGTGGGAGTGCCGGAGACCTGGTCAGATCAACAGCTCTCTGGCCTGTTTGAAACCTGGCTGCCAAAGGAGTTGGGCCTGGTGGAGCTACAAGGACAAATCATAGTGGAAAGGGTGCATCGTCTAGGCCAGAGGAGGGGCCCTAATGAAAGACCGAGACCGGTGCTGGCCAGGCTGTTGAATTTCCAACACAAAACAGCGCTAGTGTAGGCCTACCGCAAACAGAGATCATTGCAACTGGACAAGCATCCGATCCTTATGTTTCAGGACTACTCTGCAGCTCTGGCGGCGAAAAGGAAGGCGTTTGCACCTATCTGCAATGAGTTGGCGGGTGCGAGAATCCGCTTTGCGCTCATCTACCCAGCTTTGCTCAGAATTTTCCACGAAGGGATGACGCACACTTTTGAACACTCCCGGGCTGCAAAACAGTTTGTGGGTAACCTGCTTCCAGACCAGACCGCAAACAAAGGAAGCCTTTAATCCATGGCATGGGATTATGAGAACAGTGCGAACCTCCGGGCATGGGCAGTGCCAATAGCACCCAGACTGGTTTGCGGTGGCTGGGGTAGCTGGGGCAGTATTGCTCATCAGACTGGACTGGTAAATGTTGCTATGTTTTAATGTCTACGGGGACAGTTACTTGGTTTAATTCTATTTGGTTTACTTCTGTTTGGCCTCTTCCCCCCCCCCCCCCACCTTTCTGACAGTTTTTTCTGATACGGTTTTTACTGAGGGATGTTTCCCCAGGGATATGAGGTGTGCTGACATTACAGTTATACCCAAGGAAGGGAAGGACCTGACGGAGCCAGTTTCCTATAGACCAATATCTTTGATAAATTATGATGTAAAGATATTGGCTTCCATTTTGGCGGAGAGGTTGAACCCTATCCTACCTACCTTGATTCACCCGCGACAGGTGGGGTTTGTGCAGGGAAGAGAAGCCTCGGGGAATATAGCGAAGATTCTCGTGGGAATGAAATATTGCCTAAGAGAAAAAAAGCCCCTGTTGCTGGCCAGCCTAGACGCAGAGAAGGCGTTTGATAGAGTGGCGTGGGAGTATTTGTGGGAGGCCCTGGGGAGATTTGGATTTTGGGAGGCATTCTTACAGTGGGTCCAGATTTTGTATTCGGTACCACAGGTGAGAGTTGGAGTCAATGGAGTATTCTCAGCGCCTTTTACGCTCGAACGGGGCACGAGGCAGGGCTGCCCTCTCTCACCTTTACTCTTTGTGCTTGTGCTAAAGCCTCTGCTGCAGGCTTTGCAGGAGGACTCTCAGATAGTGGGGGTAGGATTTGGGGGGCAGGAGGAGATGAAATTGAGTGCATTTGCGGATGATATGCTTTTGTGTCTAGGTACCCCACAGACATCCCTTGCCAGGGCGCTTCAAATCATAACATACTTTGGTAGCTTCTCGGGCTTGAAAATTAACTCGACTAAATCTATGGCCCTTGATGTTGGTGGGAGGGTCCGACAGCACTGGAGGGGCCCATTCCCGTTGACATGGGCCTCGGGCGCTTTTCGTTATCTGGGTATACAGTTGCCAGATGCTCCGGAGAGAATATATGAATGTAACATTCCGGGAATGTTAGAGCGAGCACGGAGAACGTTTCAGAGCTGGTTGGCTTTACCTTTGTCCCTGAGTGGTAGGGTGGCTTTATCTACTATGGTGGAGCTGCCCCGCTGGCTGTATGTTCTGCGGATGCTACCTATTTGGGTTTTGAGCAAAGATTGGCAGCGTTTTGATCGCTATTTAGGTCATTTCCTGTGGAAGGGGAAGCGTGCGTGCATACCTTTAAAGGCCCTTATGCGGCGGAGGGAGGAGGGTGGGTTGGAGCTCCCTTCAGTGCGTAACTACAATCTGCGGTACATGGCACGCCACTTGGCGGCTTTGGTAGGAATGGAAGGCGACTGTGCGCCTGTGCACCAGGTGCATTGGGTTGCCAACCCCGGCCAGGGGTTATATTTATTGCATGCCCTGGGACAAAAACTTCCGATAGATGTGAAGGGAGGGACTTACGTGGGTTCTCTTAGGGCAGCGTGGAAGGCAATTTGTAGGAAACGGGGTTGGGACTGGAGATGCTCGTTGCTGCTCCCATTGGTGGGGAATCCAGAGTTTGGTCCAGGTTTAACTATACCGGTCTTTAGGGCGTGGGCACAGAAGGGCCTCGTCTGTGTTGGGGATTTGTGTGATGTTCCCGGAGGGCGGGTGGAGTATTTTGCCACATTGGCAAGGAAGTTTTCTTTGCCTAATCGTGAGTTCTACTGCTACCTGCAAGCCCGGCATTACGCCGGTAGCGTATTGGGAAGGATTACGGGAGTGGCTGCCCAGGCAGGTATTAAAGAGTGGTTGCAAGACGTGGCGCAGGGGGGGAAGGGCACGGAGGGTAGGAGGGAGTTGGCGTGCCCTGTAGGAGACCAGAGTTACTTGCAGAGGTTGAGTGAGAGTTGGAAGAAAGAGGGGATGGCAGAGGCTACACTGGATTGTCTTAGACGGGTGTTTATGAAAATTCATCTCTGTGGGCACTGGGTCTATCTTCAGGAAATGCATTATAAATTCTTGTGGCAGGCGTATATTAGTGACCAGTGGGCATATAAAATGGGTATCCGTGACAATGATCGATGCAGATGGTGCGGGGAGGAGAGTGGGACCCTGACGCACAAATTCTGGAGCTGCCCCAAAATTCGTTCCCTCTGGGGGAAGGTGGGGGATCGATTGGCGGCCATGTTGAAGAGTCAGGCCCCGGGGGGTGCGGCCCTCTGCCTCTTTCATGATTGGGAATCAGGGGGGCAGTGGGTGGCTTCGTCGCAGCGCTCCTTGTTGGAGAGGTGTTTTTTAATGGTAAAGCGGGTCATTTTGAGGCATTGGTTGGAAGGGCCTGCCCCTACATTGGACGCGTGGGAAAGGGCAGTGGTGGAGTTGGTGCAGATGGAAAGGCTGACAGCGAAGAGGCTTGGGGGAGCGCAGTGGGACAAATATTTGGAGATCTGGATGCCTCTGATTAACACTCTCCCCGCACAGACTAGGAGTGCTTTGTTAAACCTCTAACTGCCTCAGTATCCTCTTGTTTGTGTATGTGCTGCAGTATCTCATTTCCTTACTTCCTACTTTGTACTATGAAAGTGACCTTTGAATTCCTCCCTATTTCTCCAGTCATCTCTATATTTGACTGGGATTATAGTTCAACACTCTGAGTGGACTACTTTGGCTATGTGGTTACCTTTATCTCCCTGGGCCTGATAGGGGGGAGGGGGGAGGGAGAGGATGGGAGGGAGAAGAGTAGGGGGGAAGGGGTGGGGGGGAAGGAGGAGGGTAGTAATTGGGGGTTGAGGAGGGCTGGGGAGGGATAGGGTGGCTGGGTTGTAGGATGAGGGGTCGGGGCAAGCGCACGGACGATGTGGGCTGGTGGGCTTGGACGATGTGCTGTATATTGTTGACTCTATTTGCTTGTAGTGATCCTCTGTGTTTAGCCTTGGTGAGAGTAGTGCTACTGCTCTGTGATATATGGGGAGCTTTGTTTGTTTGCTGTCAGTTCCATATGCTCGCCTGTAAGACAGCGGGTTGAGGGGTGGTGGTGAGGTGGGGAGTCATTTGTGTGTGATGTATTTTGTTGTTTGCTGCTGTTACTCAAGCTTCACTACCGCTTGTTCAACTAGTTTTGGGTTTATTGTACGTGTAAGTGTATGCTTTGTTGATAATTTAATAAAAAATAGAATTGAACATAAAAAATGAGCATTAAAACATGCTCAACTTATACATGGTTCATCATGATCGATCACCAGTAAGAACCATATATTTTAATGAGATTATATACCTCATCATTTGTTCCATCCTCCTTCCTTCTCCCCCCTTGTCCAGCATCTCCTCTTCCCCATCTCCCCCTCCTCCAGGTGGTCAGCCTGGCGGGCACTGTATTTATTTCAGAAATATTTCTGCACTATCTTTGATACGCGCTCCCTGGATGAAGCAGAAGCGCTTGAGTGTGTCTTCTCTTTTCCTGCCATGTGAAGCAAAGTCTTGTGGTAGGAGCAGTGAGATTCTATATTGTAAGTGATATTGCAGAGGGACTATCAGGTAAGATTTGCCTCTTTTTAGATAATACCAAAATCTGCAATAGAGTATATACCCAGGAAGGTCTAGATAACAAGAGGAGGGATCTAGCGAAGCTTGGTTGAGAATTTGGCAGCTGAGATTTAACAATAAAAAATGCAGGGTCTGGGGTCGCATGATGGGGTCTACCAGAACAGACACTCAAGAGCCAAGCTCCTCTTCCTAACCCTGAAAAACAGTGTAAAAACCCACCTGTATGATGGCAACCTGAACGAGAAAGTGAAGCTCCTGCACCCGAAGGTGGTGAAGAGGGTGCTGAGCAAGGAAACGGTGATGCTGAGCGGTTGACAGGTAATGCCGGCAAAGCCACGGAAAGCCACCAAAGAGACTCAGGGAGGGCAAGATGGCAGCAGAAGGCAGAGTCACAATGGTTACACTGTAGGAGGAGGCAGTGAAGGAGTTGAACCGCAGTGTGGCAGAGGTCCTGGAAGAGAATTTATCCAGGCTCCAAAACTGCATTGATGAAATCAAGTGCTGTATAGAGGTATAGAGCATGTGCTTTCAGCATGCAGAGGAGAGAATATCGCAACAAGAGGAGCGAGTTGATGATATGGAGGGGTGGGTGCGACCCTAGAGAAGAGTAACCAACTGTTTCTGGAAAAGATGGATGATTAGAAAAATAGGAGCCGGAGGAATAACTTCAGACTGATCGGTCTGCCAGAGGCAATCAAGGAGCCTGAATTATGGGACATTGTGGAGAAATGGCTACTGTAAATGCTAGGCCTGTATGCCAATGACCAGAGTATGCTGGTGGAAAGAGTGCATAGGGTTGCCCGCAGCAAGAAGAGGTGCCTCAGCCTAGACCAGTAGTGGCTTAGGTGCTGAATTTTGTAGAGAAGACCGGCTTATGGGCTTGTACCGACACAAGAGAGCTAGAGTATAATGACAACAAGATACTGCTGTTCAATGACTATTCAGTGATGGTAGCTGAGAGCAGATGGGCTATGGCTTCCTATTGATCAGATTTGGAAAGAAGAGGTGTGGGATTCACTTTGTGGTGCCTGGTGCAAGTGCAGGTCATCCATGAGAACAAGGTGCAAGCGTTCAAAATGACCACGGCCCTGAAAGCTTTCATGGACTTGATCCCAGCCACTTACTACTACTACTACTACTTCTACTTGTATAGCGCTACAAGGCATATGCAGCGCTGTACAGACACATGTAAAAGACGGTCCCTGCTCATCAGAGCTTACAATCTAGTCAAGACACACAACATTACAGCTGAAGATAAGGACAAATAGGAAACCAAGTGGATCAGGATCCAAAAGCAGACTCAAAGAGGTGAGATCTCCAGGAACAAGCAGGAATGAGTCTTCACATATGGGTATCGTCGGTACCGATGGAGCCTGCGTGGGAACGCTCCCCAGCGTCCAAAAGGAAAGCCTTTGGGAGCATCCCACAGCGCCTGCGCGCTGCCTTCCCGCCTTTCCTAACCGCCTCTCTCCAGTTCTTCTTTTCCGCGGAGCCAGCAGGTCGTGTTCCTGTCACCGCTGAAGAATTTCTTTATTTTATTTTATTTTATTTCTTTGGTCGCGCGTCTGCCTTCTCGACGCTGGACCGGTACCGCCGGTCTTTTCTTTCTTTATTTTTTTTTTTTAAAAACTACTGTTTTTTCTCACTCAGTGCATTTTCTTCTTCGGCTTTAGGCCTAGGAACCTTTTCCTCATGGAAAAGCCCGCCTCTGGGTTTAAGAAATGCACGAAGTGCAGCGGCACTATTTCTGTCACTGACACCCATGAATGGTGTCTAAAATGTTTAGGTCCTGACCACTCCATTGCAGATTGTGAGTCCTGCTCCATGATGTCTAAGAGAGGTCTACAGAATCGAGCAGCTAAGCTCAGTACCCTGTTCCCCTCGGATGCAGCTTCGGTTGCATCGACGTCTTCCAGGGCTTCCTCTTCCTCACATGGATCTCAGATAACCAAACTTAAACCCAGCCGGTCCTCGAAGGGTAGATCTCCCTCTAAGTATCGAGATGCCTCCGGGCTTGCCCTTGAGGAATCTGCACTGGCATAATTACCCCGGCGGGAGGCTCCGGCTTCCAAAGCTTTATCTATGGGGTCACAGGTTGACATCGATGGCTCGGCCTCAACCGATCACCTGTTGCCATGTTCTGGGGTACCGGTGGTTCTCCAGGACCAAGCAGGAAGTCAGTCCTCACTTATGGGTGACGTCGGCGCCGACGGAGCCCTCGCGGAGCAATTTTCCCCAGCTTTCGCAGAAAGCCTTTGGGAATTGCAGCGCGCATGCGCAGTCCCTTTCCCGCCCAGGGATGCCATCTTACTCAGTCTTCTTTTTTTCGCGGAGCCCTACAGACGTAGTTTGTTACCGCCACTGAAAAAGTTGATTTCTTTAGTTTGATTTCTCATTATTTTTTCTCGGCGACCTTCCACCCGGAAATCTTACGCCCTCAAATGGCGTCGCTTCTCGGTCTGGTGTTCTCAGCGAGCTGAGGACCCCTTCGCCTGTCTAGTATCGGTGGTACTGCAATATTTGCTTTACCTCTCCGATCTAGGTCTCAAGTCCAATTCTGTCAGAGTCCACCTCAGTGCTCTCTCTGCACATCATTCACCGGTTGAAGGCCAGCCTCTCTCTTCGCACCCCCTGGTGGCGCGCTTCCTCATAGGCCTCCTTCTGCTTAAACCTCCGTTGCGCCCTCCAGCCCCCGACTGGGACCTCAACGTGGTTCTGCAAAGGCCTACCTGCCCGCCTTTTGAACCCATGGCTACCTGCCCTCTTCGTTTCCTCTCCTGGAAAACTCTCTTCCTGGTAGCCCTCACTTCCACGAGGCGCGTAAGTGAGCTACAGGCCCTAGTGTCGGAGCCCCCGTACACTAGGTTCTACAGGAATAGGGTGGCCCTACGGACCCACCCTAAGTTCCTTCCAAAGGTGGTCTCCCACTTTCACATCAATCAAGAGGTGGTTCTTCTGACCTTCTTCCCCAGGCCGCATGCCAGCCGAGCTGAGACTGTCCTGCACACCCTGGATTGTAGAAGAGCCTTGTCCTTCTACCTTGACCGTACACGGGAGCATAGAAAAGCGGTTCAGCTTTTCGTATCTTTTGATCCCAATCGGTTGGGGGTACCTGTCTCTAAGCGCACTCTGTCCACCTAGGTGGCCGACTGTACCGCCTGGACTTACGGGGCAGCCGGCCTCTCCTTGGACAGTCGCGTCACGGCTCATCGGGTCAGGGCGAAGGCCATGTCCGTGTCTCACCTCCGCTCTGTTCCGTTGGCAGACATCTGCCGGGCCGCTACTTGGTCTTCAGGTCAGACTTTTGCGGCTCATTACTGCCTGGAAAGGGAGTCCCGCAGGGACAGTGCTTTCGGTCAGGCAGTCCTCCACAATCTCTTTGAGGTTTAGGCAACTCCTACCCTCCGGCCCCGGTGTTTGGCTACCGGCCAGATGCGTATTCAGGGAAGATTCCTTCTTTCTGTACTGCTGAGCTTCAGGAAGCTCTTTAGGCTGAGGTCTCCGGTAGCCTTAAGCTGGGGAGTCCCATAAGTGAGGACTGACTTCCTGCTTGGTCCTGGAGAAAGAGTAGTTACTCACCTGTAACAGGTGTTCTCCAGGAGCAGCAGGAATCAGTCCTCACTACCCTCCCTCCTCCCCTTGGAGTTGCAGTCATTCTTATTGCATATCTTGCCAACTTTTGCTGTCTTTCCGCTATGTCATCAGACTGAGTAAGATGGCATCCCTGGGCGGGAAGGGGACCGCGCATGTGCGCTGCAATTCCCAAAGGCTTTCTGCGAAAGCTGGGGAAAATTTGCTCCGCGAGGGCTCCGTCGGCGCCGACGTCACCCATAAGTGAGGACTGATTCCTGTTGCTCCTGGAGAACACCTGTTACAGGTGAGTAACTACTCTTTCCCACTGGTACCGACATCCAGACATTGGTTGCGTCAATGGATCAGAATATACTGACCATGCAGCGTGCTATCACGGCATTCATACAAGCTGCGACGCCTTCGGTACCGCAACAAACTCTGTTGCCGGTACCGATTCCTGCGCCGGTACCAACATCGGTTCCGGCGCCGGTACCGATCGCATCGACATCCGCTTCGGGGTCGACTGCAGCGGTACACTGTACTGGATGCCCATCCGTACCGAATCGGTACCGATCACTCCCGATGTCGATACCACCCGGTACACATATCGGGCTCTGCAGCAGCATCCAGACAAGCGATACTTCGATTCCTCTGAAGACTCTGATGAATCAGAGGTCTCTATCGAAGCATCGGTGATTCATCCTCAGGAGCCCTCTTCTCCAAAAAGGAGAATGTCTCCTCCAGAGGACTTGTCTTTTCAGGACTTCATTAGGGAAGTGGCCAGGGGCCTTTCCATCTCAGTGGCCCCTGAGACAGAGCCTAGAGCCAAAAAACTAGATATTCTACAGTATCCTAAGGCTCCTAAAGAGGCAGCCACTTTGCCAATACATGAGATTCTTTATGATCACATGCTGGGCATATGGGAGACTCCTCTCACCACTTCCCCTCATTCTCGCAGGTTGGACACCATGTATTGTGTTCCTCCTTGTCCTGGCTTTCATAAGACTCAGCTTCCTCACCACTCCATTGTGGTTGAGTCTGCTATGAAGAAGATAAAAAGTACAAAAAGGCACTCTTCTGCTCCTCCAGGAAGAGAATGCAGAACCTTAGATGCCTTTGGCAGGAGAATTTTCCAGGCCAGTATGCTTGTTGCCAGAATCAACTCCTATAGTCTCTATATGGGGATGTTTCTAAAGGAAGTTACAGATCACCTGCAAACTTTATCTCCTTTTATTGCAGAAGATAAAAGGGAAGAATTCCTCACCTGGCTCAAACATGCCCAGGATATTTCCAAGTTTTCCAACCGGGCAGCCTTTGACTCTTTTGAAGGTGCCAGCAGAGCCTCGGCCATTGCCATAGGGGCACGCAGAGTAGCTTGGTTACAAGCTTCTGACTTGGAACCTTGGGTTCAAGATGGGCTAGGTAACCTTCCTTGTAGAGGTGAAAACCTTATTGGCAAAGATTGGCAAGCAAAGGCCACCCAAATGGATGCTGAAAATTCTGCTTTAGATAGACTTTCAAAGTCTACTTCTGCTCCTTTTAAGAAAAGGTTGTTCAAGAAGGGTTTTTTCCCAAAAAAAGGAAATATTATTCTACTTATGGTCAGCAGTCGTCTTCTGCAGGTCGTTTTGCTACAAAGAGACAGCAACAACCGAAACAGACCAAGCCTAAGGCTGCTAGGACTGCTACGGCCCAACAGCCTCAGCCTCCTCAGGGCCTTTGACTTACAACTAGAGAGCTTAGCCTTTCTGGCTCTAGAACCTCCAGAGCCTCTCACCATTCCAGGAAGGTTGGCTTACTTTGCTCCCAGATGGGAACAAATCACAGCAGAGCAATGGACCCTTTCCATCATAAGGGAGGGGTACAAGCTTCATTTCTTAACCCTTCCTCCTCACACCATGGTGAGACAGTTCAATTCTCAAACATCTCTCCTCGACCTTCTCGGTCAGGAGATTACTACCCTTCTTGCCCAAGGGGCAATAGAAGAAGTACCCCTTCTTCAACAGGGCTCAGGGTTCTACTCCCCCTACTTTCTTATCCCAAAGAAAACAGGGGGCTACAGACCCATATTAGATCTCAGAGAATTGAACAAATTTCTATGCAAGGAGAAACTCAAGATGATTTCTCTCGGTACTCTCCTTCCATACCTTCAGAGTCAGGATTGGCTTTGCTCTCTAGACCTCAAGGATGCGTACACCCATGTCCTCATCCATCCAACACACAGAAGGTTCCTTCGGTTCCTTTGTCAAGGGAAGCACTATCAATACAGAGTGCTTCCCTTCGGCCTGGCCTCTGCACCAAGGGTGTTCACAAAATGCATGGCAGTAGTAGCTGCATTTCTACGCACTCTAGGGATATTCGTATTCCCATATCTGGACGAGTGGCTCATCCGAGCTCCATCCCAGTCAGAGGCCCAGACTTCTCTAACCTGCACAAGCCGTATCCTTCAGTATCTGGGACTTGTAATAAACTTTTCAAAATCCCATCTCACCCCTACTCAGTCTCTAGAGTTCATAGGGGCCTTGCTGGATACCACAACTGCAAGGGCCTATCTTCCCCAGGCCCGTTGCCTACGCTTGGTGCAGTTAGCCTCACAAGTTCAGTTAAAATCCCATTTAACTGCTCGAGAGATGTTACAACTGTTAGGCCACATGGCATCCACTGTGCATGTGGTTCCTTACGCTCGCCTTCACATCAGGGCTGCTCAGTGGAATCTATCCACCCAATGGACCCAGGCATCAGGTTGCCTGTCAGACAAAATAGCAACCTCCAGTCGCCTCTTTTGGTCCCTCCACTGGTGGAAGTCCACTCAAAATCTGTTGTTGGGGTCCCCCTTTCAACAGGTGGTGCCCCAAGCAACCCTTACAACAGATGCCTCTCCAAAGGGTTGGGGAGCTCATCTTCAAGATCTCTCCACTCAAGGCATCTGGTCTCCAGAGGAGACATCTCTACATATCAACCTCTTAGAGCTCAGAGCAATTTTTCTAGCTCTCAGAGTCTTCCACACCCTGCTCAGCTACAAGACAGTCCTCATCCACACGGACAACCAAGTAGCCATGTTCTACGTGAACAAGCAGGGCGGCACTGGCTCTCTGTCACTTTGCAACGAAGCTCTGAGATTGTGGGCCTTCACCAGAGAGCATCAAATTCATCTCATAGCCGTGTATCTTCCAGGAGTTCAAAACTCTTGGGCAGACAGACTCAGTTGAGTTCTGCTCCCACACGAATGGTCCCTCCATGGGGACCAGATAGCCAGGATCTTCCGAATTTGGGGGACCCCGGACATAGACTTGTTTGCAAGTCCGTGGAATGCCAAACTTCCCCGGTTCTGTTCCAGGATTCCGTGTCAGGGAGTTCAGGCCAGGGATGCCTTCCTCCTTCAATGGGGGCAAGACTTCCTTTATGCCTTTCCACCCATTCCCCTAATTCCCAAGACTCTGTTCAAACTTCAGAGAGACAAGGGGTCTATGATCCTCATAGCACCACATTGGCCACGCCAAGTGTGGTACCCTCTACTTCTGCATCTCTCTCAAGCTCCCTCCCTGGACTTGGGATCTGCTCCAGACCTTCTGTCCCAGGAGGAGGGAACGTTGTGGCACCCAAATCCCCAGTCTCTTCACCTCGGAGCCTGGTTGCTGAAGGCCTAGACCTTCAAGATTTGCATCTCTCTCAGCAAGTGAAGGATATCCTTCATGCTTCCAGAAAGCCTTCCACTAGACGTTCCTATGCTTTTAAATGGAAAAGGTTTACCATTTGGTGTGCAGAGAAGGGTCTCAACCCTCTTGCAATACCTCTGAATTCTTTATTAGAGTATTTGCTGCATTTATCCCATGCAGGCCTTAAAACGAATTCAGTAAGAGTCCATTTGAGTGCTATTGCAGCATCCCTTAAACCTCTCAATGGACAGCCTATTTCCTCTCATCCTCTTATAGCAAGATTCATGAGAGGCCTTCTTTTGACTAAACCTCCCATCAGACCACCTCCAGTGGCATGGGACTTGAATCTGGTTCTTGGCCAGCTTATGCAGCCACCCTTTGAACCTTTAGCCACTACCTCTTTGAAATTCCTTTCCTGGAAGGTTATTTTTCTAATTGCAGTCACTTCAGCTCGCCGCATCAGTGAGCTGCAAGCCTTGGTGGCTAATCCTCCTTATATAAGGTTCCATCATGACAAGGTAGTCCTCAGGACTAATCCACACTTTATGCCTAAAGTGGTCTCACCTTTTCATCTGAACCAGGAGGTTTATTTACCTGTCTTTTTTCCAGGTCCTCATGCTTCAAGTGCAGAGAGGAATCTTCATACCCTGGACTGTAAAAGAGCTCTTGCTTTTTACCTACAAAGGACACAGCAACATAGAAAGTCCTCTCAACTCTTTGTTGCTTTTAATCCCTCTCATTTGGGACTTCCAGTCTCTAAGAGAACTCTGTCCAATAGGATTGCTCAGTGTATTTCTTTCGCCTACCAGAGTAAGAACCTTTCTCTGGAGGGCCATGTCACAGCTCACAATGTGAGGGCCATGGCAACCTCTATTGCTCATCTGAATTCTGTGTCCATCGACCAGATCTGTCGAGCGGCCACCTGGGCCTCGGTTCATACCTTCACAGCACATTACTGCTTGGACAAGGACTCCCGCCGGGATGCCTTGTTTGGTCAGGCTGTTCTCAAACACCTGTTTATGTTTATGTTTATTAAAAGATTTACTATACCGCCCAAGACCAAAGGCATCTGAGCGGTTTACAATAAATTAAAATATTTAAAAACATTAAAAATATAGACTGCTAGGGAGGAAAGGAACGCCATTAAGGAATAGAAGAGACTAGAGAAAAAGCAGGGAAAAACAACAGGCAAAGCACACATCAACACATCAAAGCACACATCAGGAGGAAGGAGAGGGAGACACGACTGTAGGGGGGAGGTTAAAAGCCAGACAAAAGAGAGGGGTTTTGAGTTGCGCTTTGAAGGACTGGAAGGACTCTTCTGCATGGAGGGGAGGGGGGAGCGAATTCCAAAGTTTAGGGCCCAAGAAGTAGAAAGCGGAAGAACGGGTAGATTCGAGGTGGGCCTGAGAGGGAGAAGGGAGAGACATCCGGTTTGTGTGAATAGAGTGGAGCAGACGATGAGAAGTACGGAAATGGATCAGGTCAGCAAGATAAAGAGGGATACCCGTGCGAACCACCCTATGTGCAAAAGTGAGGATTTTGTACTGAACACGAAATGGGATGGGTAACCAGTGCTGCTGGAGAAGAAGAGGGGTGACATGATCATAGCGAGAAGCGTAAGTAAGAAGACGAATGGCAGTATTCTGGACATGCTGAAGACGAGAGAGTTGGGACTGTGGGAGACCAGCTAGGGCGACATTACAATAATCAAGGCGAGACATCACAAGGGAAAGGAGAAGTGTGGCCAGAGCAGAGGAGGAGAGAAAAGGGCGCACAGCCCGGAGTTGTTTAAGGGAAAGAAAAGAACGCTGAACAACTGACGAGATATGCTCCTTAAAAGAAAGTGCAGAATCAAGAACAACACCAAGGTAACGAATAGAAGAGACAAGAGGAATAGGTTGGGAAGAAAAGGAGGGAGCACAGGTGGGGGAAGGGCTTCCAAATGTGAACCAAATAGCAAAAGACTTAGCCGGGTTTACGTGGAGAAAATTAGAGGAGGACCAGGAGGCAACAGCAGTGAGGCAAAGATTAAGAGGGGAGAGATCAGGAGTAAGGGAATCGGTGTGATGTAATAAAATGATGTCATCGGCATAATAATATGCCGAGATACCAAACTGCTGGATTATAAGGGCAAGAGGGGCTAGAAAAACATTAAAGAGCAGAGGGGCAAGAACAGACCCTTGGGGCACACCACAGGAAAGAGGAGTGGAAGCTGAAGATGAAGACCCGGTTACAACTGAGAAAGAGCGACAGGAGAGAAAAGAGTGAAACCATTGAAGAACCACACCAGAAAGACCAGCATCTTGAAGACGAGCAAGGAGTGTGCGATGGTCCACCAGATCAAACGCCGCAGAAAGATCGAGAGAGACAGCTAAAGTGTAAAGACCGTGATCGTGAGCAGTGTGAAGTTCGTTAAGAAGAGAAAGAAGAACTGTTTCTGTGCTGTGGCCAGGACGAAAACCAGCTTGACGGGGGTGAAGAGTGAGGGAAGATTCAAGATGGGAGGAAAGTTGGAGGAAAACCAGTTTCTCAAGAAATTTAGAGAGAAAAGGAAGATTAGAAATGGGGCTCCAACTAGAAAGAACAGAAGGGTCAGAGGAACGGGATTTCCATACCTAATCAACTCCTACCCTCCATCCCTGGCTGGATGCCTGAGATTCATGGGTGGAGGTAGAGCCCTTCCCAGGGACTCACAACCTGGGTGATCTCCCAGGCATCTCTAGCTGGGGAGTCCCCATATGTGAAGACTCATTCCTGCTTGTTCCTGGAGATAGCACAGTTACTTACCTGTAACAGGTGATCTCTGGGAACAGCAGGAATAAGTCTTCACAACCCACCCACCTCCCCTAGGAGTTGTATCTCTCTATCTTTCTTTCCTTTCCTCACTCTCTCTTTGTCTCAGCTTTAAAACTCGAACTGGAGAGAGGCGGTTAGGAAAGGTGGGAAGGCAGCGCGCAGGCGCTGTGGGATGCTCCCAAAGGCTTTCCTTTTGGACGCTGGGGAGCGTTCCCGCGCAGGCTCCATGGGTACCGACGATACCCATATGTGAGACTTATTCCTCCAGAGATCACCTGTTACAGGTAAGTAACTGTGCTTTTTCAGCCTGGATTTGAAAAGGGCCAAAGATGAAGCCTGATGCACAGACTCAGGTAGTTTGTTCCAGGCATAAGGAGCAGCAAAGTGGAAGGATCAAAGTCTGGAGTTGGCAGTAAAAGAGAAGGGCACAGATAGAAGGGATCTGCCAGAAGAGTGAAGCTCCCGAGGAAGGGTGTCAGGAGAGATAAAAGAGCAAAGGTAGTGAGGAGCAGCAGAATGAGTGCACTTATAGGAGTGGAGTGCACTTATAGGAGTGGAGGAGTGGCCTAGTGGTTGGGGCAAGGTACTTCGGGCCTGAAGGTCAGGGGTTCAAATCCCACTAGAGGACAGCAACCTTGGGCTGGAAGGACTGGGGTTTCTAGTCCCACAGGTGCTCCTTGTGGTCTTGGGCAAGCCACTTAACCCTCCATAGCCCATGTTCCCTGTAAAATAGTTCTCTGTGTGCTGTGCTTTCCTGTCTAATCAATGTGTTTATACCTCAAAAATTTCCTGTCATGATTTGACAATTTCCAATCTGTAATGAAACCGCTGCTGATTGCTGGAAGTAGCGGTATACAAATGTATACTAAATAAATAGGTCAGTAGGAGAAATTTGAACTGTATACAGAAACGGATAGGGAGCCAGTGAAATGACTTGAGAATGGGGGTTATATGAGCATATCGAGGCTGGTGGAAGATTAGCTGTACAGCTGAGTTTCAAATAGATTGAAGGGGAGAGAGATGATTCAGAGGGAGACCAGCAAAGAGGAGGTTGCAATAGTCTAGACGGGAAATGACTGAAGAGTGGATAAGTGTCTTAGTAGTGTGTGTAGAAAGTAAGGGAGAAATTTCGCCAATGTTATGGAGAAAGAAGCGACAGGTTTTAGCTATCTGTTGGATGTGTGTCAAGAAAGAGAGAAGAATCAAAGATGACCCCAAGGTTGTGAACTGAGGAAACAGGGAGGAGTGTAGTATTATCCACAGAAATAAAGAAGGGAGGAAGGGGGAGGTGGGTTTAGGGGGAAATATAAGGAGCTCAGTTTTGGTCATGTTCAGTTTCAGATGGTGGTGAGACATTTCAGGTTGCAATGTCGGATAAGCAGGCAGAGATCTGGGCCTGGATTCCTGGACAGATTTCAAGCACATAAAGGTGGATCTGAGAGTTGTCATCATAAAGATGGTACTGAAAACCATGGGAAGAAATAAGTGCACCAAGGAACCAAGCATAAAGAGAAAAAAGGAGAGATCCCAAGATAGAGCTCTGAGGTACACCAACTGAAAGTGGGATGATGGTAAAGGAGGAACCACCAAAACATACACTAAAGGTACAATTGGATAGATAAGAAGAAAACTAGGACAGAACAGAGCTCCTAAATCCAAGCGAGAACAGGGTATTGAAGAGAAGGTAGTGATCAACAGTGTCAAAAGCAGCAGAAAATTCAAGAACGATGAGAATCGAGTAGAGGCCTTTGAATTTGGCAAGGAAGAAGTCGCTGGAGACTTTGGCAAGAGTTGTTTCTGTAGAATGTAGAGAACGAAAGCCCAGATTGCAGTGGGTCAAGAAGGTCTTGAGAGGAAAGTAAGTCAAGACAGTGGTGGTGAACCACTCGTTCAAGTAGTTTTGAAGCAAAGGGGAGGAGAGGGATAGGTTGCTAACTGGAAGGGCAGCTAGGATCTAGTGAAAGTTTTTTGAGGAAAGGTGTAACCTCAGCATGTTTGAAGGTCACAGGAACAGTTGCGGTGGAAAGCGAAAGGTCAAGTATATGATAAATGGAAGGGATGATGGCAAAAGAGATATAGCTTAGTAGACAGATGGGAATGGGGGTCACAGGAGCAGGTAGTCAGTTTGAAGGAGGAGAGAAGATTTTCAGTTTCCTCTTCAGTGATCTCAGAAAAGGAAGAAAGGGTGCCCGAAGGTGAGGGAAGGATTTGGGATTGAAGAGAGGAAAGATGAGGTGGAGGTGACCCTGCAGAGAATTCAAGGTTAATCTTCTGGACTTTGTCATGGAAGTAGTCTGCCAAGGTCTGGGCAGACAGTGAAGGAGGGATTGGAGGAGGAGAGCCTTGAGGAGAGAGTTGAGTATAGCAAAGAGACTGCGAGGGTCAGAGGCAAGAGAGTTAGTCAGATGGACATAGTACTCTTGCTGTGTCAGAATGTGTTAGATTGTGAAGGCATTTTATGTAATATATGGCCACAATTGGCCTGTTTGGAGACAAATGGAGTGACTTCTGCTGAAGGGCGAACAAGTCCTGTTACAGTTGCATGTGGAACTGCAGCACAGCACTCTGCGGGAGCAGCAGGAGCGCTCCAGTAGTGGAGAGAAGCACGCATGACCAGCATCTTGCATTTTTGAAAGCAGAAGATTGTCATCATGCCACTATGAGAGAGACACGGAGTAGTTAGGACTGATGGAGAGTGCCCTAAGTCAGCCCTTGAAACTGAACATGGCCAAAACTGAACTCCTTATCTTTCCCCCCAAAACCTCCCCCCCTCTCCCTCCTTTCTCAGTCTCTGTGGATAACTCTGTAATCCTTCCTGTTTCCTCGGCCCGCAATCTGGGGTTATCTTTGACTCCTCTCTCTCCTTCTCCACACATATCCAGCTCGTAGCTAAGACCTGCCGTTTCTTTCTCTATAACATTAGCAAAATCCGCCCCTTCCTTTCTGAACACACTACGTACTGAAATGCTTATCCACTCCTTAATCACCTCTCGCCTCGACTACTGCAACCTACTCTTTGCTGGTCTCCCTGTGAGCCATCTTTTTCCCCTTCAATCTATTCAACATTCTGCTGCTTGACTAATTTTCCACCAGCCTCGCCATGCCCACATTACTCCTCTCCTCAAATCAC
Source organism: Ichthyophis bannanicus (assembly GCA_033557465.1). Taxonomy (NCBI): domain Eukaryota; kingdom Metazoa; phylum Chordata; class Amphibia; order Gymnophiona; family Ichthyophiidae; genus Ichthyophis; species Ichthyophis bannanicus. The sequence continues at coordinate 906,204,040 of CM066034.1, forward strand.
TTCACTGGCTCCCTATCCGTTTCCTCATCCAGTTCAAATTTCTCCTCTTGACCTATAAATGCATTTACTCTGCTGCCCCTCAATACCTTTCATCTCTTATCTCTCCTTACAACCCCTCTCGGGAACTTCGCTCTTCTAACAAACTACTTCTATCTAAGCCCTCCACTCGCACCGCTAACTCCAGACTTTGTTCCTTTCACCTTGCAGCACCGTACGCCTGGAACAACCTACCTGTGTCTATATGCCAGGCACCCTCCCTAGCCCTCTTCAAATCCAGGCTGAAAACCTACCTCTTCACTGTCGCTTTCAGATCTTGACTTCTGTCTTTTGTCTTGTCTAGATTGTAAATGCCTTGTTTTGTGTTGTTCTGTGTTTTTGTTTTGTCTTGACTAGATTGTAAGCTCTGTCGAGCAGAGACTGTCTCTTACATGTCTGTACAGCGCTGCGTGTGACTGGTAGCGCTATATAAATGCTCAATAGTAGTAGTAGTAGTAGACCTGCTGGGACTCTTGAGGATGAGGATGTGCGCCACATTGGGTGTGGCGCCACAGAGGGTGTGGACGACTACCCGCAGGGGGGGGAAATAGAGACACTTCCTGGACCTCCCCACACTTCATGTGCCTCTTCTGTCATATCCATGGGAAGGCGATTAAGACTTGCTGTGATGCAATAGAAATGGCAAAACTAAAGAATTTTACAGTTGTACACTCAAGTTACAATGTTTTATGGTATCTTATGCTGTGTATGTGACTTGGGGGCTGAAGGGAGTGTGAGTAGTAACACTGATTCATAAAAGATTGTCTTTTACCATAGAGAAGAGTGTGCAGGACTCTGAAGGGCGTTTTCACATAATGGCAGGGGTGCTGCAGGGGGTTCAGGTGGTGCTCTGTAATGTATACACGCCAAATATATATTACCATCGATTTTTCTTTACATTGGTGGCGCGATTGTTAGAGTTTGAGAACTTCAACTTCATTGTAGGGAGACATTTCAACTTTCTCTGGGACCCAGTGGTGGACTGTCAGCCGCCACACACTGCATAGAGAGGGGCAGAGCATAAGAGTGTCAATTTTGTCATGGAAAATCTGAATTTGATTGACACTTGGAAGACCCTTCACCCTGGGGAGGTGGACTTCACTTTCTATTCACATGCACATGACAATTATGCTTAGCTGGACTATTTCCTTCTGTCCAAGGCTTTGTTTGGGATGCTGGAGAGAGCAGTTCTTGGGGACCGGGGTTTGTCTGACCATTCAGCAGTGTGAATTACTGTGTGGCAGAGGGAGGAGGGAGGAGAGAGGGAAGAAAGGGTTAACAATGTGGCGCATAAACTCGACACTTTATAACGATAAAGCATTTCAGAAGCATCTGCAGAGGGAGTGGCAGTTTATTTGGCAGACAAATAAGGGTGAGGTGAATGCTCGTACCACATGGTAGGCTGTGAAGGTGGCCATGAGGGGAGAAATCATAGCATATACGGCGAGGGCAAGGAAGAAACATGATAGGGAGCTTCTGGACCTCTTGCTTCAATATTTTAGATGGAGCCATATCCATAACATGACTAGTGGAGGATAGAGAAAGGTACCAGGCCCTCAAGAGGCAGATCAATGAGCTTCTAGACATAAAGGCAAAGGGTAGCATCAAATTGTACAAGTATCAGCTGCATATCTGGGGGAATAAATGTGGGAAGCTTAAGGCTAATCTGATAAGATCACCTAAGAAGAAATTGACCGTGTTAAAAATTTGAGGCCCTCAAGGGAAGATGTTTGTTAAGGAAAAAGACATTAGACAGCAATTTGGGCTTTGGGCACGGCTGGGTCAAGTGATCTCCAGCAGTGGGAGGAATTTTTTAGAGACCTGCAGTTCCCCAGGGTGGGGGAGACAGACCTCACATGTCTCTGCCTCTTTTGGTGGTGCGAGGTACTGAAGGTGGTAAAGAGCTTAAAGCTGGCTAAGTCACTGGGGCCCAATGGGCTTGGTCTTGAGTTCTGCAAGATTTTGGGAATGGGCATGGTGGACCCCTTTCTGACCATGTGCGAAGAGACATGGGTAGTGGGTGACATGGGGGGAGGGGAGACAAAAATCACGCCTATATTGTGGTGATTCGCAAACTTGGGAGGGATAACGTGCTGTTGGGTTCCTACTGTCCCATATTTCTATTAAATCAGGATGTCAAGATCATTGTTTCAATTTTGGCCAAGAGACTGGGGTCCATTTGTGCCCACTTAGTACATGATGACCAGATGGGGTTTGTCCCAGGTAGATTTGCCTCAGCAAATCTCTTGAGGTACTGTATGAGGGGAGGCAGCAGGAGGGGGATGACATTATAGCAAGCTAAGAAGCTGAAAAGGCATTCAATAATGTTTCGTGGGATTATCTGTTTTGGGTGCCGGAGGCCTTTGGCCTCCAAGGGTGCTTTTTGGAATGAGTTAAATTGTTATACTGTAGACCTACAGTGCAGATCATGGTGAATGGCGCACTATCAGAGACCTTTTCACTCCAGAAAGGGAGTAGGCAGGGTTGTCCCCTGTCCCCACTTCTGTTTTTGCTATCTCTGAAGCTTTAAAAGTGTGACTGGAAGGGGGAGGTCAGGAATATAGGATCAATCTTTTTGCTGGCAATATACTCCTTTTTTATTGGTAGTGCGAACAAGAATATCAGAAGGTTGATGCAGGTGATTATCTCTTTTGGCTCCTTCTCGGGGTTGAAAATCAATTGGAGTAAATCTGAGGCAATGCCAGTGTCCAAGTGGTGTTTTTGGTATACACTGCTAATGTAGTAGACAAAGTGGAACAGATGAGGAAGATGCATCTTTAGCTGCTTTACCCTCTGCAGATGCTGCCTATTTGGTTGAGGGGATGGGAGGAAAAGGGATAGAAAATGATGTTATGGTGATTCCTATGAAGGGGGAAAGCAGCTAGGATTAGCTATGCAAAGCTTATGCAAGGCAGGGAAGGAGGAGAAGTGGGGTTTCCAGATATTTGTATAATGTCGCCACGCTTATGAGGTGGATTTATGAGGGTCATAGTGGGCAGGCAAAATACACACCTGCAGGCCTACTGGACGGGTGGAGCTCTCCATACAGGTTTTTTTGGGTTGCTACAGGCCAAACAGCTTTACTGGTTGAGAATGGGGGCCATAGCACAATTCCTGAGATCCTTTAGAAAGGCGTGGGAGTAGTGGCAATCAAAGTTGGGGGGGAGCGACAAAGAATTCAACCATTTTTAAACTAGTAGGAAACCCTGATTTTTGCCCAGACTGGAAGGATCTTTTTTTTTGCCAGTGGGGAGGGGGGGGGGGTGCTGTAGATATATGGGGCAGCTGCTGGAGGCTGGGGAGGGAAGTTTTCCTTCCTTTGACAAGTTGAAGGAGTGCTAGGGTCTCCCAAACAAGCACTTAATGACCTACTTACAGATACACCATTATGCTGATTCTTTGGAACGGACAAGGAGACACGAATGAACAAATTTTTTCTTCAGCTTCCACTGAAGTTTAATAAGGTATTCCTGGTATAGGGATAGCAGGGGGAGTAGGCGGCCCTTCTTTGGGAGTGCTCTTGTGGAACTATGGTCTAGAGAACTGGGGGAGGCATTAACATCAGAGAAACTGCTGGACCTTTTTGAGGTGATTCCTAAGCTCACCCCTAACACTTACTTGCAGGAGGTGTAGTTCAAAATCCTCTATAGGGCTTATATCATGAGGGAGAGAGGGGCCCATCTCAAATTATGGGCAGGAGAGAAATGCTTGAAGTGCAAAAACTCAAAGGGTACCCTCATACATTCTTTCCTTTAATACAAGGAACATGCCACCTTCTGGGGGGTGGGGGGGGTTCTGGCACAGTTAAAAGAGATGACATGGGTTAAAATTGAATGGACCTGAAGATGGCATTGGACTGAGTTGCTGAAACATTTGGTTTTCTTGTGATGGGTGAAAAGCAGAAGGTTAAGGTGAACTTACAGCTCCCACTGCCCGCCCACACCTCCACTCCTGTGCCTGTTGGGCCATTAGATGTGTTTTTCCATCCTCTTCAACAGCTGGTGGTAGCAGGAGAAAGAAGCCCGGCGGCAGGTTTATTGGCGTCGGAGGACTCTTCAGCTATTTTGGACATGTCATCAATTTCTCCTGGTTCCCGGCCTGCCTCCAAGCTCGTGTACATCCAGCGTTCCTCTGGGAGTGTTCTGCAACACAGGGTCTACTGGTCTGGGGGTGAGTTTCAGTTGCTAAGGGGGCAGACACCAGAGTTTGAGGCACTGGGGGTAGAGCGGTAGTGCCTCCCGCACCCGGTAGTTTCTTAACAGCACTAGAAGGTTGAGCGGTCAGAGTCAGCTGGTCAAGTAGAGGCTGGTGAAACATCGGGCAGAATGGAGAAAGAGTGCCCCTACGATAAGATTGGACTGGTTTTGAGTTGTAGCATCCTGCAATGATTACTCTTGAGACCATCTGGGCTACAATTGTTTCACTGGGCAAAGAAATACTACCTCAAGTGTCATCTTTGGCGGGGAGAGTTACAGATAACTTCAAGGCATTAGAAGAGGTTAAGTCACAGGTCACTTCAATTAATTCTTCTTATGTGGATCTTCAAACTAAAGTAGAGGTATTGGAAAATCATGTACATGTTGCTACAAAGAGTTTGGCTACGGTATATACTAAATTGGAACACCTTGAGAATGTATCAAGAGCTGCTAACTTGAGATTAATTAATTTTCCGAGGAGTCCAGCGGTGTCTGCGAAAGATATGTTTAAGACATATCTTAGTGAGGTGCTGGTGGTACCTCTGGAGTCTCATCCTCCCCTTGTGAAGATATTTTACCTCCCAATAGGGAAGAAGGGGCCTTCATCTGAGGACATTGGGACACAGCAAGTAGATATTTTGAAAGTTACTGATCTGTTGGAATCTTCGCATGAAATAGTAGTAACACCTTCTACTTTGTTAGTGACTTTTGCTTTGCTTTCAGATAAAGAGTGGTTGTTGAAGCTATTGTATAGGAAATGGAATGTATTGCTTCATGGTTTACTAGTTAGGATATATCCAGATCTCTCTAAGAACACACAAAAACATGGGCAGGAGTTTCTTCTCCTTTGACCGGGGTCAAGTAGCTGGGAGCTCTCTTTATTCTTAAACACCCATGTAAGTGTTTGATTAGATACCAATCTATTTTTTATATTTTTTATGAGCCATCCTAGCTGTTGACCTTCGTGAATGCTTGGCGCTTAAAAGCCTCAATTGATTCTCCTGTGGGCATGAACAATTTATAAAATACCGGCTGTAAACTCAGTTTTGTATTTCTTGCATTTTTTGGAGCATATTTAAATTCTCTTCCCTCCCTCCCCCCCCCCCCCCTTGTTTTGTGGGCTAGGGTGAGTATTGTATTTCTTATATATCCAATTTGGAATTTTCTTACTTTTTTTGTTTTGCTTTGTTCTATTGCTGTACAAGTGTATTCTTGGATTACTGTAGAAAATTGCATAAATAAAACCTTTTTTAAAAAAACTGAGTGGACCTACAAGGCACTGCTGTTGGGGGATGAGGAACCTTCAAGAAGGTGAGGTGATGGAGAAGCAGAAGTGCGGTTTTTGCAGGTGGCCCTGATGTTGACAAGGAAAACTGTTCTTGCACAGTGGGTGGGGGATACTGCACCAGTACTACAGCAATGGACTAACTATATGAGGGAATGGCAGAATGGATGAGAGGAGCTTACCAGCCTTCAAGGATGAGTGTGCATAAGCAGTATAGTGAGCTTTGGCAAAGTTTTGCAGTGACTGTGTGAGTGGTCTGCTGATCTGGGAAGGTGGATGCTAAGGCGGCCAAGAAAGGGGGAGAGGAAAATAAGTTGTGGTAACTGACCTGGGGTCGATATCTTAATTTGAGTTTGTGGGTTTGACATTATTATGTGTTATGTACCATCCATCCTCTCTGCGGAATGGTGGGTATACCTCTAAACGGGGGCATGGGGAGGGGTGATCTGCATGGAGCGGCAGCTGCTCCTACCCTTGCCACCTTGCTGGGCAGACTAGATGGACCATGCTGGTTTTTATCTGCCGTCATATACTATGTTGCTATGTTACTATGAGTTATTTGTGACTATGGGAGTTATGCATTGTGAAGCATTTGTGACTTTGTGAGCTTTACAATGTGAGGCTTTTTTACTCTATTTGTGGTTTCCACCTGGTTAAAATAAAGATGTTTCAAAAATAAAGAAATAAAAAATTCAGGGTCATGCATTTGGGCTGCCAAAATCCAAGAGAGCAGTACAGTACATTCCTTGGTCCCCTTCTCTGGAATATTCTCCTGTCCAACCTCCACCTGGAACTCTCCTTTTATTTATTTATTTATTTAACAGGTTTTAGATACCGCCTTCTCCTTAAGTCAAAGCTGTTTACATTATAACACTTCAATAGGGATGGGGTAACAGGGCATATAGGGAAACTTAACAAAGATCAATGTAACTTATATACAAGTTGTGTAGTGTCTATGGGGTCATGCGTCATTTGTTTTATGTTTGTTGTCCAAGGGTCCGATACCAGTAGGGGCGGTCGCCCTATGTGATGTTCCCAAATTGCTCTATGTACAGTAATATCTAACTTTTTTATGAAATCCTTTGTATCACGTGTGTCCCTGATGTCTTCTGGGAGGGAGTTCCATAATGCCGGTGCATACAGTGAAAGTGCCCTTTTGGATGTAGTCTGTTTGGCTTTAGAGTATTCGCCGAGTGTAATTAGCATGTTCTTCTTGTTTATTCTGTTCGGGCGGCTTTCGGGGTCTCTTTTTATTAGGTCCTGGAGTGACTCTGCTGAGCTGTTTTATAAGATTTTTTTAAATTTACTTTTTATAAGATTTTGAAGATGTTGAGTGTTGCTTTAAACCTGGTGCGGCTCTTCATTGGGAACCAGTACAATTGGTCCAGTATGGGTGTTATGTGTTTGTGTTTAGTTGATCCTGTGATGATGCAGGCAGCTGTATTCTGTGCCATTTGCAGGGGATGAATGGCTTGTGTTTGTAGGCTTTGGTATAGTGAGTTGCAGTATTATAAAACTGGTGTGACAATAGAAGTCATTCGGGCTGAGGAGGGGCTTCAATTTCTGGACGATCTTCATTTTGTTGTATGTATTCTTTGTTGTCCTGTTTATGTGGGATTGTAGGTTCAAATTCTGATCCAGGATGACTTCTAGGTATTTACTTTGTTTCTGATAGCTATGCTTTTGTTTTGTAATCTTATAGTGCTAGGAGCGAAGACTTTGTTTCTTGTTATTATGAGTGCTTCTGTTTTATCGTAATTTATGCTGAGGTTGTAGTCACTAAATCATGTGCCAATTTCTGTGAGGCATTCGATGATGAGTGTGTAGTCCGGTTTGTCAATATCAATGGAGGTGTACATCATGATGTCATCGGCATATAGCTTGTAGTGGATCTTGTGTTTTTGATGACATCACGGATTAGCTGAATGTAAAGGTTGAAGAGCAGTGATGATATTGCTGATCCCTGTGATCCCTGTTTTATGTTGAATGAAGAGGATGTGTTTCCTCCGCATTTGACGTACTGTTGCCCGTTTTCCAAGTATGATCGGAACCATTTGATTGTGATGTGCAGACCTATCTCCTGTAGACATCTCAAAAGTATGGTGTGAGATACAGAGTCAAAGGCCAATGATATGTCTAGGAAAATTAGTATAAAGCCTCTTTTTATACTGTCTGTTCCTTTGATAATGCTTTCAGAGTGCTGTTAGCAATGTTTCCACACTGTGGCTTGGCTTGAATGCATGTTGATGTGGAAGAAAGACAGAAGAGGGGAGTTACGATAGAGATGTTTAAATTCCTCCATGGCATAAATACACAGGAGGTGAGCCTCTTTCAAGTGAAAATAAAGCTCTGCTACGAGGGGGCATAGGATGAAGGTGAAAGGGGATAGACTCAGGAGTAATTTGAGGAAATATTTATTTATGGAAAGAGTGGTAGATGCATGGAATAGTCTCCCAGTGGAGGTAGTAGTCAAGAACTATATCTGAATTCAAGAAAGCATAGGACAAACATAGAAGATCTCTAGAGGATAAAAAGGGACTGTAGTAGTTGGTATGGAAGGGCAGACTGGATAGGTCATACGGCCTTTATCTACCGTCATGTATCTATCTCATGGATCTTACTGAGAGACTTGGCTCCTCATGGCAGGAAGAGAGAAGATGTGCTCAACTTTCACTGAAGGAGCAAGGATTAGAGACAGTGCGACCACACTGCTGAAAGTAAGTACAATGCCTGCAACAGTGACCTCCTGGAAAGGGGGGTAGGGAAGGAAATGGGAGATGCTGAACACAGGAGGGCAGGAATGGGAAAGGGAGATGCTGGTTGAAAAATTGGAATGCAAAGAGGCAAGGCAGGTGGAAGTTAGTATTTTGTATTGTAAGAGGGTAACTTTTAAGGGTTAGCTAGGTTTACATGCGTTTTAATAAGCATATTCAATACCTCTTTTATAAAGTAAGGCACGTGCTTGATGCCCCTAAATCATGTTAAGATCAAGGATCATCAGTAAGACAAATTGTCACTTCTTGTAAATAGCTTATGCAAAAGGAATGTATAATTTTGTAATAAATCCATTGGATACGTGATATATCCATTAGGATTAGAATCATTTTAATGGTCCCTGCTGGCTATTGATGCTCTTCTGAAACAATAGATGATCTTACAGCCTGAATTAATCCTATTTTTGTCTGCTTGACCAATATGGCTATTTGAAAGGTGGGTGTTATCTTGTACCAAAATCCCATAAAAATATTCATATGAGGTTGATATTCAACGGCACTTCCTATTACTAGCACATGCTATGCAGATAAGTGGTATTGACCAGAGTATTCAGCAGCAATGTTCAGCATCACTATCCAGATAGTGCGGCAGAATATCCTTATAGACCGCCTCGGCAGTATCCAGATAGTGCGGCTGAATATCCTTATAGACCGCCTCGGCAATATCCAGATGGTGCGGCTGAATATCCTTATAGGCCGCCCAGGCAATATCTAGATGGTGCGGCAGAATATCCTTATAGACCGCCTCGGCAGAATATCATAGACTGTCTCGGCAATATCCAGATAGTGCGGCAAAATATCCTTATAGACCGCCTCAGCAATATCCAGATAGTGCAGCTGAATAGCCTTATAGACCGCCTCGGCAATATAAGAACATTAACATAAGAATATAAGAACATAAGATATGCCATACTAGGTCAGACCAAGGTCCATCAAGCCCAGTATCCTGTTTCCAATAGTGGCCAATCTAGGTCATACGTACCTAGCAGTTTCCCCAAAAGACACAGGTTCCACAATGCTTGTATTGGGTCAAGCATTGATATCCTGGGTCCCTTTTAATAATGGTTTATGGACCTTTCCTCCAGGAACTTGTCCAAACCTTTTTTAAATCCAGCTACACTAACAGCCTTTACTACATCCTCTGGTAACAAATTCCAGTTTGATTACACGTTGAGTGAAAAAATATTTTCTCTTATTAGTCTTAGATAGTTACCCTGTAGCTTCATTGCATGAGCCCTAGTCTTTCTATATTCTGATAACGTAAACAATTGATCTACGTTTACCCGTTCCACTCCGTTCATTAATTTATAGACTTCTATCATATCTCCCCTCAGCCGTCTCTTTTCCAGGTTATAGAGCCCTAACCTTTTTAGCCTTTCTTCATAGGGGTATCCTTCCATCCCCTTTACCATTTTGGTGGCTCTTCTCTGAACCTTTTCTAATAATGCTATATCCTTTTTAAGATACGGAGACCAGAATTGCACACAATATTCAAGGTGCGGTCTCACCATGGAACGATATAGAGACATTATAATATTCTTTGTTTTATTTTCCATTCCTTTCCTTATGATACCTAGCATTCTATTTGCTCTCTTGGCCGCCGCTGCACACTGGGCCGAGGGTTTTAACATGTTATCCACAATGACGCCTAAATCTTTTTCCTGGGTGGTGGTTCCTAATGTGGAACCTTGCATCGTGTAACCATAATGCAGCAGAATATCCTTATAGACCACCTCGGCAATATCCAGATAGTGCGGCAGGATATCCTTATAGACCGTCTTGGCAATATCCAGATTGTGTGGCTGAATATCTTTATAGACCGTCTCAGCAATATCCAGATAGTGTCAGAGTGGTCTGTGGCCAGACCAGCAGCAGAGCTGGCAGTTATCCATATTGCGGTGATATTCAGCACTACTATATGGATAACTATCCAGATAGCCTTAGGACAGCTTTTTTGCTGATCTAAGTTATCTAGATAAGTTATCCACTGAATATCATCACAATACAGATAGCAGCGGCACTAGCAGTACCCTCTGGATATCCAATGCTAGCCACTTTTCAGATGCCGGTGCTGACTATTGACCCATCAGTTTTTAACCTGCATTGGTTCCACGTGACGTCTTGAGACATATTAAGCTGCATTTTGCATATGAAGTCTAGATCAGAAAAGGGACATCCAAGTCATGACATCTACAATTTCTTGGGTTGTTTTTTTTTTAAATTTTATCTTTATGAATTATACAGTAACATATAAGAATAAATTATTGTCCAGAAACTGGGAAAGGAAACAGAAGATAAATTAGGAAACATAGGTTTAAAGCACCTTAGGAAAAAAAATAACCATAGAACCATCCCACTCCAGGCCTCAGATTGTGAGAGATCCAAGAAAGGAGAATAAATGCAATGCTTAGAGAAGAAAACGGGCAGACTATTAACAGCCAGCATAAACAAATAAAGCTCATGGAGGGACAGGAGGTAGTGTATCCACGGTCACAGTACAACAGGCAGTAATGAAGGCCAACAGCTGCGAGGACTCATAAAAAACATAGAAAACAGACTGATATTTCATCAGACATTTACATGGACACTTGAGGACAAAAGCCCTCCCAGCTGCTGAATACCAGAACACAGAAGGAGGAATTTCCATCACCCCCTCTGCATTTCCCTTGAGAGATTGGGAAACATACGAACCGTATGGCCTCAAAACAGGAGGTTCTGCTTCCTAAAAACATTTTCATCAACCACTCTATCAGAAAGTAATGCAAGCATAATCAACAGAGTAGAAGGGGTTACAAATTCATCTTGAGATGACTCCAACAGAGCAGATACATTTAGGTCATCTACTTGTGACAAACCAGTTATTACACCAGTTCCCGTTTCCTTTTTTAGCAATAGGGAGATAATACAATTTGACAATGGTGGTGGGGGGGGTGTGACTCAGAGGGAATACCCAAAATCTCTGTTAAATAAGCACGAAACATATCTCTAGCAGACACATATACAGCCCTAGGAAAATTTACCAATCGTTGATTTACAGCTCTGATAAATTAGAAATGTTGGAAAATGTTAATTTTCATTGCATTAGTAACCTTTGTGAAAGAGTCCATAAAGCCCTATAACACAGTCACCTTAGCTTGCAAGTCAGAAACTACAGTTGGAAGGAAACATACAGTTGCCACATTCTCCTGTATAACGGTGGAATTATTCTGCACCTGAAGAGATATACTTGATATCTGCTGTACCAAGTCTTCTCTGAGCTGCGTAATCACAGACCAGATGGACTCCAACGTGATAACTTCCAAAGGTAACACAGAGGGGGAGAGAGAACACCCCCCCCCCCCCCGAGACCGCCACCTTGTCTTCCATCCTGCTCTGCTCCCGACCAGGAACACTCAAGGCAGCTGAACTTGCTGCCTTTCCCTCTCCAAAGAAGGTGCATCCAGTAGCTGTTCCAACCAATTGAGGTCCAAGGTCCAGCCCTTTTGGACAGGATGTTGCCACCACAACAGGGAAGCCCTCCTGCCATGATGGTTCAGAGACTTCTTGTCGGTAGACAACCTTGAAAGGATGCCTGGGGAGAGAGATTCCACGCCCAAAGCAAACGCAGAGTATTCCAACTCCGACTGCAAAGCTGGGCTAACATCCCCAGCAATCACCGGCTGCTGCAGCAGCGGAAACAAAAAGGAGTCCAAATGTCCACCGACCTGCAAAGGTAACGGCATCGAGGACACAGGGGCCAAGGATGGCTACTTAGCCCCTTTAGCCTTGCGCTTTTTCCCCATACAGCTCCCATGCCGCATAAACTAGTCTGTCTCACGCCATCTTCTTCCTAGGTATTTTACAAGAAACTCGCTGAAAACAGAGCCTTTTGTAAAATACATATAAGAACATGCAGAAGTACATATATATTGCCTCAGAAGAAAGGCCTGGCAATCTACTTCTGGTCACACTGCCAAGAAAACCCAGGAGCTGCTGGGTCACTAGAAGTCAGCCTTGTCTCAGAGGCAAACATTGCATGTTAAGCTTATTTTATACCGACAAGTAGGCACCTACTTGCCTTTATAAAATACTAGTGTACGTGGAAAATGTCCATACCTTAGGTTAAGGTATGGACATTTACTGTACACCAGCCCTAGAACTAGTCTATATACCTATGCCTGTGCTTTTTCCAGATGTGGGTAAATTATGGGGTTGCTATTTATATTTCTGGCCTAATAATGAAAAAACAAATATTTATGATCGAAATTGGTTTTATTGTTTTTCAAAATATTCTCCATGAAAATCAATACACTTTTGCATGCGTTTGAACCAATTTTCTAAGCACTTTTTCCACTCCGATTGAGGTAACTCCAAAACATGCGTTTTGAATGCATCAGCCGCATCTTCGGGTGTTGAAAATCTTTGGCCACGTAATTTGTTTTTGATGTGCGGGAATAAAAAGAAATCATTGGGTGCCAAATCAGGGCTGTATGGTGGATGACCCATCAATTCGATGTTTTGGCCGGTCAAAAATTCCTTTGTTTGAGCCGATGTGTGAGAGCTCGCATTGTCATGATGACGAATTATTCGCCTCTTCTTCGACTTTTTCCGAATTTCTCCGAAGACGTCTGGTAAACAAATGGTCGTGTACCATTCAGAATTGACCGTCCTATGTTGCTCTAATGGCACTGTCGCCACGTGACCGGTAATGCCAAAGAAACAGGCAACCATTTGCTTCAATGTGCTTCTTCCGTGAACAACTTTTGTTGGATTTGGCTCGTCTTGGAAGACCCATACAGTCGATTGCTGGTTTGTTTCGGGTTCATATGCATAGATCCATGATTCGTCACCTGTGTAGATGTTATACACAGTCTTTGATACACCTTGAAAGTATTTTTTCAACATTTCCTTGCACCAATCGACACGAGCCTTCTTTTGAGCGTTTGTCAGATTATTCGGGATCCAACGCAAACAAATCTTTTTTACGGCCAAATGATCATGCAATATCTTATTGATGCTTGTCATACTGATGCCCAAAGATGCCTCAATCTCACGGTATGTCACATGATGATCTTGCTTTATCAGTTTACACACAGCATCGATATTTTCTGGCACAACAACCAATTTTGGGCGACCCTGACGGAATTCGTCCTGGAGCGAATGTCGGCCACGATTGAATTCGTTATACCAGTTTTTTACAGTGCTGTAGGATGGTGCTTTATCGCTGTATAAAAAATTAAGTTCATCGATGTACTCTTGTCTTGATAATCCACGTCGAAAGTTATGAAAAATAATCGCACGAAAATGTTCACGAGTTAATTCCATTTTTCGCCCGAGATGAATTTTTCAAGTTACTGTAAACAACAAATCGCGCTCAAATGATAAAATGTTATGAATAAGGTTATGTTCAACAATGTCAGTGTTCCAATGGAACCATTGGATGGCGCCTGGCAACACTTACTGTTGCTAAGGCCAGAAATATAAATAGCAACCCTCGTATTTTATAATCTAGGTGTGTACTTGTGTGTTCCATCCATGCTCTCATCAAACACATGCACAAGCCTATCAGCAAAGTACACACCCTCGTGTCAATGTGCGTGTTTTTATGCTGGTCGGTATTATGTAAGAACTCATTATTCACATATGTCGCCACCAAAGTAGCATCGCCTTAGAAAATTACCCCTGTTAAGTGCTACATTTGCAAAACTACATGTACAAGAGGAGCCAATGTACAAGAGGTTCTAAACCTCAAATGTTTGGCTTTTTGAGGTTGTTTTTAAGGTCAGAGAGATAAACATAATTGTCTCCTCACTCACTCCTTCAAGCTGCAGGTGCAAATAAGCAGTTAGCTCATACTTGTGCATGATTCAGAGTAGATGTCAATGCTGATGGAGAAATTGCTTAACACACCCTTGTAAGATGTGAAATACATGTATATTTTAAAAGTCTGCTCATATTACACCCAGAATGTGTGCCATTGAAATCTGTGAGTGGTTTGGAGGCTTTTCTAAAATCGCTGCTTACATCTGTATGCCCATTCATGCATGTAAACTAGCTTTTTACATGGGTAAACGCTGCCTGATGCTTCTAAAATGACCACCTAAATTATCAGGCAGTATAAAATAGACGCTGTAGCACAGGGACTACCACTTAAGATCTACTTTCTTATTCATGAGCGATAGTTAATGCTAAGTAAGATGGGCTGTACTGGGGTTAAAACATAAAAATTGAAATAATCTTCCATCTTTTCTTGATTTGTTCTTTATGCAGATTCAAGCATGTATGCACATTTTCTCTTCAATGCATTCGACACGGACCACAATGGGTCAGTCAGTTTTGAGGTGAGATTTTAACAATTCCAGGGTAAGAGTCAATGTGTGTATATAGATGGGGACCATCAACATCACTGAAATTTAATGGAATTTCAGCCATGAAAACCTGGGACAAGTTATTGACTGTAACATGTAGAGCATAGTAAGCTTGAAATAGATTACATGCTCATATGTGTGATTTCCAACAAGAAATATTTTCCCTGTGGTACTATTAACGCCATTGAGACAACAATTCAAATGAGTATTTATGGAAGGACTGTTCTATTGTCACATGTGTAAGAAAACCCTCTTACATTCATGATAGTACATAGGATGGCATAATTTGTCATTACAATGTCAGTTCCTCTGTTGCTGTAGCTCCTCCAGAACATTGTAGGTAGTAGGGGAAACGTTTTTTAAAAACCTGGTGTCCACCAACTCACTCCGGTTATTGGTGGCTGTCATGAATATCCTATTTAGGACAAGATGTAACATGTATTTATTTATTTTAAAGCATTTATTGAACGCCAAATGCTACAGCATTCAAGGTGCTTTACAACAAACATAAAAAATACATAAAGTACCCTCTCCCCCCACCCCTCCACCAAATTACCCTTCCCACCCCACCAAGCAACACATAATGCTACCATCTGCCATCATTGCTAGAAAATCATGACTGCCCACCATCTAAGTGGGAAATAAAAAAGGTTTTAGTGCCTTCCTGAACACTATCAGGTCCATCTCCTTACACAAAACCTCCAGTAGTATTCCAGAGGGCCGGAACAGCCACCGAAAATACCCAAGCCCACCACCTCTGCAAACGGATGTGAGAAAATTCAGGCACAGCCAACAGCTGTGCTTGTGTGGACTGAAGGGCCCTCTTGGGCTGGTACCAAGATACCATCCCCAGTAAATACCATGGTCCCAACCCTCTTAACATCTTGAAGATGAGGACCAATATTTTAAAAACACCTCTGTTGAATTGGGAGCCAGTGTAGTTGTCACAACACCCCTGATACGGCCCCCACACCAGCCTCCACACCAGTCGAGCTGCAGAATTCGGAACAACGTGCAGCTTCCTGAGAACATAAACTGGAAGCCTAACATACAGCGTATTACAGTAGTCCAGGCCAGATAACATAAGCGCCTGGACTACAAGGTGCAAGACCTCCTTATCCAAAAACATAATAAATTATCAGAGGTGTAATACCTCAGACTATGCACACACAAACAAACAACCATTCTGCTGAGAAATGAGGGCTATCTTCTTCCCTAGTTATCTACTTGAGGGTAATGGTCAAGACATAGGACCAGGAGGCATGAGCAGCCTCCAGCCATGGGCTCCTGCAGGGTATTCCCAGTGAAATTTGGAGAAGTAAGAGGGATAGTGATAACACTGCATGGCTCCTTCACTCACAGAACCCCTTAAAAGTAAATGGAGGAAGAGTAGTGAATACCGCTGCCTGAGCTGAATATGGATTGCTGTTCCTGGACCGCAGTTCCCACCTAGTCACACCCTGTTTGTAGAAGAGAGCTAGGAAGTACAGCATGAAGATCTAGAGAGCAGTCATTGCCAGACCTACAGGAATAATGCTATACCTTCCCCTGGGTTCCATCTTGGCTCCAATGAGGCTAATTTACAAGAAAATTTAAAATAAAGCCCTGATTTATATAGTAGCTTGTAAAAATCTTCACATCCTTGTATATTTTTCATATTCTGCTGTCTTAATTTCAAAATGCATTATAGTAGGAGTTTGTTTCACTGCTCTATACAACAGACCCTACACTTTCAAAATAAAAAGAACAATCATAGAGGTATTCAAGAGTGAACAACTAAAAAGTCATGATTACACAAGCTTTAACACCTCTTGACTTAAAACTTTGTGGAAGCCCCTTTTTTCTGATGACATCATCCTGTTTGTACTTGACCAGACCGCTCTTTCTCAAGCTCAGGAAAACCCTTTAAGAAGCTGCTGAACATGAGTGGATGCTACCATGCTCGTGATATCTCACTCTCCTCTCCTCAGTTTTTTTCATCTGGGTGAACTTACTGGCCATGTTCTGTCTCACTCTCTCTCTCTCTTCCGCATCACATATCAAAAAGGAGAAAAGAAAAAAAGGAACAATGGAAAGAGATAAAGAATCAAGAGCAACAATAAAGAGCATATGGAAAGAGCCTCTCCGATCTCTTTAATCACAAAAGACTTTATGGGCCCATTTAAGGTACCGGAGGGCAGAATGATACCAAGAGGCCCCACTGAGAAACTCACAGGAAAGGAAAAAAGCAACTCCATTTTTGACCTTCTAGGCTCCCTAGCAGCACCGGTTGGCTTCACAGGCATAACATGTCAAAAG
Organism: Ichthyophis bannanicus; assembly: GCA_033557465.1. NCBI lineage: Eukaryota > Metazoa > Chordata > Amphibia > Gymnophiona > Ichthyophiidae > Ichthyophis > Ichthyophis bannanicus. The sequence goes on from CM066034.1 coordinate 906,220,976, forward strand.
ACAAAGGAGCGGAAGGGGTCAAGCCCACCAACCTGCAAAAAGGTTCCCACATTCCTTCTGAGGATTTTATGGTCTGCCTCAGCCAGATATGAGCCACTCCTGCAAAGAGCCAGAAAAACAAGGGAAAAAGAGCCCCATTGCTAATTCTAGACCCAACATTGCAGCTGTTAAGCATACGTCCTGGGGCTGTAAAGTGTTTTGGGGATCTCTTGATCAGAAGCAAAGGTCCCAGTTTACTAAAGGAGAAGGCTTTTGAAGGGGTGGGCCATCAATCTAGGTGCTACCACACAGACACACTCTTTCAAAAGTCATTTCTTTAGCAAAAGAGCCTGAGATGAGCTAGCTTCACTGGACATAAGTCATTTGGCCACCAAGCAACTGCAGTAACTCCTTTCCTGGTCTGTCTGGATCCTCCTGCGTTCCAGACCCTCCAGGGCTATGGTCTCCCTTCAACCCAAGCCACCCATATATACACTGTGCCATCCTTCTAATGCACAAGAGAGCACTCTATTCCTACAGCTCCTCCAGCAGCTGATGCAAAGCACCGTTGAGCACTTGAGGGGCTCTGTAGCAATACTGTCATCTGCACCACATCGTCTGAGAGCATCATCACTTGGAAGAGCAGAACCTATTCTTAATTCCTATCAGCTCCAAGTTTCTTTTATCCACTACTACTTCTTAGATGTTCTCAGCATAGTACACATGCACATAAGAGAGAGATCTCCAGGAACAAGCAGGAATGAGTCTTCACATATGGGTACGTCGGTACCGATGGAGCCCACGCGGGAACGCTCCCCGGTGTCTTAAAAGAAAGCTTTTGAGAGCATCCTCCATGCATGCGCGCTGCCTTCCCACCCAAACACTTCCCTCACATAAGTTTTTCGTTTTCCGCGGAGCCGACAGGACGTGTCCCTGTCACCGCAGAAAATTTATCTTTTTTATTTTACTTTTTTGTGGTGCGCCTGCCTCCGCTCGTCGCCCACCGGTACCGCCGGTGTTTTTCTTTCTTTTCTTTGAAAAATTTCTCTTTCTGGCAAAATTTTTCTGCTTTTAATGCTGACTTCGGGCCGCTAGGCCTCAACCTTTTCCATCATGGAAAGGCCAGTCACTACCCTCAAGAAATGTTTAAACTGTGGCGGTACACTTCAATTTCTTACCCCATTTGGGTGCCTGCCTTGTTTAGCTCCTGACCATTGTCCTAAAGTCTGTTTTTTTTCTAGGAGTTTTACCAGAAGAGATCTTCAGCACTGACTACAACTCGGTACCGGGTCTACATCTACCATGAGGTCACCGGGCAGAATCTCTTCTTCTTTCCATGGTCAGATAACCCAACAACAGTCTGTTAAGACTAGCCAGTCCTCGAGAGGTAGATCTCTTGCTAAGCATCGAGATGCCCCTCGGCTTGCCCTCGAGGACAATATGTCTCAATCCCGGTGGGAGTCTTCGGGCTTCAAAGCATTCACGGGATCTCAGGTTGCTCCTGAGGTTTTTACCTCCGTGGATGCGCCTGAGCCATGTTCGGTGGCCCGGACCGCTTTGAGCGGTACCGATGCCTCGGCATGGGCTGTGGTGTTGGATAAAGAACTCCTCACCATGGAACGTAGTCTGGCGCATCTCTCAGTTACTTCGGTACCGTCAGAGTTGCCACAGACCGTTCTTCAGCCACTGGTATCGGCATCAATTCCGGTGCCGATATCGGTTCCGGTGCCAGCACCGGTGCCGGTGGCGGTACGCGTGCCGACATTGGCGTCGCTTCCGGTACCAAATTGGTCATCGATATGGAGGCTGGTACCGACATCGGTACCGACATCGATGACTTCGATGCCTCTTCCCATAGGCTCGCTTCCTCCGATGCCGAGCCTGGAATCGCTATCTAGCCTCGAAGATTCGGTACCGACTTCCTTCGGTACCGACATGGCAGAGTACCGAGCACACCTCATTTCAGAGGATCCGGTGCTTCGTCCTCCCCGGGTTTCTAACCCCAATGTGGGAGATACATCCATCGGTACCGTACCTGAATTTTCAGCAGGTCCAGTTCTTACTCCTCAATTCAGAGAGTTTCTCTTAGAGGAGATCTCTTTTCAAGCTTTTCTGCTTGACATGGCAAGGATACTCGCCATTTCTATACCTGGGAAGGAGTCTATACCGCGGGATTCAGAACTTCTGCAATCCCCCTGGTTCCCAGAGGAGGCAATTATGCTTCCCCTACATCAGATCCTACAGGATCTGTTATTTAGAATGTGGGAGACTCCCTTAACAGTATCTCCACATTCCAAGAGAGTTGACACTATCTATAGAGTGCCACCTTTTCCAGGTTTTCAAAAGACTCAACTACCTCGTCATTCTATAGTAGTAGAATCAGCAATGAGGCATGTTAGGAGTGCAAAAAAGCACTCCTTTTATCCGCCAGGTCATGAGTCTAGGACTTTAGATGCTTTTGGGCGTCGATGCTTCCAAGCATCTATGCTTTCAGCAAGAATCATTTCATATATTTTCTATATGGGATTCTCTCTGGAACAGGTTGCCAAAAGTTTAAAACTTTTCTACCCTTTCCTTCAGGAACATAAAAGAGCTGACTTTTTATCACTAGTCAATCATGCTCATGATATTTCTACATTCCTTCATCGTGCTTCCCTAGATTCTTTTGAATCTGTCAGCAGATCTTCTGCTATAGCCATAGGGGCATGACGTTTAGCCTGGCTCCAAGCTTCAGGCCTGGATAAATGGTACAAGAGAAGCTGGGAAATAGTCCTTGTACTGGAGAACATCTCTTCAACAAGGATTGCCTATTTCAAGCTAGTCAGTTAGACACTGATAATGCTACCTCAAGAGAATTGTCAAAACTTACCTCCATACCAGCTGATAATGGATCTTCTAAAAGACTTTATTCCTCTAGGGGGAAAAAGCTTTATCCATCTTCTTCCCCTCAAACAGATGTTTCCCAACAAGGGCAACATCCAACCAGGCTAAAATAACGGAAACCTCAACAGATTCAGCAACCCCAGTACTACAGGGTTTCTGATTTTATTCGGCCAGTATGAGGTTTCAAAACCTGTAGATATGTTTTTTTTTATCAAAAGAGCCGTCTAGTTTGACTCTCATCTATGCTGAGACAACACTAAGTTGCCTCTAGGCAAGACTCTCTTATTCAAGAGAACTTTACTCTGTCAACTCTAAGAGCTCTTGACCTATCTCAGGCTTACAGGTAATAAGTTTCTCCTTCCCTATTAAAAAAAAGGGGGAAGAACAACCAAGAAACTTAACAGGGTGAGTGATACCTTTCACCTTTTGGCAGTTACCTGTAACACCTTCACTGCAGAGGACTCCACCTATAAGAACTTACTAATTTGTAAGTTTTTCAACTCTGTATTACTTATCTTTTAGTTGGAACATCCAGTCTCCAACCTGCATATTATTCAACTGGAGAGCTTCTTCCTGAAGCTATAGGGATTCCTACTCCAGTAAATCTTGTCAATACAGAGTTTTTCCTTTTTAGGGTCCTTCTGCACTAGGGGTTTTCTTACAGGATGCAATTCAGCATTCTGAAAACCCCTATAAGATTTCCTCTATGTATTTGAGCAGAGTCAGCTCAGAAGGCTTCTAACCTCTCCATAATAGTAATATGAATAACCCACTATGTGGGTTAGATGAGCTTCTTGGAACAGATAGCTCACATGGGTTTCTGCCTTCTCTACACTGCTTGTGTCTTTAGAGCTGACCTCTCAAATACTCCTTTATGACAGCTAATCAGACAGGAATTTACTTTTTCATTCCTAGTTATGTCTGTTGGTCCTTTGTTAATCTCCATGGGACCTGTTTTTCTGCTGTCTTTCTAACAGATGGCTTCAAAGTGCCTTTTAGAACCCTCTGTTTAATTCATTATTGCAGAGGACAAAAGCCTATTACTATTTTTGCCATCTTCATTTCTCTTCCAACAGAATTGATTAGATTGCATACTGGCTACTCAATAGCCAGATCTCACCTAAGTAGCCTATAACATGCTCTCTGCAACTGTGCAATGAAGCTCTGCAACTATGGGCCTTTGTCAGAGAGCATCGTAGTCTACCCCTAGTAGGGAACTTCTGGGGGCTAAACAACCTTTGACTGGTAGGCTCTGCCTAGTCATGCTTTCATATGGCTGTTTGTTCCTATTTTCCATCTTCCTTAAAATTCCTTTAAGGAAAGGGAACCAGGGCCTGAACGACTTCAAGTTAAGGAATACCACCACTCTCTAATTTGTTCCATATTCCCAAGGGAACTTCCACTACTGGGATGCATTCCTAATCATTACAGTTGATCTTTATCTACTGTATAATTTTCTACTTCTAATACCTCCTTGAAGTCTACAAGAAACAACGAACGCATGATACTCATACTGCTCTCATACAGAGTCAGACATGGCCCTTCATTGCGTTTTTCTTCCAGCTTCTATCCTGAAGTGATAAGAAGATCCAGATCCTTTATCTTAGGATTAAGGATCTCCTCTGCCCTCCTTCGGGTACGACTCAAGGCCTGATTGTCTGAGGACTAATCTCTCTAGGCCTAGACCTCTTGTCAAGCTTAAGAAGCATCTTACCGGTTTCCACATAACCCTGCTTAAGATTCTTATTCCTTGACTAATAAGTGATTCTCCCTAACTATTCATAAGGAGATCTTAACCCTCCTTGTGGTTAGACAATTCTCCTTATACAATCTGACCCTGAAATATTGCTACTGTCCATATCAATGCTGTCAGCATACCCTAAAGTCTTAAATGGACATCCAATTTGTCTGGTAAAGTTAGGAAATTCTTTCTTTACCATAACCTTTTTCTATCAGAATCAGGTTATCTTTAATCTGAAGCTCCAGGTAAGTTGTTAGCCTAAGTGCTATCACTTACGCAACACACATTCCTGATCTTCAGAAATTGGGGGCTCAATCGCCCAATACAATTTTCTTGTCAGGATAAAGGGGTTCTGAGAACCCATTTTCCTTTTTCTGTAAGGTATTTTAACCTTTTCATCCAGACTAGTCAGATTTGTCTTTTCTTTTCTTTCACCAGGCACCATCCTGCTCTAGGGAAGGAAATACCTTAGTCTTTACCTTATAGAGAAGTTTATCTTCTCTCATGGGTCCCAACTTCTTATAAACTCCCCAGTTCCCTGGGGTTTCTCCAGGCAATGATAACACAGGTACACTACCAAAAAACTGCCTCCAGTTTTGCAACTGATTCCTATAGATTTTGGGGTGCTGAATCCAGGAAAAATAGCCAAAATGTTCCATCACGTCACGTTTTCTTGCAAAATTAGATTTCTTACACATATAAGGGAATGTTCACATAATTTCTTTTTAGCCGACTGCAGTTTATTTTCTTGGCCCAAAATAGAGGTTGTAATGGTTAACTAACTAGAAACACTCCCTCATGATATTTTAGAGTGTTTTTGTATTCATTTTATACATTAACAGGACAACTGGGAGGCGGGGGGCTAAATCCAGTACTCGCGCTGGCGCATGTTCTTTCCTGTTCGCCTCGCCTCGTTCGCTCGCTCAAACACGGTGGTTGCGACATGAACGTTCCTGTCAAATTTCAGTTTCTTGCAAGTTCATTATTACCTTTTGATTGCCCTCAGTCGTAATCCAGCTTTATTCCGAAGTGGTTCACTACAGTTGTAGTTTGCAGTGCTGTGTATTTGTGATGGCTCACAGAGCCAGAGGTTGCGTCAACTCTCCGGACAGTTTTTGTTTTATTGTGGGGAATATACCGTGAAAAAGCGGCAGAGGAACATTTCTGCATTTATTTAAAAAGTATATTTCGCCTATTTCGGTTTGAAGTTAGGCGATCAAGACAACCGTGGGCTCCTCACAAAGTGTGCAAGACATGTGAGGAAGATCTACGCTTATGGATGAAAGGTAAAAAACAAGCATTTCGTTTCGGAATACCTATGATGTGGCGTGACACAAGAGACCACAGCAGTGACTGCTATTTTTGCTCTTGCATTGTGAAGGGATACAACTTAAAAAATAAGAGCGTAATAAGTTACCCCAACCTTCCCTCAGCAATTAGGGCCTATGCCTCATAGCAACGAAGTTACCTGTGCCTGAACCACCAAAATCTTTGGGATCATATTTGTGTGTGGACGGTTCTGATCATGATGAGACTCATCAGATGGCTTTTCCCGATGAGTCCAGTACTTCCGAGTTTGAAACTGAACCAGATCCGAAACCTGAACTTTTCTCTCAAGCTGAATTGAATGATTTAGTCCGGGATTTAAGACTCCCAAAAGATGCTGCCCAACTGCTAGGTTCTCGGCTTAAACAGAAAAATCTATTGTCATCAGGAAAACAACTTTTTATTGGTACCGCAACCGCGAGACACAATTTTTGAAGTATTTCAGCAAAGAGGAAGATTTGGTATTTTGCAACGATATATACGGAGTGATGGAAAAGTTTAAACTCAAGTATGATCCTGCTGAATGGCGGCTGTTCATTGATTCGTCAAAAGACAGCATAAAGGTGTTCTTCTTCATAATGGCAACACATTCGCTTCAGTTCCTATTGCTCACTCTGTTATTCTCCAAGAAAAAATACGAGAATTTGGCCCTGATTCTTCAGAAGATTCGTTATGATGAGAATAAGTGGATGATTTGTGGAGACTTTAAAATTCTATCCATGCTATTAGGGGCAGCAATCCGGTTTCACCAAATATCCCTGCTTCCTTTGCTTGTGGGATAGCCAGGCCCCGCGACCTACACTGGGGGGAAAAAAGACTGGCCAATTCGGGAGTATTTGAGACCCGGTGAGAAAAAATGTTCTTCATGAGAGCTTGGTACCTCGTGATAAAATTCTACTACCACCTCTCCACATTAAGTTGGGTCTCATTAAGCAATTCATCAAGTCCCTTCCAAAATATGGTGAGTGCTTTCGGTACCTTTGCTCAAAGTTCCCCGACTTTCTGAAGCAAAGCTAAAGGAAGGAGTGTTTGTTGGCCCCTGATATAAGGAAACCTCATTTCAGATGGAGCATTCGCTGAAACGATGTCTGAGAAGGAAAAAGAAGCCTGGGATTCCTTCAAGGATGTTGTTCTCAAATTCTTGGGGAACAGGCGGGATGAGAACTATAAGGATATTGTTGCCAGGATGCTCAATGCCTTCAAAGAACAAGGCTGTAACATGAGCCTGAAGTCCATTTCTTGCACTCCCATGTGAACTACTTTCCCGAAAACCTGGGGCGTACAGTGAAGAACAAGGTGAAAGGTTTCACCAGGACATCAAGGACGCAGAGAGAAGGTACCAAGGAAGATGGAACACCACTATGATGGCTGATTTCTGCTGGGTTGCTGCTGCGGGAAACCCCAGATGAAAAATACGCCAAGCAGCGCACCAAGAGAAGCATTCGGGGGAAGAAGAAACGGGCCCACCAGGAGATTGATTGACCCAAGAATGACTTTAAAATCTAAACTGTGTTGACAAATATCGTGTTTTTACTAAACTTGAAATAAAAATTTGCTAGTTATTACCACAGTGTCGGATCTCATTTATTAGAATTTTATTTTCACACCATCGGGTGTTTGTCTTCATGTATTGCAATGGTGCGGTTGCGTTTTCTATTCTACATACATACCTGTACAACATTTTTTGCACATTTCTTTGCTTTGCTTTGTGTCTAACCTCGCTCTTATATGCTCAATGTTTGTGCAATGTATGTGCTGTTTTAAGTGCAGACAATTTTGCTACATCACAGTGTGTTTTGTTGACATTACTCTATTCTTACAATTTTCTTTATTCTTATTTGAAAAACTACTAAACAATTAGTATAAAGAATTCATCCAAGAAACTTTTATCTCGATCACACTCAATCTGAAACGTTCACCTCAAACTTGCTAACCCAATGTAGCAAAAAATCTGTACGTGATGGAGCAAATTGGTTACCAGATTGGATTCAGCGCACCAAAAAACGTAAAAATCAATTCGAAACATTAGAGGCAGTTTAAAAAAAAAACTTTTTTTAGTGTACCTGTGTAATTTCTTATCTTTGTCTATATTGCAGCTCCATTCCCTTCACTCATGATAGGGGAAGTTCATATGAGGACAATGTGATGGTTCTTTTCAACAGACCCATATCCACTTTCCCCATATGTATAGATTTTTTGCAATCCCTGGATAACATCTCTTTTCAAGAATTGGGAACTCTATCCTTACTAACGGCTATCTCTACACAAGGACACTTACCTGCTTCCTTGTTTAGTTCAGCTGTTCCACAGCACTTCAATTTTACTCTGTTAGCTCAACTCCTACCCTCCATCCCTTGGATGCCTGAGGTTCTCGGGAGCAAGCATGTCCCATTTTTATTTACTTGCTACATGCTGGGCCTCTCCCAGGCATCTTAGCTTGGGAGTCCCCATATGTGAAGACTCATTTCTGCTTGTTCCTGGAGATAGCACAGTTACTTACCTGTAACAGGTGATCCCTGGGAACAACAGGAATAAGTCTTCACAGCCCACCCACCTCCCCTAGGAGTTGCTCTCTTTCTCTCTCTCTCTTTTTAATTTGTTACTTCCCTCCTTCGGTCTCAGCTACAAACACAACTGATGTGAGGGAAGTGTTTGGGCGGGAAGGCAGCGCGCATGCATGGAGGATGCTCTCAAAAGCTTTCTTTTAAGATGCTGGGGAGCGTTCCCGCGCGGGCTCCGTCGGTACCGACGTACCCATATGTGAAGACTTATTCCTGCTGTTCCCAGAGATCACCTGTTACAGGTAAGTAACTGTGCTTTCCTGTTCTAGAGAGCTTATAGTCTATTCAAGACAGACAAACAGGATGAAGGAATGGGAACCCCATGGAACAAGAAGCAGAATATGATCTTTTGGAATCAGGGAGTGAATCCTTCACTCCCATTCTGATGGAAGTCGCAGAAGTGATACCACCATCCGCTAAAAGGTCAACAGAAGTGGGCCTCACTGACTACAACAGTGGCACAAAATCAGAAGACATATCTATTTTCTTCAGACACTGTCCTCTTGTTTTCCCTCAGTGAGCCAGCAACCACAAATGACAGGCATGGCTTCTTTTCCATTCTGAAGTCTATTAAGGCCCCTTGGGAGTTATTAGTACTTCCAGTTCATCTAATCTTCCAGGAACACCAGTAAGGCTGATCTCCTCTCTGCTCTACCAGTCTCCAAATGGCTGTTCTAGATCATGAAAAAGTCCCAGCTCCCTCACCAGTTATTTGTGGCAGAGATTACTCTCAAGAGATCAAAGACATCAATCTCATGCTATTATACCTCCAGGCAAAGATCTTAAGATTCTCATTTATTTTATTTTATTTATTTATTTAATGTGTTTTTTAATATTGCTTTATCATTTCAGTCAAAATGGTTTACATTGTAACTTAAACTTGGTAATGTATATTAAAACAGGGACATTGATAACTTGGATTCTTGATGTCATAGGAAGGAAGGTTTTCCAAGTTGCTATGCTACGCTCACAAATTACAGCTCATCAACTACAGATAATGCAATTCTACCACTCTCAAGTTGAACAGAACATAACGTATGTAAAATCACATGATTTTTACATTCAGGCAGCATCATACATTCAGATGACTCAAAAACATAGAGGATTGTGAGTACCATCTTATTCACGCCACTTATAATGCTTACAACAACAGTATCTAGGACTGCCATTGTCGCTACTGGAGCATGTAAAAGCCGGTCTCAGAGCATCAGATCTGCAGTAAGATCTTAATTATTTGTTTGGCAGATAAATCATTTCTTGGTGACAATCTTTTTGATAAGAATGTAAAGGATTATGGCGTCTTTCAGGACCATAGTATTAGGATGCCCACTTTGCCAACAGACCAGCCTGCCTCATTTTGTCAACCTTACTCAAATATTTACAGAAGACAGTACACTGCACAATCGTTTCAACAATTTTAAACCACAAAATCTGTTGCAACCATACCCCTGATTTCCCCAGCAATGCCATTAACCCAGGCATAACTGCAACATTAAAGTCTATATCAAAGGAAAGAGCAATCCAGTACAAGCCCTGCAAAATCTCAACAGTACACCAAGTGTATGTTTACTAATCGGCGTTAGCGGCTTCCGTGCAATATCGGAGCTGTGGCCCATTGAATTCAATGGGGCTGTGGCTCTGATATCGCAGGGAAGCCGCTACTGCTGATTAGTAAACATACCCCTAAGATTTTGGTTAGATGCTTTATTTTTGATGATGTTGTATTTGTATGCACAGCAATGAATGTGTTGCACTCTCTCAGATCCAGAATTGGTTGAAGCCTGCCCAGTTTCTTCAGAACCAGGAAATACTTGGAAGAGAATCCTCAACTCCTTTCCAATGGAGACACCTCCTGGATTACCTGAGCGTGAAGGAGGGATTGTAGTTCTTTGTCTAGTACAGGAAGATTTTGAAATGGATGCCTCGAGACAGTAATTGAAGCCCTGTTCAGGGGAGGATGAGTGAAGTTAAATTTGTACCATTGGCTCATGATCCTGAAAAACATCTGTCAGATGTGATAGCTTCCTAGGCCTCACTGAAGTGGAGAAGCCTGCCCCACATCAGAAGGTAGTAAAAACTTGGGGGTATGTTTACTAAACCGTCCTAATGTGCACCCGGCGCTAGTGTGCAGGATGCCATATAAGGAGTGGGCGTTTCAGTCTTAACCTAGCAAACCGGGATTATCGCGCGCTCTTGTGCACCGCGCGCTCTTGTGCGCCGCGCACATTAGCGCACAAGAAATGCACGCGGGAAGCATAAGCAGGCGCGCTGATGTACAAACAGAGGAGCAGGGCTGCAGTACAATGGTGAAGACCCTGACAGATGGTGCAGGGGTCATGAGTTCAATCCCCCACTGTGCCCAATGAATAAGGCTGGCTGAGGCACTACCTGTTATGTGTAATATTGCATTATGAGGCTTTTAATTTTATTTTAATTATGCTGCTAGCAAACGCACTCTCAAAGCGCTGTAACATAAGGTGGCTGCATAAGGCACCCCATAAGGTACCCCAGAGGGCACATTTTAAAGTGCACTGTCCGCCACGGCACCCTACAATGTTGCTTAAAAGAGGGTGGCCGATAGGGCGCCATATAGGGTGCCCTATGAGGCACGGCAAGGTCATAGCACTGTTTTTGATGGCAGCACTGTGCATTTTAACGCATGGAAATGTTAAGTAGGTGCGCTGACATGCAAGGAGAAACAACAGTATAGCACAATGGTTAAGACATTGACTGATGGTGCAGGGGTCATGGGTTCAATTCCCCACTGTGCCCAATGAATAAGGCTGGCTGAGGCACAGCCTGTTATGTGTAATATTGCATTATGAGGCAATTTAATATTGTTTTAATTAGTGCTGCTAGCAAACACACTCTCAAAGTGCTGTAACATAAGGTGCCGCATCAACCGCCCTATAAGGCACTCCAGAGGCATACTATAAAGTGCACTGTCCGCCCAGGCACCCTAGAATGTTCCTTATAGTGCGTTTTATAGGGTGCCGTATGAGGCCCCGCAAGGTCATAGCACTGTTTTTGATGGCAGCACTGTGGCATTTTAACGCATGAAAATCTTAAGTAGGTGCACTGACATGCAAGGAGGAGAAGCAGGGTAGCACAATGGTTAAGACATTGACTGATGGTGCAGGGGCCATGAGTTCAAATCCCCATTGTACCTAATAAATAAGGTTGGTTGAGATAATTCCTTTTTCTGCTTGCAACTGTACAACAATCTGTGCTGCCATCTAAAAAGAACCCCACCCCAGTGCCATAAAATTAATGCAACCCTTTTAGAGTTGCACCAGAAGGCACATCCTAAAACAACCACGTCAGCAAAGGCGAGTTATAATGTTCCCTCAGAGGCCATGTTTGAAAGGTTGCCAACCTCCAGGCACCATAGTAGGCACCCCATAAGCTGCCATGAATAGAAGGGTGTGGCGTAAGATGCCCCAAGGATGTATAGGTGAAACCCAACAAATGTTTGGCCAAGAGCAGTAAGGTCCCCCCATTTGAAAGCAAGAGAGGTATGTGGCAAACACACACAGTAAACAAAACACTTGCACAGAGCAGAAAGGGAAAAGACAAATGCATAAGTAAAAACGAAAGAAAGGACGTAGATCAGAGCGGGGATGGACCACACAAAATCAGCTGCAGCCCATGTGGCAGCTAGAAAAATGGACACAAATATCGGGTGGCGGGCAGCTGTAGCTATGCACAGAGTGATGGTAATGTAACCATGCTATAATCACCGTGTTGTGACAGAGGATGGGAAGATGTGTGGGGCAACAGAGGAGGCCAGAAATGGCAGGATAGGGTGAAATATCAGGATGACAGTGGAGGTAGCAGTGCTATGCAGAGGCCCACACAGGAAGAGGCAAACCAGGCGAGCTTGCAATGCAGGAATGGGGTAGGACGTTTGCAGGACGTGGGGTAGCAGCATGCACAATCAGGGTAAGGATGGCACACATCTGGCTATGACAGAAGGAATGTACAGAAGGATGCTTCACAACTCTGATGAGGGTACCAATGTGCTCATAGCACAGAATCTGCACAGGATATGACTTGTCACAACTAATGAAAACTAGTTCTGCAGGACAAGCATACAAAATGAAAGAGTACAGAGAGGAATCACACCTATGACCACTACCCCCATTGGCAATGCACAAAACGTTTGAGGCCACACCACCAACGTGAGCTCATTTAGCCAAGGCTGCATTCAAAAAATTAGTTGCAGGGCATGCACACAAGACGCCTGCTGCCTGGTCAGGACAGGCAAAACCCCCAACAGTAAACCATGACCAAATTGGGCATGCACATGCAGACTCTTGCTGTGTACAGATCAGGATCACAGTCCCTTTAAATTGGGAGAAGAGACCACATGCACACAACACAATGCAATGTTATGCAGTGGATACAGCATGCAAAAGAGGGAAAGAAACCTAAACCCCCCAGGGCAGCAGAGGATGCTCTGTGGGAGCTGGTGAAAAAATCTGTGAACAGGACATGCGATAATTTCAACAATGCCAAACAGGTGTACCACACACCAGCTGAACCACAGCAACTACAAAAAACAACCAAGTGCACCATAAAGGAAAGAAGACCTAGTAACAGGGATAATATCTGTATGGCTAGGCAGCACAGAGGGCACCGTCCTTGGTGTACAGTGAAAGAGAGGGTAAGGGTGTGTGTAGAGGTGATGAACCTGCTGGCGTACCTAATGGTCCGAGTAGCACAACAGAAAAGAAAAAAGATAAGAACCACATGTGGTGATCAAACCTGCAAACTAGGGAGTCTATAACAACCACATGCCTCTAACCACTACCCCAAAACAGCACACTGAGCACAACACAAAAAAAAATACCCCAAAGGGAGGGTGTGTATGGGAACCTGTATATACCCAGTAGTGATGTGGCAAATGGCTGGCAGAAATACAACACAGCTGCCCACCATACAAGGAATGTGAGCACAGGGTGGTCCGTGTACATGACCAGCAAATCAGTAGATACAAGGGTCAATGTGCTTAAAAGAGTGGAGGAAGTATCCTAGTCGTTTAGAAAACTGGCTTGGTCCACTAAGCAAACCAGGCTCAAATTCACACTAGCACTCCAATGTGGCCTTTTTGGGCAAGTCAGTAAACCCTCAATTAGTCCTGGAAGAAAGACCTGACAATGCCTACTTCCAGTGACACTGACAAGAAAACCCATGGAGTCTACTGGGTCACAAGGAGTCCAGGACTGACTCAAAGGCACACATTGTAATTGCAAGTTTGGTCACCATGATCAAGCAGCATCAGAGACAAAATGTATATCAAACACATATGTTTATTTGGGTTCATCTTCCGACAGATAGTGTAGCATCCCGCCATCATAATATCACAGGTGAGTGGATCCAAGGTGGAAAGACAGAAAGGTCACTGGATGACGTCTACAAATGAAGGGGCAGGGGAGACATAATGTGCCAGCCACTATGCATTAGGGGCCCTCAACCCCCACATGCTGACGCACGCCATCAAATTGGTGTTACGCACATATGATTGCAATGTTAGACAGGTAGGCGTGCATGATGAGGGACCAACACCAAAAAACAAAAAAAAAAAAAATCAATCAGGATCTGTTCCCTAAAATATATCTATCTGGCAACACAGGAGGCACACAAATGAAAACAGCATATGTTGTTGGAAACGTTGTAACTTTAGAACCACAGATTGAAAATAATGTTTACAGCTATCACATAATGCCTGATATAGGGGAAAAAAAAAAATCCAAGGTTTGCCCACAATGGGTACCCTAAACAATCATTCAAATGCACAATGAGGATATGGCTAACAGGTAGCAGAGGCAAATGGGGCACATGAACACAGACAGACTTGAAATTAAAACTACCTGCAGAAACATGCAGAGATAACACCATGCAGGAGGTCCCCCTGCACCGGTTGGTGTGTAGGACAGTTGTCTGATACCACATATCGATCACCGTGTAAATGGATCTGCACAATGAAGGAAGACAACGGACACTCATACTGCGACAACTTCCAAATATAATGTGGCAATTGTGAGTGTCGTCACCTCATGTGATAAATAGGACTGTGCAGAACATTGCAATGCCACCAAGGTTTGTAAAATCCATGCAGAGCGGCACGTCTGTACCGTAAACAAACACAAGAAACCGTAGATATAGAGGGAAATTAAGGGCAAACATGTTACAGTAAACCACACAGAAGCCATATTGCCACGTGCTGTGTTTTCCCAACATCGTCAGTCCATAATGTCACATGCACCATTGATATCTTCAACATTATTCAGTGATGCCACACATGCACGCAAAGATCCTTGTTGATTGAAAACATCAATCCAGGATGCTGGCGTGCATTAAAGCGGTGTTTGTTGAACAACCTTTATCAGCTCCATGTGGAGATTAGGTGGACAGAGACAACATGACCTCTCCATCGCTACCCTTAATGCCACCCGTATGGCTGTATGCTTGTGTTGACACAAACAGATGAGCATATCCTGTGTTCCATTGTCACACACATTGCCAAAAGAAACAACTGTGGAGGAATGTGCAACATACAGTGACATGGCAGTCCCTGATCTCACACTTGGGGACCAGTACACAATGTGCAAAGTCCAAAGCGTATCTGCAATCCAACACGTCAGGTTAAGACTATCCTTTGCAACCCTGTGCATGCATAGTCAAGTGCCACATCCCCAATCGGCCACATTACATGAAAGGTCCCTGTGTTTCTCCTGCGATGAGCACGACTCCCAACAAAAAAAATAGAGCACGGCAGCAGCATTGTGTTTGACAGTTCTGTCCATGGGCAAAGTAGCAATCCAAAAATAATACGGTCGCATCCTAGGCATGTGTCGCACTCGCACAGGTCAAACATCCTATGGCAACCATTTTCCAGGGAAAGTTCCATGTGGTTCTGTCCCCCCAACAGGTGGGTGATGGTCGATTGCCACATGCACTGTAAATAGATGTGTCTGTGTTTGTTCTCTGCCCTGTGTCAGAAGAGGAGAAATACTGTATTGGTATGCGCCTTGCAACATCATAACAAATTTGCAGAGAGTCCATCATTAAGAAGCACAGAATGAAGGGGACACACGGCAAACATGAACATGATCACAACCCAATAAACACTGCATGGTTGGGGACATTTAGAATTGGAAGCATACACACGGGTATCACATGGATAGGTTTCTGTCCATGCCATGTGCACACAGGCGTTTCAGACTTCCAGCCTATGTGAATCAGCGTTCGTGGAACACATAGCCAACATGAAATGTCTATGACACAAAGAGTTAAATCATTAACATGTAATGTTGATGTCATTACCAGAAGAACAAAGGTGCCACCTACCTTGTGCTTGCATCAGGTGTATGTCCTTGGATCCTCTGAGCCACTCAAAGACCATAACAGGTCACAGTGAAGGGGGACACAATGTCAGCGAAATATGTAGAATCTCCATGTCACCATGTCCACTCCGATATCTGTGATACAAAAAGCAGGTCAACAGTGTTATGTTCAGAACACAAGACACAGTTCTGTTCCCAACACACAACACATGTCCACAATGGTTACAACACGGTAAACACCAGTAAGGTATAGATAGCACAGTCCCCACCACCCCCCCGGTGAACAGACCCCTCACAACACATGATAATGTAAAAAACCTGAACACTGTATCATCACACAGCCAACACAAGAAACACACACCACCGTAATTGCCAAAGGGCAGCGTGCCAGCATTAGCATATGGCCTGTATGTCCACAAGTGGAGAATTTGTACACCTAAAACCCTGTGAAATGCAATGATACCCTGGTGTTGGCTCATGGTACAATTTCGGGGAATGTTGCACGTGTATCCACCACCCATAAACCTACAACCTCCACACACATGCAACTCTGTGTGGACATGTCCCAGAGACAGTGTTGCTGAAGACATACTGGACTATGAACACATGGTGATTAGTTGTGTCAACAGCAAAATATGGTTTAGAGGGCAGGTTGCAGGGAAAAGAGGTCGAACCACAACAGCTGGACAATATGAGGAAAGATCACCACTGAGAACATGTGTTCCCCCTGACTGCTGGCACAGACAATATAGCTGGTGTTGCCACCTTACCCCAGCCCACAGCCTTTTGGCTGATGTACAGTCCCTTGCCAATGCACCACACCGCACCAGTATCTTCAACAACTATGTCCTGTGCATTGGGAAACACAAGGGAAACATACATATGTCATGTTCTAGCTTTGCAACACACAATGCGATTCCTAAAATCCCCAGCTTCCAAACCCCCCAACATCCTTACCAGACTCCCTGTTCACTTCACACTGTACACATCTCTCCCATGTGCAGGCATCAAGGACATGTCTTTGGCCAAACTACAGGGGTCCGTCACTCTGTCCTGTCCCCCTCCCTCACCTCCCTGTTGTCCGCACCCGACTGGTGAACATGGTTGTTTTTTTGTTTTCCCTACAGTGTTCCCAACTCACTCCAAGGTCTGCAGTAATATCCTGGGTCGCCCAATGTTGCTCACAATGGCCCTTCACTGTGTGGTACGTGTTGTGTCGCCAATGTCACTGCTACCACACAGCCGCTGTCAATTGCTGTAACACCATGGAAATATTCAGGTGCCCCTCGTGATCCTCTTTCCCAACCCCCTTTCCTGGTGTGTAGTATCTCATAACCCTTGACTAATCATTAACAGCTGTGTGCCTACTTGAGTTGCCTAACCCATATATCTCAATGTCCTGCGTTATGTCCCCCTAACACCGCACCCCGATGTCCTGCTTTCTGACGTGACCCTGATGGCTGCAATGTCAGCCCACTGTGTGAAAGGTGATAATGGCAAAGCATGGAATAGCCTATATGTCAACCTAATACACCCCCTCCCATCAGAGCCTCTTTGTGTAATGTGGCCATTACGTTCCTAGGATCTCTAGGGTATGCAATGTAGTTAGTGTCTTGGCATGCACTCTGCCTCCTCTAATGCACGTCATACAGCCTTTAGTTGAGTCATGGGTTTTATGTTGACATGTCATCAGCTCTAGATTGCTTAAAAAAATTGTTGAAACAAACAAATTATTTCTTTCCTGAAGCAACCCTAAACCCACTCCACCCCCACATTGATCTCCTCACTCTCAGCTTGCCTACTGTAACCTACACCTTGTTGATCTTGCCTGAATCACTTCTGTTTGTGTGTACATATGCAACACTGCACTGCATGTCTATTCTGCAATGGAAAAATAAAAACAAAAACCCCTGGCTGGACAATGCCACACTTTCCCTATCCTTCTCCGCATCCATGTTAGGGCTACGCGATGATTATACAGTCTGCCACACTGTGTTGTGCCACTAACTCCCATAAGGGTTTCAATTACCATTATGACAGATAGTACTGAGCATGTATATAGTGCTACATAGCACCGGTAGCGCTATGCAAAAATTACAGATCAACACATCCAGCTTACACGAGCATACCACACACACAGTTCAATTTTCCTATTTTCCTGTAAACCTGTTGCTTGCTGTGAGTATTCTTGTTCATTGTAAACCGCAGCCTATGAAAAGAGCGCGGTATAGAAAAGCTATAAATAAATAAATAAATAAAACAATCAGCTCAAAATACCAAATGAAAAACACACACAGCTGGACAAGTGGCCCCAAACATGGTCCTCTCTCCCAGTGTGAAACCCACACCACATGCCTCTCACCTTGCTGCACCCAAAGCATAACACAAACTAACATTGGTTGCGCAGCATCCGCTATCACAATCA